>CM062818.1:1715724261-1717023678 GCA_031772625.1 Pinus tabuliformis | reverse complement strand
AGGATTCAGGTATTCCCCAAAAGCATTTCTCTTGTTATTGCTGAAGACAGTCAGTTTTTTTTAAAAAAAATCACAGTCAAGGATTTAAAACCATAGTTCAAGATGCAAGGAATGGCAAGCACAAGCATGGGTATGTTCAACACCCAGCTCCCACACTTTAATGGGAAGAACTATGACTACTGGTCTATAACCATGAGAGCTTTGTTCATCGCTCAAGATATATGGGAACTAGTAGAATATGGGTTTGAGGAACCAGCAGATGAAACTGAGTTCAATGCATTAACTCAGGGAGAGAAGGATCAGCTGAAGCTCAATAGGAAGAAGGATGCAAAGGCCATTGTCTTGTTGTATCAAGCAGTGGACCAGAGTATATTCCCAAGGATAGCAGCAGCTACAACATCACATGAAGCATGGCAAACTCTCAAGACAGCCTATCAAGGCATGGAGAGAGTGAAGACAGCAAAATTGCAAATGCTGAGAAAGGATTTTGAAAACTTGAAGATGAAGGAGTCAGACAACATTGAATCATTCTTCACTCATGTGATTGGTGTAATCACACAAATGAGAACTCATGGAGAAACAATTGAAGATAGAAGAATAGTGGAGAAAATATTGAGGGTCTTACCCTCAAGGTTTGATGCCATAGTCACCACCATTGAAGAGACAAAGGATCTCTCAAAATATTCAGTTGATGAGCTACATGCATCACTGATAACTCATGAGCAGAGGTTGAGTAGGAATGAAAACTCATCCCTAGAGCAAGCCTTCAAGACCCAGATGTCCTTTGGAAGAGGAAGAGGTCAAGGCAGAGGAAACAAGAGAGGAAGAGGCAGAAGCCAGAACAGAGGTGGAAGGAACAGCACAGCAAATGCACAAGGAAGAGGCAGCAATCCAAATCAGAACCAAGGTCAAGGCAGCAGCCAACAAAGAGATCAGTATCAGGCTCAAGGACAAAGGTATGATAAATCTAATGTTCAATGCTATTATTGCAAAAAGTATGGACATTATGCTAGTGATTGTAGAAAGAAACAGCATGATATGAACAGCAGACAAAATGCAAATGTTACAAGAGAAAACAACAGTCAAGAAAATGTCCTGTTAGCTTGTAACATGGCTGAAACACATAGTGAGGACATATGGTTTTTAGACTCAGGTTGCAGCAACCATATGACAGGGAATGTAGCCCTCTTTTCAGCCTTAAATCAGAATTTGAAATCAGAGGTCACTCTAGGAACTGATAGTAAAGTGTCTGTTATGGGAAAAGGGGAGGTAAAAATATTCACAAAACAAGGAGAAAAGAAAACCATAGCAGATGTCTACTATGTCCCCGGAATGAGATGTAACCTATTGAGTGTTGGACAACTTATCCAAAAGGGTTACAATGTTTACTTTGTAAATGATGTGTGCACCATCATGGACATACCACCTAGCAAAAGATGCATTGCTGAAGTGAAGATGACAAGGAACAGGATGTTCCCTCTCCGGATCCGGGCAGACATGAAAAACAAAAGGGAAATGGCAGCAGTCACCCAAGAGGCCTTCCAAAGCGTGCCAAAGGATGAGAATTGGTTATGGCACTTGAGATTCGGGCATCTAAATTTTGGAGGTCTAAATTTGTTAAGCAGAAAAGGAATGGTAAAGGGATTACCATTGATAGAGAAGCCGGATAGCCTTTGTGAAGGCTGTATATTGGGCAAACAACATAGAGAGAGTTTTCCATCAGGGAAAAGCATAAGGGCAAAGGCACCCTTAGAGATTATCCACTCAGATTTGTGTGGACCAATGCAAGCTCCATCATTAGCTGGCAGCCTATATTTCTTGACATTCATTGATGATTTTACAAGAAAGACTTGGATATATTTCCTCAAGAACAAAAGTGAAGTCTTTGAGAAATTCCAAAACTTCAAAGCACTTGTGGAGAACCAAAGCGGGCTGCACATAAAAGTATTGAGAACTGATAGAGGAGGTGAGTACATCTCAAATGAATTCCTAAAGTTTTGTAGAGAAAATGGAATACATAAACAGTTCACAACTCGGTACACCCCACAACAAAATGGAGTTGCTGAAAGGAAGAACAGAACCATCATGGAGATGGCAAGGAGCATGTTGAAGGCAAAGCATTTGCCAAATGAGTATTGGGCTGAAGCTGTACATTGTGCAGTTTATATTTTGAACAGGTGTCCTACAAAGGCAGTCATGAACAAAGTGCCAGAAGAGGCATGGAGTGGGAGAAAGCAGGGAGTCACCCACATGAGAGTTTTTGGGTGTGTGGCCTATGCACACATTCCAGATAAACTAAGGAGGAAGTTGGACAGCAAAGGGGAGAAGTGTATCTTTATTGGATACAGTGATGAATCCAAAGCCTACAGGCTGTACATCCCATCTACCAAGAAGTTCTTTGTAAGCAGGGATGTTCAATTCATTGAAGAGGAAGCTTGGGATGGAAGCATAGAGAAAACAGTGAATGTTAAAAACTGTTTGTCTCATGATGAGGATGAAGAGGAGGTGGCTGAAATGAATCCCCAAACAGCAGCACCAACACAAGGACAGCAAGGTACACCATTGAGGATCAATGAGAATGCTTCTCCAAGCACACCACAAGGAGGAAATTCAAGTGCATCTTCAAGCACTTGCACACCAAGTGAAAGAGGTAAGAAGTTTAGAAATCTAAGTGAAATTTATGAAGAAGGAATGAATTCCTTATTTGCCTTGTTTTGTCATGTTGATGATCCTATTCATTTTGAAGAAGCTATTAAAGATAGAAAATGGATAGAAGCTATGGATGAGGAGATGAATGCCATAGAGAGGAACAAAACATGGGATTTGGTTGAGCTACCAAAAGGCAAAGAAGTCATTGGTGTGAAATGGGTCTACAAGACCAAGAGCAATGCTGAAGGCAAGATTGAAAGGCATAAAGCAAGGCTGGTTGTCAAAGGGTACAAGCAGCAGTATGGGAGAGATTATGAGGAGACTTTCGCCCCGGTTGCAAGAATGGAAACCGTGAGAGCAGTGTTGTCCATAGCAGCTCAAAACAAATGGAAAGTCTACCAAATGGATGTGAAATCAGCATTCCTAAATGGAGTGTTAATGGAAGAGGTCTATGTGGAACAGCCTCTCGGATATGAGAAGAAAGGAGAAGAGCACAAAGTGTGCAAATTGAAGAAAGCTCTTTATGGGCTGAAGCAAGCGCCAAGAGCATGGTACAGCAGGATAGATTCATATCTATTGGAGAATGAATTTGACAAATGTGAAGGAGAACCCACAGTCTACATCAAGGAAAAGGATGGTAAAATTTTAATTGTTGTCTTGTATGTAGATGATGTTATTTTCACTGGAAATGATATGTATCTTATTGAGAATTTTAAATCAGTCATGAAGAATGAATTTGAAATGACTGACATGGGTTTGTTGAGATACTTCTTAGGCATAGAAGTAGATCAAAATGAAAAAGGAATTTTTATATCTCAAGCAAGATATGTAAATCAAGTTTTGGGCAGATTTAAGATGGAAGAATGCAAGGCAGCAATCACTCCCACAGTGATGGGATTAAAGCTCAGCAGAGAGGACAGCAGCAAGGATTTTGATCCTAGCTTGTATAAGAGCATTGTGGGCAGCCTTATGTATTTAACAACAACTAGGCCTGATTTAATGTATGCTGTTAGCTTAATTTCCAGATTTATGGAGAGGCCAAAGGAGGCACATTGGCAGGCAGCAAAGAGAATTTTGAGGTATGTGAAAGGTACCAAAATGTTTGGAATTCTATATCATGCCTCAGAACATTCAGATTTGGTTGGGTACACAGATAGCGATTGGGCTGGAAGTGTAGATGATCGGAAGAGCACTTCCGGTTATGTTTTTAACATGGGTTCAGGAGCCATCTCATGGGCTTCCAAGAAGCAGTCCATTGTAGCATTGTCTACAGCAGAGGCAGAATATGTGGCAGCGACAGCAGCAGCATGTCAGGCAGTATGGATGAGAAGGATGTTGAGAAGCTTAGGCCAAGAGCAGGCAAAAGCGACAGTGGTCTTTTGTGACAATAGCTCAGCTATTGCTTTGTCAAAGAATTCAGTGTTTCATAAGAGAACGAAACACATCGACACAAGGTTTCACTACATCAGAGAGTTAGTGAACAATGGAGAAATTGTCTTAGAACATTGCAGGACTCAGGAACAGGTAGCAGACATTTTGACAAAGCCACTGGACCAGAAAAGCTTTGAATTTTTGAGGAAGTGTCTGGGTATGACAGAATGCCCAGCTGTTGAAATTAAAGGGGAGTGTTAAAAGTGTAATTTCAACGCAGCCGAAAACCACCAAACAAAACCATCTACCTTGTTCGCACCGCCTTTTGGCAAAGGCTGTTTTTCCTTGGAGCCCTCCGAACACACTCACTGGCCGCCACGCGTCCCATGTACGAGCACCCAAAAACCACTTTCCCCGGACAGTAAAGTTCGTTTGAGTTGTGTGAGGTTGGTGTGCGAATTGCGTCCGATCGGGTCAACACATTTGGACTCACTCCAACCTGCCAGAACGTTAATCTTACTCTTACCGTCGGCTTCTAATTAATGCATTTAATGCATAGTCATAGTTTTAGGTAGAAATTTTAAATTTTAATGTTTTTATTACTTACGGAGGTATGGGTAAGTCTTTTTTTATTTAATTTTGGTTGCACGTAAGTATGGGGAAATTAAGATAGGTATGGGCAAGTCAACGTGTGATTAAGTTTTTGTTTTTTTTTATATATGTAATTTTGTGTTCATTTTACGAGTGAAGTGAAATGAAAAAAAACAGAGCACAGCAGTGCCATGAAAAAAAACAGAGCTGGGGTTAATTCGTGGATATGTAATGCATCAAGCGCAGAAGCGTAAAAAGGATGAAAGAAGTTTTTTTGTGATTGAAATGTATTCTCCGGCATTATGAATATAATGAAAATATAAGATTTTCTTTTACAGCAGTAAAAGTAAGTTTTCATGTAAGGAATTTTTATTCTTACAACAGTAAATGTAAATGCTCTTTTACAGTAGTAAATGTGAATGAAGATTTTACACAGCAGTGTAAAAATCATTTTGTAAAAGAGAGACCGAGTTTGTTTTGTAAATTCCTCTCTGCACAGAGGATGAAATATGTAACAGTCTTTTGTTTTAATCAATAGAAATGCTTTATGGTGTTGCAATGGTCTCTTCTGAGTTAATTTGGTTTTAAAGAGGTTCTCTGCAAAAGATCCTGGACAGAGGAAACAGAGAATTGTCTCTGTAGTGAATTTTATTTGGTTTTGGTATTTTTCCCATCAAAAATCACCAACAGTTTTAGGACTCAGAAAACAAAATAATTGACTTATATTACAGGTGCATAATATTTTACCTGCATGCTCTATCGTTTCTCTAGCAATTACATAGTTATGTGAGTTCACTTTACATAAATCAACTTGCGCCTCTGGCAATTGGAAGCAATTCTAATGGCAGAATACCCACAATAAGTTCCAAGATTGTTTGTGAAGTAGAGCCAAAAGCAGAACATGCAACTTGAAAAGAAGGTTCTCTCTCTCTATATATGCAACTCTTTTAACACAATAATTCACAACATCCCAGACACCAACATTGTCTTAGTTAACATCAGAGATCAAACAGGGGAAGAGATAAATTTTTCCAAGAAAAGTAAAATACCCATATTGCTACTATGTTTTAGGACTCTGAGATAACAAAATAATTGACTTATATTACAAATGCAGAATATTTTACCTGCGTGCTCTATCGTTTCTCTAGCAATTACATAGTTATGTGAGTTCACTTCTACATAAATCAACTTGCTGTTAGCCTCTGGCATCTTGGAAGCAATTCTAATGGCAGAATACCCACAATAAGTTCCAAGCTCTAAGGCCACTCTGTTTTCAAATTTTTTCACTGCAGCATCCAAAAGAGAACCCTTCTCCTTCCCTAAAATTTCCATCCAAGTATGTTGAGTAAAACTCTCAATAGCTCTCAGCACAGACTCTGCATTCCCCTTCTCTGCATTTTGAAGGACATAGTTTATCAGGGTTCGTTCTCTGCAGGTAGGAGAATAGACTATCACACTTGCAACCTTGACACAAGTCCGCATGTCATGGTTCTAATTTGTTGAGCAATAGGGTGGTAGATCTGTAAATTGCAATACAAAGCGATGCAACTGACTGGATGTAGAAAAGTAAGTGTATAAATAGAAAAGCAACATGATTCTAAGCTTGTAGATATGCTCTATCTGGCCAACTCAAAAGCAGAAAGCTAGAATTGGCATCTTGTGAGAGTGAAGTTGTATAAAATATAGAATTATGTTTTCATGAATGATGGGCATAAAAAAAAATTATGAAAAAAATTATATTAATATTATGGAAAATTTTATATTAATATTATTATTATATGAATTTAGGTTCTTATTAATCTTGTTTATCATAAAAATATAATTAATATTTTAAAATTTCAAAATTAAAATTTCCTAATAATGCTTTTATTAACATTATAAATATTAAAATTTTGAAACTCACAACTATATTCTAAACAAATTGTTTTTTTCTCTGAAAATTATGGAAATTCTAGTAATATTTTGATAAAATCTGGCAGAGATTTTTGAAAATCCAGATTATAGCTGTCAAAATAAACAAATTTATATCATTAAAAATATAGTTGTCAAAATAAACAAATTTCTATCATGGATAAATGAGCAGAAGGGTAAATCATTGGATGGTTTATCTTTCTCTTTTGCATATTTATTTTGACATTTTGGCATCATTTTAGTTTTTTTGCGAGTAATTCCTACCATGTCAATTCCTTTATTCACATATACTAAATAATAGAAATGTTTGTTGTATGCTTTTTATAAGCAAATTGTGTATATTCCCTATTATGTTTATAGACCGTTCACTACTCTGGAATACACATTCTGTGCAAAATACTATTTTAAAAAGCCCTAGTGTCCACTGTTCATCACTTGAATATATTATATCAGCCTTTATACGTATCAAACAATTTGTACTTTAGAATAAACATTTAGATATTTGATCAGTAAAATATTCTTGTAAATTATTTTCAAGATTATACTCATACCTAAGGAGTAACAAGCATGCTCGATTTTTGGTTTCATCATGTTAAACTTTAAAGGGAAGGAGAATATACGAGGGTACAAGTAAACTTTAAAGGAAAGGAGAAGGAAAGGAGAATATATGAGGGCACAAGTATACTGGAAGTGATGACTCCTTCCACTTGGAAACCACCACATGTGCAACACAATTGGTTCTTCCCTACCATATCCAAGTTGATTAATATTGGTAATCAAAATCAAAGAGAGGAGATAACATTGCATAGATGATGGAAAGGTGCACAAAATCTTAGGGTGCAGGGGTACACATTTATCATAGCATAGATAAGGAATGGTCTCTAGTAAAGGACGATTTAAGTGTAGGTACCACTTCTCTGCTAGGCTACTTAGAAACATGAGAAGGCTCGCCTTCTCCTTCTAGTCATGCCTCCAAGGAAATGCTTTCTCTTATTATGAGTGCTCTTTCTATTGTCATGTTTGCTCCATTGTTGCAATTTTCTTCATCTGGTTTTAGTGCATGTTGTTTTTGTTTTTTTTCTTTTTGAATCTCTAGTTTAGAAAAATTTCACCCTTGCTTCTAACACTTATTTCAACCTTTTTTACATCTATTCCCGCACTTGAACCCATGCAGAATAGTATGGAATATTGATTATGATATGAAGCTTGTTAATATTGGTAACCTCTGGAAGATTTGTGTAAGATTGGCATTGAAATTGCTCTGGAAGATTTGTGTAAGTTTGGCATTGAAATTGGAAAGTTGGGTACAGGTGAAAAGGAGAGATTTATTTTCATATATGTTTTTTGAATGCACAATTTCAAATAATATGTGGTCTACTTTTTATGTAAGATTTCTATGTATGATCATCTATATGGGGCATGTTGTTTGGGGTGATCTGTGAGGGTATAGAGAATAGTTAATAACATTTGAATCTAAATGAGTATGAATTTAGTTACTTGTTAACTTATTTTTGTTTACTTATTTGTGGGTCAAAATGCAATGTTGCTCAAAAGTCTTTTTTTTGTTTAGGGAATCATCACCCAGTTGGACCCATGCAGACGAGTATTGAATTATTCATTATGATATGCATTATGATATGAAGGCTGCTAATATTGGTAACTTATGAAAGGTTTGTTTAAATTTGGTATTAAAATTGGAAATTTGAGTATAGGTGAAAAGGAGATATTCATTTTCATATATGCTTTTTGAATGCATAATTTGAAATAATATGTTGTCTAATGCACAATCTCAAATAATATGTGGTCTACCAAACAATTTCACGTGAAAACAAAGGACGTAATATACAGAAATATAAATAGTCGTGTAGTTAAAATGGTACAAAGAAGCGATACATTTTCCATGGAATTTGATCTTGGAGCAGAAGATTATGATCTATTACCAAAGGGTGAAGTCCAAAATGAAAACCTGAACATGCACCTTTAGAAGCACATTATACCCCATGTTTATTTATATTTTCGAGTTGAGTTTCCAGTACTCCTGAATCACGTATGTTACAATGCCATTGAATTACACAGCTACACCAGACATAGTAGGTAGTGAAATTGTAACTAAAGAATAAATTTTAGGCACCTTGCAAGTAAAAATATATAAAATTAATCCGTTGCAGAGTTTTCAAGAAACAGTGACTGCATGAAGAACATTTTACAAATCTTGTGTTGCAGAGTTTTCAAGGAACAATGATTTCATGAAGAACATTTTACAAATCTTCTAAAGGTAGTGAGGAATGCCTCCTCTAAAACTTTCATTACAAGAAACAATAAGTAAATGTTAGAACTCTGGACACCACATATCTCCACAATGGTATGATATTGTCCCCTTTGGGCCTAAGCCCTCATGGATTTGTTTTTGGGCTTTACCCCAAAAGGCCTTATACCAATGGAGATATTTGTCCATATTTATATACCCATGATTCTCCCCACTTCTAGTCAATGTCAGACTTTGGTCGTATACCCAACAATCCTCCCCTCGAACAAAGGACCATCGAGCCTCCCCTCAAATGATTATCCATCCGTCCACTCTCTACCAACCAGGATTCTCTGCTCCAATGCGTTGGAAGCACACGCCTTACATGGAAGCACCACCTGCCTCGAGAGCTTGCTCTATCCTAGGTCAACTCCTCTTCACCGTGTTGGGACCAGGACACGTCCATGAAGAATCCGGAGCACACCGCCTGTCTAACCAAGCTCATCCACGGATTCCATCGTGATATTACCGGGGCCCACCACCTTCGTTCGGCATTCCGAGGATTCATCCACTGCTAACTTCGGGTCATGGCTCTGATATCAGGTGCACAACAAATTAATTAAACACACAGCAGAATAAATCAAGCACATAAACACAGTTTTTAACGTGGTTCACCCAACCAATCTGGGCTACGTCCACCAAACATAGGCATCAGGAGTTTATTAATAAAATCAGGAGATTACATCAAGAAATCCTCACACTCTCTTAGCAAACATCCGAATGGTTGCCTGTTATATAGCCTAGAGAATCTAACAGCCTCATTAATTCCCTCACATCAAATATAGGAGGCATTAACTCCCTCCCAACAACCTGGAGCTAATCTAGGAACTGAATTCCTATTGTTGTCACCTACAGAGATTTCTGCCTATTTCACTTCAAACAGAAAATCTCAACAATCTCCACCTTGACAACAATTCGCCTGATGCCCTGTTATTATTATTTTATCTTTTCTGCAAGCCAAGAGAAGCCAAACACCAGCGTAGCTTCTCCAACAAAACTGGTTTCGTGAACATGTCTGCACAATTCTCCTTTGTATGCACCTTTACAAGAGAAACTCCCCTTTCAGTGATAACCTGTCTTACAAAATGATATTTGATTGGAATATGCTTTGATTTACTATGATATGCCGGATTCTTAGCCAAATGTATTGCACTTTGACTGTCATAAAGTAACCTGATGTTGTCCTGTAACCTACCAAACTCACCAAGCAAACCTTTCAACCAAACCGCCTCTTTGCAAGCATGCGAAGCAGCAATGTATTCTGCTTCAGTAGTGGACAAAGCAACAATGTTCTGTAGCTTTGACATCCAGCTTATAGCTCCACCTGCAAGAGTAAAGACGTACCCTGAAGTTGATCTTCTCTTATCCAAATCACCTGCAAAATCGGAATCAACATATCCGCAAACAAATTCACTACTCTTATTGTAAGAAATACAATAACTACTTGTGCCTTTCAAGTACCGAAGCACCCATTTCACTGCTGACCAGTGCTCTTTACCCGGATTTGCCATGTACCTGCTGACAACCCCAACTGCATGAGAAATATCTGGTCGCGTACACACCATTGCATACATCAAACATCCTACTACATTGGCATAAGGAATTCGAGACATATAATCATTTTCTTCATCTGTATTAGGACATAAACTCGAAGAAAGCTTAAAATAAGAAGCTAAAGGGACTGACACAGGCTTCACATTATTCATACCAAACCTCAAAAGTATTTTCTCAACATACTTTTGTTGTGATAGCCACAGCTTACCATTGCTCCTGTCTCTGAAAATCTCCATGCCCAAAATCTGTCTTGCGGCTCCTAGATCTTTCATATCAAACGTCCTTGCCATCTGAGTCTTCAACCTGTTGATTTCTTCAATGCTTTTTCTTGCTAAAAGCATATCATCAACATATAACACTAAGATAATGAACATGCCATTATTTAACTGCTTAAAATACACACAATGATCATATTCACTTCTTACATATTTCTGAGTCAACATGAAAGAATCAAACTTCTTATACCACTGCCGAGGCGACTGCTTCAGGCCATATAATGACTTCTTGAGCCTGCAGACAAATTTCGCATTTCGATGCTGAACAAACCCTTCCGGTTGTTCCATATATATTTCCTCATCTAAATCACCATGTAGAAATGCAGTCTTAACATCTAACTGCTGCAACTCCAAATCAAACAAAGCCACTAATGCTAACACAATTCTAATTGAAACAATTTTAACCACTGGTGAAAATATCTCATGAAAGTCTATGCCAACTTTCTGAGAAAACCCTTTTGCAACCAGCCTCGCTTTGTACCTGTCTTCCGTATCATTCACACCCCGTTTCAGCTTGAAGACCCATTTGCATCCCACAGTTTTCCTGCCTTTGGGAAGTTCAACCAGATCCCACGTACCATTCTTATCTAAAGCCATCATTTCTTCCTTCATGGCTGCTTTCCATTTGTCACTATTTGAACCTTCTACAGCTTCCTGATAACACAAAGGTTCATCATCATTAGCGATCAAAGCAACTGAAGTAACATGATCATCATACCTTCTCGGACGACGTTTGATCCTTGTAGATCTTCTTAAGAATGTTTCTGGTGCTTCCACAACTGGCTGTCTATCAATTGTAGGAATTTCTTCATGATCGCCATCTGAGACCTGTTCATGTCCTCCATCTGAACCCTGTTCATAATCTGATTCTGAAACCTGTTCATGACTAGAATCTGAACTATGGTTGTTATGACTATCATTAGAAATGCTGTCAAACTGAATATGCTGGAAATCAGATACATCATCCTGTTTCAATCTTCTATCTACATCTAACTGTACAAGAGAGGATTCATTAAACTTTACATCTCTGTTGATGATGATTTTGCGGGTAGTAGGATCCCACAATCTATATCCCTTTGTTCCATCACCATACCCAACAAAGATATACTTTTTAGACTTTGGATCTAATTTAGTTCGCTGATGTTTAGGCACTAGAGCATATGCATCACAACCAAACACTTCGAGTTTAGAATAGTCACAAGGGTGTCCTGTCCATACCTCTTGCGGAACCTTGCAGTCTATTGCCGTTGATGGAGATCGGTTTATCACATAACAAGCAGTTGCCACTGCTTCCGTCCACAACTCCTTCGGCAACCCGACGTTACTCAGCATACACCTTGCTCTCTCTAGAAGAGTCCTGTTCATGCGTTCAGCAACTCCATTCTGCTGAGGAGTATAAACCGTGGTCTTATGTCTTTCGATCCTGCATCCTTGCAATAGCTGTCAAACTCCTTGGAGGAAAACTCACCACCATTGTTAGTTCTTAAACATTTTATTGTTCTACCAGTGCTGTTTTCTACCAATGCTCTAAACTGCTTGAAAACTGTAAAAACATCAGACTTCTTTTTCAACATGTAGACCCAAACTTTTCGAGAAAAGTCATCAATGAATGATACAAAATAAGACGAACCACCATATGACGTTGTAGGGGCTGGACCCCAAACATCTGAATGGATATAATCAAGTATGCCTTTACTAGTATGTTTGCATGTTTTAAACTTTTGTTTACTTTGTTTACGAAACAGACAATGTTTACAGAAATCCAATTTTCCAGATCTTAGATTAGGAAGTAACTTTCGGTCAGCCAAAATTTTCAATCCTCTTTCACTCATATGCCCCAATCTTTGATGCCATAAGTGAATGGAACTACTGTCATGTTCAGACACAGACACATGATCTGACCCAGTTCTACCTTCTAACTGGAATAGATTTCCTACTTTCTTAGCTTTCATCACTAGTAAGATACCTTTATAGATTTTCATAACTCCACCTTGAATTACAGTTTTATATCCATTTGAATCAAGTGCTCCTAATGAAATCAAAATTTTCCTTAAATCTGGTACATGCCTCACATCAGTTAATATTTTGGTTGTGCCATCAAACATTTGTAGTTGTATGCTTCCAATCCCAACAATATTACATGTTACATCATTACCCATGTACACAACACCATCATCAATTGATTTATATGTTTTAAACCAATCTCTATGTATACACATGTGGTTAGATGCCCCAGAATCTAACAACCAATGTTGATCATGTTTAGAAACATTAACTGACAATACCTCATCACTCATACCTGAACCTGATACTGAACCTGTATCCGTGGTGTTGGCTTCCTTCTTTTCTGTCGAAGAGCCTTCTTTAGTAGCCTGCTTTCGCTTCCAGCAATCCTTTTTCAGATGTCCAGCCTTGCCACAATGCCAGCACTTCATCTTTGGCTTCTTTCCTTTGGACTTTGAACGAGAGTCGCTATGCTTTCCCCCGGAGTGTCTCTCTCGTGAGCGACCTCTGGCCATCATTACCTCTGATGTAGAGGTATCTGCATTCGACCTCTTCCTCGTCTCCTCAGCCAACAAGGCTCCAACAACATCGTCAAATTCAAGGATATCTGATGTACTAAAGCTTATGGAAGTAACAAAGTGATCCCAGGATTCGGGCAATGAACATAATAAAGTTATCGCCTTATCCTCTGAATCAAATTTTACATCTAGACTGTCTAATTGCACCAACAAGGTATTAAAAACATTCAGGTGATCAGCAATTGAGGTACCTTCTCTCATCTGCAAACTGTAAAGCTTCCGTTTCAGGAGAATCCGATTTGTCAAAGATTTCGTCATATAGAGCTTCTCAAGCTTCGACCACAAGCCTGCGACAGTTTTCTCTGACACAATGTTGAACAAAACATCGTCCGCCAGACATAACCGAATTGCACTGAGAGCTCTATCGTCCATCTCATCCCATTCATCCTCCGTCATGGAAGCAGGCCTTTTGTTTTTCCCCAACAGTGCTTTCGCCACACCTTGTTGAACCAGTAGATCGTGCATTTTCACCTTCCAGATCTCAAAATTATTCTTGCCATTAAATTTTTCTATTTCAAAACGGGCACTCTGTGTTTTGGCCATCTCGTCAAAGAATCTCCAATTTCAATTTGAAATACCAACAATTAAAAAACAAAATTGCCTATGCCTTTGTTTTTACACAACAAAGAAAAAAACTGCCTATGCCTTTATACCTGTGCCTTTTCTTAAAAAAAAAACTGCCCGTTGCACTTATATTAGAACTGTCTTTATTCTATTTGCCTTTATTTTTAACTGTTTAAACAGCCAGCAAATATATATAAAAAATTTATATATAGCTCCTCAGAAAACCGGCGCTCACAGCAAACCATAAAAAAAAACTTCACGCAGCTTTTATGTGATACTGCACGCAGGTTTTATGTGATACTTGGCACGAACAGCAAACCATTAAAAAAAATTCACATATTTACACAGCGCATATATTAAACAACACCACAGTTTTATATCAACGCCGTTGCCAAAAACTATTTACGCTGTTTGCAAAATATTCCCACGCAGGTTACGCTGTCCGGTTACAGTTCCATGTTGTTTATTAAATACATATACATGCTGTTTGGCAAAACCCATATCCACGCACAGCAAAGTAGAACTTAACAGCCACGCAGGTATCAATGTAAAACCATATATATCCACGCTTTTTTCAATACATATACATGCTGGTTCAAATGTATGTATCAACGTTTTTTATTGAGCATACCTTTTTGCAAGACACGCTGTTCTTTAAAAAAATATACCCACGCTGTTTGGATACTATATCAACACCGTTTTACATCCATTACCACTCAATTTTCAAATATAAAAGTCCACGCAGTTTTGGAAATGAACATCCGCACCATTTGTAAATATATATAAAACCACGCATTCATAACATATCTCAACGCTGTTTTAAAAACATACCCCTTCGCTGGTTTTTAATTTAATGCACATCGTTTTCAATACATCCATGCCGTGTTCTGAAAAAACATATATATGACTGCGCATACCTTTATGCTACCAGCAACAGCAATTTAATACGCACCAACAGCTCCAGCAACCAGAGAAAAAATTCTCCACGCCAGCAACAGCAGCGCTCCAGCAACACCTGCGCTCTACCTCCAAACAGTGCAGCTCCAGCACAGCCAGCGCTCCAGGCAGCACCTCCAACATGCTCTGATACCACTTGTTAGAACTTTGGACACCACATATCTCCACAATGGTATGATATTGTCCACTTTGGGCCTAAGCCCTCATGGATTTGTTTTTGGGCTTTACCCCAAAAGGCCTCATACCAATGGAGATATTTGTCCATCTTTATATACCCATGATCCTCCCCACTTCTAGTCAATGTGGGACTTTGGTCGTATACCCAACAGTAAAAACTTCTAGGAACAAAACGGTAAACAATAGGTAAAAATTTCTAGGCACAAAGGTCATAGTTGAGCTTGTCTTCTTTGAATTCCACTTCTCTAGAATTCAGATTGAAATCATTATTTAAAATATCTGTACAGACATTGGCCCTGCATTTAGAGGACATTTTTTTCTGCTATTTAATAATCTAATTGTCTCGTAGGTGGATAGTGTACTTCTCTAGTTATCTTTTAAATAAAACTGATCTATTTTTTCCAGTTTAAGAACATAATTAACTGATATATCAAGAAAAGTTTAAGAACATAATTAACTGATATATCAAGAAAAGAGTATTGCTTATGTTTGAACTTTATCATATTTTCCTTTTCCATCTAATGGAGAGAGATGGGCATACTATTCAAATATTTTAAGCACTAGAGTACCAATTATAAACAGGTGCTAACCTATGGTTTGTGCAGAGTTTTGATTGAGTGAAATAATTGAAGGGCCTATGCAGTCAATGTTGGGAATTTATGAAAATTCCATAACAGACAGACAAAAAAAATGCTCTGTTTTAACACTCTGTTTTTAACACAGTAAACTCAGAAAACTGAAAATCGTTTGCTGGAAACGGTGTTGCAGCAACGCAGTTTGGTGTTGCAGCAACGCTGAAACTGGTGTTTCAGCAACACAAAAAAAATTTTGAAAACTGAATTTCAACAGTGCACAGCAAAAGGGAAGTTGTATTCATGTATAATACTTCCTCTAACAGAGGGATTTCTACAAGACTACTTTAAAGACAGTTCAAAACTTAAAAAAAAACTTCATGCTGTAAACAGAAATTACATTACTATGTCTGCACTGCTGTACATTACAGAAAACAAAATACTCTGTCTCCTCTGAAAAATCAACAGGTTGTTTTTCACTGTTGTGTCTGCACTCCTGTGCATCTACAAAACACTCTGTTTCTGTTCAGAACGCTGCTGTAACACTCTGTTTCTTCCTTGAAAACATTTTACACTGCTGCTGTAAATTTCATTCATACATTCACGCTGCTGCGTACATAAAAAAAACTTCTGCACTGCTGTGCATTACAAAGAGAGCTCTGTCTCTGTTCAAAAAAATTTACACACACTGTTGTGTTTTCATTACATTTTTCAGATTCAACAAAAACTGAACTTCACATTTTTCTTTTTTTCGTAAAAACAAAACTATACCTGTGAATTAAAATAAAATAAAATTAAAAATCCTACCTACATTTACCAACTACAGCAATAAATTACCATAATTCTGTAAGTAACCACCATTCTGTGATAAATCGCTGTGTAATGGCTGATTCAGGAAAAGACTGGAGTTGCGGCTGTTTAATGGCAAATTCATCAATGCAGAGGTATGGCAGTTGATTCAACAGTACAGGGGTATGGCGAAGGACAGGCCCCGCAGTTGGAAATAATATTTCAACACTCCCCTTTAGTTTCAACTGCTGGGTTATCAGTCATACCCAGGCATTTCCTCAAAAATTCAAAACTTTTCTGTCCCAAAGGCTTGGTTAGAATGTCTGCAACCTGCTCCTGAGTTTTGCAATGTACTAAGACAATTTCTCCATTATTTACCAACTCTCTGATATAGTGAAAACTTGTGTCATTGTGTTTCGTTCTCTTATGAAACACAGAATTTTTGGATAATGCAATAGCAGAACTGTTGTCGCAATAAATCATAGTTCCTTTTACCTTCTCTTGGCCTAAGCTCCTTAACATCCTTCTCATCCAAACTGCTTGACATGCTGCTGCTGTAGCTGCCACGTACTCTGCTTCTGCTGTAGACAATGTAACAATTGGCTGTTTCTTGGAAGCCCATGAAATGGCTCCTGAACTCATATGAAAAACATAACCGGAAGTGCTTTTTCGATCATCTACACTTCCAGCCCAATCAATATCAATGTATCCAACTAAATTTGAACATTCTGAAGTAGTATATAAAATTCCAAACCTTTTGGTACCTTTGACATACCTCAGAATTCTTTTTGCTGCCTGCCAATGTGCTTCCTTTGGCCTCTCCATGAATCTGGAAATTAAACTAACAGTAAACATAATGTCAGGCCTAGTAGCTGTTAAATACATAAGGCTGCCAATAATACTCTTGTACAAACTAAGATCAAAATCCTTGCTGCTGTCCTCTCTGCTGAGTTTTAATCCCATTACCGTGGGAGTGATTGCTGCTTTTCATTCTTGCATGTTAAATCTGCCCAACACTTGATTTACATATCTAGCTTGTGAGATAAAAATTCCTTTTTCATTTTGATCTACTTCTATGCCTAAGAAGTATCTCAAGAAACCCATGTCAGTCATTTCAAATTCCTCTTTCATGACTGATTTAAAATTCTCAATGAGCTGATCATCATTAACTGTGAAAATAACATCATCAACATATAAGACAACAATTAAAATTTTACCATCTTTTTCTTTGATGTAGACAGTGGGTTCTCCTTCACACTTGTCAAATTCATTATCCAATAGATAGGAATCTATCCTGCTGTACCATGCTCTTGGCGCTTGCTTCAACCCATGAAGAGCTTTCTTCAATTTCCACACTTTGTGCTCTTCACCTTTCTTCTCATAGCCTAGAGGTTGTTCAATGTAAACCTCTTCCATTAGCACTCCATTTAAGAATGTTGACTTCACGTCCATTTGGTAAACTTTCCACTTGTTTTGTGCTGCTATGGACATCATTGCTCTCACGATTTCCATTCTAGCAACCGGTGCAAAAGTTTCCTCATAATCTCTCCCATACTGCTATTTGTATCCTTTGACAACCCGCCTTGCCTTATGTATTTCTATTTTGCCTTCAGCATTGCTCTTGGTCTTGTAAACCCATTTCACTCCAATGACTTCTTTTCCCTTTGGTAGGTCAACTAAATCCCATGTTTTATTTCTTTCTATGGCATTAATCTCCTCATCCATAGCTTCTATCCATTTCTTATCTTTAATTGCATCTTTGAAATGAATAGGATCATCAACATGACAATACAAGGCAAATAAGGAATTCATTCCTTCATCATAAATGTCACTTAGATTTCTAAACTTCTTACCTCGTTCATTTGGTGTGCAAATGCTTGAAGGTGCACTTGAATTTCCTCCTTGTGATGTGCTTGGAGAAGCACTTTCATTTCTTCTCAAGGGTGTCTGTTGTTGTCCTTGTGTTGGCGCTGGTGTTTGGGGATGCATTTCAGCCACCTCCTCATCATCTTCATCATGAGACAAACAGTTTTTAACATTCACTGTTTTCTCTATGCTTCCATCCCAAGCTTCCTCCTCAATGAATTGAACATCTCTGCTGACAAAACATTTCTTGGTAGATGGGATATACAACCTGTAAGCTTTGGATTCCTCACTGTATCCAATGAAGATACATTTCTCCCCTTTGCTGTCCAAATTCCTCCTTAGCTGATCTGATATGTGTGCATAGGCCACACATCCAAAAACTTTCAAGTGGGTGACACCTTGCTTTCTCCCACTCCATGCTTCTTCCAGCACTTTGTTCAACACTGCTTTTGTAGGACACCTGTTCAAAATATACACTGCACAATTTACAGCTTCAGCCCAATAATCATTTGGCAAATGTTTTGCCTTCAGCATGCTCCTCGCTATATCCATGATGGTCCTATTCTTCCTTTCAGCAACTCCATTTTGCTCTGGGGTGTACCTAGCTGTAAACTGTTTGTGAATTCCATTTTCTCTACAAAATCGTAGGAATTCCTTGGAGATATACTCACCTCCTCTGTCAGTTCTCAAAACTTTTATATGCAGTCCGTTTTGGTTATCCACAAGTGCTTTGAAATTTCGAAATTTCTCAAACACTTCACTTTTGTTCTTAAGGAAATATACCCAAGTTTTTCTTGTAAAGTCATCAATAAATGTCAGGAAATATTGGCTGCCTGCTAATGATGGAGCTTGCATCGGTCCACATAAATCTGAGTGGATGATCTCTAAGGGTGCCTTTGCCCTTATGCTTTTACTTGATGGAAAACTTTCTCTATGTTGTTTCCCCAAAATACAACCTTCACAATGGCTATCCGGTTTCTCTATCAATGGTAATCCTCTTACCATTCCTTTTCTGCTTAACAAGTTTAGACGTCCAAAATTGAGATGTCCAAATCTCAAGTGCCACAACCAATTTTCATCATTTGGCACGCTTTGAAAAGCCTCTTGTGTCACTGCTGCAATTTCTTCTTTATTTTTCAAATATGCTCTTATTCTAAGAGGGAACATTCTGTTCCTTGTCATCTTCACTTCAGCAATGCATCGCTTGCTGGATGCTCTGTCCATGATGGTGCATACATCATTCTCAAAGAAAACATTGTACCCCTTATGGACAAGATGTCCAATACTCAAGAGGTTACACCTCATTCCAGGAACATAATAGACATCTGCTATGGTTTTCCTTTCTCCTTTCTTTGTAAATATTTTAACTTCTCCTTTTCCCATAACAGAGATTCTGCTATCAGTCCCAAGTGTGACTTGTGATTTCACATTTTGATCTAAAGTAGAAATCATGGGTAAGTTTCCTGTCATATGGTTACTACAACCGGAATCTAGAAACCATATATCTTCACTGTTTGTTTCAGCCATGTTACAAGCTAACAATACATTATCTTGGCTGATATTTTCTCTAGTAATATTTGCATTAGATCTATTGTTCATATCATGCTGTTTCTTCTTACATTCACTGGCATAGTGCCCATATTTTTTACAATAATAACATTGGACATTGGATTTTTCATACCTTTGTCCTTGAGCATGATGTTGTCCACTTTGTTGGCTTCTGCCATGGCCTTGGTTCTGATTTGGATTGCTGCCTCTTCCTTGAGCATTTGCTGGGTTGTTCCTTCCACCTCTGTTTTGACTTCTGCCTCTTCCTCTCTTGTTTCCTCTGCCTTGACCTCTTCCTCTTCGAAAATACATCTGGGTCTTAAAGGCTTGCTCTAGAGATGAGTTTTCATTTCTACTCAACCTCTACTCATGTGTTATCAATGATGCATGTAACTCATCAACTGAAAATTTTGAGAGGTCCTTTGTCTCTTCTATGGTGGTGACAATTACATCAAACTTTGAGGGTAGGACCCTCAATAGTTTCTCCACAATCCTCCTTTCTTCAAGGGTTTCTCCATGAGTTCTCATCTGTGTGACCAGACCAATCACATGTGTGAAGAATGAGTCAATATTGTCTGACTCCTTCATGCTCAGATTCTCAAAATCTCTCCTCAGCAATTGTAGTTTTGCTGTCTTCACTTTCTCCATGCCTTGATAGGTTGTTTTGAGGGTTTGCCATGCTTCATTGGATGTCTTAGCTGCTGCTATCCTTGGAAACACACTCTGGTCCACTGCTTGATACAACAATACAATGGCTTTTGCATCCTTCTTCCTATTGCTCTTCAGCAGATCTCTCTCTGTCTGAGTTAGGCTGTTAAATTGATTTTCATCTGTTGGTTCTTCAAACACATATTCAACTAATTTCCATAAATCTTGAGAGATAAACAGGGCTCTCATGGTTATGGTCCAATAGTCATAGTTTTTCCCATTAAACTGTGGGAGCTGGGTGTTAAACATATCCATACTAGTGCTGATGCTAGCCATTCTTTCAATACTTGACTGTGTAAAAAAAAATTCACTGACTATCTTCACTCTGCTAGTGAAGTTGCTACAACAATAAACCCTTCCTTCAGCTTCTTTGACACTTCAAAGAGCGTGGATTAGCTCTGATACCATGTTGGGAATTTATGAAAATTCCATAACAGACAGACAAAAAAAATGCTATGTTTTAACACTGTTTTTAACACAGTAAATTCAGAAAACTAAAAATCGTTTGTTGGAAACGGTGTTGCAGCAACGCAGTTTGGTGTTGCAGCAACACAAAAAAAATTCTGAAAATTGAATTTCAACAGTGCACAGAAAAAGGGAAGTTGTATTCATGTATAAGACTTCCTCTAACAGAGGGATTTCTACAAGACTACTTTAAAGACAGTTCAAAACTTAAAAAAAAAACTTCATGCTGTAAACAGAAATTACATTACTATGTCTGCACTGCTGTACATTACAGAAAACAAAATACTCTGTCTCCTCTGAAAAATCAACAAGTTGTTTTTCACTGCTGTGTCTGCACCTCTGTGCATCTACAAAACACTCTGTTTCTGTTCAGAACGCTGCTGTAACACTCTGTTTCTTCCTTGAAAACATTTTACACTGTTGCTGTAAATTTCATTCATACATTCACGCTGTTGCGTACATAAAAAAAACTTCTCCACTGCTGTGCATTACAAAGAGAGCTCTGTCTCTGTTCAAAAAAAAATTACACACATTTCATTACATTTTTCTGATTCAACAAAAACTGAACTTCACATTTTTATTTTTTTCGTAAAAAATTATACCTGTGAATTAAAATAAAATAAAATTAAAAATTCTACCTACATTTACCAACTACAGCAATAAATTACCATCATTCAGTGAGTGACCACCATTCCGTAATAAATTGTTGTGTAATGGCTGATTCAGGAAAAGACTGGAGCTGCGGCTGTTTAATGGCAAATTCATCAATGCAGTAGTATGGCATGGCAGTTGATTCAACAATACAAGGTTATGGCAAAGGACAGGCCCCGCAGTTGAAAATAATATTTCAACCGTCAAAAAAAGCTGTGGAGAACCATTACAATAATTATCCACCAGTATTTGAACCAGAGTTCATTATCATTTTATTAGCCTGGGGACTTTGTTTGAGATCCTTTGTTGGTGCTTTCAATAAAACAAGTGCACCTGTTATTGAGTTGAACTTGAGTGCCTATATTCAACATATCTTTTGCATGTTTTTAACATGAGTCTGATCTTTGACAGACACAAGGCACTTTTCTGAGTTGGTTTAAGGCATCTAGGGTTAGGGTTTTGATAGGTATTGTATTTGTAGTAGACCTAAGTGTTGAATTAGAGGAGAGTGCTTTTTCTTATTATTGTTCCAACTTCTCATATGGTTCATAAGATTGATTGGTTTCATATTTTCCTACATATCTTGCATATGCATTTTTAAATTAGCTATTTTTTTTCCTAAATTTATGCTACAAATATGGTAGCACTTCTCACAGTGCAACTTTAAAAGTTCAATGAATGAATGAAGCACAAAACAGTTCAATGATTGAATGAAGCACAAAACAGGTTTACATTTTGAAATTTTATATACTTATAACTTTTATGAATGTTGAATGCTTTTTCAGCTGTGGAGGAGCAATTCGAAATCAAACATGAATTATGATAAAGTTAAGCCAGACAAAAATAGATGGTGTTGACTGGTTAGAACGCTGAATGGATTTTCGAAATTTTATATGCTTATATCTTTTCTGAATGTTGAATCCTTTTTCAGCAGTTGAGGAGTAATTCGAAAACAAACATAAATTAATGCTAAATTTGAAAACAAACATGAATTATGCTAAAATTAAAGCAGACAAAAATAGTTGGGGTTGGAGCTGGTTAGAGCGTTGGATGGCAGAAAAGCTTTGGAAGAATAGACTCATGGAACAAACCCAAATGGATTCTTATGAAATTTAGTCTCAAATAGTTGGGGTTGGAGCTGGTTAGAGCGTTGGATGGCTGCAAAGCCTTGGGAGAATATACTCAGAACAAACCCAAATGGATGGATATGAAATTCAGTCTCAAATAGCTAGGGTTGGAGCTGGTTAGAGCGATGGATGACTCCCAATAGATTCATGGAACAAGCCCAAATGGATGTTTATGAAATTCAGTTTCTCAAAAGTTATGATGGTGCTGCATAGAATGAGGAAATCTCATGAACATCATAGAAACAACGCTAGTGTACCTGTTGCTATAAAATCACCTTCAGCGGTTTTCTGATGAACAATGTTCTAATCAATTCTTTTAACTTTCTACTCACGTTTTATGTTTCTGTGTATTATTAAACAATTTTAATATAATTTTTACACTAATCATTTTCGCAAAGTCAAGACATGCATCCATAGTATATAGGTCCCATCATTCATGACGCAGTGCAAATTCTTTAGGTACGTTGCTCATTTATATGTAGATGAAAGACGGCACTCTCTTCCACTCGTGCCCAAGAATGGAAGACTCTAACAATTGCCTATTGATGTCTTTATAAAATTAGTATTATTGTATATTGTTATTCAGGTCACTTTTATCAATCACAATGAGGTAATTCTTTTTCTTCTGTTTGGTATTCGTTCTGGTATATATTTTTGTATGTATGATCATCTTCTGTTGGACTACCACTGCCTGTGGCAATTGTTATCATTAATGTTAAATGTAAAATATGAAATATTGAATATAAATCGCAATCATGATATGCCCAAATGAACGGTTTCCTATAGGTAATGTCTTCACGGTCTCATACTTCCAAAATCCTCTCATCATGGTAATCACCTTAAAATATATCTATATATATATATATTTAATCACAAAGTTTATATGATCTAATTATAAAATGGATGTAAAACTATATTCTAAATTTTCATTTTGTGCGATGAAAATTCTGTATTCTTTAAAAAAATTTGTGGTATTTTTTAAAAAAAGAGAAAATTGTTTGCACTGACGAAGAACTATATTGATTGATTCAAAAAGTGTTGACAAATGAGATATTATGTGATTTACCTCTAAAAATATCTCATAAACTTAATATAGATCACAGAAACCTCAATTCAACAAAAAAAAAAACTTGTGCAATTCAACTAAAGAAAATTGTATAATGCAAGTGTGCCATTTTTTACAATAAATCAACATTAATATGAATCAATATTAATATAGATTCAATTTAAATACAGATCTACTCACATTAATATAGATTCAATTTAAATACAGATCTACAGATCTAACCTGATCTAAAGATCTATCATGATCTGATGTAACAATATTTTCTCTTTTCACCAATTTCTAATTTTTTTTTCGAACTTTCAACCAATTTGTAAGAAACTTTCTAGATCTTTCCAAATCCGAAGAGCATTCCTTGATCGACAGAACCATGATCCATTACCAGATTCTCGGAAGGAAAGTGGGGACGTGCCGCGAGGGCTCTGGTGGTGTGTCACGAGAGCTTGCTTAATTGCCCCATTCTTCTTTATCAAACCTACAAGCAGTGTTTTCCAGCAATTCCATCTTCACGTGTTAGTTTCGCAGTTCGGAAAATCTTTCCCAGAGTCTTCAAACCCTTCGCACGAGCTCGAAGATCTTCTTTATTTGCACTCTTATCATGCAACACCATGTGGCACACATGTGAGACAGTGCCTATAATATCATGCATGTTTAGTTTCCAGAGTGAGTTCATAATGAATTCTTCATTGCGCTCCACATATGCTTCCAAATCACTTTCAGAAATATCCCCTTCTTCACTCAGCTGCTGTTTCATATCTCCTTGTAACCGTAGTAGTGAAAAAGCACCCGTTACTGCTCTAACGAGAGATTTTATAAAATATGCTTTGTTTCTGAACCATTCAGCTATAAATGGCACACCCAAATATATGGACTTTCCAAGTTCCTTTGCCGCTTGTCTTGCATATATGTAACCAATGGTTTGCAGTATCTTGCTTCCATAAGCTGCATCGCTGAGCCGTTGGACCTCAGATTTAGCCTGCCGTATAAAACCTTCCTTGTCACCTTGTACATACTGATTAAGACGATCTTTCAAAATCTGAGCAAGTTTTTCTTCTCTTTCCTTTTGGACACCCTTCATCTTCTTTCGTAGTTTTCTAGTATCTATCAGTTCAGCTTCATTAGACATGTCAAAAGAAGCCATAGAAGCCATTGCGAGGTGGCCTATATAGTCTTCAAATAAGTCACTACCAAACAGCATAGCAAAGAGTGCTGCTGGGTCTATTATTGTTTCTATTGACACACCTGCCTTTCCATGTGCGTCATATGATTCCCGCAGCAATGGATCACTAAGAACTTGGTAAGCTTCTCCCAAGACCTGAAAATTTTCTGCAGCTTGAGGATCATTTGGGTTTTTATCAGGATGAACTTGTCTGGCCTTCACATAATAAGCTTTCTTGATCTCTGCTTCGGTGGCCATCGGATTCACTCCTAGTACGTCGTAGTAACAGGTTTCCTGAACCATTTGTACAAATTTCTCGCAGATTTAGATGTGAAATCGATGTCCTCCGCCGGCTATGCTTGTTCAGAAAATCAACAATGGGTGAAATCAGGCCAGAGGTATATATCGAACCCTATAAACTATTTATATGGTTTGTATTGAGGTGGAAATTAAGAACAAAAAAGTCGGCTACTATCAAAAGATAATTTCGAAATATTACATAAACCATTGATACTAGTTAACACTCTTGGTTGGTTAGATTTTTTTTTTTTTTTTAATCCTATTTTAATTTTAAATTAAATTTTGATGTTAGAACAATTTAATGTAAGTTACTTATCACATATCAAGACTTTATATTATGATATTTAAATCATAATTAAATAATATATTAATTAATTATTTTATTATTATAATTTTGTAAATTTTAAATTAATTAATGTTTTATTTTATAATTTTTAAATCAAATTTGAATGATGATAATGTTGTTTAACGTCGACCAGCACCAATATGATATATCGGACTTAAGTAAGTGATGATGATAATGTTGTTTAACGCCAACCAGTACCAATATGATATATCGGACTTAAGTAAGTGATAAGTGAGGCTTTTAAATTCTTTATTTATTTTTTATTAAAGAGAAAGGGGAGTACTATTTCTAAGTTAGTGTATTTTTACTTATTTAATAAGTTAATAAGGTTGGTAATGTGACAAATGTTTTGAAAATGGTAATCGATGTGAGTAAGGGTTAAGCAATTCAAATGTGTTTTTCATTTTCAATGCTCTTAGTATCACAAAAGGGGCAAATTATAAGGGCTAGCAATCCAAATGCGTTTTTCATCTTCAATGTTCTTAGTATCACAAAGGGGGCAAATTATTTCGTCTCAAGGGGTTATGGGAATAAACCAATGCCCAATTTCACTCTGAAGCTCATGAGAGTTAGTTCTTATCTTTGCAACGTTCATTTTTTTCTTAGCACTCGTCAAGGGAGAAATATTATCATCCCACAACTTATCCTTAAATTTGGAAGTAACAATATTTTTTATATCATCCTTATCCTCCAAGATGGTCTCTTCCTTTATCCCCCAATGGTCGAGCCAAGGCTCGACATCCTTATGCTAGCCTTGCTTGAGCTAGAGGTGGGGATTTCGACTAGAGTTAGAAGTAATTTTAGGGAGCCTTTTGGCTTCCATGTTGTACAACTTCTTCTTGTACATCATATACCTAAGCATAACATGCTTTCAATAGAAGAGAGGCTAGCTTCAATCAATAGAATTGGGTAGGAATTATTTCCTTTAATCTTGAGGTTGTAGGTTATAATTGCTTTTGGATCATCTCAATCTTTCTCCGTGATTCTCTAGATATAATATAACCGCAAGTCTCATATCCATATAAAATAACAGGGGTGACTAGAGTCTCAAAGATGAACTTTCTTTACTCCAAATCCAAATATTAAGTGGATTACAATTGCTTTCAAGCTCATAGTAAACATTCCAACTCCTATAAGCCTCTTCTCAATACTATAATTCTAGTTGTAGATGATGGTGAATGTCAATACCTAAATATTTGTATGAGTAAACCTTCTCCAAATAAATGTTATCATAATGAAATTATCATAGTTGATCCTTTTCATTTTAATTATCATGAATTTAGTGTTGTTAGTATTAACAGTTATACCCATATTGGAGTAGTAAGTATGGTGGATTCTCGGTTGCTTTTCGATCATCGGGGCTTCTAGCAAGAAGACCAATATGACAATATCGTCAACATAAAAGAGAAGAGTAATGACTATACCGACAAGCTTGGGTCCATCGCATCCTACAGCTTCTAAACACTCTTCTAACTTATCAATGTAAATGCAAAAAAGGGTAGGGGATAAGAGACATCCTTGCTTAACCCTGATATTGCATTTAATTTCCTCAGAATAACCCTCCATTGTCTCAAGCATGGAAATTACATTCTCCTATAACCTAGTTACAAAAAATCTCAGGTCGAAAGGAACCATTATATCATCAAGCCTTTGGCATAACTTATCCCAAGGAAGAGTGTCAAAATTTTTCTAAAATCAACAAAACAACAGAAGAGATCAATTTTAATATTACAACACTCCTCAACAATAATCCTAAGAGTGACAAGGTGGTTAATAGTTGAGTGATGCCTCCTAAATATAGCTTGCCCTTGAGCTCTTTTACCATGAATCTTAAGTGAGATGCTAATCTTCTTTTCCAAAATGAGGCCATACAATTTGGCTAAAGTGGCCAATCATGATAGTCCTATAGTTAGAAGGAATTTTTTTATCTCCATTTTTAAAGATAAACACAACAAGACTTTCTGTCCAAAGCTTAGGGAAGTTGTGCTTTGCCACTAAATTAGAAAATTTATGTATATGTGAAATGAAAATATACCTTCCTATTATTATTATTATTTTGTAAAGAACTTCTTATTAACTATAATTAATAGTATTATTGTTATTAGAATTGTGTAATATTTTTATGGGTGGTATTATATTGGTTTGTTTAATAAAAAATGACACATAAAATATAATAATTTAATTTTAACTTCGAAATATTAAGGCTTAATTTAAGTGGTTCCTATATTTTTTTAACCCTTAAATTTATGGATTTGTTATATATATATATTCCTAAAGTTTATAGATTTGTTTTTTCTGTTTAATATAATTATTATATTTATATATATATATATATATATAAAAAAAATATCATAAATGAGTAATAAACGTATATACATATAAAGTTATAGAATTAGAGATTATATGAAATATAACCATTTATAAAATATATAACATAAAATCAAATTCATTTCATAAAATCAAATTCATTTCATTTATATATAAAATGGTAAAATGGAAAAATTAATGTATTATTCGTTAATATAAATATAAAATTTACAATTATTTGTTAGAATTAGTTAATATATAACATATAGTATTTTTAAAAATATATAAAATAAATTATGGTTTTTATAAGTCATGTGATATTCATAGGTTTATTTTTTTTCATATAGTATTTTTAAAAATATATAAAATAAATTATGGTTTTTATAAGTCATGTGATATTTATAGGTTTATTTTTTATTAGTCATAGATTATGTTTTTATAAGTAGCCTGGTGTTCATATGTTATGTTTAATATAGTAAATGATTTTTTTTTAACTTGTAGGGGTCGTGGAGTGTGGGTAATAGTCGGGGAATCGATATTTGTTCATAGTTATTTATTAAATTTCATTAAATGCTTTAATTTCTGTGATATGTTGTGTTGCGAAATGGTAAGCTCTGAACTTTTTTTCTGATTTCTGTCCTTCTGCCTGCAAACAAAATCACAATTATGCAGTAATTCACTGAGCAAGCATAGTGTTTATCAATTTTTCAATTTGTTTAAAAAAATGGTTAAGATTATTTTTAATATTTACAACTAGAAAGATTTTATAATAATTTTTTTTAAAGAACGTGTAGACATTCTATTAAGAAAGCTTTTGATTTGAAAGCAGAACCTTTTTTTTTTTTTCACTTCTGGTTCACGGATACCATGGTCAGTGGTGGTCAGTGGTCCGCTACGTCCAGGATCGAAAGTCTCTAGGGTGGACGCCACCCGAAGGGGGTCACACCCCTCGGCCATCACTGACCTAACCCCAAGAGCTTTCGGGTTTCGACCCTGTGACCTCCCATTTGCGAGGCCCCGGCTTGACCGATTGAGCTAATCCTTGGGACTAAAGCAGAACCTTTTACTATCCCCTAGTCTGCATTACTATACTAAACTGATGGATTCCATATCTCCTCCAAAATACACCTCCAAAAGTAACATATCTGCATAACATAAAATAATACTATTCGCTGCCTCGACGTCCTCTTCTCGACTGTTTTTCTAAGCACCTGCACGATCGTTGTCTTCGTCTTCGCGACTGTTGTTTACGTCTCCATCAAGCATTGCAATTTCGAGTTGCTCTCGTCAGCTACACCCCTTTCCGCTGCCATCTTCAGTTTATCTAACCGGAATTCTACCATCTCTATTCCAACTGGTTAAAAAATTATGAATATATTTAGGAAAAAAAAAAAAACTAACTTAATATAAATAAAATTGATAAAACTAAATTTTACGTTTCTCTTTTAATTGTAAATTAAACAAGAACTTGAGATATGCGTTTTCATGTTACCGACTTACCATCTTTTCTTTTAAATGACCATATTTGCACTTACATGGTAGGGCATATAGGTTAGCTGCATATGTAATGTACAATTTAATTTAGTAGGTAGATGTAATGTAAGTAAATATTTGTAAGGTTAGTTTAATGGTAATCAATATATTTGTAATAATTATTTTTATTTTTAATCTGGAATTATATTTATGAACACTTGGAAAAAATTTAGTAAATAAATAAAAATCTAAATAAATTAGAGTTATGGTAAATAAATAAAAATATAAATAAATTAGAGGTATGGTAAATAAATAATTTTTTTTTCTTATTTATTCGGTAATTGGTTTTATGTTTACGAACACTCAAAAAATAGGTTTTATTTAGGTGAAACATATGGACCAAACTTTTATTAATACCATACAAAAAATATTATTAACCCTAATATTAATAGTAATATTATTAAATTTAATAACTTTAGATTAATACAATATTAAATTTGTTTTATTATAAAATATTAATATATTATGATATATTATAACTTTAGATATTTATGGGAGGGAGGAACAAAGACACAGACTCATAAAGGCAGAGAGATAGGGGGGGGTGACAAAGGAGAGATGAAGATAAAATCAAGAAGAGGGGAGAGGAGGAATGAAGAGAGCGAGGAGAGATAGGGGGGGTGACAAAGGAGAGATGAAGATAAAATTAAGAAGAGGGGAGAGGAGGAATGAAGAGAGCGAGAGGGAGAGGAGTGAGAGAGGTAGAGAGGGTAAATGAGGGAGAGGGAGACACAAAGATGGAGGAGGGGAGAGAGAAGGAGAGAGGGAGGGAGACAGTGAGAGGATTGGAGGGCAGATAGAGAGGGAGATGGGGGAAGAGAGAGGGAGGTAGGAGAGAAGGGGAGAGAGAGGAAAGACAAGAGAGAGGGAGCGATAGAGAGATGGATTTGGAGAGGGAGAGAGGGAGGGAAGAATCAAAACATAGAGAGTGAGAAGTGGAGAGAGAGGGAGTGATAAGGGAAAGATGGAGAGAGAATCTATATTTTTGGGTGTGATATAAAGAGACAAACGAGAGATGGAGAGAAGGGGGGATAGAAGGAAAGAGAAGGAGAGATGGAGGGATATAGTAACAGAGGGGGAGAGAGAGAGAGATATGGGGGAAGAGAGAGGGAGGTAGGAGAGAAAGGGAGAGAGAGGAAGGATGAGACAAAGGACTTGAGAGAGAGGAGGTGTTGTAGATCTAACCCAGAAATATATGATAATATAAATAAGCCCAAGAATAACAAGATCAAAATAGATAGAGATGCTTCTTTATTGATCAAACCCTTAAGGTAGGGCAACACCATACATTCACTCCTTAAGGAAGGAGAATACTCCACAAGTCATATGTCTATTCATACAATAATCATTGACTATTCCTTTACATGGAGTCTTTAGCCTCTATATAGGCCTCATACATACAATACCATGGGTCATTACCATGGTTCCCTCATACCATCAACTAATACCATGGGCCCATTATATTATTATTAACTACTTGTGGTCCCTTACATGATATGGGTTAACCACCTTATTTATTACTATGACCCATCCCATTATTACATTATTACCTTGGGTACCTCCCTTGGTACCCTATATTATCCCCCATAGGTATATAACACTCCACCCCCCTTAGCATGTTTTGTCCCCGAAACATGGGAAGAACACAAATAATAAGATCTACTCAAAAGAGTAGTCCACTGGTACCATGCACATGCATCTATCCATCCAAGAGAAAGGTGAACCCTCGATCTCGTTGGTGCCTCGCTCGCTTGAGATGGAAGTTGACCATGGAAGCTCTTCTGTGTTGATGTGTAGTAGGTGGATCTTCGCTCCTCGCTATCTGTCATGCGGGGGTTGTTGTCCTTGTGGCTAATTGGTTGCCATCTTGTTGGTTGTTTTCTTGCGGGGTGATGTGGGTGATGATATGTTGAAGTTTTAATCCACTGTGTCTTTTTCTTTAATTCACCCTGCTGTGGTGCCTGTTGTGGTGTCTTCTTTTCCAATATGACTTCAACCACTGAGCCCTCCTCTGATGTATCTACACCTGTAACCTTTTCTGCTTCAGCCTTTGTTTGTGTTTGATGGTCTATCATCACTGGCTCATCATCTAATATGTCAAACCCTGGAACATCTTCTGCTTCAGCCTCCTTGGACTCTACCTGTTTATTAATGGAAATATCCTGTAATGTAATGTTCTTCTTTTTATACCAGAGCTTCAGGAATTTCTTTTGCACATTAATATTGATAGTACCCGCAGATTCCATCCAAGGATATCCCAAAACAACATCTATATTATCTATCTCTACAGCATAAAAATCACCATGCAACACATACTTATCCATAGAAATCTTCAAATCCTTATACAATTGAACATCCTCATCATCCACGTGTGTGTTTTCAATGTGTTTTTCTGGAACTTGCAATTTTTTTACCAAATTAACATTGATAAAATTATGTTTGCAACTAGGATTTATAAAAACAATGATCTTCTCTTTCTGAATCAATACATGAACCTGCAATAAGGATATACTAGTAGGAAATAGCCCCAATGTTTCTCTTTATCTTGTTTTCTGGCATGAGACCATCTGTCTAAAAGTAATTTTTCAAATTCTTCATCGGGCAGGTTGGAACACTTCTTTGGGTTAAGTAATGCCCACCATGTGGCTGCCTCATCTTCAAAATTAAACACTATAAAAGTTCTCCAATGATGTGTCCATAATAAATTGTGTTTTTTTATGTATTCTTCAATAGTAGGACCATTATCTTTTCCTGTAAAACATAGAACCGCCATGAAGAGGACTTCGAAAAAAATTCACTTACTTGGCAAAAATTTGAAATTGTCACAGTTTATTCAATATTGCTCAGAATCCCTATTATGACCTGTTTTTAGAAATGGAACAATCATTCTGCATCTACCCATCTGATAGAAATCTTGATCCCGGCACTCAAATTTCAGATCTACGCTGCAACTCTCCCGCCGTCACCAAAATTTCTGCAAAAAAGAGCTGATTTTAAATCAGCGATATCTCCCTCATCCGGACTCCGATTCGACTGATTTTTTTTTTTGAAATTGGGTAATTTTTCTCAAAAAAATCAGATCTACAATTAGATTTTGTGGATCTTGCACGAAGACGTTTAGATCTGCGCCGCAAACTCGCTGCCCCAAAAAATTGTCTACAACACCACTGATTTTTAGATCAGCGATATCTCCTTCATCCGGACTCCGATTCAATCGATTTTTTTTTTGAAATCGCCTATTTTTTCACAAAGAATACAGATCTACAATTATATTTTGCAGATATTACACCAAAAAATACAGAGCTGATCTGCAAACTCACCGCCCCCAAAACCTTGCAAAAAATAAAAATAAAATTCTCCACGGTTTGCCCAAGAAAGTGCTCTGATACCACTTGTTATAGCTCCGATACCACTTCTTATAGCTCTGATACCACTTGTTGTAGATCTAACCCAAATATATTATGATAATAGAAATAACCCAAGAAAGAACAAGATAGAAATAGATAGAAATGCTTTTGTTCCCAAGAAAGTGCTCTGATACCACTTTTTGTAGCTTTGATACCACTTGTTGTAGATTTAACCCAGAAATATATGATAATATAAATCAACCCAAGAATAACAAGATCAAAATAGATAGAAATGCTTCTTTATTGATCAAACCCTTAAGGGAGGGCAACACTATATATTCACTCCTTAAGGAAGGAGAATACTCCACAAACCATATGTCTGTTCATACAATAATCCTTGACTATTCCTTTACATGGAGTCTTTAGCATCTATATAGGCCTCATACATACAATACCATGGGTCATTACCATGGTTCCCTCATACCGTCAACTAGCCCATTACATTATTATTAACTACTTGTAGTCCCTTACATGATATGGGTTAACCACCTTATTTATTACTGTGGCCCATCCCATTATTACATTATTACCTTGGGTACCTCCCTTGGTACCCCATATTATCCCCCCTAGGTATATAACAGGAGGAGAGTGATGGGGGCAAAGAGAGGATTAGAGGGTAAAGAGAGAGCGAGAGAGAGAGAGAGATGGGGAAAAGAGAGGAAGGAGAGAGAGGAAGGAGAGAGAGGACTTGAGAGAGAGGAAGAGAGAGCAAGGGAGATAGGAGGAGAGAGGGATGGATAGAGAGATGGAGTTGGAGGGGGAGAGAGGGAGGGAAGAAAAAAGACAAAGAGAGTGAGAAGTGGAGATCGAGAGAGTGACAAGGGAGAGATGGAGAGAGAGTGTGTATGTTTTTGGGTGAGATAAAGAGAGAAAGGAGATATGGAGACAAGGGGAGAGAGAAGGAGAGTGAAGGAGATAGGGAGAGATATGGTAATAGAGTTGGAGGGTGAAGAGAGAGAGGGAGATAGAGGTGGGAGAGAAATAGAGAGAGGATGTGAGAGAGTGAAGAGAGGGAGGGAAAGTCTCTCGCGCATATACGGTGGTAGTCTTTCAACGACACATAGGCGGGTGTGGCACTGTCGTACTTTTTCTTTTCACCAAAATTTAAGTACTCAAACTACGCATACTTCAACGCTCAACCAATTTCTTCTTTAAGTGTTTACCATCCAGCGGAAATAACATTCATATTATCTTCTTCAATTATTTTCAATTATGTAGTGGAATCATAAACCATCAAATACATAAGTACACACACATATACTTGGGAGGGAAAACTCCTAGTTAAGTCTGCCCAATAATATTTAAAATATGTAATTCTTTCAAAATATAGTATTTTAAAACTTTTATCCGAGTCTGTGCAGTCCCTTGTACACATAGCCGACTTCGCCCGACAGTCTGCTCGGGTCATGCAACACTGTCACCTGTTCGAACTACCTCTGTCGAAAACCCCAAGTTCATGCTGCCCAAATATATTGTGCATCACTTATGTCATTCAGGCTCACTTGGGCATTATCATTCGACCTTGCTCGTGCTTCCATTTAGGCTCACCCAGGTGTTGTCATTTAGCCCTGCCCATGCTAATGTTTAGCCATGCCCAGGTGTTGTTGTTTAGCTTCACTCACAATATTATTCGGCCAAACACTTGTTCACAACTTGTCACCGCCCACCTCTGCTCACTTCACCATGCAACTCTTGTCGGTTGGGAGGGCACATTGCCCAGGCCAGTGTCACCTACACTTCCTGCCGCACCCCTCCCAACGGCTTGCCTACAGGGAAAATTTTAAGAACCCCCCCTAAATTTATAAATATAATAAATGGGCGAATCTCCATGGTATATAGGAAAAATGGAAGGCGATTTTATCAATAATATAATATGTATATATAATTTTTTGGCGAATCTCTCACCAGGCATGACGAATATTTTACTCAATTATAAAATCTTGTAAGATCTTGGCGAGTCTTTCACTAAATAATATAACTTTGTAAAGTCCTAGTGAATTTTAGCATACACTACATGCTGGTTTAATTCCCCCATTTAAATAGGCTACATTCCAGGTGAATACCATGGGTGAATACCATGTGCCATTTTGGTGAATACCATGGGTCAATACCATGTGCCATTTTTATTTTTATTAATTCTAATATTAGGGTTAATAATGGTTTTTTGCATGGTATTAATAACAATCTAGTCCATGGTATTTGTCCCATAGTATTTTGGCCATAGGTTTCACCTAAATATAGCCCATTTTTTGAGTGTTCGTAAATATAAGGTGACTTATGGAGTAAATATAAAAAAATGTTTTATTTGTTTACCATACCTCTCGTTTATTTATATTTTTACTAATTTACCATACCTCTTTTACAAATATGGTATTTGGCCCATAGGATTCACTTAAATAAAACCTCTTTCTTGAGCCTTCATAAATAGAACAAGGGTTATGGACTAAATATAAAAAGAGGTTTTATTTATTTACGATACGTCTAGTTTATTTATATTTTTATTTATTTTCCATACCATTTGAGTAAGTATAAAAAGGCGTTTTATTTATTTACCATACCTCCACTTTACTTATATTTTTATTTGTTTACACCGTTACATGTATATAAGGTGACTTATGGAGTAAATATAAAAAATGTTTTATTTATTTATCATACCTATCATTTATTTATATTTTTATTAATTTACCATACCTCTTTTATAAATATGGTATTTGGCCCATAGGATTCACTTAAATAAAACCTATTCTTGAAAATGAGCGAATGGATTCACTTAAATAAAACATATTCTTGAAAATGGGCGAATGGAAGGTTGTAAGTCCTAATTTAAAGGGCTAAATTTACCTTTTTTACCCTCTCCCTTAAAATAAGCTGGGCTATTTGAGGTGATTTGTAAAAATGTACTATGATACAAAATATTCGCCCACTAAAAATTTAAAACCCCTTAATTTCGCCAAAGGGCGAACATTCGCCCCTAAAATTATCCTTGCTTGCCTAAATGGTGCTCGAGCCCCCTATGGAACTCCACCTCCTTACCCGACTTGTGACCCGCCTTAATTCCTTCACCTTTTGGTATGTTTTTCTCCTCGGCACTTTACTCTATGTTTTTATGTCGAGCGAGTTGTTTGATTCCCAAACTCCTCCAACTTGACTCTTACTTATACACACTTCACTCGAATGCATTCCACCCGAGAGACACATCACTTGCGCTGCCCATGGGTCAGCCCGCCATGCCATGTCCGACCAACCTGTCCACCCATTGCAACATGCCCATTCATTCATGAACTGTCGGGTCGGCTTCACCCATGTTTAGCAAATTCAACACATCACACTTCTCACTTGAGCTGAATAACACGTCCACAACCCAGTTCACTTGTCGCGCAACTCGTCCATCAGTCGCCTCCACATGGTTGCTCACCCATATCTCACATTAGGCAGGCGCTCGCCTACCAGCACACCTGCTACATGTGCTTGCCCACCCACCACACATAACCAAATGAGTCCCCTTTAACCAATGGTGAAATCACACATAAATGAATATCTTGCCTCATTGTCACATTTAGCCGAATGCTCCACCCGAGTTTATTTTAACGGAACGTGAGTACCCATTGCACATCTAGGCGCGCCCATACTACGTGTTCAGATTTTTGACTCTCTTGGGCACTCCCAACTCGAAGACTTCACATTCTCCCCCAATCTAAATAAGGTTGTCTTCCTCAATAATACCATCACCATCTAAACTCCATAATGTTGCAAAGTGTCTCTAGCTCCAACATCTGATGTCCATGCTGCTCAACTATGCTTTCCATTGCATAAACATCCTCCAAGGCTCATGATTCCATAAATAGGAAGGTATCCTCAATCCCAGATCATTAACCAAATTTGTCGTAATCATCATACTGCCCCATCATGGAAGGTTGGTCCCTCCAACTCAAGCTACATGCTCTCACTGCAACATATATCGTGTCAAACCACCATGTATCGTCATCATGTGAAATCTCTACCATGATGCTCCATCCCAACACAAGATATATCAGTAAAACCTTAATATTTATCTGACATAGCTTGGTGTAATGCTAGCTCCCATGTCTTGAGCTAATCGAGTGATCAATCCAACTGTCATGTTCAATCGATGAGAATACTCCTCCTCATGCCACCATTTGTCATTTCTCTAACATCCTGTCACAACATCAACTTCATCAAGAATCCATCCCATCTCTATCCAAATGTAATGTAAGCCATATCCAGGTCGATGAAGTAGCCTCCATCTTATCTGAAACATGTTGTCATCAATGCTAATGTCCATGTGCTTCTCATCAATTAGCTACATCCATCTAAGCATCATCATCTATGTATGAGAGTCTCTTCTCCTCAAATCAATCAAGAACTCCTCCCATCAATCCAATTCTTAATGTGCCATATCTAGGTGCATGAAGAAACCTCCATCTCATCTGCAATATTCCATCCGTCAATTATGTCAAAGGAGCAAGTCTACACTTCCCTCATCATCTCTTCCATGCACTGCCTATGGTCATAGGCTAGTTAGCCACCATATCTATAAAAAATTATGAAGTATCAACTCATCCCATGCCAAACTACTCCCACCAAGGAACCTCCATCACTGCAACTCCAAAGTGTCTCATCTACATCATATCCATAAACTCACTCCTCACAAACACACCCCATAATGCGTCCAAGGTATGCATTCCATACTACATCAAAGTCAAGTATAACATATGACCTTAGCTCCTCGATGAATGAAATACTATAAGACCACCATAATATGAAGTCTCCATTAGCTGTAACTCTATCAAGTGGTCATGAGCTCCCATGAATCATGTTGGAAATAGAAACAAGAAATGCTAAAAATAGCATTGCTATAACTAGCATTTCAGGATATACTCCAACTCTATTGGAAATAATAAAAAATAGAAATGCTAAAAATAGCATTGTTATAAATAGAATTTCAGGATATATTCTCATTTTAATTAACCCCTAAATTAAAATTCGAATTTGGTCTTTACAGTTGTTTGAAAAATAATTAATTAATTCATTTTGAGTTAATTAGTTGGAGAAAATCAAACATGAAGTCTTTATGAAGACATGCAACAATTATCCCTTTGATTGATGAAGTTATCCCTTAATTAAGGAGATAAGGATGAGTTATATTTGAGTTGTAATTAGTTAGCTCAGTTAACTGAATTAAGTCCAGTTAAATTAGTTCCAAAGAAATTATGGAACTAATTGTGAGTTCAGTCAGTTAATGCATGCATGCATGCAACTAGTGTTCTCTAGATAACTAAACATTCTCTGATAAATAACTCATGCATGTCAGTTCAAACAAAGACCTAGTTGAGAATAAGGGAAGGGACAATATACTATCAGTTGGAGGAATTTTCATATATAGGAAACTCATCCATGTAGAAGGAATGATCTCCTTCAGGATTATGCAGTTATTTTAGAGATCGGTGTTGTGTGTGAGGTGAATTCACATAGGTGGTAGCCAGAGGACCCAGGAGAAACAACACAAGGAAATAGGAGGCTTCGAGGAGTAAAGGAAGGCATATGTGTTGTCTATTCTGTCTATGAGAAACAGTAAGGGATTGTAATGAGAGATAGATAGCTTATGAGCTAAAACTTTCTGTAATCTTGGGATATTTCCACTTGTATGATAATACAGATAGCGGGGTTTTTAGCTGAGGCTTTCCCCAGAGTATTCTTCAATTTTCATGTGTGATTGATTTCTCTTCTCTGTTATATGTGTTCTATTCGATCTTGCTCAAAATCGATTAAGCTTCTGCAAGTTTGTTTGTAGAAGTAGGTCAAGTATTTTGCTTTAGTATATTGCATTATCAGGTGATCTACAGTGAAAATTTCTACATGGTATTGGAGCCAAGTTGATCAAAGCGAAGAAAAATATACAAATAATGGAGTCCAATTTTGAAGTTCTTGATTATAAAATTCGAATTCTTATCACATCTCAAATTTCACTAATGGCGTTAAATGGTTTAAGACTCGAGTATGCACTTGATGGTAGCTCGAATTATATAGCCTGGAAGGATCGCATGGAAGCAGTATTAGAGGACAATGGTTTGAAGGACTTCATTGATCAAGAAGTCCCCAAGCTAGCAACAGTTAATGCTACAAAATTGGTGGAATGGAAGAAATGTGCGGCTAGACCAAGGAGAATCCTCCTAGAGGGAGTTTGAGACCACATATTCTCGAGTCTCCATGGGAAGGATACACCATTTTCAATGTGGAAAACATTGAAAGATCTATATCATAACAACAATGATTAGAGGAAGTCTGTGCTGAAAGACAAGCTTTGGAAAATCAAGTGTGAAAAGGGTGACACGATCTCTACATATTTGAACAAGCTCACCACTTGCAGGGATGAGCTTGGAAGTGTATGGATCATGACAGCCGATGATGACATGGTGAGTCTTGCTCTCCTCAGTCTTCCTAAGAGCTAGCATATCTACAAAGACTTGGTAAATGGAAGAGAGAAATTTTCGGATTGGGAACGACTTTGGTCAGATCTGATGCAGGAGGAGATAAGAAGAAGCACCAAAGATGGTTCTTCATCCAAGGAGGATGAAGAAAACTATGCCTTAGAAAGTAAGGCAAAGAAAGGGAAGGAGAAGGATTCTCATCCCAAATCGAGTTCTTCCTACGGTGGGAAGAAGTTTGACAAATCAAAATTGCGATGCTTTCATTGTCATGAGGTGGGCCATTTTGCTACAAATTGTCCACTGAAGAAATCCAAGGAAGGATCAGAAGGTGAGGAATTGGCCTCATAGTTCGAGTTGGATTTCACCCTCATCGCATGCATGGTTTCATCCATGGTGGGATGTGGTTTGTTTCTTGACAGTGGAGCTTCATTCCACATCACGGACAAAAAGATCTCCAGATACTGATAGAGATGGGTAATGATGAAAAGTATAATGTCTCAGGAGTTGGCATAGTTGTTTTTAAGAGGGAGCATGGAGCTCTCATTCCTTGACAGATGTGAAGTATGTGCCCAAGACTGAGGAAAAACTTGGTATCGATTGCAATGTTGGAAGACAAAGGCTATGATATAGTATCTAGTAAGGAAAAGGTTTTCCTTAGAAATGTCACCATGAGACAGGTGAAGTAGACCGGTTCACGAGTCAAGAACCTGTATACTCTTGAGGTTCAATATGCATGCAAAGCCTTGAAGAGCAAGGAAACTATTGGAGACTTGGTGGTTGAGAGGGAGAGTACATTACCTCTCAACATGTAGCACCAGAAGAAGTCTTAGACAATTGTGGAGGAGCCACAATTGGTGAAGCAACTTCAGGAGGTTGTGGAGTAGCCACAATTAGAGAAGCCCAGAGGAGATCGAGTGGAGGCATCCACTCATGCAGAGACTTCCAGCAGGTGGAAATTTCTAGCCAAGTGGGCATAGGGATCACATGCATCCATACCTCTAGGTAGGAGTTGGGGTGATGTAGAGTGACAGTCCCAAGAAGGCTAAAATAGGGGTAGGATCTATGAGGTACCCAACCTCTTTGATTAGACCTTTCTACGGGAGCCCCGACGAGGAGTAGCAGGACTGGCTAAGTGGGTAGAGACAGATGCAGATGGAGCGACAGAGGAAGCTTCATCATCAGAGTGTGTTTCTCGCCCAACAGGGAGGTCAGTTGTGAGATCAGTTACTTACTTCTTAATAACTAAGTTGCAGTGAAGCATTGTACAACACGATGCAACATGATGAGAGGAGGTTCAATGCGGATGTAGTGTTGGGAGATAGGACCAGCAGAAACATGGATGTAGCAGGAGGAATCAATGTGATTGATGCAGTTAGATATCAAAGTGATAGAGGCTAGAGAAGTCAGATACTGAAGAGTGCAGAGAAGGAATGACTAGGCAAAGTCAGTAGAAGCACAGAGTTTTCAGTCGACAAAGGCAATAACAGTCACAACTTTTGATGACAGAGGCATCATTCTGATTCAGGTTGGATATTTTTTGTTTTTGGAGTTGTTGGAGCAACAACACTTGAGAGAAGTGTTTCATGTAGAACATTCCAAAGGTTCAGGATCGGGTTCAAGTTGAATGTCTTTCTTATTGAGAGGGAGTGTTTAAAATAGCAACAAGAAATGTTAAAAATAGAAATGATAAAAATAGCATTGTTGTAAATATCATTTCAGGATATACTCCAACTATGTTGGAAATCGAAAAAAATAGAAATGCTAAAAATAACATTGTTATAAATAGAATTTTGGGATATATTCCAATTTTAATTAGTCCACGAATTAAAATTGAGAATTAAAATTCGAATTTGGTCTCACGAGTTGTTTGAAAAATAATTAATTAATTCATATTGAGTTAATTAGTTGGAGAAAATCAAACATGAAGTCTTTGTGAAGACATGCAACAATTATCCCTTTGATTGAGGAAGTTATCCCTTAATTAAGGAGATAAGGATGAGTTGTATTTGAGTTGTAATTTTTTAGCTCAGTTAACTAAGTTAAGTCCAGTTAAATTAGTTCCAAACAGTTTGTAGAACTAATTGTGAGTTCAATTAGTTAATGCATGCATGCATACAACTAGTGTTCTCCAGATAACTAAACATTCTCTCATAAATAAGTCATGCATGTTAGTTCAGACAGAGACCCAGTTGAGTTTAAAGGAAGGGACATTGTACAATCAGTTGGAGGAACCTATATAGGAAACTCATCCATGCAGAAGGAATGATCTCCTTCAGGATTATGCAGTTATTTCAGAGGTCAGTGTTGTGTGTGAGGTGAATTCGCACAGGTGGTAGCCAGAGGACCTAGGAGAAAATGCAAGGAAATAGGAGGCTTGGAGGACTAAAGGAAGGCATATGTGTTGTCTATTCTATCTATGAGAAGCAGTGAGGGATTGTTCTGAGAGCTGGATAGCTTGTGAGCTAAAACTTTGTGTAATCTTGAGATATTTCAACTTGTATGATAATATAGATAGCGGGGTTTTTAGCTAAGGCTTTCCATAGAGTACTCTTCTGTGTTCATGTGTGATTGATTTCTACTTCTCTGTTATATGTGTTCTATTCTATCTTGCTCAAAATCAATTAAGCTTCCGCAAGTTTGTTTGTAGAAGTAGATCAAGTATTTTGATTTAGTATATTGCATTATCAGGTGATCTATGGTGAACATTTCTACAAATCATCTCCATCCAACACTTCGGAAAGCATACCTATCTCAGAATCAAGTGTGATCACATGTTATCTTTTCCCTCTTGGTCATATGAATACTCTCATAGGTTGCCCACAAACCAACTGTGGCCCTTTTGTACAAGTATGCACAACATCCCCATTCGTCCATCTGCAAAATGTCTCCTTGTTGCAACAGTAAGTCCATTTGCACAACATCTCTGCCTTGGCACTTATCCTTGGATGCCCATAAGTGACATCTCTATAAATGCTCCTACATAATTTCCCTCCACGAAGTCTCCCATGCTCCCATCTATACAACTCGATGCCCATGACTTCAGCTACTCATCTCCTCCACCCTAGTAGAAGCATCACAACTTTGGTCATCACATCTTCGTCCTCATTTACGTTTAGTGCCCTCAGTTACTCAAAACTTATATCATATCATATCATAGGTTTGTTCCATCATAACTGCCTCCACCACTAAATGTTCACTAAGACTACCTCTTGGTCTCAGCCATGAAGAGGTCCACCCAAGTATCGTGTCATCATAACTCTAGTGTGCCCTTCATTCAATATTTCCATGAGTCATGCTGGAAACTTAGCCAATTCTCCACTTTACTAAGCATGACTCATCCATCAGAAGGCTCATCATGTTTCTCTCGTGTCATGGGTTTTTGGACCTTTTTCCATAAGGTCACAAATTTCCCCACTACGTCCTGCAACAACCAATGTTCCTTTCTTCCTAAATACATAAAGTCTCATCGTAGTCATCCATGGAAAGTTTGTCCATCGCATCTGTAAACTCCCTTTTCTCATCCCTGCATATGGCCCATACTTCAAAAGCTCCAGTGAAACACAAGTAATATCAACACCTATATCTTCATGAGGTCTCTCCAAGTGAGTGCCTCTTATCATCAATGTATGCATCATGCATGAATCTAGCTTAAGTTGGGAAAGTAATATTGCCCCAAGTTCTTCCTATTCCATTGTCACTTTTGCAACACATTCCTCTTCGTATGTGGCTTCCTTCTCTTCATCACAATCAGTAGCTTCATCTTGCTCCATTGCCCAACCAAGTCGAAGAAGATCTCTTTTAACATTTTCTTCCAAGACCTTAAGTTCATCCTAGATCCTTGGTATTTCTTCCCTTATGCATTTCAACCTGTATAATGTCTACACAAATCTCACACCACACTCTCCCATCATTCAACTTGACCCAAGATTGCTGCTTTTCCCCTACTCAACTATGTCGCATTGCGACCAAATCCGAAGTAACCAAGTTTCAATACCAATTGTAGCCATTATCGTCATAGTCATAGTTCTTCTTCAACCAAATCCCATCCACTTCCTGCAAAACAGGCTATGATACCATCTGTCACAAAGTGGCAGTTGTATCTATGCTTCACAATCTCAAATCAGCTCGACTTTCCTTGAACCATGCTCTGATATCATCTACCATGCCCCTATCTCAGTGGTAGTCTTTCAACCACACATAGGTGGGTCCGACACTGCCGTACTCTTTCTTTTCACCAATACTCAAGTACTCGAACTACGCCTACTTCAACACTTAACCAATTTCTTCTCCAAGTGTTTACCATGCAACAAAAATAACATTCATATTATGTTCTTCCATTATATTCAATTATGCAGCGGAATCATAAACCATCAAATACACAAGTATACACACATATAATTGGGAGGGGCATCTCCTGGTTAAGTTTGCCCATTAATATATAAAATCTATAATTCTTTCAAAATACAATATTTTACAACATTTATCCAAGTTCATGCATCCACCTACACACCTTGTCGATTTCCCCTTGTAGGCATGCCTGGGTTGTGCAACATTTCCACCCGTTCGAACTACCTTTACCGGAAACCCCAAGTACATGTTGCCCAAATCTGTTGCGTAACACATATGTCATTCAGCCTTGGACGGGTGTTGTCGTTTAGCCTCGCCCAAGTGTTGTGGTTCAACCCTGCCTATGCTACCATTAAAACACACCAAGGTGTTGTTGTTTAGCCTACCCCTCTTCTATCATTCACCCAAACTCCCATTCACAACTTGTCATGCCCACCTCTACTCAATTTACCATGCAGCACTTGCCCAACAGGGAGGCACATCACCCAAGCCAATGTCAGTGACATTGCTTGCCTAAATGCCACCCAAGTTGTCGGTAGAACTTAACCTCCTTACCCAACCTGCGACCCGCCTTATTTCTTTAACCTTTCGGTATGTTCTTCTCCTTCACACCTCTGTTTTTTTATGTGGAGTAAGTTCCTTGATTCCCAAACTCCTCCAACTTGACTCTTACTTATACACACTTCACTCGAATGAATTCCACCTAAGAGACATGCCGCTTGGGCTACCAATGGGGCGAACTTCCATGCTATCTCCGACTGACCTGTCCACCCATCGCAACGTGTTGCTTCACTCATGAACTGTCGGGTCGGCTTCTCCCATGTTCAACCAACTCAACACATCACACTTCTCACCCGAGCCAAACAACACGTCGCACTTCTCACCCTATCTGAACAACACATCTACAACCAGCTTCGCTCATCACATGACTCGCCTGTCACACAAATCGTCCACTGGTCGCCTCCACATGGTTGCTTGTCCATATCGCTCATTGGGCGAGCACCCGCCTACTAGCGCGCCTGCTACATGTGCTCACTGACCCGTCACACATAACCGACTGACTGAACTTTAACCAACAGTGGGGTTGCACATAATCAAACGTCTTGCCTCCTAGTCGCCTTTAACTAAACGTGGGCGCCCATCGCACATCTAGGTGCACCTGTACTATGGTTCAATTTTTAGACTCTGTTGGCCACTTCTGACTCGAAGCCCTAACAGAAAGAGATATGGAGTTGGAGGGGGAGAGAGAAAAAGGTAAGAAGAAAGAAATAGAGAGAAAAAGGTGGAGAGAGAGAGAGAGAGAGGGTGTGATAAGGAATATGGAGAGACAAGGAGAGATGAAATTAGGTGGAAAGAGAGATATAAGCGGGGGAGAGGGAAAGAAGGGGAAGATAGAGATATAGATGGAAGATGAAGAGAGGAAAGAAGAGGGAGATGGAGAGATTGAGGGAGGGATAAAGAGATTGATATATATGGAGTGAGAGAGCGTGAGTGTTTGGGGGGCTGAGATAGAGAGACAAAGAAGGAGATATGGAGGAATATATAGATATAGATGGAGGGGGGAGAGGGAAAAAGATTTCTTGCACTAGATTTCATTGTAGATGGTGATTTTTAATCATATTTGATTCCTTGCACTATATGCATTGATTTTAGTGTAGATAATGATTTCTAATGATATTTGATTGCTTGCACTAGATGCATTTATTTCAATGTAGATGATTTCTAATCGTATTTGATTGCTTGCACTAAATACATTGATTTATGTGTAGATGTCTAATCCTATTTGATCGCTTGCACTAGATGCATTGATTTCAATGTAGATGTTGATTTCTAATTATATTTGATTGCTTGCATTAGATGCATTGATTTCAATGTATATGATTTTGAATCCTATTTGATTGCTTGTGTAGATGATGATTTCTAATCATATTTGATTTCTTGCACTTAATGCATTGATTTCAGTGTAGATGTTGGTTTCTAATCCTATTTTTTACTTGCACTACATGCATTGAATTCAGTGCAGATGTTGATTTCTAATCCTACTTGATTTCTTGCATTGGATGCATTGATTTCACTGTATAATTTGTTTTCTAATCTTATTTTATTGCTTGCATTAGATGCATTGATTTCAGTGTAGATGTTGATTTCTAATTTGATGTAATTGGATGTATGATGGTACATAAAATTTAAAGTGACTGGATTAATAGTGTGCATTGGTTTCAGTGTGAGCACAAAAAGTTATTGACAATTTAAATTGACTTTTGTGTTATAGTAATTCAAACTATTAATATTGGAGAACAAGAGAGACAAGGTATGATGTTTACTACAACAACTGTTGCTAAAGATTTAAATGGTTTACGATTTCAACTATCCTCTTCATATAATTGATATGAAAATATGACAAAACTAACAAGGGTGACAATAAGATTAGTAGAAGATAATAGTTTGAGGTTGATCACAATGAAGACAATTTGTAATTGACTACATCCTTATTATTTACATTTTCTATCATTCAACACTATTATTGGTCACTTTGCATTCAAAATTTTTATTTCATCATTTTTCATCAATAAACTTATTAGCAATATTTATCATCTCAACAAACTAAGATAACTAAGAAATTTCAAAAATTGAAATGACCAAGTTAATCCCAAACATATTTAGCATATTTAAAATGATTAATTAATATTAGATATATTTACATATTATTGATAAAATTAATCATATGTTCGATAGATTTTCCTTAGCTGCACTCGACTCAAACCAGCCTAGATCCATCTTAACTTTGGATCTATCAAGCGTTGAGGGATCAAATATCTCAAGGTAAAAACATTTCCTTAAGTTTTTCCCTAAAAAAAAGTTTGTGCCTCGATAAATTTGATCCCTCTCAGCACTTGATAGATCTGAAGTTAAGATGGATCTAGGATAGTCTTTAGGACACCTAACTCATACATTAAATTTTTTTCATGTTTAGTTATACTACATAACTATACTTTTGAGTTATTAAAACCTTGTTCCACGAGTAACTTTCTTAATAATGAGTTCTAAGCTTTTAAATATTAAATATTACTTAAATTTTTTTTAGGATATTAAGTTTAAACCCATCATGAACTTTTGAAAAACTCATGAGTAACATTCTTAATAATGAGTTTTAAGCTTTTAAGGATTACTTGGAAGCTCTTTTAGGATATTAAGTTTAAACCAATTATGAACTTTTGAAAACTCATATTTTAAGATCATTGATGTCCACTTCATTAATAAGCTTACACCTCTTTACCAAGAAGGGGGCTTTTGTTGATATATTTCACTTTAATTCCTTTTTCTTCATTGATATTATGTTGTCAATTCTTAATATTTGTATACACCTATGGTTATATTTGGATTCCTCTAGGTAAATAGGAAAACACCATCTTTGCGAAATTGTCAAATTTGATTTCTTTTTATTAAGATTTAATTAATTAATATTTTTTAAAATTATTCATTTTATTAAATTCTTTTTTGTTATTTTAAAAATATTTTTTAAGACATTCATCACAAACTTTCTCTACCAAAATTTTACAATATTTCAACGATAAATTTCTATTTTAATTGCTTTATTCATAATTTCTTTAAATCTTTTTTTATCCACAGGATTTTTATTTTAATTACTTTATTCATAATTTTTTTAACTTTGTAAGTCTTCTTTTTAACCCTTTATTTTTATTTTTTCTCAATATTGACAACCACACTTCACCCATAATTTCGAAAAAAATATCAAATCTTATTTAAAATTTATGTGTAAAAGAAATCATGAAACAACCAATCCTATTTAAAAATATCAATTAAATGTTGGGGAATATATTTTTTTTAATTATAATTTTTTAATTTTGTATAAGGTAACTGATTTCATCATCCCAGCCATGTGAGTGGTGGGTTGAAGCTTCCTTATCTCCATATCAAGCATCCCATTCTTGTGTGGATGTGGAAGTATTTTACTAATTTTTTTTTTCACATTCCATATCTATTTTTTCAATTTTTTTATATTTCGTGTTTATTTTTTATGGTTTTAATATTGCATGTAATTTTCCATATAAATATGAAGAGTTTTTTTTTTTTTTTGCATTTTTACTTTTTTAAATTTCTTTTTTAAATATATGATTATTCGTAATTTCTCAATAACAAAAATGCTTTAATAATTTAAATTCGATTAATTAAACTAATTCTTAAAATTTACATAATAAGTTTTATATAAAACATATATATTATTTTTTTAATATTAATTTAATTTCTCAAAACTTACCTAATAATTATAATTTTTATATAAAACATATCTATTAATTTTTTAGTATCAGCTTGATTAGTATTATGTGCTTTAATAATTTAAATTTGACTAATTAAACTAATTCTTAAAACATATCTATTATTTTTTTAATATTAATTTAATCTTTCGAAACTTGCATAATAATTATAATTTTTATATAAAACATATCTATTAATTTTTTAGCATCAGCTTAATTGGTATTATGTTGGATCTGAGATGTTTTATCTCTCTGTCAAAATTAGGGAGGTCGTGATTTCAGCCTTTTTAACCTATAATCTTTAGTATCCATGAATCTTGAATAAATACTGACCAAACCTTCACTATTTTTCAAAATTGTGGGTGTCAAAAATGAGTGTAGCCCATAAATCTTTTAATCTTTGGAAACCCTTTTTTCTACTTTGACACACTCTAACCAGTACTATCAGTGTTTTTTTGAAATCTTTTATTCTTTGGAAACTTACCTTGACAAAATCTTTTAATCTTTGGAAACCTTTTTTCTACCTTGACACACTCTAACCAGTACTATCAGTGATTTTTTTTGAAATCTTTTAATCTTTGGAAACCCTTTTTTCTACCTTCACACACTCTAACCAATATTTTATGTTATTGCTTTTAGTTTTTATCTTACTCAAGCTATATCAATCATTTTTTTGAAATCTTTTAAACTTTGGAAATCCTTTTTTCTACCTTGACACACTCTAACAAATATTTGATGTTATTGCTTTTAGTTTTTAGGCTGTTATTGTCTTACTCAAGCTATTAAGTGGAATAATGGGCTCAGATTATCAGAACTTAAAGAAACTAAATAATTCCAGAATTACATAATTAGTGTTTTTTTCTTCTATATTGAATTGTAATTTGTTTAAAATGTGTTTTTATGATATAAATAGATTCAACATATTGAAAAATATTCATACAAGGTCTGAATTATATAATTTATCTAACTTAAAAATACATAACTCAAACTTGTAAATCTCATAAATCTTTGTGAAGTTTCTAGTCTCAAGGATATGATTAGGTGGGGAGGTTTGGTTTGCATAGGTCTTGTGGTCTAATTGTGGGCAAAATTATGTATGCTTAAGAGTTGCTCCAGCGTAATTTTGTTGGTTGAAATGCCTAGAACCCAAAGTGCGGTTGCATGTTAAGTTATCTCAGGTGAGTCGCTAGATGGAAAAGGTTAAATACCCTTCACCATGTTCATTGTAATAATCAAATTTTTGAGTGATCAATAGAAAAGTCGCAACTCATGTGTTTTGTGTGTGAATTTGTGTTTTCCAACAAATTAGTAACGGAGCTAAGAAAGCATCACAAGATCGCTGGTTGCAGAGCCAGTGAGAAAGGGAGAAGAAAACAAGGCCAACAATTGTTTCAATAAATTAATGTTACAAATTTGTCGAACTATTAAGAAGCACCCAAATTTCACACTTCGTTAGTGTAAAAACCACACAAATATATTTCAAATTTAATTTAACTACAATTCCGCAAAATATCGAATTAATTGCTCAGTTTATTGCATGTCCGGGGAGCGCAACCCATGTCACACGAACTTCGCAAGCAATACGAAAGTCATAGTATTTTTTAAGATTGAAAAGGTCACCTACGAGTTTTTCATAACGTTTTTTAAAGTTTGCATATAAGATTTCAAAAGGTTCCCTGTTTTATCCAAACGTGGTTTTTCTTTAAAATCTTTATATCATAAAAAGGTTTTGAACGAACTTTGAAGAAGGGCGATTTAAAAGCTAATATAGAGTTTGTTTAACAGATTTTATAAAAATATTATTTATAAAGGTGTTTTAAAGAGTTTTTATAAAGTTTTGTTTTGGATGAGTTTGATGTTATAAGAAATAAAAGGGGAAAGGATTTTATTAAAATATTTTTTAATAAAAAAAATTAAAAAAATTGGTTAATTGGAAAGGAGAAATTTTAAAGTCTTTTATTCAAAAGGTTTTTAAGAGAATTTTTTGAAGAAAGATGGCTTTCTCAAATTTCCAGCTTCAGTTTCTCTTGGGTTGTGTTATATTTTTTCCAAGACTAGCCCCAGTAAATAAACGGGGGTCTAGAGGGGGGCGGAGTGCCCCCCTTCGTTGGGTCGATGTGCAACAGGTTCACAAGGAGCTGCAGACCCCAAATAAATCCATCAATTAGTTAATAAAACTCTTATTAAGAATAATAAATGAATAAAAATAGAAATAAAATAAATAAAACGAACTAAATAAATAAAATGAAAAAAAAAACAAAAAAAGGAAAAATGAAATATAATGAGAAAAATTCCAGCATTTTTTTTTCCTTTAATCTAATTTATTCAATTTCAAATAATCCATGAAAATTTAGTATTCTCTTTTATTTAAATAATTGATTTTTATTTTTCTATACTTTATAAAATTGGGAAATTCCAAAACCATTCATTTTTTTTTTTTAATTATATGGAATTTTAATACAGTTTGAAATAACAAATTTTTAGTGCATGAATTTTTTTTTTTGTTTATATTAATCATTCTTAGAATACATATTTTTTTTATCTATTTGTTTTTTAGTTAAAATTTGACATGTAGCTCAAGTGGCAGTGGTCGTGGAAATGAAGTGTCACCCAACCGGAAGTTTTTGGGTTCAAATTTTGTGCTACCCTCCCCGTAGCGGGGTGAATAATACACATGTAAAAACATGAAAATTAGAGTCTTACCAAACTTACAAAAAAAAAGACTCTGGTCAATTTATAAACAAAAATGGCTATTGCGCCCAGAGGGGCTCTACAGCCCAATACATGAGGGAGATGTTGTCACGTAACCTTACATTACATATATATATATGTAAGAGATGTTGTGAGTAACGTTACTTTAATATATGTATATGCAAGAGATGTTGTAAAAAAAAATTAATAATGTTACTTTAAAATAATCAATGTTAGCCATTTTTAAATAGTTGAATTTTCACTTTTATTTTACATAAAACTTTATATAATGAGATAAAGTAATTTACACATCCCATTATTGTACTTTATACCATGGGCCAATATTGTACTTTCCCTATATCTATTTATATATCTCTCTCTCTCTCCCCTTCTCTCTCTCTAACATTTATCTCTCTCTCCATATCTATATCTCTTCCTCCCTCCCTATCTTGGCCTCTCTCTTCTTCCCTCTCCCCCATCTATATCTATATCTCCCCTTGTATCTCCCTCTCACCCCCAAAACATATCTCTCTCTTTCTCTCCCTATAACATTCTCTCTCCATATCTATATCTCTTCCTCCCTCCCTGTCTTTGCCTCTCTCTTCTTCCTTCTCCCCCATCTATATCTCTATTTCCCCTTGTCTCTCCTTCTCACCCCCAAAACATACACACTCTCTCTCAGTGTAAGCACATAAAAATTATTCAACCATAAATACAATACTTGAATTTTCATCCTAAATAAAATGTTTGCTTACCCCAAATGTTTTCTTCTTGAAACTATAAACTATTTATAATTGGGTACATTCTTATTATTACCATTTTCCATCATTCAACATTATTAATTACTTTGCATTCAAACGCAGTAATAGAAAATAACTACCATTGAAAATTATTTGGGGTTTAACACTCCATAAGTCACAATGATTGAATTTCGAGAAAACTACTATTAATATTGGAGAGAAACAAAGACAAGCATAAAGACAAGTTATGTTGTTTACTACAATAGGTCGAGTTAAATATTTGAATGGTCTATGATTCCAACTACTCTTTTTCATAATATCAATATGAGAAAAATGGAAAAACTAATAGGTGTGAGAATAGGAACAATAGCACAAAATAGTTTCAGACTAATTGGAATGAGGATTGTTTGTAATTGACTATATTGTTAGTATTCACATTTTCTATCTATCAAAATTGCTATATTGACACTTTGCACTCAAAATTTTTATTTCATCATTTTTCATCATTCAAGTTACTAACAGTCTCTCTCATCTCAACAAACTCAGATAACTAAGAAAATTATAAAGTAAATTGACCAAATTAATCTTCGACATATTTAACATATTTAAAATGATCAAAATAAGTAGATGTATGACCACACAAGACTGAAACCAGCCTAGAAAACATCAAGAGGGATCAAATATCTCGAGGTGCAAACCTTTCCTCAAAATTTTCACTCAAAAAATACTACACATCTCTACCATAATTTAATTTTAATTTGACTTAGTCAAAATGTTAACATTATATTACTTTACATTACACATTTCTAGCATACTATATACATTAGATCGACTCAATAAAGAAATTACATTTATCCCTAATACTAATTTTTTTTTTTTAATTCCTGTGGAATATAATCTATTTAAGGGGGAATTAACATTTATCCCTAATACTAATTTTTTTTTTTTAATTCCTGTGGAATATAATCTATTTAAGGGGGAATTAAACTAGCCTAGATTCATGTTAGTTTGATGTTATATTTAGATACATAATTAGTTGTAGAAAATGATGGTGTTGAATCCATGTAGCATATAAAGGTAAAAATTTCCTGTAAAGGTAAAACTTTTTTATGGATATGTTGGCACTGGGCATTTGTCTGCAGAGGTGGGGAAATATTAGGAAAAATGTAATTATTACATTTTATCTAATATTTTTTCCTACCTCCATCCACTTTTTACTAAGTTATATTGGATAAAATATAATACTATAATATTACATTTTACCCAATATTTCCCCTCAACAGTTCCACTTCTTATTGTAATTTTTCTTTATATTTGTAATTTAAAAGTAAACAAACTCAACTATAAAATTAGTAGGAGTGAGGGGAAATATTGAGTAGAATGTAATATTTAGGGTGGGGTGTGACCTGAAATATTAGGTAAAATTTAATAATATTACATTTTAATTAGTATTTCCCCCCACCCCTGGCCACTATTTATTAGGTGGGGGTGGTTATAAATATTGGGTAACATATAATATTGTAATATTATATTTTATGTAATATTAAATATTGAGTAGAATGTAGTATTTAGGATGGGGTGTGATGTGAAATATTAGGCAAAATTTAATAATATTACATTTTAATTAGTATTCCCCCACCCCTGGCCACTATTTATTAGGTGGGGGTGGTTATAAATATTGAGTAACATATAATAATGTAAAATTATATTTTATGTAATATTTTTCCTCATCGGATTCACTTTTTTCCCTCTAGGCATGTGTGTAGATGTAATGTAAGTAAACATTTGTAATGTCGGCTCAATTGTAATCAATATATTTGTAATAATTAATATATATGTGTTCCATCTATAAATTTAATTAATAAGTAGATAAAAGCTTAATATTTACAATATAGAAATGTGTCTTATGGATTAATCACATTATTAGGATTTGGTCCACTTCTGAAACCAAGTAATGTGGTTCATTCTCAGGACAAGGTGAGAAATCAATCAATATGTAGGAATAAATAGCATGGATGCATCATTTGCCAACTAATGCGGTTCATTCTCAGGACAAGGTGAGAAATCAATCAATCTGTAGGAATAAATAGCATGGATGCATCATTTGCCAAAGTTAGCCTTAATTTTTTTTAAGGATGAATATTTACCATGGATATTAATAACTTCTAAGTAGGTTTTTATCGATACCACATTCCCAAAAACCATAACTTACTTCAAAATCAAAATATTTTACAAATACTTTATTTCAATTTAATTTTATAACATTTTTTAATTATAAATCTAAGAGAAAAAAGGTTAGAATTACTTTTGAGGTATATCTAAACCCTCCATCCTCACGACTACTAACAATATTATGATAGAGATTAAATGGAGGTTTTAATAAATTAAAAATTGAGAATACTTTTATATATACATATGTGAAATTTATATAATATAAATAATATTATAAAGAACCAGGAAAGATGCATCTTAACCAGGGATCCAAGAGAATAGAGAAATAAAAGTGATTAACAATGATAGAGGAAAGATAGTGCATGATTCTTTTAATTTTTTATTATTGTATTTTCGTTAACATGATTGATCCAAAATATAGGTTAAATATTTTACAACCAATTATGTTTTTTTACTTTCATTTAGATACTTTCTTGAATAAAATACATTGAGATCATATTTAAGAAAGAGAGTGAGATGGAAGGGGGAATAGAGTGGGGGAGAGACATAGAGGTGGGAGAGACAGTGAGAGAAAGAAAGGAAGAGAGAGAGGGAGGGGGAGAGAGGGAGGCAGAGAGATGGATTTGGAGTGACAAGGGAGAGATGAAGATGGAATGAGCGAGAGAGGAGATGATGGAAGAGAGATAAAATGAGAGGATAAAGATAGGGAAAGAAGGGGAAGAGAGAGACAAGGAGACATAGATATGGAAGGGGAGAGAGGGGGAAAGAGAGAATGAGAGAGGGAGGGAGATAGTGACAGAGTTGGATGGTGGAAAGAGAGAGTATGTATGATGGGGGGAGAGATGGAGGGAGGTGGGAGAGAAGGGGAGAGAGAGAAAGGATAAAGAGAGAGGACTTTAGAGAGAGAGAGGGGGAGAGAGATGGAGTTGGAAGGGCAAGAAAGAAATAGGGAGATGAAGATGGAGAGTGAGTGGCAAGGGAGAGATGGAGAATCAGTGAGGGAGATATAAGAGCAAGAGAGAGAGAGAGAAGGCGAAGAGAGAAAGGTAAAGGAAGATGGAGTGAGAGAGATAGATAGATATGGAGAGTGTGTGTGTATGCTTTGGGTGTGAGAAGGAGAGACAAGGGGAGATAGAGATTTAGATGGGGCGGGAGTGAGGGTAGAAGTGAGAGGCAAAGGGAGGGACGAAGGAAGAGAGATATATGGCAGGTAGAGATATAGAAGGAGGGGGCATATAGATATATATATATATATATATATATATATATATATATATATATATATATAGAGAGAGAGAGAGAGAGAGAGAGAGAGAGAGAGAGAGAGAGAGAGAGATATGTGTTTAGGGGGTTGAGATGGAGGGAGGTATAGATATAGATGGTGGGGGGAGAGGGGGAAGAAGATAAAGATAGAGAAAGGGAGGGAGAGGAAGATAGGGAGAGACTAAAGAGAGGGAGGGTAAGAGAGAGAAGGAGAGGGGGAGGGAGATAGACACAAAATGGAAGGTGGAGAGAGAGGGAAGAAGAAAGAGACATACAAAGACAAATATATACATAGAAGTTAGATCTAGAAAGTCATCAATATTTTGGATTTTCACTAAAATAGATGTATTTATTTCAATGTAGTTGTTGAGTTTCAATCCTACTTGATCACATGCACTATATGCATTGATTTCAGTGTAGATGTCAATTTATAATCCTATTTAATACCTTACACGATATGCATTGATTTCAGTGTCGATGTTGATTTCTACTCCTATTTGGTTGCTTGCATAAGATGCATTGGTTTCATTGTATATATTGATTTCTAATCCTATTTTATCGCTTGCACTAGATGCATTGATCTCATTGTAGATGTCGATTTCTAATCCTATTTAATAACTTACACTATATGCATTGATTTTAGTGTAGATGTTGATTTCTACTCATATTTGATTACTTGCATTAGATAAATTGGTTTCAGGGTAGATATTTATTTCTAATCCTATTTTATTGCTTGTATTAGATACATTGATTTCAGTATAGATGTTGATTTCTAACCCTATTTGATTGTTTACACTAGATTCATTGATTTTAGTGTAAATGTTGATTTCTGATTTGATGCAACTAGATGTATGGTGTACATTAATTTCAAAGTAATTAGATTAATAATGTGCATTGATTTCTATGTAAGAACATCTCTGTCTCCTCCATCTATATCTCTATCTCCCATTGTCTCTCCTTCTCTATCTATCTATCTCACCCCCTAAACATACACACTCTCTCTCCATATCTATCTATCTCTCCCTCCCTCCCTCCCTTTCCCCTCCCTCTCTCTCTCTTCCCCTTATCTCTCTCTCTCTCTAACATTTCTCTCTCCATATCTATATCTCTTCCTCCCTCCCTGTCTTTTCGTCTATCTTATTCCTTCTCACCCCCCCATCTATATCTCTATCTCCCCTTATCTCTCCTTCTCGCCGCCAATATACAAACACTCTCTCTCAGTGTAATCCCATAAAAACTATTCATGATGTGCATTGACTTATGTGTTAGAATAATTCAACCATAAATACAATACTTGAATTCTCATCCTAAATAAGATGTTTTCTTACCTGAAATGTTTGCTTCTTGGAACTATAAACCATTTATAATTGGCTACATTCTTATTATTCCCATTTTCCATCATTCAACATTGTTAATTACTTTGGATTCAAACGTGGTAATAGAAAATAACTACCATTGAAAATTATTTGGGTTTTAACACTCCATAAGTCACAATGATTGACTTTGGAGAAAACTACTATTAATATTAGAGAGCAGTAGAGACAATGTATGTTGTTTATTATAGTAGCTCGAGTTAAATATTTGAATGGTCTATGATTCCAACTACTCTTTTCATATGATTGATATGAGAAAATTGAAAAACTAATAGGTGTGACAATAGGAATAGTGGAAGAAAATAGTTTCAAATTGATCACAATGAAGATTGTTTGTAATTGACTATATTCTTACTATTCACATTTTTAACCAATCAAAATTGTTACATTGACACTTTGCACTCAAAATTTTTATTTCATCAATTTTCATCATTCAAGTTACTAAGAGTCTCTCTCATATCAACGAAGAGAGGTAACTAAGTAAATTTTAAATTAAATTGACCAAATTAATCGTATGCATATTTAGCATTTTTAAAATGATAAAAAAATAGATGTTTAGTAATTTTGTATGATCGCACATGATTGAAATCAGCCTAGATCCATCTTAATACTGGATCTATCAAGCACCGAGAGGGATCGAATCTCTCTAGGTGCAAACCTTTCCTCAAGTTTTGCACTCAAAAAATAGGTTTGCACCTCGAGAGATTTGATCCCTCTCAGCGCTTAATAGATCCGGTGTTAAGAGAGATCTAGGCTGGTTAAAATCATTATTTTATATAAAATGATTAATAAATAATTTAATATTGTTAATAAATAATAAATAATTTCTTATATAATAATAATAATAATAATAATAATAATAATAATAATAATAATAATAAATTATTGTATTAATCTATTTTATTTATTTATTTATGAAATAGAAATAGGGTAATTTATATGATTTTGATTTTTTTATAAGTAAAATTTGGTTTTATATAATAATTTAGTATGATTAATAAATAATTTCTTATTTGTTATTATAATAATTAATTTATATATAATAACTTTAACATTATTAATAAATAATTAAATCTCTATTAACGACTACTTTTAAACAACTAGTTTTTAAAAATTAAAGATACATTGATTAAAAAAACTAATTTCCTAACAACTAGTTTCTAATGGCTAATTCTGGACTTTGATGCATCCTTGCTATTTATTCATTAGGATCTATAGATTTTTTCACCTTTATCCTAAGGATGAACCACATTATCTAGTACAAAATGTCGACCGAATAATACTGATGTGATTAATTCGAAAGACATGTTTACTACATTATGGCTCACAAAAGCCTAAGATCTAACAACAAAAAGACATAGCTTTATAGACATTTTTGTATTTTTTTCGCTAGATTCCCTAATTTCATTAATTTAATCATATATTTTGCATTATATTCCCTATTTTTATGTATTGTGTTAACTTCAAAAGTAAGGGAGGGAAATAACTCAAAGAAGTCTCAAAAGGGAGACTTTTGGGAGGAGGAATTTATTTCTGTATTATAACATTGTTGAATATAAAGTACTTGCTCAACCCACGTCTCGAGGGATTGATGTTATATACTTTAAAAATTTTAATAAAAGTTATATCCACAAACATAGTTGACCCATCAATGTAATGGTGAGAAGCATTGGAATGCTTTAGCTTAGTATTTATAATTTCTTGTATTATTGTCCAAAACTTTCTTATAACAAAGTTTTGATTAAGCATTATTGAACTTGGAATATGTTATGCAACCAACTCACAGAATAGAAGAAAAGATAGAGCAACGACTTAAAAATCAGCGTCTTTGAGGGGGAAACCTCCTTTACCTTACGCAAATGAACAATTCTTGGATGATATAAATGACAAGACCTCCTTTCTATATATAGGAGTCTCAGGGGTCACAATATAGTCAAAACCGACATAACAAAAATAATGTAAGGGCACAACAATAACAATAGTGGGTTTCTATGGGGCACAATAATAACAATATGGGGACAACATGGGCACAACAATAACAATAAGGAGCTACAAGGACAACAATAATAAGGGAACACACTAGTATTATAGGGACCTAACATACCCCTCTCCTTCAGAAAAGTGTTGTCCTCAACACTTGAGTAGTTCTAGATGCTTTTCTATAAAATTCTCATCCTCCTATGTGGAATCTTCAGCGGGTAAGTTCTTCCAATTGATGAGATATTTTGAAATTGATCGATTTCATAGCTATCGAGTTCTTGTTTCTGTGATTGCTTCAGGTTCCAATATGATTTTTCCTTCCTTGTCAAGTTTTGGAAATATTGTTTGAACTGGGAGCTTGTCACCTATAATCTTCTTTAAGCATGAAACATTGAAAACTAAGTGCACTCGAGAAGCTGTAGGAAGCTCCAATTTGTATACCATAGTGCCAATATTTTCCAACACCTTGTACAGACCATAATACTTTGGTGATAATTTATTATCCTTATTAGCTTTCTTTAGGGACATTTATTTGTATGGTTGTAGTTGTAGAAATACCCAGTCACCTACATCAAAACTTCTTTCGCTGCGATGTTGATCTTCCTATTTTTTCATTTTATTTTGTGCCAACGTGGGGTTGTCATTTAAGAGTTGGAGAAATTGTTGTTGATGCTTGATGTGATCTTCCACTGCTTGAACCTTTGAATTTTCTCTTAAATATGATGTGATGGACGGTGGATGATATCCATAAAGTGCAATAAATGGGGTCATTTTTGCTGCAGTATGGAAGGAAGTGTTATACCACCATTTAGCCAGAGGCAACCATTTGACCCATTTTGTCTGTTTATCAGATACAAAGCAAGGAAGATATACTTCCAAACATTTGTTCATTATCTCAGTTTGCCCATCAGATTGAGGATGGTAAGATGAGCTATGAACTAACTGAGTACCGAGACAAGAAAATAATTTTGTCCAAAAATTTCCAGTGAAAATGGGATCCTTGTTTCTTACAATAATATTTGGGTTTCTGTGTAACTTTTGAATTGTTTCCATAAATGCAGTAGCAATTGTAATGGATTTCAAGGGGTGAGATAATGCACAAAAGTGTGCATACTTGGTAAGTCTATAAACTACCACCATGATGACTCTCTTTCCTTTGGACTTGTGTAAAACTATGATAAAATCCATTAAAACCTCCTCCCAACGTTGACTTGGAATGGATAAAGGTTGTAATAGACATGGGGTCTTAATTGTTTCAACTTTATTTTGTTGGCAAACTAAACAATCCACCACAAAATTTTGAATATCATATTTAAGGTCATTCCAAAAAAGCTCCTTCTTAACCTTGTTGTAAGTCTTTAAAAATCCTGAGTGCCCTCCTAAGGGAGAGGTGTGAAATTCCATAAGAATAGTTTGTTTGAGTTGGGAATTCTTACAGAGGTATAAGTGATCATTGTACCATAACGAATCATTTTTCCAACTAAATGTATTAGATGTATAGTGTGTTGTTGTAACTTTTGAATGAGTGCCCACACCTCTTCATCATTCTTCCATTCATCCCTTGCTTTGTTTATCCAATCTGGTTGGATAATAGAAATGGAGCAAAGCAATGCTTCCACATCCTCATCCTTTCTTGAGATTGCATCTGCAACAACATTTTTCTTCCCTTTTTTGTAGATGATTTCAAAGTCATAACCCAACATCTTTATGACCTATTTTTGTTGCTCTTCTGGAGATAATGTTTGTTTTGAAAGGTATTGAAGATCATCATGATTTTTTTTACCTTGAAATGTCCTCCCATTAGGTAAGGTCACCATTTCTTAAGTGCATGTAGTATTGCCAACATTTCCTTCTCATAAATAAATTTGTGTAAATACTTTCCTTCGATTGGATGACTTTTGAAAGAAATGAGTCTTTCTTTTTGAATTAAAACAACACTCATTCCATTTCCTGAGGCATCACACTCCACAATAAAGTTTTTTGTGAAGTTTTGCGTAGCTAGACCGGTGCTTGGAACATTGACTCTTTAAGATGTTTAAAGGCTTTCATTGCTTCTAGAGTCCAAGAAAATGCATCTTTCTTCAATAATATTGTTAGAGGTGTTGTTATTCTCCCATAATTCTTAACAAACTTGCAATAATACCTTATCAACCCGAGAAATCCTCGCAAATACTTTATGGATGTGGGGATTTTCCATTCCTTGATGGATTTAATTTTGATAGGGTTTACGTTAACAGCTTCGTGAGATACAATATGACCCAAATATTCCATCTCTTGTACTCCAAAGAAACATTTGGAGGTTTTTTCATATAATTGTTTCTCCTCCAATAGTCTGAGAATTCTGTCAACATGTTGAACATGATCCTTCCAAGACTTGCTGTAGATTAGTATATCATCAAAGAATACTAACACAAATTTTCTAAGGAAGGGTTTGAAAATGGAATTCATCAAACCTTGAACTATAGAAGGTGCATTGGTAAGGCCAAAAGGCACGAAAAAAAATTCATAATGACCCTAATTAGTTCTAAATGTTGTTTTTGGAATGTCTTCAGTCTTCATTCTGATTTGATGATATCCTGAATGAAGGTCTAACTTGGTGAAGTACATTGCTCCATGAAATTCATCCAATAATTCATCAGTGGCATGAATGGGAATTTTATCTTTAATAGTGAGCTTGTTGAGCTCCCTATAATCTAGACACATGCGCCATGATCCTTCCATCTTGTGAACCAATACTACTGGAGCAATAAAAGAACTTTGACTAGGTTGAATTATACTAGCCTCTAGCATTTCTCCAACCATACATTCAAATTCACTCTTTTAGACATAAGGATATCTGTAAGGACTGATGTTTGGAGGGAAACTTCCTAGAATCAAATGAATAGCATGATCATGATCACGAATAGGTGGGAGGCCTTTGGGAGTCTCAAATATCTTGGAAGGATTGTACAATACTTTTTGGAGATCTCAAGAAATAGATGATTTCGATGTGGGAACCTCTAGTGAACATAATTGTGCAATTACACCACATTGTTCTTTCTTTAGAAGCTTTTGTCATGCAGAGTTGATTATCTTTCTCGATTTCCCTGTGATACCCCTTAATTTAACTTCCTTTCCTTTCGAAAAAAAATTCAAGAAAAGTTCTTGAAAATTAAAATATATCGTACCCAAATATTGTAGCCATTAGACTCCTAGTACACCATCAACACCACCCATTGGAATGGAAAGCATTGGACTATTCAACACATATTCTCCCATGGATAGCTTGATATTATGGCACTTTCCTAAGAAATTAATGGTTCTTCCATTTGCAACCATCACTCGACACTTTGGGCCTAGATATAGGAAGCAATTCAATTCCTTCACTATCGTACAATGAATAAAATTATGGGTACTGCCTAAATCAATTAACAGTATTACCTTTTTCTTCTTGATATTTCCTTCTATCTTGATAGTCTGATGAGTGGTTATTCCAATCAATGCATTAAAATATATGGTCTGATTCATTTATTCTTTCTCTAGGATGTGTTCCTGGTGTGTATCCTCTTCTTTCGATGTTTCTTGTTCTTTTTCTTCTTCCTCTTCACAGTCTATGTAAATTAATTTCTTCTCAGCACACTTATGACCTTTAGTGTATCTACTATCACAACTGTAACAAAGCCCTTTTGATCTTTTTTCTTCCAATTTTTGTGGTGTCAACCTTGTAAGTTGTGGAAGGCTAGGGGCAAAAATACTTCCATCTTTATAGTTATGATTGGTAGGCTTCCTTGTTGCCATAATTTTGCTTTCAATTTTTCTTGCCAACCTGTATGCCTTCTCCAATAAATCAGGTTCCCAAAGGTGAACATCATGTTGGATGTTATACTTTAATGTCCCTATGAACACATCAATACTATGCTCCTCTGGAATATCTTTTACCCTTATATTCAATTTTTGGAAGTCCTCAATGTGCTCCACCATTGAACCTTTTTGTTTGAGATTTATCAATTGGCTAAAAAATGTGTTTCATTTTGTATCCTCATAATCTGCTACCATTTCTTCTGTAAAAATTTCCCAAGTGACAATTTGTTTACGAGAGCAAGTCCATCGATACCAGACAAATTGATTGGGTTCGATCTTTGGAACATGGTGGGTATTCAATCCAACATTAGAGTCTATGAAATCATGACTACCATTTCTTTTGTTCTCATCATGAGTTTCTTCTACTACCTTTTCGCCATTAGGAAGTATTTCTTGTAGGAACTTTCCAAACATCCTTTCAAACCTTCCACATCTTCCTTCAAATCTTCAATTTTTACTTCTAAACCATCCATCTTAGCTTCCATGCTATCCATCTTAGCTTCCCTGCCATTAATCTTAGCTTCCGCACCATTATTTAAACCATACATCTTAGCTTCTGTTACTTTTTGTGAGAGTGAAATTTGTTGAACTTGGTCTCGTGATTTTGATATATCATGTTGCATTTCTTCCTCTTCTTTATGAGTCACATTAGAGATTTCAGGTTGCTTACTAGGTGTTTCCATTTTCTTTCTTCAGGGCATTAATTAATGATAATTATGCTTCACTATGTCCTTTGAATTCCTTCAAACTAATTTTTAAAACCAAACTTATGCAAAATTTTAAAAAGACTACACACCTTTTTTGGCTTTGTAGGAGCTCGATATTGAATGTAGGAATTTATAGGGTAAGTTCCTTAGATAGGCCACCGAAGGACACCACTCACAAACTTACCACAGATCAGTACACTAGTATTCTTGATGTGGTTAAAACCCTCGAAGAGGGAAATAGTCCATGGCTTGAGCCAACGCGACCACTTCAGGTAATTTATTAATGTAAAAGAAGGAAAATTTACATAAGCTTCTCTCATGAACGGTCACCTTACAAATGACCCTCCATGCTATTTAAATGGAGATCATGGACCATTTGGGTGTTAAGACATGGATCCAGTGTCGGTAATAGCAAGGAGAGAATGAACTGTCAGATCACTTCATTTCTAGAACATATAGTGAAGTTGGATTGTAAGTTACAACATTACATAGTAAATAAACACACTTTACGTAACTCTACACTAGACCAAGTTATACTTTACTATTTCCTATGTGTCAGAATATCCTAACATCCCCCCTTAGGAATAACTTGGGATAGGATTGAAGGATGTACAAATATGACACAATAGGATAAGCAAGGAGGCATTCGAGCCTATCCCCCCTTAGTGAAAACTTCCTAAAAAACAACCATAAATCAAACTTTAGTAAACTTCGCTTCTATGTGATCTGAATAGAAAATGTCATCAACCCATTGTATTCATCCACCCATGGAATTTACCCATGGTATTGTAAGTGACATCCACCCATGGTATTAATTCACCCATGGAATTGACTCATGGTACTGTAACTGAAAAATACTATAAGTACCAAGTCACATTTGGTAAAAGGACAGTTTGTCTGCCAAAATGTAGATTTTGCAGTTATTCTCCATTTTAATTAAAAAAAATTATGGTTTTGTTTATTGGGAATTCTCCTATTTTTCTTCTTGCATTTCAATTTTTCAGATCTTGGGGGTCTCCCCCCATGATCCAGATAAGTGGTATCACAGTATGTTATGATTCCATGGAAATGAGGGTTTGATGCATATTTCAGTTTAAAATTTTGCAGCAATATTCAACAAACTTCAGGCATGTGATACGTCCTCCATAGAGAATTTTCTTGGGCCAAGCGGGAAGAATTTTTCTTTTTTCATTTTTTTGCAGGAACGTTTTTGGGCGACGAGTTTGCAGATTAGATTTGAAATTTTTGATGCAAAATTTACAAACAAAAAAAAAAATAACAGATCTGGATTCCTTGTGAAATAATACCCAAATTAAAAAAAATCAGCCGAATCGGAGTTCGGATGAGGGAGATATTGCTGATTTAAAATCAGCTATGTTGCAAAAATGTTTATGACGACAATTCATGGACGATGGCTCTGCTATATTTTTTTTTTTTTGCAATTTTGGTACAAAATTTTAGAAAAGTGATTGTAGATCTGAGATCCTCTTAAGAAATTTCTCCATTTCAAAAACAAAGGGTCGAATCGGAGTTCAGATGTGGGAGATATTGCTGATTTAAAACTAGCTATTTTTTTAGAACTTTTGTGATGGTTGAAAAGTTGCAAAGTGAATATCGGATTTTAGAATGTCCAGATAAATATTTCCAGCACATGGGAAGATGAAAAATGGTCCTTCTATTTCCAAAAACAGGTTATAATAAATATTCGAAGTTATATTGACCAACTTATGTCCATTTTAATTCTCGAGCAGCATTTAGAGCAGTTTCCTTTTGGAGATGTGCCTTCCCACCCCACTTTAGTAGGCACTTGCTTCACATTCATTAGTTTCAACATAGCAGCATTCAGCTTGGGTTGTTTGGAGATGTTCCTCCCACCCTAGGCTATGTAGGCACTTGCTACTTCATTAACAACAAAGATCACTGTTATGGGTCAACCGCACAAAATCCTTGTCATCGAAGTCCATTTGCTAGGCCGCACACTGTTAGCATCACAGTTGGTCACAAGCATTACAAGGTATCTCTATCCTCAGATCTTCACTTGTCATGGTTATGGGTCATCCACAAACCCACACCTCATCAAAGTCCATTTTCTAGGCCGCACACTGTCAGTATCAAAGTTGGTCACAAGCATTACAGGGTATCTCTATCCTCGGATCTTCATTCATCATCGTTATGGATCATCAACAAATCCACACTTCATCGAATTCCATTTGCTAGGCCACACACTGTCAGTATCGTAGTTGGTGCAAAGCATTACAGGGTATTTCTATCTTTAAATCTTCATTCATCATGGTTATGGGTTAACCACATAAAACCCTTCTCTTTGGTTGCTCTTCATATTCCACAAAAGCTTCAGAGGAGGGAACTTCACACAATGGGGACCATTGCTTCTTAAGGAGGGAGGAATGATCCAAATAGAAAATGGCATCAACCCATGGTATTCATCCACGTATGTTATTCATCCACCCATGGAATTTACCCATGGTATTGTAAGTGACATCCACCCATGGTATTCATTCACCCATGGTATTGTGACATCCACCCATGGTATTCATTCACCCATGGAATTGATCTGTGGTATTGTCACATCCACCCATGGTATTCGTTCACCCGTGGAATTGAATTGTGGTATTGTAATTGAAAAAGACTATAAGTAACAAGTCACATTTGGTAAAAGGACATTTTTTCCGCCACAATGTAGCTTTTGCAGTTATTCTCCATTTTAATAATAAAAAAATTGTGGTTTTGTTTATTGGGAATTCTCCTATTTTTCTTCTGGCATTTCAATTTTTCAGATCTTGGGGGCCTCCCCCCAAGATGCAGATCACTGTGAGAGCCTTTGTAAAATTGTCTGCAACTTGATCATTGGTTGAACAACATTGTGCTTCAAGAACATGGTAATGAATGACATTTTTGATGAAGTGCATATGTATTTCAATGCATTTTCTGCGCTGATGTTGGAATGAATATTTTCATAGTTGAATGGCACTTTGATTATCACACCAAAGTGTAGTCGGATATTGCTGCTGAAAGCCAAATTCTGACAGGATCTGATGAAGCCACAAGGCTTCCTTACTAGCTTCTATGGTGCCATGATACTCCGCTTCTATTGAAGAAAGAGAAATGGAACTTTGTTTCTTGCAAGCCCATGTAATAGGTCTAGGCTCAAGAGTGAAGAGATAACCTACATTATACTTTTGATCATCAGGGTCACCAACCAAATCGGAACCAGTGAAACCAACCAATAGAGGAGACACTTATGCACTGTAATGAATCCAAAACTAAATTTTACCTTGAACATGACGGAGTATTATTTTAGTTATAAGTAGAACTTCGGCGTAAACCACATAAAGAGAGAAATTTGTAAAGTATTATTTTCGCTGCTTTCCAATGGCTTTCATGTGGGTTTTGCATAAACCAACCAATAATTCCAACAACAAAGGAAAGGTCGTGACGGGTATGGGTTAGATACAAAATTTTTCCTACAAGTTGATGGTATAAGGTAGCATCAACTTCAGGGGAAGTACAAGTGACATAAATTTTGGCTCCAAACTGAAAGGGATAAGGGGCTGGCTTACAGTCTTCCATGTGAAAGTGGCGTAGAAGATCACATGCATAATTGGACTAGGAAAGGGAAATACCTTCCTTGGATTACAACACTTGAAGACCAAGAAAATAATGCAAGTTTTCTAAGTCTGTGATTTCAAACTTATTTTTAAGGCTAGACTTCACATGCTTCATAAGGTTGGGATCACTACTAGTAAGGATAATATCATCAACATAAAGAACAAGAATGATTCTAAGAGACTTACCCACTTTCTTGGTGTAGACAATATTGTTAGAATGACACCTAGAAAACCTAGTATCTAAAAGAAAGCTATCCATTTTGGCAAAGAAAGCCTTAGGTACTTGCTTGAGACCATAAAGGGATTTATTAAGCCAGCATACATGCCTGGAGTCTTTTTATATAAATCAAGGAGGTTGTTCCATATAGCTTTCTTCATTCAAGTCCCCATGCAAGAAGGCAGATTTAACATCCATCTGATGGACTTCCCATTTGAAAGAGGTAGCAAGGGAAAGAACAAGGTGGATAGAGTTCATTTTGGCAACAGGGGAGAAGGTTTTAGTATAGTCAATGCCTTCAAGTTATGAAAAAACCTTATCAACAAGACGATATTTATGTTTATCAACTTTTCCATTTGGTCCAAACTTTGTTCTGTAAACCCATTTGCATCTAACAAGTTTTCGTCCCTTTGGAAGAGGAACAAGATCCCATGTATAATTTTCCAATAATGAACGATATTCTTCATTCATAGCTACATCCCAATCAGGATGGCCTAAAGCTTATGAAAAGGTGTCAGGATCATAATTCGTTGAATCTTGATCCAATAAAGAAGAGGCTCTATTGAATTGAGAAAGTGTACGTCGATGATTTGTAGGATCACCTACAAGAGCACCTGCTGCATCCCGAGTAGCACAGACCCATTTTGGATGCTGAGGAGTTGAAGGAGGATCCTGAAATGGTGGGGGAGGATTGTCATCCTTGGTGTCATCATCTGAAGAAGAAATATTTTCAGAAGTAGAAGGGATAGAGAGAGGTGGTACATTCTTTGAACTAGGCTCATAGGCTGATATATTTTAAGCAAACTTTACATCTCTTCTAACGATAACATTTTTTGGATTTAGGAGGAAGAAGTTTATATCCTTTGAGATCTTCAAAATATCCAACAAAAATACATGTTTCACTCTTAGATTCTAAGGCTTTATGTTTCTCATCTAGAATATGGGCCCATGCTTCACTTCCAAAAACACGAAAGTAACTTACATCTGGTTTAATTGAGCTCCATGCTTCTTTTGAAGTGATATTATTTAAAACCTTAGTAGGAGTAAGATTTACTATGTAATTTGCACAGTTAGTTGCTTCTGCCTAAAAATTAATACTAAGTCCTTTAGATTGAAGCATATAATTAGCCATTTCCTTTAAGGTGTGATTATTCCTTTTAGCTACACCATTTTTTTGTGGAGTATATGGAACAGTGTGTTGCATTTGAATTCCATGCTTAGTGCAAAATTTGATGAATTTTTTGTTAGCATATTCTCCGCCATTATCAGATCTTAGCTTAAGAATTTGATATCCGTATTTTTTCTCAACAAAGGCCTTAAAGGCTAGGAACATGTTATGTTTGCTTATGGGGGCCTAACCGAGGTTCAGAGTTATTTAGCCAAACAAATCTCTACACTACTGGCCGTTTCGGCATCAGCCTATGGAGTGCAGACTAAGGTCTCACCCAAAGCAGTATGGGGGGGATGCTAGAACCAAGTTTCCACACCCTTGAGATGGTTGTGATGTTGGTTTAGTCCAACTATTCTTTTCTTCGTACAGGTCTCTTGGTGCTTTGCCCTAACCTTCAGTACCTTCATGATCTATTATAATTGGCCTTCGCACAACCCTAACTAGAGGCTGAAGTCCTTTCACACTGCTACGACAACGAACTACACTAATTCCCGAATTATACTAAATATCTTACTTATATTATTGACATATCTTAATTATCTTTGTGAAAACATATATTCTTCCTTGCGTTCACTTGATCAATATAGTTGTACACATTCGTGCATAATATAAGCATTAAAAGTGAAATTCATACCCAATATAACAGATGCATAAACATGAAATAAATACACATAAATGATAGGAAACTTCTCTTTATTAATTTTGTCAAATGATTACAGACTCAACTCGCTCTCTGCACTCAACTGCAGGGGTCCGTGCACTCAGCTGCAGACTACTAGGCCTCTACGCACTCAGCTGCAGAGCCTCTTCATACTTTATGACCCAAAACTAGACTTTACACTTCAAATCTATCTCACATACATCATCATTCCTTAGACCTTCTATGATGCCTTAACTACTTAGAGCTTCGCTCTATTTATATAATTCCATGGTCCACAGACCATGGTGATATCTTCTACAGCCAACATTACATTATTAAAATAAGGGTGGAAAACCCTATGAGTCTTTAACAACTATGCACTCCGTGCCCATAAAATGCGGAGTCTTTACATTGGAATTACAAACTTGGACCAAAATCTGGGCTCTAAGCCCCAAAACTACCCTTGGGGAATCCCACGCCCAATAGGCCCCCAACACAAACATCGTGACTCACCCTTGAGTCATTCTGTAGGTGCGGAGATCTTAGGGCGAAGACCTCCCAACTCTGATTGGATCACTGCAAGTTCGATAGTGCACTGAGCAGCTGCCTGCTGGACTTCCACTCTGTGTTGTTCGATGACTGCTATCGTTGAACTGCTGCCCTGAATCCTTTATTGTGTTTCTTGCAGTTGTGCGAGCTTTGTTTCAATGGATGTTGTATTTGTATATGCCTCATTGATCCATGGTTGTAGGCATGCTTTCAAAACTGCCTCTTTATGCTGAGCGACATCCACCTACTCCTTGAGCGCATTTTCCTACTGCATCCTTACAAGCGTCTGTGTAAGAGAAACTGTCTACACGGTCCCTTTTACCTCATCGTATCTATGTTGTAGCTCGTGTGCCTCTATCTCTAGGCGCTCTATGTTCGGGTCCTCCTGCAGGGTGGTGAGGACCTCGAACTACTAATTGAACAGCTTCACGCAATATGTTACTGCACTGTCAACTATCGCCATTGCTGTTGTGATCATGGTGGTGCAATGTTCCTTAACCTCTGTAGTTTTGTTATCTGAAGGTTCAACTCCAGTTGAACCCTGGCCATTTTTGCTCTTTCATTGCGCACCCATATGGCTAACGTTCGTACGCGTGGCTCCAACGGTTCCTCTGCTTGGATGGCCAACTCCGGGACCATCTAGCAGGCTTCCTCCACAACCTACAGTATCGGTCTATTCTGCGCCACTACCTCATTACGCTTCAGGCTCAACTTCTCAATGTTGATGCGCTACTTTCTCATTACCTGTATAGCGCGACTCTCCCTGGCTGAAAGTTCTAAAGTGACTCCATCCTACAAAAGATAGAGTGTCTCCTGAGGGAGCGCAACCATGTTTAACCTGACCCATTTCAAGCTGCTGACCATAGGCATGTTGACCTCCTTCTCTGTAATGAGTTCTCCATCTGGTAGGACTATTATGTTTGTCATTTTGGCGAGCAACATTTCGTTGGCCAAAAAATTGACGACTCCGAGGCTAGTTGACACTGTGCTATCCTGTGGAGTGTGCACCTTCAACTCTTGTATTTGCGTCCAAAGATTCCCCAATACCAACTAGTGTTGCTCCTGAAACTATTGGAGGGCCTCCATGGTGACATTCTTCACCATTTCACCGATATCATGTAGATCCCCCTTAGTGAGGGTGATTGGGTCGAATGAAGTCTTTGAGGCCTTTCTCATCTTTCATGGCCCTACCTGCTCTCATGGGCATGGACATTTGAGCTGGGTGGACGTTGCCTATGGGTCTGCGCCACCTTGTTCTGTGTCTGTCTCTGGTTCAGGCGAAGGTGACTTCTGTCATTCACGCTCTTCTTCTTCTATCTTTTGCTGCTCTAACAACTACACAACGTCGCGCACTGCCTGGGCCTTAGTCGCTACTTCTTCTTTCCTATGCTTTTCCACTAGCTATGCCATCTGTAGTTTTGTCTCCTCATTCTTTCGTTGTGTGGTGAAATTATTTGCTTCCACCACAGAGCTAGCTAGAGCGCGCCACTCCAGCGGAAAAGACTTAAGGACTGTCAAAATTACATTGTCGGTTGCCAAGTATGGTAACTCATGCCACATATTCATAGGGTCCTTCTGTGCCCTGATAAAGACATGGTGGAAGTCTTCTTTGAACTCAATGAAGCTCTGCAGACTATTGTAGACAGTGGAAAATAAGCGCGGCTTGGGATTGATCGACATCCTGATGTTCATCTCGGTGAGCCTGATGTTCATCTCGGTGAGCACCCAACATATCTTGCTCTCCCTTATCATTTGTGCGTCCCTGGTTGCCCATAGTTAAGCGTACTTCGCTACCTCTAGAAGATCCTACACAATCGATGGGAAATGGTTATCGTCGAGCAACTCCCATGTCACCACTACTATTGATAATAAGAGCCCTGCATAATGAAATTTTTTGCCCTACTCCTGTGCCTCGCAGGAGTTCGCAAGGAACTCACTGCATATATTGTTTGCCTAGTTGAACTAGACCCCTTCTGCGCATTGTGTTGCTAGTGCAATTAATGGTGCGGGAACCTCATCCGCGTGGCACTTTCGCATCACCTTCCCGGCCGATATCTATGTCGCGACCTTAACTATAGGGTTGTTGATGTTGGATATGGCATACCCTCGCTTCTTCTTCTAAAACTTAAATTTCTTTTTCATGGCCTCCGTGATGGCCAAGTCATCACTTTTTCCATCTGAGATGTTTGTTGGTTCCTCCCTTTCACAAGGTAGCCGTTTGATCCAGTGAATCAGATGATTTGTGATGGGGATGGGCTCCTCTAGCCACAAGCACCGATCATGCACTAAGTAGAGTAGCTGCCTGATGAAGAAAATGGTCACTCGGGCATGGTGGTAAGGCGGCACCCAAAGTAGGTTTAGCAACCCTACTTTCTCAATACCTTTGAGCCATTTTTGCAGCTCCAACTCTATCATTCTTGCCGACACGTTTGTCTTCTAGTGCATTAGCTGCATGGTCGCTAAATGCGAGAACTTCTCATGGTCCACGAGGTCCCAATCTTTAAATTTCAATATGGGAGCCCGTCCCAAGTGCACTCCCTCAAACACAATATCATTTGGGAGTAGAAGAGTTTGCGGAGAGCTCTTTCTCTCATCTATATCCTTGGGCACCTTGGCTTTACCCTTCCGGAGAGGAGCATATGCAGGCAGCTTGGTGAGAGGGTCCACACCATGGGTTTCAAATTCCATCTCCACATCCTCCTCCTCCACCAAGATTTCTTCAAATTATTTCTCCTCATCGGCCTCCAAATTAATGACCTTTCCCTTTTCCTCCGTTGTGAGCTTGGTCCTCAGTGGATTTTTGGGCGAGACGCACATCGGTACCATGGCCTGCTTGTCCTTCTTAGGTCTCAGTGTGTGCAGTAATTTAGGGACCTCTGCAATTATTCTGATGCTTTTTAGGGATTCTACTTCTGCAATTTCTTGTGCTACTGCCTCGACTGTCACTACTCCTGTGTCCATGGATTCTTCGGGTGCTGACATAGTGTGATTCACAGTTCTCTCAGTGTCTCTGGTAATTTCTCAAGCAACGAATTCACTTTCAAAATATCGAATAAGTCTCTGTTCATGAATACCTGAGCACGCAACAACTCAGTTCTAAAATTCCCAAGTGTTGCTTGTTGGATAGCATTTGTAATTTATAACGCCTTTTGAATTTGAATTCGACCGTTCCCCCCACATTTGGTCCATTAATCCTAGATTGGCGGTATATTTTCAAGAATCTAGCCCATAAAGTTCGCCTTAAATGCTTGTCACCCACTCCATTGGGTCTCAAACCAAGCATCACATCATCAATAGTGACTTTAATGGTCACTTTCTAGCCAACTTGCGTAGCAGCGCAGCTATCCTCATTCCGTCGCAAACCCTATGACACTTCGTTACTACGCACAATCCTGACATCACGTAGTTCCTGGGTAGAGTAGTTTATAGTCCCACACCTGCTTTAAGCTGTTTGAAGTGCTAAGACCATGCTTTTGTCAGCTAGTCAGATGGTCGGGCCACTTGTGTATTGCTTCAAATGACTACCATTCACTTTTCCTGGGAATGGATCTCCATTTAACTTAACCAACTGGACCGCACCACCATCGGTAATCTCCTTAATAACATACGGTCCCAACTAATGCATTTTGAGATTCCCTGGAAATTTATCAAACTTATTATCATACAACAACACTAAATAATTCACCTTAAAGGTCTGCAGCTTAATACATCAATCGTGCCATGTCGTTTTGCGCTGCTTCTGGACCTGCTGGTGAAATCTAGCCAAAAATTGTTCTTCTTCAAGCTCATCCAGCTGCGCGAGCCTCTCGTCTAGAGCTACGCGATCCATCATACCTGGAGCATTGCTACACATAGACTAGGCATGATGTATGCCATAGGCATTACAAGTTCCACTCCATAGACAAGCCTAAAAAGTGTCTTCCCCATCGGCTTCTTGCACGTCCTTTGATAAGCCCATAACACTACTGGTAGGCATAGGTCCCAATCACTTCGCTGCGCATTGCATACCTTGGTCAGTGCAGTTTCCAGTACTTTGTTGAATGCTTCCACGCATAGAATATTCTGTGCAATTTCTCTTCTTGCATAATGTCTTCCCAAGATTAAGAGCCATTTGCAAGGTCACCCCCCCAACACATGCTTATTGACTAGGTATTTTAGCGCAGAGTACATGCGCCTCTGCATAGGTTGGGGCTCTTCTCCATAGGCCTGCGTCCATTGGGCCAAACACGTGCATAGATGATCACTCTTGTCTACCAGTCACACCTTTGGCTTCCCAAATCATACACGCATCATTCTCTTACACTTGTGCCAATCATTAAAGCTTCCTTTGTGCGTACCCCACCATCTCGCGGGTGTAGCACACAGTACCCAGTCCAAGGCCTCGAAGCATTGCTGCTTTGGCACCTCCCTTTAAAATTCATCCAAGAAGGTATCTACCTCATTTAGTCCATCATGAGTAGGCAGATCTCTTACTTCTGTCGACACGCAGCGCAATGACCTAGTCATCATATTGCAATTCAGTGTAGCTACCTCATGTAATCAATTTTGCCATCGTTCTATTTCTTCATGAGAATCTAAAGTGCAAGAGCTCTCGTGCTCCCATGTAATCCATCCATCCACAATGGGATTTACCTAGTCTTGGTCTTGCACTGTTACCTTATAGATGCAGTCGAAATCATCATTGCTCTCATAGCTGTGAACCAGTTCCGTATAGTGCGATCCTTCAGGAGGGTCCAAGGGTACAATTACGCGCAGTGACTTCTTCTCAAAGATCATTTTTTGCTTATTTAGATCAATTACCTCATTCATGTCAGTGGCCCAGTCAATTCCCAAGAGCGTGGGGTAGGGATTGTTGTCATCAACAACCTATATCACTTCAAAATCTGCTAGTGCGCTCGCTCCCTCAATATCCACAGTTATCCCCTGCAATCGCCCCATGGGTATTACTTTCTGTTGATTCGCCATCCTTAGCTGAATTGGAGACCATTGCAGTGCAGGTTGCCCCATTCACTCCCATGTCTGTTTTGGTAGAACATTCGCATCTGATCCCAAATCCAGAATTACTTGGTCCATTTCGTATTCTCTGATCTGCGCAGTAAGTCTCATTTCGTGCGCCATCCTTGTTTTATGTTTTCTGATCTTTCGACTACATGCGGTTCTCCTGGCAAAGTCCCAATGCACCTGTTGATGAGTTCTTGTAACCCTTTCACAGCCTTACTATTACGTAGTAAATTCATACTGGTTTCTAGGAATGTTGTGAGCATAGATGGGTCCATTTTCGGCTCTATTTTATCTTTGCTTCTTGAAGTTGAGTCATCAATGAAGCTCTTCTTAGCTTCCATGAAGGTTTCTTGAGTGCGCTCCAAATCAAACTCGACCTCTTTCGCCGGGGCTTTGTGAACCCATCTACTATCTTTCGGCTATTTTCCTTTATCACCTGTCATCGTGATTCCACTTCAGATCACAATGTTTAAGTTCAAATATTCCTCGCACGGCTCAGACCTCATCATCTGTAGGTTCTGAGTCGGGGGATGCGGTATCACTCCTTTGTCACGTATCCTAGTTATCAACGTAGGGAAATATTTTGTCTCATGATCAAATAGTGTGAAATAATTGCACGAAGGGCGCATTGGATTAGTGCAATCACGGGCATAGTGTCATGGTCCTCCATAATTGTAGCAAACCAACTGTCTACAACCATTACTAGGTCCTCCTCTACTCACCTCGTCTGCGCCCCTAAAATCTTGTTTGCGCCATTCCTACATTTTGGTCAAGGGGCGCGTTTTTACCTGAACTCTATAGGTGGGCATTTTATCCATCATCAATTCATAACTCCTACACGTACACTCGTCATTTCCCACCGATGTACAAAAGTTGTAGAACAATTGTTGTGAATTCTTTGTATACTTCTGTAACAAGTGGTAGTTGTTTGTGGCATGTTTTCCCGCTATTTGATATATTGCACACCACAAAGCAGGCACCACGCTAGGTCCTACTTGAGGTTTCGGCCTTAAAGGCATCGGTCCTCCTATTGCGAGGTAGTTTGTAAAAACCGGGCAATGGTCTTTGTCATGACCCTGACTCTGGCATTTTATGCACCACACCTTTTCGCGCACTTCTGGTTGAAAATTCCTATCATGTTTCAAACTCTACATCTCAAGGCACAGATTCTTCAACTGTGTGTGGATCTTCTAAACTCCGAGGTTAGGTTCCTGCATCGGAGTCTCATAAAGCCTCATGGAAATATCCAAAGCTTCTACCTGAGTTGTTATCTTTTTCTGTGATAACACACTCCTTAAATGTGGTGGTAGCAAAGCTACAACCATTTGCGATGATGTCCATTTGTCAAAATCATATTGGATTCGTGGATCGTACATTTCAGCCTTAGATCCATCTCCCAAGGAGTCTCGCTTGGGAGCATCGTGATCTCTTTAAATCCCACAATCGGCTACACTTTATACTTAGGCCTCCTAGATTCTATATTTAGCATTATTTGGATATACGTGACTCTCGCATTTAGGTTATCATTGGAGTACTTAATATAACAGGTCAGTGCGTGATCCTGCAGGGCACTGACCAGTGTCACTTTCTTTATATGATCATATTTAACATGTTGCACTTCCCATATAGCCCTTACCATGAACCAAAATTGGTCTGGATCCTCATTTCCCAAACCTTTGAACACAGGAAACTTCACTGTGTTTGCCATATTGAATCGCGGTGGTGGTGGAGTTGGTGTGGGTGAAGATGGAGGTGATGGCAGTGAAGCCAGTGGTGGTGTGGGTGGAGGTTTTATTCGTGGAATTATTTGTCTTATTAGATGAATAGCACTTCGTGGAGAGACCTTTGCGAGCTCTTACTCATCTCCTCGTGGAGGTGAAGTCAAGGGGCTATTTTTTGGACCCTTATTTCCTTCGTTCCTGTAAACCCTTTTGCTTCGCGTAGCCCCAAACATCAAGGTAACTTCATAACCTGCTTTTCAAACAACAACATTTTACTCCAAGTATTCAAAGACTTTACGTACTTACCTTGTGGTCGTTTGAGAAAGCGTCACTTTTCCTCGCTATAGTTAACTCAGGTGTCAACCGTGAACTTAGTAAAAAATGTTCCTATAATACGATCAAGCCAATGATCAATGGTGCGTGCGATCTTATTCTCTGATGCTTACAACCTTCACACTAGCTATGGGGTCCACACAATAGGACCGTTAAGCTTCCACCTCCCTAGGCTATCTGCTAGCTTCACGATCCACTTGTATAGCTTAGTGGGGAAGGACATGAAAGATATTTCATGGATCTCCATATACAAGTAGCTATTTAACCACTCTTCTTTTGATAGTCAAAGATTTTTATTTTCCTGCGCTGCAAACTCGTGAATTCTTCTATCCAACCAGCCTTCAATTTCTTGCTTAGTTGGATTCCAATGATTCGACATCACACATCTCTCATGTAGATTCCGGTCCCAGCAATGAAACCATTTTTTGGCTTATGGGGGCCTGACCTAGGTTCAGAGTTATTTATTCAAAGAAATCCCTACACTACTGGCCCTTTCGGCATTAGCCTACTGAGCTCGGACTGAAGTCTCACGTGAAGGATTATGGTGGGATGCTAGAACCAAGTTTCCCCACCCTTGAGATTGTTGTGATATCGACTTAGTCCAACTATGCCTGTCTTCGCGCAGGTCGCTTCATGCTCTCTTCTAACCTTCATTACCTTCCTGATATGTTACAATCGGCCTTTGCACAACCCTAACAAAGGGCTGAAGTCCTTTCATGCTACTAAGGCAACGAACTGGAATAATTCCTGAATTAGACTAAGTATCTTACTTATCTTATTGACAGATCTTATTTATCTTCACGAAAATAGATATTCTTCATTTTTTTCCCTTAATGAATATAGTTGTACACATTCTCACATCATATAAGCAATAGAAGTGAAATTCATACCTAATATAATAGATGCATAAATATGAAATAAATATGCATAAATGATAGGAAACTTCTCTTTATTAATTCTTCCAAATGATTACATACTCGACTCGCCTTGCGCACTTAGCTTCAGGGGTTCGCACACTCAGCTGCGGATTACTAGGCCTCTGCGCACTCAACTGCAGAGCCTCTTCCTACTCTATGACCCAAAACTAGACTTTACACTTCATATCTATCTCACATACATCATCATTCCTTAGACCTTTTGTGATGCCTTAACTACTTAGAGCTTCTCTCTATTTATACAATTCCATGGTTTGTGGACCATGGGTATATCTTCTACAGCCAACATTACATTATCAAAATAAGGGCGGACAACCCTATGACTCTTTAACAACTACGTGCTCTGCGCCCACAAAATGCAGATTCTTTACATTGGAATTACAAACTTAGACCAAAATCTGGGCTCTAAGCCCCAAAATTGCCCTTGTGGGATCCCGTGCCCAACATGTTAAATACTTCAATGTTGATTTATAAGAAGTATACCCAAGTGCATTTGGAGAAATCATCAATGAAAGTTAAGAAACATTTGTAGCCAGAGAATGAAACAACTAGAAGTGGACCAGATAAATCACTATGCACAAGATGTAAAGTGGATGAGGCATGCTAAGAGGCATGTCTTTCAAAACTGTCTCGATGATGTTTTTCGAGTACACATTTGGGGAAAACACCATCTCTACAAGATACCATAGGAAGGCTTGTCACCATACTTTCTTTACATATATTTTGAAGGGAGAAATAGTTTAGGTGACCAAATCGCTCATGCCAAAATTTACTCACTTCATTATTATGAGCAACAAATACCGAGGGAAGAGTTGATGACCCAAAGTTGTTAAACTTATACAACCTTATAGAATCGTCAACAATTCCAGTCGCTAAAATATGTCTAGGATCTCTTAGGTCCTTAATTACAACATCGTGAAATGAAACTTCAAGGGTTTTACGTTCACCTGAATGAGTTATTTGATATACAGATAGAAAGTTGCAAGATAAGGTTGGAACACATAATACATCATTAAGTTCACCATTTATCTAGATGAATAGTTCTAGTCCCTACAACACTAAGAGATCTCTCACCACCAACATATATATTTTTGGTGTTACAACAATTTAAAGAAGAAAATATGGCTTTTTTTTTGCCATGTGATAAGAAGCTCTAGAATCAATGAGCCACTCATGAGAATGAGAAGAAGAAGATACATTTAGTGCATTACCAGACCGAGATGTTTGACAACCACGTGCAAAAAGTGTTATTCCTCAAGATGAAGTGAAGTTGAAGAGTGATCCAAATGGATGTTATTCTTCTTCATTGCTTCTTGCAAAGCTTCTATCTTCTTAAAGCATTTGGATTCTAAGTGGCCATCTCAATTACAAAAGTTTCAATTTGTATCAATATTCTTACCTTTGTTTTTATTTTCCTTATCATTTTGTTGAATTGATTTTTCATTTTGAGACCAGAAGTGCTTAGGACCCTTGGTTGATTTAGGACCATTCTTTTTAGGATGCTTCTTCGTAGGATTCATTGAAATTGGTTTCTACTAGGCGGCTAATGCTTTCTTAGAAGAGTTTCCAAGATTAAAAAGACCAAGATGTAAGAGTTTTTCTTGTTCTCTTAACAAAGAATCATAAAAGGCATCAAAAGAGGGGGACTTGTAGTCTTGTCCTTGAGAAATAAAGGCTTCTCTAGTAGAATGGAAGGTGGAAACAAACACAGAGTAGGTTAGTCCCAACTTAGTAAGAATGGAATAGATAAGGCTACCATCTTATTTCTTAACCTTAACATCTTCCAAGAGAAGTCTAAGGGTCCTAAACTTGGACAAAAACCCTTCAATGGAAGAAACATTATTGGGGTCCAATGTAAAAAACTCATTTTCAAGCTGGTGGGCTCTAATCTTTTTTTTTTTCTAAAAGCTTTATTGAGTTGTTTCATTGCTTCATCAGGGGTATCAAGTTCTACAATATGGAATCTAAGGTTTGGAGAAATATACATCCCTATCAACCCACGTTCTTGCTCTTGCCTATTTTCCCATTCGGCTTTCTTATCTTCATATTTAAGCTTAGACTCTTAGCCTGAGGCTATTCTATAAAGACCTTTACATCTAAGTAAAAACTCCATGAGGGAAACCCATTGGAAGTAGTTGGTGTTGTCAATAATAACTTGGCATGGACATCCCATTTTAATAAAATCAAAAGTTGTAGATGTTGAAATTAAGTGTTCCAATGGAAAAATCTTGAAAATTAGGTTGATTAGAAAAAAACGGCTTCCAGATGAAAAAGTTATGGTTTTTTGAAGAAAAGTTGTTGAAGATGCCGACGAAGTACGCGAATGTGTGGAAGTGAATGATAATGTTATATTTAAACCCACCCCACCTTTTCAAACTTAATCTAATTATCTCACTTTAAAAAAAAAATTATGTGACCCATTTTTATAAATAAGTAAAAGTCACTTTTACAATGGTAATTTATGAGCTACCCACTAAATTGTGACTTAAATAAAAGATAAAGAGACTTTAGAATTATAAGTGACTCACTTTTTAAAATGGGTGTTGGGCAGCAGATCCCCCCATAACATGTTTTTGGGGCTTGAAGCCCGAATTTTGGTGAAAGTGTAACGTAAAGATCCTGCATGGGCGCACAGTGCGAGAGTCTAGGGCTGTCCACTCTAAGATAATGTAATTGAATGTAAAGTGTGTCAGCCTACCCATGGTCCGCGGACCATGGGATTGTATAAATAGAGCGAAGCTCTAAGGGTAAAGTAAGTCTTAGCTTTGAGAAGTCATATGAGTTTTGGATGAGGAATTAGATCTGAGTCTGTAAGTCCAAGTCTTGGGTTGTAGTAGTAGGAAGAGGCTCTGTAGCTGAGTGCGCAGAGGCCTGGTAGAGTCCGTAGCTATGTACGCAGACCCCTGCAGCTGAGTGCGCAGGGCGGAGTTGGGATTGTACTTGGACAGAGAATTAATAGAAGATAAGTTGATTTTGGAATATTCTGTCTATACTTCTGTTATCTTTATGCATCTCTTTATAGTTTATGATTACACACACTTGTTTTGAATTTTGAATGATTAATGAGAATATTGGGCCAACATAATTAAGTTAAGATTTATAATAAAAGCACAACAATGAATAAGGATCTAGACATCACATCTTCATGCCCTTTATAGAGCTACGCAGAATCAGTTCCACAAGTTGTGAAGGACAGACGACTACGCAGAGCATCACAAGCACGTAGGTTTGGTTTGCGAACTTCCTACACTTCATCAAGACATCCCTAGGGTGTGGAAACCTAGTTCTAGAACCCTCCCATACTACCTCTGGTGAGACATTAGTCCACGCACCGCAGACTGTTGCCGAAAGGGCTGATATTTTCGGGATTTGTTGGCTAAATCACTTTTGAACCTGGGTCAGGACCCAACAAACCAACAAATGGTTTTGTTGAGAGGATCGAGATCTGCCTAAGGGATGTCTGATGTTGTTCCAATGGAACCCAACAAAGAAGGAAATTGAAGAGTGGATGGACAAGAAGATTCATGAGTTTGTGACACAAGAAAACAAAACTCCCTAGGTATCCGAGAAAAGGTGGCTAGATCGCTATGTGTATATTTTAATCCATGAGATCTTCTTCGCATCCTTTTGTTCTGAATTGTATGAGTGGATCGCGAGGTTAGTCAACAGTTAGGGAAGGTGTAAGCTCGACCAACCGATAGTGTGGACTCTGGAGTTAGTGCGCAGACTAGAGGCATTAGAAGATAAGATCGCGCAAGCTATGGACCATTGGCTCGACCAGATAATAGTGGGGTTTATCACTGAATTTGCAATAGAAATGACCGTGAGCTTTAGTGAAGCAGAATGATGTTTTCTCAAGGGACTGTGAGGTAAGTACATTAAATCTTTGAGTACGTGGATTAAGATGTTGTTATGTGAAAAGCGGGTTATGTGAATACATTAATGTTTGGAATGATGTGGAATGGAAAGATCTAAAAAGGTAGCGAGGGATTAGGAAATAGTCCCTTATTTTCACCTTCACGAGAGAGTGAGGAAGAGCTCACTCGGATCTCTCTGAGAAGTGCGGACAGTTTGATAAGGCAGCACATTCTTTTGTTACCACCTCCACTTATGCCATCACCCACTTCACCTCATTCACCTCCATATCCACCCACTCCACCTCCACCACCCCCACAGTTTAGCATGGCGAGCATGATCAAGCTACCCATATTCAGAGGAGTAGAGAATGAGGATCCGGACCAGTTCTGGTTCGTGGTAAGAGCAGTGTGGGAAGCACAAGGGGTCACAGATGAAAACATCAAGAAGGCTACATTAGTGAGCACGCTATAGGATCATGCGTTAACATGGTATATCAATCACTCCAATGATCACCCGAATGTAGGAATAGCAGAGATCCTGAATGCGTTGAACAGAGAGTTTAGCCAGCCGAAATCATAGGCATAGTCAATCATCGGATTTAAAGAGATCACGATGCTTCCAGGCGAGACCCCCTGGGATCTAGATCAGCCGCTGAAGAGTACAATCCACGAGGCTAATATGATGCTCATGGATGTGAAACATCGCACATGGTTTGTGGCATCTCTAACACTACACTTGAGGATGGCGTTGTCGCAGCAAAAACTTTCTAGCCATGCCGAAGCATCAGAAATGGTGATGAGGTTGCATGAGAAACTGATACAGGATCTGGGACTGGGAGTTCAACAGATCGATGTGAAAATATAGAATCTCTACCTAGAAATGTAGAGCTTGAAGCAAGATAGGGCACCGTAGCCAGAGTCACACGAGGAAGTATGGTTCATAAAATGCAAGGGCCAGGGCCATGACAAAAATCACTGTCTAGTATTCATGAACTACTTGGCAGGAGGGGGCCAATGCCGTTGAGACTAGAGGCATCGGCAGGGCCAAGTTATGACACCTGCATTATGGTGCACGATATATCAGATAGGAGGAAAGCACACGATAGATAATTGTCATTTGTTGTAGAAGTATACAATGACACCCCAACAACTGTTTTGTAATTTTTGTACCTCGGTGGGCAACGATGAGCGTACTTGTTGTAGCTACGCGTTAATGATGGATCAGACCCCAGTCTATCGAATGCAGATAGAAACGCGAGCCCTCGACCCAGTGACAAGGATGGATTTCAGGGGCAAGGTCGAGGACAAGGAGGAATGGGGCCAAGAAGGGGTTGCAAAAAATTAATTTGTTACAATTGCGGAGGACCATGGCAATACGACCGCGATTGTACCAACCCAAAAAGAATATCTTGTTTATACTATGCTTAGTTTGATCATGAAGTAGTAGATTATCCTATGTTCATCGCATAGATGTGTGATAAACGGGCACTCTAGCCTACTCCGACTCAAAATATTCAAATGATGAGGTCTGAACCGCACGAAGAAGACCCAAATGTGAATATAGTGCTCAGAAGCGGTGTGACTACAGGGGAAGATAAGGGGAAGCAGCCCAAGGAAGATACATGGGTTCGCAAGGCTCCTACAAAGGAACCTGAGTTTGACTTAGAATGCGCAAAGGAGATGTTCATGGAAGCTAAGAAGAGCTTCGCGAAGGCCTCCACTTCAGGTGGTAAGGATCAACCATAGAGAGGGATGGATCCTTCTATGCTTACTACCTTTTTGGAGACATGCATGAAATTATTGCGTGACAATAAGGAAGTTAAGGGACTATAGGAGTTGATAACTAGGTGTGTAGGGTCAAGGGAACCATGCGTAGTCTAGAAACTGGAAAAGCATGCATTGCGCACCAGGAGGGAAATGAGATTGATGGCGTAGATTGGCGAGTACGAAATGGATCATGTAATCCTAGACCTAGGTTCAGATGCAAATCTATTACCAAAGCAAACATGGGAACATATGGTAAGGCCCACGTTACAATGGTCCCCTATTCAATTATGAATGGCAAACCAACAAAAGATTTTTTGCATGGTGAGGTTGCAAGGGGTAACAGTTGATATTGAAGACGCAAGCACACAGACGGACTTTGAAGTAATAGAGATTGTCAATGACAACAATCCGTATCTCGCATTGCTAGGAATAGACTGGGCCACTGATATTAATTGAGTCATTAGCCTGAAGAATCGAAAGATGATATTCGAGAAAAAGTCCCTTCACGTAGTAGTTCTGCTAGATCCAAATGAAGGAGTGCGCTACACCGAACCAGTGCGTGACGATGAGGTAGATTGGATTTACTAGATAACAATGCAAGACTAGGATTAGGTTAACCTAACTGTAGATGGGAGAATCTCATGGGAGCGTAATAGTTCCTGTACTTTGGATTTAGACGAAGAAGGAGAATGCTGGCAGAACTAGTTGCATGAAGTGACAACGTTGAATTGCAACATGATGATTATATCCTTGTGTCACGTGACAAAAGAGGTAAGGGAACTACCAACATATGATGGAGTAACCATGGTGGATGAATTCCTGGACAAATTTGAAAGCACAATACCGAAACAATAGCAGTACAATGCACTAGAATGGGCGTTGTGCGCAACACTCGCACAATGGTGGAGTACAAATCAGGAAACCACTGTAAACTGGCATGAATGTAGAAGGAAGATGTGCTTGCGGTTTGGAAGTCTCCAGTGTCGAACGAGAGCTAGGCAGCCAGGATGAAGCAGTTTGTGCACCCACCTGTGTCGATGGGTGCAGACATGTGTTGTATAAACACATCCCAGACTAAGGACCAAAAATCAGAACCAGAGGTGGTGATGCACAACACAAATATTCGATGATGAAGCATTCAAAAAGCTATGTGGAATCATGAACAGAGTTAACTAGGCGAGACAAATTCATTGGGACGTGCATGTACTAGCAGCTCAATGGGCCTATAGGACCATAAGAAAAAACAGGAGCGTGGAAATGACCCTAACACTGATGAGAAGAGATGAAACCAAAAGAGCAGAAAAGAATCCCCATACCACAACTCTCGCAGTTAGGACAGTACGCGAGGACCTGGGTAAAGGAATTATGTAGTGACAGGAAGCCATTCGGCGAGGGAGCTTGAAACTTCACGAACTCGATGAAGACTAGGTACGACTGAGAAAGAAAAGCATGACATTGGATGAAGAAATCAGCAACTGGAAACCGAAGTCGCGCAAGCAGGCTACAACGAGAAACTAAGCATGATGGGACAAGGTCTAGCCAGCCATACTACCGCATTGGAATAAGTTGTGACCCTGCTACCATGGCTACGACTGCACCTTACTAGACAAGGTAAACAAGGGAGCGTACCATACAAAGAAGAACGTGACACACTGATAGACGCAAGGGTAATTGAGGGGCACCCGCAGCCCAGGCTAGAAGGAAAATTGAAGCCTTGCACCAGGGGTGCGACCACCCGACTATCCATAGGAAGCATAGTCTCAGTGTTCCAAGCAGTTGAAAGAGAGTGCAGGACTATAAAAGAGTCTGTATGGGAGATGCACGAGATGGAGGTTGCGCGTAGGATCGAGACGTCATAGGGGTTGCGACCATGCATAAGTGGTTGTGCTGCTACACGGGTAGGCTTGAAGGTGACGTTGGTGTCACTGTTCACGACAAGAGGTCCAATTTAAGGCAAAAGGCAGTGGGTGGTGGACAATTAAGACACGAATTAAGAACGATATTTGGAACGATCTGCCACGAAGATGGCATTAATGATGCAGAAGTGGGTGGAAGGGTCGAATTCAAATTTAGAGGTCACTATAAAAGCCCAAGGGCCAGCTCCAAAGCAACACTTGGTTGATTGAGAATTGAGAAATTACAGAGCATTGAGTGCCACGTACTCTTACCCTACTCAAGTGTAGACATAATGACAGCTGCTAGTACAAGAGTGTGATTCGCTACAGTTACTGTGGAGCCCCATATGGCCCATGAGGAGCATGGAGAGGTGGAAGCTGTGCCAAAAGTTCCAAAATCACCACACATGCCACTGCCACAAAAAGATACTCAAACGATGGGGCCAGTCTGGGTATCCCCAAGAAACCCATGGTTTGGAAAATTGTCAATGGCTGAGAAGGGAAAAGCTGTCACCATTGAAACAAAAAAGGAGGGGGAAGACTTGCAGGACTTGATTGCCCAAATTGAGGCGCAAGACGATGAGGCAGAGGATGTCTCCCAAAAGCATTCTGCGGTGAAATTAACTCTGTACATGCCCCAATGGAAAGGGAAAGCTAAGGTACCGAAGGACCTAGAGGCCAAAAAGAGTACGCTCTAGACCCTACTCCTCCTCGATGACATAAGATTTGAAGGTCCACCATTGGGATGAGTACCAACTATGAAGTTCAAATATTGGGATCTCACGGATAGCGAGAGGTTCCCACAGTTGGCCGCAAAGAAGTTAGTAAAGAAGAAATGGTTTCGCGGTGTGGAGAAGGCTGGGCTAATCCATCTGTGATGGATACCCCACTACCACCATGTGCCCATAACCATATTTGTCATCAGGCAGCTGCTATGCGTGGTGCATGATTGGTACCTCTAGCTGAAGGAGCCAATTCCCATCACAACTGATCTAATCCACTAAATCTCTTGATTGTTGGTATAAGGAAATGACCCCGCAGCCATAGCAGGAAAAAACAGTGACTTGGGCCTCGTAGAAGCTACGAAGGGCAAGTATAAACTACAAAAGAGAAAGTAGGGGCATGCAATAGCTAGTATTAAAGACCAAGGGGTGCATGTAGCCAGCCAGTTGCTGGCTGGCAAGCTAATGAGGAAATGCCACACTTACGAATTATAAGCATCTATGATTGAGTTGGCAGAGAAATACACAGAGGGGGTCCAGTTCAACTAGGCACAGCTCCTATGTGATGAATTTATGACAAACTACAGGGAGGCCCAGGAGCATGGTAGGACTTTCCACTATTCGTGCTTGCTCTTATCTGTCTTGTTGCTTGCAGGGGAGCTGCCGGTAGACAGTCAGTTTCCTGCTACTAAGGGTGACCTACCCGAAGCTGCGAGGTACACCTCGCTGTGGGCTACACAAGACACAAAAAGGAGTTTTGGAGATAAAGGTTTTCTTGGTGCTCGTGGAGGTGAGCATCCGAACATGGATCAACTGTAGGCTGTGCTTGTCCCCTACAGTATATAACAACTTACAAAGCATGACAAAATTCAAGGCGTATATGCATAACCTGTATATCTGGGCATGCAAGGATCCAACTTGAACGTGGGTGAAGCTTTTGTTTATTGCAAAGGATGATGCAATCTTCGTTGTGATGGCATCAGGGCCTTCGAGGTGGCGTGCCGTAGACTTGGTGGAAATGGAGAAGTGATGAGCCCCAGAAATGGGTAACTTATTGGGCTCATTTTGCCTACTGTTCTTCATCAATCCACCATTTTTCATATTTTATGCATGTTTTTTGAGTATGTTTATGTTATTTGAACGAATGAGGGTGGTCACTTTACCAAGACGGCTAATACGTGGTTATTTGAGGTTTTTGGACAAATTTTGGAACAAGGCCAAGCAATTATGGGCCAGATGACAGCCAAGCATGGAGGAACAAGGGTGAGGATTCATAGGAAACATTTCTCTTGCATAAAATGGCCCTTCCTCGAAATCTCCACCCTCAACTCGGAGCTCAGCAAGCCACCAAAACGAATCCTAAAGGCAACCGAGTAGCTTTGTGAAGAGTGACTGTTTACTAGCAGTTTGAACAGCCGAGCCCCTTGAGTTAAGAAGGGCTGCGAGGAACATCGTAGTGCATAAATAGGAAGGCTTCATCCTTCGTAGGTTACTTTTTGAACTGTTGGGTTTTGCACTATAGTGCTGTCATTTTCTCAGCTCATTTTCGTAGCTACTGCTGTGTAACTTTCTTGTGACATGATTATTTTTGAGTAATGGAAAGTAGCTTTATTTGGCATCAGTTCTGAGTTCTTCTTAGGAGCCTATAGCTCTTGGGGTTGGGCCCAACCCAAGTGCCAAGGCTTCCTTTGTGTACTGTTATTTTCTTTTTATGTCTTTGCAAAATAATTTCTGTTAAGTAGATTAAAATCTTGCTGGTTACCTAGGTCATTGTTGATGATTAGAAAGGTTTCTTTTCATGTTCAGATTGAGTTGATAGGTTAATAACAGGGAATATCTTCAGAAAAAGGCCATCAAGCACCTCTGATCTCACCTCTCCCTCAGTGGGATCGTGAGCTGGGACAAAGGTGACCTTGCTGCCAACAAAAACACTGTCTTTGCTCCTCCATGCAATCATTAGTGTTAGATTCTCATTTGCAGAAATTGATACCAGTTGTGGTTACGTGTTTAGGTTCATGATTTATTATTTCGCATAGCTATTTCACATGATTTCAGTGCAAATAACCTTCTGTTCATTTCCTTTGCTGTTACTTAGGTCAGATTAGAGTAACGTAGCTAGGTCATTGGTTGTCCAAGTCATTGTCTGTTTAGTTTGAGAAATAACTTGTAAAGTGCTTGTAATACCTCTCCATCTACCCATACTCCATCAATCCCATCTGCTCCATCCCTAACTCAGATTCTTGCCTCACGTTTTCCACATCCACTCGCATAGCCCTATTTTTTGTGCAACATTGCTCTACTCGAACAAATTCAACCATCCACATCACTCCTTAGTTCCATCCACCAAGTCCTGGACCTCCTCACACCTTTATTCTACCCCCTCACTCACTTCTCCACCTTTCTGTCTCCATCCACCCTCCAAAATCCCATTTCTAAACATCCTGTAGAAATTATAGAACATCTTGTAGAAAACAAAGAGCATCCTGTAGAACCCCTGCAGACTTCCTGTAGAGGCTCACGAAAGCGGTTTCTTGATAGCCAAACTCTGTGAAACTCTCTGGAAGGGTGCTAGGGACCCCTTAGGCCCTCTTCTAACCTTCCCAACCTCCTGTAAGCATTTCCTCTCGCCAATCCACCTCTGCACAGTCAAAAACCTGTTAAAGCACATGTGTGACGATTTTGCCATTTTACTCAACAATACAAAAAGATGTTTTTTTTATTTTACTCTAGAAGTAGTTTAGACACATGCATTTCACCTTCTTAGAAGTCAATGGCATCTCTTTCAGTAGCTTTCATCCTATTTCTTTCATAAGTAGGATTGGCTTAAAAAATTAGGGTTTGCTAGGGTTTGCATTTCCTTTTAGCTTTTCAGTTTCTTTTTGCAAGTAGATTATCCTCCTTTGAGTTAGCTTCCACTCATTAGTTAGAAAGCTTCTTCTCAAAGCTCATAGAAGTTGGCTTAAGATCCTAGCGGACTTGTGCCAACTGACCAAGTGATAGCTGCGGCAAGAGCTAGTACTTGTGCATTCAACACCGTCGCTTCCAAGTGTGTTACGAACTACCGGGTTGATAAGAGTAAAGAAAGGAGTCCCAGGAGTTACAACATTATTGCTGCAATATTGGAGCCCACCAAGAAGATTGAAGCGTAGCAATGAAAGAAAGACACCAAGCCACATCTCGCGTAGCTAGCTGAGAGGACGCGCCAGGAACAAGAAGCAGCAGCACAGACAACAGAAACCACAACTGCTCCCACTAGAGAGGTCGAGGAAGGCCAAGAGATGTCCTCAGAGATGCTACTGAGGGTGACCTACCTGAAGCCGCGGGAGACACCTCGCTGTGGGCTATACAAGTCACGGAAAGGATTCGCGAGATAAAGGTGTTCTAGGTGTTTGTGGAGGTGAGCATATTAACATGGATCAACCGAAGGTTGTGCTTGTCCCCTACAGTATATAACAACTTACAAAGCATGACAAAATTCAAGGCTGATATGCATAACTTGTATATCTGGGCGTGTAAGGATCCAACCCAAACGTGGGTGAAGCTTTTGTTTATTGCAAAGGATGATGCAATATTCACTATGATGGCATCATGGCCTTCGAAGTGGCATGCCTCAGACTTGGTGGAAATGGAGAAGATTGAAGTGCAGCAATGAAAGAAGGACACCAAGCTGTGCCTCAAGCAGCTGGCTGAGAGGACACATCGGGAACAAGAAGCAGCAGCACAAACAACAGAAACCAGAACCGCTCCCACTAGAGAGGCCAAGGAAGGCCAAGAGATGTCCTCAGAGCAGCAGGCTAGGAATGTAGATAGGAAGGAGGACCACGTGGATCCGAGTATGACATTAGCACAACTCAGGGGACCGCGTGATCCCGAGAAAACAACCCCCAGGAAGAAAAGAAAAGCCACGAAGACATCTGGCAACCCATTCACGCTCATAGAAGGTGATCTATTGATCTCAGCAAAACGATTCAGGAAGTTGCAGTGGATGTGCTCCAAGGATTACAGATGGAGAAGAGCACTATGTTGGGGGTGCTCAGCATGCAGCTACAAGGTTTACAGGTACAACACCCCCAAACAAGCACCGCACCCCAGCCTATCACAGCAGGAACCAATGAGGTCGAATAGCTGCTACGCGGCCGTATGAGTAACACGTTCATCTTGCCTGAAGGCGTGTTAGCCATAGCGAACGAGGATGACCGGGCTGGGATGAGCAGCATGACAGTCGTCAGTTTGAACTTGGCTACCCTATAGTAGGAAATATTGTACCAACTGCAGGTTGGGGTTATCGCCAAACTCCACACCCGGGAAGGCTGAGTGATCCAAGTCTTGCATGAGCAGAAAATCAACATGGACCAGCTGAGCATCCAGAGAGATGAGTTGATGGCGTAGGCTAGTAGATTGGAGTAGGCCATAGAGGATGCATGCAGGAGCATTCTAGAGTTGGCCATGTTGGTAGAGCTACTAGCAGCAGGTCCATAGATTGGCGGACGGAGTCCGCGAGGCCGAAGAGGAAATGGCAAAGGTTTAGTTGGTGCTGAACCTGCAAATCATTGAGCTACGATTGAAGGCACAACCCTCCACACCCCCAGAAGTCAGAGAGCAGTGCCCTCGTGCTATCCAGATGGGGTTGGAATAAATTGGCTAGGCGACACAAGGGTGAATTTGGATGTTGGAGCAAGAACTCACCATACTTATGCACCTCCAGGAAGACCCGAACTTACAATGCCTAGAGGCAGAGGTGCGCAAGTTGCAGCAAGAGTATGATAGTGTCCGGGGCACTGTGCGGATGGTTGCCATTACTTAAAGACTCGCCAAATTACAACAGGCAAGGGAATTGAAGGATCGATTAGCTGTTGCGCACCAAAAGGAAGCCCTGCATAAAGCATGCATCCAGCCATGGATCGATGAAGCATTCACAGTCATAGATACCATTGAAGGGAAGTTGGCATAGATGCAGGAACTGTATATGGTTGGATAGGAATGTGACCTAGCACATGAAATTTCAGAGATACGCATGTGGCAAGTACAACATGTAGCAAAACAGTGTGCTGCAGACACTGAATCCATGTGCGACCTGCTGGATGGACTTCCCACAAGGATCGCCACACTAGCAGAGTGACTCAGGACGAGTCACGATGATTGTGTTGGGGGCCTGTTGGGCAATGGATGCCCCCATAACATGTTTTTGGGGCTTGAAGCCTGAATTTTGGTAAAAGTGTAATGTAAAGACCTCGCAAAATGCGGGCTCGGAGTGCGATAGTGTAGGGTTGTCCGCCCTAAGATAATGTAATTGAATGTAAAGTGTGTTGGCCTACCCATGGTCCATGGACCATGGGATTTTATAAATAGAGTGAGGCTCTAAGGGTAAAGTAAGCCTTAGCTTTGAGAAGTCATATGGATTTTGGATGAGGAATTAGCTTTGAGTCTGTAAGTCTGAGTCTTTGGTTGTAGTAGTAGGAATAGGCTCTACAGCTGAGTGCACAGAGGCCGGGTAGAGTCTGCAACTATGTGAGTGGACCCCTATAGTTGAGTGCACAGGGCAGATTTGGGATTGTACTTGGAAAAAGAATTAATAAAAGATAAGTTGATTTTGGAATATTCTGTGTCTATGCTTATGTTATATTTATGCATCTCTTTACAGTTTATGATTACGTGCACTTGTTTTGAATGTTGAATGATTAATGAAAATATTGGGCCCACATAATTAAGTTAAGATATATAATAAAAGAACAGTAAGGAATAACGATCTAGACAACACCTCTTCGCGCTCTTTACAGAGCTACGCGGAAGCAGTTGCACAAGTTGCAAAAAACAGATGGCTACGTGGAGCAGTGCAAGCGCGCAGGTTGGTTCACAAATTTCCCAGACTTCATCAAGACATCCCTAGGGTGTGGAAACTTGGTTGTAGCACCCTCCCATACTACCTCGGGTGAGACCTCAGTTCGCTCACTGCGGACTATTGCCGAAAGGGTCGTAGTTTCGGGATTTGTTTCGCTAAATCACTTTTGAACCTGGGTTAGGCCCCAACAATCCAACAATGGGTGAGAACACTTTTATTTAAAGTAACTTTAAAACATAAGTTACATGTGATTTTTGAAAAAGTTACTCAAAAAAAGAAAGACTTGAACCCAAGACCTCTATTCTCATAAAGTAACTTTGGACCAAGTGAGCTAGTTTAAAAGGTTAGTAATTTTTGGAAAAGAGGAATGATTTTTTTTTGCTTTTTGTTTTTGATTTTTGTATTCACTGAAGCTTTGGAGTGCGTGCTTACTTGAAAAAACTAGGCCTTATTTCTTGAAGTTAGATTTCCCCGGAAACTAAATCTTTTCCTCAATGTTTCTGATTTTCCATGATGACACTAAGGAGCGGCAGAAAAGAGCATACGCATGAGAAAAATCCTTCCTTTCTGTTTCTAATTTTCCCAGATCACATAGAGTTGCAGGGCAAAGAGCATATGCAGAAATGAAAGATATAGATCCAATAATAAAAAATAAAGAGGTAAATAAACCAAAATAAATAGAGAGATAAATAACTAAAAATGCAAATAAAGATTGTATACCTCTAGATGTTAAAAATGACGTAGCTAGGGCTACTAGAAACCTTTTCGTGTGAAACTAAAGGGGTTCCTCATTGGAATAGATTCTCCTAATAGAATAGAGCATTCCTCTTGGCTAGAAAGCAGCCATAAATAGTAAATCTAGGAAACAACGGTTGGATGCAGTTGTATTGCCTTTCGATTTGGATCACCAACAGATGTGGCCCTCAACTTGCTCTGATACCATGTAGGAATTTATAGGGTAAGTTCATTAGATAGAACACCAAAGGACACCGCTCACAAAGAGATCGTAGATCAGTACACCAATATTCTTGACATGGTTAAAACCCTCAAAGAGGGAAACAATCCACAGCTTGAGCCACCATGACCACTTAAGGAAATTTATTAATGTAAAAGAAAGAAAATTCACGTAAGCTTCTCTCAAGAAATGTCACCTTACAAATGAGCCTCCATGCTCTTTAAATAGAGATCATGGACCAATATGGTGTTAAGCCATGGATCAAGTGTCGGTAATACCAAGGAGAGAATGAACGTCAGGTCACTTCATGTCTAGAACATATCGTGACTATCAGATTGTAAGTTACAAAAGTACATAGTAAAGAAACACACTTTACCTAACTCTACACTAGACCAAGTTATACTTAACTATTTCATATGTGTTGGAATATCTTAGCATTGGATTTGTTGTATCTCCATAATTTTGGATCTCCAACGTCTGAAATGTGATCATGCGGTAGGATTTTGTGCCCTCGTTCCAACCTCACAAGTCGGATCAAGATTGCATTCTCCAAGAAAGAGTGATTCCAAATATCCCATGATGACCTGATTATAGACTAGTTTACCAGAGCAAACTTGTATGAAGTGCCACATGTCATTTTTTTGACCTTCGAACCTAAAACTGATACACAAAAAACTACATTTCATCCTCATTCTGTACTGTTTTACTAAATTTCAATATGATGCTCAGAGAGAAAGTTATGACAATTTTCCCTAGGTCACTTGTCTGAGATATAATTAGGGAGTCTACAAAACCCTAACTTCCTTCGATCATATCTCTGATAATATAGCGAGACAAGATCTAAAATTCGTACCTAAGGTTCATTAAGATTTCTTCTCAAATGGATTTTAATTTTAGCTTCTCAAACATCATAGAAAAAAGGTAAAGCTAAAATTTCACAATGACCTGTTTGAAGCAGCGAAACCCTAGAATCCAAAGCTCTGATACCATTTGTCATGCAATCAGCTCACAAAATAGAAGAAAATATAGATGAACCCCTTCAAAATCATCCTCTTTGAGGCGGAAAACTCCTTTAAATTACACAAATGAATAATTCTTGGATAATACAAATGACAAGACTTCCTTTTTATATATAGTAGTCTAAGGGGTCACAATATAGTCAAAGATAACATAACAATAATAATGTAAGGGAACAACAATAACAATAAGGGGATACAATGCCAATAATAATAAGGGAATACACTAGTATTATAGGGACCTAACAGAATACAGCTGCAATGTAAAATTTAGTCATGTCACATACCCATATAGCTACAATGTAAAATTTTCTCATGCCACATACATAATATTCTTCTCACAAAAAATAATCACATGCATAGAGGTACAAATAGAATCCATAGAGGTGCAATCCCAAGGTCCACTTCATAGAGATAGTGAGACGTGCAACCTAAATATTGTATTGTTTTTTTTCTTATATATATACATATATATATATATATATATATATATATATACCATAAAAATTCCTCTGTGTAACCCATTGTGTTCATGGAAAAAATGACATATTAATAGTTATTTCGGTGTTTTTCTTCGATGCGTTCTTGAGGAGGAAAATAAGGTGTGATCTTTGGGGGATATAGAGAAAATACTAGGACAAGAGCCTTCATGCACTCTATATTCTTGATTCCTTGATAATTGATATTTTTATTAGGTCCATAATTTGGTTGCTAACTTTCCTGAATCGATGGTATCCTATGGTACCAATCTAAAATTCAATGGGGAACTCTTAACACAAATAAGGCATTAGCTCTCACGTATGTTAGGAAGATAATTTGGAAAATTTTCTTTCCAGTTGTATTTTCTTCATTTTTCAAGTAGTAGAGGCAAGGCATGTCGGGATGTCTTGTTGGAACTGAGTTGGTGTAAATTTTTAATTTGGGAAGTGATGATATGGAGAATTTTGGGGACAATTTCTCCTCAATGTTAGCCCTTTAATGTACCTTTGATGTTTTGACTTCGTTCTTGTCTTAATGACATAATTTATTTTTGTGGGGAGAGGCACAAGGGTTTCCAAGCCCTTAGTGTTTTGTGGTCCCCTAACAATTGGATACCTAATTATGAATTTACAATGGGGGAATCTAGGATATATGATTTTCTTGTGAAGGTATGGAAATGGAATAATCGATGAAATGAATCAATAAGATGGAGCAAACTAAAAACTTAAGTGTACCAAAATGAACCAAATCCTTTTTGTTGTCGTGATAGCAACAAAATTATTGATGGAAGGAAAAACTCAATATAGGTGATTAGAAAATGAGGCAAATGGTCTGCACCAACAATTGGAGGATATTCATGATTCTATTAAATATTTGTCTCTTAATATGGGAAAAGTGCAGGAAAGGTAATAAAGTTAGATTTTAATGTACCTCTTATAGTAGAAAATAGTTATGGAACTTAGTCAGTGTAACTTGTGTTATCACTCAGGTTGTCCTTAAAGCTCCTTAAAGGATACGGCCGAGGTAACCACAAACCAATCTTTGGACTGTAGGTCCTAGCCTACCTGCAATCAGAGAGGGCTCTCTCTTTATAATTTAGCTTTGTTTTGGGTTGATTTTAGGCTAGTTATGGTTTTCTTGGGTTTTGTTTTGATTTTGGTGGGATGGAGGATTCTTTCAAACAGAGTTGGGATGCATAGTGTGAGAAGTTCAAACCATTGGGCATGGAGTCGTGGATTAGGCTTGCTGTTGCGTTGTCTTGGTCACAAGAGGAATACAGAGCAGGATAGCTACACATAAAACAATATCGAGCTGGAATAAAGATGGAACGAAGGTCAGTGAATGAAAGGCAACTAAATATCTCTCATTATGCTAACAGAGGGAAGGTGAATGATAATTTATATAGGAGCAATCAAGGATTCCTAAACAACGTTCATATATGAAGGAACTAGTGTAAATATGAGCAAATCAGTATTCATATTTAGGACTAATTCAGAGGAAAACATAGATAAATCACAGAAATTGAGAACAGAATACAACTAAGTGAGCTCTGAACTATTCTTTCTTTCTGTTATTTAGATTGTGAAACAATGATTGCATTAACACATATAAACTGTAAACAGAGATAAGAAACACTTATTGGGCTATGTAGAAGCATTAGGATTCCATAGTCACTCTTCAGACATCAAAACACAACACTCAGTTCATCTCCCAAACATTCCAACGATCTTTGATTATAGAGACCATCAGAAAATACAATGCAAGTCTAGAGAAAGTTATCGACCAACCAACCCTTAAAAAAGTGCAGAGGGTGGTTTAAATAGAAAATATTTACAAACATCCCTTGAACAGGTCTCAAGGGAGAAAATATCTCAAAATATCTATCAAAACAGATTCAAAAGAGATCTGTGTAATAATTGCTTCTAATGCTAAGTTGTGCTGAAAATAAATGCAATAAAATATCTAAAATAGGTGTGCATGAGGGAGCAACCTCATCAAAATGGCTCTTTAGGGCTGCGCGTGGTCCTGTAGCTTCAAAAATGGACCAAAAGAGTTCCTTGAGCCATGCACTGTCCTCTGTGTGATAATTGCACATTAAAGGAAGCAGCGCTGCTCCAAAAATATAACTAGGAACAATGTCTCTGCAATAACTCTGCCTTGAAAGCCTTCATCTATGCCTTTAGGTGGCTTTAAAGCAACAAAAGAAGTGTTGGTGAGCCTTAATGGCTAAATGATGCTTTGTTGACTTCGCTGGGCTTGCTTTGCTTTCATCTTCTTTGAAAAACTGGACTGATACTCTTTGTCGCATCCTGATACACTTTGGCACTGAATCTGGGCCTTTTCTTACTGCTAATACTCTTTAAACTGTCCCATCGCCCCTTTCTGCCTTTTAATGCAAAAATAAGTGCTGCTAATGTCCTCCATGGCCTTTGGGTGCAATCGGCGCTTGGCCGATCAAAAATAGCATTAAAATTTGCAAAAAATGCTGCAAAAAGGAGGATTTGTATGCTGCTGACTGTACCGAGGCCGAAACTGGCTATCTGAAGCAAAACTGGGCCTTGGAGAAATCTCAGAAAGCTTAGGGATGCATGAATTCCCTTATCGGGTGCCGGGCGCGGGCATATATGTGAAAATATGAACAAATGCCGCCTTTAATTTTACACAGAAAAAGACCAATTTCTATGGAAAATTCGTGAAAAACATAGGCGGGGGCGGCACTGTAGCGGAGATTAAATCTTGGCCGTTGGATCGCGCGAAGGCAGATCCAATGGCTGGCGCTAAATTGCATCGGGGCGGACCATTGGTCCCAACACATAAAACCTCCGAATAGTGATGAACCTGGCGGACCCGAAATTCTTATAGGCTCTTTCTTTATGGAGATCGGGTCCGGCCCATCGGAGCTTTCATATCGGCGGATTTGGTAAAAATGGGTGAGTGGACCCGATATACTATATGTTGCACTTTATTACTTTTCGGATTCGCTGGTCGGAGCCATATAGGAGTGATGCGATTAAATATGGGCCGTTGATCTCTGGGCCTGAATGGGCGGCTGAGGTTAACTCGGCAATTCGCTATCAGTGGGGTCATGGGGTTGCCACATAGAAACGCCGAAACCCATCGGACCCGATAAGTTATACAGGCCCTCTTTATTTTATTTCCGGTCCGACCCATCGGCGGGACCCAAATCGGCAGTTTTAATAGTGGAATGGGTCCGTGGACCCCAAAACCCTTAACAGTGCATTTGTAAACTAATTCGGCTCTGGCCCGTCGGGAGCGCTCTCCTTTCGCTGTACAAAGGATCCTTATGGACCCGAAATCCTTATTGTGCCGCTCTTTTTGTTATTTTGGCTCCGCCAGTTGGAGCCATATGGGGGCGCTGCGATCAAACATTAGCCTTTGATCTGGGGGCCCAAAATGGGCGACCGCGATCCAATCGGCATTTCGCTAATCGGCGGGGCGGAGGGCCATATATATATATGCAATAAAACACTGCGAAACCCGATCGCTGACTTGCGATCGGCGATGGGCCATCGGCTCGGAGCCCATCGGCAATACAAAATAATGCTAACACATAAAATCACCCGACCTCCGACAGCGATATCGCGTTGGAGGGAGGGCACATGTCTTCGGAGGGTTTCCAAATATGCTTGTTATATGCCACTTCCCCCTCCCAATAGCGATATCGCATCGGAGGGGGACCAAATAGATCCTTTTCTCATCGGAGCATGCATTTTATTAAAATGCAAAGGAAAAATGAATTCGGAGGGGTAGCCTTTGGTGTTTTGGATGGATTCTAAGGCATCGGAAGGGGTCCGATAGCCATAAAAGGGAGGATTTTATCCTTTTTTGAAGGTTTTTCATGGTTTTTGCATGGTTTTTGGCAACTTTCATGCCTTGGAAGGAGTCTAAAGGCATTTAGGAGGAATGTGATGTGTTTTGAGAGGGTTTAGTGGCCAAAGAGGGTTTCATGCCTTATAAAGGCAAACCAAGGCCAAAGCGATGATTTTTATACATATGAAGGTAAACTATGCAAAGGAATGAGTCCTTATGCATTTGGAAGATGGTTAGAGGGGTCAATGAGGGTTCTTGCTGAGTTTCAGATAAACTTAGCAATTCCCAAGGATTTATATGGTTATTTTTCAAGCAAGGGGAGGGGAGAAGTATATAGGGGAGTTATAGAGATAGTTTTAGTAGGGGAAGGGAAAAGAGACAGGGAGTTACATAATAAATTTAGTAGTTAATATGATAATGATGAGAAAAAGCGCTAAGAATGAAGTCTTAGGCTATCAATGGGGGAAAATGACTGATAGAAGAAGTGTGAACATTCCTTTAGTGAAGTAGATCTTCACCAAGGCAGATGATATGGAGAATGATGAATCTAAGAGGTATCAAGTAGATCTTGACCTCTTTAGGGGAAGTTAGTGAGTGATTTGGGAAAGAGGGAGAAGGGGAAGTTAGACATGCATTTCTTGAAGTCCTCCAACTGAAAAATCACCTTCAACTTGTGATATGATAGATATAACACTTGACAATATGAAATGGATCACAAGCCATGATTCTGCAACCACAAAGCTACCTACCTGGCCTATTCACCTAGCATTTGCTCTTCTTTTTGGTTTGGGTGCACTTGAACTAGCATACCCAGCTTTTTGTTCTTTTCTTCTTGCTGTCCTCCTATCTACAACTACACTTATTGCATCCAGGGGCTCAGATTAAGCTGTTGAGCACCCTTGTTTCTCTACCTATCTACAAATCTACCAAGATTAAGCTGTTTGGACAGATAGTTATTCTCTATATTCTACAACAAGAAATTGAAACCTAGGGAGGCCAAGATTAAGCTGTTTGGCCTACCCTTAACTGAAAACTGATCAAAATGGATTACTTATCAAAACTGGAACGAAGCAGTAGCATTAAAACTGGCACACCTTCATGGATACTTCTCTGGTCATTTGTAGCAAATATGGAGCATTGCAACATGCATAGTACGACATATTTGGCATGTAAAAAATTCGATCATGAAAGATGATTAACCTGCTGCAACAGGAGGCTAACAACTTGCATCAATTTTTCTATGTATTATAATTTTTGTATGATCTTGGTGGTCTTTTAGAGAGTGTATACCTCCAAAGACCTGACATATATTAGGAAAATTAATAGTTAAGTATATATGATAGATGAAAATATTGATGAGGTTATAGTTATTTTTGACCTCGATTGGAATTACAATGTTATCATATGATGTGAAAGTTATGATCGAGAAACATAATTTTTCTTAATATAAAATTATCATTACGGTTAAGCATACAAATATTTTTTAAGGTGAAAGGCTAATAACATTTGGTATTATAGCTCATGGTCCTAGGGTTTTGCTACCTCAAACATGTCATCATGCAAATCTCACTATAGTTTTTCTTGGGAGTTCATAAATTGTAAAACTTGGAGAATATTGTGAAGACATATCTCTCAATATATTGTTCAATTTTTAGACCTATATTTTCTATAGTTTCAAAGATATGCTCAAAGGAAGATATATCTTATGAATTCTCCTCAAATTAGTCTCATATAGGTTAGTTTGGATTTTTTTTTATAATATTTTTTTGCAAGGTTTCAGATAGTAAAACATGGATAACATTGAGGAAAAGTGATGGTGACAAAATTGTTCAAATTTTAGATCTTGATTTGCTATAATTTCGTACATATGGTCTAAGGAATTCTAGGTTCTTGAATGCTCTTGAAATCAATTACAAATAGGTCAGTTTGACAATTTTGTAATCTCTTTGTTTCTCTGAGGTTTTAGAAAGTGAAGACCAATCCATATTAAGGAAAAATATCAAGGAACATCTAGCTCAATTTTTAGAAATTTGGTTCCCCATACCTTTATAGTTATACCTTTTGGAAGTTAGGTTTTGTGAACATTCCTAAAATAAATTTGAAATAGTTCTACTTACATTTTTGTTGTATCTTCCTATCTAGGACTTTTAAGACTGAGAAATCTTCAAGTATTTCAAGATCTATATAGAAGTACCATAGGTATAAATTTCACAATTATATTTCACAGTTATGGTGATCGAGTGCATTGTTAAGGCCTAGATGTTAATTCATAGTTCAATTCCCTACCCTATTCGTGTTATTCTTAGACATGACCATGACATAGCCTCACGAATGTCGAACTTACAAGAGAAAAAAATGTCAGAAGAAGAGGTAAATCTTGAAAATAGGTCACAAAGGTAGGTGAGGCAACTACTATTGGTGAGAATGTAATAATCCTTAAGTAAGGACAAGGTGAGAAGTTGATGTTTAGAAGGGTGTTTCTTAGACATGAAAAGAAGAAAGTAGAACATAAACAAAAAAGGAACAATTTTAATACTAAATATAAGGTTATCTAAGATGTTGAAATCTAGGCATAAATATTGGAAGTATAGAGAATTATGTATTCAAAGAAGGCATAGAGAAGTTGAAATTAAAATTTACTCCCCATAAAAATCCATCCCAGATTTCATGGTTACAACTGAGATAGTAGGTGACCATGACAAATCAGTTCTTGTTGGATATTTTGATTATAATATTTGGTGAACATGTCTAATTTGATATAGTACATATGGATACATGCCATGTAATACTTTGCACAAAATGTTTTTTGATACAAATTCTTTCCATGATGGAAAGATGAAGACTTATGAAGTCATAATGGTGTGACAAAATTACAAGTTGGAGCTAATTTTGGAATGTAAAATGGAAATAGAAAGTAGTAGTAGTCAAGATATGGAAATTAGTAGAAATCATATTTTGTTAGTTGGTGAAAGGATTGAGTTAAAACATAATAGTGTATACACCACCACCAGTATAGAGAGACCTTGGGAAGATGTAATTATGGATTTTGTTTTCGAACTTCCTAGAACACAAAATGGTGATGATTTGATGATTTTTCCATGGTTATAGTACCTACATTTTGAAAGATGGTAAACTTCATACCATGCAAGAAAATCATTGATACAAGTAAAATGCTTATTTTTTTTCGTCAATGAAATTATGACCTTACATGGACTAATATGGAGTAGCACTTCTTATAGATATAAATGTTTCCTTGGGAATTTTTGTATGGTACATTTGAAGAAACTAGGTCCCAAGTTGTACAGTTCAACATGCCATCTACAAATTGATAGAGATGCCAAGGAAGTAAACCAAATTCCTTGACATTTGTTGAGGAGTCTAAGTAGAGAAAAATGAGGACAATGGAATTTATTTTTGCACAAGATGAATTTTCTTACAATCTTTCGGTCAAAAGATATTTATAAGGAGTTCATTTCGGATTGTTAATAGTATGTCACCAAAGGTAGCAATGTTTCTCTCGGAATTTGTCTTATGCTTTAAGGAGCTTGGTGTCAATCATTAATTGTCTATTAATTAATACTCTAATTTTAAAAGTTCTATCCTTATTTAGTAGTGAATAGGTTAACCATTCCCATTTTGACCATGGAACACCAACTTTTTTTCTTTCAATCTAGATAAATTAGATTTGCAGTAAGCTTTGTATCAAACACAAACAAATATTAATTTTAAAAGTTCTATCCTTATTTAGTAGTGAATAGGTGAACCATTCCCATTTTGACCACGGAACACCAACTTTTTTTCTTTCAATCTAGATAAATTAGATTTGCAGTAAGCTTTGTATCAAACACAAACAAACCTTTATCGCTGTTGTGTTTATTAGAGAAAGTGATGTGATAAAAAAATCTTTGATACAATATATACATAGCTTATAGATGAATGAGAAACACAACGATAAGACGATGAATAATGAACAACAAGAAAAAAAATTGAAGAAAATATTCAATATTAATTTTTTTCATCATTACAATACTTCAATATTAAGCGATAATTTCACTATCATCTAACAGTAAGTCAATCCAAAACAATTGGATATTAGGATATAAGAATTATAATCTAATAAAAAAGTAACATGATGAATATGAAAGAAGAGATAAAGGAGGAACTGAAAAATGTAAAAATATCTTTACTTTTAACATTTGATAGCCTCATGAATACTTATTTGAAATAAAATAAGAAAATGTTGAACAGAATTCACTAGTGATAACATGGATCCATTACACAGGAGAATTTTTGTTTTCTCTAATTTTTGTTTCCTTTAAATAATTTAACTTTGGGTGAAAGAAGAAATTGTCAGGGAGCCATTGTGCATTATTTTTGAAAGATAACAACCAAAGTTTCCTAAGTTTTTGAAATTATTGAACACTAAAAGATAATTATGGATCTATGAAGCATGTATATATTATCGAGTCAAAACAAGTTAGAGATTTAGAAAGTCAGTAAAAGCTCCCCATTGTATCCGGTAATGACCGAACAGATTCATTTTGTTCTTTATCTAAGTATGGAGTTATGTATTGTTTTACGCAACATTATTGTAGAGAGATAGAAAGGGGTCCCCAACCTTTTTTTGGCTATAGAATTTGTTTTATAACACAAAAAGTTGACCATCTGTTTTCATACATATTTATGATATTAAATCATAAATCATTTGAAGGCTTTTGAAAGGAAAATGTTTCCTCTACTATATATATATATATTATATTTAATTTAATTTAATTTAATAGATTGATTTGGTTTTTTTAAACAAAAATTTGTAATTGAAAATATCATACATGTTAATTAAATAACTTAATAACATAATTTTAATATGATGTTAAAGTTCGATAAATTTAATTCCATATCATTCTTCAATATCAATACTAATTATTTAAAGGAACAAAGATTATCATTCATTTTCTAATATAAGAGTTCATTCTTTCTAAAATTAAAAGAGAGATTTATCTGTAGATGACTTTCATAATTGACCTTTTTTTATTGGTAGGAAAAAGATAACAATAAGGAAATCATGCAATTAAAATGGTAATAATGGGAATATTCACAACAATAGGGAAATCAAAATGGTAATAATGGGAATATTCACCTTTCTAAAGTGATACAAAACTTACCAATTCTTGTAAATGATGATGGGTCTACTATAAAACTAAAAGGGATCTAGAGGACATGGTATCTTTTTATTATTTATTATTATTATTATTTGTAGTGCCATGGAGGTTATATTGTGTTGGAAGCTAAAATTAATGGCTTGCCTTTGATATTAGGGAGATCTTGGTTGTTACCAAAAAATGCATATATTGGCTATACATAGGCGCCTGACAATTTGAAATTGAAAATTTAGCACAAAAAGTTTAATGTTGGAAATTTATTTAGATTTGAAAGAATCTAAGGATAATATAATCATTTATAAGTTCATTCATATTTTTGATCCTTTAGGAAAATAGATTCACATTTACTGGGCTTCATTTAAATAAAATGGAAACATGGGTGAATATCATAACAATAGTGTAACATCTATAAAATGCTCACCAAACTTTGTTACATAATTCATTATCCCTTCTTCAAAAATTTACTTGTTTGATGTAGGAATCAAGAATTTGAGTTTTCAAGTTGTAGAAATTATGCTTAGATAAACTCTTAATATCAACAATTGCTCTATTTATTTACCAACAATAAATAATATTTATTTACCTCAGTCCAAACTCACATCTCAAGATTTCTTTGGGAATATAAAGACATATTGAGGTAGATGTATCCTATTATCTATATCCATAATATTTTCATTCAATATGGTTTCAAATTTAAAAGGAAACATTGTATTTAAGAAAATATCTATTGTAGAAACCATTTATCAAGAGTAAGTGTGTTTCTTCGTTAGTCATTGTGTTGTAAAAGGTGAATGGGGTGGGGGAAGTGAGGTAGAGGATAAATTATGATAACATCTACAAGAGAGAAAAATTGTTCATTATGAATCAAAGTTTGTCATTCCATAAAAGCTAGTTATGAATCAACATAATTGAGAGGTTAGTTTTCTTATACAATTTTCGTTACGCGAAATATATTCCCAAGTAGTTACCAACCAGATAAAAAAACTTCAAAGATTTTCCATTTTTTGGATATCACATTTATTAACTATTTCAGCTCATTTGAGAAGATAGTGGTCCCAAAATGACCCCATATTATTTGGATTGAAATTACTATCCTTCATAATAATAACCTTAAATGTAATATCCCATTCCTAACTAGTGGAGTTGGTTCACCTCTTGCCTATTAGTTTGTTTATGTAGACTATTGGTTTAGGGTAAGGGAACCTTAGAGGAAATTAATCCAATATTTTTTAATGTTTTTTGTTGAGTTGAAATGTCATCAATATTATCAACATGACCACTTTTTCTAGAGTGATTTTGGTATAGTTTTCCAAAACTTTCTTTTTTTATTAAGTCAATTTCAAGTACTAATAGGGTCAACTAGTAGTGCTAGTATTTTTAGTATTATTGGTGGGGTCATTTTTTTATGATTATCTTAGGATTATATATAGTCCAATAGTTATAAATAACATAACAATAAGTTATTCAAGTTCAATCAAAGATTTAAATTGATCATTATTTTAGTATTTTTAATGAAGGGAACATAAGGGCGAGTTATAAAGTGAAATATATTTTATTTAAAAGAAATAAAAAGAATGAGGCCTTTAATTTGAAGAAAAATTATTTTTTTAGTCTCACATGGCTTGATGAAGAGGGTTGAACTTCTTGAGAGAGTTATAAAAGAAAATTTGTGGAGGTCATTTCATATGTTAGTTTTTTTATATTTTATATTTCCATTTTCTCGAGGAGATTACTTCTTCTTGATTTGTGAGGATGAACCCCTCTCACACAACATTCTCCACATTTTGAGAGATATAATATGGAGAATATATTGGTTGACTCATACAAAAATCACAACTAGTATTCATAGCTGGTTTGATATGTATAATCTAGAGAAAATTTGAGGATATTTGTGGTAGAAAAAATAAGTTTAGAGCTTTCCATAGTATTGTTGCTACACCAACATTGCTACAATGGTTTTGAATATTTCAATCTAGATTTAATGTGTATGCTTGAATTGTGCTTTTAAAGAATTTTGGTTATCTACGTATTGTTCATTTTGATCATAAATTGTAATCCCAATTCTAAAAATAAACCTAAGTTATAACAATTTGTTGATTTCCGTAATATTGTTATTTTCTGAGTTAAATCATTGCTAATAATATCATTCCAAAAAACAGGGTCCATATTATAGTGGTATCATATCATTGTATCCATCCATAACAAAGGGTTAAATACAAAATTATAGTGACATGTCAAGATTTGACTAGCAACCTTATTCACACCATTACAATACTCATAGAAACAATCTACTACAACTTTGGCTAGAAAAAATAGAGGGAAATTAAGCAACAAATCACAAGTAATATGGGTGATAGAGAAGCTAACAATCAAAACCATAAATATTGTTTTCCAATTTTTTTTTGGATGGCTTGGTTAGAGAAAAACAAGCTATAGAGAAAATAACTTAAGCATAGAATCAACAGTTGGACCTTTTAATGTAGTTGATGGCTAGACAAATAAGAGTTGATATTGGTGCTAACAATGCAAATAATGGACATAGAAATAGAGGCAATAATGTGGAGGGAAATAATTTTTTCCATGGGAGAAATCAAAGTCAAATAACTAAAATCAATATTTCAAGGCCATTTGTGCCTACCTTCCCACATAAAGCTCCAACACTAGTTGAAAATGAGTTACATATCAGTAATTTGTAAAATTAGTTTATGTAGGATTAGAAAAAAATGGTGCAGAGTTTCATGTTGTTATATGACTTAGTGATTATATTGATTTCAAAATGAAATATGGACCCTCCAAAGGTGACAAAATATAGAATTACGATTTTAAGAAGAAGGTGGGAAATTTGACTCCCTAATGTTATGATGGCTTAAGGAATACATCATGGTGCATTCCTTGACATTCATAGCATTTTATATATGGTGGGCTAGGCCCAAATTTCCCCCTTTATGCCTAAACTAAACTAAAACCACTACAACCGAAATTATTTAAATAACCATTAGAGCTTATTCACTCTCTCTCTCTCTCTCTCTCTCTCTCTCTCTCTCTCTCTCTCTCTCTCTCTCTCTCTCTCTCTCTCTCTCACACACACACACACACACACACACACACACACACACGCACACACACACACATATATAAAGGGAAGGGGGAGCTTACATTGGTATTAAAAACATCATTCCCAAGCCTTTTGTTATAGCCACTAATATCAATGTGGCCCCACTCTCTTATTTTTCTCTTCTGCACATCATCCTGGGCTTATGTTACCTTGGTTATTCCAAAGTGTGAACAAGGAGGATCCTATAAGAGACATAATCATGGATTTTCTTGTCAAGTTTCGACCCTATCTCCCACCGGTTGTCATTCCTGAGCATTTTTCAAAGCGATCTTGCACTGGTCTCTGGGTGGATTCAACAATACCTTTGTGGTTCCACTCACACTCCACGTTAACTAGGTCTCCTTTTTATTAGATGACCTCACACGTCAGCCTAGAGTCTAGTCAACCTGAAAACACCCTTGTGCACTCGTCTTTTTACCTTATCGGAAAAGAAATCATAATACAAATCACCCCACCTCTTGTCAATTGATGGATCATTATTAATATAAAATTGATTCTTTCTCCTAGACTCCATCAACAGATGAAATCTCATTGATACTATAAAAAAATTAAGTGTCGTATCCTCTAGGTATGTGCATCAACTCACTCTGGTTATTAATGCTACATCTCCTATGCAATTTCTCAACTCACACATGTGTTAAGTGATGACCAACCTACCTCTATCTCCTATTGAGGAAATTCAAAAAAAATATTGGTTGTATATAGACCCCTACAATGTTATAATACACACACACACACACACACAAACACACACACACACACACACAACTAAGGAATGGAATATAAAGCTTACAAAAGTCTTGGTTTAATTTTTTTTTCTGGAAAAATCACACTCGGCACACTATTATGTTTTATTATATTATTGAAACAATAATTATATGAATACATAGTGTCAGTCCATATCCTCAAAGATAGGACAGATTGGACCAACTTTGGCATTACTGAACAAATTACAACACTTAACTAATTTTGATTCATTACATGGAAAATAAAACAAAGTTTATTCTAAAAATCCACTCATCGAGGAACTAACTTTTCTGGTAAAGAAAGTTTGAACTCTCAAACAATTAGGTTTTTATGGATGCCACACAACATACTCCTAAGGAAAAAAGCATTCATGGGCTCTTACCCATGAGGTCTTCAATAGTTATATCACTTTTCTTTAGTAATGTGGTAGTTATCCAAATTGCATTAGCTACTAGATGGTACTTCCACTTGACCAAGTACTCATAGTATTCCTTGCCCCTCGTCTTCTTAATCGATCTATTTGTAATATCCTCTTTGGTTGTAAAGGTTCTACTACATGTAACTGCTTCTACCACTAAATTGGTTGTTGTAAAGTTTCATATATTATCTATAACTCCTCTCCTAGTTGATACTTGTATAGGTTTTCAACTTTGAATATGGGAGAAATTCCAATCCTTGGGGTCAACACTATCTCATATGCATTTGTTGAAAATTTCCTAAGGATCTTGCAAGGACCAATTTTCTATAATTTTAATTTATTATATTCTCCTTTAGGAAATCTTTCTTTCCTCAAATGTGCCAACACTAAATCTCATACTTTATAGTTTTGTTCTCTCTTCTTGAGATCTTCTCTAGTTTTATATTTGAGTTTTCACTCTTGTAGTCTCTATTTCACTTGTTCATGGATCTCATGCCTAGTGATAACAAAGTATTCTCCTACTACACTTCTTTTTTATTCTCTTCCTAATTTTATGAGTTCATGTATTCCTCTTGGATACATCCCATATATAATTTGAAAAGGACTCCGACTAGTACTTATGTTTGGAGGATAATTGTAGGAAAATTCAACTTGGGAAAGCACCTGATCCCACTACTTGGGATGGTCTCCAACCTATCTCCTCAAGATATTCCCAAAAATTGTATTGACTAACTTTGTCTTCCCATCAATCTTAGGGTGAGAAGATAAACTAAAGCTCAACTTAGTTCCAAGTTTCTTCCATAAAGTCCTCCAGCAATGTCCCAAGAATATGGTATCCCTATATGAAACAATGCTCTTAGGCATCTATGCAATCTCACCACTCCTCTCAAGAACAAGTTAGTAACATGGGTGACATCACTAGTTTTAAACAAGGTATGTAATGTGTCATTTTTGAAATTTTTTCGACTAGAACAAATATTACATCATTACCCTTTTGATTTTCAAACAAAGGCAACATGAAATCCATGCTTACCGAATCCCATTTTTTGTTTGGAATTGGTAATGGTGTATATGGCCCTCTATTCTAGATATTTCATTTTGTATGCTAGAAACTTCTACAATTATCACAACTTCTACACATTGGTCATCATCTTCAGCCAATAATAAAAATTCTTCAGCTACCTATGTCTTATCATGTCCAAAGTGTCCACCAAGGCCTCCATTATGCTTTTATTTGATCAAATTATCCCTCATCGAACACTTTGGTATGCATAGTTGATTATTCTTGAGCAATAATCATTCTTGAGGAGCCACAAACTCATATCTTGGATTGTTGGTTTTTTACAAGCTTTGTAAGCCTCCATAAAATATGAATGTTCTTCATACAACTCCTTCATGAAGTCAAACCCCATGACCTGAAATTGAATTTCCTACATAATCAAATTCCTCTTGGCTAACACATCAACAATTTTATTACCTTGGCCACTAATATGATTCAAATAAAAGTAAAATTTTGGAGATATTCAATCCACTTAACATGTTTTTGACATAGTCTAGGATGCTTCATAATATAATGTAGAGAATGGTTATCTGCATACAAAACAAATTCTTTAGACATTAAACAATGCCTCAATTTCTTTAGATATTGTACCACAAGATAAAATTAATTTTTGTAAGAAGTATACTTTATCCTTTCCTCATTCAACTTCTCACTGAAATATTCTATGGAATTATCCTCCTAACTTAAAACAACACCAAGTGCTTCTCTACTAGCATCACACTTCAATTGGAAAGGCTTGCTAAAACATGGGAAGATCAACACAGGTTGTTCTACGATCTTCTTCTTTAATAACTGAAATCCCTTTTCTACTTTAGTAGTCCATTGGAATGGTTTCTTATATTTATTTATAGTATCCACAATTGGAGCACTCATTTTGTTGAAATTTCTAATGAACTTCCTATAAAAACTAGTGAAACCATGAAAAATTCTAACTTAAAAAATTATTTTAGGAGAGGTTCAATCAACAATATCTCTTACCTTCCGAGGATCCATCTTCAAACCATCCTTGGATATGAAAAGTCACAAATATATAAGCTGTGTCTTTAGGATTAACATTTCTTTAATTTAATGAGAAATTTTTGCTGTTGTAGCTTCTCTAATACATACCTCAAATGACTCAAGTTCTCTTATTTGGACAATGTATAAATCAATATGTCATCTAAATACATAACCACAAACTTTCCTATGAATTCATTTAACTCCTCATTCATTAATATCATAAAGGTGTTGGGTGCATTGGACAACTCAAATCACATGAATAGACATTCATACAACCCATCATTGATTTAAAGGTTATCTTCTACTCATATCCCACTCTAATCCTGATCTAATGGTACCCACTCTTCATATCAATATTGGAGAAACAATTAGCACAACTCAAACAATCCAACAAATCATCTATACGGGGAAAAGGAAATCTATACCTGATTGTAATCTTGCTTAACGCTCTAGAGTTTGTACATAGGTGTCAACCTCCATTGTTCTTAGGAATCAACACCATCGACACTACACATGGAATAAGGCTCTCTTTTATTATTCCTTTATCTAACAACTCTTGCATTTGATTTTTGGTTTCTTTGTTCTCTTGAGGTTTCGTTCATTATGCAACTTTATTTAGTAGAATTTCTCCCAATATTAAGTAAATATGATGAATTATACTCTTCATAAGTGGAAACTAATTAGGTAAGTCATCCACTATGATATCACTGTACTCATTGAGCATATCTTGAATTTCAAAAGGCAATTTATTCATAATATTGTAAGTAATAAGTACCTTAGATTTACATAGCAAAGAAAAACTTATCTCATTGTCTTCCATCTGTTAGAAAAATTCTTTTCCACTCAAAAATAATTCTTTGGAATCATTACTCTCTAGTGTCCCCTCTTCTTGAAAAGGAAACAAGGTATGGTTGATTCCATCCATGTGAAATTTATATATATTCTTCTTCCCATCATGTACAACAACTCTGTCAAACTACTATGATTTACCGAATAGAATATGACACACATCAATGGGCATGATATCACACAAAATTTTATCCTTGAAGCCACCTATCTACAATTCCACATCACGTTGTTCATTCACCAATAATTGATGACCATTTTGAAGCCATGACAACTTATAAGGTGTTGGATTATTTATCTTCTTCAATTTCAACTTCTCCACCACTTATGTAGACACCAAATTGTTTGTGTTGCCACTAGTAATCACCACTTTGCAACATTTCCTTGGGACTTTGCAAACAATCATGAACAACTCCTTCCTCTAAGTGAGTTCACCACCTTCCTTCTTTGGTTTCAGCAACACTTTCTTAAGAAATTTAAATTCTCCTATTTTGTCACATTATCTTCCTTCTCTACCTTTGTTTCCACTTCTTCCATTGGAGAAAAAACAACACTTCTCTTGCTTGCATCCCTATTCTCTAGAAATTCATATGCCACTTGTCCAATATTGCCACACCTGTAGCAATGAATCTATTTTCTTTTTCCTCCTTTGCATCCTTTGGAAAAAGATCTTTGACATCTGAAGTATCCCTCTTATTTTCATTGTTGACTTGAGCTACCAACTCCTTTTTGTGTTGTAGATATTCCTCTACTTGATTGTTGTGCTCTTCCTCTAGCAACACTTTTTCCCTTTCTAGATTACTTTCTTACAAGCTTCTCCTCAACATTCAAAGCTAGATGGTATGCTTCCTCTACTATTTAAGGTGATATAACACTCATCTCATCTTGAATATGTAACTTGAGACGTTTAATGTATATGGCTCTCTTATTTGTAGACTCCTCTACATATCTAGCCCTAATATTCATGTTAAGCTCTTACATGTACTCCCTCACACTCATAGACCTCTTCCTGAGATATTGTGTCTATTTGAATAAATTGAGATGATAATCCTTTGGTAATAACTTTCATCGGAGCTTCATGACCATTCTGTCCCAGCATTTAATCTTATAGTTGTTATTCTTTCTTCTTTCAGCCTATACACCATCCCACTATAAAGCTACATATCCCTTCAATTTGGTAAAAACAAACTTAACTTTTTTCTCCTCATCCATTTCTTCATACTCAAAAGGCTTGGCCATCTCAATAATCTAGTTTATAAACTCCCCCGAATTCATCCTACTAGTGTAAGAAGATATGTTTGGTTTCTCCTTTGTGATAGATCCTAGAACTTCCTTCAAAATTTTGGCTTCTACAAGATCTTGAACTACTTCTTCCTCTAGACATTCTTCTTCTTCCTCACTTAGATATTCAACTTTAGGTTCCCTCTAGCTACTAGTTTCCATGGTTGTCATTCTTTCCTTGAACTGCCACATAGATCACATTACTTCAACATTGGCCATAGTCCTTTGTCCTCTATGGCCTCCTCTGACACCCCATCTAATTTTGTGTGCCATGGTCAATTAATTTATCCTAGAGAAGATGTGGGATCTGTTCTAATACCAACTGTTATAGGCCTTGAATTTTATAACTTTTTATATATGGCAGGCTAGGCCTAAATATACCCCTTTTATGCCCAAATTAAACTAGAACGACAACAGCCGAAACTATTTAAATGTTTGTCTAATCCAATATATATATCTATATATATATCTATATATATATATATATATATATATATATATATATATATATATATATATAATATATATATATATATATATAATATATATATATATATATATATATATATATATATATATATATACATATACATATACATATACATATACATATCTAGATATGTATATGTATATGTATATGTATATGTATATATATATATATATATATATATATATATATATATATATATCTAGATATGTATATGTATATGTATATGTATATGTGTATATATATATATATATATATACATATATATATATATATATATATATATATATATATATATATATATATATATATATATACATACATATACATACATATATATACATATATACATATATACATATATACATATATACATATATATATATATATATATATATATATAAACAAGGTCAAGGGGAAGCTTACCTTTAATGAATAACATTGCACTAGCCACTAAACCCAAGCACATTATATATTATTTATTGGTGTAGATTCACTCTCTTTTTTGTCACTTCTACATGTCATCCCAGACTTGCATCATCTCTGCTATTCCAATTTTCACGCAAGGAGGATAATTAGGGAGACAAGCTCCATGATTTTTCCATCACGTCTTGACCCCAACTCCTATCAATTATCATTCTTGGGCCTTTTCTAAAGTGAAGTCCCATTGAACTCTAGGTAGAGTTAGCAATACCTTCGGGTCCCACTCACATTCCATGTTATCTCGACCTCATTATTAGACAACCTCACATGTAAGCCTAACATCTAGTCAACCCAAATACTCCATTGTGCACTTCTATTTTCACCTTCTAGGGAAAAAAAAACTTCTAGGAAACTTCAACCTAGCTCCTGTGAACTCATAGATCCTTGTTAATGGAAAATCGATTCTGTCTCCTAGCCTTCATCAATATAAGGACTCCCTTCGAAAATTGTTCTCTAGATATGCACTCTAACTCTCTCGAATTATTACTTAAGCATCTCGTATGCCATTTCTCAACTCACAAAGGTGTTAAGCGATGACCATGTTGTTGAAATATGTAACTAGGTTCGATATTCATAATGACATATGTAATCACTATATTATGCATTCGATGTAAAGAGAAAAATAAATTTATTATCTTTATTCTTGAGGCATGGGTTTCATGTTAAGGGGAAATTTACTTTTAGGTCAAGAACCCATTGAGTGATTCTAGGTCATTTAAGTCATTGTCATGTATTGAAGACCCATTTGGGATGTTACATATTGTAAAGGAAAATGTTATTTGAGTCAAACGAGAGTCAAATAACCTCCAAGACCTCGTCATGATTCCATAATAAGTTGGCCTTTAAAAAGGGATAAGTCATCCTATCTGGAGGGACATGTAGGCCTATTAAGGGGCTCAAGAAAGTCTATATAAAGGAGCACTCGACCTCATTCAAGGAAGAATTCATTTAAGAAACAAGAATTTCAATCAAGCTAGAATAAGAAGACTATTACCTAGTGAAGGAAAGAAGAGAAAAAGCAAGGAAGAGAGAAGCACTTTCATGGCTATTTTGGGCTATATTCCTCCACACGTGTGAAGGTTAGGGCATCATCCTACAACAATAGATTCTAAATTGCAGTTACTCCAAAATAGCCAAATATTTTGGGTCAAAGAAAGTCTCCCTTGCAATCCGAGTTGATAAGAATAAGGTATCATCTCAAGAAAAGGAAAAAGAAGGACAAAATATCAATCATTCTCTCACATGTGTCACCTAGGGTTTATGTAGAAGAAATTGTTGGAGGTCAAAATTGGAGAAGAAGTTGCTGGGAGGTCAAAGTTGCAGAAGAAACTGTTGGAGGTCAAAATTACAGAAGTTCTTGAGGTCGAATTTGCTAGAAGAAAAAATCATGAAGAAGGAAAGGTTTTGACTTGGTCTTGGAGGGGTTTTGGTCAAAGGTCATAGGCCTTGGAATTTTTCAATTGAAGTTCTATAAGAAGAGAAGAATTCTTGTGGGTTTTCCTCTTAAGAGGAGAGGTTTTGGCATTGGATTATTTACTATATATTGTGTCCTCTCGTCTTATTGTTCTTAATGGTTTGGTAGTTGTTTTATGAAAGGAACACTAAACATAATCCAGTGAATGAAGAAGTTAATAAAGTTAAATTAAATTATATCACAAACAATTATCAAAGTAAGATAAATCACCCCACTTGTTTCCCCTATATTTCTCAGCACAACCTACCTCTATCTCCTATTGCAGAAATTCAAAAAAATCTCAGGGCTATACAAAAACGCCTGCAATGTTATAACACACACACACACACACACACACACACACACACACACACACACACACACACACACACACACACACACACACACAATTAAGGAATGGAAAATAAAGATTGCAGAAGGATTGATTTAAAATTTGTTTGGAAAAAACACACTTGCCATGCTACTCTCTCTCTGATTATAGTATTTATCCAATAATTATATGAATACATAGTGCTGGTCCAAATCCTCAAATATAGGATCGAATGGACCAATTCGGGAATTATTGAAAAAATTATAACAATTAGCTAATTTTGATGCATTACATGGAAAACACAACGAACTCTCTCTTGACAATCCACTCATTAAGGAACCAACTCTGGTAAAGAAATTTTGACCTCTTGGTCAATCCGTTATTATGGATTCCCCTGCATCACATCAACATAAGATTGGGTTCCAAAGGTCAATACCTATTTCCAACTCAACCCATTTCTAGAGAAAGAGGCCATCAAATATGAAATTATATACCTTAATGGTATAGAACACAAGTGGTGGCATCATGTGATTGCCACTATGGGAGATGACAAGATCATTTCATATGTAGATCTTATAGAGAGGTTCATCAAGAGATTTTATAAGAAGGATTCATAGTTGCACTTCAAAGAGTTGGCACAAATTAAGCAATGGGGTCAAGTTGACACTTACATTTCAAATTTTAAGAGGCTTGAAGTGCTAGTTATTGATATTTCAGAAAGAAGACTCATGGTGTTATTCATTGATGGTTTGAAAAAACCTTTTAGAGGTTAGATTACGACCCTCAATCCACCTACCTTGCAAGAATCCATCAAAAAAGAAAAGGACATGGAGACTCATACTTCTAGAAGCAAGTTTCAGTCCAAAGGGTTCCCACACAAAAGGGATAGTGACAGAAAACAATTTCAAAGAGAATCACGATATCCATGAATGATTCTAATAGGTTAGTTAGAGATAAATGACCTCGGAAGGAAGAAGTGGTGTTTCCATTATAGAGAGTCATGGCATCGCTCACATATTTAATGCAGTTTGAAACCAAAATGTAGGAAGTTAGAGTATTTTTTTGTTGAAGGACCCACATCATAAAATTCAAATCAACACTTTCATTTGGAGAATAGTGAAGCAGAGGAAATTTAAGAGGAAAATTATTAAGATGTTAGGAGAATAACACAACTCTCTAGTGCACAAAAGGAAATAACATTTAAGGTAAGAGGTGTAATAAGAGGGTAGTGAGTTGTTGCTTTAATTGTTATAGAGGAAACTCATACCTTAATTGATGAAAGGTTGTTACTAATAGTGGTTTGCAAACAGAATAACATAGTGGGTTTAAGGTGATGGTAGCTAATGGGTATAATATTCCTTGCACTCATAACATTTCAAATCGAGGTATACAATTGGGTGAGTATCAACAACAAGATGAATTTTACGTGGTATACATGGGGGACAATGGTGTTATTCTTGGCATGGCATGGATGATGTCCATTGTAGAGTTATCTTTCAATCTACATAAGTTGGAATTAAGTTTGAATGTTAAGGCAAGAAAGTAGCACTCTAAGAACTTTCAAATAAAGGGCCTAGAGTGGTATCTCTTAAGAGGATGGAGTGACTAATCATTAATGACTAGGTGGAATGGGAAGAATAATGTCACGTCATGTCAATGGTTCCTACAATGTTAGACACTAAAAAGAACAATTACCATCTTGATATTTAGGGGTTTCTATCCAAAAATAGTAAGTTGTATGAAAGTATCCCTGAGGGAGTTCCTTTAGAGAGGGAGCATGTTATTGAGTTGGATAAAGATCTAAACTATTGATTAGTACTCCTTATTGACATCCTAAAAGGTGCGAGGATGAAAAAGAAAAGGAAGTTAAGGAGTTATTAGAGATGGTGACCATAACACCCAATAAAAGTCCTTCCACATCAACAGTCATGTTGGAAAAATAGAAGGACGAATTTATGTGCATGCACATTGATTAGAGGGCCTTGAAAAAAGGAAAATCTAGAATAGGTATCCAATTCCCGCAATAGATGAGTTAATCGATGAGTTACATGGAGAATGATAATTTTATAAGGTATATGTGATTTTAAGGTATCACCATATTTGGATGAGAGAAGATGATGTTCAGAAAAATGATTTGAGATGCCATTTTGAGCATTTTGAAATTCTAGTAATACCATATGAATTAGGTGTTTAGGAGATGGTTAAGGATTTCCTTTTAATATTATCTGATAACATCCAAATTTTCAGTAATACTTGGCAGAAGCATAAGCAACATCTTCAGTAGCTATTAATCATCTTACAAAGTGGATCTCTATATGCTAAGGAGTCTAAATGTGACTTGGCATGAGATAACATCTTTGTCTTGGTCATATCATTAGTGTAGAAAGAGTAATACTAGATCCTAAGAAGATAAGGGCTATTCTAGAATGGTCTACATCTACAAATGTCACCCAACTTATGGGATTCTACAGTATTTGTAGTTTCTATAGGAGATTTGTTAAGGGATCTTCACAAATTGCAACACTGCTTCTCGATTTGACCAAGAAAGAGATGTTTGATTAGTTTTACACAACGTGAAAGTGTTTTGAGCTCTTGAAGTAGGCGATGTCCACATGCCCTATGTTATCAACACTAAATTTTTGCAAACCCTTTAGAGTTGGAGTGTGATTCTTTAAGAGAAGGGATAGAGTTGTTATAATGCAAGATAATCACCCCATCACTTTTGAGAGTGGAAAATTAGGAGGTGTGGAGAGGAGTTACTTTTTCATAGAGAAATATTTTCCATTATGCATGCCTTGGATAAATTCAAACCATACATAGTTGGTGAAAATTTTATCATAAAAAATGAATCATAAGAACATCAAATATTTCGAGAGAAAAAATAAAATCTAAATGATAGGTAGTTGTTGACAGTGCTATATCCACCAACATTTAGGGGATCTCCTCAATATGAGGTCCTAATTAGACCTCACACCGTTTGGTATAGGAGTCCCATTATGTATGATGACCCAATTTTTCCATATGCTTAGATATTTTGCTTGGCTCTTGTTGTTCAACATATTAGAGTGTTGCAATGGCACCTTCGAAAAGCAAGGTGAGTGTGCCTGGTAAGTGTGTAATGTAACTGTGTCAAGATTATCTTACTGTAACAAAGGGGGAATAAAATTGAGCCTCTAATTGAGAGGTAATAGTACCACCTAGGAAGAGACAGAGGCGAACCAGGAAGGGCTATCCAGTATCCAGCAAAGTAGTCCACGGTGGATGTGGTAGTCATTAAAAAAAAGATAAAGGGGAAGATTCATCTACCATCCAACAGAATAGTCCACAATGGATGTGACAGTCATTATAACCAATAAGAGAGGAATGTCTGTCTAGTATCCTACAGAGTAGCTCAAAAGGATGAGAAAAAAATGATAACCAATACAACACATTCCCAACAAGGTAAGCACTAAAACAACTGAAATAGTTCAACTATCTTAGTACACATGAAACAAACTTGAATTACAAATGCTTAAAGAATATTATTAAAAACATCCACAGGTCATGCATGAAAATGTGAAAGCCTGATAAATCTTTTGTATTAAGAAAAATTTCCAAGACACATATTTACATCATACATCCCTAGCCTCAGTAGTGGCACATTCGAGCCACTCCTTGCTCCTAAAAGAACTGATTGAAACTCTCTATGCTAAATTGTGGGAGGAGCCAAGGTGAAAATTCCTTGCTCATATAATGAGGGGGGTATATATAACTGTTGTGGCTAGCAACAACCCCCCTTTTTATTTAGTATTAGTAATAACACTAAATAAATGGGGACCCTTCTAAGAAATGAAAAACTAGCATTTAGAATTCCCTTTTAATAAAACACACTATCATAAACTTCGGAAAAACATCTGCAAACGCAAAATCTTACGTATTATGAAAAATATCAAATAAAATCGTTCTCTTAATGATGAACATCGCATCGCAAAAAGGGTAATAGAGGACATCATATATAAAAGACATTGTCAGAATTGTGAAAAAGCGATGATGTGAGATCACAAGCCACACAGATTCATCGCATCTCACAGTTGCATAATGAAGCAAAATATTGTTAACAAAAAAAGATTAGTGATATTGCAAAGCAAATCGCAAAATCACTTTATCACAGATCAAAAGGGCTCATAGTTCAATGAAATATTTCTCGTCATCCGATACTGAGTTATGAGCATTAACATCAACTTAGAGGTTTATTGATAGTTATTTATGAGAAATGATTTAGATCTAAGCGAAAGGGTTATTTCACGTAAGGTGATATATTTGATGTGATTTTGAAATTAAGAGCTTTCTCGTCACCTTATTACTTACCATCATTTGTTATCTTTCTTATTGTGTCTTAGTTCTCTACTTGTGAACTTACAGGAGTGGTACACAGAACAATACACAGAGCAGTGCGCAGAACGTGACGGGGAAGAAAGGAAAAGCTCCAGTATCTGAAAAACAGAGATGACTACATTATTCACAGACACCACCTGTGCCAAAGAAGCAGACGTATCTACTTGGGAAGGCATGTATAGTCTGCTGGAGGAAGAAAACCCAAGTGTCATGGAGGTTACAACTACGGCAGATGGACGCAGGTCATCTGAAGCATCACTTACAGAGCTTGCATGTTCATTCCTGCACCGTATCGCAGCAAGGCCAAAAATACTTCCCTATACAGATATGGTGAAATGTGTGATAGAAAATGTTGATATAATAGACAGGCAATTCAAAATGTGGAACCAGGAAGGTATAGGATCATTTACCCCACATAATTTAAGATGCATGTATCATTTACCAGAGCCAAAGGCTAGCTATACCAACAGTTCATGGAGAAATTCGCCAAGGAGAACGAAGATTTTGTGGAATGCACCAAAAGCTGGTCAGCGAAGGAAGAACTGTTAAAGGAGGACAAATATGGTATGTACAGCATTGGTTCCCCTCTCTGTATTTTTTCGCTGCTGCAATGTTATGTAGGCTATTCAGAAAACCTGATATCAATAAGTTTTCATCCAAGTGGCTACCTACTAGATGTGGCCACCAACACCACTATAATGGACTGCTACCAAATATTTTCTGATAACTTAGCCTCTACTTTTTTGAATTATCGGACTAAAAGGAATCCTTCTCAGAGGATTTATCCTCCCTTGTTTCTAGCTGCCTATGTCATGGATGCTATCTATTTTGTTTCTAAATTTCCTCTCATGGGTTGGAAATGGACGGTACGGAATCCCTTACCCATTCAAGTCTACCATAAGGAAATGTGGGATTCTAAGTTCACCCCATATTTTTATAAAATACTCCATGGAGTTATGTAACCCATTCACAAGATGTTGTATAATACAGATGCCCCAATATTTTCTCGTGAAGCCGAAATTCATATTCCCCCTGTGGGAAGATGGTTCGGAGAAGAATTTTTCATTGATATCAGAGTATTCAGAAGCATTGCCTCTCCTCATGTACTTCCCTTGTATGTTTCTGACAAATTGATGGCCCGAGAAGTAGCCTACCAAACTTGTGGGGTTGGATGAATGAGCAGAGAACTTAAAGACAAGAAAAAGGAAATCTAGCCACAATTCCCTATGGTCTGTGGGGCTTTTGCATTGTTTGATCTAGGTCACGCTTTTAAGGAAGTAGACAACATGTTGAGTCTATGATTGTTTAAGTTCCCACGGAGACAATTTGATTCCTTTGATGTGATAAAGAATTTTACCATGGCTGTTAAAATAAAGGTGTTCACTAAGGAAGATGATCTCTTTGATGATGTTTTCCAGCAGAAGAGCACACTCAGAGACATTTTACACCTGGCCCAAATCTAGTTTGGCCCAGCAGAGTTCCAAGAGTTTAAACTCTATAGAGAACGAAGATTGCAAATCTCCCCTTAGATAAATTGCGCATAGAACGAATGAGGGAACCCACTCCCAGCATTAGCATGAGTGGAAGCTTGAGGCCAGACAATTCTAAATCTAAGTCTGAAAGAGAATCGCCAAAAAGGTCTAGACGGTCAGAGAGTGGTCACAACAAAAGTGAAGGATTAGTCAGGGATATTACCCAATCTAAGGAGAACCCTGAGTAGCAAGAGTTGTCTCCAAAATAGGTGGAAATACCCTCTCCCCTCATCCAGCCAAAAAAGCCATTAAGAACAGAGCTGGAGCAAGAATGGGAAAACTTTAATGAATTGATTAACACAGGGGAGAAAAACATGGAGACACCAAGGAATCCAACATAGACAATCACAGAAATGGTGATTGAAACAGTTGTCAATGCTCCAGAAACTAAGCACATTCCCATATCCCTGTCATTTGAAATCATGCTAAAGATAGAGGAAATCCCTCTTCTAGATGTGTTTTAGAGTTGGAGATAGAAAGCTAAAGAAAGGGAAAAGTCAATCAAAGAGTTAAGTAAGTTAAAATGGGAAACTTACTGGCAATATTTGGTGAAACCACACAGTTAGTGTATAAGTTTGAAGTGCCTTACAAATTCCACCGAGAAGATCGCACCAGTGCTTGCTGATTTTGTTTTCACAGGACAATTAAAATCAGAGGTCAGCCAATCGACACTCCTGAAACCAATGATGGATGCTTGTGACTTAAGAGAACAGATGCATAGTTGATCTTTAGATACAATTTCAGTTTTATTTCATTTTATTTTTTATTTAGATGAGGATGGTCATTTAAACCTCCTCCTATATTTTTGTAATAACTATTTTTAGTCTTTAGTTAGTAGTATTTAAACCCCTCACATGTATTTAGAGAGGGGTCTAGAAATTTGTCAAAAATAGTTCTTCAGAACATGCACTTTTGCACCCTCTGAGGAGATTTTGATAAATGGATGGAATGAGATTTATTTATATCCGTGTTTAATGTCTGCTACTGAAATGCACTTACGTACTCCTAGTAGATATTGAATTATGAGAAGATAAATCTATATTGTTGAACCTCATGAGTAGGACTTATTATCAATTGTACGTTTATCTCTTAATGATTTATGCTTATGCGTCAAGTGATATGTTATTTTCAGTTGTTTATATATGAAGGCCTAATGTTTAGTTATCATTTGGCACTTTTTTACAGTGGTAACTATTCTTTTTATGTTGAGTGTACGAATAACTTATTATGCAATACGCTTGTCATAATTGTTTCAGCTAATTTGTTATACGAAACAATTTACTTTTAATGGATTCTTTTCTTGTAGAAATTGAATAATCTTTATTACCGATTGCTGTTGGAAACTATTTTATATCGCATAAGTGAAGAGTTAATCCCGGGATAGTTTTTAGAATTAGATGTTTCCATTCATTAGAATAAAATTGCATGTGTTAGATTAGATTTAGATTAAAAGCATTCTCTTTAGAAACTTTTAGGAAGGAAAACATCATCCCTTAGAATCATTACAAACAAATTAGGAAACTAGTCCCATTATCCCCAGTCGGAGCCACTATCCCAAACGGAAAAGGAGCTGCTTTCAAGGTTCGTATCGGGTGGTTATCCCCCTTGTTGTAGACCCAATTTTCGGGGCTTCAACATATTTGGTGCTAGAAGGAGGGCCTGAACTGTGAATGGCTAGTAAATCTAAATCCAAAACCCATTCTGAGAGTCATAGAAAATTTTAGGGGCGAATGTTCGCCCTTTGGCGAAATTAAGGGGTTTTAAATTTTTAGTGGGCGAATATTTTGTATCATAGTACATTTTTACAAATCACCTCAAATAGCCCACCTTATTTTAAGGGAGAGGGTAAAAAAAGTAAATTTAGCCCTTGAAATTAAGAGTTACAGCCTTCCATTCGCCCATTTTCAAGAATAGGTTTTATTTAAGTGAATCCTATGGGCCAAAGGCCCAAATACCGTATTTATAAAAGAGGTATGGTAAATTAATAAAAATATAAATAAATGAGAGGTATGGTAAATAAATAAAACATTTTTTATATTTACTCCATAAGTCACCTTATATACATCCAAGGGTGTAAACAAATAAAAATAGGAGTTACAACCTTCCATTCGCCCATTTCCAAGAATAGGTTTTATTTAAGTGAATCCTATGGGCCAAAGGCCCAAATACCATATTTATAAAAGAGGTATGGTAAATTAATAAAAATATAAATAAATGAGAGGTATGGTAAATAAATAAAACATTTTTTATGTTTACTCCATAAGTCACCTTATATACATGCAAGGGTGTAAAAAAATAAAAATATAAGTGAAGTGGAGGTATGATAAATAAATAAAACGTCTTTTTATACTTACTCAAAAGGTATGGTAAATAAATAAAAATATAAATAAATTAGGCGCATGGTAAATAAATAAAACCTCTTTTTATATTTAGTCCATAACCCTCATTCTATTTATGAAGGCTCAAGAAAGAGGTTTTATTTAAGTGAATCCTATGGGCCAATACCATATTTGTAAAAGAGGTATGGTAAATTAATAAAAATATAAATAAACGAGAGGTATGGTAAACAAATAAAACAATTTTTTATATTTACTCCATAGGTCACCTTATATTTATGAACACTCAAAAAATGTGTTATATTTAGGTGAAACCTATGGGCAAAATACTATGGGACAAATACCATGGACTAGATTGTTATTAATACCATGCAAAAAAACATTATTAACCCTAATATTAGTATTAATAAAAATAAAAATGGCACATGGTATTCACCAAAATGGCACATGGTATTGACCCATGATATTCACCTGGAATGTAGCCTATTTAAATGGGGAATTACACCAGCATAGATCCATCTTTACTCTGGATCTACTAACCCACCCCCGAGAGGTATCAAATATTGTGATATGCACACTATCAGAGAGTGAAAAAATATTTGATCCGATCAAGAGTAAAAATGGATGTTGTAATTTAATGTATGTTAAACATTTTAGCTTGATTAAAATAAAAAATAAAATAAAAATCAACTATTAATTTTATTAATTTTTATAAATTACTAATAGTAATTTTTAAGCTCCAGGTTTATGATAACCCATGGTATTGACCCATTGTAATACCATGGTATTCATGTGAGCATAGACTATTTAAAGGGGAAATTATATCATCTTAGATCCATCTTAATTCTGGGTCTACCAAGTGCTTAGAGGGATAAATAGATTTCATCCCCCTAAGACTGGTAGATGTGGAGTTAAGATGGATATAGGTTGGTTTTTATGATAATGAAGATATTAAATAGACTTAGGAAATTATATTGTAAAAACATCTTAAGGTGAATGGTTAAAGCATAGACATTGGGCAAGTATATTTGTATACTTATGTTTTAAATTGAAACAAATCAAGGGCTAAAAGGAATGGATTGATTGCACTAATCATCCTTCTATAACTTTCCAACATATGTCGGAGTAAAAAAATTGTAATTTGGGTGATTTTTCTAATTGCAAACAGGAACATACTTGTGTATTGGCAGGGTGGTTACAAGGTCCCTAGAAATGATGAATTTGAATTTTTCTTGGTTTTATATATAGTATTAGGTTTTTTCTCATGCTTTTTGTGAATGGCACAGGTGAATTTTATCCTACAGGCACTAGGTTATTGATATGTAATTTCGGTAATTTTGATTTCAAAAGATATTTTAAAGAAATGAAATGATTTCATTTGTGTATTCAATAAACACAAGATTTTATAATTGAGTAAAATATTCGCCATGCCTAATGAGGGATTTGCCAAAAAATTATATATACATATCATATTATTGATAAAATCGCCTTCCATTTTTCCTATATACCATGGAGATTCGCCCATTTATTATAGATGTAAATTTAGGGGGGGTTCTTAAAATTTTCCCTGCTGAGAGTAAGTCACCCTCAACATCTCCCCCGACTTCTCCATCACATTCTAAGTCTTTAAATCTTAAGCGAGAAGTTGAGAAAGCAAAAACCACTACTGCAAACCTGAAAATTTCAGATAAATCTACTATAGAACCCCCTGAAGTTGAGTCTTTTATCCATAAACTTCAATTATTTTCCATATCACCACAAAAATCTAAATTATCTCAAGGTAGTGTGACTTCGCAATATATTCCTTCTCATCCTCTTAGCAGATTACAGAGTGAAAAGCTTGGTATTGAATCAACCGAATTACCTCTACCTAAAAGGAAAAAAGCAAGGAAGACACCTCAAGGTTCTGATAATAGACTCTTTCATCATCATCATCCATTCCATCTTCTCCATTTCAAAGTCAACCATTCACTCCTCCACTTCATATCATTGTTCAACAGAGTACTAGAACTTCGATATCTTCGTCCCCACCACAACGAACTTCATCTGCGCTTTCCTCTGTTAGTAGTTCAATGATGGCTCAAAACCCATGGAACAATCCAGGGACGGTCTCAATGTCTACACCCTTGAGTCAATTACTGGCCCATCTTGAGAAATGGCTGTCCAAGTTTATTCGTGAAGCAGGCATGCTAGCAGAAGAACACATAAATAACTTTATATTATCAATAGATTTAAATGGAGTTACAAATGAAGACAATGTTGTTAGACTTTTTCCATATACATTACAAGGAGTAGCTGGGTCCTGGTATTTTTCATTACCATCAGGATCCATTACTTGTTGGGAAATTTTCCAAGAGGAATTCTTGACAAAGTTCGGCGATGATAGGTCTATGGAAACATTGATCAATGATCTATCAAATCTTAAGACTGAATCAAGATAACCTATCAAAGATTTCAACTCACATTTCAACAAACTCTTGAATAAAATCCCTACCGCTTCCAAGCCTAGCAAAGAAGTTCGAAGTGAATGGTACATATCTGCATTATCATCGAATTTAGCAATCTTTTTTGATAGGGCTGCCAAGCCAAGCTTGGCCGAAAACATGAAGGAAGAGATAGCAGTAGAAAAGCATATATTAGCTTTAGAAAAGAAAAACGCTATTAATGAAAGAAAATTAAGAAGGTTGCCTTTAGAGATGATCCTAAGAAAAAGCAATTAAAGGACCTATTTGATTTGGAAGGATTATAGAAAGTTTTAAAAACCATGTCTAATGAAATGGTTGACATTAAAAGACAGGTAGCAGATACTTCTTCTAAGAAACCCTACAAGCCTTATAGAAAAACCCTTAAACTGACCCAAAGCCTCCCAATGCTATAACAAATGCAGAATCTGAAGGAGAAGAAGAAGAAGTTTCCAATGAAGAACCTATTTATGAAGATGAAGTTATAGAGCTACAGGGAATGTGGGACTTTATTCTTCTAGACGAAGAGGATCAAGGGGCGTCACCAGTCAGTACCAGAAGTAGAAATCAACTCGATCCTTCACAACCCATTTCTAAATAGAAGAACATAAGCTCGGTTTCCAAGGATAAAGTCATAGGTAAGAAATCATCACCAAAAGTGACTCAAACAAACCCAGTCCAATCCGAGTCATCAACTCCATCTAAAAAACTGATCGTTTCTGATGAGATGGAGTATAATATTGTTGAAGACATGAAGAAGACTAGGGCCAACATTACTTTTCATGAACTGAGTAAATTAAACCATCAACATAAACTGCATTTGAAAGAGCTGCATGCAGTACTCGTTGCACCTCTTCCTGCTACTATAGTCAAGCAATATTCTCATGAAATGGGAAGACCTCCACCTAATATGGCAAATAAAGTTGACCCAAATGATATTGCTTTAATTGGAGGTGGGTCAAATTCCCATACTCCATTCCTCCTTACTTACGAAATTTTCAATAAAAATTTGCACAATTGTTTGGTAGACTTAGGTGCTTCATCTAATATTTTTCATAAAACAATTTGTGCAAAGTTAAACGTCCAACCTCAAAAATCTACAGTACGCATAGTTGAGTTGGACTAGTTGCAAGTTGAAGTAATTGGTGAACTAAATCAAGTGACCATAAGGCTCTCATTGAATCCAAAGGTATGTCAAGTCATTGATATTTTAGTTGCAAACATTCCTGAATTCTATGGTTTAATTCTTAGCAGGGATTGGTCTTAAAACCTTCATGGATATTTTGCAACCGATATATGACTACCTTACAATGGTAAACCAAATCAGATAAAGGTTGAGCGAGAAAGACACCAAAAATACATAGTGACAAAACTGGAAGGAGAAAATGAACCTATAGCGTACAACAACAATATAATTGGGAACTATTCTGTTGACTTTTTCTTAGGAAATTTTAATGCTCATACTTCGCGTTATTTAAAACATTCTATTTTGTCTCAAGTAGAATTTTTTTTTTCAAATTGACAGTTCTAAATGTGTTAATTTTGTAGATAGTCTTGTAAATAACTCTTTGTTTTGGAAATTATTTTTTCACGGTTCTAAGTCTAATGATGGAGTAGGAGTAGGATGTGTATTAGTTAGTCCAAAAAGAAATAAAACCATGATAACCTGTAGACGCGAGTTCAATTGCACAAACAACACTACAGAGTACGAAGCTTTAGTGCAAGGACTGTACAAAGAAATTGGACTGGACATCAAGTATCTACAAGACTTTGTAGATTCTGAGATTGTTATTAAACAGGTACGAAATAATATACATTGTTTATCAGGTCACTTAAAGCATTACCAATCTTTACTACAAGATCTGACTGTACATTTTATAGCATTCAATATTTCATCCATTCCCAAACTCCAAAATGATAGTGCTGACCTCCTAGCTAATGTAGCTTCCAAGCTCATTCCCTCAGAAGACTATAGCCCAGACATATTCTCAATCAAATTCATCTTTAGAACCTCCATCATTGATAATGTTACCAACTGGAGAATTTTTAACGATGACCCTGATATTGTAAGTTTCCTGACTTCAAAAGGATCTTACAATAATCAAATAATTGATGAGGAAGAACATGACAAGTAGTTACAACAAGAGAGCACCAATAATACCATACCAAAATCTGTAGTCAAGTTAGAAGACCTATACGATTTAAAAGACAGATTCAAAAGGTCTACCAATTCAAAACTTCAGAGTTCAACTCTGAACTATGAATTAGTAAATCTAGGAATAGATACTAAGCTGCAGAATATCAACTTAGTTCTTGGTCTAGCCCCAAAAGAAAAATTAGCCTTTGTTTGACTCCTAAAACAATATAAAAGTGTCTTTGCCTGGAATTATGATGACCTTAAGACTTACGACACTTCAATCATTTAGCATACTATCCCGATGATAGCTAATGAAATACCGGTCTAGCAAAAGCTGAGGAAGATCCATCATAATTTGGAAAGTCAGATTAAGTTTGAGCTCAATAAATTGTTGAAAGCCAAAATTATTTTTCCTGTTCGACATTCTAGATGGGTTTCCAATCTGGTTCCAGTTATAAAGAAAAACGAAGACATTCGAATTTGTATTGACTTTCGAAATCTTAACAAAGCCTGCCAAAAGGATAATTTCCCCCTGCCTCCTATGGAACAAATATTACAAGCAGTTGCAAGATCAGAATTGATGTCCTTTTTAGATGGTTTTTCCGGCTACAATCAAGTCTTAGTCCACCCGGATGATCAGCTAAAAACCACATTCAGAACCAAATGGGGTACATATGCATGTCAAAAGATTCCTTTTGGGCTGATTAACGCTGGCGCCACATTTCAAAGGGCCATGAATATTGCATTTAAGGGATTAGTAAACAAATCAGTGGTGATTTATTTGGATGACATAATGGTATATTCTAAAAAAAGTAGTAATCACCTCAGAGATTTAAAGAAGATCTTTCAACGTTGTTAAAGGTATGGGATTTCACTTCATCCAAAAAAGTCATTTTTTGCTTTAACTAAAGGAAAGCTTCTTGGGTTTATAGTGTCTAAATATGGAATCCATATTGATCCAGATAGGATTAAGGAAATTTTTGAAATATCCTTACTACATAATAAGAAAGCAATGCAATCCTTCCTTGGTCAAATTAATTTTGTGAAAAGATTTTCCCCACACTTCTCAAGAATTGTGTCACCATTACAAGCAATGATCAAGAAAAATTCATTCTTTAAATGGGGTCAATCAAAATATGAAGTGTTCAATCTGATTAAGCAAGTGATTATTAATGCCCCATCCATAGTGACTCCAAATTTTTCCGATCCTTTCATTTTGGATACATTTGCCTCTGAGAAGTCATATGCTGCAATACTCATGCAAGCCAATCAAGATAGAGCGGAAACCCCAATTGCCTTCTTTAGTTCAAATTTGCAAGGGGCTGAATTAAATTATTCTGATGTTGAGAAACAAGCTTATGCAGTTTTCAAAGCAATCAAACACTTTAGACCCTTTCTTCTTAAGACCCATACAAAGGTAATAGTGTTGTTTCCAGTAGTAAGAAATCTCTTGGTATAGAAAGATGTGCATGAAAAGAGAGAAAATTGGGTCACTGCCCTACAAGAATACGACTTTGAGATCAAGCCAACAAATACTGTAAAAGGGAAAGGATTTTGCAGAATGTTGGCTAGAGCATCACTTATATCAGAAATACCATCTCCCAATTAAGAGGTACAAATGTCTGAGGTAAGCCTAAATGATATTGAATCAAGATATGTTGATATCATGTTTTATTTAAAAAATGGATATGCTCCTTCAAATCTGGATCATACAAAGAAAAGAGCCGCAAGATTGAAAGCTAAGCAATATCAACTTGTAAACGATGTACTTTTTAAGATGAATTATGATTATGTTCTTCTTCAATATCTTGAGAAATTTGAAGCTGAAAAAGTGTTGTAGGAACTTCATGATGGACCAGTAGGTGGACATTATGCAGGAGATGCAACATCACACAAAATTTTGCGTGCAGGATACTATTGGCCTACTTTATTTAAAGATGCACATAGCTATGTAAGGAAATGTCAAGTTTGTCAAACTTCTGTTGGAAGACAAAAGAAACTGTCATTTCCATTGCAACCGTTAATATCGAACAACCTTTTGAGCAATGGGGATTGGATATAATAGGTGAGATCATTCCTCACTCTTCTAAACAGCATAGGTACATCCTTACAGCTATAGATTATTTTACTAAATGGGTAGAAGCAAAGTTTCTCAAGACAGCTAATGCTGAACATATCATCGATTTCATGAATCAGTTCATAATTACTAGGTTTGGCTTACCTTCTACTTTAATGTTTGATAATGCATCATATTTTTCTGGCAATGCTATGACTGAATTTTCACTTAAAAGAGGTTTTAAACTTAAGTATTCTGCCAATTATTACCCACAAGGTAACGGGTTGGTTGAATCAACAAATATAAACCTAATCAGAATCATTAAGCGAACTATTGATCAGAATTATAAAAATCGGCACAAATCTTTCATGTATGCCCTTTGGGTAAATCGAATAACTCAAAAGGCTTCCATTGGCACTTCTCCCTTTAATATATTTTATGGGAAAGAAGTAGTTCTAGCAATGCATCTAGAAATTCCTTCTTTAGGCTTAGTTCAATTTATTGAAGAAACACCTTCTTCATCTTTGCAACTAAGACAATTGCAGATCCTTAAGCTTGAAGAGCAACGAGAATAGGCCAAAATTACCCATGCACATCATCAAGAATTAGTAAAGGCTTCTTTCGATTCAAACATGGTATCTAGGAAGGATTTTCAAATTGGAGATTTAGTATTGAAATGGGATAAGGCTCACAAAGAAAAAGTCAAACATTCTAAATTCCAACAGATGTGGCTTGGACCATTCCAAATTGTTGAATTCATAAGTCCATCAACTTTCATGTTGCAAGATTTAGCAGGGAAAATAGAATCTTTACCTGTTAATGGGTAGATTCTTAAAAAATACTTTCCATAGAAGATGACCTCTTCTATTTTTGTAAAATATTATTTATAGCTTTATTTTGATAATAAAATGGGTTGTAAATGGTTACTTTTGGATTTCACGAAAAATATTAGTGTCTCTCGTAAATTTTGTTTTTTCACGTGTATAAATAAAACTGATTTGGAAAATTAATCATTATTATTGGAAAATATAGTCAAATGCTACAAGCCTGAAAATTTTACTAGTTTCAACCTTACAATTTTTTTATTAAAAGCAACCTTTAGTGGGAATTTGTTTTATATCAGTCAAAAAAAGAATCAATAACAAAACGAAGGTTCTCTGTAGAAAAGTTGTCTTCAAAAACTCTCTAATTGTCATCTAGAGCTATTCTTAAGGAACCAATGACTTCCTCCTCAGTTAGGGAATTACAATTTTAAAAGAGTAATCCACCTATGCACTATGAACTTAAATAATAAGAGGTCTCATCAAGAGCTGGCTTATCATGATCATAAAGATTATAACTAGCTGACATTGCCAATCTGCATACCAAAACAGGGCAATGACTCAGGATTGTTGCAATCAAAAGACAAGGGGTCTCATCACGAGCCAACTTGTTCAGTAAAGTTATAAATCAAGTGAATGGAACTGTAGAAATTTGGCCACCAAACCAAGACATTGTTCTTTAAGAATTAAAAGGAAATGAAAGCAATAAGTGTGAATGTGGATTTACCTTTGAAGATTGTATACTTCTTGAAGTAGGATACTAGATCATTGATGGGTAAAGTTAACCCTGTCGAGGCTATAAACACCTACTGGCAGTAGAGGCTCTACCTACGACAAATGAGCATACTCAAAACTGATCTACATAGATGTCTTTGTTTTTTATCCTTATAGACCTAGTGACTGATGTAAATGCAATGACTAGCTTTGGGAAGAAAATAATCAGAGTTAGCATGGAAGGAACAAACTATTGTTAATGGCAAAGAGCATTATACACTTTATATTTTTGTAATAAAGTTTGATTTTCCAGAAAACTTTTATGTTTTGGAAGTTTTAGAAAATTCAAAAGATAATCAGAGATAACTGGTTCTTTCTAGTGAATCGTCAATTGTTCTGGCCAACAACAACCCCCCTTTTTATTTAGTATTAGCAATAACACTAAATAAATGGGGACCCTTCTAAAAAATGAAAAACTAGCACTTAGAATTCCCTTTTAATAAAACACACTATCATAAACTTAGGAAAAACATCTGCAAACCCAAAATCTTAAGTATTATGAAAAATCTCAAATAAAATTGTTCTCTTAGTGATGAACATCACATCGTAAAAGGGCAAAAGAGGACATCATATATAAAAGAAACCTTTGGAATTGCGAAAACGCGATGATGCGAGATCACAAGCCACATAGATTCATCGCATATCATAGATTCCATATATTTCAGCACCACCTAAGATAAAACATCCCGATATTGCGAAATGCGATAAAGAATCTTGCAAATCACATCTCACAGTCGCATAATGAAGCAAAAGATTGTTAACGAAAAAGGATTAGCGATATTGCGAAGCAAATCACAAAATCACTTTATCGCAGATCAAAAGGGCTCATAGTTTGATGAAATATTTCTCTTCATCCGATACCGAGTCATGAGCATTAACGTCAACTTAGTGTTTTATTGATGGTTATTCATGAGAAACAGTTTAGATTTGAGTGAAAGGGTTATTTTACATAAGGTGATATATTTGATGTGATTTTGTAATTAAGAGCTTTCCCATCACCTTATTACTTACCATCATTCGTTATCTTTCTTATTGTGTCTTAGTTCTCTACTTGTGAACTTACAAGAGCAGTATGCAGAACAATACACAGAGCAGTGTGTAGAATGTGATGGGGAAGAAAGGAAAAGCTCCAGTATCTGAAAAAACAAAGATGACTCCATTATTCATGGACACCACCTATGCCATAGAAGCAGGCATATCTACTTGGGAAGGCATGTATAGTCTGCTAGAGGAAGAAAACCCAAGAGTCATGGAGGTTACAGCTACGGCAGATGGACACGGGTCATCTGAAGCATCACTTACAGAGCTTGCATGTTCATTCCTACACGGTATCACAGCAAGGCAAAAAATACTTCCCTATACAGATATGGTCAAATGCATGATAGAAAATGCTAATATAACAGACAGGCAATTCAGGACGCGAAACCAGGAAGTTATAGGTTCATTTACCCCACAGAATTTAAGATGCATGTATCATTTACCAAAGCCATAGGCTAGCTATAACCAACAGTTCATGGAGAAATTTGCCAAGGAGAAGGAAGATTTGGTGGAATGCACCAAAAGCTGGTTAGCGAAGGAAGAGTCATTAAAGAAGGATAAATATGGTATGTACAACATTGTTTCCCTCTCTTCTCTGTATTGTTTCGCTAGTGCAATGTTATGTATGCTATTCGGAAAACCTGATATCAGTAAGTTTTCATCCAAGTGGCTACCCCTACTAGATGCGGCCACCAATGCCACTATAATGGACTGGGCCCAAAAATTGTCTGATAACTTAGCCTCTTCTATTTGGAATTATCGGAATAAAAGGAGTCCTTCTCAGAGGATTTATCCTCCCTTCTTTCTAGCTACCTATGTCATGGAAGCTAATCGTTTTGTTTCTAAATTTCCTCTCATGGGTTAGAAACGAATGGTACAGAATCCCTTACCCATTCAAGTCTACCAGAAGGAACTGTGGGATTCTAAGTTCACCCCATATTTTTATAAAATATTCCATGGAGTTATGCTACCCATTCACAAGATGTTGTATAATACAGATGCCCCCATATTTTCTCTTGAAGCTGAAATTGATATTCTCCCTACTGGAAGATGGTTCGGAGAAGAATTTTTCACTTATATCAGAGTATTCAAAAGCATTGTCTCTCCTCATGTACTTCCCTTGTATGTTCCTGAAAAATTGATGACCTGGGAAGTAGCCTACCAAACCTATGGGGTTGGAGGAATGAGCAGAGAACTTAAAGACAAGAAAAAGGCAATCTGGCCGCAATTCCCTCTGGTCTGTGGGGCTTTTTGCATTGTTTGATCTAGGTCATTCTCTTAAGGAAGTAGACAACATGTTGAGTTTATGATTGTTTAAGTTCCTAGGGAGACAATTTGATCCCTTTTATGTGATAAAGAACTTTACCATGACTGTTAAAATAAAGGTGTTCACTAAGGAAGATGATATCTTTGATGACGTTTCCCAGCAGAAGAGCACACTTAGAGACATTTTACACTTGGCCCAAATCTAGTTTGGTCCAGTAGAGTTCCAAGGGTTTAAACTCTACAGAGAATGAAGATTGGAAAATCTCCCCTTCGATAAATTGCGCATAGAACCAACGAGGGAACCCACTCCTAGCATTAGCATGCATGGAAGCTCGGGGCCATACAAGTATAAATCTAAGTTTGAAAGAGAATTGCTAGAATGGTCTAGACGGTCAGAGAGTGATCACAACAAAAGTGAAGGATCAGTCAGGGATACTGCCCAATCCAAGGAGAACCTTGAGCAGCAAGAGTTGTTTCCAAAACCGGAGGAAATTCCCGCTCCCCTCATCCAGCCAACAAAGCCATTAAGAACAGAGAATTGATCAACCCAGGGAATTAAAACGTGGAGACACTAAGGAATCCAGCATAAACAATCACATAAATGGTAATTGAAACAATTGTCAATGCTCTAGAAACTGAGCACATTCCCATAGCCTCATCATATAAAATCATGCTAAAGATAGAGGAAATCCCTCCTCTAGATGTGTTTTATAGTCTGCAACACAAAGTTGTGGTAAGGAGACAAAGAAAGAAGCGAAAACTAGACAGCATGCTCTCACCTAAAGCAGAGCTGCTAGATGTCCTTTGGCAAGACCCTACTACTGATCCGACAGAGAACCTGACTATATTGTCCCAAATTGCAAGAGATTATGCTTTTGCTACTATTGACAAAGCACCCGAAGTTCAATTATTGCTTAAAGACAAAGAGGATAAAGTCATAGTTTTGCAGCAACAGTTATAGCAGGCCGACGTTAGCCAGGAAGTAGAAGAAAAATTGGTAAAATTACGACAGGCTTTCCAGCAAATGTAGCTGGGTTATCAAGGCAGTCTAGCCAAAATAGGACAACAATTATAGGCCATGTTAGAAATGCACAAAGATGACCCTAAAGTCACAAAATTTTTCACAGAAGCCCTTGCTGTGAATGATCAATTCTTGCAACAGCAGGAAACGCTTTGCCAAAGAATATGGCAATGGAACTCTCACTGTGAAATGAGCGACAAAATCACAAGTCAAGTCGTAGATTTGTGACTTGATTATGATTTAATTGATAAGAAAGTTTTTGACTATTTTAATTGGCAGGAAGCAGAGGAAGGCAAGAAAGCAGGGTTGCCCAAGATCAATGAATCCCACAAAGAAACGTTGTTTTAAAAATGGGATGCACAGATCAAGAATGCAGAATAGGCAACGAAATAATCATCGACAGTAGCAAGCAATGTCATTAGCTATGTCAATGAAAATATGCACGAAGCCAACCTAATATCAGAAACTGCTCCAGGTTTTCTCCCAAAAATGCATCAACTGCAAAGAAGTTGGAGACAGAAAGCTGAAGAAAGGGAAAAGTCAATCAAAAATTTAACTAAGTTAAAATGGGATACTTATTGCAATATTTTTTGAAACCACACAGTCGACCAACCGACACTCCTGAAACCAATGGTGGATGCTTGTGACTTAAGAGAACAGATGCATAGTTGATCGTTAGATACAGTTTCAATTTTATTTCATTTTATTTTTGCTTTAGATGAGGATGGTCATTTAAACCTCCTCCTATATTTTTGTAATAACTATTTTTATTCTTTAGTTAGTAGTATTTAAACCCCTCTCATGTATTTAGAGAGGGGTCTAGAAATTTGTCAAAAATAGTTCTTCAGAACATGCACTTCTGTACCCTCTGAGAAGGTTTTGATAAATGAATGGAACGAAATTTATTTATATTTGTGTTTAATGTCTGCTACTCAAATGCACTTATGTACTCTTAGTAGATATTGAATTATGAGAAGATAAATCTATATTGCTGAAGCTCATGAGTAGGACTTATTATCAATGGTACTTTTATCTCTTAATGGTTTCTTCATATGCGTCAAGTGATATGTTATTTTCAGTTGCTTATACATGAAGGCCTGAATGTTCAGTTATCATTTGGCACTTTTGTACGGTGGTAACTATTCTTTTTATGTTGAGTGTATGGATAACTTATTATGCGATATTCTTATCATAATTGTTTCGGTTAATTTGTTATATGAAACAATTTACTTTTAATGAATTCTTTTCTCGTAGCAATTGAATAACCTTTATTACCGATTGTTGTTGAAAACTATTTTAGATCGCATAAGTGAAGAGTTAATCCCAGGATAGTTTTTAGAATTAGATGTTTTCATTCATTAGAATAAAATTGCATGTGTTAGATTAGATTTAGATTAAAAGCATTCTCTTTAGAAACTTTTAGGAAGGAAAACATCATCCCTTAGCATCATCACAAACAAATTGGGAAACTGGTCCCATTATCCCTAGTCGGAGCCACTATCCCAAACGAAAAAGGAGCTGCTTTCAAGGTCCAGACCGGATGGTTATCCCCCTTGTTGTAGACTCAATTTTCGGGGTTTAAACAATAACCAAGGGTGTTCCTTGAACCTTGTGACTCTTGGACTACCATAATGACTATTCAAAGTCCTATGACTTTTCATATTCAGGTGTGTCCATTGGACTTCCACTTTACATTACATTTGATTTACAATATATATGGCCCATAATAGGATGCGGCCTTTGAAACCTCATGACACAAATTGACATGACACTGTTGACATGGACTAGCTTGCTAAGGTGGAAATGTCAAGCCGCTGCTACTACTGAGTGATAGAGGTGTTCTTGGATGTTCTTTCTATTCTCCTCCACATATATTGGTGATGCAGGGTATTCAATGATCTTTGGTCTTGAGAGGTCGTTGCATGCATGTATTCCCTTTGTTTGTTCTTGATAAGTTTCTTTGTCCATCGAGTTGTAAGTTAGTCTACTAGAATGTTTTCTCCTTCTTCATCTCCTTCATCGTAGCCATGATCTAACAGTGTACCTATTCCTACAATTCACTCATGACAACATGACATAAAATCCAAAAATATCCTAATATAATATGATGCATTGGTATCCATGGATTGGGCTTGAGATAGGTGACAAGATGGGAAAGAGGGCATAGTAACTACGCATTACACAGTTTCAGGTGATAGGGAGGGAGACTGGTTACTGAGACTGAATAGAGCACAACTATGGCTTGTATGAGGAACTCTTGAGCATAGTCTTTGTTGTCAAGAAAAATTTCACAGATGTCATTGGGAAACAAGATTTCACAGTTGAGACCATTGGTGGTTGTTGCAAGGTAGGACCCTAGGAGGAAGGCCTGCGAAATTTTTGAGAGGCAAGACAAGACTAGGTAGCTGAGAGACCTGGGAGGAAATATTTGCGAAGTTCTTGGGATCAGCGAGTGATTTGAACATGGGTTTACTAAAGGCTTCTTGTGAACTTACAAGAACCTCTCCCACTTCCAAAGCCTAAATTATTCCCTAGTCTTTATGATTAACCAATGCGGAATTAAATATGTGCTTGAAGATAAGGTGCATGCTGGTGTTTGTTATTAAAATTGTTTATGTGCTGTAAATTGATTTTCTTAAACTGATATAAAACATATAACAGTGAAACAGTGCAGCAAATGAGCATCACACATAAGACAACAAATTAATTAGGAGTTCACCCAAAACTCTTGGGCTACATCTCCGTGAGCTCTAGTCAAGTCAACTAGGATCTCTGGGATTATGGTATAAGTCCTTTTTCAAGCTCTGCGGCTCAACTCCATTGGTTTACAGAGGACATAATGGGTTTACACACCATCTTATCCCTGGCTCTTGAGGCTCTCAACTTTCTAGCTCTCGGCTCTCACTCTGGTTGTCGGCTCTTGCTCTGGCTCTCCGCTCTGGCTCTAGCTCTAGCTTTGGCTCTTCGGCTTTGGCTCTTGGCTCTGGCTTTGGCTCTTTGGCTCTGGCTTCTTTGGCTTTTTTCAACTTTCAGCTCTCTGGCTTTTCACTCAGCCTCCAAGTGATCCCAAAGACTCCCTTAGCTGCTCTGCGCATTATCTTTCACTCTCTCTTGCTTCTGCCTTTACTCCATTGAGCTCTTTGCCTCCTTTGAGGTACTTTTCTAGCTTTTCGGCTACCGCAGCCATTTCTTTATGTTTCATTATCCCTCTGTGGTTCTTCAGCTTCTCTGCCCCTATCAGTTAGACTGGCCATCTGGCTCTGTGGCTCTGTGGCTTCAAAATGCATCATTTCCTGTAAAAACACCTACTGCAGCATGGCATGATGATCAGGAGTGGTTATAAAAGGAATTAGGGCCGTTTCATAGGCAAAAACCTAAAAAATGAGAAAATCCCATAACACAAAGAATTTTTGCAAAATACACTATCGAGGGTGATTTTCAGGCGTGGAATCCCATTCAATTTCCCCTAAAATCCCTATAAGTTCTACCATTAGGCGTTATATCGCATTACATAAGTGTTTTGGGTAAAATCCCAAATACACAGGAAAACAATGAAAAACCCGACAAAATTCGTCCTATCGAACTTCAAAATATATCGCAATCGCCCCTAATATCACATCACGTCCGCCTTTGGCCGCTATTGCAATCCCCACCATTGATCTATAGGATCTTCGATCAACGGTCGATATCCAATTTCGAGCGGCTTAGGAGTACGGGGGTTAGCCACTCGAAAAGGCCATTTTCCTCTCTTCTCCACCAGCCACGTGTCGACCAGTGTGTGGAAGCGGGTGGAGCCAGCCCAATACCATTTACCGCTTAATGCCCACTCGAAATCTGCCTTTACAGAACTCAAATAATATAGGGTTGCTAATAAAATTCCATTCAGATCCGTTTTATTTCTTTGGGGGCTTTTTCCTTTGTATTTCAGTTTTTATGCCGAAATGCGCCAATACACAGAAAATCCATTTACGACAGAACTCAAACATTATGAAGTCGGGTTTATAAAACCCATTCGGTTCGGCGATCACATGTGCATGTATTATCACCCTTTTTATCACCGCGATGTGACGTTGCGATGTGATATATCGTAATCACAAGTCGCATTGGCCCGAGAGTCCATCCCTTGTGTCATGCCATCGCCGATACCGATTTGCTGATCAGATCATCAATAATTAGCGTATCGCATAATCGCAATCGCCGAGTCCAGGGTCCCAATATCGCATACGTACTTGCCTCTAACTCAATACATTAGATTGACTGATCGGGGTTTCTTCCACCTCCGCTTAAGTCCTTCCCTTTGGCCTTTTTCCGATGCGATTTCCACTTCTAAGGGTTTTTCTGCCAGTTTTAGTGCATTTTTCCTCTTTTTCAAAAGAAGAAAGGGCATCTTCTTTCTGTGATAACTTCTGCATCCTAAGTCCATTTTAGCCCATTCAAGTTGCAGTAGATTCAGAATGGAAAGTCTCTGTAATGGGGCTATGTCCAGTAACTTCCTTGGACTTTAATTTTCCTCTATGAGGAACACTTAGAATTAGGAGTCTATCCAAAATCCATTTTGGATCACGCCTTCCCACTAAAAGAATTTTTGGTCTCCAAAAGACTGATATACTGATATGAACAGTAAATGAGAGTAACAACACCCTCTTCTTTTAGCCTCCACACACTTTCCTTGCATAGTGCCTCTGAACCAAAGTCTCTGACCACTTCCCTTCCTCGATGGGCTCGTCTTCCTGGGAAGAACTGTCTCCCCCTTGCCTTCATGTATAACTTCTATTGAAATGGTCATACAAGGTAGTTTGAACGTCTCTACCTTGATCATTGATCCAAGGTGGTTCAAACAAATGTGAACTACATCTGCTCCACAAAACTTTCATTTGTACCTATTTGACAAGCTGTTAACAACAACTGTTAACAACAACAGAAATACAGACAACAACTAGATGGCCTAAACTCTTGCTTCAACAAAAGAAGCAGATTTCACATTCTTGTGAACACCTCCATGTCTTACATCTGCATAAAAATGATGGACTAGATAACAAGCCCACAAAACATGCCTTTAAAACAAATGACCCTTCAAGTCAAGCATGTAGAAAAAGACCATTAGGACTCTTTTTCAAAAGATGAAACACTTCATCATTATCTCCATTTTGGAGACCAAGTTAACTTCTGCCAAGTCAACATGGCATCACATGCATGTCAAAGAAATCAACCCTACAAGTAAGTTACATATACATGTTCAAATACAAGGAAATTGTCAACATCCCTGTGTTCATGCACATCAAGATTATGCATGCATTTCACCCTTCAACTTTCACTTAAGCAGACTGTACTTCCGAAGCTGAAATGAAATATAATGTTGCAGCAACAAATTAAGTCTCCTGCTCAACTTCCCCATTCACCTACTTGGTAAAATCCTGCAACTTGCAGTCCATTAACAAAGAAATGCAAATACATGCATCAATAGACATGCAATCTTAATCAGATAAGAACTAACCATGTCTTACCAATCCCTTTCAAAGGTATTACCTTTCTTTGCACATCAACATCAACATGTGAATCATCCCGAGACACATCATTCATGGAATCTTCCTTTCCATTTCTGCCATCTTCTCTTTCCACTTTCTTCAGCTTTGTGGAAGCATTGATGGATTCAAAGTCCCACACTTTGCAGCAAGATGTCCTTGCTTATGGCAGTAAGTGCACTGCATGTGCATCCTCTTTCCAGCATGACTTTCCTTGCCCAATGGACCTTTGGCTTCTTGCTTCTTTTCATTCAAAAGTTTATTGTATGTGGCCATTCTCTTCCAACATCTAGAAAGATCATGGTTATCGAAGCCACAAGAGGAACATGCAATTCATTTCCCATGTCTATGTGGAAATTTTCTTTGCAAAATCAAAAGGAAGATGATTAGAACCAGATTTATACCTTTCTCTTTCACCTTTATTGCCTTCATGAGGAGCTGAAGCAAATGAAGAAGTGGCCCCCTTTGGAACACCATCAACCTCTTCAAGGATTTTAGAGTTTCCAGAACTCTCTGGTTCAAGTGTGTGCTTATGAACACCTACATCCTGTAAATTATGTTTCAAGCTATTGCATTCCTCCTTAATACAATCTTCACAATCTTGAGGTGAAAGACCTACAATAAAATTCCTTCTTGGAGTTGTTTCAATGGTCTTCATGATAGCTTTGGAACTCTCTCCATAAGCTTGTCCATAGCCAAGACCCAAATACTTAGGCCTTTCTTCAACTATTATTGGTTCAACAATACCTTGTGCATGTCTACCCAAGCCTTTTCCTTCATAGCCCATCTTGGCCATTAGCTTGGAATCTATGCCTCTGGTATGTTTTTCAAAAGAACCAATATAAGCATTCTTAGGAGAATTTGAAGACAAACTGGAATGGTTTACGTCTTCTTCAAGCTGATACTTTTTTAAGTCTTCTTGTGCAGCAAAGAGTTGTGCCTCCAACTCATGCATCCTTTCCAGGTTCATATTTGCAATATGAAGTTGCCTCTCCATTTCCCGCAATTTGTCAAAAAGCAACTTCTTCTCTTCCTCCACAGAATTCAACTGCTCTATAAGTATGCTACTCTTCATTCCATCCTCATACATTTCTCTCACCATATCCATCATGGTGGCAAAATCTTCCTTCATGTCCTCATCAAAGACTCTTGTGAAGAAAGAATAATTTGAGGACTCACTTGTAGGAGTTTTCATTATACCAATGAACAAATGAACTTCAAACAAGATTTAACATAGAGCTTTATTCAACACCCTTTTGCAACAAACCTCTTATGCTTCTAGGATTGCCTTGAGGTCCTTTTGGATAAGAAGAATGCCTTCAACCCTTTTTCCATCTTGTCCTTCCTAGACTAAGCTATCAATAGCTTTCCCTTCACCTCTGCAAACTCAAACAATAGTCAGTCTACAAACAAGCATACAATCAATTAGACAATCAATCCTTGACTACCCAAACACCTCTCAGGCAAGCAATCTTTGCTCTGTCAATCAAGCATTCTGATATAACCTTCTTTGAAGGTGTGGTTAATCAAACTTAAGCTCCGATACCACCTGATCTGAAAATGGGTTTACTAAAGGCTTCTTGTGAACTTACAAGAACCTCTCCCACTTCCAAAGCTTAAATTATTCCCCAGTCTTTATGATTAATCAATGCGGAATTAAATATGTGCTTGAAGATAAGGTGTATGTTGGTGTTTGTTATTAAAAATGTTTATGTGTTGTAAATTGATTTTCTTAAACTGATATAAAACATATAACAGTGAATCAACGCAGCAAATGAGCATCACACATAAGACGACAAATTAATTAGGTGTTCACCCAAAATTCTTGGGCTACATCTCCATGAGCTCTAGTCAACTCAAACATGCTCTCTGGGATTATGGTATAAGTCCTTTTTCAAGGTCTGCAGCTCAACTCCATTGGTTTACACAGGACAAAATGGGTTTAGACACCATCTTATCCCTGGATCTCGAATCTCTCAGATTTCTAGCTCTCGGTTCTGTCTCTAGCTCTTCGGCTCTTGCTCTTGGCTCTGGCTCTGGCTCTTCAGCTCTAGTTTCTTTGGCTTTCTACAACTTTTAGCTCTCTGGCTTTTCACTTGGCCTCCAAATGACCCCGAAGACTCCCTCAACTACTTTGGGCATTATCCTTTTCTGTCTCTCGCTTCTACCTTTTCTCCATTGAGCTCTCTACCTCCTTTGAGGTACTTTTCTACCCTTTTCGCTACCCTAGTTGTTTCTTTTCATTTCATTATCCCTCAGCAGCTCTGCGACTTCTCTACTCCCTGTCAGTTAGAATGGCCATATGGCTTTGCGACTCTGTGGCTTAAAAATGCATCATTGCCTATAAAAATGCCTACTACATTGTGGGATTATCAGGCGCGGTTACAAAAGGAATCAGGGCCATTTCATAGGCAAAAACCTGAAAAATGCGAAAATCCCATGACACAGAGAATGTTTGTAAAATACACTATCAGGTGTGATTTTCGGACGTGGAATCCCATTCAATCGCCCCTAAAATCCCTATCGGGTCTACCATTAGATGTTATATTGCATCGCATAAAATCCCAAATACACGGGAAAATGATGAAAAAACCACCAAAATTTGTCCTACCAGACTTCAAAATATATCGCAATCGCCCCTAATATCACATCGCGTCTGCCTTTGGCCACTATCTGCCTTTGGCCACTATCACAATCCGCACCATCGATTTATGGGATCTCCGATCATCGGTCAATATCCAACTTCAGGCGGCTTAGGAGTACGTGGTTACCCACCGGAAAAGGCAGTTTTCCTCTCTCCTTCACCAGCCATGTGTCAACCAGTGTCTAGAAGTAGGCGGAGCCAGCCCAATACCATTTACCACTTGAGGCCCACCCGAAATCCACTTTTATAGAAATCGAATAATATAGGGCCGCTTCTAAAATTCCTTTCGGGTCTGTTTATTGCTTTGGGGACTTTTTCCTTTGTATTTTGGTTTTATGTTGAAATGCACCAATACACAGAAAATCCCTTTACAGCGGAACTCAAACATTATGAAGCCGGGTTTATAAAACCCATCGGGTCTGGCGATTGCATGTGCATGTATTATCGCCCTTTTTATCACCGTTATGCGACGTTGCGATGTGATATATCACAATTGCAAGTCGTATTGGCCTGGGGTTCCATCCATTGTCTCATGCCATCATCGATGCCAATTTGCTAATCCGATCATTGGCAATAAGCATATCGCATAATCGCAATCACTGAGTCTGGGGTCACGATATTGCATACATACCTGCCTCTGACACGATACATCAGATTGGCCGATCAGGGTTTCTTCTACCTCCGCTTAAGTCCTTCCATTTTTCCTTTTTCCAATGTGATTTCCCTTTATAATGGTTTTTCTACCATTTGTAGGGGATTTTGCCTCTTTTTCCAAAGAACAAATGGCATCTTCTTTCTACAATAACTTCTACATCCTAAGTCCATTTTTAGCCCATTCAATTTGCAATAGATTCAAAATGAAAAGATATCTGTAATGGGGCTATGTCCAAGAACTTACTTGGACTTTCATTTTCCTCTATGAGGAACACTTAGAATTAGGAGTCTATCCAAAATCCATTTTGGATTAGTGAGTGTTGATTGAAGGAGGAAACTGGGAGACATTTCTATGTAATTATGGGAGGCAAGGTAGGCGGGGAGGAAGCTTGATGACTGATCTTGTGAAATGTGCAATTTAGGTCAAGCTTGAAGGAGCTACTACACGATTCTAGGGTGGAAGGCAATATTCTCAGATCTGAAATTATGTAGTACAATTTCCCTGGGGGACAATGACTACACAATGTTCAGTTCTAGGTAGTAGGGTTTCATCACTATGGGCTAAGAATGTGTAGTGCACAATTCAGTTGGGGTCTGATGAACGAGAGTTGCTCGATCGGGAGGATTTTTAGAAAAATGGCTAAGTGTGGGAGGCAAGTGAACTTGTGAGGAACTTGAAATTCTGATCACACACTTAGCATATTTCGATGACATGACAACGGAGACCACTAGAGAAACAAGACAAGGCATTACTCTCTATGAGACTGTCTAGAAAAAAAGCAACAAATGCGACACTTGAGATAGACCCTAGGACGACTGTGAAGACACTTGTGCGACAATGCTTAAAACTTTGTGTAGGAATGAAATTGGTGTTTACATAGCTAAGACAACTTGAACACACAAAGAAAAACCATTAAAATCACTAGAAAAGGACCGCAAGTGTTATAAAACACTCCCACATGCCAAAAGACGAAAGTTGATCAAACAAGCATAAGGGTGAAAAGACTTTGAGTAAGCTCATGAAATGAGCTCAGGTGCTTGCAACAATAAAGGGAAATACTAAGGAAGGCTCTGAAATTCGAGTGCAAGCCAAAATTTTGGAGGGTTTTGTAGTCATTACAACACTTGGCAACACACTGGTTGAATACCAACTTCTCTGTCTTGGTTCATTTTTAGTGCAAGGTCTTGGTCGTTCGGGGTGTATTGATTCATCGTGCATATTAATTTGGTTTCTACACTTAGACCATGGAATACATGGATCCCTTTGTATCTTCTTAGTTGAAAAAAACATAAGATTCAACCAAATCATAGTGGTTCGAATGGGAAGGGTTGTTTAGCTTGTGAGCTTATGATTTAAGGAGTATAGTTTTCATCTCTAGTGTTGCTCCACTTCTAGTAGACCTGGATAGTACCCCATCGGATTCATGTAGGGACACAAGAATTGATCCACTGCTAGTGAGCCTGGACAGTACCCCGGTGGGGTTGCCAGCTTCACTTATTTGCGCAAGAAGATTTTCTCTTATTTCGCCTTTATTATTTTTAAAAGAGAACTATGCATCAACACTTATTTATTTTTTTGGCAAAAGAGGGATCCTAAATTATTGAGAGTAGGAGAGGTTGTTACTTTAGAGAAGCATATAAATACCTCTGAATTAGTTTTTCTCATTTAGATTTTACCTTCTCCATTTCTACTAGTTAGATAAGATTGAAAACACTAGAGCAGAAAATTAGTATAGGCATGAGGTTCCCAGACTAGACATAGGTTCATGGCTAGACCAAAACTCTCCTTATAGATGGATTGTATTTTCCATCAAGACTTCATCGGCCAAAATTTACAACCAAATATAAAGAAGATGGACACAAGACTAGCCATGGGCTACAGTGTCACAAGACTCTTTGAACTTCAGCCACAGAGACACACTTGGAAGTCGGATGTTGTAAGGCACAACACTTATTCATATAAGAAAAATGACAGAAAACCAAAGAAAACATAACAAAAAACAATGAAAGACTATGTACATAGTGCGGGGCATGACCCCATATCTCATTGAAAATGAAATTTGAAGTCTTAGCCATTGACAGGGAGATAATAAATCTTCCCGTTAAGTGACTGAAGATGATACATGTATTTTCCAAGATTCTCATGGACAGTGTAAGGACCAATCCATGTGGATTGAAACTTAGTGTGCTTTCCTTTGTCCTCAGGTGCTTTGTCCCACTTTAATACTAAGTCACCCACACTAAAGCTAGTCTTCCCTGTAGACTTTCTGTCAAACCATCTCTTGATACGATTTTAATGGAGTGAGAAGTTCTCTTTTGCTTTCAGCCTTTCTTCCTGTAACTTGCATAAAGTGTCCATCCTACACTGAACTTTCCCTAGGATTCTTGGGACAACTAGAGAGAAGGAAAGTAAATGTTCAACAGGAGGATGGATTCCTTTCTATGTACCAGGAAATAAGGGGAAGTATTCATAGAAGGCTTAGGTGTGACTCGGTCAACCCATAAAGCATTCATGAGAGCAGAGTGATAATTTCCATGCTTAGAGAATATGGTCTTTGTGATGATGTGAATGAGGTTCTTATTTGTGGATTCGAAAAGACCATTCCCTTGTAGATATTAGTTAACAAAATGTTTCAAAACAATACCATTTTCCAGTGCAAGGTCATAAAGTTTTAATGAAGAAAAGTATGTTTCATTTTCAAAAAGATGTGACGTAAGAATGCCGAACATAGAAATGATATTATGTGGTAGGAAGTTGATGAATTCTTGATCATTCACTTGTTTCAGCAAAACTACCTCTGTCCATCACGTGAAATAATCTGTATTAGTCAAAATATAGCGGTGTGGCTTTGATGAATGTGGGAAAATTTCTCCAATGATATCCAAGCCCCACTACTGGAATGGTTATTCCACTACAACAAGCTATAGTAGGGTTGCTGACTTCCGATTTTTGTCAGCACACTTTTGACAGACAAGACACTTGTGGGCATAGGCATGTGCATCCTCGAATAATGTAGGCTAGTAGAAAGAGGTCCTCTTGACCTTGTGTGTTGTGGTGTTACCTGCGAAGTGTCCCCTAGCTGGTCCATCATGGAGATAACGTAAAAACTTATCTGAATCTTGTGCCTCTAGGTGCCTAAGTAATATGCCATTAGGGTTCTTTTTGTATAGCACCCCATGCACCAATTGGTATGATAATTGTTTGAGTCAAAGTTCCCTCTTCTATCATAGAGAGAAATGAGAGGGCTAGGTTCCATGCTCAAGGTATTGACACACATCTTCGTACCAAGAGTTTTTTGTCTAAAGTGGGAGAGGATCGCTCAACATTGTACATTTCTATTCCTTGCTCCCAACTTGTGATTTCTTCTTTTTCCTCTTGTGCATGAACTACTTCCACTGCTAACTTACAAAGACCATGACCCTTGATGGTGTGAATTGGCTTAATGTGAAGATCATATTATTGTGACCCAACCATCTAGTTTGCCCTTCTCTCACCCAAATCTTGTTGAAAAAGCAATGATCTGACTGCTGGGTGTGGAAAAAAGGTACTAAAATGTTTTTTCAATAAATAGGGTTTGAAGTGCTTCACTGCCTTGTATATTTCATAATATTGTTTGTCTAGGTGGGATAGTTGAGCTCTAGTCCTTGGAGGATCATGCTAATGAAGGAGATGGGTCACTTATTGTTCAACTCGTCCTTATGAGTGAGCACAACAACGAGAGAAGTGTCAGAATCAAAAGTTTAGAGAAATAAATCTTTTTTGAAGTCTGGGTTGTACAACATTAGTTATTTTTCTATTTCTTGCTTTATACAGTAAAATGCATCCATTTCCCTTATTCCCCAACTATAGATTGCTTCCTTCTTGATCATCTATTGTATGGGTTTAACAGTCTGAGCATAGTCAGAGATGAAATTTTTGAGGAAGTTGATCTTCCATAAGAAATACTACATGGATTTCTTGTTTATGGTGTGGGAAATCTACGTGATTATCCAAACTCTCTCCAGATCTATCTTGATCTCACTTTTTCTGATAATTTTTCCAACCAGGTTACCCTTGGACACTACAAAGATGCTCTTCTTGGGATTTAAGGATATCCCATATTTCCAACACTGCTCAAATTTTTTCTTGAGATGGCGTAGGTGGCCTGACCGCTGGCTTGAGAACATTGTGACATCATCGAGGTAGTCCACTACACTTTGTTCAATAAGACCACGGAAAGCGATGTCCATTATGTACTGAAATGTTTCACCTGCATTAACCAACCCAAATGACATTCTACGAAATGTGAATGTACCCCAGTTGGTACAGAATGTAGTTCTGAGTCCGTAAGGCTCTACTGCTAGAACCTTGATATAACCCAAAAAATCATCAAGAAAAGAAAAGATCTATGCTCTAGATATTTTCTGCAATATATTCTCCATGCACGGCATTGGGTAGTTGTCTTTGTTTGAGGCACAATTAAGGTTATAGAAAACTACACACCGGAAAATATCCCCTGAGTTCTTCTTGATAGGGACTAAGTTGGACACCCATGTTGAATGTCACACTATATAGATTGTACGAGCATTCAACAACTTTGTAAGCTATTTTTGTATAATTGGCTCAAGTGTTGGATGAAATTTCCTTAGTTTCTTCTAAAAAGGCTTGACCTCTTCTTTGATCAGTATAATATGTTGGATAATTGGAATGTCATATGTCCTAAGATGATCATATGCCCACGTGAATACATAGTGGTACTGCTTGAAGAGGCAGATAAAAGCTTGTCTCTTTTATGCTGTGAACTAAGTACTGAGATTCACATACTTTAGATCTTCTTATGTTCCCAGATTGATATATTCATGCGACAATGTAGAGTTGTGGGTCTTAGCATTCATAGGTCCCTAAAAATGGTTTTGTAGGTCATACAAATTCTCTAGTGATACCATACACTTGGGGATGAGGTTTCCTTTTCTTGTACTAGCTACATCCTGCAGAGTCTTCTCATGCTCATCCTTGTCTATCACTGCATCCTTGAAGACGTCAGCATTAGCCATGAAAGTCAGTATTTGTTGATCATGATAAAAAATTCATAAGTTAGTGATGTTGTCTAGGACACATGGTTTATACAACATTTCAATAGAGAAATTATCCCTTAAGGGTAAAATCCTAGCAGTTGCATTTGCCAAGGCATATGAAGCTACATTACACATTCTTAGCATTGAAATAATATTGAAAGATTGGAAATGACAAATGAGTTTCCATAGCCCTTGTTGATAGCTCTTAAGATGAGGTGACACACAACGTCTAGTTTTATGTACCTAACACACCACGATTTCAGAGTCACTTACCACTTGCAGAACAATAAACTTGAGGTCAATGGCTTTCTGTAAGCCCAATATGAGCGCTTCATATTATGTGGTGTTTTTTGTGCACTCAAACTCCAAGGGAATAGAGAGCAGTTGTTTTCCCTGTAGCGGGTCTATTAAAATACAACTGGATCTAGATCCTTCTTGCGTTTTGCATTTGTCAAAGCACATGGTCGAGATATCATCTGTATAGGGACTGCTTACCACACTAGTACTACTGCTACTACTACTACTACCACCACCACTACTTACTGTACAAGTCTCATTTTTACCAGTTTGGCCTGGAAGGAGACCCAACTATGTGTCTGGTGGGATTTGAGATGACTTTGCAAGATAACACCCCAACTATGTTTCTAGGAAGCAATTGCTGAACACAAGTTTTGTGAAATACAATGGCTCTTTCTCTCCATTCAAGGGATTCGTGTTGTGCTTCATGTATCTCTCCAAAAGTACTTGGATTTGGTTGTTATTTCCCTTATATGGAATCTATAAGTGTGACCAGTCAGTGGCAAAGTATCCTTGCAGCGTTCTTGACTAGTATCTGTTGAGCAATACCCTGTATGCTTTCGGAATGTCCACAATTACAATATTGATGCATTGATGAACTCACTCATGAGATGTTAGTTGGATGATCACATCCTTGGGTTCATCAATTTTTGGCACACAAGTTCTGTCTAGTTGGATGATCTATGCACTTATCTTACTCCATTGAGCATTGATCTTGTTGGCAATGGAGAGTGGCATGACATTGACCGATGCACCATAATCAACCAAGCAGTTGTGAACATTGAAGTTAAATATTTCAAATGAAAATAATAATGGTGGGAAGAGTGAGTTTTCTTCCTCCATGCCGAGTGTGTTAAGAATAAATGCAAGAGTGTCAAGAGACTTAGTAGATCCCTTGCTAGAAGAGGTGGCTTAACCAGTAGAGGTTTCCCCAAGTGCTCATAGAAGAATGTCCCACTGATTCGTGATTTTTGTAAGTTCAAACAGAGATATATTTGCATGAGCCTTCTTCATGTATTCTACAATGTTATAGTCTATCATGGGAAGACTCACATAGCTATCCGGGGGTGGAACTGAATTCATGGTTTCTAGTGGGATGATTTTGTCTTTGCTACTTGTAGAAAAAAAAATCGTTGAAGTTGTCTTCCCAGACTTTCTCTGAGTGTTCTATGTTGAGTCAATGAAGAATCCACATTCCTCAATAGATCTTGTCTTATTTTCTTATTGGGTATCTCAATCACATTAGTGGCCCCTTGACATCTCAAGTTATATTGGTTAGTTTTATTTGGGGTCGGGTCGTCACTCGGAGGCTCCTTATCGGTGGTGGTCTTCTAGGCTGTGAGAGCGTACTGTTACATGTTTACTTGATGACAGTGCTTGGAGCTTCATCAGGTGTAGTAGCTTCTTCTTCTTCTTCTTCATCATTAGTCTTAGGTTTCTCATTAAACATGGTTGTGTTAAACAACTGTGTAGCGATACTGCACATTCCATGGATCCAGTCTGGGCACGTTCTTTTAGAATGATGCTCATCATGAAACGTGGAGTATGAATCTATAGCGATTTTCTCAAGGTTCAGAACTATGTTAAGCTTTGTGCAGATTTGACTTGTTGGTTGCTACTACTGCTACTACTGGAAGCTTTATTCTTCTTTCGCAGGTACCTGGAGGGTTTGCTGCTCATGGTAATCTTATTTTTTCCTTTGTTTAATTTTGGCCACTTCAGTAGTCAAGGACTTGACGAGACAAGCAAGGTTCTCAATATCACTTGCTTCCTTTTCCTTAGCCTTGCTCACAGAGGTCTGGGACCTCTTTCCCATGTCTTTGGATTCCTTAGTGGGTTCATCATCTGCAATGACTCTAATAGCGCATAGGTATTTCTCCATGGAAATAACCTCTTCATAATTTTCTATTAATGGTGGTTTCATATCTCTCTTGACGAATTGCACAATACTAATCAGCAAGGAAAAAGTGTAGTAGTTGATGGTGGTGAAATTGTGAGGTTTAGTGTCATTCGAGAACTTTTTCATAATACATTTGAAACTCTAATTGAAATATTTGACCTTTTCTTTCTGCTCCATCTTGAGACTACCCAACTCCTTCATTAACATTTCCGGGGTCTTGCCTTTAGAAAACTTCTGAAGAAAGATCCTTTTGAATACCCACCAATTCTGGATAGAGTTTAGAGGAAGGATGTGGTACGATATAGTTGCTCTGCCATCGAAGGTACATGGAAATAATCTACATGAAACGTCATTGTAGCTTAACTCAATTGTCTATAGGTGTAGGTGGAAAGCGTCTAAGTGATCTCATGCCTTCACTGTCTTGTCAGGGTCATATTTCATTAAGAGCTTATCCATGTGTCTTGGAATCTTATGTAGGACACCCAGAAGTGCCAATGGGACCTGATTCATCCAATCAATATATTGGTCTGCCATGTTGTCCTCTTCATTTTCCTCCTCTTCCTCTTCTGAATATGATGATTCCTCTTCTGAATCTATTGGTTGCTCCTCTTCTTCTCCTCCTCCTTTGTTTCCTTCCCCTTTGCCTCCTCCGCCGAAACTTGAACCTGAGAGTAAGAGGTTGTCTTCTTCTTCCTTTCAAAAGAGCTGGGTGTAACACCCTCCTCCCACATCTTCCCAAGTAACCATGCCAACTGGAGTAAAAATGTGATGAGAATATACTATGATTGGATTCGACATAGTATGTGACCTTAAGGAAGTGGAATCAATCGAAACATAACACACAAACATTCAACATTAGCTTCAGGACCCTCAGTAACCAGTCCAACACTTCAAATAGCTTTCCTGGGTCCTACTAAAGTTTTAACCAACTTAAGACTCAATCATTCTCATGCTATAGGTATGACAACATCTAGAAACCTAGATTTTCTCTCACAGGCTTGCTTTCTAGTCCTTTTACTAGTTCTGTGCCAGCATCCCCAGGATTTGATGCCCTTTTTTAGGCCCAAAGCCCAGGTCACTTCGAAGAATGGAATGATAAATTAGGAGCAATAAAAGAATAGGAAAATAATGATGCAAAAGAAATAAGTTAAACAAGACCTTAATCAGACCCCTACTAACCATGATGGGCATTTCGTCAAGCATGTCGTAGGCATGTAATCTACATGCGCAACCAATGGAATTAAACATAGGGATTTTGTACTTATCTGAGAGTCGCTAAGAAACATTGTTCCCTCATGTGATTTTCTACATTACCATCTAATATTAGACCATAGATACATTATCCATTCATTTACAAGTAAAAACATGTTGAGAACCATACATAGATGTTAGCATAAAACACACATATAACCAACATAATAACAACAAAAGTACTCATGAAAGTACATCCCTATAGACCATATATAATCCATCAAAATACTCATAGAAATACAAGGAGAAATATCCTTTCATTAATGATACAAAAACTAAACCCGGGATAGGACTTCCACATTCCTCCTGACCATAGAATGGTTGATCCAAATCTCTCTTCATACATTCACCCCCATTCCATACTCCAAGCATGAATGTCAGACATAAACCAAAAGAACCAACCAGAGCATGTCGAGGCTAAACCACCTCACCCTCATTGATAGAAACTAGGATTTATCATAATCCATCCTAGATCACTAAGCCAACACAATGAACACATCATACCAATCTTTACCATGATCTCCACTGGGTCACTAGGCCAAATAAGCATGGATGCCAATAGATTTCTCCACCTACACCATGAGGAATTTTCTTGTCTCCTAGTCTCTCAAGATTTACCGCAATCCAAACTTGGATCAATATGCCCTAAATCAAGACTCACTCTCTACAATTTACCACATATCCCAAACTCAGGACCACTAGGCCTAATGGAGAGAAATCTACCTCTTGGATTTATTGTATATCCTGCCATTCACTGGTAAGGATTCCTAGGCTCACCGAGGCAACACAATCCTAGCTTTACCACAACCCTCAGTATGGCTCAGGGGTCATTAGGCCAGTTCCTTTACCATGATCCATAGTCCAATTTAGGGACCACTAGGCCATGTGCTCTATCATTCGGAGCTCCACCCCACTCAACTTCGAATCCATTTCGAAATCTATCTCAACCAAAACATGAGAACCCTATCTCACCATAGCTATCTGGAAATGGCAAGGCTAGGATGAAAACACATTTACACCAGGAAAAATCCATGCAACAACAAAAGAACCACATGCAATACAATGCATGCCAAATCTAGCAAGGAAATCACACATGAAAATTGATACTTGCAAAGAATCCTTCTGTAGCTGCTTGATCCTAACTTTCCCTACTTGATCTTTTCTTCCTCTTGCCTCCTTTTCCTTTCTTGATCCAATGCAAAAATGCTCCAAGAAATCTCTAAGTGTCCAAGAGTGAGAGATAAAGAGAGAGAATAATGAGAGAGCTCCAAAACTCAACTGGAAAAAGGTTACAAACTGATCCTCATAAGCCTTTTTATTAATGAGGCCTCTATTTTTTTCATTTTTCATTATTTTCCTTGATTTTCCTCCTCACGTGCAACTTGTGACCTTTCATGTCCCTTTTCTCCTAATTTCTGTTATTTTCGTAAATAATATGCCAAAAATTCCATCTTTCCTTTCTAAAGCCTTAGCCATTAACTTTTCCAATTTCCTTAGCCATAATAAACTGATGAACACCCACACTAGGATGTATTTCCCACCATTTGAATTGGAATACATGTCCCATCATCTGTGGTCTTATATATTTTTACATAAGGTTTATACAAGTCTATTACAAAAACCTCCCCCTAGAACACTGTCCTCGATGTTCAATGACACCTATAACCACAAAGACTACTGGAAACAAAACATACTTCCCATGGAGCTTTATAACACATCTTATTACAGTATTTACAATGACCATCTCCTAGAACATGAAAACCATACCCTTTACTAGAGCTTTATAACACAGATCACTATGATATTTACAATGATATACACATATATACACATATGCACATTTTCTCATCCAGGAAATAAAAGGATACGATGCCTATATTAATCAACAAGGGAATCCAATCTCAAGTATTACTAGATTCATTTCCTTCCTAGGAAGTCTAGAATCCAGTGCCACAGTCAAATCTGTATCCAATGTCCAATGCTACAATCTCGTGCTACATGTCCCCTTAATGAATAGTTATCGGTTCATTGTTACAGGGCACACTCCCAATGTGCATATTATTCCATTTGGAAATGCTAATAACCAAAATAAATATATCTGTGACCTTCCCTTCTCTTCTACATAGTCCCTTGAAAAATCTGGTCACTCCCTTCCGTGTAGTCACTCACCTTCAGAGTTCCCCGGCATCCCCTATCCCAGGTGATCCATCCCTTGGCAAGGATTCCTTGCATCGGAAGGTCAACAGTCAAGGCATATACCTACCTTAAAACCACCATATCAGTCATAACATGCTCATCGAAATCAATGGACACTATTGGGTACTAGTGTCCCACAATGTCCTTGCTCTTGAAGTGCTTTAGCAACATACTGCTGCATGTTTGAATTCCTTTTGTTGTTACTGCTAATTCTTGCAGTTGATTTCAACCACCCAATTGGGCATGTCCATGTTTTCTTGTACTAAGCACAAGATTTCCATTAGATTCAAATAAATTGGAATAACTTCAAATCATACCTCATTGGTAGTGCACTAATAAGGTAGACTTGCAATCCTGTTTACTTCCTGTCACAACAAGTAAAACTAGCATCTTTGACCAAATCATCATTTATAAATATATCACATCATGTTAGCTCAAACTCAATGACCATATATCAAAATCATTAATCACATGTAAACATCATTAATCAAAACCATAGATCACATGTAAACATCATTAATCAAAACCATAGATCACATGTAATCATCATAGACCAGAATCATAAATCACACACATAATAAAACTGAAATAAAATTTTGATACTTAACCTTTCATCAATCACACATACAATCACACATACAATCAACATGAAATACAATAACATGCAATACATGCACCTACACATGACATACTACATGCACATCTACACCCAGTGTACCACACAAACAAATACATACTCCTACGTCCGATGTACAAAAAAACACAACACGTATACATACACAATGTAAATCACAAGACCTACATCCGCACACAACATGTGACACCAAAAAATGCATACACATACACTTGATATACAACACAACTCGTACATCTATACTCAATGTACAATGCCACACAATGCATGTACCCACACAAAGTACAACATAATGAATATGGATGTCATGATACCATGACTACACAATGCACACACATAGTATTGCCTTTACACAACACAACATGTACGACATGCACACAATACCACACATACACCAATACGATATGTACATGTTGTAGCACTATTTGGTTTTGATAAGGTAGAATAAAATAGTCAAAAAATAAAACATATTTTGAAAAAATGCTAAGTTAGGATATGGACATAACAATAGTGAATAAAATGTTTTTGAAAAAATATTGATGATGATGTCCATATCAAAGAAAATGTTAGGTTAGATGTCCCAAAAAATAAAGACAAAAATAAAATGTTAGGTTAGAAAGAAAAGAAAACAAATAAACTCTAAAGGTGAGCAAGTCTAAATGTCACTACTATATTTTTCTACGAAATAATGGTTGTGTGTAGCTTGTCATAAATGCCATAACCCATCACAATCAAACTATTTAATCTTGACTGCTTCACACTTTAAATTTGATGTTATAGTTAGAGAATAAATATCTGGCCAAACTTTTTAATCTTGGTAGATCAGTAGTTAGGTGGAGAATAACAAGGTGATCATTAGTTTAATATGAGCCTTTGGAGGTTATAAGGTTACAATTAGATAGTTTAATTCTGTAAAATAAAAAGAAATCAAAAGGGTTTGCTAGCCTAAATGCACCCATTAAGTGAAGAAAAAATGATAGGATAAGCAAAGGGTAAGTAGAAGAAAGGTTGCAGAAGTTTGATTATTGATTGGACAAAATGTACATTTATCATGTTTCTATGTCCATGAGGCAATTACACAAAGCAAATGAAGGTCTACAAGATCAATTAATTAACTTCCCATTCATCTCCATTCATCCCTATCTTCACTAATTTCCTCTTCTCACCTTCATACATTCAGATTCATTCATTTTCCATCAAAACCCTTTTCCTATGGTTAAAATCCTTTTTGCCTAGGAAAAGTAAAAAAACCCATGCTAAATCCCCTTTTACCAAAAACCCACAGAAAAATGTTTACCCTAAATATTGATGTATATATGTGAAAAGCAAATAACCCATGAAAAGCATAATACTTAGTATATTTCCCCTTTTCGCGTATATTTCCCCTTTCCACTCATATTTCATATTAACTCTAACTTAATGTATTAAACCCCTAAATTCCCTTTTCTTGTATAATATTAACTCCCTTTATTAAACAACTCAAAACCTTAAGTTTTACAATAAAACTATGTACTTTCATAAAATATCACATCGTAAACCTTTTCATATGAATGCACTCTCTGCCATTGCAATATGCAATGTGCGCAGACCCGATGCAATATATATTATACTTCATACCCATATCACATTCGCCCCCATTGCAAGTCCCAGCTAAAAAAATAACCCTCCGTCATTGCGATCTCCAATTGTGATGGGAACCCGGACCCTATCGCACTATTAACCATGTTTTATTTCCATGTCGCGTCCGGCCTCTATCACATTCCTTTGTGATGGGCCTTCCTTCGCTAAACCATGATTGCGATATGCGATAGGAAACCTGGACCCGATATCATTTATTCACCCCAATTCATATTTTTTCAAATCCACATTATCGTGTTTTGTGAAGGATTTCTTTGTTAAATTGCTTTTATGATTTAAATGAAGAAATAACATAAACCTCCATTTAACCACTAATCTCAATTTTAATTCATAAATAAATCCATTGCTGCCATAATTAATCAATTAGGATCCTTCACGCTGCTATTTCACTCCACCACTATCCGACCTAAGGCATTCAAATCTGTGACTGTCAACCCTCAGTGATTTCGGGTTGGCTCTCTGTACGAGCATTACCCACCCGAAAAGCAGTATTCCACTGACCTCCCTTGCTACGTGTCAAGATCAGATCATTTTGGGTGACCCCCTCCCAAAACCACCCATGCCTTATAAGTGGTGTGATGAAAACCAAACCGCCCCCCGCATAACGACAAAAATCCACTGTTCACTTTGCTCCATATTTCAAAAAAGAAAAGTCGTTTCTCGTTGAAACACAAAAATTACCATTCTGCCTTGGTTTCGCCTGTTTTCATAGTAAACCCTCCATAAGCCTCTGTTACCAACTAAGCCATGGTTTTACCATCCAATATGCTCCAGACTCCTTCCAATATCCTTTCAAGTTCAATAAAGCCATTGAAGACCTCCTCTGTCACATAGCTTTTCTTAACAATTTATGTGTTTTGCAGGTAAAGACTTCTATTCTAGGCTTAAAAAGAAACATCCTGCATACATTTCAAAGACAAATCTAAAGGGATTTACTATTGAAAAACACAGTAAAAACCTGAAATGCATAGTAAAGAAAAAAAAGGAACACAGTAAAGGTTAATCAGCAGGGTCAAATGATATTCAGAGAGTTTAGAGTGTATCAGATGAAAGATCAAATTAAGAAATCAACCAAGCGTAAAGGATTCAAACAGACAAGCAGCCTAAAGGGGCAAAATATCAAACAGAAAAGCCAGCACAACCTGAATAAAAGGGAGAACAAGAAGTAGTTCAATAGCTACCCCTATCTTCTTGTATGAAGATCTTTCCTTTTCTAGAATAAATCTTAATCAGTTTTAGGATATTTCCTTAGTTTCATTATTGTATAAATAAATCTCTTCTCGAGTTGTTAATGGTTCGAAGTTCAAGATTCATTGTTCATTTCTTGTTAAGTTGTGACTGTTCATGCTACTTTGAACCTGGAAGCCACCTTTGAAGGAAGATTTTGTAGACACTTGATGTACTCAGTCTTTTTGGAACCTTAATACAAAGCAGAGGATTCTAAATTTGGTTTTACATAGTTTGTGTTATCTTGTAAGTTTTTCCAGTTATCAATCATTATGTTTTTCTTCATATGCTTATGAATTATAGAGATATCTAGGTAGGAATAATCGTGTCTCAATTTATTCCTATAAGCTCCTGAAGTAATCATCTATTAAGAGAATGGATTAATGAACTGTCTTTTTATCTAATCCCCTCTAGTCAATAAATCATCAACATCTTATGTAAGCTTAAGTATACTGCCTTGAACCTTTGGAACATAGTTTAGAAGGTTTTCATACTTATGATTGTTCTTTTTTACAGTGTAGAAACTATGATAATCATATTATCTTCTGTCTTCTTCTCACCTATTTTTGATCTATATCATTGTGTAAAGCTTTATTGCAGCCTTTTGCTGAGATATTAATATAACCAAAGGATTAATTACTTCAATTCTACATCTGTCTTCATTCATTGGTCTTCCAAAACTAAAACCAAAAACCCCAAAACAACTATTTTAGATGCTCTAACATTAGTAGCTGACCTACTACTATCTCAGACGTGCAACATCAGACTGGCGCCATTGCCGGGGATTCAAATTTCATTTAAGTTTCTCTTGGGACAACAATATTCTTTCATTATTTCTTTAAAGGTGATTAAAGGTTTAGAAAGGTTAAAATCATTCACCTAGGCAACTCCACACTCCCAAGGTGACACCTTTGAAACATACGAGATATCGTTCAGAAGCTGACATAGTTAGTCCTCTGTCAGATCTTGAAAGGATTTTGAGAAAAGCAAATTTTAAAAGGGGACACCAACCATCTTCTTCTTCCTCTTCAGTCCTATAGTCTGAAGAATTAGAATCATTTTACCTCTATAGTAAAATCCCATTTGATCCTGATTACTCCCATTTATGACCTAGGGTTGCTGAACTTCTAGATAAAGGAGTTGATTTTAAGCCAGCATACCTTATTCATTCATTAGAATATCATACAATACCCACACTACCATCAAGATCACCTAAAACTGAATCTGATTTTGGTGTTAATCTACGAAAACATAAACCCACAGATTTTATATCCCCTACCGCATATCATTTTCCTTTCATTTTTGACCGACCTGAAGCTTCTTCTTCTGAACAATTTGAGGAGACCTTCTCTATATATTCCAATCCTCTCTTTGAAACAAAAGGGGTATTCCTTTACAGGTCCCAATGTTAGTTCTTAAGACTCCTTTGAAGTCTTTCAGGAGATCTCCTCCTTTACTTCCAACTAGTTCATCAACCTTTGAATCACCATATTCTTCCTCTACTTCTTCTTCATCCTCTACATCCACACAAACACCTCATACTCTACCTAGAAAACCTCATATACCTCAAGAACCTCATACACCACTTGCTATCATGGCTTTCTGACCTATTGTACAGGCTAGATATGCTGCCTTAGTCTTACCTAATAACCTTGATGCATTCCTAGCTGGATACTTAAAATACCTTCCCAAGTATAATGGAGAAACTCTTCCCTCGGTTGAGGACCATCTTCAAGCTTTCCTAGACTTTGCAGACAACATGAATATTGAACAAGAAAACGTTTATATGAGATTGTTTGTACAATCACTTGAAGGAAATGTGAGGATTTGGTTTAGGCAGTCACCAACAGCTTCCATTAGAAATTGGGAAGAGTGTACAACCATATTTAAAAATCAATGGGGTGTGAAAAAGGATCCTTTTTACTTCCTCATAGAATTTGAAGAGCTTAAAAGGAACTTTAGTTAACCAGTATCATATTTTGTCAAAAAATTCAATAAACTCCATCGCAAAATGCCTATTGATTATAAGCCCCCTGTAGCAGTATCTAAGTCTAGATTCTCTAAAGATTTTGATGATGATCTTGTTGTTATGTGAGAGAGAACTTCAAGAACTCTTGAAGATATGCAAGAAAATGCTATAGAAGTAGAAGAAAATAGGGAAACCTCAATTTCTTTATAACTTAAGGAAGAAAAGGCCCAAAGAAAACTCAAATTTGTTCAAGAAGCCTCTAGTTCCTCTAAGACTAAATCAGAAGACTCAAAAATAGATGAAATAACATCTCTTCTTAGAAACCAATCAAATATGATTTCAAAGATTGAGACCCAACCTAGGACAATACAACAAATAATTACTAGACATCAAAACCAAAATCAACGTCAGTATAAAAGAAATTCACCAGTACAAATTCTTCAGAGACCTAGCAATGATCAATAGGTTCCTACTCCTCTATTGATAGATGATCAACAACCTGATGATAATACTATGAAAATTACTGAAGATATTAATAGTGTGGGTTCTTCTTCCAATCAAACAACCATCATTCCTCTCTCACAACAAAATCATGTTCAAGAAGATCAGGAAGCTTCACAAGTCTCTAAATATCATGCTTTCTCTGAATTTTTAATTGCAGATTTAAACAAGAGGTATGATCTTAGGCTTAGACCTAGTCCTGGGAGACCTCCAAAGTAAACTCCAATAATTGAACCATGTACCAAAACTATTGAATCTTAAAAAACTCTTATTTAGTCCTTAGATCAGTCAATTGATACTACCTAAACTAGTAAAAACATTTTGACTACATTTAATGTTGAAAAGAATTAGAGAGGGTTATGATCCCAATTCCACTATTAGAACTTTCTAAAAACCCTAGTTACAAAAGCCAAGCCACAAAATGGATACAAAATACCTCGGTTGATGCTGAAGGGATGTCATAAGTCTACAAGATGAAAAACCAGCAGTAGATTTTGGCCCTCGTTCAAACATGATACATAAGATAGTGCCTCCTTTCTATGTAACTCTTAAAACAAATGATTCCATGTTGTATAATTGTATGCTTGATTCAGGAGCATCACACAACCTTATGCCAAAATCTATCATGGACCATTTGAAACTCAACATAACTAAATCGTACCATGACGTGTACACCTTTGATTCTAAAAGGGTGCCCTGTTTAGGATTGATTAAGGATCTAGTGGTTACCCTTGCCCAAATTCTAGTGAAAATTGTAGTACATGATATTGTTGTCATAGATATCCCTCCCAAGTTTGGAATGCTCCTTTCTATGCCTTGTTGTGCCAAATTAGGGGGAACTCTACAGATGGATATATCATATGCTATTATTCCTCTTTATGGAGGAGAGAAATTAAGATTATATAGAGAGGTAAGATTTGTACATACTATTTGTAAGACTGATCAGCCAAGGAACCATCCAATTTATGAAATAGATCAAGAATTTGGTTGTTTTCAACTCACTTCAAACCAAAATAAAACTAAAGTCAAAATTGAAGAGGTAGTTGAAAGTCCTGAACCAAACCAAACTAATATTTGGAAATTGTTCTTTGATGGCTCTTGCACGAAAGATGGGGCAGGAGCTAGAGTAGTTTTAATTTCACATGAAAAAAGAAAATATAACCCAATCATTGAAATTAGAATTTGAAGTTACAAATAATGTGGTTGAATATGAATCTTTTCTTTTAGGATTGCAATTAGCCAAAAGCTTAAAATTTCAAAACTTAAGTGTTTTTACTAATTCAAAACTTATTTTTAAGCAAGTAAGAAATGCTTGCTAGACCAAGCACCCTAGACTTAGGTCCTACCGAAATGAAGTATGGTATTCAGTTGAAAACTTCTTTGATGCTTTTAATTTGACTCATATTCTGAGAGATCAGAATATTCATGCAGATGCCTTAGTTGTCTCTGCTATCTCTTTTAAAATTCCTGATCATACTGATGTACTCTATCAGATACAAGTCAAATATAGGCCATCTATCCCAGATAATCTAAAACATTGGCAAATATTCGAAGATGATGAAAAATTGAAATCATTTCTACAAATTTATGAAGATAAAACTGAAATAAATGAAAATGCAGATGGAAATGATACTTCAGATTTTCAAACCCAAATTTCTAATCATGAAATTATTTAATTATCTAATAATTTTATTCCAAAGGACTCGTTTCTTTAGAAAAAATTGTTTGATCAAAATGATGTCCTCCGAAACCCTCAGTGCATTTCTTCAGAAGATGACCTAGAAGAGATTAACATTGGAACTATTGAAGATATCAAAAACATCAAAATATGTGCATCTCTAGACCTTTAGATCAAATCTCAATACCTTAAGTTACTGCAAAATTATAAGGATGTTTTTGCTTGGACTTATGCAAATCTAAATACCTATGATAATTCATTAATACATCATAAGATCCCTTTGAAGCTAGAAGCAAAACCTTATCAACAGAAACTTAGAAGGATAAATCCAACCCTTCTACCAACTGTAGAAAGGGAGATTAAGAAAATGTTAGATGCTCAGATCATCCTCCCTCTTATATGTTCTAATTGGGTTGCAAATCTAGTTCCTGTTAGAAAGAAAAATGGAGAAGTAAGACTCCATGTGGATTTTAGAAATTTGAACAAGGCATCATTAAAAGATAATTATCCTTTTCCCAAAATGGATCAATTACTTCAAATGGTTTCAGGAGCACAAAGAATTTCTATTCTTGATGGTTTTTCAGGTTATAATCAGGTGAATGTTGATACAACAGACAGAGAGAAGACAACTCTTACTACACCCTGGGGTACATTCATGTACACTAGGATGCCATTTGGCTTAACCAATGCTGCTGCAACATTTCATAGAGCTATGTACAAAGATTTTATGGGTCAGGTAAATAAATTTGTGGTTATTTATCTTGATGACATAACTGTTTTTTCTAAATCTGATCAGAAACATCTAAAGCACTTGATGAAGGTTTTTGACAGGTGTAGAAAATTTGGAATATAATTGAACCCTAAGAAGTCCTTTTTTGTTGTCAAAGAAGGAAAACTTTGGGCCATATAATTCCAAAGGAGGGAGCAGTAATTGACCCCAAGTGAGTATCTACCATTGAAACATTGACCTTACCTAGAAACAAGAAGGAGATTCAAGCTTTTCTAGGCAAGATTAATTTTCTAAGGAGGTTTATTCAAAATTATGCAAATATTATGAAAGATATAACTAACATGCTCCGAAAGGTCCATGAATTCAAATGGACTTCCTCTTATAGGCATGCATTTGAACAAATAAAAAGGGATATCTCTGAAGCTCCCACATTAGCCATCCCTCATTATACTAAGCCATTTAGTATTTTCTCTTTTGCCTCTAAAATAATCCTTTCTTCTGTTCTATTACAGAAAAATGAAGATTCCCATGACCAACCATAGCCTTTTTCAGCAAGGTTATGAGAGATGTTGAGCTTAAGTATGACATCATTGAGAGATGCTGAGCTTAAGTATGACATCATTCAAAATGTATGTCTTACATTCACCTATTACTACTTATGTCCCAAATAGTGCTGTGAAAATTGTCCTAACCCAACTAGGCACTGATGGGAAAAGAGGTAGATGGATCACTCAAATTATGGAGTTTGATCTAACTATCAAGACTACCAAGTTAGTAAAAGGGCAAGGATTAGCCAAGCGTCTAGCTGAATCCAACTACAAAGTACTTGGAATCAATTCTGTTTTAGAAATACAGGGGAAGAATACACAAGAACCTTTTGTCCTTGCAGAAGGGGAGAATCCACAAGAAACTTCCCTTCATCCTAAAGAGGAGAATCCACAAGAACCTTCCCTTCATCCTAAAGGGGAGAATCTGTGAGAACCTCTACCTTCAGAGCAGATCAGTCCTATACACATTGATTAAAAATTCTTGTTGCCAAATTGGTATCAAGATATTGTAAATTTTTTGATCCATTTTGGGTGTCCAGCATCATTCTCCAAAACCCAGTGTAAAACCCTTAAGTTAAAATCAATCAAGTACTGCATTATAAATGAAAATTTATACTAGAAATATCCACAAAATATTTTGTTATTATGTTTAACAGAATCATAAACTGAAGGAATCATTTATCAGTTTCATACAGGATTTTGTGGGGGACATTATGCTTGGAGAGCAACAACATACAATATTCTGAGAGGAGGATTTTAATGGCCCAAATTGTTCTTAGAAGTAGGGGAAAAAGTTAGAGGTTGTGTTCCTTGTCAAATGTTTGCTGGTAAACAAAAATTAGCAGCTCTTCCACTTGTTCCATCAATTTTTTTAGCACCTTTTTCTCAATGGGGATTATATTTTGTTGGAGAGATTTACCCCATTGCAAATAATCAGCATAAATGGATCCTCATTGAAACAGACTACTTTACTAAATGGGTGGAAGAAATTCCAGTCATAAATGCTACTGATTCAGAAGTAATTAAGTTTGTTGAGGAGAATACCTTATATAGATATGGTTTCCCAACTCAAATTGTCATTGATAATGCAACAACTTTTTCTAGTGTTAAAATGATTGACTTTTTCCAGAAATATCAGATTTTGTTACATCATTCAACTCCATACTACCCTCAAGGTAATGGCCTTGCAGAGTCATCAAACAAATGTCTAGTAAAGGTAATAAAAAAGACTCTAGTTGATCATAAGAAGAGCTGGGATTCATATTTTATTTATGCAGTATGGGAAGAAAGAATTACTCCAAAGAGATCAACTGGAAATCTCCATTTCAATTAGTCTATGGGAAGGATGCAATTTTCCCTACCAATTTTGCCTTCCCTGTTTTAAAATTCCTGCAAGATTCTACAGATGAACTTGATGATTTTTCAAGAAGAATAAATCAGATTATTGAACTTAATGAAAACAAAGATGAAGTTCAATACAAATTGACTAAATATGAGAATAAGATGAAGGCCCTGTTTGACAGAAGAGCCAGGGAAAGCGACTTTAAGGAAGGTGATCTAGTTCTAAGATGGGATGCTAGGAGAGAAGAGAAAGGAAAGCACGACAAATTTAACAATCTATGGTTTGGACCTTTAGAAATTGTTGAAGTCAAGGGTAACTAGACTTTTGTGTTGTAGAATCTTGAGGGGCTATATTCCACTTATCCCGTAAATGAAAGGTTTCTCAAAAACTACATTCAATACTAAGAAGTTGAAATAGTTTTCATTGTAAATACTCTGGTTTTCTTTTACGTTTCAAGATGACAGTGTGATTTAATTTACAGCAATGACTCCATAGCCCGAGGAGAAGGCACATGGATATGCAGGTTCTTTGCATTCTATAGGAGAAATAAGTCCCCAGATGGAGCCAATGTTGTAGCATTTTTTGGTTTTGATAAGGTAGAATAAAATAGTCAAAAAATAAAAAATATTTTGAAAAAATGCAAAGTTAGGATATGGACATAACAATAGTGAATAAAAAGTTTTTGAAAAAATATTGATGATGATGTCCATATAAAAGAAAATGTTAGGTTAGATGTCCTAAAAAATAAAGACAAAAAGAAAATGTTAGGTTAGAAGGAAAAGAAAACAAATAAAATCTAAAAGTGAGCAAGTCTAAATGCCACTAATATTTTTTCTGCAAAATAATGGTTGTTTGCAGCTTGTCATAAATGCCACAACCCATGGCAGTCAAACTGTTTAATCTTGACTACTTCATGCTTTACATTCGATGTTATAGTTAGAGAATAAAGTTTTGGCTAAACTATTTAATCTTGGCACATCAGTAGTTAGGTAGAGAATAGTAAGGTGCACATTAGTTTAATCAATGCCCTTGGAGGTTATAAGGTTAGAATTAGATAGTTTACTTCTGTAAAATAAAAATAAAGGAAAAGGGTTTGCTAGCTTAAATGCACCCATTAAGTGAAGAAAAAATGATAGGATACACAAGTGGTAAGTAGAAGAAAGGTTGCAGAAGTTTGATTATTGATTGGACAAAATGTACATTTATCACGTTTCTATGTCCATGAGGCAATTACACAAAGAAAATGAAGGTCTACAAGATCAATTAATTAACTTCCCCTTCATCTCCATTCATCCCTATATTCACGAATTTCCCCTTCTCACCTTCATACATTCATATTCATTCATTTTCCATAAACACCCCTTTTCGTAAGGTTAAAATCATTTTTTCCTAAGAAAAGTAAAAAACCAATACTAAATCCCCTTTTACCCAAAAACCCACAAAAATATGTTTACCCTAAGTATTGATGTATATACACAAAAATAAAATAGCCCATGAAAAGCATAATACTTAGTATATTTCCCCTTTTCGCGTATATTTCCCCTTTCAGCTGATATTTCATATTAACTTTAACTTAATTTATTAAACCCCTAAATTCCCTTTTCCCGTATATCATTAACTCCCTTTATTAAATAACCCGAAACCTTAAGTTTTATAATAAAACTATGTATTTTCATAAAATATTGCATTGCAAGCCTTTTCATATGAATACACTCTCCGCCATTTTGATATGTGATGTGCGATGGACCCAACACAATATATATTATAATTCATATCCATATCGCATCTGCCCCCTTTGCAAGTACCGACTAAAGAAATAACCCTCCATCATTGCAATATATGATTGTGATCAGGAACTCGGGAACCCGGACCCGATCGCAGTATTAACCATGTTTTATTTCCATGTCGTGTCCAGCCCCTATCTCATTAATTTGCGATGGGACTTCCTCCGCTAAACCGTGATTGCGATATGTGATAGGAAACCCAAACCCAATATCATTTATCTACCCCAATTCGCATTTTTTCAAATCCGCATTATGGTGTTTTGCGAAGGATTTCTTTGTTAAATTGTTTTTATGATGTAAATGAAGAAATAACCTAAACCTCCATTTAACTGCTAATCTCAATTTTAATTCATAAATAAAGCCATTGTTGCCATAATTAATTGATTGGGCTCTTCCTCGCTGCTCTTTCACTCCAGCACTGTCTGATCTAAGGCATTCAAATCTGACGATCCTTAGTGATTTTGAGTTGGCTCTCTATACGGGAATTACCCACCAAAAAAGCAGTATTCCACTGGCCTCCCTTGCTACGTGTCCAGCTCAGAGCATTTAGTGTGACCACCTCCCAAAACCGCCCATGCCTTATAAGTAGTGCGATGAAAATCAAAACCGCCTCCCGCATAATGACAAAAAGCCACTATTCCGTTCGCCCCATATTTCAAAAAAGAAAAGCCATTTCTCCATTTAAACGCAAAAATTACCATTTTGCTTTTATTTAGCCTGTTTTCACGGTAAATCCTCCATAAGCCTCTTCGACCAATTAAGCCATGCTTTTACCATTTGATACACTCCAGACTCCTTCCAATATCCTTTCAAGTTCAATAAAGCCATTGAAGACCTCCTCTATCACATAGGTTTTTTTAACAATTTCTGTGTTTTTCAGGTAAAGACTTTTGTTCCAGGCTTACAAAGAAAAATCCTGCATACAGTTTGAAGAAAAATAAAAAAGGGATTTATTGTTGAAAAACCGAGTAAAAACCTAAAATGCACTATAAAAAAGAAGAAGAAAGGAACACAGTAAAGGTTAATCAGTGTTGTCAAATAATATTCACAGAGTTTAAAGAGTATCAGATGAAAGATCAAATGAAGAAATCAAGCAAGCGTAAAGGATTCAAATAGTCAAGCAACTTAAAGGGGAAAAATATCAAACAACAAAGCCAACACAACTTGAATAAAAGGGACATCAAGAAGCAGTTTGATAGCTACCCCTATCTTCTTGTATGAAGATATTTCCTTTCATAGAATAAATCTTAATAAGTTTTAGGATATTTCCTTAGTTTCATTATTGTATAAATAACTCTCTTCTCGAGATGTTAATGGTTCGAAGTTCAAGATTCATTGTTCATTTCTTGTTAAGTTGTGACTATTCATGCTACTTTGAACCTAGAAGCCACCTTTGAAGGAAGCTTTTGTAGAAACTTGATGTACTCAGTCTTTCTGGAACCTTAATACAAAGCAGAGGATTCTAAATTTGTTTTACATAGCTTGTGTTTTGCTATAAGTTTTTCCAGTTATCAATAATTATGTTTTCTTCATATGATTATGACTTATAGAGATATCTAGGTAGGAATAATTATGTCTCAATTTAGTCGTATAAGCTCCTGAAGTAATCATCTATTAAGAGAATGGATTAATGAACTATCTGTTTAGCTAATCCCCTCTAATCAGTAAATCATCAACATCTTATGTAAGCTTAATTATACTACCTTGAATCTTTGGAACGTAGTTTAGAAGGTTTTCCTACTTATGATTGTTCTATTTTACAGTATGGAAACTTTGATAATCATATTATTTTCTGTCTTCTTCTCACCACTATTTTTTTATCTATATCACTGTGTAAAGCTTTATAGCAGTGCTTTGTTGAGATTTTAATATAACCCAAAGGATTAATTGCTTCAATTTTACATCTGTCTTCATTCATTGGTCTTCCAAAACTAAAACTAGAAACCTCAAAATAAATATTTTAGATGCTTTGGAATTGGTAGTTGACCTACTACTATCTCAAAGGTACAACACAACACATACACAGTACCACTTGTACAGAGAACCACTTGCACAATGTGTGCACAATGTCACATGTACATGACACCACATGCTCAACATGTACACAACACCACATGTACACTACATCACCTATACAATGTGTACACAATACCACATGCACACAATACCATGTGCATTACATGTATACAAAACCACATGTCCACAACTTCACCTGCATGACATGTACACAACACCACATGCACATAAAACCCTATGTACAACATGTATATGGCACCACATTCTCACAACAACACTTGTACAATTATGCACACAACACCATATGTACATAAAACCATTTTCACAACATGTAAACAACACCATATGTCTATAGCACTGCATATCCAAGATGTACAAAGAATCCTCTGTACACATCACTGCATATCCAACATGTACATAGCACCATCTATACCCAACACTGAATATGAAACAACACTATTGATATCACCTTGTACAGAAAATTACATAAACAACCTGTATACACACTATATATAAACAACACCACATGCACACCAGATCACAGATGAAACATGTACAACATATACAACTTATCCACAACTGTAATACCACTCATCTAGAACCACATTGTCTCTACCAAGAAACCAACTTGTTTCCAATTACTTACCCATGCTTGTCCCAGCATGCCACAAACCACACTACCTTCATTTTGTTGATGTATCCTGTAGTGTTACATCTCATAACATAAACATAGTAAAAAATAAAAACATACAATATCAATTCATACCCACATGATACTAACCTCGTATATTTTTCACGAATAATCTTCCCACTTGATTCCCATAAGACCGAGAACATATTCATGTCATTCTCCTTCATAAGCAATCATTCCTTCACAAGAACAATTCTTGATGACCCTATTAGATAGTGACATATATACATAGATATATAGATACATATGCATAAAAATTAGCATGAAACAATAATGATCCTCTCAAACAATCACAACATACATACATGCATGTATACATATATATACACCATCATAATCATGATCACAACATAATTACCATATATCATAAGGTCTAGGTTAAGATAACTTCCTTATTTGTACATAACATGCACAACATTTAGAACCATATTTCCCAACTTAGCCAAGGCATCCGACACCTCATATCCATTTACTTTACCCTTTTTGGTTACCTCTCTCATGTTTGTATTTCCACTGTCCATTTACCACAATGGACCAACCAGTCTAACCGACTATAATAGTCTTACATTCTACTATGCTTACTCATGAATAGAGCTTCATTTGGGTCTCACATTAAGTGTTGGGTACCACACAACTCTCCTTGAGTGTCATTAACTTTCCTCTTTCCCAACCAATTCCCAAGACTCAAAACATAAAAGGCAAGCCAAGAAACATACCAGAAGAAAACCATGAAAACCAATATCAATATGACACCTCAAACAAAGTGTCATAGCTATGCACTAGAAACACGTAAAATCAAAAATCAAGCGCAATAATCACATAACACCAAAGCATAAGACTAACAACAAGCACCATGAATCAATCCCCATGCTTCTAAAGGAAAGCGCAACCTAAGCCTTATTCAATATTTCATGACAACCTCTCTTTCCATGTAACTCCCTGCATCATATTTCCATAACACATAAATTTCAATGCATAAATAAACATAACAATACAATGGTTACCTTACCTTGTTGTGCCAAGCATGTTTCTTGCAACTCAACGCATCCACCCCATCTCTAACAGGACTCCAATCCCCTTGACAGATCCACCTATAACTAGAGACTAGATCACATACCTACCAAATACATGTTGATGAATATAGCACATATCCAAATAATTTCAAACAAAACCAAGGTTAAGAAGGCTTCCTGTATGTAAAAAACTCATTCACTTGGAATTAGGGTTTCTAAACATAGCCAAAGGAATTATTACCCTAGTCCTTTCTTTTACCATTTATCTTGCTACAATCGAATATTATTGCATGCTATCACATCATCCAATTGTTAGTTATATCAAAAAATCACTTATTGCCTTGTCATGCTAATACCAAGCATGTTTCTTGCAACTGTTCACACATGTTAACCACATGTTCCAAACATGAAGACAATCATACATATCAATTCGAAATCAACCTTTACCAAGACTAATAGTCACGTCATACCCATAATCAACTCATAGTCATAAGAAATAATGCCTACAACTGTCACCTATTACACTCAAGTACATATCAATTGTCTCAACACATATGTGTTAGTACAATCATCTTAAAACAAGATCATTTCTTCATGAAATCCTATAGATGCATACTCATATCATGCAATTAATCAAACATTCAACAACAAATATATGACATAATAGACACCAAATACTCAAACACCAAATAGATGACATAATCAACAATGAAGCAACAAGTAGATGACATAAGAAATTTCATACCTTAATGTATCTCAAGGAAGGCTATTGTATTTTCACAATCAATCTAGTTAGCATGATATAAATTTACAACACATCAGCTCAAGAACAACTACGATTGCAATATCCATAACAATAACTAACTAACAGGTTCACATCATAAGCTCATAAAACATTTTCATTCATACATAATAAATACATCTGCACAATCAATCTAGATTAGTATGACATAATATCACAAAATATTAAATCATACCTGAATGTCATAACCCTAACCATTTGCATAGATTAATCCAACTTAATATGATACATATAATGCCAATATCTTAATGTAATAACCCTAATCATCAAGTTACTAGCATATAACAATAATAAGATATATATCATTCTCATCGACAACATATAACCTAATCATCAAGTTATCTAACATAAAACAATAATAACAGTGCATACAACCATAGGTTACTATCATTCATAGCTATTCTACACATGTGCATATGACTACACTAATCAACTAGCATCTATCATGTATATAATCATAACATCAATAGAAATGTACATAAACATAATGTATATAATCCTAATGCATATAAAAATCCATAAACCTACATACCTGCATGCCCAACATACAAACATGTATGATGACATGCTCTTGCCTTGAGGTCCAATGTTGCAACTTCACTTTAATGATCTACATTTCCTTCTCTATCTTAGCCAACTGTTGTGGGTGAAACAACCCTAGGGCTTTGGGTTGAGAACCCCAACAAAAAACAGGGAAAACCACAATAATAAATGCTCAGGAAATCAACAAAAATGCTCATTCTACTAAACTGTGTAGGAGTGTCCTTACCTGGATGTCCTTCATTTGGGTAGATCTCGTAGGGTGAAAAACCTTAGCTCCTCTTGATGTTCTTGAAACATGAAAATGATTCAAACGGAACATACTCAAAGGTAGAAACATAACGCATGTTCATGATAGTAACTTTAATCATATAAATGAATGACTAATTATACATTAATATAAGATTCATAAATAGATTACAACATAATTTGATGCATAAACACATTTAATATCAGAAAGGAAAAAGCATTCCTTTTATTGAAGTTAGCTACAAGTAAAGTGGAGAAATACGACCTGATTCCTTCTCCGGCTCCAAGTGGAACCATCCTCTGGATCCGTCCTTTTCTGACCTTCAACAATCTTCCTCCATCACCAATACAAGGCTATCTCAAGCAAGATGGAGGATATCTATAACAAGGAAACAAGGGTTTCCTGAAGGTTTGGGGAGTGCAGGAGGCACACGGATTCATCAAACTCGATTAGGAATAATCTCACTATAGTATCAATATCTCATATCTTCTCCCTTAAGGCCTTCCCATGGAGGTTTATTTATACTTCTCCAAAATAGTTTTTTCAATTGGGAAATAGTTGGGCCATGGGCAATAGGAGGTGAGTAACCGGTAGAACCCATGAACTCTACCCAAAATTAAGGAAATATATTTTTTTAAAGTGTTTTAACATATGTACGTGGGTTGGATATATGCTGACCCACGTGTACACACTTTTATCACAAGGCAATGTAGCGTATAAGGAATAAAACACTATTTTTTAGATTTTGGACCAAGTCTAGAAGGAAGGGTTTCCCTAGGCCATAATCAGAGCATCAGATCTACCAAGAGTGCTAAATGGTGTTATAACACCAACAAATTAGCATCATAACGTACTAATATCATCAATGATGACCTAATTTCATACAATGACCTTACAATGCACACATAAATTATCATACATGCATGACCATAACCAAGACCATACATGCATAACAACTTCATATAGACATATAACACGAGTACGAAACCATATACACATCATTCTAGCTAGGGCCTTGTCATCAATGAATGACCATATCAACTACACAAGCCATGACCTCATGGATGACAACAACAACCTCATCATGTGGACTTCATAACATGTGAACATTGACGTGCATACCAATGCATAATTGACCATACACACATGAAGACATCACGACAATACCTTTATCCTTCACATGGCAACATCACTATAACCATGAATGACACCATGGAAATGTAATATGCACAAGGACTACAAAACAAGAGACAAGCATGCAACCAACATCAATGCATACCAACATATAGCCCAAGGAGAGCACAACCATGCTTTGATACCACTCTGTAACACCCTCCTCCCACATCTACTCAAGTAACCATGCCAACTGGGGTAAACATGGAACAAGAGGATACTATGATTGGATTCAACCTCCTATGTGACCTTAAGGAAGTGGAATCGATGGAAACATAACACATAGACATTCAACATCAACTTCAGGACCCTCAGGATCTAAAGCAACACTTCAGACATCTTACCCATGGGTCCTACGATTGACCAACTTAAGACTCAGTCACTCTAATTCTATAGGCATGATAGTGTCCAAAAACCTAGAGTCACTCTCATAGGCTTGCCTGCCAACGTCTAGCGACTCATGTTTCCAATTTTGTGCCAGCATCCCCTAGATTTGAGCCAATTTTTCAGGCCAGGAGCCAAGGTCACATCCCAAAATGGAATGATAACTTAGGAGGAGTAAAAGAATAGGGAAACAATGATGCAAAATAAATAAGTTAAAAAATAACTTAATTGGACCCCTACTATCCATGACAGGAATTTCGTCAAACATGTCACAAGCATTTAATCTACAATTGTAACCAACAGAATTAAACATAGGGATCTTTCATTTATCTGAGAATCACTAAGAACCATTGTTCCGTCATGTCATTTGTTTCATTACCATCTATTAGACCATATATACATTATCCATGCATTTATAAGTAAAAACATGGTGAGAGTCATATATAGGTGCTATCATAAAACACACATAAAACCATCATAATAAAAGGAGAAATACTCGTGAAAGTAAAACCATGTAGACCACATATAATCCATCAAAATACTCATAGAAATACAAGGAGAAATAACCTTTAATTAATGATGAAAAAATGAAACTCGGGATGGGACTTCCATGTTCCATCTGACCGTAGAATGCCTAAGCCAAATCTCTCTTCAGCCATTCACCCGGGATGGGACTTCCACGTTCCACCTGACCATAGAATGCCTAGGCCAAATCTCTCTTCAACCATTCATCCATGTTCCATATTCCAAGAATGAATGTGGGACTCAAACCAAAATAACCAACTAGGGCATACCGAGGCTAAGCCACATCAACCTCATCAATAGAAACTGGGCTTTACTGTAATCCATCTTGGATCACTATGCCGACACAATGAACACATCATAATAGGATTTACGCGATCTCTACCCGGTCACTAGGACAAACAAGCATGGATGCCACTAGATTTCTCCATCTACACCATGAGGAATTTTCCTACCTCCAAGTCTCTCAAGATTTACCACAATCCAAACCCGGATCACTAGGCCCTAAACTAAGACCCACTCTCTAGGCTTTACCTCATATCCCAAACCTGGGGTTACTATGCCCAATGGAGAGAAATCCACCTCTTGGCTTTACCGTATATCCTGCCATTCACCAACAACGATTCTTAGGCCCACTGAGGCAACACAATCTCGGCTTTACCACAACCCAGAGTATGGCTCACGAGTCACTAGGCTAGTGGCTTTATTGTGACCCTCAGTCTAGTTCAGGGAACACTAGTCCATGTTCTCTATCATTCAAAAATCTACCCCACTTAGCTTCAAATCCATCCAGAAATCCAACTCAACTAAAACATGAGAACCCCATCACACAATTTCTTTCCACAAATGGCAAGGATAGGCTAAAAATATTGTTAACCTGGAAAAAACCATGACACAACAAAAAAAGAACCACATGCAATACCATGCATGCCAAATCTAGAAAGGAAATCTCACATGAAAATCAATTGCTACAAAGAATTCTATTGTAGTTGCTTGATCATGCCTTTCCCTGCTTAATCTTTGCTTCTTCTTGCATTCTTTTCCATTCTTGATCCAATGAAAAAATTCTCCAAGAAAACTCTAAGCATCTAAGAGAGAGAGAGAGAGAGAGAGAGAGAATAATGAGAGAGCTCTAAAAATGAACAGAAAAAAGGTTACCAACTTATCCCTAAAATCCGTTTTGTTAATGAGGCCTCTATTTTCTTCATTTTCCATTATTTCCATTCATTTTCCTCTTCCATGCAACCTGTGACCTTTCACCTCCCTTTTCTCCTACTTTCCATTATTTTCATAAATAAATGTGCTAAAAATGCCATTTTTCCTTTCCAAAGACTTAGCCATTGCCTTTTCCAATTTCCTTAGCCATAATAAAACGATGAACACCAACACTATGATGTCTTTCCCACCATGCATTCTGGAATATGTGTCCAATAATCTATGTTCTTATATATTTTTATCTGAGATTTTAACCAGGGCTCTTACATGGGGTTTCTTCTTCCTTTTTGACGTATTCTACCAGCTCCTCAAGAGTGGCAAAGGTTTCTTCTTTGGTAGATGTAACTACTACCCCTGTGGGGGTAGTCTTGTGCTTATTTTGAGAGTATGGGAGAGTGTAGACTCCCAAAATCAGTCCAACGACTTTTGCAAATTGATGGGTGATGGGACAGACAACCCAGATTTGACGATACGTGATTTCATGTTCAATTCTGGGAGGTGAAAAATTACCAACTTCATAATTGCAAGTAAGGGAGAGGGAGTGAATTTTACTGCCTTGACCAAAAAATGGATGATAGGTCAGTGGGACAATAAACCGTAAACTACTAGTGGCCCTCCTTCTAGGACCACAAATGTTGATAGTGCTAGATCTGCCAACACTCATGGGATCTCCCTAATATGTGGTCCTAATTAGACCTCACACCATTTGGTGTAGGAGTCCCATCTCGTATGATGGCTTGGTTTCCATATACTTACAGATTTTCCTTGGCTTTTTCTATTCAGCACATGAGAGTGTTGCAATGGTACCTTTTAAAAACAAGGTGAGTGTGCATCGTGAGTGCGTACATAACTGTGTCTAGGTTCTCTTACTGCAAAAAAAGTGGAAAGAAAAGTGAGCCTCTAAGTGAGAGGTAATAGTACCACACAAGAAGAGACACACATGAACCAGGAAGGTTTGTCTAGCATCCAGTGGAGTAGTCCATGACGGATGTGGCAGTCATTAAAACCAAAGTAAAGGGGAAGATCTTTCCACCATCTAGTGGAATAGTCAACAACGAATGTGACAGTCATTATAACCAATAAGTGAGGAGGGTGTGTCTAGTATCCTATGGAGTTCTACAAGGATGAGACAATAGTGATAACCCATACAACACATTACCAACAAGGTAAGCACTAAAACAACCAAAATAGTTCAACTATGTTAGTACATGTGAAACAAACATGAACTACAAATGGTCAAAGAATAGTCTTACAAACATCCATAGGTCATCCATGTAAACATGCTGCCCTAAATAGGTTTTTGTATTAAGAAAATGTTTCAAGACACATATTTACATCTTACATCACTAGCCCCAATAATGGGACATTGGAGCCACTCCTTTCTCCTTAAAGAAATGAATGAAAATCTATATGATTTGTGTTTGGAATCTGGATGGAGTCCCCTTGGTCTGTTTTGGGGTTAAAAACCTTAGTTTTGATGTAATTGTTGTAAATGATGTAAAGTCCCTGTGATTTTTGGATGAGGAGCCTGTAGATGATTAGGAGTTAATAAGGTTTTTATCCCTTTTTTTATGTAAAAGTTGAGCCTTTTCTGAGAGCTATCCATGGCCCACGAACCATGGGATTGTATGTAAAAGGCTATAAATAGGGTTTCATTAGAGTGTCTAAGGAATAGCATGATGGATAAGGAATGAAGTCTTGGAGGTCTTAGAACAGAGAAGTGGGTTAGATAGGAGAGAAAGGCTCTACAACTGAATGTGTAGAGGCCTAGGTAGAGTCCTCAGCTGAGTGCATGGATCCCTGCAGCTGAGTATGCAGGGAAGTTTTGAGTCTGCATTCTGAACTGATATTGATAAAGAAGCTATTTCTGGAGAAATATTGTGTACTTCTGTTTATAACTTATGCTGTTGATGAATAATATACTTATGAAATATTGATCTAATGATGCGTGATTCTATTGAATAAGTCTCAATAACTGTATGCAATACATGTTAAATACTTTCACAAAGATTGTGATACATTTTGTTATGTTTATCAAAACTTAAGTAGATCTGCACAATCTCAGATCTAGGGTTTCTTTTTACTGTGTGTAAGTGGATGGATAGACTCTTAAGGGTCCGCAAAATCCAGTCGTAGACCTTTGTGAAGGTCTAAGGACTGTTTAGGTAGAGTTGTAGTACCGAACCATAGGGGCTTATAGATCTACATGAAGGTAGATCTATGGAACTAAAAGACATCACACTGATCTCTAGATGTGGAAACGTGGTTCCAACACCCGCCCCACATTGCTTTGGGTGAGACTTTATCCTACGCTACATGGGTTGTTGCTGAAAGGGTCAGTAGTATAGGGTTTTTTTGGCGGAACTAACTCTAAACCTGGGTCAGGACCCCCTAAGCCAACAAATGGTTTTGTTGCCGGGACCAGGATCTAGTTAAGTAGATGTGTGATGTCACATCACTGGAATCTGACCAAGAAGGAGATTGAAAAGTGGTTGGATAGGAAGATTCATGAATTCACAACGCAAGAGAACATGAACCTGTGCTTGTCAAAGGAGCAGTTGTTGGACAAATATTTTTATCTAGAGATACACAAAATTTTCTTTGGCACCTTCTCGATCGAGTTATATGAATGCCTAGCTAAGTTCGCAGATAACCAAAGATTGACGGTCCAATAATGTGGACTCCAGAGCTAGTGCGAAGATTGGAAGCTTATGAAGATAAGATCATGCAGGCTGTCGATCACTGGCTCAATCGAATTATAGGAGGATTTGTTACAAAGTTCGCGGTTGATACCTCAGTCAGCTACAAGAAAGTGGAGCGAAGGTTTTTCAAGGGACCGTGAGGTAAGTATTTAAGATATTTGAATACCTGGATTAAAATGTTGTTGTGTGAAAATGGGTGATGCCATTGCCTTGATGTTCAGATCTATGTGAAGTGGATGAATTTTTAGAAACTATGAAGGATCAAGACCAAAGTATAGTCCTTTGATTGGACCCCCTGTGAGTGACGAAGAAGGGGCAGAATGAACTTCGCAGCAAAGCACTTTTCATTTAATCACTCAAGGGATTCCTCGGATACATCACCCATCCACTCCACCTCTGCCTCCATCTCCACTGCATATGCCTTCATCCACACCGCCACCACCACCACCATGCAACATGTCGAATACAATGAAGTTGCTGATTTGCAAGGATATAGGGAGAAAAGGTATGGATTAGTTTTGGTTTGTTGTGAGTTTTGTGTGGACACTGCAACATATTACTGCTGACAATATAAAGAAGGCACAATTAGTCACCGCTCTACAGGATTGCCCGCTAACATGGTATATTAAGTATTGTTATGAACATCCTATGGCAATGTTAGCTGAGACTAAGGATGCTTTAAACAAAGAGTTTAGAAATCCTAAGTATGACTCGTAGTCAGTATTTAGACTTAAGGAGTTCACAACGAGGGTTGATGGAATGCCTTGGGAGTTAGATCAAAGGTTGAAATGCGTGATCCACAAAGCTAGCATGAAACTCACAGATGGTTAGCATCGTGAGTGGTTTAAAGCTTCAATTCTGCACCACCTAAGGATTTCTTTGTCGCAACAAAAGATAGGAACTCAGTGACAAGCCCTGGAAATCGCAATGAGGTTTCATGCAACACCTTTTTAGGATGTGACCTTGCGGGTACAACAAATTCACTCTTAGTTATAGAGTCTATGCTTAGAATTGAAGAGATTGAATAAAGACAAGGAGGCTAAGACAAAGGTGCATGAGGAAGTATGGTGCCTAAATTGTAAGAGCCAGGGGCATGATAAAGACCACTCTCCTCTATTTGTGAACTATATCACAGGAGGGGGATCAAATTCCACTGAGGCTAGAAGCCTCAGCAGAATCAAGTGTGGGGTCTCTGCTATGGTTCGCTATTTGTTAGGTGGATGGAAAACACGCAGTGAATAATTGTAATTTTCTTCAAAAGTTCATTTAGACACTGCAATAAGTATTCTGTAACTTTTGCAAATCAGTGGGCCACAATGAGTGCGATTGTCACAACTATGATCTGATGATGGAGGGGATGCAAGAAAATCTTGGCCTCTAGAGTAGGGTGTTGGACGAGTGTATGGAGAATATCAAGGCCGAGGATGAGGCTGAAGCTGAGGAGGGCCTAGTAGAGGCTGAGATTAGGTTATTTGTTACAACTATGAAACAAAAGGGCACTATGCGCGGGAGTGTAAGAATCAGACACCCCTGTCATGTCAATACTGTAACTAGTTTGACCACACAATAGAAGAATGCCCCGTGTTGATAGACAAGATAAAGGAGAAAAAGGTGAAGCCTCAACAACCCACATATAACTTAAAAATGATGAGAGTGGATCCCCATGAGGAAGATCAGAGCATGAACATAGTGCTCAGAAGCAGGATAACAACTGGCAATGATAAGGGAAAATAGCCTGAAGAGGATAGATTGGTCCGTAAGGCCCTGGACAAGGAGGTTTGTTTTGATCTATAGTGCATAAGGAAACATTTATGGACGCTAAGAAAAGCTTCGCTGGGGAATCCACCTTTGGAAGCAAGGACAAGATGCAAGGCACCAACGCGCCTACAGAGGTTGATCCCTCTATGCTTACCACGCTCTTGGACACCTGCATGAAACTGCTACATGATAGCAAAGCTGTGAAAGGCCTGTAGGAGTTAATAAAAATATGCGCTAGCAAAGACAATGTCCCAGATGGACATCATGTATTTAGGAAAATTGGTAAACATAAGGCAAGAACAGGCTGCGAGATGAGGCTCACTGCATAGGTAGGAGATTTTGAAATGGATCAGGTGTTTTTAGATCTGGGATATGATGCGAACGTTTTGTTGAAACAAACATGGGAAAGAATGGGGAGACTTGCACTGTAATGGTCTCTGATCAAGCTTAGAATGGAAAACCAGCAGAAGATCATCCCCTATGTGACAATTACATGGAGTAACTACTGATATCAAAGGTGCAGGCGCAATGGCTGATTTTGAGGTGATAGAAATTGTTGATGACAATAATCCATACCCTACGCTCCTAGGAATTGATTGGGCCATTGACATGAATGGGGTCATCAATTTGAAAAGGAGGAAAATGTCATCTGAGAGGAAATTGCTTCAAGTTGTAGTGTTTTTGGACCCTATGGAAAGGTCACACTAAACTGAACTAGTCCGCGACTATGAAGAAAGTGAAGATGAACTGGATCAGATTTACAAAATAACAATGTGAGACTAGGACTAGATCAATCTAATGGCAGATGGATGGATTTCGTGGGAACAGGAAAGTTCATGTACCTCTTATTGAGATGAAGAGTTGGATCATTGGTAGAATCGACTGCATGATGTATCTACATTGTGCTGTAACATGATGACTAAATCGTTGCATTGTGTCTCGTCAGAGGTAAGGAATTTACCGTATTATGATGGTTTAACTGATGTAGGTAATTTTTTGGATGCATTTGAACGTGAAGTCCCTGAGGATCATCACTTCGAAGCATTGGATTTGGCACTGCATGCTATGCCCACATGATGGTGCGGTACACACAAGGATAGCCTTGATGGATGGTGGGATTACAAAAGGATGAAGAGATTGCAGTTTGGTTTCCCTAACACTTGATTGGATGAGAAATATGATGGAAGACATGATCCGCGTGATCACCTAGTGGAATTGACGAAAGCATATGGAATGGAGCCACAACCAAAGTGGGTACACTTAGTCTGCCATACTTTGGATACAATTCCTATGAATTAGTATTTGGAAATAGAGCTCCGCCATTGCACCACGGAGTGGGATATATTGAGGGAAGGATTCTTATTGAAATTCATCTTTGAGGATGGCTTCATGAGCATTGATGAAGCACTACAGGTGATCAAGATGGTTATCCTCAGAACACCACAAGAACCTTTAGAATGGGTCCATCCAAATTGGAGCATCGTGTTGTGCCATGCACTAGAATAATACAATGTGACTGCTGAAGAGGAGGATCAGGATTCTAGAAATATTAACATCCTAGAGGTAGAACGGAATTGTGAGGTTGAAGGCCCATAAAAAGAGAACCCGAACATCACCGCGTCACTGAACATGAAGCAAGTCAACATTGGTACTGAAGCGGAACCAAAATTTGTGATTATTGGGGATTATTGGGATGATTCTATAGTGGATAAAGTCTCTGAGTTACTCCGCGAATATCAGGATCTATTTTCTACAATCTTTTCAGACCTGAAGGGCATAATAGGTGAATTAGGCTTTATGAAGGTTACTTCAAAGCTAGACGCGAAGCCTATTAAGTAGAGGTTGTATCACCTTAATCCCAAAGACAAGGAAAAGGTTTGTCAGGATTTGGATAAGATGCTGGAGGTAGGCATCATTGAGCCTATGGAGGAATATGATTAGGTAAGTCCGATGGTGGTTCAGGAGAAGAAACAAAAGGGTGATATACAGATTTGCGTAGATATAAGGAAGCTTAATGATGTCGGCATCCATGATTAGTTTCCAATGCCATGTACAGATGAAGTATTGCATAACTTTGGAGGATAGGAGGCCTACTTGTTCACTGATGGGTCTCCTAGGTATCATCAGATCAAGATCATGTTAGAGGATAGGAGCAAACCAACCTTCACGACAGAATGGGGTTGTTTCCAATATACTATAATGTTGTTTGGAATAAAGAATGTGCCTACAATATTCTCTTGTGTAGTTATAGCAACATTTTAGGAGTTCATCCACAATTTCTTGCAAGTATATTTTAATGATTAGATGGTGTTTGGTTTGGTAAAGTGCCATGTAGAAAGTTTGCGCCTGATGCTGGATATGTGTCGTAGATACCAGATCGCACTGAATCTGAAAAAGTGTTTATTTTGTGTCCCCTTTGGAATTTTGCTAGGTCATGTGGTGTGCAAGCAAGGGCTGATGGTGGACCCTGCCAAGCTCCTGGTGATAGTGAATTTGGAGGCCTCGAGAAGTGTTAAAAAGTTGTGCGCGACACTGGGACATATAGGATATTACATGAAATTCATCAAGTCTTATGCTTAGATTACCATGCCCATCGAGAAACTATTGAAAAAGGATGCCACATTTTGTTTGGATGAAGGATGTCAGTGCAGTTTGGATGTATTGAAAGAAAAGATGGTGACCACGTCAATCTTGGTCTTCCCTGATTGGAAAAAGGAATTCCATCTACATGTTGATGCCTCATGCGTTGTGTTGGGAGTAGTGCTAACATAGGCTGGTGAAGGAGAGATGGACCACCCTATATCCTTCGCGAGTAGGAAATTATTGAAGGCCGAGAAGAATTACTCAATGATAGAGTCTGAAGGATTGGCCATGGTATATGCGCTACAGAAGTTAAGGCACTCTCTGTTGGGTTGGCATTTTAAGATGTACACATATCATTCTTCCTTTAAATACCTAGTCAATAAGCCTGTGTTGGGGTGGAATATCTGCCAATGGTTGTTGTTATTCTAGGAGTATGACTTTGAGGTCATTGTGAAGCCCGAAAGGTTGAATCCAGGACCTGATCATTTGTCATGAATCGAAATAGGAGAGGAGCCTTCTAATTTGGAGGAAGGGTTGCTCAATGCACAAATCTTCACGGTGCATATAGCTAATAACCATTTTGCAGATAACATCCACTTTTTGACTGCGGGGATGGCACCGGAAGGGTATACAAGTCAACAAAATAAGGAACTAGCGGTGCACGTGGTAGACCTTTCAGTGATTGCTAGACATTTGTATAATATGGGTGCGGACGAGATATTGCAAAGGTATGTTCCCGATTTCAAGATAAATAACATCCTCACAAAAGCTCATGAAGGGGCTACGGGAGGAAATTAGGCAGGAAAGGTGTTAAGATTAGGTATGTTCTATGCTAGAGCAATTTATTTAAATTTTCACAGTTAGCAATCACATCAACATTACGATAAACTGTAGATAGAACATAAATATAAAACGCAGAAGACAAGCCAAGACAAGAGGACACAAGATATGGCGCGAGCCAGGGACAAACCCCACAATGTGTGGGGTAACCCTTTGATAAAATCTTCTTTTATCTTCAAAGTTCAACAGAGAAAGAGAGAGAGAGTACATTTACAACAGAAGTCAACACTTTGACTTGTCTAGATCTAAGCATAGATCATCTCCTATAACAATGAGATCAGTTGAAGACATTCTGCTTCAACTGATCCTCCAAGGTGACTCCTTCACCTATCATCATCCTACATCAGGTTCTCAAGCTGCACCACTTCATACTGCATCATGCATCATCATGCTACTCTTGATCTCATGCATCACTATGCAGCGAATACATCATGTTGCCCATACATCATGATCTCACTCATCATAATGTTGTCCTTGCCACTTCTTCGAAACATGTTGAGCTAGATTTGATTGCAGTGATGATACGTATGCCAAGGATGTTCTCATTGAATTCTAATAGCAAGACTGTAACAATTCTGCTATACGACTGCCACCGAAATTAGAACAACTCCTTCTCATATCAAGATTGCCATGCCGAGAATGGAGAGGCTTTAGATCCTTAATTCATCCGAGGAGACTGAACTCATTATGGCTCCATGATCTTGATTGTAACTCCATTTGACTATGACTTTGCCTGACTGCGGCTCTTTGCGTCTTCATGCCTTTACAGTGATTCCTCTTCATCACTGCGGCTGTGTATAAAGAGTTTCCATTGCTGCGTGTAATGACAATGTATAGTCTATCCACGTTGTGTGTATAGATTCTATAACTGCATATATATGTCTCCATTGACAATGGATTAGGGAATGTTTCCATTGTTGTGTGTTTGCTTTCCATTGCAGCGTATAAGGTCTTGCAATGTATAATAGTGTCTCCATATCTACGTATGACCTACGAATGAGTCTTCATAACAGCATGTTTACTGCGTTGGATCCATCTTCATGACTGCATTGGTTCATGATTGCGATTCAGTGTTTCCAAGGCCGCATATTCCATGCCTATGTATAGATCAGTCCATGGCTGCGTATAGACTGTGTCACTAGGAACGTATAGAGTCTTCATGTTGTGTTTAGATGTCTTTATTACAGTGTATGATTGACTCCCATTATAGCGTATGTAGATAATCTTCCTGCTGCTTACTGCGGCTAGGTTATCATGACTGTGGCTTTGTTACCTTGGCCCAATTCATAGATGACTGCAACTAATACATCTCCATTTTTCTATGTATATGGTGTCTTCATTTACAGTGGATAAGGTGTCTCCACTTACGGCGGATGGGGACCTTTATGACCTGCGTATAAACTGCTTCCTGGACAACTTAATATCCTCATTGTTTGCCACTGTATATGTGTCTCTATTAACAGTGTCATAGTCTCCATCATGAACAGTGAAATAATAACTTCCATACTGTGGCTAAGTGTGTTGGATTAGGGCATCATCAAACTAGGCCAGCATATTCCTTTTGTGACTCTCCTTTTCCAAAAACCCAAGACGTGGAGAGGAGATCACATCAAGAATAAGTGTGTAAATGATATCAAATCCTCATCTATTTATACCACAACGAGGATGATGAATAGACACGTCGGTTGGGCTTCTAGAGCCTACATAAGAGCTGGTCGGCTTGATAATAATTACATAAACAAAATAAATTCATATCTCCATAAATACTTATCAGAATCGGATGATCTTTGGATCAATCCTACACCTCTCAACAAGAGGGATCCAATAAAAATATCAGCTACCATAAATAAGCCGACCCACATGGAGTTTGGCCCTAGTTGCCAATATAACACTCCCTCTCAACTAGGGAGAACTCCATCCATTGATCCATAAGTCCGACTATAGTATCTCTACCATCAGTGCCCTGCATTGTTCTGCCCAACTCTGCTCAGCTCTGTTGGCTCTGCTCTACTCTGCTATGCTCTGCTAGCTTTGCTCTGCTCTACTCAGCTCCGCTTAGCTCTGCTCAGCACTTCTGGCTTTGCTAGCTCTGCTCAGCGCTGTTGGCTCTGCTAGCTCTACTCAGCTCCGCTGGCTCTACCCTACTCAACACTGCTGGCTTTGCTAGCTCTGCTCTGCTCAACTCTGCTCAACGCTGCTGAACTATGAAGAAGAAGAATTGAATCGAGAATGTCTCATACCATTCTCCACTGACCCGAAGTCAGACTCAGAGTGCGTACCACTGGTCCCAGACCAGTCTCAATAGACCCAAAGTCATCGTCATAGTAGGTACCACTCCTACTACTGGTCCCAGACCAGTATCGCAGTCTCAGAGAGTGTACCACTGGTCCTAGACCAGTCTCAGCGGACCCGAAGTCAGCGTCATAGAATGTACCACTCTCACTGGTCCTAGACCAGTACTGCACTGATACGATGTCAGTCTCAGAGTATGTACCACTGGTCCCAGACCAGTCTCAGCCGACCTGAAGTCAGCGTCATAGTATGTACAACTCCTACCACTGGTCCCAAACCAGTATCATTGATCCCAGATCAATGGAGGACATCCTAGCGTAGGGAGTATGGTAGATACAATGATGCATCCATCGGTACTACTATGGTCCCTAACTTCATTTCCCTACTCATTGATCATATGAGAGGTACTTCCCATGAGTCCCAGACTACATGGGTAGGATGCCTCGACAGGATAACTTAATCAATCCTGTCCTCACAGGAGAACACATCAATCCTGCTACAATCGCCATGGAGAACACATCAATCCAGGCTGCCATGGAGAACACATCAATCCAGGCCTCACAGGAGAACACATCAATCCTGCTACAATCACCATGGAGAACACATCAATCCAGGCCTCACAGGAGAAATAATCATCCTGCTACACAAGAGAGCGAATCATCTTGTCCCACAAGAGAGCGAATCATCTTTTTCTAGCGTGCACCACCAGGGGAGGGTGAGTCACCCTGTGGGCGTATGTTGCTCCATTAGAACTGCAAGCCCCCCAAAGCTCCCAGATCTCAATGTATGCAACATGCAGGACCCTTTTACAAAGGTCTCTTGACGACTCCAAGTCGTTCGGGAAAATCACAAATTTGGTCTTTCCTCAGGGCTCTGTCCAGTACATCATCTCAGTGCGATGGAGCCTCCTTGATCATCGACTTACCATATCCTAGATAAGGCAGTATTTGATGTCTATCTGCTGGATCAATTGTCAAATACGGGATTCCTCAATAATCGAATCCCATCTCTGGTTGTCACAGAAAATCACAGTGGTATTCATCATATGTACAAACAGCTCACTAAAGAGCTTCAGCAACCAGACTGCCTCACATAAGGCCATACTATCAGCAATGTATTCTGCCTTGGTGGTGCTCAGAGTCATCGACTTCTGCTTCCTTCTCATCCAGGATATCGAGGCAGATTCCAAAGAGAAACAACACTGAGAAGTGCTCTAGTGATCCTCCATACTGCCTGCCCACTCATCATTCGAATAATCATGTGGTTTCATATTTCCGGCAGTGTATCTCAATTCATGAGAGATTGTGCCCTGAAGATATCTTAGATGATTCTTGGCACCAATCTAGTGAGGCTCAACCAAATATGAGCTCACCATGCTAACTACAACACAGATGTCCGGACAGAGGTTCTCCAAGAACATCAACACGAATGAGTTTATGAAACTCATAGGCATTTCCCAAATCTGGTCCAACATCATTACCATATAACTTCTGAAAGTTAAGATCCTCGAGGCAGCCACAAGTTTGCAGCTTATCTTCCCACATTCATAATCCAACTCCCTTTGTCTCTTATAAATGAGAGGGTCTACACCTATCAGACATAGGTGTCGGTATGAGAGGTTTATCATCCACAACCTTCGAGTAATGGTTTGGGTTAGTTTCACTCCTAGTGAATCTTAGCTACATTAGATAACTATCAATCCTCTCATACTATGCCCGAGGTGTTTTTCTTCAAGCCATAGAGGACTTTCTTCCACCTGTACACATGAGATTCCTTGATCATGATTCTCAAACTCCTCAAGTTGTTCCAAACCTGTGAACCTGCTGCATGAGGGGAATGGTCCCCTTATAATATTTTCCTTCGGTACATGTACCTTCATGCTTCTTTTTGAATTCGGGCATCCTAGTCACCATCTGACTGATAGACCTCTGGTGCTGAGTCAATGGACATGGTCCCCAGTGGACTTCCTACAACTTGATACAACCCTGAACTCAAAAACATCTTTAAAAGATCTATTTTCAAACACGTACATTTCCATTGATAAGTGCCACCCTTTAACCTTTGACTTCCATTTCCGAGATGGACATCAGGTTCGATCAGGTACATAAAAGAGATTTTGGGGTTCCTTGCTTTCGTGGAAGAGTCGACCATTTCATTGATGACCTGCATTACCAGTCATTCTTTTGATCATAGAAGATGTCCCAGGAATGATTGTTATCTTCATCAAGAGATGTGTCTCTGCCATTCGGATACTCCTTCGCATAACGGCCGAACTTATTTCAACAAGGCATCCGCCTTTCCTTCCATCCTTAGATACGAACTTCCCAATGAAGTGATCTTAAGATGGACCATCAGAATCTTCCGCTGCGCCGTTCTAATAACATTCTCTGCTTTGACTTCACCCTAGGTGAATTATGAGGAACCCATTGATCCTTATGTCTTGTCCCAACTGTCTTTGGTGATTGCTCTTTCACTCTTGCTTGGGCATTGTCTTCACCTCAGCTCTGATACCATGTTAAGATTAGGTATGTTCTCTGCTAGAGAAATTTATTTAAATTTTCACAGTTAGCAATCACATCAGCATTACAATAAATTGTAGATAGAACATAAATATAAAACGCAGAAGACAAGCCAAGACAAGAGGACACAAGATATGGCACGAGCCAGGGACAAACCCCACAATGTGTGGGGAAACCCTTTGATGAAATCTTCTTTTATCTTCAAAGTTCAGCAGAGAAAGAGAGAGAGAGTACATTTACAACAAAATTCAACACTTTGACTTGTCTAGATCTGAGCATAGATCATCTCCTATAACAATGAGATCAGTTGAAGACATTCTGCTTCAACTGATTCTCCAAGGTGACTCCTTCACCTATCATCATCCTACATCAGGTTCTCAAGCTGCACCACTTCATACTGCATCATGCATCATCATGCTGCTCTTGATCTCATGCATCATTATGCAGCCCATACATCATGTTGCCCATGATCTACATTATGTTGCCCATACATCATGATCTCATTCATCATAATGTTGTCCTTGGCACTTCTTCGAAACATGTTGAGCTAGATCTGATTGCAGTGATGATACGTATGCCAAGGATGTTCTCATTGAATTCTAATAGCAAGACTATAACAAGTCTGCTATACGACTGCCACCGAAATCAGAACAACTCCTTCTCATATCAAGATTGCCATGATGAGAATGGAGAGGCTTTAGATCCTTAATTCATCCGAGGAGACTGAACTCATTATGGCTCCATGATCTTGATTGTAACTCCATTTGACTATGACTTTGCCTGACTGTGGCTCTCTGCGGCTTCATGCCTTTACAGTGATTCCTCTTCATCACTGCGGCTATGTATAAAGAGTTTCCATTGCTGCGTGTAATGACAACGTATAGTCTGTCCACGCTGTGTGTATAGATTCTATAACTGCATATATATGTCTCCATTGACAATGGATTAGGGAATGTTTCCATTGTTGTGCGTTTGGTTTCCATTGCAGCGTATAAGGTCTTCCAATGTATAATAGTGTCTCCATATCTACGTATGACCTGCGAATGAGTCTTCATAACAGCGTGTTTACTGCGTTGGATCCATCTTCATGACTGCGTTGGTTCATGATTGCGATTCAGTGTTTCCAAGGCCGCATATTCCATGGCTGCGTATAGATCAGTCCATGGCTGCGTATAGACTGTGTCACTAGGAACGTATAGAGTCTTCATGCTGTGTTTAGATGTCTTTATTATAGTGTATGATTGACTCCCATTACAACGTATGTAGATCATCTTCCTGTTGCTTACTGTGGCTAGGTTATCATGACTGTGGCTTTATTACCTTGGCCCAATTCATAGATGACTGCAACTAATACATCTCCATTTGTCTGCGTATATGGTGTCTTCATTTACGGTGGATAAGGGTCTCCACTTACGGAGGATGGGGACCTTTATGACCTGCGTATAAACTGCTTCCTGGACAGCGTAATATCCTCATTGTTTGCCACTGTATATGTGTCTCTATTAAGAGTGTAATAGTCTCCATCATGAACAGCGAAATAATAACTTCCTTACTGCGGCTAAGTGTGTTGGATTAGGGCATCATCAAACTAGGCCAGCATATTCCTTTTGTGACTCTCCTTTTCCAAAAACGCAAGACGTGGTGAGGAGATCACATCAAGAATAAGTGTGTAAATGATATCAAATCCTCATCTATTTATACCACAACGAGGATGATGAATAGACACGTCGGTTGGGCTTCTAGAGCCTACATAAGGGCTGGTCGGCTTGATAATAATTACATAAACAAAATAAATTCATATCTCCATAAATACTTATCGGAATCGGATGATCTTTGGATCAATCCTACACCTCTCAACGAGATGGATCCAATAAAAATATCAGCTGCCATAAATAAGCCGACCCACATGGAGTTTGGCCCTAGTTTCCAATTTAACAAATGGTGATTGCACAAAATATTTTGCACGTAGGTTTATGGTGACCTATGTTGCATAAATATTCCAAGGCATATTGTAGGTCATGCGATACATGTCAAAGGACTGGTAGACCATCACGTAGGGAAAAATTTCCACAAAATCCTCAAGTATCATTGTAGCCATTTGAAAAATGGGAAATTGACATTGTTGGGCCAATCCACCCCCTATGAAAGAAAATTGGTGCGTGCTATATCATCACTACGACAAAATATCTAACCAGATGGGTAGATCCATAGTCGGTTAAGGATTGTATAGGGGCTACAACAATAAATTTTTTCTTTTGAGTATGTCTTAACTAGATTTGGCTGCCCAAAGACCTTAATGAGCAATCACAATATGCACTTCCTAAACAAGACAATCAACATGTTAACTGAGGAATTCTAGGTATATCATAAAAAAAAAACACCATATCATCCACAGGCTAATGGAATATTCGAGAACTTTAATATGATTTTAGAGAACGCACTGACGAATATTTGCAACACATAGGGGAATGATTGGGATGTGAGGGTACCTGCAGTGCTATGGGCATATAGGACTACCTGCAAGAAGTTGAGAGGACAAACACCGCTCAGGTTGGTCTATGGCATAGACGGTATGGTAGATCACAGGTATGACATATCGACTCTCACAGGTATGGAAGATCACGAAGCCCTGGAGGAATGACTCACGTAGTTGATGGAACTCGAGGAGGATAGACTTCTGGTTGGATTTCATGAACAAGTACAAAAGGAATGTGAAAAATCATGGCACGATCGCCACATTAAGCTTCGCACATTCAAGGTAAATGATTTGGTTTTGTTATGTGATAGTAAATTCACTAAGTTTCCATGGAAATTTCAGATTCATTGGCTAGGGCCATATATTATCAAAGAAATCACAGATGGGGATGCATTTCAGCTCGCGAAGTTGAATGGATACCCTTTCCCGAGAAGAGTGAATGGAAGCCAATTGAAGCTATAAACATGGGATCTTGCACAATGAATATATGGTGGCAGGACAGTCTTAGTGCTTTGTGCAGCTACAAGGGGCCGTGGGATTATAAACTACACTTCTAGGTTCAAAGGACTACGTAGTAGGCCGGTTACACGAAAAATGGTGAAGCTGCAGCATTTGGAACTACATGCAAGGAGATGCGCCACAGAGAGAGATGTCACACAATGCAACATGAAAGTGACTGTTGGATTCATTGTTCATGACTTGACATCTAGAAGATGGTTAAGAGGAGCGGGTTGGCGGCATTTAAGGAAAAAATCTTTGAAGATCTACCGCCAAAATGACATTAATGATCGAAATTTGTGGGGAACAGTCGGATTTGAATTCAATAGCTCTTATAAATTACTTGTGCCGATCCAACAGAGAACACTTTGAACACTTGGAGTTTTTCTGAAATTTGATGTTTGTCGATGAGCCGAACATTTTGGGAGGAATTCCTCACCCACACAAATGTGTCTATTGAATCCCGTGATTTTTTTATGGAGAAAATGACTACCACTAACCTCACTGAAGTTGTGAGTTCAGAAGTTGTTGCGTCCAACGCTTTAGGACCAGAAGCGCCCAATGTTGTAGCCACGCCTGCAATGCCCATGGTGCCAAGGTTACCCCAGGTGATGAGCCTCATCAATGGGTAACTTTATGGACCGTGATACACCTCCAAGCTTATTTAAATAAACTCTTCTCATATTTCCTTACATATTTTGATTCTATTTTGCTTAATGAGGTGATTAAAAGTGAGATGATATGTCTAATGGACTAATGTGCATGTTGGGTTGTGTTATATTCTTTCCATGAAGGGGGGTTTGAGGGGGGTGGTTAGCCCCCCTCTACAGGATCTGGAGTAGTGCCCTAGGGAATTTTTTTTTTGGACCCTATATTAGGTTGGGTGGACATACCTATGGTTTTGCACATGGTTTTGGATGCGATGGTTTTCGGTCTATGGTATTGGATTCTTTGGCATGTATAAATATATATTGTAACATTGAAAGGAATATAATGAAAAATAAAGCAAGTAGTCCCAATTTTGGGACCCAGGGGAAAATATCTGTGTATATGTGTTTTATGTGTTATGCTCTCGCATTGTTTATTTTCTGTGTTTTAGAATTCATTTGCAGGTAATTTCTGTATGGGGTTAAAACCTACATTTGGTATCAAAGCTGTTTTGGCTTCAAGGGGACACATTTGTTGCTGAGGGGTTTTGCTCAAGCCTGTGGTAGCCCTGTTCAGTGGGAGATATGCAAGATTGATTCTAGTGGCGAAGGAAGATGGCGAGTAGTGGAAATATAGAGATCAAGAAATTTAATGGTCATAGTTTTGAGTTGTGGAAACTCAAGATGGAGGATTTATTGGTGGATAAAGATCAGGGGATCATTGTAGATCTGTGTACTAGACCAACGAGAGTGTCTAATGAAGAATGAAAGTAGTTGGATAGGAAGGAAAAGAGGACAATACGATCCTGTGTCTCAGATGCATTATTGTTGAATGTATCAAGGGAAGCTATGGCTAAGGCTTTGTGGGACAAGTTAGGGACTTTGTACCAATCTAAGTCTCTAGTGAATAAACTATTCCCATGAAAAAAGTTGTATAACCTGAGGATGAAAGATGGAGACTCATTGATAGAGAATATGAATGCTTTTAATATTGTGGTAAGTTAGTTTTTGTCTGTTGATATTAAAATTTCAGATGAAGATAATTGCATCAGTTTGTTGTGTTCTCTATCCGATTCGTGGGATAGTCTGGTTATTGCAATATGTAGAAATGCAACTACCTTGCAATTTGATGAAATAGTCTCATCCTTGCTGATGGAGGAGATGAGATGGAAAAATATGGAGAGCTAGAATGGTGATGCCTTGTCTATACGAGGACGGTCCTAGAAAAGAAGCAAAAATAAGTCATTGAGTGGGAGATCTAAATCTTGAGGGAGATCTAAATCTCTAGGAAAACCTGTAAAGGTGGTATGCTGGAGATGCAGAAAGGAAGGGAACTACAAAAGGGACTATAAATATAAATCTTCTGACAAAGGAAATGGATCTGATGATGCTCCTTCTGCAGAGGCAAAAAGCACCTTAGATGAAGGTGAAGATGTGTACTTGGCTTCTTCAAATACACATGTAGATCATGAGGCATGGTTGATTGACTCAGGTGCATACTTTCACTTCACTCCCCATAGAGAGTGGTTATGCGAGTATGAGAAATATGAAGGTGGTGATATCCTCTTGGGGGATGACAGGAAGGCTAGCATCGTTGGTCGCAGAAAAGTAAAGTTGAAATTGCAAGGTGGAAGGGTTAGAAGACTTCCAGGTGTTCTGCATATTCCTGCATTAGCTAGAAATCTGATTTTTGTAAGCAAGTTGGATGATGCAGGTGTAAAAACAGTGTTCAATAAGGATACTGGCAAGATGGTTCAGGGAGCACCGATATTGATGCGAGGAGTTCGAATTGGAACTCTGTACAAGATGCAAGGTATCATTGTTGTTGGTGGGTGCAACAGTTATGTGGTTCCTGAAAGTGGAGCAGAATATCTAGTGGTCTCTGGCGAGAAGACCATTTTGTGGCATGAAAGGCTTGGACATATTGGAGAGAAGGGTCTTTGAATACTTCATGGTAAAGGTATGATAGAAGGTATGAGTAATAGATCTCTAGATTTTGATTTCTGCGAAATTTGTGTATATTTGAAGCAAAACCAAGTGAGTTTCCCCTTTGGTGGTAAGAGGGTGAAACAGATATTAGAACTTGTGCACAGTGATGTATTTGGACCTAGGAAGGTTCCATCACTGGGTAAGTATTTGTACTATGTATCATTTATAGATGACTTCTCAAGGAATAAATGGACATATTTCCTTAGAAATCTGAATTATTTGACAGGTTTAAAGAATTTAAGGCTCTGGTGGAAAACTAGACAGAGAAGAAGATAAAGGTGTTGAGGACAGGTAATGGTGGAGAGTTTTGCAGTAAGGAATTTGAAGAATTTTGTAATAAGTGTGGTATAGCACAAAAGAAGAGTACTCCATACACACCTGACAAAATGGAGTTGCAGAAAGAATGAATAAGATGTTGATGGAAAAGACAAGAATCATTCTCAATAGTGTCGGGTTAGGACAAGAATTCTGGGCAGAGGCAGTGGAGACAACATGTTACCTGGTCAACAGATCACCTTCATCAGCATTGGAGGATAAGAATCCACAAGAGGTATGGACTCATAAGAAACTCTCTCTTTCACATCTGAGGGTATTTAGATGTGATGCATATGTACATGTTCCAAAGGAGAAAAGAACCAAGCTGGATAGTAAATCTGAAAAGCGCATCTTTATTGGGTATAAGGATGGTTTGAAGGGTTATAAGCCTTGGAACCTAGTAACAAGGAAGGTTATGTACAACCTAGATGTGGTGTTCAGAGAGGTGAAATATGTTATTAAACATGAAGTCCAACCAAAGAAACCTGAGACGACAAAGTTTGAACTTAAGGAAGAAGAATTATACTCTACGACAAAGGAGGAATCCGAAGATTAAGAGCCACAAACTTTGGGTGTGAAAATATCTGTTCGAGAAAGAAGGCAGATGGAAAGGTATAGTCCATCTATTTTCTGTTCAAATTTTTCTTTATCTGTTACTGATGATGATCCCAAAACTGTGAAGGAAGCAATAGATTGAGAGGATGGAAAACTCTAGAAAGAGGCCATGGTTGATGAAATGGAATCTTTGCACAAAAATGAGGTTTGGGATCTGGTGGAGTTGCTGGCTGGAAGGAAACCCATTGGCAGCAAATGGGTGTTCAAGAAGAAGGCAAATGTAGAAGGAAAAGTGGAGAAATACAAATATCAGTTGGTAGCAAAAGGTTATTCCCAGGTGTCGGGAATTGATTTTGGTGATATTTTTTCTCCTATTACCAAGGTAGCTTCTATTAGATTACTTCTATATGTTGTTGGTGCTTTTGATTTTGAGGTAGAACAGATGGATGTGAAGACAATATTTCTTCATGGGGATATTGAAGAGGATATCTACAAGAAGTAACCTGAAGGTTTTGCAGTGAAGGGTAAGAAAGAGCTGGTACGCAAGTTAAAGAAGTCTATGTATGGGTTAAAATAGTCACCAAGGATGTGGTATCAGAAATTTGATACATTTATACGGGGACATGGCTTCACCAAAAGCAAAGAAGATCATTGTGTGTATTTTAAATTAATTTGTGACCATGTTATTTATCTGGTCTTGTATGTGGATGATATGTTGCTAGTTGGAAATGACAAAGAAATTATCTAGGATTTGAAGACCTAATTGTCCTCCAAATTTGACATGAAAGATCTTGGTGCTGTAAAATATATTTTGGGCATGGAAACTAAAAGAGATTGGGCAAAGAGGAAGTTCTGGTTAAACCAGAGGAAGTATGTCGAGACAATATTGTAGAGGTTTAATGTGCAGGATAGTAAACCGGTGAAGGTTCCTATTCCCGTAGGTGTCAATTTATCAGCTGAACAGTGTCCCAAGACACAAGAAGAGGAAGAGGACATGTCCCATGTTCCATATGAAAGTGCAGTCGGTAGCCTGATCTATGCAGTGGTTTGTACTAGACTAGACATTACACATGCAGTGGGAGCATTGAGCAGGTTTATGTCAAAACTAGGGAAGGAGCACTGGACAACAGTGAAGCAGGTTTTTAGGTATTTGCATAGCATTAGTGATTATGGTTTGTGCTACCAAGGAAGACCAGGATTGGACAGAGTGTTGGATATTTGTGGCTTTGCTGATGCAGACTGGGTTGGAGATTTGGACCAGAGAAGATCTACAAGTGGGTATGTGTTTAACCTATTTGGAGGTGCAGTCAGTTGGATGAGTAAGAAACAATCTATAGTGGCACTATCAACTATAGAGGCAGAATACATTGCAACCACTCATGTAGGCAAGGAAGTAGTTGGTTGTAGAGATTGTGTTCAAGTATGGGGTTAGCATAGGGAGCTATAAGGATAGTCTAGGATAGTCAAAGTGGAATTTTCTTGGAAAAACACCTTGCTTATCATTCAAAGACAAAGCACATAGATGTTCAGTATCACTTTGTGAGGGATGTGATAGAAGACAAAAAGATGTTGCTAGTAAAGGTGGACACTTTGAAGAATACTATAGATGCATTAACAAAATCTATGAGCTCTGACAAGTTTTCTTGGTGTAGAGAAACAATGGGCGTTTCAGGGCTAGATGAACGACTAAGCTCTCCTATGGAAATAAAACAACAAGTGGAAGAATGCTGGGTTGTGTTATATTATTTCCACTATAGGGGGTTTGAGTGGAGCAGTTAGCCCACCTCTACGGGGTTCAGGCAATGCCCCGTGAATTTTGTTTCGACCTTATATTAGGTTGGGTGGACCTACCTATGGTTTTGTGCATGGTTTTCGCACATGGTTTTGGACGTGATGGTTTTCGATCCATGGTATTGAATGCTTCGGCATGTATAAATATGTATTATAACATTGAAAGAAATATAATGAAAAATCAAGCTCGTAGTCTTGGTTTTGGGATCCATGGGAAAGTATCTGTGTATATGTGTTTTATGTGTTATGCTCTCGCATTGTTTATTTTTTGTGTTTTAGAATTTGTTTGCGGGTAATTTATTTATGGGGTTAAAACCTATAGTGCATTGATTGCTGGTTTTGAGAGAAAATCATGGGAATTTTGGCTAATTAAGGGAATAAAATTGAATGAGACAAGGAGGAGAGTTTGTAGGAGATAGATCCTCCTCATTTAATCCTCACTCATTTGAATATTCCTCCATCAAATCACACTAGCTTGGAGTTGCAAGCAACAAAGTCATGAAGATCAAAAGGCAACTAAGCCAGTGACAGTTAAAGAGCCAGTTCATCTTGAGTTGGGAGATAAGCCTCCCCATATTTAAGGAAGTTGTTGGGAACATCAATTGTATAAATAAAGAGGCATAGAGCCTCATTAGGATTCAAATTTTTGATGTAAAAGCACTAGGCATTTTCGATTTCAAGACTTGTGGAAGACATTGTTATGTACTTTTCAAATATGATAATGGGAATGAGCATTTCCTTGATCCAGCATTGAGTTGACTCAGAGGGCTGAAGCTCTTGGGTTAGGGCCCAACCCTAGTAGCAAAGGCTCCTCTTCTTGTATTGATATGCTTAGTTTACTTCATATATTAATGGTTGAATTGTCTTTCGCATTATTTCGTTGCAAGTAGTTGTGGATTTGATTAGTTTTCTTCCATTTGTGCATTGCTTTAACAATAGCTTAGGAAGGTAAAGGAATATAAAAAAGATGATAGTAGGTAGCTTTGGCCACACTCCTCACTTCAGGGACCATGGTTTGAGGAAAGAACTGCTATGCAGCCCCAAAAAGACAGAATTCTGATTTCTCATGGAATTTAGGGTTTTTTGTTACTTAGGCCAACATTTTATCAGTTTTGAAGAATATGATTTAATTTCAATTTTTGATATCTTCAACCCTACATTAGATCTCACAAAGGTTTCACATTATTCTGCAAGTTTTTCCATGCATGAGGTAGGCAACTAGATAATGAAATTTTGTTTTCTTTAGTTGATTGAAAATCTTTCTTGTTTGACCTAATTCATGGATAAATGCCAATGATTGTTACAATGCAAGAGTTTCAGCAGTACAAAGAGATATCATGACAAACAACCCCAACCTAACCTCATCCATCCATAATCATCAAAAGCCACTAATTCCATCACCAAATTCATCATTCCATAAGAACACTTTTCCAAGTTTGTTGAGAAAATCCAACCATCTCACAAACTCTGTTTTGATTTCTGAAGGAGTCCTAGCCACTCTATTGCCTCATTTCTTCGACCATTCACCTTCCCAAAGCCCTACACCACCTTCCAAATCCATCCTCTTCCTCTCGGTTGGATCCTGTAGGAATACAGGAGATCTTGTAGGAGCATTAATACATCTTGTAGGAGGCATTAGGACATCTTGTAGGGCGACTTGTAGTGGCCTATTTTGAGGCCGAATTGTGAGAAAATCACCTAGGAATATAGGAGAAGACCCCCAATTTCACCCCAAGCCATATGACCATTCAACATCATCCCTAATCCACCTTGCCACATCACCAAGAGGAGTTAGCATTCACATTTTGAAACAAAAAGGACAAAAGGGAAAAAATTTATTGTGTTCATTTACATGCATAGCAGTAGAATGTTTGGTTATTTCAGATTACATGCCTAGGATAGTAGGGTTACACACATGTTAACTTACCATTATTTTAAAGAAAAACCTCTTACCAATAGTTATATGAGTGGCGAGTTTAAGCATTTGATCTCAGTTTTTCCTTATTATAGTAGACAAGATTTCAGTTAGTGTAAATTTTCCGTTTCCTCATTGGTAATCAAGCTTCTTCAGAATCAACAGAAGGTTGGTTTGAGAAACCATAGTGGTCTATCGCCAGCTTAGAAGTGACAAAAAGTATACCCATTTCATCTGATTATTTATACAACAATGTCACCTTCAAGTTTGTACAAACCCCAAGTTGATAAAGTAGAGTTGGTAGCCCCAGGAGTTGCAACATTCTTGCTACAATACTAGCGCTCATCACATTTTGGTTCCACTTCCGGGGAGGTGTCTGAGTAAGATGATTTATGCTTTATTTCTTCCATTTCTTATATCTAACATTATACTATTAGCTTCATTTCTGCACAATAATTGTAAGTCATGTTGCTTTCCTTTCCATTCTGCAAGTGAGATTTCATTCAACAGTTAGTTTCCATTTAGTTTGTGATTTCAATTCTATAATTAGTCTCAAAGCTTGAAAAAACACACAAAACTAAGCAAAAATACTTCTTTCATGCCTCGTAGGAATAGGAATAACTTAGGAAAATTTCAACCAAATACCCACACCACTTCAAACAACCAACCCACCACTTCAAACAGCCAACCTTCCCTCTTCTTCGGTAGCTGTGAATTGGAGGACCCCTTAGGTAAACAATCAGAGATTTTTGAAGAGCCTACATGGGGAGAAGAAGAAGGAGAACCCATTCCAACTGACCTAATGGCTGAAAATAGAAATGACAGAGGAGATAGAGAAATAATTGAGGGTGCCTTTCCCATCAGAGGAACTAATGGGGATACTGTTAGCTCTGCAACATGCTTTAGCATTTGGAGGACCAAATATCAGCTCGGCCATGTGTTTATGCAAAAAGGGCAGATCATAGCAATCTTTTCCTTCTTCTCTTTTATTCTCCTCATACTCTCTTAGCTCCTCTATCTCTGTTTTTCCTCCTAAAATCTCTTCATTCCCCATTATAACCATCCGAAATCCAACAAAGCCCCTTCTAACCCCAGTCCTTAAGTGCAAGTTCAAGCCTTCCATAAGACCCAACCATATAACTTTGCATTTTCTTTTCTCATCGCTATCAGCAAATCGCTATAAGGCTTTGCGCCCCCTTGTCTTCCACCGTCGTGATATTGCAATCACTCCTCCGCTATTGATCGTCCTGATCCAAAGGTTCCTGTCGCCAAAACCTTTTTCCCCCCGCGCGCTAAAACCTGTTTATTTCCCCATTGTTCGATCGTTTGTCGTGTGTTCCAACGACGTTGGCACCTCCCGATCGCGCGAGTTGCCCATACATTAACCAGCGGGGAAAGTGGTTTCCCACCAGTCCCATCTGCCACATGTCGCGTTTTCAATGGTATCGCGCGCCCATTGTACGTTTACCACCCAACCCTGATAGCAATGCGGGGAATACCACTTACTGCCCATCCCGCCTATCCCCGCTCGTTATTGCCCGCGCACATTAGCCTCCCGATAGCCATTGGATCTGCCTGCCCTAGATCTAACGGCTCACATTTCGCTGCTCTCGCTTCTTCCCGAGGTCTCCTGCTAGGAGATCTCTACCGCTGATATGGCAAAACCAACACAGTCAGCCTCGTTCTTCCATTCAGTTCATCTGCCCGCCAAGAAGTCCAAGCTCCTTAATTTCTCTTTGTGTCTGAAGGATGAGCATAACCAGTCCTGGTACTGATTGTATTAAATCTTCAACTACCTCATTCAAGAGACAGCATGGCCTAGGAAGGAAAGTACAAACCTCGAGCAGTTAAAGGCATTTATCAGTTATGTAGCTTCTTTTATTCAACACTCCACCTGCTCGAGGAGTACAACAGAGTACCAGAGAATGTCAAATTCATTCATTGAAGCAACAGATCATTTTAGAGGCCCATTTTAGATAGTTAATGTGGTTGTGGTCCATTATGACCCCTCCATGCATAGAACAACAGAGAATTTTTGTAAACAAACTCTATATATACCCAGAAATGAGATGTAATGGGGGTTGATGGTTGTAGTTTTGATGTAAAGTTCAACTTCTGGAGGCTGTAACTACTGTGATACCTGCAGCATATGGTCTTCATTTTCAGCTAATACAGGCTTCATTTGCTGTTAATTTCTCACTTTCCATTTCTACTCTGTTCTAGGTTGTGCCTGTTATGCATTTTTCATGTGCTCTTGATGTTTAAAATTATAGGGGTTGTCATCCAACCTCTGTGTTAGAATCTAGTATGTATCATTGAATGTGTTATGTAGGTTTCTGTTTACTTAGTGCCATAGAGCTTTCATCCTGTCTGTGCATTACGAAATAAATTTATAGACCTCTTTACTGGTTGCAGCCGGCCATCACATGGTATTGTGCATCTGCAGGTGTGGTTAGTATTCTCCATGTTCACTTAATCCTCAAACTGTGAGTAACTGGTGGTCTAAAGCCTTGTAGTCTGGAGGTGTTCACCCATGTTTGGGGTTAAGCATAGTAGAATCTGGCTTGAATATGCATCATTCCTTCCATTCATCCATTTCCAACATCTTGTTGAGTTTGTAATGTTCCCAAGCATCTCTGAGATACAACCTAGGAGAGTTTCTTAGGGTGATAACATTAAGTGGCACTATTTCCAGGGAGAGGAGATTGAAGCTTAGCTTCCCTGGGAGAATGACATAGTTCCAGATTTTGATGATAGACAAAGTCTGCACACATTTCTAGTTGTAATCATCTATCTGGCGACTCCACTGGAGGAAGACCAACCTTTGGCAACTCCACAATATAGTCCTGGTTTAGTTTGTGAGACATAATCGAAGAAATCCTCAAAAATCACCAACTAAACCAGTGCTTGACCTTGAAAATATTGTCAAATCGAAGAAAACATCACAGAAAGGAGCATCAGGATCAGGTAAGCGTTAAAAGTCCCATGTATCTCTGCTAGTGAAAATCACCTTCAGAGACTCATTCAGCTACTTATTCATTCATTTCCCTTTTGGATTTTAGCCCAAAGAAAGCATCCATGATGTCCATCATATTCCTCCGTCTCTGTTATCCTTTTCATTGATCCATACCACTCAGTCTACCAGTATCCTTTCATATACCCCAGTCATGGCAAGTCAGCAAGCTCTTACAAAGATAGAAAGAATCGTTGCTGCTAGATATGGACCCTTGGTCTTGCCTGTCCCTTTGAATGCCATGCCTGCAGGAGATTATCAAGAATATATGCCTAAGTTTACTATTATAGAAGGAGTAAGAGCTGAAGAGCACCCAAAGTCTTTTTATTATTATGTTGATAACCCAGATTTCCATGAAGAGGATGTGTGGATGAGGGTTTTTTCCAAAGCCTAGATGGGGAGGCTAGAAAATGGTCCAGAGAATTACCCCCTAGGTCTATTTCAAACATTGAGGCCTTAGATGATGTGATTTTAAAGAATTGGAGGGATAATACAGATCTACTCTTTTATTATACTGAATTTGGGAACTTGCAGAGGGAAGATGGTGAGCTGCTATCTGATTTCGACAAGAGATTCAACCATATGTACAGCAGAATACCATATGAAATAAAGCCTACCCCTACTTCTGCTATGATTACTTATGCCAGTGCATTCGATTCTCAGTTCTACCTACTGTTAAGAGAAAGAAGATGTGCTTCTTTGGCTGATATGAAAAATGTAGCTTTTCAAATAGAAGCAAACATCATTGTTGCAGAAAGACACGAAGGTGATGCTGAAAGGAGAAGATAGGGAGGTGAGTCCTCATCATCCTCTGATCCTAAGATCGATAAATTGGCCAGGATGATAGAGCTATTGGCCTCTGAAGTTTCTAGATTGGAGGCTGAGCAGTATTCTCAGGAAGCAGGAGCTCCTTGTTCCTTTACTCTTCCAAAGCCAAATCCATATAGAGGAGCACAGGAGCAGTTGTAGATGTTGTAAAGAAACAAAGATGCAAACAGAGATAAAAGGGTGAAGACCCTTTTTTAGAATAGAGTCATGGAGGAAGATCGTTTTGAAGAAGAGAATGAGGCCCATGGTTTGGAAGATAAGGGTAGTGTCCCTTTCTTAACAAGGGCTGCTTATGAGAAAGAAATATCCAGTGGCACTGCTCATCAGTTTGTTGTACCTACAGAACAACAAGCTCATTAGCAGAAGCAAGTAGCAGTAGATCCCTTCATCCTCAAAGAATCTAAGCCCAAAGCCAACTCAGCTTCTAATAACTATGAAGATCTGCAAATTATCTACCCTGCTTTTATCCCAAGTCCAGTGATCAATAAGGGAGAAGAAATCTCCCCATCATCTTATGTTTCTCTGTCTGCTCAAAAGAGAATCCCTCATAATTTCCCCCTAGGCACTAAGGCAAGTCATAGCTCCATTCCCAAGGCTGATACTAATCACCTCAGTCTTGATATTCTGAAACCTGCCTAGGTGGCCTACACATAGCTTGAAGGGGCAGTTTATCAGATCGCAGAGGAAGAGGGTGCACAGTCTTGGGACTCCTCCTTGGATGTGGACTGTTCTAAGAAAGATGAAGGAGGAGATAAGGTCTCTGTGTCCCCTGCACAAGAATACATTGGTTCACCATACATATTAGTTGTGCGGGCCCCAAATGACACAGAAAAGTACATAGCAACCATTGTTATTCAACAGGTGTACAAAGGCTCCCATAAAGAATATCCAAGGATGAGAATATACAGAAAGGGGATGAAATTTGATCCATATCTACCAGATAAGGTCAAATGCCCTAAACTATTTGAGGTAGCGGATCAAATCAACCCAATTTTGCAGATCTATGATGAACCGGTCGAGAGGAGGAGAAATAGTTTTGATGGCCCAGTAGATGGCCAGTCTTTGAGGATTTATTTTTAAGGTTTCCGAGCCTTAACAATCGTAAGCATTTTCTCTTATAGGTTTTAGTGTAGACTTAATTAGACTCCATGCACAATGGAATACTAGGCAATGGTTTTAAGCTAGTTTTGTATGAAGGCATTGGTCTCCAGTTCTTGAGACCTCACAGGGAGGATCTCATCTCCAGAAGGAGCCAATGTTAGCTCTGCTACATGCTTCATCATTTGGAGGACCAAATATCAGCTCGGCCATGTGTTTATGCAAAAAGGGCAGATCGCAGCAGTCGTTTCCTTCTTCTCCTTCATTCTCCTCATACTCTCTTAGCTCCTCTATCTTTATTTTTCCTCCTAAAATCTCTTCATTCCCCATTACAACCCTCCGAGATCCAACAAAGCCCCTTCTAGCCCTATTCCTTAAGCGCAAGTTCAAGCCTTCCATAAGACCCAACCATATAACTTTGTGTTTTCTTTCCTCATTGCTATCGGCAAATCGCTATAAGGCTACACCCCCCCTGTCTTCCACTGTCGCGATATTGCGATCACTCCTCTGCTGTTGATCATCCTGATCCAATGGTTCCCGCCACCAAAACCTTTTCCCCCCACGTGCTAAAACCTGTTTATTTCCCCACCGTCCGATTGTTTGCCGCGCGATCCAACGTCGTTTGCACCTCCCAATCGTGTGAGTTTCCCGCACATTAACTAGCAAGGAAAGTGGTTTCCCGTCAGTCCCATCTGCAACATGAAGCGCGTTCAATGGTATCGCGCGCCCATTGTACGTTTACTTCCCGACCTTGATGGCGGTGTGGGGAATACCACTTACCGCCTGTCCCACCTGTCCTCGCTCGTTAGCCTCCCAATAGCCATTGGATCTGCCCGCCCTAGATCCAACGGCTCACGGTTCAATGCTCCTGCTTCTTCCCGATGTCTCCTACTAGGAGATCTCTGCCTTTGATCTGCAAAAACCAACACGGTTAGCCTCGTTCTTCCATTTAGTTCGTTTGCCCGCCAAGAAGTCCAAGCTCCTTAGTTTCTCTGTGCGTTCGAAGGACGAGCATAAATAGTCCCGGTACTATTTGTATTAAATCTTCAACTACCTCATTCAATAGATAGCATGGCCGAGGAAGGAAAGTACAAACCTCGAGCAGTTAAAGGCATTTATCAATTATGGAGCTTCTTTCAGTCAACGTTCCACCTGCTCGAGGAGTACAACAAAGTACCAGAGAATGTCAAATTCATTCATTCGAGCAACAGATCATAGCAAAAGCCCATTTTAGATAGTTAGTGTGGTTGGTGGTCCATTATGACCCCTCCACACATAGAACAACAGAGCATTTTTGTAGACAAACTCTATATATACCCAAAAATGAGATGTACTGTGGGTTTATGGTTGTAGTTTTAATGTAAGGTTCCACTTCTGGAGACTATAACTACTATGATAGCTACAACATCTAGTCTTCATTTTCGTCTAATACAATCTTCTTTTGTTGTTAATTGCTCACTTTCCATTTCTACTATGTTCTAGACTGTGCCTATTATGCATTTTTCATGTGCTCTTGATGTTTAGCATTAGAGGGGCTTTCATCCCATCTCTGTGTTAGAATATAGTATGTATCATTGAATGTGTTATGTAGGTTTCTGTTTACTTAGTGCTAGAGAGTTGTCATCTTGTCTGTGCATTAGGAAATAGATTTGCACACCTCTTTACTGGTTGTAGCCGGCCATCACATGGTCTTTCTTATCTGCTGGTGTGGTCAGTATTGTCCATGTTCACTTAATCCTCAAACTATGAGTAATTGGTGGTCTAAAGCCTTGTAGTCTGGGGTTGTTCACCCATGTCTGGGGTTAAGCATAGTAGAAGTGGTTATCTGGCTTGAATATGCATCGTTCCTTCCATTCATCCATTTCCAACATCTTGTTGAGTTTGTAATGTTCCCGAGCATCTATGAGATACAACTTAGGAGAGTTTATTGGGGTGATAACATTAATTGGCATCATTGCCGTGGAGAGGAGATTGAAGCTCAGCTTCCATAGGAGAATGACACAGCTCTAGATTTTGATGATAGACAAAGTTTGGACACATTTCTCGTTGTAATCATCTATCTGGCGACTCCACTGGAGGAAGACCAACCTTTGGTGACTCCACAGTATAGTCTTGGCTCAATTTGTAAGACATACTCGAAAAAATCCTCTTAAATCACCAGCTGAACTAGTGCCTGACCCTGAGAATATTGTCAAATGGAAGAAAACATCACAGAAAGGAGCATCAGGATTACGTAAGACTTAAAATTCCCATGTATCTCTGCTAGTGAAAATCACCTTCAGAGATTCATTCAGCTCCTTATTCATTCATTTCCCTTTCGGATTTTAGCCCAAGGAAAGCATCCATAATGTCCATCATATTCTTTTGTCTCTGTCATCCTTTTCGTTGATCCATACCGCTCAGTCTACCAGTGTCCTTTCATATACCCCAGTCATGGTAGGTTAGCAATATCTTACAAAGATAGAAAGTATCGTTGCTGCTAGATATGGACCCTTGGTCTTGCCTGTCCCTTTGAATGCCATGGCTGCACGAGATTATCAAGAATATATGCCTAAGTTTACTGGTACAGAAGGAGTAACAACTGAAGAGCACCTAGAGTCTTTTTATTATTATGCTGATAACCTAGATATCAATGAAGAGGATGTGTGGATGAGGGTTTTTGTCCAAAGCCTAGATGGGGAGGCTAGAAAATGGTTTAGAGAATTACCCCCTAGGTCTATTGTAGACATTGAGGCCTTAGATGATGTGTTTTTAAAGCATTGGGGGGATAATAAAGATCTGCTCTTTTATTATACTGAATTTGGGAACTTGCAGAGGGAAGATGGTGAGCTGCTTTCTAATTTCAACAAGAGATTTATTTTATATGTACAACAAAATACCATATGAAATAAAGCCTACCCCTACTTCTGCTATGATTACTTATGCCAATGCATTCGATTCTCAATTCTACCTGCTGTTAAGAGAAAGAAGATGTGCTTCTTTGGCTGATATGAAAAATGCAGCTTTTGAAGTGGAAGCAGACATCACTGTTGCGGAAAGACTCCAAGGTGATGCTGAAAGGAGAAGACAGGGAGGTGAGTCCTCATCATCCTCTGATCATAAGATCGATAAATTGGCCAGGATGATAGAGTTATTAGCCTCTGAAGTTTCTAGATTGGAGGCTAAGCAGTATTCTCGGGAAGCAGGAGTTCCTTGTTCCTTTACTCTTCCAAAGCCAAATCCATATAGAGGAGCACAGGAGCAGTTGCAGATGTTGCAAAGAAACAAAGATGCAAATGGAGATAAAAGGGTGTGTTGAGCCCCAAACTTGAATTTTTCCTATAAACTTTCCTAGACTCTTTCCATTTACCTGGACCTCCTAAGCTATGAAAATCATTTCATATTGAGTTTAAAAGAGCACATAAAGTGGTTTTATAACTATGTTCTATGTTTGTTGTTTGAACTAGATTTTTGATTATAAGCTGCGGAATCTTGTCACTTTCCGCAACCAGTTCAACTTTCTGCAGCCTTTTTGTTAAAGTCTATATTGCAGGTGTCTTCAGGTAAATTGTGCCACATGGGCAAGTTGAAAATGACGTGGACATGGACCGAGTCCTATTGTTTCAGTCGAATTCATCAAAGAAGGCCGTGGTCAAAGGTGGTCAAGCAGTGGTCAACAGAAGAGTCCTACGGTAACAGGACTCCATTTTCCACCACGTGAAGACTTTTGTGGCAGTTCCTAGATCTCTGGGGACATATTGACACCAGTGGACTGCTCCATAAGGCGAATCCATCAGCCACCCTCAATATATTTAATCATCATGGCAGCCATGATGCTAGATCCCTGGACGTTGTTGTTCATGTGTCCTTTGTCAGCGCAATTTTTAGGAAATCAATTATGTAAACGTTTGCTATAAATAATGTTTTTTGATACGCATAGTAGTTAGTCTTTTGTAATGTAATTTTGTTGTTAGAAAGCCCACTGTGCTGTGACATTGTTTCGTTGTTATGACTGCATTCTAAATATATGAGAAGACTCTATTTCTGAGCATAATTCATGGTTGATAGATGTTGCCCGAGGTTGTGCAGAGGGCCCCTGTACACGCCAAGGTTTTGTATATTATTTGTTGTACAGTTTCATGATGTGTTTTTATGTTTATTATGCTATAGTTCTTCACTTATGTATATTGCATTTCCTATGGTACTAACATTTCATTTTTGTTCATAATTTTACATCCTTTACATTGTTGTTAACTGATCAGTGTGTATGTTCTAGATTACAGTAGACAGCCCGGACATTTGCATATAGTTTTCACAATGACTAATGACATGGAATCAGTCTTGTCTTTCTGCTGACTTATTTTTCTTAGCTTTCAATTTCAGTTTTGTTTCATTTATTTCAGTTTTGTTCATTTTCTTTATTAGTTAGCTTAGATATTATATTGCTCATGTCATTATCAGTTACCTCCGAAAGCCATAGCAAGACTAATGGTGAGGGATTGAAGTATGAGTGTGTAATTTGATATTAGCTTGTTTTTCTGCAAATTAGATATTAAATTGCTCATGTCATTATCAGTTACCTCCGAAAGCCATAGCGAGACTAATGGTGAGGGATTGAAGTATGAGTGTGTAATTTGATATTAGTTTATTTTTTCTGCAAATTAGATATTAAATTGCTCATGTCATTATCAGTTACCTCCGAAAGCCATAGTGGGACTAATGGTGAGGGATTGAAGTATGAGTGTGTAATTTGATATTAGTTTATTTTTCTGCAAATTAGATATTAAATTGCTCATGTCATTATTAGTTACCTTCAAAAGCCATAGCGAGACTATTGGTGCGGGATTGAAGTATGAGTGTGTAATTTGATATTAGTTTATTTTTCTGCAAATTAGATATCAGATTGCTCAAGTTGTTTATGATTACCTCTGAAATCCATAGCGAGACTAACTGGCGAGGGGTTAGAATATGAGTTGATGTAATTTGATTTTAGCTTTACTTTACTTGCATTTTTTGGATTTCTTTGAGTACAATTTATTTTGTACTTAGACAGCAGTAGGGATAATGGTTTCATGATCAATAGTTCACTATTTGTTTGATTAGTATAGTGGCACATTTTCATTTTCTTTTAGAAATTAATTTCATCATTGCATGTTTTTGAAAGTTTGAAGTTTTGGAAATCATTATAAAAGACATCATTGCCTTGAACATTTATATCCATACTTGTCTTTTAGAATTTCCATCTCACATTAGGAAATCAACAAAGATAAATCCAAAAACAAAATAAAAATAAAAAACGACAAAAAGTAAGAAATAGGTTATCTTGCACATATAGTGCACCACACTTCAATAGCTTACGACTCCTAGATTGAAAATTAATATAGCAATTTAGGACACTCTAAATTGACCAAACAGGGTGAAGACCCTTTTTAAGAATATAGTCATGGAGGAAGAGCGTTTTGAAGAAGAGGATGAGGCCCATGGTTTGGAAGATAAGGGTAGTGCCCCTTTCTTGACAAGGGCTGCTTATGAGAAAGAAATATCCAGAGGAATTGCTCATCAGCTTGTTGTACCTACAGAACAACAAGCTCATCAACATAAGCAAGTAGCAGCAGATCCCTTCATCCTCAAAGAATCTGAGCCCAAAGCCAGCTCAACTTCTAATGACTATGCAAATCTGCAGATTATCCAACCTGCTTTTATCCCCAGTCCAGTGATCAATAAGGGAGAATAAAGCTCCCCATCATCTTATGTTTCTCTATCTGCTCAAAGGAGAATCCCTCATAATTTTCCCCTAGGCACTAAGGCAGGTCATAGCTCCATTCCCAAGGCTAACACTGATCACCTCAGTCTTGATATTTTGAAACCTGCCCAGGAGGCCTACACACAGCTTGAAGGGGCAGTTTAGCAGATCGCAGAGGAAAAGGGTGCACAATCTTGGGACTCCTCCTTGGATGTGGAGTATTCTAAGAAAGATGAAGGAGCAGATAAGGTCTTGGTGTCCTCTGCACAAGAATACATTGGTTCACCATTCATATTAGTTGTGCAGGCAACAAATGACAGAGAAAAGTACACAACAACCATTGTTATTCAGCAGGTGTACAAAGGCTCCCATAAAGAACATCCAAGGATGAGAATATATAGAAAGGGGATAAAATTTGATCCATATCTACCAAATAAGGTCAAATGCCCTAAACTATTTGAGGTAGAGGATCAAATCAACCCAATTTTGCAGATCTATGATGAACCGGTTGAGAGGAGGAGAAACAGTTTTGATGGCCCAGCAGATGGCTAGTCTTTGTAGATTTATGCTTAATGTTTTCGAGCCTTAAAAATCGTAAGCATTTCCTTTTACAGGTTTTAGTGTAGACTTAATTAGTCTCCATGCCCAGTGGAATACTAGGTAATGGTTTTAAGCTGGTTTTGTATGAAGGCATTGGTTTGTAGTTCTTGAGACCTCACAGGGAGGTTCTCATCTCCAGAAGGAGCCTGTGTTATCTCTGCTACATGCTTCAGTATTTGGAGGACCAAATATCAGCTCGGCCATGTGTTTATGCAAAAAGGGTATATCGTAGCAGTCTTTTCCTTCTTCTCCTTCATTCTCCTCATACTCTCTTAGCTCCTCTATCTCTGTTTTTCCTCCTAAAATCTCTTCATTCCCCATTATAACTCTCTGAAATCAAACAAAGCCCCTTCTAGCCCCAGTCCTTAAGTGCAAGTTCAGGCCTTCCATAAGACCCAACCATATAGCTTTGCATTTTCTTTCCTCATCGCTATCGGCAAATTGCTATAAGGCTATGCCCACCTGTCTTCCACCATCGTGATATTGCGATCACTCCTCCGTCATTGATCGTCCTGATCCAACGGTTCCCACCATCAAAACCTTTTCCCCCCCATGCGCTAAATCCCATTTATTTCCCCGGCGTCCGATCGTTTGCCGCGCGATCCAAAGGGTTCGCACCTCCCGATCGTGCGAGTTGCTCGCATGTTAACTAGCAAGGAAAGTGGTTTCCTGCCGATCCCATCTACCACATGTCACGCGTTCAATGGTATCGCGCGCCCGTTGTATGTTTACCGCCTGACCCTGATAGCGGTACGGGGAATACTAGTTACCGCCCGTCCCACCTATCCCCGCTCATTATCGCCCGCGCACGTTAGCATCCCGATAACCGTTGGATCTGCCCGCCCTAGATCCAATGGCTCACGTTTTGCTACTCCTGCTTCTTCCCGATGTCTCCCGCTAGGAGATCTTTGCCGCTAATCTACAAAAACCAACATGGTCAGCCTCGTTCTTCCATTCAGTTTGTCTACCTGCTAAGAAGTCCAAGCTCCTTAGTTTCTCTGTGCGTCGAAAGGACAAGCATAACAAGTCCCGATACTATTTGTATTAAATCTTCAACTACCTCATTCAAGAGACAACATGGCTGAGGAAGGAAAGTACAAACCTCGAGCAGTTAAAGGCATTTATTAGTTATGGAGCTTTTGTCAGTCAACACTCCACCTACTCGAGGAATACAATATAGTACCAGAGAATGTCAAATTCATTCATTGAAGCAGCAGATCTTAGCAGAGGCCCATTTTAGATAGTTAATGTGGTTGGTGGTCCATTATGACCCCTCCATGCATAGAAAAACAGAGAATTTTTGTAAACAAACTCTATATATACCTAGAAATGAGATGTAATGGGGGTTGATGGTTGTAGTTTTGATGTAAGGTTCAAATTCTGGAGATTGTAACTACTGTGATACCTGCAGCATCTGGGCTTCAGTTTCAACTAATACAAGCTTCTTTTGTTGTTAATTGCTCACTTTCCATTTCTACTATGTTGTAGGCTGTGCCTGTTATGCATTTTTCATGTGCTCTTGATGTTTAGCATTAGAGGGGCTATCATCCCACCTCTATATTAGATTCTAGTATGTATCATTGAATGTGTTATGTAGGTTTCTATTTAATTAGTGCCAGAGAGCTGTCATCCTGTCTGTGCATTAGGAAATAGATTTGCAGACCTCTTTACTGGTTGCAGTCAGCCATCACATGGTCTTGTGTATCTGCTGGTGTGGTTAGTATTCTCCATGTTCACTTAATACTCAAACTGTGAGTAACTGGTGGTCTAAAGCCTTGTAGTCTGGGGGTGTTCACCCATGTCTAGGGTTAAGCATAGTAGAAGTGGTTATCTAGCTTGAATATGCATCATTCCTTCCATTCATCCATTTCCAACATCTTGTTGAGTTTTTAATGTTCCCGAGCATCTCTGAGATACAACCTAGGAGAGTTTCTTGGGGTGATAACAGATACCAAGTGGAAAAATATAAGCCTCTCTTCTCTTCCTCATTTCCATGGCCTAACCTTAGAAGATCTAGATACTTTCTTGTTTGAGTTCGTTGTCATATGCATAACTTATGATCACACAATTGATGAGAAAAAGTTGAAGATATTCCCATCCACTCCCAAGGATTCAACTCTGTGTTGGTTGATGGGTTTACTTGGGGATACCATCACAACATGGGCTCAGATGAAGCAAGCCTTCAACAACAAGTATCGAGACTACTGTAGGTCGAAAGACACAAAAGAGGAAATTTTTAGGATGACCTTAGGGCATGATGAATCCCTAGAGGATTATCAAGAAAGATTCTAGCTTAGCTACAAATGGGCTAGGTGCACACTTGATCTTGAGTCACTGAAGCTAGTCCTTCTCTGAGAGGTACGGGAAGATCTTATGGATACCCTAAACCTACTAGCAAGAGGGGACATCTACTAGCTACCCTATGAAGATATCAAGACTATCCTTAGGAATCATTCTAGGGCAGCTAAGAATAAGAGTAGGGGTAGTCAACCAATGGCCAACCCATCCTCTTCCAACACATCCATAAAAGGTGAAATTGGAAATATGTTGGAAGATTTCAAGAGTGAAATGTCACAAACCCTTGCCCTATAGATGGACACTGTGCACATCAAGAGAAAGCAAGAGGAAGAAAAAAGAGCATTATCCATCTTCTGCCCTAGATATACAAGGAGGCACCCTAGGAATGAATGTCCACTAAACCTGATCGAAATATGCTCGTTCTGTGAAGAAAACCACTCCATAGAAAAGTGCCCTTCTATACCTAGACTAAAAGTTGTATATCAGGGAACTGAAGGGGTGACTAAAAAACTCTGCTACATAAATAAAAGGAGAACTCATGGGGCTCGGCCATACTAGAAGGGCATGCAAGGGCCATCCCATGCATATTACAACCCTACCCAAAAAACATACATTCCCTCTTGGGGCTCGCATGATCATCCCTCTTGGTCTACACCTCCTACTTCTGCACCTCATTACCATTCCCAGCTAGCTAGCTAGTCATTTCAACCATATACTCTGCCACAGCCTCAGTGGAATGCACCACCCCAAGGGTGGAGGTCCCCATATAACAATGCTCCAACTTTATTGCCTTCACCTCCTACTCAACTATAGCCTTTACACCCCGCTCCACCTAAACAACGTTAGATGCCTGCCCAGCCAAATCTGAACCTGAACAACAGACAGACATATAAAGTGTACAATGGAGAGACATCTTACCCTGCTTATGTTGTGGAGATTTAGGAAATCAACCTAAGACCTGGGAGAGTACTCCCAAATAACCAACCTCAAACTACACCTAGGGAGAGTGAGGAGGAAAGAGAGGAAAGCATGCCTACAGTGAATCCACCACCCTTTCCTGAGAGATTAACTCATCCACTCCATCCTACCCTAGAAGAGAATGAACTTATGGGTGAATTCAAAAATCTATGTGTCAAAATTCTACTTCTCAAAGCCATCAAGGATGTACCAATTTACAACAAGTTTATTAAAGAGAAGTGTTTCAAACATCGAGGGAGGAGAAAAAGAGACACCCCTACCATGAATGTCATTGGATAGTTGTCTGACTTAATCCTAGGGTAGGTAATTTTCCTAAAGTATTTGGACCCTCGAAGCCCTGTAGTAGATGTGCACATCAATGGCTCCATTGTCCCACACACTTTAATTAATCTTTGGGATGTTATTAATGTAATGACTAAGGACACCATGCTCAAGCTCAATCTCCAGGGTTTACTAAGAAAGTCCACAACAGTCTTTCAACTTGCAGACTATTCCACATTAACCCTTGAGGGGATTGTTTAGGATGTGATGGTCTACATTGACTCTTAGGAGTACCTTGTAGACTTCCTAGTTCTCCAGCCAAATGCCAAGCTTATTGGTTATCATCTCATACTTGGGAGGCCTTGGTTAGCCACTGTCGATCCATACATCAGTTGTAGGGCTAGAAATATGACTATAAAAAATGGGCATATGTCCAAGCAGTTAGTCCATTACCCTCCTTCTCAGCCATCTCTAGAACATGATTTACCTTTATGGCTAGAAGAGGAAAAATAAGATGAAGTCTACTCAGCCCAACTCTATACCTTAGAAACAACCATGGGAGAAGGACAACTAGATGAATATGATTTGATTGAACACATACTCCAAAGTCCAACTCCCAACACCTTGTCCTTAGAGGATGTAGTAAACGAAACCAAGAGCAACCGTTAGATTGATCTATGCTTAGTTGATTGAAACCCTAACCATGTCAAATCAATAGAATGTGGTATTGAAAGAACTTTGAAAATCAACCCCTCTCTTTCTGTACACTAAGAAGAAAAATTGTGCAACATGCTAAGGGAAAATCAGGATGCATTTGCTTTGAGTTACAAGGGAATGAAGGGATTTCACCCCTCAGTGTGTATTCACCACATTATATTAAAGCAGGTTGCAAACTAGTCTAACAACCCCAAAGGAGAATGAATCCAGCCCTCAAGGATATAGTCAAAGAAGAATTGCAAAAGAACCTGAATGTAGGATTCATTTACCCTATCTCAGACAGTGAGTGGGTTTCTCATTTGCTGTTGGTTCCAAAGAAAAATGGGAATTCGAGGATTTGTGTCGATTATAGAGATTTAAACAAAGAAACAAAGAAGGACCATTTCCCTCTACCTTTCATTGACCAAGTGCTAGATGGACTTGGAGGGAAAAAGTTTTTCTCTTTCCTAGATGGGTTCAACAGGTACAATCAAATCCACATTCGCCCAAAATACCAGGATAAAATCACCTTCACTTTTCCTTGGGGTACTTTCACTTATAGGGTCCTTCCTTTTTAGCCTATGTAATGCCCTTGCCACTTTCTAGAGAACAGTCCTGAGAATTTTTGCCAAGCTAGTCCATGATGTAGTAGAAATTTATATGGATGATTTTACACCCTATGAGTGTGATTTCTAGGAGGCTTTGTCCAACTTCGATAAGGTGTTGAGAAAATGCATTGAAATAAACCTATACCTTAGTCTACAAACATGTGAGTTCTTGATGACTGCGGCGACTGTCCTAGGTCACTCAATATCCCAGAAAGGATTGCAGGTTGACCCAAATAACATAGCCATCATCCAAAGGCTCCCACCTCCACAAAAATAGAGGGATTTCAGAATTTTTATAGGTTTATCTAGATACTATCAGAGATTTATAAAATACTTCAACAAGTTAGCTTCTCCTTTATTTGGGTTATTGGCCAAAGACTCTGAATTTTTATGGTCGAAAAGTTGTCAAGAGGCCCTGGACACTGTGAAGGACAAGTTGACCATTGCACCTATTCTCTGAGGCCCAAATTGGGCCCTTCCTTTCCATATACATGTTAATACCTCTCACAAAGCCATAGGAGAAACTCTAGGCTAGACATATGACAAGTTACCTTATTCCATTTACTTCATCAATAAGAATTTATCGAAAGCTGAACTAAATCACATAGTGATTGAAAAGGAGCTCCTAGATATTATGCATTCATTGAATAAATTTAGGCATTACATTACAGGGTACCAAAAATTTGTACATATTGACCATGTTGTAATTAAATACTTGATGAATAAACCTGATGTAAATGTCCAGATTAATAGATGGTTACCTCTATTATAGCAGTTTGATCTAACTATTATTGATAAGCCTGACAAGGAGAATTTTGTTGCATATTTTTTATCCAGGTTAATTTTTCTTGTAGGGGAGGAAGGAATGGTTGATGAACTATTACTGGATAAACACTTATTCACCTTTTCAATTCTCTCTCCATGGTTTTCTGACATATAAAATTACTTGGTGTTTGCACAGTTTCTACTGAAATTGTCCTCCAAAGAGAAAAGAAAGATTGTAAGGAAGAGCACCCCATTCACCTAGATTGGGGGCAACCTCTTCAAACTAGACCCAGATCAAATTCTGAGAAGATGTGTCAGGGAGGAGGAAGTATTTGACATCCTTTTGGCTTGTCATGATGGGCCTTATGGAGGCAAATTTGCAACTAAGAGGACAACATTCAAGGTGCTACAATCTTGTTATTACTGGACCACTCTTCACCAGGATGTGAGGATGTATACTAGATAGTGTGATTAGTGCCAAAGGATGGGAAAATCTACCCTAAGGGATGAAATGCCTCTGCACCCTCAAGTGACTTTCAAGCCATTTGACAAGCGGGGCATGGATTTCTTTGGACCCATTGACCCTCCATCCAGGAAAAAGAATTACATCATTTTGTGCACAGACTATTTAACCAAGTGGGCTGAATCCAAGGCCATCAAAGCAACAACAGACGAGAAAGTGGTTGATTTCATATGGGAAAATTTATTTTACAAGTTTGGGTACCCTAGAGAACTCGTCACTAATCAAGGCAATCAGTTTACATCTCACATGATTGGAAATTTGTAAATCCAACACTAGATCAATCATAGAACATCCACTCATTACCACCCATAAGATAATGGGCAAGTGGAAGTGACCAATAGAGCGCTGGAAGGAATTCTGACCAAAGTGATTAAAAACATTAGAAAGGACTGGGCAGATATAATAGTTGAGGTCACTTGGGCCTACAATACAGTTATAGACATATTTGGGCACTACAACCCCAATCATATATGTCCATAAACCAAGGGCTTCTAAGTCCCTAAAAGTGTTGCTTCATACCCTAAAGGAGTGAGGTCAGCTGATTACATCATCTCCCAGAAGTTCTCCATGAAAATCTACTCAAAACTGATCAAAGCAGGACCATACAGACTGCCTTGTGCTAAAGGTGCAATGCATCTCACCTGCCATATGCAAAAAGTGCAATGCATACTGGAAATCCCTTCTGTAGGGTGCGATGAGGGCAGCCAAATGGCACAAGCAGTTTGCTAGGTGGAGACCCTGAGAATCTTCTAGAAGCTGCTCATTTGACACTTGCCTCTCTGAATTCGCCCAGGGATGAGTAAGAGATCATGAAATATCCAAGTGGAACCAAGAACTATCAGAGAGATGACACTAATCAAAATCCCAGAAGCTGACTCACCCCCTTGTAAACATCTATATATGGATCCCTCATCCTAGAGATCCAAAGGATGGAATTTTGTAATTTGCAAGGATGGGTTGTTGGTTTCTCTTTGAAGACATTGTTGGGTGATCTTGTTTTGTATGAGTTGAAGAGGGCTTTCATGCTGGGAGGATGGTGCTGGGTTGGACCAAGTGGTTGTAATCCTCTCTTCCACTACTTCTACCAATAAATCTATTTGGGTTTTCCTCCATATTCTTGTGTATCTCTAAATATTGTGTTGATATATGCATTTGTATGGTTAATATATATCTGATCCTATATTGTTTATAGTGATAGATCTCTATGCTTTGATGGTATTATGTTGCTTTGACTCTACAGGTACTCTTTGAAGCGAAACAGGTAAGGAAGGAGTGGCGAGATTCTATCAAAGGGGTAAGGAAACAAATAAGGATCCAAGTGAAAGACTGAGGCTGGTACTCTCTGCTTCTTTCTCTATCTCTCGTAAAGGAAAACACAAGTGACTTTAGTTTGTTTGTTTCTAAGATAGCTACCCGTCTTAGTGGGACTAGTAGTTCTAAATAGACAATAGTTTTCCTGATAACAAAATGGCAACTCCACTGGGGAGCGAATAGTTTGATTGCTTGTCTATATTTGTTTGCTTCATAAACTACAAATGGAGCTTGAAGTTAAGCTAGCTAGCCTTTGAACTCCATTTGCTATGCAAGTGCAAAGTAGATCAATGTTGCTTCAGTCAATCTCTAGGATTGTTTATGAACTAAACAACTGACTTGCAATCATCCTAAGTGCCCTAGAGGTAGCTCAAGTAACCTCATTAGATCAGCCCCTATACTTTGTATTTACTGACTAACATTAGCTCAGCCTAAATCCCTGAACTAAGCTGCAAACTGTGACCAAAAACCAAGTTCAAGTCTTTTCCCTGGACCATCGCACTGTCTCCTTTTGGCGGACTGGATGCATCACACCTTCCATGTGCAGTAGGTGGGATGCATCCTTGTTTCCTTGTGTTACAAGTGCGATGATTAGGTAAGACTATTGCTGCCTCTAGATTTTGGTTTTTTCTTCATTTTCTTCAGATTTATTTAGGAGTTTTGCTGTCTGTGATCAGTATACCACTGTTGAAACCCCCTTCCTTCGCATTATTCAGCCTCCATTGTACAAAGAATTGTGAATGTTTTTTTGTATTTTTCGCCATTTATAGTTCTCCTCTACAAAAAAGTATCTTAATTGAACTGTCTTCTTTTGATTTGAAAGTGTAGCAAGTGTTGTTTTTAGTCAAAGAAAGGAATAATATTCTTTTTGATAGTTGATTACACTGTTACTCTTGTATTTTATCTGAATTTATAGTATTTCAAGTGTCGAAAGCAGTTTTCAATTCAAAATCGCAAAGTGTCATCTTGTCTTCCTTTCTTTTTTTGAAAAGAAAATCATTAGTACTGTTACTTTGAAAGAAGAAATAATTTAGATTTGTATTTAGCATTCTTTTTGTCATTCACACATTAATAAAGCGGAAAACAAATACATGCATGTGCATGTGCATCTAGACTGCTTGTTGATTTTGATTTAGGACAGTGCATCTAGTGTGTGCTCTCTGCTCTATGTTGAAAGGATTTCGCTTCTTTCCTTAGTAGCTACGATTTTCATTGCAAAAATAAGAGTAAACGACTGTTTATCATCTCAGATTGCATATTTAGGAGTTGCATATCTACATCACGTGGTGAACCTTAAAGGCAAACTTCTTAAGAAAGATCAACTGTAAAATAAATTCAATGAACATAAAAACGCTTTGGAACCTAACGCACGACACATAGAAGTCTATGCTAGAGACGTATTCTGGCGTCGTAAAGCATGGTAACTATCGCTTTCATTGTAGGTTGAGTGATTCCTCCTCTTTGAGACAACAAGTGCCAGTACGGACTTGTTCTCCCATGTACCGTCGACTATATATTGGGAGACCACAATAGGCTATATCATTTATCCTTAGGAAGCCATGTCTGCCGCCCTATCGATCGCAATGCACTGAACATAGCATTCGGGAAGATTGATTGTCGTATCATAAAATATATTCTACAGTTTTGCGATTGGTTTGGTAATCCCTCTATCTATATTTCTAGAGTAGTCTCTTTCATTCCTTTTTAGACTCCTTAAAGGAAAATGTCCATCTGATCACTTGTCACTTCAAGCTCATTAAAAATCGAAGGCGACTAGAGTCATCTTTAGCTTTTTCTCGACTCTTAAAAATTGAAAAAGCAAGTTGTGTCAAAGCGTCTAAAATTCATTTAATTCATAATAACATTTTCCCTTCCTATTTTGAGTTGATCAAATAATCCACAATCGTGGAAGAAAGTCAATCAAAACCTCGTTGTTTGTGGAGTCTAACAAGTCAACTGCCTTTGACTCCAGAAAGAAAACCATTCTGGGCCAAGCAAACTTGTTTAACTGGGTCAAAGTCTCCTGGTTTGTTTGAAACTTGTGTTTCAACATCCTCTGAGACTCTAGTTACTCCAACCATTTCTGGTATCCCTGCCTCTATGGAAGAAGCTCTGCAGTTACAAGAGGACATTAGAACTGATCCTAGTGTAACAGTAAACACTTATATTCCTAAACCAGCTCAATCTAGAGTTGATTCAGAAGTTGTTACCCCTCCAGCATCTGTCGCTACAGAATCTATACCTTCTTCAGCACCAGAAATATTTTACGGACCTGACGGTCTACCTCTTCCACCTGGATTGATTGCTATAGAAGAGATTATGGAGGATCTTCCATCCAGTACTCCATCGCATTTTGGAACTGGGATCCACCTATATCCTTCTACTTCAGAAGTTAGTACCCCTTCATCGCAAGTTCCTGTAGAATTGCTAGGAAGTCTTTTGGATAGACTTGATATGTTTGGACAACCATCGACATCTAGGACTGTGTCATCCGGTACAGCAGTAGAAAAACCTCCTGCCACCACTCCGACAATGTTTGCTGGCATACCATCTGTCCCAACTAGCTCTCAACCGCTAGAGGGAGTCCTCCCAGGGACTATTTCGATAGTATGGTCTGTTCTCGTTTGTTTGTCCGAAATTATATCTGGAATTTCTTATGTTGATTCTCAACAAATTGATCCTTCACAACAGTATCAATTTGGGTAGTCTTGTCTCCAAATACCAATCTTTCCCATGAGCACTGGATTGTCGTCATATGGGTGCAGTATGCCCTTTCATTGTTCCCTTCGGGAGAACAACCATATGAGAGTTCACAACCGAATTCGGGTCAAATTGGAATCACATCCAGTGGTTGGGTGCCAATACTGCCTCAACAACCAAGAGATTTATACTCAATGCAACTAAGTCTACCCATGTCGAATATCCCCACTACACCAGCTATTGTGATGGTGTCGCAAGTACAAGCGTTGCCTGTTGTATGCCAACCTCAGGTTTCTTAGGTCGTAATACAACAGCCTCTTGTCTCCATGACGCAACCGCAATCGCTAGTTGGTGGCTCCTTAGCTAGAGCGACTCAGGCTCAAACGGGTACTATTACCCCTCATCTTGGTCAAACATCTAGTATTGGGCAATAACAAATGGTTTCACAACCATGGCTAATGCAACATCAACAACCGCAATTCCAGCAAGTGTACCAAGGACCTGAGCAACAAAACTTTGCAAGTAATGGGCAGCCGTATATTCAAAATGGTTATCATCAATTATAGCAAATTGGTTATGCCCAGCAACCTTATCGATGTTATCAGCATCAAATGCATTATGTTGGTATTAAAAGACCCACTGCTCAGGCAATCTCATCTTATCCTGGGTATGCTTCGCCAAACTTGAATCAACAGTTGCCCTTTGTGGTGACTTTAGAGTTACCAGATCTAAATTAGCTAAGAAACGATCCAATTGCTTATGCCCCTTGGTGGCCAACAATTCCTCATAAACTTCCATCAGATATTCCTAAATTTAATGGAAATCTGGGTGAAGATCCGTCGAATCATGTGATGACCTTTCATCTATGGTGTTCCTCCAACACTCTAAATGATGATTCGATTAGGCTTCACCTTTTTCAGCGAATGTTAATTGGTCCGGTAGCAAAGTGGTACATTATATTGACTAGAGCTTCGTTTGATAACTTCGACGCCATTGCCACCACCTTTTTAACCCATTTTCAGTTACCAATAAGGTACGAAACAAGAACAGAGCTTCTTACAAATTTCAAGCAAATGTCGGCCACTCACATATATGATCATATTCATGAGTGGTGATGTCATCATAGAATGGTAAAAACATATGTTCCTAATCAACTACTAGTTGAATGGTTTATTAAGTCATTGTTACCTTCTATTACAGAAGATGTGGCAAATGGAGGAGTCGTCACTGAAGAGCAAGTCATTGTTCTTGCGCAATATCTAAACTTGATCTATACTCAGTTTGGCACGCTCTCTGACAGAATCCCTAATGCTCCCAGACCAGAATTTTCCATTCCTCCTCCTTCTAAATCAAACAAAGAATCTATGCCGGCGATGGCTTGATAGGTACAACCGGCACAAAATCCACAAAGGCTACATATAAGAAAGCCCGTAAGGTTTCTTGTCAAAATTCAAATGAAGAGCTTCTAGCCTTGGAGGTTAATGCCGTGTTGACCGACAAAGGCAAAGAACAGAAGCAACTAGGAGGCAAGAAGAAAAAGAAAGGGAAAAAGAAGAAGTAGGATGAGTCGTCTCCTGAAAAATCTTCTGCAAACCTTTCTGGGCAAAGGAAACCTCGTTCGGGATGTTAGATATGTGATGAGGATCATTGGAAGAGAGATTGCTTGCATAAAGCTGAGATTAAGAAATTCTTCAAGAACTCAAAAACCTCAGCATATTTACTGATCCGTTTCCAAACCAGGGAACCAATATGGTTGTAGCGACAATGCTTCCCCGTCCCAAGTGCTTATGTGTTCCATTTCAAAACAACAAAATGATGCTTTGATATCGACAAGGAATAAAGATTACAGGAATCCACAGCTTTCGAACAACAAGGCTACTGATCAACCTATTAGTTCGACAAGAACTTCAATCGAAGTTGTGCCACCCATCATTCCTGAGCTAATGATAAAGCCGCCAAAGGGAGTAGTACACAAATCGACATTTAATCCTCGTGCCAGAGCAACACAAAATTATAATATAGTAGAGGACCTAGCCCAATCGCTGTTCGCCATGTCGACACTTGAGGTACTGCAAAATTTCCCATCCAAAAGGAAGGCTCTATTATCAGCAATAGGTGGGATTGACCCAGCGGATTCCAATCTCGTGGCCTTTAGTCATAAAGGATATGAACCTCAGTTACCAGCTCAACTCGCTTTCCTCATTCAAGTGAAAGCCCTCAACAAAACTGTTCATCGAACAATTATTGATGAGGGGGCATCTACATGTATTATGTCAATGAGTTGCTAGAAAACTTTAGGCTCACCACCCTTTTCGCGATCATCAACAATGTTAAAAGCATTTGATGGATGGACATACACTCCGTACAGAATTTTAAGTAACTTACAAGTTGAACTAGGGGATAAAACAATAGAAATTGATGTTGAAGTTATCGATGGAAACCTCGACTACAACATCCTACTGGGAAGGCCCTGGATTTATGCTATGGCTGCTGTTGTGTTGACATACTTCAGAAAGATTGCATTTCCTTTTCAAGGAGGAATTACAATCATTGACCAACAAACCTTTCTCCCCAACAATTCACAAGTTATGGGAAGCATTCCAATGACCCATGGAAGCTCTCAATCGCTTCAAAATGTCGGAGTAGGCCTCCTAAAATACCCTACCTTAATGGGTACTTTCACCCTGCCACCTTCGAGTAATCTGGTGGAAGTGGCCACAGTGGAAACCTGCAATATGATATCATCTATATCTAAAAGATTCAGAAGATTCCCGAACATTTTGTCAGCATGGATCATCGCCATTTTAGAAATATTGTAGCAATCAATTTTCTTGGCCTGGCGGGAAAACCCAAATCAACGCTCATCGAGTGTTTGGATAGATAGGTCTAAGGAATATGGCACCTCTTCAGATCCTTGGTCGCATGTACATTCTACAGACAAAGGAATCATTCAGTCAATGATGATAGGAGAGGGACCATGGGAAGATTACCACCATCGTTCCCATCTTCTAGATCACCACGAAGATTATTCCAACAACCTTAATCATCCTTCAATTTTTTATTTTCTATCAAATACTGTAAATACGGTAGTTCTTTTACTGTGTCAACCTCATTAAAAATTGAAACAACTCCCTTTCCAAATCAAGTCTTTGATTACGATCTCGTAAAGTCCAAGTCGAGTCTTTCAAAGATCTCAAAGGTAAACCTTCATTCCAACCACCTCGTTGAATGCAATTAAGCTTGGGGGGCATGCATCGCGATTTGCATCATTATGCTGGGGGCATGCAAACTTATAACAAGCATAGTTTTTCATTTCAAGCTTGTGTAAACATGAAACCGAATCTGAGCATATGTTGTCGCATGGTTCAAGCTCATTAAAAAATGAACCAGGCCACAAACAGTTTTACGCGAAGTTCAAGCTCGTTAAAAAATAAACCTAGGAATGAGCATATGTTCCACCAGAGTTTAAGCTCATTAAAAAAAGAACCCACCTCCGGTAAACAACCATTGCGATTACATTATTATCACCCTTTGAGCCTTGGTCATGTTCTTAACATCACCTCCACTCTTTTTTACCTGATCATACACCTCCATTTGATTGTTTACCCCTTTTGAGGAACAACTGCAACAAGTGATCCTATTAGCCACCTTCTTTACACTGTCATGATTGAAAAGTTCCAAACATTACCTGGAACTAGTTGTTATCTGAAAGCATCACTCGTTCCTCAAAAACCGAGTCTCCTTTAAGCTCTTTTCATCTGACTCATAAAGTATGAAAAGATTGCCGAGCAATTGGCTTCTCTAGCTCGTTAAAGTGATTGGAAGTGCCATCCCTTCTCTAGATTTCAATCTTTTTGTACCTGAGGGATTATTACACAAAAATATCGAGCCTTTTTCTTATTCGGCTTGTTAAAACTATCAAAAGTCATCCATTTTGCATTCTTTTATACTTTTTTTGACTTAAGGGATTATATTACGAAAAAGGAATATTGGAGTTTCCTTTCCATCTCTTTTTAGACTCTCTAAAATTGAAAAGAACCGAGTTATCCTTGTCGTTAAACTCGTTAAAACAATAGCGACAAACTTGCCCATTCAGACAAGAGCGAGTCTCACTGTCGCTAGGCTCATTAAAACATAGCAACAGGTTTTCCCAAAGGGAAAATTATAGAACAAGCATATGTTATCCTCCTCAATCTTAAGAAAATAAAGAGCTACTAGTCAGAAATGACTGGGGAAAATTGGGAAGAAAACTTGAAGAAAATTTATTGGTAGCAGGTCGCTTTTGAACATGACACTTTCACTCCATCACCATGATTGAGTCAGGTTGGGTTATTCTATTCACTGGTCATATTGCCATTGTTCCATCGTACCATCCACTTTTGGGGTTAATGCTACCAATCCATTTCAGTGTCGCCGATATGTTCAAGAGAAGTCGCTTAGAGAATTCACCTACCCAACTTGTGTCTCATCTGCTGCAATACCTTCACGCTTCACTTTTTCATGACCTCCACCTTGAACCTTGTATCATCAGATCGTTTTCACCTCAACAAAATCATTTGCTCCATTCCGAATCGTAGATGTGGGATTCATTAATGCCCTCCTATGACGGGGCACTTCTTATCGACATCAGCTCATTATCCAAGAAGTCAACCTAGGAACAACCCTTTCAGTACTTTGAAGCTTGCATGCCTCAATGGAAAGTTTCTCACTTCCGGCAACAGGTTTTCATTAATGGCCTTTGACCGAAAGATTTTGCGTGGTGTTCGACATTAACTCATGTATTCACACCACTTGAATTGTACTGCAGTACCTTGAGGGTCATCATCATCATCGGTGATTCCTCTCACGCCTGTTAACAACTTAATCAATGGCTGGTAATGAGGCGATGTCTTTCCATGTTCGACCTTAGAACATCTTTTCACATGGACCGACTTGTACTTTCAGGCGAAGATTGAATGAGTTTTGAAGACCCCGGATCTAGTTTCATCCATCTGGGCTACGATATATTCAGGAAAATAAAGACATCAAATGTACATCATTGCTGCACAGATAATCATCCAAACTAAGGGATGATGGCTCTACCAGAATCATCATTCTGCCACATAGACGGTTGTCTATCCTATGTACATGAAAATGAATTTATAAAGCTGAGCATGGGAATACCCACCTTAGCTAGATCATGAAAATATTATGAAGATAATTTATTGTATTGTATCTTATTACAGGTCACCTTCCAGTTCGAAAAACCTCGGATCCTCATTATAAATCATTTCATCCGACATCAAAAGATTTACGACCTCATGCTTTATGGGGCAACTGTTATAGACACATTTGGGCACTGTAACCTCAATCATATATGTCCATAAACGGAATGCTTCTAAGTCCCTAAAAGTGTTGCTTCATACCCTAAAGGAACAAGGTCAGCTGATTACATCATCTCCCAGAAGTTCTCCATGAAAAACTACTTAGAACTGATCAAAGCAGGACCATACAAACTGCCTAGTGCTAAAGGTGCGATGCATCTCACCTGCCACATGCAAAAAGTGCGATGCATACTGGAAAGCCCTTATGTAGGGTGTGATGAGCGAGACCCTGAGAATCTTCTAGAAGCTGCTCATTTGACACTTGCCTCTCTGAATTCGCCCAGGGATGAGTAAGAGATCATGAAATCTCCAAGTGGAACCAATAAATGTCAAAGAGATGACACTAACCAAAATCCTAGAAGCTGACTCACCCCCTTGTAAACATCTATATATGGATCCCTCATCCTCGAGATTTAAAGGATGGAATTTTGTAATTTGCAAGGAAGTGCTACTGGTTTCTCTTTGAAGACATTGTTGGCTGATCTTTCTTTGTATGAGGTGAAGAGGGCTTTCATGCTGGGAGGATGACGCTGGGTCAGACCAAGTGGTTGTAATCCTCTCTTCTACTACTTCTATCAATAAAGCTATTTGAGTTTTCCTCCATATTCTTGTGTATCTATGAATACTGTGTTGATATATGCATTTGTATGGTCAATATATATCTGATCCTATATTGTTTACAATGATAGATCTCTATGCTTTGATGGTATTATGCGAATTTGACTCTACACGTACTCTTTGAAGCGGAACAAGGAAGGAGTGACAAGATTCTGTCAAAGGGGAAAGGAAACGAGCAAGGAACCAAGCGAAAGACTGAGGTTGGTACTCTCTGCTTCTTTCTCATCTATCTCTCGTAAAGGAAAACACAAGTTACTTTAGTTTGTTTGTTTCTAAGATAGCTACTCGTCTTAGTGGGACTAGCAGCTCTAAATAGACACTAGTTTTCCCGATAACAAATACCACCTGGAAAATCACCACGCGATTCACTCCCTATGAGATGGTCTATGGGAAGAAGGCCCTTCTGTCCATTGAATTCGAATACAATATGTTAAGAATGGCAGCACAACTAGATCTAGATCTCACCATGGCACAACAAGAGAGATTGATTCAGTTGAATGGGTTAGATGAGTTTAGAATGCAGACCCTCATGCACACAGAGGTGACTCAAGTACAAAGGAAGATCTGGAATGACAAGAACATAAAGGACAAACAGTTTCAAGAAGGTGATTGGGCTTTGTTGTATGATTCCAGATACAAGTATTTTAAAGGAAAGGTAAGGAATAGATGGTTAGGGCCTTATGTCATAGAAAAATTTCATGATAATGGTTCAGTCCAGATGAGAACCATTGATCAATGGCATCAGAAAGACAGTGATGGTAGTGGAGAAAGTATCAGATTCTACCCCATCAAGTCACTGAAAAAAGAAAAAGAAAAAAAAGAGAAAAAAATAAAGAGACTTAGGTGAAAACCTCCACGAGGCACCGAAGTGCCACTGTTGGGTTTAAAGCCTCTTGAGGCAGCCCAATGGTGTCAAAAAAGAAAAGAAAAAGAAAAGATAAAAAGATCTATAGGTGAAAACCTCTTTTGAGGCACCTAGAGGAAGCAACTAGGATGAAAACCTATTAGAAGCAGACTAGTTGTTAAAAAAAAAACAAAAAGAAAAACAAAAAAATTTAAAAAGAAAAAGAGAGAAAAGAAAAACTTTGAAAATGTCTTTTTTTTTTTAGGTTTGTAGGAGGAGGATCAAATCAATAAGAGAGCAGCAGAAGGACCTATACAATTCATGTTTTTCATTCTTGCATTCCATATTCTTCATCATCCCATCATTCTCTCCATTTATTAACTCATCCATTTCAGTTTACATAGGCTTTTTGTTTTCTACAGGATTCCCTGTAAACATACAGGATTCCCTAAAAACCTAGAGGATGATCCTTTAGGAATTATAGTAGCTCGATAATCTCAAGGAAAGTGATGCTAGAGTAAGGGGATAGCAAGCTTGTATAAAAAATAAAATGTTTAGTCCACCACCTCATCACCATGCCTCTCACCACCATGATTACCCTTGCATTCATAAAATAAGTTAGTTTCAAAAAAATTATAGTTTTCAAAAAAAAAGAAAAAGAAAAAGAAAATAATTAGAAGAGGGTAAGAACAGAGAACAAGGGCACAATACTTGAAGGCTATACCTCCCACCTAAAAATCACTAGACCCCTTCTATACCCATGACAACAATCCTCATTCTCTAGAAGTGAAGGAAAGAATAAAATTTTAGGGGAGAGGAAACTACAGGACATCCTATAGGTTTCCTGTAGGAAATCTTGTAGTAGCCTATCCCACAAAACAAAATTTCATAGGTTGCAGTCATCTTTAGCATGGATATCCCAATTTCAAGGAAGCTCCTCCAGAGCTTAGCAGCAGCGGAAGGATCATCAACATCACACTCCAGTACCTACACATTAAAGGAAACAAGCATCAAAGGAGGCCAATAAAAAAAAAAAAAACATATGCAACAAATACACAACATAGGGACATCATTCTCCAACAAGAAGCATCATCAAGGCATCTTCCCCATAGGTATGTCATCTCACTTAAGCTCTCTCGTTAGCATAATATTATTAAAGATGTAGGATTGTGTAAGAGTTGGTTTTATAAGCAAAGGTGGCTAGTTAACTTGGTCACCTTCGACTAGTCGACGAGGAGAATACAATTAGAACACTACACACGTGGCAACAGTAAAATCAGAATACAAAGGAGATGAGGCCAAAAATGGTTAAGTTATGGATGACTGAAGTGGGAGATGATTATGAGGTAAGGAGGAATGATGAAGTGGTAGTGGGACCAACGATCCAAAAGTGGGTGCTCATACTTCGGTAGCCAACACACCATTCCACACAATCACCCATATGAGGAAATAAAACATTGATTCCCATTCAAAGGAGGCATTATGAATCTTGAGGATTCATCAAAGCAAGGTTTCTCTTGGCTCTTGAAGCAATGTCCACAGGAAAGACAATGAGCAATTTTCAGTGCAGGAGCACCTACGGGATCCTACAGGAAAAACTACAGGAGAACCTACAGGATTGGAAGTGGGCATTTAGAGAGAGAAAAAATCAAAGGTTGGCTTCATTAGGAAGTAACCATGAGGTAGGAGCTATACCTCCCCACATTTTCCAAGTTAAAAAAATATAGAAAAACATTCAATTTCATTAAGGAAATTGTAGTCTAGGGGAATTAGATACAAAGATGTCATATAAAATCTCTCACCCATTAGAATTTGGAATTACACCCATACAAGCCTCCACAATCATGAGAGGAAAATGATAGGGGGATTTAACAAGAGGGAACCCATAAACATAATGAGAATTCATCAGCGCTCTCCTGTAGTAGAGATCTTCGCAAGGCACAATTGGATGGGTTTCTTTGAAAAAATGAGCAGATACGATGATGAGGAGGCCAGAGACTTTACTCTCTCACTCATACCAATAACTAGGACCCATGCCACTACTATGGTGAAAGGCCTCTCAGTAGAAATCACCCCTGAAGTCATAGGAAGAATCACCACACTTCCTTTAGGGTTTCCTTGGAGAAAGGAAAATAAGGGTAACAATCAACTTGCAAATAATAAATTCATTTTGGAAGGAGAGGAGGCAATGGAGGAAAAAAATGGGGTCAGACGAGAAATAATGCCATAATCTTGGAATGAAATTAGCTACCACATCATTAAATATATATCATGTGAGGGGAGATACAGTGTGGTATATGGATACCATTTCAAGATTCTCCAAGAACTAAGATTTTGAGTAGACACACCTCTTCAAAATAGACTAAGCATACCCTACTCTCTTCTTCAGTCAGTGATAGATATGAGCATCAAAGTGCAGGAAGGAAAACATCAACAACTATCCCATCATGGGTTAATCAAACTTATCCTAGAAGATTCCCTCCAAAACCTAAGACTCCCTATTACATGGAAAACATTCAGAGATGTGAAGGTAGAGGGAGAAATAAGAGCTCTTGAATATGAAAAAATCCCCATTGTTAGTGAGAGAGATGAAGAGGAAACAGAGGAGGCAGTAGAGGAAGAAAAGGAGGAGGAAAGTGAAGAAGAGATAGAAGAAGATGCAAAAGAAGAAACTAATGTTTAGAGTGACGAATTGGAGGAAGAAGAGGAAGCGAAAGACAAGGATGAGAAGGATAATGGAAAAGAGGAAAAAAAGGCAAAGGAAGAATAGAGGTCTATAGTTCAAGGCAAAATGGGGGAAGAATCACCAAGGGTAACTCTAGAACCCACTGCGAAAGAGGCAATAACTGCTCTTAATTCCCTAAGTACACCTATCAATGAAAAAGGGAAGAGACAGAGACAAACGCCATTGTACTTTAGGACAATAAAAAGCATAAGAATCAAGCAAGAAAAGCTCAAACACCCAACAAAATTCCTATTGTCATTGAAGACTCACCAAAGCAACGAGAAAAGGTAGCTCCCTTTGAGAAAATTCAGGGAGAAGGCTCATTAGGGAAAGCCTCTCCCAAATATCCCATCACTAGGAGGCCTGTCACCAAGTCTGCCTCATCCAAAGGAAAAAGTTCTCCTATAAGAGACACAGAAGGACCTACAGGAATCAGAGGCCATCCTACAAGAAACTTTGCTAAACCTACATGGAACTTAGAAAATGGGCCAAGAAGGTACCACTCAGCAAGAAACAAAGAAGGAAGGTCTAGAACTGAGGGAACCATGTCCTCAAATCAACCTTGACTCTTAATATAGGCTCATTGAAGGGGGTAGGGTCATTCCATAGAAATTTTCCATCCCCTTATTCTTTGAGCTTGAAAAAGAAAGGGAAAGAAAACAGAGGTGGATGAAAATTTCCAAATCTAAAGGAGTGGAGGATATAGGCCACATGGAGGAGAAAGCAAAGGAGATGGGTAGAGAACTAAGTAGCATAAGGGATAGAGATGAAATGATGAAAGCTCAGTTGGAAGCAGAAAATGCATGGCTAAGGATACAGTGACAAGAGAGAGAAAGTCAATTGGCATCCATGGCCAGTTTATCCTTAGAGGCAATCTAGTGCAGGATGCTAGCAAATTCTTATGCATTGTATCTTAAGGAACAGTGGCTACAGTTCCAAATTAAGACTTTAGCACAGAGAGGTACTATGCCCTTCAAAGACTATGGACAATTCATTGATCTCTATGATCAAAGCACCTTGGAGGATAGAGCTAAAATGTCTAAGTTTTACCTACATAATTTGACCTTAATAGATCAGAATGTGTGGGACCCAAATTCAAAACTAAGGGACTTGCAACTGATGGTCTTGGAATCATGCATGAATCATGAGGAGGCAAGAGCTACAGAGATGAAGAAAGTAATGGCGAGAGAAGATACATAGACCCTCATGGTAAGAGATGAGCAATAAAATCCAATGGCTATCATCAACGCCCACAACTTGATTGCAAATGACCCTAAGATTGCACCTAGGTACCCTGTAACCCAAGAGCAAGAAGTCACACACTTTGAAGACATGTTTAGGTTGTTAGGGGACGACAGCTTGCAAGCTTTCCAAAAGAGATGGAACACATTACCCTATAGCCTGAAAATCAGAGAATGCCATCCTCCTCAAAGAATGAGAGATGCACTGAACAAAAAACCCATGTACAAGCAATCTCTACAAAGACTCAAAGTCAATTGGATTGGCTTGAGACTCAGTCCACCACTGCTCTTAGCAATGTTGGAAGGAAGGAAGAGGAAGATAGAAATCAGTGGGAAGAGATAGAGAGGAAGGAAGGATTCTATTCCCAGGAGGAAGAAACTACAACAGAAGCATGGGATGTTAGGGAGGCCACTAGAGTAATAAAGGACATGGATATAGACTGAGTTGCTTAGAGGATGAGCAACACTTTCAGTAGGGGGTGATGATGAGCCTCATCAATGGGTAACTTTATGGACCTTGATACACCTCCAAGCTTACTTAAATCAACTCTTCTCATATTTCCTTACATATTTTGATTATATTTTTCTTAATGAGATGAGTAAAAGTGAGATGATAAGCCTAGTGGACTAATGTGCATTGATTGCAGGATTTGAGAGAAAATCATGGCAATTTTCGCTAATTAAGGGAATAAAATTGAATGAGATGAGGAGAGATTTTAGGAGATACATCCTCATTTATTCCTTACTCATTCGAATATTCCTCCATCAAATCATACTAGCTCAAAGTTGCAAGTAGTCGAGTCATGAAGATCAAAAGGCAGCCAAGCCAGTGACAGTTAAAGAGCCAGTTCATCTTGAGTTTGGGAGCCGACCCTCCGTAGATTTAAGGAAGTCATTGGAGACTTCATTTATATAAATAAATAGGCCTAGAGCCTCATTAGGATTTGAATTTTTAATGTAAACGCACTAGGAATTTTCGAGTTGAGGACTTGTGGAAGACATTGTTATGTAATTTTCTGATATGATAATAAGAATGAGAATTTCCTTGATCCAGCACTGAGTTGACTCAGAGGGATGAAGCTCTTAGATTAGGGTGCAACCCTAGAAACAGAGGCTCCACTTCTTGTATTTATATGCTTAGTTGATTTCATAGATTAATGGTTGAATTGTCTTTAGCATTATTTCATTGCAAGTAGTTGTGGATTTGATTAGTTTGCTTCCATTTGTGCATTGCTTTAGCAATAGCTTAGGAAGGTAAAGGAATATCAAAAAGTTTATAGTAGGTAGCTTTGGCCTGAATTGTCACTTCAGAGTTCATGGTTTGAGGAAAGAACTCCTATGTAGCCCCAAAAGGACAAAATTATAATTTCTTATGGAATTTAGGGTTTTCTCCTACTTATGGTAGCATTTTATCAATTTTCAAGAATAGGATTTAATTATCATTTTTGATATCTTGAGCCTTGAATTAGATCTAATCAAGGTTTCAAATTATTTTTCAAAGTTTTCCATGCATGAAGTAGGCAACTAGATAATGAAATTCTGTTTTCTTTAGTTGATTGAAAAATATTCCTTGTTTGACCTAATTCATGGATAAATGAAAGTGATTGTTGTAGTCCAAGAGTTTTAGTAGTACAGAGAAATTTGATGACCAACAACCACAACCTAATCTCATCCATCCATAATCATCAAAAGCCACTAAATCCCTCACCAAGTTCATCATTCCATAAGAACACTTCTCCAAGTTTGTTGTACAAATCCAACCATCTCACAAACTCTGTTTTGATTTCCGAAGGAGTGCTAGCCACTCCCCTGCCTCATTTCTTCCACCATTCACCTTCCATAAACCCTACACCACGTTCCAAATGCCTCGTCTTGCTCTCAGTTGGATCCAGTAGGAATACAGGGGATCCTATAGGAGAATTAGGACATCCTATAGGAGGCATTAGGACATCCTATGGGACGACCTATAGTGGCCTGTTTTCAGGCCGAATTATGGAAAAAGCACTTAGGAAGATAGGAGAATACAAATACTTTCCTCCCAAGACATCTGACCATTCACCATCATCCCTAATCCACCTGCCACATCACTAAGAGGAGTTAGCATTCACATTTTCATGCAAAAAAGACAAAAAGGAAAAGCATTATTGTGTTCATTTACATGCACAACAGTAAAATGTTTGGTTATTTTAGATTGCATACCTAGGATAGTAGGGTTACACACATGTTAAATTAGAATTATTTTAAAGAAAATCCTCTTAGAAGTAGTTAGATGAATGTTGTGTCTAAGCATTTGATCTCAGTTTTTCCCTACTACAATAGACAAGATTTCAGTTAGTGTAAATTTCCCTTTTTCTCATTGGTAATCAAACTTCTTCTGAATCAATAGAAGGTTGGTTTGAGAAACCATAGTGGTATATCACCATCTTAGTAGTGATAAATAGTTGATCCACTGCATACGCTTGTGTATATAGCACTAGCACCTCCAAGTTTATATGAACCTTGGGTTGATAAAGTAAAGTTGGTAGCCCCAGGAGTTGCAGCATTCTTGCTACAATACTAGCACTCATCACCTGGCCAAAACAATCCATGGCAAAAGAAAAACAACGCACAACACCAAAAAAGAAGAAGAATCCAGTGCAGGTACGCATTTCCCAAAGGAAGAATACCATGACGCCAACTTAGAAGAAGGATAAGTAGTCGACCAAAGGAAAAGAAAATGTTGTAGACCTAGAGGCCAAAGAGGGCTAGGGAACAAAAAAAAAATATTCACACCAAAGGAGTGGAGCCCATCACAAAGCTCCTCCAGTACATCCCTCAGAGGAAGGGAAAGGAAAAAATCACCAAAGACCCAGACATTGGGAAATTTGTCATTTCTACACCTCTACTATTAGGATATTCCGACACATAGGAAATAGTTAAGTACAACTTGGTCTAGTTTAGAGTTAGGTATAGAGTTAGGTAAAGTGTGTTTCTTTACCATTGTACATTTTGTAACTTACAATCCGACGGTCACGATATGTAGTGATCTGACGGTTCATTCTCTCCTCGGTATTACCGACACTTGATCCGTGGCTTGACACCCGATTGGTCCATGAGTTCTATTCAAAGTGCATGGAGGGTCATTGTTTGGGTAATCCGTGCATGAGAGAAGCTTATGTAAATTTTCATTCGTTGATTAATAAATTTTCTGTAGTAGCCTCGTTGGCGCAGGCCGTGGACTGTTTCCCTCTTTGAGGGTTTTAACCACGTCAAAAATACTGGTGTATTGATCTGTGATCTGGTTGTGAGTGGTGTCCTTTTGGTGTTCTTTCTGAGGAACTTACCCTGTAAATTCCTACATGGTATCAGAGCTATTTGAGGGCCGTGTCCGTTGGTGATCCAAATCTGAAGCCGGTAGAACTACATGCGGCTGTCGTTTCCTAGATTTGTTGTTTTTGACTGCTTTCGGGCCGAGAGGACTGCTCTGTTGCGTTTGGAGCATCTGTTCCAGTGAGGAACCCCTTTCGTTTCACGCAAAAAGGTTTCCGGTAGCCCTAGCTACGTCATTTTTCAGATCGGGAGGTATACAGTGTTTTTGCAGTTTACTGTTATTTTCCCTCTGCTTATTTCGGTTTCGGTTTATTTACCCCTTTTTTTAACCGGATCTATACCTTTCATTTCTACGTATGCTCTTTGCCCTGCGACTCTGTGCGATCTGGGCAAATCAGAAACAGAAAGGAAGGATTTTTCTCATGCGTATGCTCTTTTCCCTGCACCTTAGTGTGATCTCGGAAAATCAGAAACATTGAGAAAAATATTTAGTTTTTCGGCTAAAGCTAACTTTGAGATTTTTTTTAAAAATATCTAGTTTTTTGGCTAAAGCTAACTTCGAGCCACAAGGTTCATTTTTCTTTGCATATTCGTGTTGGGTTTTGTGTTTTGTGTTTTGTAGGGAAAAAGAGCTTTCTCAAGGCAAGCACGCAAACCAAGGCCCCCCCCCCCCCCCCCTCTCTCTCTCTCTCTCTCTCTCTCTCAAATTTTTTGTTTAGATCAATTAGTTCAAAGCTATTTTAAGAGAGTAGAGGTCTTGGGTTCAAGTCTCCATTTTGTGGGGGCGGATTTTTTCATTCCCGCACATTCGCGCACTTTGCCGACAACTTCAACAATTTTTTTTCAAAAAGCCATAACTTCTTCATCCGGAAGCCTTTTTCAGAGCCGTTTTTTTAAAATAGCCTAATTTTTCGAGATCTATCCATTGGACCACTTACTTTCAGCATCTTCAGCTTCAGTTTTTTTTAAATAATGGAAAGTCTATGCCAAGTCATTCTTGACCGCACTAACTACTTCCAATGGATAGCCTACATGGAAGATTTACTTAGAAGTAAAGGTCTCTACAGAATAGCCACAGACCAAGAGAAGAAACCAAAAGATGAGGACAAGGCTGCAAAATGGGAAAATAGACAAGATCAAGCACGTGGTTTGATAGGGATGTCTATTTCTCCTGATCTTAGATTCCATATTGCAGAACTTGAGACTCCTCATGAAGCATTGGAAAAACTCACTAAAGTTTTTGGGATTAAAAATGAAATTAGAGCCCATCAACTTGAAAATGAGTTGCTTACATTGGATCCTAATAATTTTTCTTGCATTGAAGATTTCTTGTCCAAATTCAAGACCCTTAGATATCTTTTGGAAGGTGTTAAGGTTAAGAAAGAAGATAGTAACCTTATTTATTCCATCCTTACCAAGTTGGGACCAGCCTACTCTGTATTTGTTTCCACCTTCCATTCTACAAGGGAAGCTTTCATTTGTCAAGGAAAAGACTACAAGGCCCCTTCCTTTGACTCTTTTTGTGTTTCTTTAATAAGAGAACAAGAAAAACTCTTACACCTTGGTCTTCTTAATCTTGGAAACTCTTCCACGAAAGCGTTAGCCGCCCAACAGCAACCAAATTCAAAGAATCCTAAGAAGTCATATCCTCAAAAGAATGGTCCTAAACCAAATCAGCCTCAAAATGAAAGATCATTTCAGCAAAATGATAAGACCAATAAAAAAAATGGAAGAAGACTGATAGACATTGTAACTTTTGTAATCGAGATGGCCACTTAGAATCTAAATGCTTTAAGAAGATGGAAGCCTTGGAAGCCGCAATGAAGAAACATAACATCCATGTGGAGCATACTTCAACTTCAACTTCCGGAATGGCACTTTCTGCATGTCGTTGTCAATCATCTCAGTCTGGTTATGCATTAAATGTATCATCTTCCTCTCCTTCTCATGAGTGGCTCATTGATTCTGGAGCCTCTTATCACATGGCCAAAAACCAAGCCATGTTTTCTTCTTTAAATGATTGTAACACCAAAAATATATATGTTGGTGATGATAGATCTCTTAATGTTGTCGGGACTGGAACTGTTCATCTAGACAATGGTCAGTTTAATGATGTATTATGTGTTCCAACCTTATCCTGCAACCTTCTATCTGTATATCTGATAACTCATTCAGGTGAAGGTAAAATTGTTGAATTTTCACCTCATGATGTTGTAATCAAGGATCTAAGAGATCCTAAACAGATTCTAGCTACTGGTATTGCTGATGATTCCACAAGGTTGTATAAGTTTCACAACTTTGGGTCATCAAATCTTCCCTCAGTATTTGTTGCTCATAATGATGAAGTGAGCAAACTTTGGCATGAGCGATTTGGTCACTTAAACTATCGCTCCCTTCAGCATCTATGTAAAGAAAATATGGTGACAGGTCTTCCTATGGTATCTTGCAGAGATGGTGTTTGTTCCGGATGTGTACTCGGAAAACATCATCGGGACAGTTTTGACAAACGTGCCTCTTGGCACGCCTCAGCCCCTTTACAGCTTGTGCACAGTGATTTATGTGGTCCACTTCCTGTTGCTTCATTCTCTGGCTGCAAGTATTTCTTAACTTTCATTGATGATTTCTCCAGACGCACTTGGGTATACTTCTTAAAACTCAAGAGTGAAGTATTTAACACATTTTTGGCCTTCAAAGCCTTTGTTGAAAAACAATCTGGACATCAAATTCTTAAGCTAAGAACTGATAATGGTGGAGAATATGTTAAAAACACATTCATCAACTTTTGCACCGAAAATGGAATTCAAATGCAACATACTGTTCCATACACTCCACAACAAAATGGTGTAGCTGAAAGGAAAAATCGCACCTTAAAGGAAATGGCTAATTGTATGCTGCAATCTAAAGGACTCAGTCTTAGTTTTTGGGCCGAAGCAATTAATTGTGCAAATTATATAATCAATCGCACTCCTACTAAGGTTCTAGAGAATATCACTCCAGAAGAAGCTTGGAGTTCCATTAAACCAGATGTAAGTCACTTTCGTGTTTTTGGAAGTGAAGCATGGGCCCATATTCCAGATGAAAAGCATAAAGCTTTAGAACCTAAGAGTGAGAAATGTACTTTTGTTGGATATTCTGAAGATGTAAAAGGTTATAGACTTATTCCATTTAAGTCCAAAAATGTTATCATTAGAAGAGATGTAAAATTTGATGAAAATAAATCGGCCTGCGAGCCTAGTCGGCGGATGTGCCACCTCTTCCTATCTCTTCTACTTTTGAAAACATTTCTTCTTCAGATGATGAAAGTGAGTATGATAATCCTCCCCCACCTTCTCAGGATCCTCAACTTCCAAGATGGGTCCGTGCTACTCGGGATGCAGCAGGTGATCTTGCCGGTGATCCTACAGATCAGCGACGTACACGTTCTCAGTTTGAAAGAGCCTCTTCTTTACTGGCTCAAGCTCCAGTAAATCATGATCCTGACACTTTTGCAGAAGCTTCAGGCCATCCACATTGGGAAGCAGCTATGAATGAAGAATATCATTCATTGTTGGCAAATGATACATGGGATCTTGTTCCTCTACCAAAGGGACACAAACTTGTTAGATGTAAATGGGTTTACAGAACCAAGTATGGACCAGATGGGAAAGTTGATAAACATAAAGCTCGTCTTGTTGCTAAGGGCTTTTCACAGGTTGAAGGCATTGACTACACTGAAACCTTCTCCCCTGTTGCCAAAATGAACTCTATCCGCCTTGTTCTTTCCCTTGCTGCCTCTTTAAAATGGGAATTCCATCAGATGGATGTTAAATCTGCCTTCTTGCATGGGGACTTGCAGGAAGAAATCTATATGGAACAACCCATTGGCTTCATACAAACAGACTCCAGCCTTGTTTGTCGACTTAAGAAATCCCTTTATGGTCTCAAGCAAGCTCCTCGGGCTTGGTATGCCAAAATGGATAGCTTTCTTTTAGAATCTGGCTTTTCTAGGTGTTATTCTGACAATACTGTCTACACCAAGAAAGTGGGCAACTCTCTTATCATCCTTGTTCTTTATGTTGATGATCTTATTCTTACTGGTAGTGATCCCAACCTTATAAACCATGTGAAGTCCAGCCTTAAAAAGAAATTTGAAATGACAGACTTAGGACACTTAGACTATTTTCTCGGTCTTCAAGTCTTGCAATCCAAGGAGGGTATTTTCCTTTCCCAGTCCAAGTATGCTTGTGATATTCTTCGTCATTTTCACATGGAAGACTGTAAGGCAGCCCCTTCGCCCTTTTAGTCTGGAGTCAAACTTTCAGTCTCTTGTAATTCTCCTGAAGTTGATGCTACCTTATACCGTCAACTTGTAGGAAAACTCTTGTATTTAACCCATACTCGTCCTGACCTTTCCTTTGTTGTTGGCCTTGTTTCTCGTTTTATGAAAAACCCCCATGAAAGTCATTGGAAAGCAGCTAAAAGAATACTTCGTTATGTTCGAGGTATAGTACAGTTTGGGATTCATTACAGTGCCAAAGCAGCTCCTCTATTAGTTGGTTTCACTAATTCTGATTGGGCTGGTGACCCTGATGACCGGAAGTCTACTGCCAGTTATGTCTTCACTCTTGGTTCAGGACCTATTACATGGGCTTGTAAGAAACAGGCTGCCATTTCTCTTTCATCAGCAGAAGCAGAGTATCGTGGTGCCGTGGAAGCTAGTAAGGAAGGCTTGTGGCTTCGTCAGATCCTATCAGAGTTTGGCTTTGAGCAGCAGCATCCAACCACACTTTGGTGTGATAATCAAAGTGCCATTCAGCTATGCAAAGATCCAGTCCAGCATCAGCGCAGCAAACACATTGAACTACACATACAGTTCATCAGAAAGCTCATTCATGACCATGTTCTTGAAGTGCAATATTGTTCAACAGATGATCAGGTTGCAGACATCTTCACAAAGGCTCTCACAGAGGCGAAGTTCACTAAACTTCGATATATGCTTGGAGTTCAGGAAGTTGTCACTAAGGGGGGATAGGCTCTAGTGCCTCCTTCCTTCTCCTATTGTGTCATATTTGTAAATCCTTCAATCCTATCCCAAGTTGTTCTTAAGGGGGGATGTTAGGATATTCCGACACATAGGAAATAGTTAAGTACAACTTCGTCTAGTTTAGAGTTAGGTATAGAGTTAGGTAAAGTGTGTTTCTTTACCGTTGTACATTTTGTAACTTACAATCCGACGGTCATGATATGTAGTGATCCGACGGTTCATTCTCTCCTCGGTATTACCGACACTTGATCCGTGGCTTGACACCTGATTGGTCCATGAGTTCTATTTAAAGCGCATGGAGGGTCATTGTTCGGGTAATCCGTGCATGAGAGAAGCTTATGTAAATTTTCATTCTTTGATTAATAAATTGCCTGTAGTAGCCACGTTGGCGTAGGCCATGGACTGTTTCCCTCTTTGAGGGTTTTAACCACGTCAAAAATACTGGTGTATTGATCTGTGATCTGGTTGTGAGCGATGTCCCTGTAAATTCCTACATCTACTGCCTGAGCGGATTCCCTTTGAAGGTCCACGGCTCATGCAAGTCCCGCTGTTAAAGATGAAGGATTGGGACCTTGCGGATCATGCTAAGTTCCCTCATTTGGTGAATGAGAAATACATGAAGTGAGTAGTTTATGAAGAAACATGTGTTATCGTGCTAGAAACAGAGGAATGGGTTCGTGGTGTTGAGCAATTAGGATTTCTCAACTTGCTTTGAGTGCCAAATTACCACCGTACCCAAATCAACACAATTTGCGTATGCCAACTGCTCAATTTTGTGCATGATGGGTTCCTATGACTAGGAGGGCCTATCCCCATTATTGATATGTTGATTCATAGGATTACACACCTGCCTCATGAGGGTTTTAATTTTTCCAAGGAGTTTGGCAGAAAAGCAGGAGAAAACGAGCTGGGAGAGCACATGAAAAAAGAATATGAACTGGTGAAGAAGGCGCGCAGATATTCTCTCCTCTCGATAAACAACATTGTAGTTTAATTGGATGTTTAGATATTGGTTGGAAAGGGGATGAGGAAGTGTCACACAAATGAATTTCTGACACCCATAATGTCTCTATCAGCTCAGTGCATGGAATGCATAATATTCAATTGGTCTAGATACCTATGCCAAGAGTTCCTTGCTAATTTTCGTGAGGCCCGGGATGAGACCAAGCCGTTCCATTATGTTTGGTTGTTTCTCTCCATCGTGTTGGTTTCATGGGAGTTATCGGAGGACAACTAGTTTCGTTCGTTGGAAGAGGGATTGTCGGAGGCAGCGTAGTTCTCCTCCCTATGGGATATGAAGGACCCCGCATGCATCATAGAGACCAAGATTTTTTTGGTCTTGATGGAAGCAAGTCTCCCCATGGAAGTTAACCATCACCCAAGGTTTTTCCCAACCTTGCATACACAATTTTCATCTTATGCAGCATTCAAAGATGACTTTCACAGAGTTTATATCCAGGCATGAAAGGATCCAATGCAGAAGTGCCATAGTAACGGAGACCGATGTATAGGAGGTAGTGGCACTCTTCCCAGCTGAATGGCATGCCCCTTCAGATCTAGCCGTTGGACCAAGTACAGGTGCAAATAGTGTGACCGCAAAGAAATTGAAGGAGGTAGCTAAGTAGGCTCTGTAGAATCTAGCTGTGCAAGAGAAGGAAGATGTTGCCGAGAAGGCTCAAGTCGAGCAGGAATGCACTGCCAAGGGGAAGGTGGAGTAGGAGCAACGCGAAGCCCAGAAAGGTGATAGGTCACCTTCATCTGAAACAAAAACAGAAGATATTATAGGGCAAGGTGGCAGAGGTGAGGAAGTGCAGTGCACCCCCTTCGTTGTGAAAAGGTGAGATTTGGAACAACAAGCGGGATCAAGGAAGAAGGAGAAGGTGCATAAAACACATGATGAACCCCTGGTACTCAGAGAGACGGATCTGGATGTGATCGGTGATAAAGTTAGGGATGTCACCACAAAAGTACTAAATTATTTGGAACAACAGTGCCTTCAGACCCTGGGACAAGTGTAGAAGGATCATCGAGAGTTGCAGATCCAAGAAACAAAGCTCCAAGTAGATGTCAGAAAAGTGAGTGGCACAACGAGAAGTTCAGCACAAGATCGAAGTATCGTCATGGAGCTATTTCTGTGACTGATGATGGATATGTGAGTTTTCCCCTTGCCTGCAGGTTTAGTACACACCAAGACTGAGGAACAATGCGCGCTCCTTGATAGCATCCCAAAGATGGGCCTAAACCTTGCCGCGATGTAACTAGAAACTTTGCATGCATCATTACATGAAATTTCAAGAGAGTTTTTCCTTCAGAAAATGAACAAATAGTGTTTTCAGCAAGATCAAGGTGAATAATTGGTTGTTGTTCGCCGAGAAGACAAATATTTTGGAACAAAAGGAGGTGCTGCAGGTGCACAGTTCATGACTGGAGTCAGTGGTCACAAGGGCATGTAGAACTACGCCTAAACTCCACATTCTCGAGGACGTATAGCCAAAGGTGAAGATTAGAAAATTAGTTGTTGGTGTGTGCGAAGCAAAGGCAATGGTTAGTTGAGTTCAATTTCAACATAACATGAAGATAACCAAGTTGAAATTGAAGATGTCGCCTTTGACTCCATTGAAAGTCCAAGAGTAGCCCAAAGCCACGATCAAGGCAGTATTAGGCACTCTAGATGCCACAGTTGCAGAGTGCACAACATTATTTGAGTAGGAAATGGAGTCACTAGGCCAATAGATTTACCATGATCCTCAGTTTGGCTGAGTGGTCACTAGGCCAGTGGCTTTACCGTGATCCTCAGTCTGGTTTAGGGACCATTATTCCATGTGCTCTATCACTCGGAGATCCACCTGACTCAGCTTTGAATCCATCTTGAAATCCAGCTCAACTAAAACATGAGAATCCCATCACACCATTGTTATCTATAAATGGCAAGGATAGGCTAAAAACATTGTTAACCTAGAAAAAACCATGCCACAACAACAAAAGAACCACATGCAATACCATGCATGCCAAATATAGAAAGGAAATCATGCATGAAAGTTGATACCTGCAAAGAATCCTGTTGTAGCTGCTTGATCTTGCCTTTCCCTGCTTGATCTTTGCTTCTTCTGGCCTTCTTTTCCTTTCTAGATCGAATGCAAAAATTCCCCAAGAAAAATCTAAGTGTAAAAGAGAGAGAGAGGCAGAGAAAATAATGAGAGAGCTCCAAAAATAAACTGAAAAAAAGGTTACCAACTGATCCTCAGAAGCCTTTATATTAATAAGGCCTCTATTTTCTTCATTTTCCATTATTTACATTCATTTTCTTCTTCACAAGCAACTTGTTACCTTTCAGCTCCCTTTTCTCATACTTCACATTATTTTCATAAATAAATGTGTGAAAAATGCCATTTTTTTTCCTTTCCAAAGACTTAGCCACTGCCTTTGCCAATTTCCTTAGCCATAATAAATCGATGAACACCAATACTATGATGTCTTTCCCACCATTCAGCTTGGAATATGTATCCCATCATCTGTGTTCTTATATATTTTTACCTGCGTTTTTAACCAGGGATGTTACACATGGTTTCTTCTTCCTTTTCGACATCTTCTTCTAGCTCCTCAAGAGTGGAAAATATTTCTTCTTCGATAGATGTAACCACTACTTCTATGGAGGTAGTCTTGTGCTTATTTTGAGAGTATGGAAGAGTTTAGACTCCCAAAATCAGTCCAACAACTTTTACAAATTGATGGGTGATGGGATAGATAACCCATATTTGATGGTACGTGATTTCATGTTCAAGTCTGGGAGGTGATAAACTACCAACTTCATAATTTTGAGTAGGGGAGAGGCAGTGAATGTTACTGCCTTGACCAGAAGATGGATGAGTGGGGCTGGTGGGACAATAAACTGTAAACTACTAGCAGCCCTCCTAGCGCCAAAAATGTTGACGGTGCTAGATCAACCAACATCCATGGGAACTCCCTGATATGAATTCCAAATTAGACCTCTCACCATTTGGTGTAGGAGTCCCATCTGATATATTTCTTGGTTTCCATATACTTAGATGTTTTCCTCGACTATTGTTGTTTAGCACATCAGAGTGTTGCAATGGTACCTTTGAAAAGCAAGGTGAGTGTGCCTGGTGAGTGTGTAACATAATTGTGTCTAGGTTCTCTTACTGCAAAAAAGTGGAAAGAAAAGTGAGCCTCTAAGTGAGAGGTAATAGTAGCACCCAGGGAGAGATTCCTAACTTCCCGTGGAGTAGTCCATGACGGATGTGGCAATCATTAAAACGAAAGTAAAAGGGAAGATCTGTCCACCATACAGCGAAATAGTCCACAACGAATGTGACGGTCAATATAACCAATAAGCGAGGAAGGTGTGTCTAATATCCTACGGAGTTCCATAGGGATGAGACAATAGTGATAACCAATAAAATGCATTCCCAACAAGGTAAGCACTAAAACAACCGAAATAGTTCAACTATCATAGTACATGTGAAACAAACATGAATTACAAATGGTCAAAGAATAGTATTACAAACATCCACAGGTCATGCATGTAAACATGTTGGCCTGAACATGCTTTTGTATTAATGAAACATTCCAAGACACATATTTACATCTTACATCACTAGCCCCAGTAGTGGGACATTGAAGCCACTCCTTTCTCCTCAAAGAACTGGCTAAAAATCTCTATGATTTTTGTTGGGATGGGGTCCCCTAGGTCAGTTTTGGGGTTAAAAACCAAAGTTTTGATGTAATTGTTGTAAATGATGTAAAGTCTCCGCTATCTTTGGATATAGAGCACATATATGATTAGGAGTTAAAGGGATTTTTATCCCTTTGTTTATGTAAAATTTGAGTCGGTTTTCAGACCTACCCATGGTTCACGGACCATGGGATTGTATGTAAAAGGCTATAAATAGGTGTGTCTTAGAGAGTATAAGGAATAGCATGATGGATAACGAATGAAGTCTTGGAGGTCTTAGCGCAAAGAAGTGGGTTAGATAGGAGAGAAAGGCTCTGCAGCTGAGTGTGCAAAGGCTTAGGTAGAGTCCTCAACTGAGTGTGTGGACCCCTGCAACTGAGTGCGTAGGGAAGTTTAGAGTCTGTATTCTGAACTGATATCAATAAAGAAGCCATTTCTGGATAAATATTATGTACTTTCATTTATAACTTATGTTGTTGATGAATAACCTGCTTATGGAATATTGATCTCATGATGCGTGATTGATCCGAAAATTGATCAAGGATCTAGAAAAGGCCTAAAATTCAAAATTACTGGATTCAGGTGGAAGCAACGTCATTGCGTAGATCTCACATAAATGAGTCCGATGCAACTTAAACAAGTGAATTTGGCCTCCGAATGAATCAGGAATTGCTTATGGAAGTTTGCTACGAAACAATGTTTTATTCCTCCACACATGGAAAAAGTACAGGTTCGGCTCAGTGGTAGATCTCCAACTTCGTTACAATGTTAATATCTCCAGTTAGTTGCAAGGCGAGAATTGAATATATTAGTGACATTAAACGTGTTTTTTATTATTGTGCATTAAAATTTATATTTAAAATCATTATATAAAACTAAAACTAATATATATAAACCATATATTTAAAATATGGTGCATTATATATAAATTAAAAAAACCTATGTACAAACTATAAAGCGGAATGGCATATGGATATAAGTTTAAACTATGGAAAAATTACAAACATATGGTACAAAATAGTGAAATGCATATGGTGAACACAAATTACATTAACACGACAATACATATGTTAACGCTACAAATCAAAACTATGTATTAAACATAGCTGGTGGTATAACAGTGCAGAGTCAACAACCCGAAACCAACGAATTATCACATGCTATATGGTTGTAACATTATATGCCATGGTTCCACCATGCTAGGTGTCACATGGTGCAGGATTTGGCATCATTTTGATTCACCGAAAATGACATGCAGTTCAACAATTTATGCCACAGGTCTAAAATGACATGCAGTTCAACAATTTATGCCACAGGTCTATGGCTGTGTTGATTGACTAATACATAAAATATTTGTATGCATTGTTTATAGTTTCCATTGCACCACAAATGATATGTAATTCAACTATGGGGTTCGATTTATAACGGATATGTTATATATGGAGTTGGTTATAACAATGCGATAAGCAATTAATACATTGCTATATTTACGATATGTGGGTTAGTCACAAATATTATATACATGGTAATGATATGCCATGAAAAAGATTAAGGAGTTGTGACATTTTCTGCAGCAGACAAGAGTTTTAGTGCAACTTTGGAGCTTTGGAGGCAGAACTTTGAAGGTTTATTCCAGGAGTTGTAAGAGGTCTTTTTCTAAGCTGTCAGTTGCGTTGGATTTCTAAGATCGAGCAGAACACAATTAGACCTACTAGGGATCTTGTTGATGTAACTTTGATGTATTTTTTAGGGTTTGAATTTATGATATAAAGGCCTACTTGTTGAAGACTGGGCCCGGAAATGTAGGCTTTGAGATAGCCGAACTCCGTTATCAATCTCTTGCATAACTTTTCTTCTCATGGTTTGTTGTTCTAATATGCTGCACATTTTTTTAACAATTATTCATGCTCATGTATTTAATGGTGTTTTTAAATCATGCATTAACACTTTCTAACAGTGAATAAATCACAATTTCAATTAAAGATATTTCTAGGGATCAATGATTCTATTGAATAAGTCTCAATAAATGTACAAAATACATGTTAAATACTTTCTTGAAGATTGTGATACATTCTGTTATGTTTATCAAATACTTAAGTAGATTTGCACGAGCTCATATCTAGGGTTTATTTTTAGTGGGTGTAAGTAGATGAATAGACTGTTAAGGGTCCACAGACCCTGATCGTAGACCTTCGTGAAGGTTTAAGGACTATTTAGGCAGAGTTGCAGTACCGAGCACCAAGGGCTTATAGGCATGCGTGAAGGCAGATCGAGAGCACTAAAATACATCAGACTAATCTTTGGATGTAGAGCCTTGGTTCCAACATCCCCCCATACAACTTCAGGTGAGACTTCAACCTACACTATGTGGGTTGTTATCGAAAGGGCAAGTATTGTAGGGTTTGTTTGGTGGAACTAATTCTAAACCTATGTCAGGACCCCCTAAGCCAACAATTTGTGGGAGGAGCCAAGGTGAAAATTCCTTGCTCATACAATGAGGGGGGTATATATAACCAAGGGTGATGCTTGACCCTTGTGACTCTTGGACTACCCTCATGAATGTTCAACTTCCTATGAATTTTCAACTCACATGACTCTTCATATTCATGTGTCCATTGGAGTTCCACTTTACATTACATTCAATTTACAATAGAGATGGCCCATAATAGTGATCTAGCCCTTCAAATGTTATGACATGACTTGACATGACATTGTTGACATGGACTAGCTTGCTGAGGTAGCAATGTGTAACAACCCTAGTGAAAATTCCATGTAATAAATGTTAAAAACAATAACCATGGATGATTGGGACACTTATTCCATGTTGAATATTGGGAAAGTCATCCTAGTTTTGTTTATTTGGTTGTTTATGGCTCAGGAAAATGGCAAAGGAAATGGCTAAGGCTTTGGAAAGGCAAAATGGAATTTTGATACATTTATTTATGAAAATAATGGAAATTAGGAGAAAAAGGAGGTGAAAGGTCACAGGTTGCATGTGAGGAGGAAAATAATGGAAAATGAAGATAATAGAGGCCTCATTCATAAAAAGGGTTCTGAGGATCAATTGGTAACCTTTTGTTAATTCAGTTTTGCAGCACTCTCATTATTCTCTCCCTCTCTCATACTCTTGGATACTTATAGTTTTTCTTGGAGCATTGGAGCAAGAAAGGAAAAGAAGGTAAGAGGAAGTAAAGATCAAGAAGGGAAAGGAAAAATCAACAACTACAATAGGTTTCGTTGCAGGTATCAACTTGCATGTGTATTTTCTTTTCTATATTCGGCATAAATGGCATTGCATGTGGTCCTTTTATATCATGGATGGGTTTTTCCATGTATAACAATGTTTTTTAGCCTATCCTTGCTATTTCTGAATAGAAATGGTGTGATGGTGTTCTAATATTTGGTTGAGCTGGATTTACAGATGGATTCGAAGTTGGGTGAGGTGGATATCCAAAATTATAGAACACATGGCCAAGTAACCCTTGAACCAGACAGTGGGTTGCGGTAAAGATGAATATGTTTTTGCCTTGGATGGCTTAGGAATCCTTACCAGTGAATTACATGATATACAGTAAAGCCTACAGGTGGTTTTCTCTCCTTTGGGCCTAGTAATCTCCAGTTTGGGATATGCAGTAAAGCTTGGAGAGTGGTTGTCAGTTTAGGGCCCAATGATTTGTGTTTGGATTGCGGTAAAGCCTAAGAGGCTAGGAGATAGGAAAATTTCTCTCGGTATAGGTGAAGAAATCCGGTGGCATCCATGCTTGTTTGGCCTAGTGACCGCGGATGTGGTAAATCCTGGTTTTTATTGATGAGGGTGAGGTGGCTTAGCCTCGGTATGCCCTAGTTGAGTTATTTTTGTTTGAGTCCCACATTCATGCTTGGAATATGGCATGGGGGTGATTTGTTGAAGAGAGACTTGGCTTAGCCAATCAATGGTTGGGTGGAACATGGTAGTCCCATCTCTAGTCAGTTTATGGCATTGATTAATGAGAAATTCATTCCATTGACTTTCATGTATAAATGTACTGGTGTATATATGGAATTTTATGTTTGATATGTTTATTGTAATTTTCTTCCTATTATGTTGGTTATATGTTCAGTTTGTGGAAGCAGCTACATTTGGCTCTCAACAAGTTTTTACTTGTATTTTAATGGATATTGTATCTATGGCCTAATACGTGATAAGGCAGTGAATGACATGAGGAAACAATGGTTGATGGAAATTCTCAGATAAGTAAGAGATCCCTACACTTAACTCTATTTCTTACACCTATAGGCTACATGTCGATGATATGTTGGATGAAATGGTTGTCATGGCTAGTAGGGGTTTGGTTAAGGCCTTGATCAATGATTTAATTTTACATCATTGTTTCCTTATACTTTACTTAATTCTGAGCTTTCATTCCATTCTGGGTAGTGGCCTAGGCTTTGGGCTTGAAAAAGTGGCTCAAATCCCATAGTCACTGGCACAGAACTAGCAAGTTTGTCTACAATTGCTAGCATGCAGGCCGATGAAAGTGGCTTTAAGTCTCTAGTTGCTCCCTTTCCCATAGCATGAGAGCGACTGAGCATTAAATGGTCCAGAGCAGTAGTGGGGCCTAGGGATAGGCTACCTGAGTGGATAACTTGTCTCCTGAGGGTTCTGTTGATGATGTTGGATGGATGTGTGTGATTTTTTGTCAATTCCACTTCCTTAAGGTTACCTAGTAGGTTGAATCGGATCACAATAATCTCTCGTCTCATGTTGACCCCAATTGGAATGGTTACTTGGGCAGATGTGGGAGGAGGGTGTTACAGAGTGGTATCCGGGCATGGTTTAACTCTCGAACTCAATGGGTTGAATGTGTGCTGGTCATGCATGCATTTCAGTTGCATGTGTGTCTCTTACACTTGTCTACTTGCTGCATTTTCTTGATGTTAGATTAGAGTTGTAGTATGGTTATAATGGAGGATTTGATGTTGATCTTTCAAAATGCATGTCATAAGTATGTGATTGATTTCATATCGATTATATGTCACTTACATGTTGATGTTATGTCACCTAATTACATCCTTGTATGTTAGGTTACATCCTTGAGTATTTTGATTACATGTATTAGGCTTGTAGGTTGATTGCAAGAATTGATCGATCATGTTTGACTACATGTCGTTATCCATATTTCTAGTTGGTTGGGCATTGCTTATGCATATTGTCTGTTTCATGTAGAAATGTGTAAAATGGAGTAATTGTTGTTGTCAAGTATGAGGTCATAGAATGAACTATTGATATGGCCTTGTATTTATGACAGGATCCTAGTTAGAGTGATGTTTATGTGTTGATTCATTTATTGTGTATGTCTATACGTTGTTATGATTATGTTATACATGTATCATGCTGATTTGGTGATCTGGAAGACAAGGTATCCTCACTAAGATATACTAAGGTACATCAATTTATTTTGATTTGGTTTATCTAACATATTATGCATAATAGGAAGAAAGAGATCAAATGGCTAGCAAGGTGGTAGACTATGTAGAATCTCCCTATGCATCAGATGAGAAACGTGGTGTGGGGCATACTTTTGATTTGGTCGATACACTGAGGAGCTTGAAGGAAGAGTTAAGGAGTTGTAAGGTAGATAATGACCATATCATACAGGCATAAGAGAAGGAAGTAGAGGTTAATGCTATAATTCTTTAGAGTTTTCCAGAATTACAGTGACAAGGGCCGCTTCAAATCAGCCATGCACATGAGGATAAGACTAATGGAGCATATGGCAGTAGATCTCTTGGTAGACACAAGTCAACTAGATATGACATGGTGAGAGATGGAAGGTTGTTGGACACTCCAGATAGGAGGGGCGATGAGTAAAAGTATTATTCTAGTTTTGGTTCTGATAGACATTGTGATCACTGTCTCTATCATCCCTACAAAAGGAATGATAGGAGGTACTTGCCAGATGAATTCAAGAAAGAAAAACTACTTACTTTTGATGAAGATGTGAAGAAGCTAGAAGATGTAGAGGATTGATACTTGGCGTGAAAAAATTCTTTGAGTTTCATGCATACACAGATAACATGAAGTCCCATATAGTTATCTTTAGTTTGAAAGGTAAAGAAAACATATGGTATGAAGATGTTAAGCAGGTTGGAGACATCAAGAAAGATGGCTGATCTGGTGAGAATTCAATAAGATTTTTAGGAAGAAGTACTTGTTAGAAAGGTACTATGACAATAAGGAAAAATAATTCTATGAAGTATAGATGGGATCAATGATGGATGAAGAGTACACAACCAATTTTCTAGAGCTATTAAGGTATCCCCCATATCTTACTAATGAGAAGGATAAAGTTCAATGATTTTTTAGTTGTTTTCCATTAGCATTTAGAGATCAGATTGAGTATGATGAGCCTTAGTCACTTGAGGAAGTTATTTGGAAAATAAAGAATTTCTATGAATAATGAAAGTGTAAGAATGAGTCTCAGCATGGATGGAAAGGAAAGGACAAAGGTAGAGGTAAATGGAATCCTAAGAGAGAAAGGCCTCAACATGAAGATGAGAAAGAGAATGTGGCACCGCAAAAGAGATTTAATGCAGCTAGACAAGGACATGAATCATAACAACAGAATAGAGGTGTTGGTACTGATCGGTTCGAGTGTTGGACATGTGGCAAGGAACACCTTAAGAGATATTGTCAACAAAATCAGGGTGGTAGGCCTCATATATAAAATGCACATGAGGCGCAAACTATTGGGGACATTGGTTGGAGCATTCCACGTATCTATGCAGAAGTAGGCAATAGGTAGGAAAAACACTAGACATCTAACATTGAGATGGACAGTAAGATTTGTGGTCAAGTTATTTCTATTTTCTTTGACCCTATATCTAATTATAGCTATGTTAGTCCTGACTTGGTGGATAAATATGGTTTGAGTAAGGAAATGCATGTAGAGTCTTGGTTAATACAGTTGGCTACAGGTACAAAGAAGCAAGTTCATCATTGGGTAATGGCTTGCACATTTGACTTAAATGGTATGATTTCAACATCCCAACTGAATGTATTACATTGGGTTCATACAATATGTTATTGGGCATGGATTGGTTGTATCTAGATAGAACCAAGGTAGAATTTTATGACAAACCTATTGAGTGTATTGATAAAAATGGGGATCTAAGAGTTCAGCAAGGTAAGAAGAAGGCCACATCATTTAGGATGGTGACAACTATGGAAGCAAAGCATAGTCGCAGGAAAGGGTGCAAGATATTTTCAGTACACATTTCTAGATATAAGCGTAAGGAGGTTGAGGATGTAGATGTGTTTAAAAGGTACCCTATGTTGCAGTAGTTCAGGGATGTATTTCTTAAGGACATTACAGAGTTGACACCTCATAGGGAGGTATACTTTTCGATTGAGTTAATGCCACAGGTAGCTTGAACGTCGAAAGCACCTTACAAGATGAGCACCCCTTATTTGGTTGAGTTGAAATTGTAGCTGAAGGAAATGTTGGAAAAGGGCTACATTAGGCCAAGTGTATCACCTTGGGGTGCACTGGCACTCTCATATTATGCATTGACTACAAGCAGTTGAACAAAGTGACTATCAAGAACAAATACCCTTTCCCGAGGATTGATAAATTTGCCGATCAATTGAAGGGAGCAATAGTGTTCTTGAAGATTGACTTGAGATCTTGATACCATCGGGTACGTATCAAAGAGAAAGACATATACAAGACTGCATTCACGACCAAGTATGTGAATTATGAGTTTGTTGTTGTTCAATTTGGATTAATGAATGCTCCAGCTACATTAATGTGTTTAATGAATAGTGTGTTGCATTCATATTTGGATAAGTTTGTTATAATGTTCATTGACAATATACTAGTATTCTAAAAATGAGGAAGAGAATTTCGAGCACTTAGTAGTAGTATTGAGGTTGTTGAGAGAGAATCGGTTGTATGCTAAGCTAAGAAAATGTAGCTTCTTTCATATTGAGGTACACTACTTGGGACATGTTGTCTCCAAGGAAGGACATGCAGTAGATCTAGAGAATACAAGGGATATCATGGAGGGGTAACTCCTAAGAGTGCGGATGAGGTGAGATATTTCATGGGTATAGTAGGCTATTATAGGAGGTTCATCATGAAATTTTGTATTGTAGAGGAAAGGTAAGAAGTTCGAACGGCCCAAAGAGTGTGAGGCTAGCTTTGAGCAGCTTAAGCAGTTGATGACACATGCACCAGTGCTACAAATTGTAGATCTGGACAAAGAGTTCATAGTATGTACATATTTTTGAAAGAGAGGGTTTGGTGGATTCCTTAAGGAGAATGGAAAGGTGGTATGTTATGAGTCTCAAAAACTAAATGAGCATGAGAAAAAATACCTGACCCATGATCTTTAGTTAGCAGGGATTATACATGCAATGAAGATATGGAGACATTATCTTCTTGGCAGGTGGTTTGTTCTTATGTGTGATCACATTGGTTTGAGGTATTTGTTTGACTGGCCGAATATGAATGCCAATCATGCTAGATGGTTGGCCACAATCAATTAGTTTGACTTTGAGATCAGGTACATCAAGGGTAAAGAGAACAGGGTGGTAGATGCTCTCAAAAAACATGTACAGGTACATCACTTCATAGCTATGAGCTCCTGTGGGACAAATTTACAAGATAGGATATTGCAGACACAACAATAGGACGTTAGATATATGGAGATTGTGCACATGTTGCAATAGGGTATAGGTACATGTATATGCATAGGTGGTGGTACAGGTATAGGTGCATACATAGGTGGTGGTATAGGTATAGGTACACACATAGGAGGTGGTACAGGTATAGGTACAAGTGGTGGTACAAGTACAGGTACAAGTGGTGGTACAAGTACAAGTATAGGTACAAGTATACGTGTAGGTGCACAGGACTTCGAATATTGTCTTATAGCCAATGGATTGGTTAGGTTCTGTGACAAGATATATGTACCAGATGGAAGTGAGTTCAAGAAGGTGATCTTGAGGAATTTTCATGCGAAACCATATAAGTCACCCAGGCTATTAGAAGACACTCACATCAGTGAAGATATATTACTATTGTTTGAATCTGAAGAGGGATGTAGCAGAGTTTGTGGCTAGATGTTTTTACTATCAGCGAGTGAAAGCAAAGGGGAAACATCTAGGTGGGATTCTACATCCAATCGATATTCCTGAGTGAAAATGGAAGGTCATTTCCATGGATTTCATCTCAGGGTTGCAAAAGACAGTGAAGCAGCATAATTCCATCATGGTCATTATGGATAGGTTAACAAAGGTTGCACGCTTTGTTTCGGAAAAGTATATATTCTCAACTAGTGATGTGGCACAGGTATTCATCCAAGATGTGGTTAGACTACTTGGTGTTCCAAAGAAGATTGTGTTAGATAGGGATATGAGGTTTACTTCCAAGTTTGTGAAGGAGTTATTTGCATGTTTGTGCACTGAGTTGGCCTTCAGCATAGCTTATCATCTACAGACAGATGGACAGAAAGAGAGGGTCAGCAGGATATTGGAGGACATGTTGAGGATGTATGTGATTCATCAGTAGAGGAAGTGTGAAGAGTATCTCCCTTTGGTTGAGTTTGGATACAACAACAGTTATTAGGAGTCACTGAGGATGAGTTCTTTTGAGGAATTTTATGGGCAAAGTTGTAACACTCCTATTAGTTTGAGTGATCTGGTTGGAAGAGTATTGATTGGAACATATATGTTGGCAGACATGGAATGGGAGATGCAGGTGGTCAAGAAGAATCTCAACGTAGAACATGATAGGAAGAAGAGTTATGTAGATAGGAACATATTATTCAAGGAGTTCCAGGTTGGGGAACAGATGTTCTTACGCATCAAACCAAAGAAAAGCTCCTTGTAGATTGGCTCATGTGCCAAGCTGGCACCGTGGTTTTGTGGACCTTTCAGTATCATTGAGTGGATTGGGCCAGTACCTTATCGACTTGCACTTCTTCCACAATTTTTTCCATATATATTTGGTTAAGAAGTATATTAGTGATCCGAATTGGATCTATGAAGATTATCAAAGTGCCATGACTGTATCAAATCTGGACAGACTTCAAAATTTATGCAAAGAGCGATCAAGAAGACCTTTGGACAGTGGTAGTTTGCAGCCAGCAAGGAACGACAAGGATCTTGGTCAAAGCACGCTAACTGAGGCCCATGGAGACCACGCAGGAGGAAAAATGCAACTGGGAAGCCTGGATCGGGAAACAGAGGCCATTTCTGATGTGTGATTAGTGCTTAGACCTAATCACACATTTCTGGGAAAAATCCCTCAAGAAGGAAAAGCACTAGAGCACTCAATCGCATGGGAAGCTGGGAAACCGTGGGGAAAGCCATAAGGTGAAAGGCGGGTCCCGTGCTCCAAAACCGACTGTATATCAGAGGCATCCTCAGGTGGTAAGAAGATTTGGCAGAAAAAGATCAATTCCATTTAGCACATGATGCATGTTCAGCGGATGAGAGCGAAAACCGTCTCTCATCGCACGCTAATAGTCGAGCAAGTCAACCGCGCAAAATGAGAAAACACCATAGGATCTGGGGGCTTGAGATCTGACGGCGGAGATCAAACCTGATGGAGGAACTGGATTTGATAGGGGATTAAGCCATGACACAAAGAGTTTGACGTCCGATTTGGCTGCTGAGTCAGAAGATGAGTCATTCCACAGTGTAACTGAAAAACCGAACCATTGAGGAAGAGCTGACACAGTTAGTGAGAGGACAAGTGGCCACCTCCTTGTGAATCATGGCAATGACGAAGAGGCAGGGAACCCCAAGCGAACAGAAGTAGGTGAACCGAAGGGGCAAAAGAGGAAGTGAACAGTCAAAGATAAATTGACTTTAAGCCATCAACAGACAAAGAACATAAAAGGGGAAGAGAATGAAGATAGAGAGGGAAAGAGCAAAGAAAAGATAGTGAAGCAAGAAGCAGAAAATAGAGAGCCAAGCTGACCTTAGGCAACATCAAGCAGACAAAAAGCTTGAGAGGTTCAAGCAATCCCTGAGAGGATCTGTCGGGAATTGAGTACCACAATGGGCTCCTCCCATTAAAGACCAGAGAGATCAATACTTGGAAAGGAAAAGAGTCTGTGCCATCTAGGGGCTTGGGGAATCCAAGGACCACCCTACCAAACATTATCTGTTTCAGGAGACTAAAATTGATCTCCTCATTGTAAATCTCTACTTTAAAGACACAATAAAAAGAAGGCCACCACTGAAAGCTGAACACACATCAACACATGAGCCTGTAATACCTTTATTCATTAATTAATTAATAGAGGTCACTCACGAGTGATTTTCAGATCAAGTGGTATTAGAGCTCTAGGATATTAAGGTTAGACAAGCTTGTGATGGTTTAGTTGTTGAATGCTAACTAGATCAAAGCTCAAATTAGAAGAAGCAAAGTTGGTCCAAACTAATCTTGAAATTGGGAGAGTCTATCCTTAGAAGACAATGTCAGAAGAAGGTTATGGACGGCCAGACCCTCAATTCATAGATAGTTTCCTAGCCATAAGGTCCATGGTAGAAGAAATGTATAAGTACTTTAGAAAACACAAGGATGAAGATGCATCAGGCTCCAAACAAGACAAAGGAGAAGACGAGTCCTTCCTCCGAAACAGGAAAGCTTTCTCACACCTCCTAATAGCCCTAAACATAAAAAGAAAGCATCTTTGATCAAACTAGATGTTAAATTTGATTTACCTATATATGATGGAGAGTTTCATGTAGAAAAGCTGGACAATTGGATTAGAAAAATTGATGTTTATTGTAGAGTGCAAATTATTGATTCAGACAAGAGCAAGATTCAGCTGGCAAGCCTATGCCTTAGAGGCAATGCCTTGGTTTGGTGGGAAGGCAGGACCCAAGCTGACATGAAGAGACATGGTAAGAGTATCTCTGTCTAGAGTGAATTTTTTTCTACAATCAAAAAGCATTTATATCCATTGGCCTACATGCATCAAGCCATGATGAGTTGGAAAACTCTTCGATAGTTGAAAGGGAAGAGTGTGCAAGGGTACACACAAGAATTTATAAGGAGAGCATTGATTCTAGGAATCTTAGTAGACTCACTTGAGACTCTATTGAAGTACATTGGTGGTCTGCATAGCTACATGAGGCATACTATCCTCATGTTTAATCCCACTAGTATAGATGAAGTATCTGTACAAGCTACTCATCTAGAAGCTAGAGGAAAGAATGGAAGTCTATAAGTTGGGGGATCATCCCAACCCATTGCAAGCATGAGTAAGGAGAAAAGAAAGTAGAAATGGAAAGCATGGAAGGCTAACATTGCATAGAAAAGTAAGGCTTCATGCACTCACTGTAAAAAGGATGGGCAGGATGATGAGCACTATTGGATTCTGCATCCAGAGCTGAGACCTAAGAAGTTCGACGGAAAGAAGAAGAAGACTGTTGCAACTATTCAGAAGGATTTGGGGTTAGACTAAGGAGATGAAACAACTATTGTAGCCACAGGTATAAAAGGTAAGAATTATAAAGCATATACTAGTAATTATGCACAATCTATTATTGATTAAGAAAATGAGAGAAAAAGACATGAGCTTTTCCATATTCGAGTTATTTCCAAACATCAAAAGATTGATACTTTGTTTGATAGTGGCTCATAGGTAAATTTAATTTCTGAAGCAATTGTAAATAAGTTGGGATTAATAACTACACCTCATAAGAAACCATACCCATTAGGATGGTTAAATGATAAAGCACAACTACAAGTGACTAGATAGTGCAAACTCAAGTATTCTTTTGGGTCAGCATTTGTAGATGAGGTTGAGTTAGACATAATTCCTTTGGATATATGTGGAATTGTTTTAGGAAGTCCTTACTTTTATGACAGAAAAGCTATCTTCTATAGAGCTAAGAACAAGTATCTACTTGTTAAAGATGAAATCAAATACTTTGTAAGAGCTTATAAGCTCAAGAATAATTATACTCTCATAAACTCAGGGCAGATAAAACGAATGATAAATTCATGTAAACAATTCTTACTGATGGTTGTAAAGGAAAAGAAACCTGATAAAACCAATGTATTTGAAGGCTGTAATGCTAAACAACACGCCGATTTAGAAAAGGTTGTTTTAGAGTATGATATCTTGTTTCAAGAAGCTAAAGGTCTGCCACTAAAAAATGAAATAGTGCATGATATTATTTTGCAACAAGATGCTCCATTGCCTAACATTGGAATGTACAGGTTGTCTACTTTAGAGAATGTTGAAATCAAGAAGGAGGTGTAGGAGTTGCTCGAGAAAGGGTTCATCAGACCTAGCACATCACCATGTGGGTCACCAATCATTTTGGTGAGAAAGAAAGATGGCTCATGGAGAATGTGCGTTGATTACCGAGCACTGAATAAGATAACAATCAAAAATCATTATCCCCTTTATCGCATAGATGATATTTTAGATCAATTAAAGGAAGCTTTTTATTTCTCCAAATTAGACTTGCATAGTGGATACCATCAGGTCAGAGTTGCAGAACAAGATGCATGGAAGACTGCTTTCAAAACAAAGCAGGGATTGTATGAATGGCTAGTTATGCCTTTTGGCTTAACTAATGCTCCTGCTACTTTCATGAGATTAATTAATGATGTACTCAGACCTTTTCTTGATGATTTTGTTATTGTGTATCTGGATGACATCCTGATATTTAGCAAAGCGTGGGAAGAACACTTAAAGCATGTTAAGCAAAAGCTAGATGTTTTGAAAAGAGAAAAACTTTATGTTAAACTCTCAAAATGTTAATTTGGCAAAACATCTCTAAATTATTTGGGTCATATAGTAGGGGGTGGTGAATTGAAGATAGATCCCTCTAAGGTGGCAATCGTTGTAAATTGGCCTAAACACAAATCTACTACAAAAGTTAGAAGCTTCTTAGGGATTGCACAACATTGGAGAAAATTTGTTTCTAACTTTTCATACATTGTAGCTCCCTTACATGCTTTAACAAGATTGAACAAGGTGTTTCAATGGGGAGGCAAACAGTAGAAAGCCTTTGACACCTTGAAAGAAAAGATTAGTACAACACCTGTACTAGCACTACCTGATCTTCAGAGACCATTTGAGATCCAAACAGATGCCAGTGACTATGACATGGGAGCAGTGTTGACACAACACAATAAACCCATATGTTATCCTTCTGAGACATTTAATTTTGCAGTAGTTAACTATGCTACATATGATAAAGAATTGTATGCATTAGTACAGAGTGTGAAAAGTTGGAAACATTACTTAATGGGCAAAGATACAGTAATACATACTGATCATCAACCAGTTTAATATCTACACTCCCAAACTAATTTGCAGCAATCAAGACACTATAGATGGACAGGTTTTCTACAACAGTTTCATTTAGTCATCAGATATAAAAGGGGCATACATAATAATGTTGTAGACATGTTATCTAGACCCCTTACAAATGCATCTACTATACTTAAGCATAATTCTGTGTTACATGAGAGTTACATTGAACAATTTGATCAAGACATAGACTTCAAAAATGTATATGCAACTTTATGTCAAGGAAAAATAGTAGAAGAATTGGACTGTCATGTAAAGGACTGACTTTTATACCATCGTGGGAAGTTATGCATTCCACAAACTGAAAGAGTAAAGATAATTCGAGAAGCACACACTTCTCTAATATCAGGTCACTTTGGGGTAAGTAAAATAGTTGCACAGCTAGAAAGATTTTGTTATTGGAAAAAAATGAATGAGACCGTTTCTAGATATGTAAGAGGGTGTACAGTGTGTGCAAAAATCAAGCCCAACAATAGAAAACTAGGCTTGTACACTCAATTACCAGTTCCTTATCACCCTAGGGAAAGTTTTTCCATGGATTTTGTTGGAGGATTGCCTAAATCTAGGAAAGGTCACGATTATCTATATGTTGTTCTGGACAGATTCAACAAAATGTGTATTTTGATACCTTGTAATAAACAAATTACAACTGAACAAACTGAAAAACTGTTCTTTCAACATGTATGGGTTCATTTTGGATTACCCACTTCCATTGTATCTGATCGAGACACCTAATTTGTGGGGAAGTTTTGGTCAAGTCTGTGGGAACTGATGGACACCAAACTAAAGAAAAGCACAGTTTTTCATCCACAAACTGATGGCTAGACAGAAGTAGTTAACAGGACAATGATCCATTTACCAAGGGATATTGCAAAACATCCTAAGCTTTGGGATGAACACTTGTGTTATGTGTAGCATGCTTACAACGGAGCAAAACATTCTTCTAGACAAATATCTTTTTTCGAGACCCGTTTTGGTTTCACACCAAGGTCTTCTTTAGATTTCGTCTTTGGTAAAGACACCACAATTAAGGGACATAGTGATGTGGGAAGGGCAAATAGGTTCACTGAACAAATCCAAGAGATCCACCAGGTAGTACAGGAATAGCTGGAAAAGATTCAAGCCAAATACAAGGCAAGGCATGACAAGCATTGGATGGAGCATAGTTTCCAAGTTGGTGACAAATTCTAGTTGTACATCAGTAAGGACAGGATGCAAGGTGAAGGTAAAAAGCTAAAGCCTATTAGGTATGGACTCTTCAAGATACTTGAGAAAATTGGTGAGAATGCTTTCCGCCTTGATCTACCAGCTTACATGCACATCTACTCAGTTGAAAATGTATATTTCTTAAGGTTGTTTGAACCTTCAGTAATTGAGGATCTTGAACAGTAGAGTCAATTGCCTTCTATTGATGACCTGCTACCTAACTATCTTAACAAATTGTAGGAATACAGTTTTGGATAGGAAGGTGAGGATGATGCGCAAGGGAGATGTTGAGTACCTCAGAATTGGGCTCAAAGGTTCAAAGCTGAGCAGTGCAAAGTGGATAGAAATTGGACGAGTGAGACAATTGTACCCTCAGTTAGTCAATGCTTCAAAACTAACTTTTGGTGGTCCAAAAGCTTTTTCAATGGGAAGACCATGCTCCAAATTGGATCCATGAAGATTATCAAGTGACATGATTGTATCAAATCAGGACAGACTTCAAAATTTATGCAAAGAGCGATTAGGAATACCTATGGACAGTTGTAGTTTGCAGACAGTAAGGAACGATGAGGACCTCGGTCAAAGTGCGTTGAACAAGGTCCATGGAGACCACGCAAGAGGCAAAACTAGCAACTGGGAAGCCTAGATCGAGAAACAGAGGCCATTTCCGATGCACGATCAGCGCATTTCTGGGAAAAAACCCTCGAGAAGGAAAAACCCTAGAGTGCTCAGTCACATGGGAAGCCAAGAAAAGGTGCGGAAAGTGCTAAAGAGAAAGGCAGGTCCCACGGTACAAAACCGATGGTATATTAGAGGCATCCTCAGGCGGTAAGTAGATTTGGCAGAAAATGAGCGATTCCATTCAGTGCATGATGCATGTCCAGTGGATGAGAGAGAAAACCACCTCTCATCGTGCGCTAACGGTCGAGCAAGTCAACCGCGCGAAATGAGCGAACACCATAGGATCTGGAGGCTCCAGATCTAACAGCGGAGATTGTGCTCGATGGAAGAATCAAATTTGACAGGGGATTAAGCCATGACACATAAGAGTTTGACGTCTGATTTGACTGCTGAGTCAGCAGATGAGTCATTCCATAGTGTAACTAAAAAACCGAACCATTGAGGAAAAGTTGGCGCAATTCGTGAGGGGACAAGTGGCCACCTCCCTGTGAATGATGGCGATGATGCAGAGGCAGGGAACCCAAAACAAACAGCAGCAGGCAAACCGAAGGGGTAGAAGAGGAATCAAACAGTCAAAGACAAATTGGCTTTAAGCCATGAATAGATAGAGAACAGAAAAGGGGAAGAGAATGAAGACAGAGAGGGTGAGATTAAAGAAAAGACAGTGAAGCAAGAAGTAGAAAACAGAGAGCCAAGCTGACCTTAGGTAGCATCGAGTAGACAGAAAGCTTGAGAGGTTCAAGCAATCCCTGAGAGGATCTATCAGGAATTGAGTACCACATTGGGCTCTGCCCATTAAAGACTAGAGAGGTCAAGACTTGGAAAGGAAAAGAGCCTGTGCACTGTAGTGGCTTGGGGAATCGAAGAACCACCCTACTAAACATTATCTATTTCAGGAGACTCAAGTTGAGCTCCTCATTGTAAATCTCTGCTTTAAAGACACAATAAAAAGAAGGCCACCACTGGAAGCTAGATCAGAGATGTAGCCCTGGAGAATAGGGTGAACTCCTTATTAATTGTTGTGTTCTTGCATTTTCTTACTGTGTTTTCCTTACTGAGACGTTTTCCTTGTCACATTTGTGACGAAGAGAATTTTACAAGAGACTGCCCTCATCGTGCTGAGGTTGCAAAAATCGTCAAAGTTTCTCAAACGCCTGTTGTTTTGAAGGATCATTTTCCTAGTCAAGACAGTAAGATGATAGGTTCTTCCTCAAATGCCTCAGAAGAACCCATAATGATGATGTCCCATGTTAGGATTGTGACACGGTCGCAAGATTATGGAAGTAAAAGTCCTGTTGGTGGTAAGGAAGCAGAATCTTCTAATTCGAACCCATCAAATTCAACTCCCAGTTCCGATATGCTACAGATCGAGAAACCTAACCCAGACTTAGTAATCAAACCTCCCACCAAGGGTATACTTCGAAAGTCAGCTTTCAATCCACATGCCAGAGAGCTGCTTAGAAATATAACATTGTTGAAGATTTAGCTATTTCTCCTTCAACAATGTCGGCTTTGGAGGTGCTGCAATCATGTCCAGCACATCGTAAATTGCTATTGTCGGCTATGGGAGCTGTTGATATTCAGGACTCGAACCTTATAATATTTGATTTACAAAATAGTACACCTCGATTACCTCATCAAATGGCTTTCCAGATTCCAGTGTTAGTAAAAAACATACCTTGCTATAGGATTGTGATTGATGAGGGAGCTTCAACGTGTATTATGTCGATCCAGTGTTGGAGATTGCTTGGTTCTCCTACGCTCAATCAATCCATGACGATTCTAAAGGCTTTTGATGGCCGTGGGTTCCATCCTTTTGGCATTTTATAGTATTTACCTATAGGCGTTGAAGGAAAAACTGTTAATCTAGATATGGAGGTGGTTGATGCCCCTCTAGATTACAACCTTCTCTTGGGTCGTAGTTGGTCTTATGCTATGACTGTTGTTATTTCATCGATCTTTTGGCTTATAAAGTTTCCTCTGGAAATATCATAACTATAGACTAGCTAACTTACTTTTCATCTGACCCAGCCTCTTCTGAAAGTATCCAGCATGTCAGCAAAACAACTATCCCTTATAAGGATGTGGGAGTAGGATTAGTTAAAGATTCTGGTTTACTAGGAACTTTTTCCTTTCCTCCTCCTAACGTACCATATTCTACTACAACCATTCATATGATTTCATCAAACACTATTGTTTATGATGATCCTTGGATCGTACCTTCCGAATCTGAGATGGATTCATTTGGTGATGCTATGCCTTTGAGTCCCTATGAAATTGTGTATCAGGTCGTACAATCGTTTTCTAACCCTTCTTCAACCGAAATTGACTTAAAGAATGTAGTCCATGAAGAATCACTTTCAACATCAAACTCAAATTCAATGACATTTTCTGAACTTGTTCACACAGATGAGAAAATTCGTGAAATTTTGTCTGTTGATGTTTTACCATGGAGGATCTTCATCATAGATCTTCATTTTTACTTGAGATTGATCATTTTGAAAATGATTTTTCATCTATTTTTACGGCTGATTATATCAAGGAACCACATAATCCATTGCAAAATCCTGATTCTGAGTTAAATTTGGGAAATATTTCTTGAACTGTTCCTATTCACATTTCAGTTAAACCTGGAATTGTTGAAAACATTCATATAGGTGCCTCCTGTATGAAAGATGAATTTCAAACATATAAGGCCCTATTTCAAGAATTCCAAGACGTGTTTTCCTGGTCTTATGAAGAAATGCCAGGAATTGACCCAACAATTGTTGTTCATGAAATCAAAGCTTAGCCGGATGCTAAACCCGTCTAGCAACGTTTGCATCAGATTCACCTGCGAAAAGCTGCTGCAATTAAAACAGAAGTTGAAAAATTACTTAAAGCAGGTTTCATTTATCCAATTCCCTTAATGGATTGGGTATAGAATATTGTTCCTGTTAACAAAAAGAAAGGAACAATAAGAATATGTATCGATTATAGGGATATTATTCAAGCCTGTCCAAAAGACAATTACCCAACTCCCTATATCGATCAAATCATTGATGATTGTTCCGGCAGTGAAATATTCTCCTTTATGGATGGTTTTTCTGGTTATAATCAAATCAATATTCTACCTACTGATCAACCAAAAACGGCTTTCATTTTTCCATGGGGGACATTTGCTTATTGCAAATTACTTTTTGGGCTAAAGAACTTTGGTGCAACTTTTCAAAGGGCCATGTCTTACGCGTTTCACGACATCAAGAACATTGTGAAACCTTATCTCGATGATTTACCTGCCCATTCATTACGTAGAGCCGATCATCTCACTCATTTACGAGCAATCTTCATGAGATGTAGGTATTATAGAATTAGGTTGAATCCACAAAAGTGTGTTTTCTGTATATAAACGGGTTGTTTACTGGGATTTGTTGTTTCGAAAGCCGACATTCCTGTCGATCCCTCGAAGGTTGAAGTTGTTATCAAATTGCCTCCTCCATCGACTCTTCCCTAACTCGAAAGCTTGCAAGGGAAAGAAAACTTTTTACGTCAATTCATTCCTAACTACGCCGAGATCACAAAGGGTTTTACCAGGCTATTGAAATAGAATACTCCATTCTTTTGGGATGAGATAGCTGATAAATCATTTGATGCATTAAAACACGCATTGACCCATGCACCTTTATTGCATCCTCCCAAATAAAACCGGGATTACTTCTTGTATCTCGCCGCCTCTCATTCCACCACCGGAATGGTATTAATTCAGGAAGATGAATTCAGTAGTGATTTATTACCTTAGTCACACTTTGAATCCAACTGAGCTAAAATATTCACATGTGGAGAAATTTTCCTTGGCAGCTGTTCAAGCTGTCCAACGATTTCATCATTACATTTTACTATGAAAAACTACTGTTGTTTCCGACTGTAACCCTATGATCTATATTTTGAAAAACAATTGCTTGGGGGCAAGTATTCCAAATGGATTGTTATCCTGCAGGAATTTGACTTAGAGTTTGAAAAATCTAAGTCAAAGAAATCTTTAGTTTTTGCAGAGTTGATGTGTGACTTCACGCGTGTTGATAATGAAACTGTGGCGGAAGAGCCCATTGCGAATGAATCCTTGTTTCTTATCAGCACTCTTGATCCATGGTATGGATATATTATAGTTTATCTCCAAACCCAATCCTTTCGGCCTGAAATTTCAAGATCCAAGTGTCAGAAAATATGATTCCAATCCCAACAATACAAAATTATTGGAGAAACACTTTATCATCGTGGGGCGAACTCTGTTTTCCAACGTTTCTTAACTCATGAGGAAGCTGAAAGGGTTCTAAATGACTGTCACTCTGGAGCGTGTGGCGGTCATATGTCTGGGTTTGCCACAACCCAAAAGATATTGCGCGTTGGCTATTTCTGGCCGTATTTGTTTAAAGATTGTATTAACGCAGTCTGAAAATGCCACAACTACGAAATTTTTTATCGAAAGATGTGCGCTCCACCTGCTCCTCTCCACCCTATAATCGTTGTCAGTCCATTTGCGAAATGGGGTATTGATTTTATTACATGTAACCCTCACTTGCCTGGGGCACATGAGTATATCATCCTCGCAGTAGATTATTTTACCAAGTGGGCCGAGGCGATGCCTACATTTGCGGAAGGAAGAAAAACTGTTGTGATTTTCGTTTTCAATCATATAATTCCTAGGTTTGGTGTTCCACAAGTTATTATCACTTATCATGGGCATCATTTTCGAAACATTATGATGACTGAACTAACAGATCAACTTGGCCTGCATCACGATAGTTCTACTCCATATTACCCACAGGCTAATGGTCTGGTTGAAGCCATCAACAAAGTCATAGTCATTATGATTTGACACATCATTGGGATTCATAGGTCGAATTGGCATAACATGTTATTTCCAGCACTTTGGACGCATTGAACCTCAGTAAAAACATCAACTGGTTTCACTCCTTTCCAACTAGTTTACAGTTTGGAAGCTGTGTTACCCATTGAATGCGAAATCATGTCATTGCAAATGGATTTCGAATTACTTCCAGCCTCTTCTGAGGAGGAGAAACATTTGTTGTACTTGGCTCAGCTAGATGAGAATCGACGCGATGTTGCATTATCAATCGAAACTCATGCCAAATGTATTAAAGCTTAGTATGAGCGAAATGTTACACCTCGTAATTTTTCGGAAGGAGACCTAGTCTTACTGTACAATCAAGCAAATGATAAGTTAGGCACTGGAAAATTCTTACCCATGTGGCATGGTCCTTATGTTGTTAAGTGAAAGCTGGCAAAAGGGGCCTATGAATTGGTAGACTTTGACGAAGTCTCTTTAGGTAAACCCAGAAATGGTCTTTACTTGAAGAGATATTATGCTTAAATCTGGGTGTGGAGATTTTAGTTAGGTTAGTTTTTCTTTCTAGGCTAGTGTGTTTTAGATTAGAAAAGTGTTGTTAGTTTAGAATTTTTTTTTGTCATTATTCCTGTTTATCTTGATTTTACTCTTGATATTGCAGATGTTGGCGTCTCTTCAAACGTACATTGGTTTTGCTAATGGTGCTTGTCGTAATACATGGAACATTTCTTCCGCAGCTTGGGTTATCTATTCACCCTCTGATGAGTTGGTATCTACGCATGGGGTAAGCCTCAGTCAAACAACGAACAACATTGCACAGTATAGTGCAGTGATTGAGTTATTACCTGAATCCATTTCATTTGGAATTCAGAGTTTGATTGTCAAGTTAGATTCTAAACTCATTGTATTGCAGCTTAATGGAGTTTATGCCATTAGAAATCCAGTGTTATTAAGATTATTTTTGAGAGTTCGTCTCTTGGAACGTGAATTTGACTATATTGAATATCATCATATTCCAAGATATTTAAATACATTAGTAGATGCAATTGCTTCTCGAATGTTAAGTAGACATTTGCAATAATCAAATAGTAAATTTAAAAACATTTCATAATATGTTTTACAAGATAGCCAGTAATAGTGATATAGTATAGCATAGAAGTGTGTCAAATATATGTCATCTTCGATCATAGGTCGAAAAACACCTTATGATCGGCAAAAATGGTAGTACAAAAAAGCAAAAATTTCATATGAGTCTACAACAGGCGATCATCCTATCACTGGTGATGATCGCGATAAGAAACCACTGTATGGGCCACCCTACAAAGCAACCTCCCGAAAGGTCGTGGGACTTCAATCACATAGCGTTGTAGCCTAAGAGGAATGTCATTTATGCTAGTCTCTGGAATGTCTGTTGTCAAACACTCTAGATGCTTTTCCAATTCGGACAGGGTCTCTGTAGATTCGTCCCGTGGGGCTGGTGCTGCTCCAGCTGGCTGTTTCCTCTTATAGGGCTAGAGAGTGGTTGGTCGCCGTGGACCTACATTGGCTTTTGAAACTTTTTACTATCAATTTTGAGACGTTTTAAAAAAATAAAATTAAATTAGAAAATGTTGAAAATGATTTGACCTGAGTCATCCCATTTCTCTCCTGGTGGAAGAGCCATGTCTGGGTCACCACTATAATCCATCCTAGCATAAGGAAAATCCTGAATAGAAAAAAATTGGTTCTCTAACCAATGAAAATACTCAGGAGGAAATCAAACAACCTCTGAACCCTCCTCAGGATGACGGGCCATAACTGCAACCCAATGCATCAGTTTGGGCTCTCGGGGAAGTCCAACTTGAACTGAAAGATGTTGTGGGACCAACATTGGGACCCTCTCTAGACCAAAGCTCATAACTCAAAAACCATATCCAAAGTTCTTCAGTTGTCTGTTCTTTGCTCTAGTCAGTTGGACTTTTACATTAGCCAACACAGCTTCGCACCAGTTGAAGATGGTGCCTCGAAAGTAGTCTACTGCCATCTGCATTTGGGATTCGGTGGCCATATGCAGTGCTGCGCTTCCGCAGAGTCTGGTGACAGTAAATGAAATCACTTTGAGTTCAGAACAAGAGATGGTTTTGATATCAATCCCTTTGTCCTTGGTTTGGTCATTACAAAACTCTAGCTGGAGACTATCAACAGACTCGCCACCTAGCCTAGTCCTGAATAGAGTCAATTGTTCACCTCTCTTAGGAAAACCAGTCAAAAATTAAATGTCCTCTGGCTCCATTTCGAGCTGGTGGCCACCAATAATGAAACATTGGTCCTGTATATTTCATTTGTCCACTAGCCACTGCAAAAAATCCACTTGGGCCCTCATGCCAAGTATGGCCCAAAATTTAAATAAACCGCATGCCTTCAATGCATCAATCGAAGGTTGATGATTAATTGCGGTGAGATCTACATCTTCGTGTTCCCATTCCCACCAACTAAGCATTGTGTATATCCTATAGTTAAACGAAAAGGCGAATTAAAACATTTTAAATGAAAGTTTTTTGGCGGAAGTTGAAAAATTTAAGTTTGAAAACCTATGTCGCTGGGACCGCACTGTCTAGGTTAGAGATAGTGTGTAGGTGCGCACTTTACCTTAACAGTAGGTGCGGGTCCTTGACTTTTTTACTTCTAGGAAAAAGTCAGGGTCCGCATGTTTCGCATGTTGCGCCTGCGGACCCCCGCGTGCGGTCTTTTAACCTAAATATTTCCTAAAAATGAAAATAGAAACCTAAAAACAAAATTCAAACAGTTGAAATAAAAGATTTAAGTGATGTGGATTACCTGGAGGTGACCGTGGTCAATTCCAAAGGACATATTTTCTGCAATCTTCACGGGAAGTTTCTTACCGAAAGCTCTCTTTTCTCACTCTGAAGTCAAACGGTAAAAATGAATTTACAAAAGCCCTTTTTATAAGCCTTTTTGAATAAATGAATTTTTAATTTGTTTATTTTTCACTTTAAAGAGGTAAGTTTTGAAGCATTTTTATTTATTTTAAAACGGTATGAGTAATGTTTGAGTTTTTGTGCAGAATACTGGATTTTTCATTCAAAATTGATCATTTTCAACAAAAAAAATTAGAGTCATCTTTAAGCTCTTTTCTGACTCCTAAAAATATGAAAATATTGCTGAGTTTTTCTTTTTAAGGTTGCTAAAACAAAATTAAAAGGACGCTCAACTTACAGCTCTTTTCTGACCATAAAAACATGAAAAGATTGCCGTATTTTTGTCCTTTCAAATTCGATATTGGTTATAAAACGACATGTCATTGATATTTTTTTACTTTTTCAGATCAGAGACACTAATTATGAAAAGTACTCCTTGATCGTAATGGTCAAGTGGTTCTCTCAAGTGTTATTTTATACTTTTTTGGGCTTGGGAGACACAAATTTATGAAAAAGAACAACCATGGAGTTTTCTTAAGCTTTTCTTCCGACTCCCTAAAATTGAAAAACGCCCAGTTTCTCCTATACTAGACTCGTTAAAATTTAACAGTAAAGGACCTATTCAGTTACATATAGGAACTGGCCACTCCTTCTCAGGGTTCGAATTTAAACTATGTTGGACTCATCCGAAGGATGAGCTTATAATCAAGAAAATTTTATCCTCCTCAAGCTTGTCAAAAATAAAGAGGTACTTGACAGAAATGGTGGGGGAAAAGAGAGAAAAATGAACTTGTTTGTCATACTTTGTGTCTCAGAAAAACGTTTAACCACTCTTGAACATGACACTTTTTATTCACCTGGGTTGGGAAATCCTTTGCCTAACAGTTGATCAAACCATATTGAAAGTCTTCAGTCGGTTTCTGGGTATTAACTTTGGGTCAATTGTCACAAAACCATCTGCTGTTTCGTTATGTGTTCAAGAGGTCAGTGCAAATAAACCATTCATATGCAAAATATCTGTCATCCATCTTGACGATACCTGAGGCAATCCTTGCAACTATATTTCTTCAAACTTGATCTATGATTTCATGTTGTGGGCTTGCATACGACGGATCGCTTTCTATCAACTTTAGCTCATTACCTAGAAAGATGATCTAGAAATCGTCAGTACCTTGGAATCTGCATGCCTCAATGGCAAGTTTCTCGCCTTCGATGACAGGTTGCATCATTGACCTTCGATCAAAGGATTGACATGTTCGACATCAACACATCTATTCACATTTCATGGGTTGTACTGGGTACCTTGAGAGCCATTGAAATTACTGGTGGTTTCTCTCGCACTTGTTAACAATGTACATCATTGACTGGTAATCAAGTGGTTTCTACCATGTTCGACTTCGACACATTCATTCACATGGATAGAATCGTACTATTTCGGGAATTAGAAATCAAGACCCTGGATCTAGTTTCCACCATCCAGGCTGCAAGGAATTTTGTATTCATTATACAGTGGACTATTCATAAATAGATGGCTACATCCATACTATGTCTACATGTGTCTATACTTGTGATGTATTGCAAGATCATTCCTATATCAGAGAAGTTTAGTTAGTTTTCTAGTCAGTTCTGATCTGAGTATGGTAATGCTTACCTCAGCGATGATATGATCCCATATATATATATATATATATATATATATATATATATATATATATATATATATTATTGAATGTTTTTACACATTCCAACCAGGCTCTCCACAAGATTATCCTCGAAATGATAAAGTACTTCACTCTTCTTGTCACCATGACTTTTTGCAGTTAGTGTGAGTCTACCACAACTCATACTGTCCTCCTTTACAAGTCTTAAACCTCAGCTCTTCATGTCAAAGCCTTAAAAATGAGAGAAAGCCTTTGAAAATCTTTAAAAATCTGGTTTCACACTTTCTCTTGGCATTACCTGCGGTCCCGCACCCCTTGGTCATGTTCCTTGTGGACCTGCCCACTCTGTCTCTAAAGGAGTGGGTGCGGACCCCTGTAAAAGTAAAAAAGGCGCAATTTTATTATTAAAAACTCACTTTGGATTACTTCTGGATGCTTCTAGAAGGAATCTTGATGTGGCAAGTTCACTCTAAGGTGGTTCATGCATCCCATAACTAAAGGAGCTAACCCCTTGATGAGAGTAGCTTATCCCTTTGAAGGAGGACTCTATCCCTTTTAAGGTGGACCTGGTAACTTCCCTCCTCTGCACTATAAATTGAGGCATTGGGCTGGTTTCTAGGGAGGTTGAAAGCTGAACATTTTTGAGGGTAAATGCTGTTGGAATTTAGACTTCCTAATTGAGCTTGAGAGGAGAGATTACATACCTTTTGGCTTCTTTGGGAAGAGAATGAAACTTGTCAAAGTAGAGGAGATTCTTGCTGGACCCTCGGAGGAGCTTGTACAACATCAAGGCACCAAGGTTGTAAAGTTCTTCTTTGATTAAAGTTAATACAATTAGATTCATTCTTCTCAATAAATTTTCTTCTATGGTTTATTTCATGAATTCCTTGATCATCATGATAAATATGGTTTATTATATTGGCTTTTCAGATGCTATTTGATGTGTGCCTATTTGTGTTTGCAGGTTCTTTAAAAGGGAGCTCATTTGGACAAATGGAGCGTGGCTTCCACAAACTAGCACTAGACTTGAGGTAGGGTCTAAAACATCTATTAGCCTTTATTTATAAATCATATTATTTAGAGAAAGATAGAATTTATTTGGTTTGCTTGTCACTAGATATCCATAGATACTAGGGAGATCGGTCTTATCGGCAAGAACGATTTATCCCGCCGACACTTGCCATTTTTGGATAACAATGGTGTGATAGGGTTCTCATGTTTGGTTGAGCTGGATTGCCAAATGGATTCGATGTTAAGTGAGGTGGATCTTCGAAATGATAGAAAACATGGCATAGTAACCCCTGAACTGAAATGTGGGTTGCAATAAATTTGGATTTTGTGTTGCGTTGGATGGTCTAGGAATACTTGCTGGTGAATGGCGGGATATACAGTAAAGCCTAAAAGTGGTTTTCTCTTCGTTGGACCTAGTAATCCCAGGTTTGGGATATGTGGTAAAGCCTAGAGAGTGGGTCTCGGTTTAGGGCCTAGTGATCCAGGTTTGCATTGCAGTAAAGCCTGAGAGACTAGGAGTCAAGACAATTCCTCATGGTGTAGGTGGAGAAATCCAATGGAATCCATCCTTTTTTGGCCTAGTGATAGGGTGGGGATCATGGTAAAGCTTGTTATGATGTGTTCATTGTGTTGGCCTAGTGATTTGGGATGAATTACGGTAAAGCGTAGTTTCTATTGATGAGGGTGAGGTGGTTTGGAATCGGTATGCCCTAGTTGAGTTCTTTTGGTTTGAGTCCCACATTCATGCTTGGAATATAGCATGGGGGTGATTGGATTAAGAGACACTTGGCTCAACCAATCTATGGTCAGGTGGAACGTGGTAGTCCCATATCTGGTTGGTTCATTGCATTGATTAATGATAAATTCAATCCATTGATTTTCATGTGTAAATGTACTGGTGTATATGTGGACTTTGAAGGTTGATATGCTTATTTTAATTTTGTTCCTATTACGCTGGTTATATGTTCATTTTAGGGAAACCACTATGTTTGGATCTTAGCATGTTTTTACTTTTATTTGAATGGATATTGTATCTATGACCCAATACGTGATCAGGTAGCAAATGACATAAGTAAAAAATGGTTCATGGTGATTCTCAGATAAGTAAGAGATCCCTACACTTAACTCTGTTGTTTACACCTATAGATTGCATATCGATGATATTTTTGATGAAATGCCTATCACGGCTAGTAGGGGTATTGTCAAGGCCTTTATCAACTATTTACTTTTGCATCATTGTTTCCCTGTACTTTAATTAATTGTAAGATTTCATTTCATTATGGGTAGTGGCATGGGCTCTCGGCCTCAAAAAGTGGCTCAAATCCCAGAATCGCTGGCACAAAACTGGCAAGTTTCATCCAGAATTACTGACATGCAAACCTATGAGAACGAATTTAGGTCTTTGGTCGCTCCCTTTCCTATATCATGCGAGTGATTGAGCCTTAAATTGTTGAGAACAATAGTGGGACCCAGGGATAGGTTGTCTGAGTGGTTGACTTGTCTAGTGAGGGTTTTGTTGATGATGTTGGATGACTGTGTGTAATGCTCCATCGATTCCACTTTCTGAAGGTTACTTAGGAGGTTGAATTTGATCATAGTAGCCTCTCATCTCATGTTTACCCCAGTTGGCATGGTTACTTAGGTGGATTTTGGAGGAGGGTGTTACACAATGTCAATTCATTGTTGTTGCTGAGTGATAAATGTTTTCTTGATTGTGCTTCCTCTTCTCCTCTGGATAGCTTGATGATGCAAGGCCTTCAATGATATTGGTCTTGAGATGTGGTTACATGCATGTGTTCCCTTTGTTTGTTCTTGATAATATTCTTCATCAATCCAGCTATAAGTGAGTCTTCTATCATGTTCACACCTTCTTCATCTCCTTCATTATCTCACCATGATCTAGCAGTATAGTTGCTCCATCAATTCACTCATGAAAAGAACCTCCTAGTATAAGACAATGCATTGTTATCCATGGAATATGGCTGAGACAAGTGACAAGCAAGGAAAGGGCCCCCAGTAACTACACATTACACAGTTCTAGGTGACACGGAGACTGGTTATTGAGACTATGCAGAGCGCAAATTAGGATTGGATTAGGAACTCTTGAACATAGTCTTCAGTAATGGTAAAAATGCATAGAGGCCACTAGGAGACATGATTGCATAGTTGAGGCCATCATTGGCTACTACATGGTGGGACCCTAGGAGGCAGGTCTCTGCATTTTTTCCCTGGGAGGAAGGTCTCCGCATTTTTTAGAGGCAAGGTAGGACTAGGCAACAGAGGGACCTAGGAGGATAGATCTGCACAGTGCTTGGTATTGGTGAGTCCTGACTGAGGGAGGAAACTGGGAGAGAGATCTATATTGTTCTAGGAGGTAAGGTAGGCTTGGATGTTTGTGCATTATGGGGTTCCAATGGGTAGGGAGGAAGCTTTATGACTGATCTTGCAAAATGTGCACTTCAGGTAAGGCTTGAAGAAGCTAATATTTGCAATTGGGCTAATTTTCCATGCTTTTTTCAAAAAGAAACTTTAATTTCCATTTTTTCTAAAACGTATCCTCCCAAAATTTATAGTATAAAATTATTTTACCCTAAAATTCACCAAAACTTTATATAGATATTGCATAAAAGTATTAGAAATTTGAATATTTTGCAAAAATGTTGCTAAACATTTTACATATTACATATTATGAACTAGTGAGATTTCCCAAGGTTTTTAAAAATTAAAATAAATTTCCATCCTTAAAATTTTATGTGGAAGGTAGTCTGTTCAACTCTAGAATTGTGTAGTGCAACTGTCTGGGGGGACAGTGACTACACATTGTGTAGTTCTACATAGTAGGGTGACATCACTGAGGGCTAATATTGTGTAATGCATAGTTCAGTTGTCGTCCAATTAACAGGAGTTGCTTTGTCAGGAGGATTTTCAGAAAAAATGGTTAAGTGTGGGAGGTAAGTGAACTTGTGATGAACTTGAAATTGTGATCACACACTTAGCATATTTTGATGACATGACAACATAGACCACCAAATCAACAAGACAAAGCATTACCCTTTGTGAGACTATCTAGAACAAAAAGTGACAAGTGCAACACTTGTGAGAGACCCTAGGATGACAGTGACGACACTTGTGCAACATTTCTTAATGCTTTATGTATTAGTGTGGTCGTTGTTTACATAGCTTGTACAACTTGAACACGCAAAGGCAAAACTTTGAACTCACTAGAAAAGGACCGCAAGTGTGATGAAACACTCCAATGTGCAAAAATACGATGTTATAAAATTATATATATCGGAGCAATGGAACACATAAAATATTGCAGAAATATAAACACATAAAACGCACAAAACAAGAGAGACACAGATATACGTGGTTCACCCAGTTTGGGCTATGTCCACCCCGAACAGCCAGTCCTTCCTTTCTATTATCCAACAAAATGAAGAGATACAACCTACAGCAAAACCGCTGTAATATCCTCTGTTTTCTCTCACAGTCTCACCTCTATGTTTCTTGCTCACCGAATACACATCTATCTCTCAGCCTCAAATACAATGCCCTCATATAAAGAGAGGGGTTGCCTTCTAGGGCAAAAAACCCTAAACTAAACATAAGTTCTACCGTCAGATCATCCGCCTAATGAACGGCCCAGATTGACTAGAAATTACTATACTTTTACAAGGCAATTTTACAGTTGTTTTTAGCTTCGGGGCCCCCCCCTGGACCCCCCACGGCAGCGATTATTTTACGGGCGGCGTTGCCGCCCCATTTTGAACTGGGGTCCAATATGCCGGTACTATAGAAGATAATCAGGCTCCACACCCAACATACGACAATTGATCAACCAAGGGAAAGGGGTGAAAAGACTCTGAGGAAGCTCATGCACCACGCTTGAGTGCTTGCAACAATAAAGGGAAATACCAAGGAGGGCTCTCAAATTTGAGTGCAAGCCAAAATTTTGTAGGGTGTTCCAGCCACTACAACAGTAAGATAAGTGGGCCAGTAGATTACAGACATATGATTTTGACATTGTAGTTTCTAATGCACTACTAGTATGCCTTACATATGTTCGCTGGTGGATATTTTTGTTCTTGAGAGGGACTTAATTTTATAAAAGTATGCCGAGGAATCATGGGAAGTATTAATTATGGAAGCCACAATTCATGATGATAGATATACAATAGTAAATGAGTTGATCATGTATATTGGAATAATTTATTTAGTTCCTTATTCACAGTTTAAGGTAAATATATTAACGACATTTCATGATGCACCTATGGTTGGTCATCTAAGTTTCTTTAAAAGCTATAGGGGAATATGAGAGAGATTCAAATCTAAAGGAATTAAGAATGAAGTCCTTAAGTATGTTATAAAGTTCCCAACTTTCTAGCAAAACAAAAATGAGCATACTTATCTAGTTTTTTTGCTTTAACCCCTACTTGTTGCTAATAAAAAATGGGATTCTATATCTATGGATTTTATCACAGGGCCACCTAAAGTGAAGGGTAAAGATTACATCTATGTAGTGTTGGAAAAGTTGAATAAGTTTGGACAATTAATTTCCATTTCAGTGACTTATACAACAACACAGGTAGCTAATTTATTTTTCAAAGAGATTTTTATGTTTCAGGGTATGCCCAAGAATATTTTTAATGACAGGGACAACAATTTCTTGAGTATGTTTTGGCAAGAGATCTTTACATTGAGTGGGACTAAGATCACTTGTAACACTACCTACCACCCATAGAAATTGGTTGAATGGAGATAGTTAAAAAATGTGTGGAGGGGTATTTTAGATACAATGTTGTTGAATAACATATAGGTTGGATAAAATGGCTCTATCTTAGTGAGTGTTGTTGTAATACTACTTGTCAAATGTTTAACAAGACGTTTCCATTCATGGAATTATATTGTTAGTAGGCTCCCAACTTCATGTATATACTTTTTGGGTATAGTAGAGTGCCTAAGGAAATGGAATTACTACAAGTGAGTAAGGAAATCATGAAGTCGCAAAAGGAATGTTTTTAACAAGAATAAAATCAATAGAGGTTGTATGTTGATCGACATCAGATAGAGCACATTTCAGAAGTTGGATATATGGCTTATTTGAGATTTCATTCATTTAGACAATATACTCTCAATAAGAGTGGAGAAGAGAAACTAAGTCTAGGTTTTATCGACCATTCAGAGTATCTCAAAGGGTTGGAGATATTTCCTATGAAATTGATCTAACGACTAGAAGCAGGGTTCATAATGTTTTTTATGTATCCAAGTTTAAAAAAGATCTCAGTCATAACATAGTTCCTTTATATGAGTTTCCACTATTGGATGAACAGGGGAAGTAAATATTTATTCCAAAGACCATCATTGATACTAGAGTGAGGACTCTATAAGTGGTCCATCAAAGAGTTCCTCATCAAATGGAATAACTTGCTAGTAGAGGATGCCGCATGGGAAAATGAACAAATATTTCAACAACTAGAGTTGAGATTGCTTGAGAAAAAGTTCGTGAAGGATGAACTAGAATGTCCCCTTCATAAGCGACGGGGTCCGTTGACCGCTAACCTATTAGTTGGCTCTTATAAGATTGTGTTGGGGTTAAGGAACCTTGGAGGAAATTAATCTAGTGTTTTGGAAGTTTTTGATGGTTAGTTCAAATCTCATTAGGATTATGAACAAAATCATTTTTTTTAGAATTATTTGAGGAGAATTCTCTAATTCTTACTATTTTTAGTAAGTCAATTTTTATCCCCAACTTGGTTAACTGGTAGGGATACTCTTTTTTAGTATTGTTGTTGGGTTTAATTTTCATTAATATCTTAGCATTCTATATAATGTGGTGATTTTAAATAAAATAATGATAAGTTATTAAATAAAAATATTTGAAGTAGTGGGATAGTTGGGGGGAGTTAAGGAGGATATTCGTTTTCCAGGAGGGTGATTTTTGAGCTAGGGTTACAGTTTTACAGAGTTTGTTCTCCATAGAAGGTCGTAAAGGAGGGAGCTCCACTCCCTCTTACAAGAAGGTAGTGGCCAACAGAGGAGAAAAACCAATAGAAGAGGACAGAGTTCCTTCAGTTGAAAGGCAAAACAACAGAGAAAAGGAGTAGGAGGGCTTTGAAGCCAAGAAGAATAACAACTCTAAAGACAACAAGGAAACAGACAAAGAACAGGGCAAAAAAGACAAATTATATAAGGGACCATGCAAACCCAAGACTACTATTACTCCTAGAGTTGTTTTGAACGATCCTGCTCTATAGGCGCATATGGACCACATGCATACCTATACAATCATTTGTAAGTTCATGGGTTTATGGCCCACTGAAAAAGCACTACAAACATGGATTAAATACCACTAGAAACCAAAAGGAAGAATAGAACTACATCTTGGGTCGAACGGATTCTTCACTATAGTCTTTGCAAACATTGAAGATAAGGACAGAGTGTTTGAAGGAGGGCCCTACTTTTATGCAGCAGGAGGCCTGTATATGCAACCTTGGATCATGAATTTTGTCCCAGAATGTGAAACTTTCACATCGGTCTTCGTTTGGGTAAGACTCTACTCTCTGCCTTTGGATTACTGGAAAATGGAATCCCTATCTGCCATAGGAAATAAGTTAGGACGTTTTGTCAAAGCTTCTGAGGCTACCAGAAGGGGAAAATACACATCCTTTGGACGAATATGTGTGGAGATGGATCTTTCTAGAGCTCTTTCGAATGAGATAATATTGGAAGCATTTGATGAATAATGGGTTCAAAATGTGGATTATGAGCACATCCCATTCAGATGTTGTAAATGTCATGAACATGGGCATCTATTTAGAGATTGCCCTCTCAGTAAAACTGAAAACAATAGTAAAACCAACACCATGAAAGACATTGAAACCTTTCATAAAGTGATCCAGAAAGGAAAAGGAAGGAAGAGGGGATCGAAGACACAACAAAATGACAAGCAACAAGCCTGTCAAAATAGGTTTCAAGCACTAGAAGAGGAAGAGGGGATTACGAAAGAAGATTAGACCAAGGGAGGCAGTCCAGGGAACGAGGAGAATGGAGAAGAGGATGAGAAAACACAAAACATTAATATACAGAAAGAATACATGATGGGTGACACAGAATTGGACATGGATCTAGAAATGACCCAGAGTGAGATGGAAATGGAATATCATGAACTACAAGAGATTCTTGAGAAAGAGAATCTAGATCTAGAAGGATTCTTAAAACAAGGAACTCGGGAGGGAGTAGATTCGTTACCCCTAGAGGCGTTCAACGGAGTTCAACAACTGTTCTTATGGAAAACTCATACCATAGAGCAGGAAAAGCAAGGAAATCATGAAAGGCATGGCATCGAAGGTGTGAAAGCGATGAAAACCACACTGGGCTTGGCACCTAGATACCCAGGGAAGAAAAGAGGCATGAAAAAGAAAAACGAGCTCTTGATGGAATGTGGAAAGCTAATGATAGACTCAAGTAAGATGAAATACCTATCCAATTACTCCTTTACAAATCTTTAATTATGAAGTTCACTTCTTGGAATATTAGAGGTTTAGGTAGAAAAAGAAAAAAAATATTACTTAGTAACAGAATGAAACAAGTAGCACTAGATGTAATCTTCATCAAGGAAACTAAATGTTCCATTCAAAAGATAAAAGAGATTCACAATAAATGGCTCAATAAATTTGAGTTTCTGGAAGTCAAAGTAGAGACTATAGCCGATGGCATTCTCACGCTTGGGAATACCCAAAAAATTTACATTATAGATGCAGAGGTAGCTAGAGATTATCTATCAGTGGTCATTCAACCAGTGGGAGATAAGGAAGTCTACCTGGTCACGGATGTGTATGGACCCCAAAGAATGGATGGAAAAATCAAGCTTTTAGACTCCATGCAGGAGCTCAGGGAAAGATATGCTAGTATCCCTTGGATCTTGGGGGGTGATTTCAATATCAAATCTTTGTCGGAGAAAAAAGGGGGCACCATAGCTCTAAATAAATATTCTTGTGCTTTCCAATCTTTCATAGACAATATGATGTTAGTGGACATTGTTATGAGTAATGGTACCTTTACTTGGAACAATAAAAGAGGAGGAGAGTCTCAAGTGGCCTCCAAATTAGATAGATTCATCATCTCAGAGGATCTTATGTTCAAGAACAAGGACATAGTGGCTAGAGTTCTCCCCTTTGGGGGATTTGACCATTGGCTAGTGCAACTGGAAATCCAAGGCATTGGCACTCCCAAGAATAGACCCTTCAGATTTGAAAACATTTGGCTCTCCCACCCAGATTTCGAAAGCAACATAGCCATTTGGTGGGCTGAAGAATTAAACTTACAAGGCACAAGAATGTTCCTACTTCAAAAAATACTAAAACATATCAAACTCAGACTCAAGGAGTGGAACAAGAAGGATTTTGATAATATTTCTGAAGGAAAAAAAATCCGTTGAAGGAAAATTGTAGGAACTCAACCAAGCCCTTACCAGGGAGGGTTTTGATAAAGAAAGAAATGAGCAGGCAACCAAATATCAACAAGAATGGGAGAACTTCTGTAAACAAGAGGAGATTTTTTGGAGGAAAAAATCCAGAGTACAGTGGCTAAAAGAAGGAGAACGTAATACTAGATTTTTCCACGGATCCACTATGGCAAACAGAACTCACAACAAGATTTCTTCTATCAAGGAAGAAGGAGGTCATATTCTTCATTCTCATGAAGAAATAGAAGCAGTGCTAGTTCAACACTTTTGTGGTATTGCTAAGGAGTCCTGTTTAGATAGAGAACAATCCATTAGAGTTATATTAAGACATATACCTACGTTGGTTTCCAAAGAGGACAATTTCAACCTTAATAGACTTGTGTCTGAAGAGGAGATCCGTGAGGTCCTCAAAGAAATGCAAAATGGAAAGGCACCAGGTCTGGATGGTTTTAGTGTTGATTTCTTCAAAGCTTGCTGGAATATCGTTAAACAGGACGTTTTGAATGTAGTGGAAGACTCGAGAAGGGACAAAACCATTCTAAAGGAACTTAATACCACCTTTATTGCGCTGATCCCTAAACAAGATTTAGCGCTAACTCCTGATAGGTTCAGACCCATTGCCTTGTGCAATGTTGTCTACAAGATTATATCCAAGGTTGTGGCCAATAGACTTAAACCTCTTCTTCCCACCCTGCTATCGGGGGAACAGTCTCGATATGTGGAAGGCAGGAAAATCCTCTATAAAATTTTTCAAGCTCATGAGGTGGTTCACTCACTAACAACCAAGAAGAAAGCTAGAATGATCATGCAGTTGGATATAGCCAAAGCTTATGATAAGTTGAACTGGAACTACATCAGAAAAGTTCTCATGGCTTTTGGGTTTGACCACAATTGGATCAAATGGGTTATGGCCCTTGTAAATTCTCCTAGTTTTTTAATTCTTGTTAATGGTTCTCCTTCGAGGACTTTTATTCCTTCAAGAGGACTCAGGCAGGGAGATCCACTCTCTCCCTTTCTCTTCATTCTCATGATGGAAGGGTTGGGTAGATCTATCAAGCATGCGGAGGAAGCTGGTACAGTAAAAGGTCTCCAACTTTTTGAAGATGGGCAAGCCATAACACATCAACAATTTATGGATGATTCCATGCTGCAGGGCATCCCCACTATCAAAGATGCTCTAGCTTATAAGCAAATCCTGAGGGACTTTGCTATGGCTTCAGGTATGGAAGTTAATCTCTCTAAATCTAAGATTTTTTCTTTAATACTCACATTTCTATTCAGAGAAATATTTCCAGAATTTTGGGCTTTCAAAGGGAGACCCTCTCTTCAAAATATTTGGGAGTCCCTCTTGTAGCCAAACCTTTTTTCAAGAGAATCTAGGAGCCAGTGCTCAACAAAATGAAAGATAAGATCAAGAAATGGATTTTCAGATCTTTAAATTTGGTTGGTAGGCTGGTGCTAACCAAGGTTGTCCTTCAATCAATCCCTGTTTTCATGTAATCAGCTCTCACAGATCCCAAAGGTGTTCTGCAGCAATTTAGAAACGTGCAAAGAGACCTTCTTTGGGGTAGGGGGGAAGAAAAAAATAAATGGGCCTTGGTGGCATGGGAGAAAATATGCAAACCCAAAAACTATGGAGGACTAGGTCTGGATGATCCTGAGGTTTTAAGTAAGGCTTTAGGAGCTAAATTATTGTGGCAATGGGTTAAAGACCCCAAGGCTCAATGGGCAAAGATATAAAAAGAAAAATATCCACACAGGTGGAGAAACAATTATCTAATAAGAATGTCAGGATACAACAAGGGCTCTCACATATGGAATGAAGCCTGGAATAATAGGGGCTTAGTCTAAGGAAATAGCTTCTGGGAAATCAGAGAAGGAAACTTGGCCCTATTATGGGAGGATAGATGGCAACAAGAACCTATTTTGTTAATGGAAGACTTGAGGGTTCTCAAGGAGGATACAGATACTAAAGGGTTATATAAAGTTAAAGACTTTTGGGTCCAAAACAACAGCATTGAAAAATGGACAACCTGGAGGAACTTTGATTTCATAGATGAAAGGCCCCTAAAGGCTAAATCAGAAACTCTAATAAACAGGTTAGAGCAAAGGAAAATTTTGAAATCAGGGGGGTAAGATCAGCTAATATGGGGCAACAAAAATGAGGGTACCTTTAATCCAAAAGAAGAAAAACTCATTCTCCTAGACCTTAACTCACAAGCTCGAGATAAGACATGGGAATTATGGAGACATCAAGGCTGGATGAAGATTAAACTCTTTATGTGGCTGGTTCAATAGAATAAAATCCTGACCTGGGATAATATCAAGAAGAGGGGTGTCTTGGGGCCTTCCTGATGTCAGCTCTGTGAAGCCCAAGAGGAAACTATGGAGGACCTTATCAACAATTGCATCTTCACCTCCAGTTTGTGGGACTCTCATGCCATTATTTTCTGACAGACTGACAGGGACAAAGGAAGCATCATCAACACCCTAAATAGATGGAGAAGAACATATTTCGACAATGATATTCTCAGCTCAGCATGGGCCATCATGCCAAGTTTTATTATTTGGAATGTCTGGAAAGAAAGGAATAATAGAATCTTCAAGAATGTAAAGAGGCCATCCCAATGCCTTTTTACGCAGATCCTAAAATAAATCAAGGAAATGGTTGGCACTATTGTGCGAAATCTCCCCAAGAATCCTCCTGCAGAGGATTTGAGAACTCTCAGTGAACTGGGTTTGCAAGGACTTATACCTCAGGGATGGGATAGGAAAGTAACCTCCCTAGTTTCAAAGCAAGATTTATGGCATCCTCCCCCCAAGGGTTTTTTGAAATTCAACATTGATGGGGCTTCAAAGGGCAACCCAGGCCTTGCGGGTTATGGAGGTGTGTTAAGGGATGAGAATGGAGGAGTACTGTTCATCTTCTACTGTCATTTAGGAAGAGCCACCAATAACATGGCATAATTGATAGCTATGGAGCAGTGTTTAGATTTCCTGAAACATGATAACTAGCAAAATGTGATTGTTGAGGCTAATTCAAAGTTAGTCATAGATCCAGTCAAGATAATTAGTTGGGGTACAAGGCTAGAAAAGGTCTTAAGCAACTGGAATTTGATTTAGGGATTTCAATGGATTTAGCAGCACCTCCAGAGCCTTCAGACTGTCAGCTTTAAACATGTACGAGGATCGACAAGTAAACAGGCAGATCTTCTTGCCAATCAAGGGGTGATCTGCACAGAGAATAGGGTTGCTTTTGACTGGTAGGAAATGTCGTAGAACAGGCTAAAAGTGAAATGTTACGACCAGGAAAATGAAGATAGGATTGTGTTTCAGAGTAGGGCTATGGAGACCAAATCCAATTTATTCAGTGGATACTCAGTCGGGCGGCCCTAGTTCTTCAAAGAAAGAATGGTTGGTGGGGGTTTCGTCCGTCTTGGATTTTGGTAGAGACAACAAAATGACATGTAGGATCTCGGGGACTCTTGGCCACTGCAATACTAGGGGTTTCTATTCGGGTTTGGAATCCCAGGCTAGGAGTGGTTCTCAGGCGATCACAACCCTTACAAGTAGGAAATGGTATTGCCAATTTTGAAGTGATACCATATAGAGGACTACACGTGCCGATGGGGTTGGCTAAAATACCACCCTCATCAAGCACTAAATTTTTGTGAAATAAGTCAGTGCGATATGATCCTTAGCCATCAGATCAGGCGAAGGGATTCGATGGCCGAGATTAATCGAGAAGTTTATCGGTTTAGTTGGTGGGATGCGCTAATGGTCAGTGATATTATTTGGTGCAATTTAATCCTTAGCCATAGGATCAGGCGAAGCGTTTCGACGGCCGGGATTGATCATGCAGGTTATCGGACTAAGTTGGCTGGATAACAGCTGTGGCAATCTACCTTGAGTCCACTCTTGGAACGGAAAACCGTGCACAAAGTAGTTTCCAGGTGATCGGATGGCTCCTGAGCGGTAAATGGTATTGGAGATTTAGAAGCAATCCCATTAGGCTTCCAACACGTGGTAGTGGAGGGGTAAGGAATAGCGCCCTCTATCGCACACTAACTTTCGGTGAACTTGGTAGCGTGATATTGCTCGAGACCGTTGGATCTAGCCAACTAGATCGACGGTCACAAACAACCGTGTTGTTCCGTGGACCAGGTCTTTCTCTCCACGAGTTTTATTGGATTGTTTTGGCGCGAGAAGTATGGAGGATGACAACTGTTTGCCTTTTCGGGTGGTGGGGTAAGGAAGTTACCGGTGCTTTCCCTGCAGTTCGAGATTCTTTTGTCCAACTTTTTGTGTAGTTCAAAATTTTGTTAACGACTGTTGCTTGGGGGGGTGCTTGTCTATGATAGGATGCCCTTTGGTTTTTTTTTTCAAGTCCATGAATTTGGATGGTTTTTGTATGAGTCCTGAATATTTTGTAACACTACTTTTGAATTAATGAAATAGTAGGATCGTCTCTTGCTTCAGCCATATATATATATCATTTAACTTTATTGTTATTTTAACAATTTAATAAAGTGACTAAGGACCAATTATAAAGTGAAGGATGTTTTATTAAAAAATAGAAAATTATAATGTATTTAATTGGAAGACTAAAAGTGACTCTATTTAGTCCCACATGGCTTTATGAAGGGTGTCTAACTTATTGGGAGAGTTATGAAAGAAAAAATTTGGAGTTCATTTCATATGTTGGTTTTTGATATTTGATATTAGTATTTTCTAGAGGAGATTACTTCTTCTTGGTTTGTGAGTTAGGATTCATTATTGGTTGGTTGGTTGGTTTTATTTGTTAGGATAACGAAATGGACTATATGTTCGCAAACTAAAGGGATCTTAAAGGACTTTTTAGTATATATTGGTTATATAGGAATATGACAATTTTACATTGAAAATTTAGCAACATTTTTAACTTTGTACATTTCTTTCAATTTGAAAGAAACTAATAACATTATCATTTTTAAGATTATTTTTTTTATCCTCTTAAAAAATAAATTTATTTGTACTTGGTTTCTTCAAAGATAATGAAAACATAGGTGAATGTGATAAAAATAATGCAATATTTATTAAATGTCACCAAATTTTGTTATTTAATTCATTATCATTTTTTTACAAACTAATTTATTTGATGTAGGAAACAAAAATTTGAGTTTTCACATGATATAAATTATTCTTAAATAAACTCTTAAGGTCAACCATCAAAACCTCCCTAAACAATCATAAGAGTTATTTACCTATGTCCAAACACATATCTCAACTTTTTCTTGAGAATATAAAGAGAGATTGAAAAAAAGCAACCAAATGGGTATACCCATAATATCTACTTTCAATATGATTTAAAAGAAAGAAAAAGATGAAGAAAACAACCCTAAAGTAGAAAGAATCCCACCCTAAAGTAGAAAGAATCCCAGCCTAAGAACATTTTATGATAGAAAATATGATTTTCAAAGTAAGAAACAACCCCAAAGAAAAGAAAATCCCCTCCTAAGAACATTGTAGTGTAGAAAATATGCTTTTAAACCACAAAAAAAAAACAACCTTAAAGAAGAAGGAATCCCAGTCTAAGAACATTATATTGTAGAAAATACTTTTTTTAGAAACAATCTATCCTATATCTCATAGTAAGTGTGATTCTTGACCAATCATTATGATGTAAAAGGTGAGTGGGTGGGGTAAGTGAGGTAGATATTAACCCAAGACAAGATCCATCAGAGAGAAAAGTGACTGGTTATGAATTAAGTCTCGATTTCAGACTAAGGAGATGAAACAACTATTGCAGTCACATGTATAAAAGGTAAGAATTCTGAAGCATCTACTAGTAATTATGCACAATCTATTATTGATTAAGAAAATGAGAGAAAAAGACATGAGCTTTTCCATATTCAAGTTATTTCCAAACATCAAAAGATTGATACTTTGTTTGATAGTGGCTCATAGGTAAATTTAATTCCTGAAGCAATTGTAAAGAAGTTGGGATTAATAACTACACCTCATAAGAAACCATACCCATTAGGATGGTTAAATGATAAAGCACAACTACAAGTGACTAGACAGTGCAAACTCAAGTATTCTTTTGGGTCAGCATTTGTAGATGAGGTTGAGTTAGACATAATTCCTTTGGATATATGTGGAATTGTTTTAGGAAGTCCTTACTTGTATGATAGAAAAGCTATCTTCTATAGAGCTAATAACAAGTATCTACATGCTAAAGATGGAATAAAATACTTTGTAAGAGCTTATAAGCTCAAGAATAATTATACTCTCATAAACTCAGGGCAGATGAAACGAATGATAAATTCATGTAAACAATTCTTACTGATGGTTGTAAAGGAAAAGAAACCTGATAAAACCAATGTATTTGAAGCCTGTAATGCTAATCAACACGCTGATTTAGAAAAGGTTGTTTCAGAGTATGATATCTTGTTTCATGAACCTAAAGGTATGCCACTAAAAAATGAAATAGTGCATGATATTATTTTGCAACAAGATGCTCCATTGCCTAAAATTGGAATGTACAGGTTGTCTACTTTAGACAATGTTGAAATCAAGAATCAAGTGTAGGAGTTGCTCGAGAAAGGTTCATCAGACCTAGCACATCACCATGTGGGTCACCAATCAGTTTGGTGAGAAAGAAAGATGGCTCGTGGAGAATGTGCATTGATTACCGAGCACTGAATAAGATAACAATAAAAAATCGTTATCCCCTTCATCGCATAGATGATCTTTTAGATCAATTAAAGGAAGTTGTTTATTTCTCCAAATTAGACTTGCATAGTGGATACTATCAGGTCAGAGTTGCAGAACAAGATGCATGGAAGACTGCTTTCAAAACAAAGCAGGGATTGTATGAGTGGCTAGTTATGCCTTTTGGCTTAACTAATGCTCCTGCTACTTTCATGAGATTAATGAATGATGTACTCAGACCTTTTCTTGATGATTTTGTTATTGTGTATCTGGATGACATCCTGATATTTAGCAAAATGTGGGAAGAACACTTAAAGCATGTTAAGAAAAAACTAGATGTTTTGAAAAGAGAAAAACTTTATGTTGAACTCTCAAAATGTGAATTTGGCAAAACATCTCTAAATTATTTGGGTCATATAGTAGGGGGTGGTGAATTGAAGATAGATCCCTCTAAGGTGGCAATCGTTGTAAACTGGCCTAAACCCAAATCTACTACAGAAGTTAGAAGCTTCTTAGGGATAGCACAATATTGGAGAAAATTCATTTCTAACTTTTCCTACATTGTAGCTCCCTTACATGCTTTAACAGGATTGAACAAGGTGTTTCAATGGGGAGGCAAACAGCAGAAAGCCTTTGACACCTTGAAAGAAAAGATTAGTACAACACATGTACTAGCATTACCTGATCTTCAGAGACCATTTGAGATCCAAACATATGCCAGTGACTATGACATGGGAGCAGTGTTTACATAGCACAATAAACCCATATGTTATCATTCTGAGACGTTTAATTCTGCAGTAGTTAACTATGCTACATATGATAAAGAATTGTATGCATTAGTACAGAGTGTGAAGAAGTGGAAACTTTACTTAATGGGCAAAGGGATAGTAATACATACTGATCATCAACCAGTTTAATATCTACACTCCCAAACCAAGTTGCAGCAATCAAGACACTATAGATGGATGGGTTTTCTACAACAATTTCATTTAGTCATCAGATATAAAAGGGGCATACATAATAAAATTGCAGACATGTTATCTAGACCCCTTACAAATGCATCTACTATACTTAAGCATAATTTTGTGTTACATGAGAGTTACATTGAACAATATGCTCAAGACATAGACTTCAAAAATGTATATGCAACTTTAAGTCAAGGAAAAAGAGTAGAAGAATTGGAGTATCATGTAAAGGACCAACTTTTATACCATTGTGGGAAGTTATGCATTCCACAAAATGAAAGAGTAAAGATAATTCGAGAAGCACACGCTTCTCTAAAATCAGGCCACTTGAGGTAAGTAAAATAGTTGCACAACTACAAAGATTTTGTTATTGGCAAAAAATGAATGAGACAGTTTCTAGATATGTAAGAGGGTGTACAGTGTGTGCAAAAATCAAGCCCAGCAATAGAAAACTAGGCTTGTACACTCCATTACCAGTTCCTTATCACCCTTGGGAAAGTGTTTCCATGGATTTTGTTGGAGGATTGCCTAAATCTAGGAAAGGTCATAATTATCTATATGTTGTTGTGGATAGATTCAATAAAATGCTTATTTTGATACCTTGTAATAAACAGATTACAACTGAACAAATTTCAAAATTGTTCTTTCAACATGTATGGGTTCATTTTGGATTACCCACTTCCATTGTATTTGATCGAGACACCTAATTTGTGGGGAAGGTTTGGTCAAGTCTGCGGGAACTGACGGACACTGTTAGCTACCTATACCAATAGGTTTCATATTTCATGATTGGCAAAGAAACGTCCAAATATGCTCTGCTTTGGTGATGCAAAGATCCCATATTTCCAAGAGAAAACAATGTGTGTACATAGCTTGAGGTTGACTAAATTTTGATGGGTGGTACAACAACCTAATCTGGATCATACAATATTTCAATTTTCTGTTGTAAAATAGAGAAAGAAGTCTGTCCAAACTGTTTAACCTTGGCAGACAACTAGCTTAGGTAGAGAAGTAAGGTTCCCAACTGCTTAATCTGGGACCTTGGAAGCAATAAGGGTAGTTCTAGATAGAAAGTCAAAAGAAAAAGCCAAAGAAAAGAAAAGGCACATAAGGGTCTGCAAGTCTAAGTGCACCCTCCAGGAAGCAACAAAAAATGCTAGGAAATAGATGGGTAAGTAAATGGGGTTGCAGAAATCTCATTCCTTTCAAGTGAGTGTTTGATAACATGTTTGCAAAGGAATATCAGTGGATTGAGAAAGTTCTCTTCTCCATCATGTTGCAACAAAACAAAGGAGCATGTCTAACTTCCATTTTCCCCTTTCACATTCATTTACTAACATCCCTTCATCAGTACAGACTCATAGAAGAATTTAAGGTTTTATGTTGGTTCTTGCTCCTGTAAAAGCCACATTTCTTGTCTAAAAATTCTTTTCATTTTGATCTACTCCCTAATCTAAGTTGTTTTCATATAAACTTAGTGATATCACTCCTCATTCACTTTTCTCACTCATATTAACCCCTAACTTCTCATTATCTAAATCCCTTATGATTCCCTTCCCCCTACTACTATAACACCATGGTGTATAAATCCCCAGCATTGTATAAATATTCTCCCTTTTAGCACTACAGCTAAATAAGTTTGTTGAGGGAGACATTGGTCCACCAGGGACCAAGGTCAACCCTGTCATGGGATTGCTCTAGCCTCTGGTTGGAGTAATAACCTCCCCCTAAGCACTCACCTCCCCTCTGTTCAGAAATTCCACAAAGAACCCCCTTACCTCTGCTAAAACCCACTAAAAACCCTTTTTCCTACAGAAAAAACCCAAAAAACCCATCAAAACCCTTAAATCCTAAGTTCTGCGCATATATATTAAATTGAATATTTTAATGCGGACGAGACCCAACCCAGAAGCTGCGCGACCGACGGCAGTACCCGCCAGCCGTCCGATCTCTGCCGCCCCGATCTAACGGTGGGCGGTCGATTTCGCTCCCCGATCTGCCTCCCTTTAATGTCCGAGGAAATGCGGTATTTTGGGCCGTACCCAAGACGCGTGGCAAGCGCGGGGGTTGTTCGGAGCCCCCCTCCCCGATACCGCCTGTCGCCAAAAGCGGTGCGGGGAGACCGCTTACCGCCTCCCCGTTACCACCCTTCCTACGTCACCTCCCACGTCACTCTACTGGCGCGTCACCCCGTCCGCCCCATGCCCCGTGGCCCTCCACGTGGCCTGCCACCACATCTGCCTACCACCGCATCCGCCTACCACCGCGTCTGCCACTCTGGCCGCCAGCTCAGCATCCATGTCACCTTCGTACCCGGGCCCGCCGTGACATCATGCTGACATCATTGGCGGAAAAGCGCCAATGACCCTTTTTTTTCGAATTTGTCGTTATAAACGCCCAAATTAGCCGTTTGCGGTCATTTTCACGCGAAAACGACGCAGCCGTTGTCAACTAGTTTGCCGCGAAATTGCCTCCAGCCCTCAAATTCGAAGCTGCGACCACTATAACTTGGAAATCCAGCTGCAGTGAGCTCCCCTTTTGGCCCAAAGGCATTCCAGCTCGTTTTTTCAGGTATTTCACCGCAAGTTCCATGTTTTCCCACTGAGCATACCAATTTCTATGTGAATTTTCCATAAGAAACATTCAATTGCCAAATTGCACACTGTTTTTCACCAAATTTACCATCAAATCCACCTGCATTATCCTTTGCCCCGGCAATTCGCTATTAAAACGTTAATTCACGGTCAAAGGTTACCAGTTCGGCCTCGAACTTGCCCGGCATTGTTCCCTTTTGCCGGGTGTAGACCAGCTGCAGCTTCTTAACAAAGTATATCTCACATACCCTCTGCAATTTACCCCTAGCAATTCACAACCCCTGTGAATTTACCAAAAACTGCAGAAACAAGCCTGCCTTTTCCACTGTGAAAAACATTTCAAACATTGTCTACAGTGAGTCTATCACTTGAGCTCTGAGGAACCTTGCAATCCATTGAACTCACCTTGTTCAAAATCAGATTATACAATGGCTGCCCCTGCACCCTCAGCCCTCAGTGTAGCTCCATTAAATCCTCCAAATAAAGACCTGGAGGCCTTGCCCTTTGCTGACAAGGACTACCTCATTGAAGACTTTGTGGGTGACAGGGATTTTCTGCAGACCTTCAGGCAATTGAGAGAGGACTACCTGAATGGTCATGATACATATGGAATATGGGAGTCAAACCTGCCATACTATTGTCTCCCCTCTGTCAATATTTTTCCTGAGATCATTCGCCTATGTGCAGAAAACTATGATGTGCAGCACAGAGCTATTAGCTCTCCATCTGGGAGGATACTCTTTTACATTAATCCTAAATCCATCAATAAAATGCTCCATTTTGATCAGACAGAGCTGTTGTTCCCATTTTCCATGAATTATCTGTTGGACACTGGTGCCAAGATGACCAGTGAGGAGATTCAAAAGGTCACCAGGACATTCATGAAACCTGAGTGCCAGCCTACAGGGCCACCTCCTTATCTGGATGTCTATTTTACTGAAGTAGGCAGACTGTTACTGGACATGATTGCTTATGTGCTGGGATACAAAACCAGTGAGCATGTGGATGAAACAATGCTGGTATTGTTAGCTGCTTACAGCCCAGGCCAGCCCCCTGCCCGCAAGTACAACTTTGCTAAGTTCATAGCTAACAAGATTCATGATCAGTTGAGAAGAGTGGACAGACAGGGTGTCTTCAAGTACTCGGCCTATATCTATCACCTGTTCATGTACTATCAGTCTGAGGCTTTTCCATGCTACATCAAAAAGCTGGATTATAGAGGGGAAAGAAGATCTGTTATCTTCTGGACCTCTGTGTATCACAAAGTCTCAAATTCACCCTATTCCTATTGTGAATTTGTTGACCAATTTGTATACCCAACCTCTTGCCTATTGATGAGGTCCCCTCCTCCCAGAATATCAACTAAGATACAGAAAGCTCTGCAGCTTTCCAAAAAATACAAAATAGGTGATTGGTACCTATATGAGAATCATACAGTCATCAGAGCCTATGGCTGTGAGCTCTGTCCATACAGGCTCCCAAAATATGTGCCTATGAGGTTATTTGCCTTGGAGTATTACAGGAAGTTGATTCAGTCCGACCTCACCCACTTCCACAGCTCCAAAAAGAAGGCCCACCTCAAGTTCAAACACCAGTTGGGCCCCTTCATCATGAATAAGAAAGAAGGATGGGAAGATGCCGACCTAATCCTCAAAGATAAATACAAGCTATCATATAGTTTTCGGTGGGTCCCTTATGACCCTCAAGGCTTCATTACTGCTAGAAGAACCAAGTACAGGCTTCTAGGTTATAGGCATTGTCAATACCCACACATTGAAAGATATGCCAACTAGCAAGAATGGCAGCAGGGTACTCTAGTTGAAAAACTAACTGAAGAAGAGACAATGCTAAAGAATGTAAAGGAGCTTGAAAACACTATTGACCTAGACTCTGTGCAGCAGGTACCCTTCAAAAGACCGCATCCAGCAGGAGAAGGGACCTCGGCCACAACAGCTGCACCAACTACACGGGTACCCTCTACAGCAACACCAGGTACTGACAAAGGCAAAGGAATAATGGGTGCAGAAGAAGAAACGGTGAAAGAAAAGCCTGCCCTTTCAAATGAGCAGTAGCAAGGGTAGCAACCAGAACAACAACAAGAGCAGACTGCCCCTCCACAAACAGAGCTACCAGCAGCTCCAGCAATGCAAACTCCACCTCCACAGACTGAGCCATTGACTGCTCCAATTTTGCAGACCCCAGCACATGAGGAAAGGGGTACGAAAAGAGCCAGAGAAGAGTCCACTCCTGCTAGTGGATCCTCCCAGCAACCCCAGACCAAGAGGCTAAGAGCTGATTCCCCGGAGGTAGAAGACATCACTGAAGAATTCCTTGACAGTTCAAGGGAAAACAGGGAGGGCAGCCAGCACAAGGGGACAAGCTCCTTTCAGCAGGAGCAAGGATTGCAACTTGGTTTGGAGGTGTCTTCCTCCTCTCAGCAGAGCAAGAAGCCTAAAAGCACTAAGGCTTCTTTCAAGCAAATAAAGGCACAGAATGACTTGCTAAGGGTAGAGGTGTACAAACAATTTCTAGATGCAACACTAGCCCAGCAAGAAAGGCTAATTTCTGTATATGACATTAAAGAGGAAAAAATCATCCTCAGTCACTTTAAGCCTACAATACCGCAGCCTAAGTCAGCAGCAGATTTTGTGAAGACAAGGGTGGAGGTCATGGCCAAAGACATCCATCCCATGGACCAAATTGAACTCCACAAGCAAGCTGGAGAGATGGTTTATGCAACCTTGGTGGAGAGGGCAACCATGGCCCATGAGCTAAAGGAGTCCCTAAAAAATACCAACACACAGTTGGATTCTGAGAGAATGTCCTCCCTGGCCAAAGACAATAGAATAAAGTCACTTGAGGACATCATTATTGATCTAGGACATGATCCTAGTGATCCAAAGGGTGTAAAGGCCCTTCTGAAGAAGAAAGAAGATGACCTAAATGCATTAAAGAAGAGGTTAAAGCTGCTGCCCACAGAGCACCCTCAAACAGCAGAGCTACAAAAGGAAAAACAGGTTGATGACCAACTGGACCTCATAATGCAGCTAAACCAGAGGGTCCTGGATTTGGAGAAAGAGCTGGAAGGAGCATTACAAGATAAACAGGGAGAGTCCACATCCCAAGCTCCTCCAACTACTTCAACAACAGAAACAACTACAGGGGCAGTAGTGCCCCCCCCAACAGAAGCAACAGGAACAACAACAGCTCCAGATGCCAGCACAAGTGTAGAAGAATTGACTAAGGCCATCAAGGAAATGGAGCTCCAGGCAAATGAGATAAAGAAGGCCAAGGAAAAATTGGCAGAACTGGATGCCAAGTATGACAAATCAAAAGTAACTGTAGCAGAACAGGGCAGAGAAATAAAGGCCCTAAAAGACAAGATAAAGGCCTTAGAGAAGGAGCTGAATCTAGAGACTGCCATGGCCGACATAAAAAGGATTCTATGGGCCAAAATTGGCCAATCCATCACTCAAAAATGGAGGTCAATCAAAACAATACATGAGCAGATGGACTTAATGGGCCAAGCACAAGCAGAAATTCATAAGGCCAAAACATTACTGGGAGACAGACCTGAACAGGCCAACAGAATGATAGACTTCATGAACAGGCAGGAAAAGGAGGAACTGGCAGCCATAGGCATTGTCAACAGAACAGAGGCTGTCCTCACTGCTAAGAAGGTACTAACTCTTAGGAACTATGTACAAACTGTGGAGAGGAAGTGCTATGAGATACAAGCTGATGTGGAGGAATATAAAGTCAAGATGGCAGTGCTGCAAGAAAAGGGACTGCCCAGCCTCCTAAGCAGTGCAGGAAGACTGATCTCCCGAGATCAATTTGCCAACAGAATGGCAACCTATATTGAAAATCAGATTACTGCATCTGGCAGTACATCTGAGCAAACAGTGCCTCCCACGGGACAGAGCTTATATGATAAACTTGAAGGCCTGTTCTTCATTGAAAATGAGGTAAATCATCTTTTTGAAACTCCTCCTAACTTTTATAGATATACAGAAGCCGATGAGACCTTGATAAAGATTCGGAGACATCAAATGCCTAAGGAGGATTGGTGGCAAGAAATGCTTCAGATTTTGCCAGCTCCAGGTCACTACAAAACAAACAACAGAAAAAGGTTAGCATTAAAGGCAGCTGAAAGGTGACTCAGCACATGGACAATGACAGCTAGCCTAAGGGATAAGACAATACACAAATTTTGACAGCGTATCCTCAGCCGACTCCAACAACCGCCAAACCAACTGCTTCTGTCTATTTTTGACAGCTAAGGCACTAAAGAGTTATTTCAGCATTAACTCTCTCAGCTACAATGCTCCAGGAGTTGGCATAACATAAATGAGCCATTAACTCATTCTCTGATATTTTTCTTATGTAAATTTTGTATATATACCCCCCTTGGCAATGCATTAGGGGTTGGTGATTTAGACTCTAAGGCAAATCTATTGTATGCTTTCAGTTTATCTAATACAAAGGGCTGGACCAGCTCAGTGATTTCCTGAAATATTTGATGTCTGGATGATGCTATGTGTGCTGATGCAGAATTCCTGTGCTGCCTGATGAAATAACAAGTTTTCCTCAATCTCTGTTATTGTTTTCTTATGTTTATTAAATCATACTCATGTTACACTAAACTAGCAGTAGAGAAAAAGAATAGTGCAGGATTTGTTTTATTACACCTTGCACTCAATTTTTACTGCTGTAAATGTTTGTCTTCAGAATTAACCATGGACATGAATTCTTAATTGCTCATGTTTCTATTAATTCTATAGGTATGAATGTTATCTAGAAATTCTTCATTGCTTCCAGAATAATATTCTCACTGTCTTTCTTTAGCAGTTTATTGTAAGATTCTTAATTGCCTTGCATAAACTGGATACACCACATTCAGTCACCATTTCAAAAAATTGTTTCTCAGACACTAATCTGGCTCTGCATCATCACTTCATTATCACACAGCACATCAAGCCAACTAAAGGACCACTGACTCCATGCCCAATGGACTAAGACATGCTAGTAAGCACCTATATATATTGACTGGAATCATCACAAAACACATTGCAAAAACAAAACCTTGAACATCATAGCTAGCCTAAAATACTATCAGAACAGAAACAAATCATAAAGAGAGAGCCCTCTCTGATTACAGTTTGGCTAGAAACTGTAACCCAAAGATTGGTTAGTGGTTACCCCGGCTGTATTCCCTTGGGAGTCATAGGGAACAACCTGGGTGTTAACATAATTGGCGACTCCACTGGGGACTCCTTAGGATTTTCTAATTACTGTATATCTCCTAAAGCTACAGATGAAGCCTGAATACCAGCCAGGAAGCCTTCAGAACTGTTTCTGTTTTACATTAACAGGTTCAGATAAATGTTGCTTCAGTCAATCTTCATGTTAGCTTTGAGATATATACAGCTATTCCAAAATCTTGCCTAGTCCTTACAGATATAAAAATATTCCAAAAAACATACTCAAAAACAAGTTCAGAAGCTGGCTCCTAAGAAGAATCTGCGATATACTAGGTCAAATCCTGACCCCAACCCACCAGCTGTTTTTGAAAATCCTAATACAATCCCTAAGATCATTAGGAAGCAGCAAGGACAGGAAACTCTTGCTGATGTAAGTCCTGAGACAGCTTATCCAAGTCCGGTTCCAACTCGTATCAAGGTTCTATTTCGATCTACCCCTGTCTCCCCCAGTTCACCATCTGCATCTCAAAGCCCTCCTTTCACACCTTCATCCACTGCACATATTCCCTTGACCAACACTCTAGCTTCTACCGGTCCTATCAACCCTGTAGTACCCATCGTCCCTGTTATCCTGTTTATCCCTGTCAATCCCATAAACCCTGCAAATATGGCCAATAGGTATGCACCCTTGCAGTTACCTGCTAATGCTGCAGCTCTACCCCAAGACTACCAGTCTAAGATCTCATATTTTGACTCCACTGGCCCCTTCACAGCTATTCAGCATGCCAAAAGGATGCAAGATCATTTTGAGACCTATGAAATAGATGATGACAGTGTGAGAATGAGGATGTTTGTTCAAAGTCTGACTGGGGATGTAAGAACTTGGTTTAGATCCCTGAATGCAAATTCCATCACAACTCCTGACGAGCTTTATCAAGCCTTTACTAACAGATGGGAGAAAAAGAAAGATCCTCTGCACATACTTGGTGAATATGACACTATCAAACGAGGTCCACAAGAGACCGTTTTGGAGTATTGTGCAAGATTCAACAATGTATATAACACAATCCCACAAAATTTAAGACCTCCTCCTGATTTGGCCTTGTACAAATTTCCTGATGGTTTTGACCCTGATATGGCCTATCAGTTGAAGGAGAGAGCTCCTGAAACCCTTGCAGATGCCCAAAAGGTTGCTGTCACAGTGGAAGCTAACCTGATTGCCAAAAGAAACAGAGCAAGGTTGGAAAAAAGAACCACCTTCAAGGAAGAACCCTCAGCCTTTGATCAAAAACTGGATGCAATACTCACTGGTATGAAGAGATTGGGTGATAGAGTGGAATCAGTTGAGAGAAAGTCATCATGGGAAGCACCACAAAACAACCCTCCTAGGAATCCAAATTTTAGGAGAACTCAAAATCCAAACGTTGGCAAGGCCAGTTCTGACCCAGATATAAGACCCCCTTTCCAAGAGAATTATGCTGAGACTTCCACATCAAGTGAACCCAATGAAGATCCCCACATTAATTTAATGGGTTTGGATGGTGAAAGTCAAGTCTTTTTAACACAAGAAGATCATGAGAATGATGAAATCAAGTTGTTCCAAACCAAATCAGGTGAGTCATTTGACTTTAAACAAGGCTATGACACAGCTGTTTATGAAGTCCATAAACAATACAAGTTAAGGAGTAGAACTGTAAATGTAACACAGCCCGAAAAGATAAAGGATAGCCAGCAGCCCAAAAGAGCCATAGTCACAGAGCCAAATGACACAACGGAATCACTTGCAAAGGAAGTAACCATTGAAGAAATCACTGAACCATTTTCTTCAAAACAGCAGCCCATGGCTACATCATCCTTGCACCCTAACCCAAGAGTCACTCCTCAAGAGATGAGCAAGAACGACAAGCCTCAAGATCAAGATAAGAATCAAGAAGAAGAGTTAGTGAACAAGGAAAGAACTGTCATCCACAACCAAAAGACCCAATCTGAAAAGCCCTTTGACCTCGAAACTGAAATTGGTAAATTGAAGGTAGCTATTCCTCTTTCAGAACTAGCCAAGCATGACATTTATAAACAACAAATCAAGAAGTCCCTTCAACTTACTAACAACAAAGATGATGTCAATGTGTTGGATGATACCCCAGAATTGCTGTTCGGTCCAGATGTTGATGGAAAAATAGTAGTCACAGGGATCTTACCTTTTTATGTCAGTTTACATGTTCATGATAAGATATTGCACAATGCAATGTTTGACTCAGGTGCCTCTCACAACCTCATGCCAAAAGCAGTCATGGAAAGATTGAATCTAGATATTACAAGACCATATAAGGACCTATTCTCCTTTGACTCCAGCCAAGTCAAGTGCTTAGGTCTAATAAAAGATCTATGTGTGTCCCTTGTTCAATACCCAAATAAAACAATTCTAATGGATGTTGTAGTTGCTGATATCCCACCCAAGTATGGGATGCTGTTATCAAGATCATGGGGGGCTAAACTTCAAGGTTCCCTACAACTGGACATGTCATACGCCACCATCTCTGTTTTTGGGCAACCAAAGAGACTGTACAGAGAAACACTAATGAAATACATGGTCAGCAGTGAAGAAAAGCCCCAAAATTTTCCCATATATGTTGTCCATTCAGACATAGACTCATACATTCTCTTCAATGATAATACAACTCCCTCAAACAAGGATGTTGAAACCAATACACTCATACAAGAGGAGGACACTGATGAACAAACCGCTACCCAAGAAATAATGGTTAAACCATCACTAAACAAAGCTGCTGTTCTAGAAATCAAGCTAATTCAATCAAGTGATCAGACTGTCCTAGAAGACAAACCAGGTAAAAAACCAGAACTTCAACTTATGATCCCAGATCACAGAGAAGTTATTAAATCACCCCTAGAAAAAGAGAACCTATGGTTTCTAGAATTTGATGGGTCAGTCAACAAGTTAGGGGCGGGAGCAGGGGTTTGGATACATAATAAACAACACAGTCATGCAGAGGGCCGAGCCTATAGGTTAAACTTCAGATGCACCAACAATATGGCAGAATATGAAGCTCTCTTGTTAGGCCTTAAGCTAGTAAAATCCTTACAAGCCATAAAGGTTTCAATTATGGGAGATTCAGACTTGATCATCCAACAAGTAAAGGGAAATTTTGTTACTAATGATAAAAGACTGAGATCTTATAGGTCTGCTGCTGCTGAACTACTACAGTCCTTCACTGAATTCCAGATTACCAAAATTCCTAGAACCCATAATCTGCATGCCCATAGCTTGGCCACATTTGCAAGTACCTGCAAGCTACCTTTTGAGCCCCACCACTGTTTTTCAGCTGAGATAAAACACAGACCATCTGTCCCAAACAATGTCAAGGATTGGCAAGTGTTTGATGATGATACACAAATAAACAATTTCTTGACTTTACAGCAAGAATTTTCAGGACTAAACATTGACACTGAAAGAGCAAGTCAACCACAAATACCTGAAAGAGCAAGTCAATCACAAATACAGAGTAAACAGAATAACAAAGCAATATCACCCAAAACAGCTAACCAAATGCTACATTCTACAATTTTCAACAAAGACAACATACAAGAAATCCAACAAATTAGTTGTGAGGAGACAGCCGAAGATGAAGCTGAAATGATACAATTGAAGGACAATTTTCTTCCAACAGGCTTAGCTCCTTTAGAAGACATTTTCGACTCCAATGATGTTCCCAACAAACCAAAAATGCAGCCCCTCAACACTGCCATATAAGAATGTAACATTGGGACTGCTGAACAACCCAAAATAATAAAATTGTCTGCTTCCTTACCTCCTGACCAAAAGCCTAAATACATTGACCTTTTTAAAGAGTTCCAGGATGTCTTTGCATGGAGTTATGAGGATTTAAAATCCTATGACACCTCTGTAATTCAACACACTATCCCTCTCAAGCCAGATCAAAAACCCTTTAAACAAAAATTGAGGAGAATCAATCCTATGCTTCTCCCAGTAATGGAACAAGAGGTACAAAAAATTTTTAAGGCAGGCATCATAGCACCAATCAGATTCTCTGATTGGATTTCAAACTTAGTCCCTACAAGAAAGAAAACCGGTGAAATAAGGCTATGTGTTGACCTAAGGAACTTGAATCAAGTATCCTTGAAAGATAATTACCCCTTACCCAAGATGGATCACATCTTGCAGAGAGTAGTGGGGGCCTCAAGAATTTCTCTACTTGATGGATTCTCGGGTTTCAACCAGATCTTAGTTCATCCTGATGATCAGGACAAAACATCATTTACAACCCCATTGGGAACCTTCAAATATGTTAAAATGCCTTTTGGGTTGAAGAATGCAGGGGCTACATTCCAAAGAGCAATGGATATTGCTTTTGCCAAAGAGATTCATGACTTTCTTGTCATTTATTTGGATGACCTCACACCTTTCTCCAAATCTGACCAAGAACATTTGAAACATCTAAGGCAGATATTCATAACTTGTAGGAAATATGGGATTTCCTTGGATCCTAAGAAATCCCTGTTTGGTTTGGAGGGTAAACTGTTGGGCCACATCATTTCTAAAGATGGCATTAGGATTGATCCAAACAGAATCCAGGCCATCTTACAAATGCCTCATCCAAGAAATGTAAAGGAATTACAAGCCTTTTTGGGTAAAATCAACTTCCTGAGGAGATTTATCCCAAATCTGGCCGAATTGAGCAGGTTACTAAATAACATGTTAAAAAAGGATTCAAAGGTAAAATGGACGATAGAAGCAAGTCAAGCCTTTGAAGGAATAAAGTTGGCCCTCACCCAAACTCCAGTGCTAACAAATCCACAATTTGATAGGGAATTTATCATATTTTCCTTTGCTTCCCAACACACAATTGTTGTTGTCTTATTACAGAAAGATGACCAAGGAAATGAGAAACCCATTGCTTTCTTTAGTAAAGCTCTTAGAGATGCACCCCTGAAATACCAGATTATGGAAAAGCAAGCATATGCCTTGGTCAAAGCTATTAAAGACTTTAGGATCTACATCCTATACTCCCATGTTATAGCCTATGTACCAAGCCCAATTGTGAAAGACATGCTTACTCAAGAGAACTTAGAGGGCAGAAGAGGAAAATGGATTGCAAATATTTTAGAATTTGATATTGAAATAAAACCTACAAAACTGATAAAAGGACAAGGTCTGGCTAAATTAATGTCTGAAACAAATTTCCAAGCCTTGGACATCAACCAACTGGACAGTGAACTGGAGCTGGCGACTCCAAAGATCAATGTAGCCTTTGAACAATCCCCCTGGTACTCTGATATCTGTTATGTGTTACAAAACCTGTGTGCTCCCCCAGGATTGTCCAGAACTAAGCGTAGGTTCCTAAAAATGAAAGCTTCTAAATTTTGTGTTATAAATGGCAATTTGCTTTGGAAAAACCATGAAGGTATACTGTTAAACTGCTTGATTGAGAATGAGACTAACAATGTCACCAAAGAATTTCATGCAGGTGACTATGGTGGACACTTGTATTGGAAGTCCACTGTGGATAAAATACTGAGGGCTGGTTACTATTGGCCCACTGTTTTCTCTGATGTCAAGAAATTCACCACCTCATGTCATAAATGTCAAGTGTTTGAGGGAAAGAGAAAGTTACTGCCACTTCCTTTGAGGCCTATTGCAACAGAGAGACCTTTCCAATAATGGGGCTTGGATTTCATTGGGGAAATTCATCCCTCATCTTCAGGCCAACATAGATGGATTCTAACAGCTACAGACTACTTTACTAAATGGATTGAAGCTGTTCCATGCAGACAAGCTAATGATTCCACTATCATTCAGTTCCTTGAGACCAATATTCTTTCTAGATTTAGTTGTCCTGATAAGATAATAACAGACAATGTTGCTGCTTTCAGATCTAAGAAGATGGTGAATTTCTGCCACAAATTTCACATTACCTTGGGCCATTCTACTGCATACTATCCCCAAGGAAATGGCCTTGCTGAATCATCAAATAAAAGTCTGGTAAACATCATAAAGAAAGTGTTAGAAGAAAATAAAAAGAATTGGCATAAGAAACTTGTGAATGCCTTATGGGCAGATAGACTAACAACCAAGAGATCAATTGGGGTCAGCCCATATGAGTTAGTCTATGGATCAGAAGCTAAATTCCCTTCATCACTAGGGATTCCTGTCATGAAACTTCTTCAAGAAAGTCAAGCTGAACCAAATGACATGCAAAGAAGGATTAATCAAATAATATGTTTGCAGCAAACTAGAGATCAAGTTTACAGCAGGGTTCAAGTTTTACAAGAAAAATTAAAGAAAGCTTTTGACAGAAGGACTAAGGCAGAAGATTTCAATATTAGAGACAAAGTCCTCAAGTGGGATTCAAGAAGAGAGGATAAGGGAAAACATGGAAAATTTGACTCCCTTTGGAGAGGGCCTTTTGTCATACAAGCAATACAGGGAAATAACACTTACTTTTTGGAAAATTTGGATGGCACTGACTTAGGCGAAGGTCCTGTGAATGGCAGGATGCTGAAGCACTATTTTGACTATCATCCATGAGTGCAGCCTAATTTTCCTTTGTACATAATCAGCTGTATATATTTTCTTTCAGCAGATAAATAGTTCAGTTTGAGAAGTCACTATAAATAAACAGAAAGGGGGCTTTACATACCAGAAAGTCCACAGAGGTAATAGCTTCTAGTTTTGAAATACAAAGAGAGAAGTTTCAAATTTTGGCAAGAATAGATCAAGGGCCAAGGCATTCTGACCTGTTGTTCTTGGTCTTTCAAGAAGAAAAACCATCCCCAAGTGGAGCCACTGTTAGCTACCTATACCAATAAGTTTCATATTTCATGATTGGCAAAGAAAGGTCCAAATATGCTCTGCTTTGGTGATGCAAAGATCCCATATTTCCAAGAGAAAACAATGTGTGTACATAGCTTGAGGTTGACTAAATTTTGATGGGTGGTCCAACAGCTTAATCTGGATCATACAATATTTCAATTTTCTGTTGTAAAATAGAGAAAGAAGTCTGTCCAAACTGTTTAACCTTGGCAGACAACTAGCTTAGGTAGAGAAGTAAGGTTCCCAACTGCTTAATCTGGGACCTTGGAAGCAATAAGGGTAGTTCTAGATAGAAAGTCAAAAGAAAAAGCCAAAGAAAAGAAAAGGCACATAAGGGTCTGCAAGTCTAAGTGCACCCTCCAGGAAGCAACAAAAAATGCTAGGAAATAGATGGGTAAGTAAATGGGGTTGCAGAAATCTCATTCCTTTCAAGTGAGTGTTTGATAACATGTTTGCAAAGGAATATCAGTGGATTGAGAAGGTTCTCTTCTCCATCATGTTGCAGCAAAACAAAGGAGCATGTCTAACTTCCATTTTCCCCTTTCACATTCATTTACTAACATCCCTTCATCAGTACAGACTCATGGAAGAATTTAAGGTTTTATGTTGGTTCTTGCTCCTGTAAAAGCCACATTTCTTGTCTAAAAATTCTTTTCATTTTGATCTACTCCCTAATCTAAGTTGTTTTCATATAAACTTAGTGATATCACTCCTCATTCACTTTTCTCACTCATATTAACCCCTAACTTCTTATTATCTAAATCCCTTATGATTCCCTTCCCCCTACTACTATAACACCATGGTGTATAAATCCCCAGCATTGTATAAATATTCTCCCTTTTAGCACTATAGCTAAATAAGTTTGTTGAGGGAGACATTGGTCCACCAGGGACCAGGGTCAACCCTGTCATGGGATTGCTCTAGCCTCTGGTTGGAGTAATAACCTCCCCCTAAGCACTCACCTCCCCTCTGTTCAGAAATTCCACAAAGAACCCCCTTACCTCTGCTAAAACCCACTAAAAACCCTTTTTCCTACAGAAAAAACCCAAAAAACCCATCAAAACCCTTAAATCCTAAGTTCCGCGCATATATATTAAATTGAATATTTTAATGCGGGCGGGACCCAACCCAGAAGCTGCGCGACCGACGGCAGTACCCGCCAGCCGTCCGATCTCCGCCGCCCCGATCTAACGGTGGGCGGTCGATTTCGCTCCCCGACCTGCCTCCCTTTAACGTCCGGGGAAGGGCGGTATTGGGGGCCGTACCCAGGACGCGTGGCAAGCGCGGGGGTTGTTCGGAGCCCCCCTCCCCGATACTTCCTATCGCCAAAAGCGGTGCGGGGAGACCGCTTACCGCCTCCCCGTTACCACCCTTCCTACGTCACTGCCCACGTCACTCTACTAGCGCATCACCCCGTCCGCCCCGCGCCCCGTGGCCCTCCACGTGGCCTGCCACCGCATCCGCCTACCACCGCATCCGCCTGCCACCGCGTCTGCCACTCTGGCCGCCAGCTCAGCATCCATGTCACCTCCGTACCCGGGCCCGCCGTGACGTCATGCTGATGTCATTGGCGGAAAAGCGCCAATGACCCTTTTTTTTTCGAATTTGTTGTTATAAACTCCCAAATTAGCCGTTTGCGGTCATTTTCACGCGAAAACGATGCAGCCGTTGTCAACCAGTTTGCCGCAAAATTGCCTCCAGCCCTCAAATTCGAAGCTGCGACCACTATAACTTGGAAATCCAGTTGCAGTGAGCTCCCCTGTTCGGCCCGAAGGCATTCCAGCTCGTTTTTCAGGTATTTCACCGCAAGTTCCCTGTTTTCCCACTGAGCATACCAATTTCTATGCGAATTTTCCATAAGAAACATTCAATTGCCAAATTGCACACTGTTTTTCACCAAATTTACCATCAAATCCACCTGCATTATCCTTTGCCTCGGCAATTCGCTATTAAAACGTTAATTCACGGTCAAAGGTTACCAGTTCGGCCTCAAACTTGCCCGGCATTGTTCCCTTTTGCCGGGTTAGACCAGCTGCAGCTTCTTAACAAAGTATATCTCACATACCCTCTGCAATTTACCCCTAGCAATTCACAACCCCTGTGAATTTACCAAAAACTGCAAAAACAAGCCTGCCTTTTCCACTCTGAAAAACATTTCAAACATTGTCTACAGTGAGTCTATCACTTGAGCTCTGAGGAACCTTGCAATCCATTGAACTCACCTTGTTCAAAATCAGATTATACAATGGCTGCCCCTGCACCCTCAGCCCTCAGTGTAGCTCCATTAAATCCTCCAAATAAAGACCTGGAGGCCTTGCCCTTTGCTGACAAGGACTACCTCATTGAAGACTTTGTGGGTGACAAGGATTTTTTGTAGACCTTCAGGCAATTGAGAGAGGACTACCTGAATGGTCATGATACATATGGAATATGGGAGTCAAACCTGCCATACTATTGTCTCCCTTCTGTCAATATTTTTCCTGAGATCATTCGCCTATGTGCAAAAAACTATGATGTGCAGCATAGAGCTATTAGCTCTCCATCTGGGAGGATACTCTTTTGCATTAATCCTGAATCCATCAATAAAATGCTCCATTTTGATCAGACAGAGCTGCTGTTCCCATTTTCCATGAATTATCTACTGGACACTGGTGCCAAGATGACCAGTGAGGAGATTCAAAAGGTCACCAGGACATTCATGAAACCTGAGTGCCAGCCTACAGGGCCACCTCCTTATCTGGATGTCTATTTTACTGAAGTAGGCAGACTGTTACTGGACATGATTGCTTATGTGCTGGGATACAAAACCAGCGAGCATGTGGATGAAACAATGCTGGTATTGTTAGCTGCTTACAACCCAGGCCAGCCCCCTGCCCGCAAGTACAACTTTGCTAAGTTCATAGCTAACAAGATTCATGATCAGTTGAGCAGAGTGGACAGACAGGGTGTCTTCAAGTACTCGGCCTATATCTATCACATGTTCATGTACTATCAGTCTGAGGCTTTTCCATGCTACATCAAAAAGCTGGATTATAGAGGGGAAAGAAGATCTGTTATGTTCTGGACCTCTGTCTATCACAAAGTCTCAAATTCACCCTATTCCTATTGTGAATTTGTTGACCAATTTGTATACCCAGCCTCTTGCCTATTGATGAGGTCCCCTCCTCCCAGAATATCAACTGAGATACAAAAAGCTCTGCAGCTTTCCAAAAAATACAAAATAGGTGATTGGTACCTATATGAGAATCATACAGTCATCAGAGTCTATGGATGTGAGCTCTGTCCATACAGGCTCCCAAAATATGTGCCTATGAGGTTATTTGCCTTGGAGTATTACAGGTAGTTGATTCAGTCCGACCTCACCCACTTCCACAACTCCAAAAAGAAGGCCCACCTCAAGTTCAAACACCAGTTGGGCCCCTTCATCATGAATAAGAAAGAAGGATGGGAAGATGTCGACCTAATCCTCAAAGATAAATACAAGCTGTCATATGTTTTCGATGGGTCCCTTATGACCCTCAAGGCTTCATTACTGCTAGAAGAACCAAGTACAGGCTTCTAGGTTATAGGCATTGTCAATACCCACACATTGAAAGATATGCCAACCAGCAAGAATGGCAGCAGGGTACTCTAGTTGAAAAGCTAACTGAAGAAGAGACAATGCTAAAGAATGTAAAGGAGCTTGAAAAAACTATTGACCTAGACTCTGTGCAGCAGGTACCCTTCAAAAGACCGCACCCAGCAGGAGAAGGGACCTCGGCCACAACAGCTGCACCAACTACACAGGTACCCTCTACAGCAGCACCAGGTACTGACAAAGGCAAAGGAATAATGGGTGCAGAAGAAGAAACAGTGAAAGAAAAGCCTGCCCTTTCAAATGAGCAGCAGTAAGGGCAGCAACCAGAACAGCAGCAAGAGCAGACTGCCCCTCCACAAACGGAGCTACCAGCAGCTCCAACAATGCAAACTCCACCTCCACAGACTGAGCCATTGACTGCTCCAATTTTACAGACCCCAGCACATGAGGAAAGGGGTACGAAAAGAGCCAGAGAAGAGTCCACTCCTGCTAGTGGATCCTCCCAGCAACCCCAGACCAAGAGGCCAAGAGCTGATTCCCCAGAGGTAGAAGACATCACAGAAGAATTCCTTGACAGTTCAAGGAAAAACAGGGAGGGCAGCCAGCACACAGGGACAAGCTCCTTTCAGCAGGAGCAAGGATTGCAACTTGGTTTGGAGGTGTCTTCCTCCTCTCAGCAGAGCAAGAAGCCTAAAAGCACTAAGGCTTCTTTCAAGCAAATAAAGGCACAGAATGACTTGCTAAGGGTAGAGGTGTACAAACAATATCTATATGCAACACCAGCCCAGCAAGAAAGGTTAATGTATGTATATGACATTAAAGAGGAAAAAATCATCCTCAGTCACTTTAAGCCTACAATACCGCAGCCTAAGTCAGCAACAGATTTTGTGAAGACAAGGGTGGAGGTCATGGCCAAAGACATCCATCCCATGGACCAAATTGAACTCCACAAGCAAGCTGGAGAGATGGTTTATGCAACCTTGGTGGAGAGGGCAACCATAGCCCATGAGCTAAAGGAGTCCCTGAAAAATACCAACACACAGTTGGATTTTGAGAGAATGTCCTCCCTGGCCAAAGACAATAGAATAAAGTCACTTGAGGACATCATTATTGATCTAGGACATGATCCTAGTGATCCAAAGGGTGTAAAGGCCCTTCTGAAGAAGAAAGAAGATGACCGAAATGCATTAAAGAAGAGGTTAAAGCTGCTGCCCACAGAGCACCCTCAAACAGCAAAGCTACAAAAGGAAAAACAGGTTGATGACCAACTGGACCTCATAATGCATCTAAACCAGAGGGTCCTGGATTTGGAGAAAGAGCTGGAAGGAGCATTACAAGATAAACAGGGAGAGTCCACATCCCAAGCTCCTCCAACTACTTCAACAACAGCAACAACTACAGGGGCAGCAGTGGCCCCCACAACAGAAGCAGCAGGAACAACAACAACTCCAGATGCCAGCACAAGTGTAGAAGAATTGACTAAGGCCATCAAGGAAATGGAGCTCCAGGCAAATGAGATAAAGAAGGCCAAGGAAAAATTGGCAGAACTGGATGCCAAGTATGACAAATCAAAAGTAACTGTAGCAAAACAGGGCAGAGAAATAAAGGCCCTAAAAGACAAGATAAAGGCCTTAGAGAAGGAGCTGAATCTAGAGACTGCCATGGCCGACATAAAAAGGATTCTATGGGCCAAAATTGGCCAATCCATCACTCAACAATGGAGGTCAATCAAAACAATACATGAGCAGATGGACTTAATGGGCCAAGCACAAGCAGAAATTCATAAGGCCAAAACATTACTGGGAGACAAACCTGAACAGGCCAACAGAATGATAGACTTCCTGAACAGGCAGGAAAAGGAGGAACTGGCAGCCATAGGCATTGTCAACAGAACAGAGGCTCTCCTTACTGCTAAGAAGGTACTAACTCTCAGGAACTATGTACAAACTGTGGAGAGGAAGTGCTATGAGATACAAGCTGATGTGGAGGAATATAAAGTCAAGATGGCAGTGCTGCAAGCAAAGGGACTGCCCAGCCTCCTAAGCGGTGCAGGAAGACTGATCTCCCGAGATCAATTTGCCAACAGAATGGCAACCTATATTGAAAATCAGATTACTGCATCTGGCAGTACATCTGAGCAAACAGTGCCTCCCACGGGACAGAGCTTATATGATAAACTTGAAGGCCTGTTCTTCATTGAAAATGAGGTAAATCATCTTTTTGAAACTCCTCCTAACTTTTATAGATATACAGAAGCCGATGAGACCTTGATAAAGATTCGGAGACATCAAATGCCTAAGGAGGATTGGTGGCAAGCAATGCTTCAGATTTTGCCACGGTAGCCTCAGTTGTTCGGCCACCGCCAGCTCCAGGTCACTACAAAACAAACAGCAGAAAAAGGTTAGCATTAAAGGCAGCTGAAAGGTGACTCAGCACATGGACAATGACAGCTAGCCTAAGGGATAAGACAATACGCAAATTTTGACAGCGTATCCTCAGCCGACTCCAACAGCCGCCAAACCAACTGCTTCTGACTATTTTTGACAGCTAAGGCACTAAAGAGTTATTTCAGCATTAACTCTCTCAGCTACAATGCTCCAGGAGTTGGCATAACATAAATGAGCCATTAACTCATTCTCTGATATTTTTCTTATGTAAATTTTGTATATATACCCCCTTTGGCAACGCATTAGGGGTTGGTGATTTAGACTCTAAGGCAAATCTATTGTATGCTTTCAGTTTATCTAATACAAAGGGCTGGACCAGCTCAGTGATTTCCTGAAATATTTGATGTTTGGATGATGCTATGTGTGCTGATGCAGAATTCCTGTGTTGCTTGATGAAATAACAAGTTTTCCTCAATCTCTGTTATTGTTTTCTTATGTTTATTAAATCATACTCATGTTACACTAAACTAGCAGTAGAGAAAAAGAATAGTGCAGGATTTGTTTTATTACACCTTGCACTCAATTTTTACTGTTGTAAATGTTTGTCTTCAGAATTAACCATGGACATGAATTCTTAATTGCTCATGTTTCTATTAATTCTATAGGTATGAATGTTATCTAGAAATTCTTCATTGCTTCCAGAATAATATTCTCACTGTCTTTCTTTAGCAGTTTATTGTAAGATTCTTAATTGCCTTGCATAAACTGGATACACCACATTCAGTCACCATTTCAAAAAATTGTTTCTCAGACACTAATCTGCCTCTGCATCATCACTTCATTATCACACAGCACATCAAGCCAACTAAAGGACCACTGACTCCATGCCCAATGGACTAAGACATGCTAGTAAGCACCTATATATATTGACTGGAATCATCACCAAACACATTCCAAAAACAAAACCTTGAACATCATAGCTAGCCTAAAATACTATCAGAACAGAAACAAATCATAAAGAGAGAGCCCTCTCTGATTACAGTTTGGCTAGAAACTGTAACCCAAAGATTGGTTAGTGGTTACCCCAGCCGTATTCCCTTGGGAGTCATAGGGAACAACCTGGGTGATAACAGACACCAAACTGAAGAAAAGAATAGTTTTTCATCCACAAACTGATGGCTAGATAGAAGTAGTTAACATGACAATGATCCATTTACTCAGGGAATATTGCAGCAAACATCCTAAGCTTTGGGATGAACACTTGTGTTATGTGTAGCATGCTTACAACAGAGCAAAACACTCTTCTACACAAATATCTCCTTTCAAGACTTGTTTTGGTTACACACCAAGGTCTCCTTTAGATTTCGTCTTTGGTAAAGACACCACAATTGAGGGACATAGTGATGTGAACAGGGCAAATAGGTTCACTGAAAAAATACAAGAGATCCACGAGGTAGTAAAAGAATAGCTGGAAAAGAGTCAAGCCAAATACAATGCAAGGCATGACAAGCATCAGATGGAGCATAGTTTCCAAGTTGGTGACCAAGTCTAGTTGTACATCAGCAAGGACAGGATGCAAGGTGAAGGTAAAAAGCTAAAGCCTATCAGGTATGGACTCTCCAAGATACTTGAGAAAATTGGTGAGAATGCTTTCTGCCTTGATCTACCAGCTTACTTGCACCTCTACTTAGTTGTAGATGTAGATTGCTTAAGGTTTTTTGAACCTTAAGTAATTGAGGATCCCGAAGAGCGGAGTCAATTGCCTTCTATTGATGACCTGCTACCTGAATATCTTAATGAAATGTAGGAAGACACATTTTTGGATAGGAAGGTGAGGACGATGCGCAAGGGAGATGTTGAGTACCTCAAAATTGGGCTCAAAGGTTCAAAGCCGAGCAGTGCAAAGTGGATAGAGATTGGACAAGTGAGACAATTGTACCCTTAGTTAGTCAATGCTTAAAAACTAACTTTTGGTGGTCCAAAAGTTTTTTCAATGGGAAGGCCATGATCCAAATTGGATCCATGAAGATTATCAAAGTGCCATGATTGTATCAAATCAGGATAGACTTCAAAATTTATGCAAAGAGTGATTAGGAAGACCTATGGATAGTGGCAGTTTGCAGTTAGTAAGGAACGATGAGGACCTCAGTCAAAGCGCGTTGACCGAGGCCCATGGAGACCATGCAAGAGGTAAAACAAGAAACTGGGAAGCCTAGATTTAGAAACAGAGGCCATTTTTGATGCACGTTTAGCACATTGCTGAGAAAAACCCCTCGAGAAGGAAAAGCCACAGAACGCTCAGTTGCATGGGAAGCCAAGAAAATGTGCGGAAAGCGCTAAAGCGAAAGGTAGGTCCCACGTCCAAAACCGATGGTATATCGGAGGCATCCTTGGGTGGTAAGCAGATTTGGCAGAAAACAAATGATTCATTCAGCGCATGACACATGTCTAGTGGATGAGAGAGAAAACCGCCTCTCATCGCGCGCTAACGGTCAAGCAAGTCAACCGCATGAAATGAGCGAACATTGTAGGATCTGGAGGCTCTAGACCTGATGGCGGAGATTGCGCGTGATGGAGGAATCAGATTTGACAAGGGATTAAGCCATGACACATAAGTGTTTGATGTCCTATTTGACTGTTGAGTCAGCAGATGAGTCATTCCACAATGTAACTGAAAAACCGAACTGTTGAGGAAGAGCTAGCGCAATTCATGAGGGGAAAAGTGGCAACCTCCCTGTGAATGATGGCAATGACGCAGAGGCAAGGAACCCCAAACGAGTAGGAGTAGGTGAACTGAAAGGGTAGAAGAGGAATCGAAGAGTGAAAGACAAATTGGCTTTAAGCCATGAACAGATAGAGAACAGAAAAGGGGAAGAGAATGAAGACATAGAGGGTGAGAGTAAAGAAAAGACAGTGAAGCAAGAAGTAGAAAACAGAGAGCCAAGCTGACCTTAGGTAGCATCGAGCAGACAGAAAGCTTGAGAGGTTCAAGCAATCTCTGAGAGGATCTGTCAGGAATTGAGTACGACATTGGGCTCCTCCCATTAAAGACCAGAGAGGTCAATACTTGGAAAGGAAAAGAGCCTATGCACTTTAGTGGCTTGGGGAATCCAAGAACCACCCTACTAAACATTATCTATTTCAGGAGACTCAAGTTGAGCTCCTCATTGTAAATCTCTACTTTAAAGAGACAATAAAAAGAAGGCCACCATTGAAAGCTGGATCGGAGATGTAGCCCTGGAGAATAGGGTGAAATCCTTATTAATTGTTGTGATCTTGCTTTTGCTTACTGTGTTTTCCTTAGTGAGATGTTTTCCTTGTCTCATTTGTGATGAAGAGCATTTTACAAGAGACTTCCCTCATCGCGTTGAGGTTGCAAAAATCGTCAAAGGTTCTCAAACGACTGCTATTTTGAAGGATCCTTTTCCTAGTCAAGACAGTAAGATGATAGGCTCTTCCTCAAATGCCTCAGAAGAAACCATAATGATGATGTCCCATGTTAGGATTGTGACACGATCGCAAGATTATGGAAGTAAAATTCTTGTTGGTGGTAAGGAAGCAGAATCTTCTAATTCAAACCCATCAACTTCAACTCCCAGTTCTGATCCGCTACAAATCGAGAAACCTAACCCAGACTTAGTAATCAAACCACCCGCCAAGGGTATACTTCGAAAGTCAGCTTTCAATCCACATGCAAGAGATGCTTAGAACTATAACATTGTTGAAGATTTAGCTATTTCTCCTTCAGTAATGCCGGCTTTGGAGGTGCTGCAATCATGTCCAGCACAACATAAATTGTTATTATCAGCTATGGGAGCTGTTGATATTCAGGACTCGAAACTTATAATATTCTATTTAGAAAATAGTACACCTCGTTTACCTCATCAAATGGCTTTCCAGATTCTAGTGTTAGTAAAAAACAGACCTTGCTATAGGATTGTGATTGATGAGGGAGCTTCAACGTGTATTATGTCGATCCAGTGTTGGAGATTGCTTGGTTCTCCTACGCTCAATCAATCCCCGATGATTCTAAAGGATTTTGATGGCCATGGGTTCCATCCTTTTGGCATTTTACAAGATTTACCTATAGGGGTTGAAGGCAAAACTGTTAATCTAGATATGGAGGTGGTTGATGCCCCTCTAGATTACAACCTTCTCTTGGGTCGTAGTTGGTATTATGCTATGACTGTTGTTATTTCATTGGTCTTTTGGCTTATAAAGTTTCCTCATAATGGAAAGATTGTAACTATAGACCAGCTAACTTACCTTTCATCCAACCCAGCCTCTTCTGAAAGTATCCAGCATGTCAGCAAAACAACTATCCCTTATAAGGATGTGGCAGTAGGATTAGTTAAAGATTCTGGTTTACTAGGAACTTTTTCCTTTCCTCCTCCTAACGTACCACCTTCTACTGCAACCATTCATATTATTTCATCAAACACTATTTTTTATGATTATCCTTGGATCGTACCTTCTGAATATGAGATGGATTCATTTGGTGATGCTATGCATTTGAGTCCCTATGAAATTGTGTATCAGGCCGTACAGTCATTTTCTGACCCTTCTTCAACCGAAATTGACTTAATGAATGTAGTCCATGAAGAATCACTTTCAACATCAAACTCAAATTCAACGACATTTTCCATACTTGTTCACACTGATGAGCAAATTCGTGAGATTTTGTCTGTTGATGATTTACCATGGGAGGATCTTCATCATAGATCTTTGTTTTTACTTGAGATTGATCATTTTGAAAATGATTTTTCATCTATTTTTACAACTGATTATGTCAAGGAACCATAGAATCCATTGAAAAATCCTGATTCTGAGTTAAATTTGGGAAATATTTCTTGAACTGTTCCTATTAACATTTCAGTTAAACCTGGAATTGTTGAAACATTCATATAGGTGCCTCCTGTACGGAAGATGAATTTCAAACATATAAGGCCCTATTTCAAGAATTTTGAGACGTGTTTGCCTGGTCTTATGAAGAAATGCCAAGAATTGACCTAGCAATTGTTGTTCATGAAATCAAAACTTACCCGGATGCTAAACTCATCTGTCAACATTTGCGTCAGATTCACCCACGAAAAGCTGCTGCAATTAAATAAAAAGTTGAAAAATTACTTAAAGTAGGTTTCATTTATCCAATTCCCTTAGCGGATTGGGTATCAAATATTGTTCCTATTAACAAAAAGTAAGGAAAAATAAGAATATGTATCGATTATAGGGATATTAATCGAGCTTGTCCGAAAGACAATTACCCAACTCCCTATATCGATCAAATCATTGAGGATTGTTCCGGTAGTGAAATATTCTCCTTTATGGATGGTTTTTCCGGTTATAATCAAATCAATATTCTACCTGTTGATCAACCAAAAACGGATTTCATTTGTCCATGGGGGACGTTTTCTTATTGAAAATTACCTTTTGAGCTAAAGAACGCCAGTGCGACTTTTCAAAGGGCCATGTCTTATGCGTTTCACGAAATCAAGCACAATGTGCAACCTTATCTCGATGATTTACCTGCCCATTCATTACGTAGAGCCGATCATCTCACTCATTTATGAGAAATCTTAATGAGATGTAGGCATTATCGAATTAGGTTGAATCCACATAAGTGTGTTTTCTATATAGAAACGGGTCGTTTACTGGGATTTGTTGTTTCGAAAGTAACATTCATGTCGACCCCTCGAAGGTTGAAGCTGTTATCAAATTGCTTCCTCCATCGACTCTTCGCCAACTCCAAAGTTTGCAAGGGAAAGCAAACTTTTTACGTCGATTCATTCCTAACTACGCTGAGATCAAAAAGGGTTTTACCTGGTTGTTGAAATAGAATACTCCATTCTTTTGGGATGAGATAGCTGATAAATCTTTTGATGCATTAAAACACATGTTGACCCATGCACCGTTATTGCATCCTCCCAACTACAACCAAGATTACTTCTTGTATCTCGTCGCCTCTCGTTCCACCATCGGAATGGTATTAGTTCAAGAAGATGAATTCGGTAATGAACATGTGATTGATTACCTTAGTTGCACTTTGAATCCAATTGAGCTAAAATATTCACATGTGGAGAAATTGGCCTTGGCAGCTGTTCAAGTTGTCCAACGATTTCATCATTACATTTTACTATGCAAAACTACTATCGTTTCCGACTGTAACCCTGTGATCTATATTTTGACAAAACAATTGCTAGGGGAAAGTATTCCAAATGGATTGTTATCCTGCAGGAATTTGACTTGGAGTTTTAAAAATCTAAGTCAAAGAAATCTTTAGTTTTTCAGAGTTGATGTGTGACTTTCCGCGTGTTGATACTGAAACTGTGGCGGAAGAGCCCATTGCAGATGAATCCTTGTTTCTTATCAGCACTCTTGATCCATGGTATGGAGATATCATAGTTTATCTCCAAACCCGATCCTTTCAGCCTGAAATTTCAAGATCCAAGCGTCGGAAAATACGATTCCAATCCCAACAATAAAAAATTATTTGAGAAACACTTTATCATCGTGGGGCGGACTTTGTTTTCTGACGTTGTTTAACTCATGAGGAATCTGAAAGGGTTCTAAATGACTGTCACTCTGGAGCGTGTGGCGGTCATATGTCTGGGTTTGCCACAACCCAAAAGATATTGCGCGCTGGCTATTTCTGGCCGTCTTTGTTTAAAGATTGTATTAACGCGGTCTGAAAATGCCACAACTACCAAATTTTTTATCGAAAGATGCCCGCTCCACCTGCTCCTCTCCATGCTATAATCGCTGTCGATCCTTTTGCAAAATGGGGTATCCATTTTATTACATGTAACCCTTACTCGGCTGGGGGGCATGCGTATATCATCCTTGCAGTAGATTATTTTACCGTGGGCCGAGGCGATGCCTACATTTGCGGCAGGTGGAAAAACTACTATGATTTTTGTTTTCAATCATATAATTGCTAGGTTCGATGTTCCACAAGCGATTATCACTGATCATGGGCGTCATTTTCGAAAAATTATAATGACTAAAATAACAGATCAACTTGGCCTGCATCACGATATTTCTACTCCATATTACCCACAGGCTAATGGTCTGGTTGAGGCCATCAACAAAGTCCTAGTCATTATGATCTGACGAATCATTGGGATTCATAGGTTGAATTGGCATAACATGTTATTTTCAGTGCTTTGGACGTATTGAACCTCAGTAAAAACATCAACTGGTTTCACTCCTTTCCAACTAGTTTACGGTTTGGAAGCTGTGTTACCCATTGAATGCAAAATCATGTCATTGTAAATGGCCTTAGAATTACTTCCAACCACTTCCGATGAGGAGAAACGTTTGTTGTACTTGGTTCAGCTAGATGAGAATCGACGTGATGCTGCATTAGCAATAGAAACTCATGCCAAATGTATTAAAGCTCAGTATGAGCGAAATGTTACACCTCGTAATTTTTCAGAAGGAGACCTAGTCTTACTATACGATCAAGCAAATGAAAAGTTAGGCGCTGGAAAATTCGTACCCATGTGGCATGGTCCTTATGTTGTTAAGCGAAAGCTGGCAAAAGGGGCCTATGAATTGGTAGACTTTGACGGAGTCTCTTTAGGTAAACCCAGAAATGGTCTTTACTTGAAGAGATATTATTCTTAAATCTGGGTGTGGAGATTTTAGTTAGGTTAGTTTTTCTTTCTAGACTGGTGTGTTTTAGATTATAAAAGTGTGGTTAGTTTAGAAAGTGTTTTCGTCATTATTCCTGCTTATCTTGAGTTTACTCTTGATATTACAGATGTCGACGTCTCTTCAAACGTAGATTGGTTTTGCTGATGGTGCTTGTCGTAATACACAAAACATTTCTTCTGCAGCTTGGGTTATCTATTCGCCCTCTGATGGGTTGGTATCTACACATGGGGTAAGCCTCGATCAAACAACGAACAACATTGCAGATTATAGTGCAGTGATTGAGTTATTATCTGAATCCATTTCATTTGGAATTCAGAGTTTGATTGTGAGGTTAGATTATGAACTCGTTGTATTGCAGCTTAATAGAGTTTATGCCATTAGAAATGCAGTGTTATTAAGATTATTTTTGAGAGTTCATCTCTTGGAATGTGAATTTGACTATATTGAATATCATCATATTCCAAGATATTTAAATACATTAGTATATGCAATTGCTTCTCGAATGTTAAGTAGATATTTGCAATAATCAAACAGTAAATTTAAACACATTCCATAATATGTTTTACAAGATAGCCAGTAATAGTGATATAGTATAACATAGAAGTGCGTCAAATGTACATCGTCTTCGATCATAGGTTGAAAAACACCTTATGATCGGCGAAAATGGTATTACAAAAAAGAAAAAATTTCATATGAGTCTACAACAGGTGATCATCCTATCACTGGTGATGATCACGATGAGAAACCACTATACGGGCCACCCTACGAAGGAACCTCCTAAAAGGTCCTGGGACTCCAATCACATAGCGTTGTAGCCTAAGAGGAATGTCATCTATGCTGGTCTCTGGAATGCCTGCTTTCAAACGCTCTAGATGGTTTTCCAATTCAGCCAGGGTCTCTGTAGATTCGTCCCGTGGGGCTGGTGCTACTGCATCTGGTTGTTTCCTCTCATAGGGCCGTAGAGTGGCTGGTCGACGTGGACCTACATCGGCATTTGAAACGTTTTACTATCAATTTTGAGACGTTTTAAAACAAAAAAAATTAAATTAGAAAATGTTGAAAATGATTTTACCTGAGTCATCCCATTGCTCTCCTAGTGGAAGAGCCATGTCTGGGTCACCACAATAATCCATCCCAGCATAAGGAAAATCATAAATAGAAAAAACTTGGTTCTCTAACCAATGAAAATACTCAGGACGAAATCGAACAACCTCTGAACCCTCCTCAGGATGACGGACCATAACTACAACCCAACGCATCAGTTTGGGCTCTCGGGGAAGTCCAACTTCAACTAAAAGATGTTGTGGGACCAACATTGTGACCCTCTCTAGACCAAAGCTCAAAACTAAAAAACCATATCCAAAGTTCTTCAGTTGTCCATTCTTTGCTCTAGTCAGTTTGCCTTTTACGTTAGGCACCACAACTTCGCACCAATTGAAGACGGTGCCTTGAAAGTAGTCTACTGCCGTCGGCATTTGAGATCCGGTGGAAATATGTAGTGTTGTTCTTCTGCAGAGTCTGGTGATAGTAAATGCAATCACTTTGAGTTCAGGATGAGAGATGGTTTTGATATCAATCCCTTTGTCCTTGGTTTGGTCATTAAAAAACTCTAGCCAGAGACTATCGACAGACTGGCCACCTAGCCTAGTCCCGAATAGAGTCAGTTGTTCACCTCTCTTAGACAAACCAGTAAAAAATTAAATGTCCTCTAGCTCCATTTCGAGCTGGTGGCAACTAATAATGAAACACTGGTCCTGTATATTTCATCTGTCCACCAGCCACTGCAAAAAATCCACCTGGGCCCTCATGCCAGGTATGGCCCCAAATTTAAACAAACCGCATGCCTTCAATGCATCAATCGAAGGTTGATGATTAATTGTGGTGAGATCTACATCTTCGTGTTCCTTTTCCTGCCAACTGAGCATTGTGTATATCCTACAGTGAAATGAAAAGGAGAATTAAAACATTTTAAATCAAAGTTTTTTGGCGGAAGTTGAAAAATTTAAGTTTGAAAACCTATGTCGCGGGGACCGCACTCTCTAGGTTAGAGACAGTGTGTAGGCCCGCACTCTGCCTTAACAGTAGGTGCGGGCCCCTGACTTTTTTCCTTCTAGGAAAAAGTCGGGGTCCGCATGTTTCGCATGCTGTGCCTGCGGACCCCTGCGTGTGGTCTTTTAACCTAATATTTCCTAAAAATGAAAATAAAAACCTAAAAACAAAATTCGAACGGTTTAAATGCAATATTTAAGTGATGTGGATTACCTGGAGGTGACAGTGGTCGATTCCAACAAACGGATTTTCTGCAATCTTCATGGGAACTTTCTTACCAAAAGCTCTCTTTTCTCACTCTGAGGTCCAACGGTAAAAATGAATTTACAAAACCCCTTTTTATAAGTTATTTTGAATAAATGAATTTTTAATTTGTTTATTTTTCACTTTAAAGAGGTAACTTTTGAAGCATTTTTATTTATTTTAAACAGGTATGAGTAATGTTTGAGTTTTTGTGCAGAATACTGGATTTTTCAGGCAAAATTGATCATTTTCAACCAAAAGCATTAGAGTCATCTTTAAGCTCTTTTATGACTCCCAAAATATGAAAATATTGCCGATTTTTTCTTTTTAAGCTCGTTAAAACAGAATTAAAAGGACGGTCCACTTACAGCTCTTTTCTGACGGTAAAAACATGAAAAAATTACCGGATTTTTGTTGTTTCAAATTCGATATTAGTTATAAAATGACATGTCATTGATTGTTTTTTTATTTTTTCGGAACAGAGACACTAATTATGAAAAGTACTCCTTGATTGTAACGGTCAAGCGGTTCTCTCAAGTGTTATTTTATACCTTTTCGGGCTTGTGAGACACAAATTTATGAAAATGGAATACCATGGAGTTTTCCTAAGTTTTTCTTCCGACTCCCTAAAATTGAAAAACGCCCAGTTTCTCCTATACTGGACTCGTTAAAATTTAATAGTAAAGGACCTGTTCAATTACATATAGGAACTGACCACTCCTTCTCAGGGTTTGAATTTAAACTATGTTGGACTCATCCAAAGGATGATCTTATAATCAAGCAAATGTTATCCTCCTCAAGCTTGTCAAAAATAAAGAGGTACTTGCCAGAAATGCTGGAGGAAAAGAGAGAAAAATGAACTTGTTTTTCATACTTTGTGTCTCAGAAAAACGTTTAACCACTCTTGAACAGGACACTTTTTATTCACCTGGGTTGGGAAATCCTTTGCCTAACAGTGGATCAAACCATATTGAAAGTCTTCAGCCGGTTTCTGGGTATTAACTTTGGGTCAATTGTCACCAAACCATCTGCTGTGTCATTATGTGTTCAAGAGGTCAGTGCAAATAAACCATTCATCTGCAAAATATCTGTCATCCATCTTGACCATCCCTGAGTCAGTCCTTGCAAGTATATTTCTTCAAACTTGATATATGATTTCGTGTTGTGGGGTTGCCTACGACGGATCGCTTTCTATCGACTTCAGCTCATTATCTAGAAAGATGATCTAGAAATCTTCAGTACCTTGGAATCTGCATGCCTCAATGGCAGGTTTATCACCTTCGATGACAGGTTGCATCATTGACCTTCGATCAAAGGATTCTGTGACATGTTCGACATCAACACATCTATTCACATTTCATGGATTGTACTGAGTACTTTGAGAGCCATTGACATTACTGGTGGTTTCTCTCACACTTGTTAATAGTTTACATCATTGACTGGTAAGCAAGTGGTTTCTACCATGTTCGACTTCGACACATTCATTCACATGGATAGAATCATACTATTTCTGGAAGTAGAAATCAAGACCGTAGATATAGTTTCCACCATCCAGGCTACGAGGAATTTTGTATTCATTATACAGTGGAGTATTCATAAATAGATGGCTACATCCATACTGTGTCTACATTTGTCTATACTTGTGATGTATTTCAAGATCATTCCTATATCAGAGTAGCTGAGTTAGTTTTCTAGTCAGTTCTGATCTGAGTATGGGAATGCCTTCCTCAACGATGATATGATCTCATATATATATATATATTTTGTATAGAATGTTTTTATAGGTTCCAACCAGGCTCTCCACAAGATGATCCTCGAAATGATAAATTACTTCACTCTTCTTAGATGACAAATACTATCTACTACAAACTTCGTACTTTAGGGGGCAATCTGTTACACAAAATATTGTCACCATGACTTTTTGCAGTTAGTGTGAGTCTACCACCACTCATACTGTCCTCGTTTGCAAGTCTTAAACCTCAGCTCTTCATGTCAAAGCCTTAAAAATGAGAGAAAGCCTTTGAAAATCTTTAAAACCCTGGTTTCGCACTTTCACTTAGCATTACCTGCGGTCCCGCACCCCTTGGTCATGTTCCCTGTGGACCTGCCCGCTCTGTCTCTAAAGGAGTGGGTGCGGACCCCTGTAAAAGTAAAAAAGGCGCAAGTTTATTATTAAAAATTCACTTTGGATTACATCTGGACACTTCTAGAAGGAATCTTGAGGTGGAAAGTTCGCTCCTAGGTGGTTCATGCATCCCATAACTAAAGGAGCTAACCCCTTGATGAGAGGAGATTATCCCTTTGAAGGAGGACTCTATCCCTTTGAAGGTGGACCTGGTAACTTGCCTCCTTTGCAATATAAATTGAGGCATTGGGCTGGTTGCTAGGGAGGTTGAAAGCTGAACATTTTTGAGGGTAAATGTTGTTGGAATTTAGACTTCCTAATTGAGATTGAGAGGAGAGATTACATACATTTTGGCTTCTTTGGGAAGAGAGTGAAACTTGTCAAAGTAGAGGAGATTCTTGCTGGACCGTGGGAGGATCTTGTACAGCATCAAGGCACCAAGGTTGTAAATTTCTTCTTTGATTAAAGTTAATACAATCAGATTCATTTTTCTCAATAAATTGTCTTCTATGGTTTATTTCATGAATTCCTTGATCATCATGATAAATATGGTTTATTATATTGGCTTTTCAGATGCTATTTGATGTGTGCCTGTTTGTGTTTGCAGGTTCTTTAAAAGGGAGCTCATTTGGAAAAACAGAGCGTGGCTTCCACAAACTAGCACTGGACTTGAGGTAGGGTCTAAAACATCTATTAGCCTTTATTTATAAATCGTAATATTTAGAGAAAGATAGAATTTATTTGGTTTGCTTGTCGCTAGATGTCCATAGATACTAGGGAGATCGGTCTTGTCCGCAAGAACGATTTATCTGGCCGAAACTTGCCATTTTTGATAACAATGGTGTGATAGGGTTCTCATGTTTGGTTGAGTTGGATTGCCGAATGGATTCGATGTTAAGTGAGGTGGATCTCTGAAATGATAGAAAACATAGCATAGTAACCCCTGAACTGAAATGTGGGTTGCAATAAATTTGGATTGTGTGTTGCCTCAGATGGTCTAGGAATACTTGTTGGTGAATGGAAGGATATACGGTAAAGCCTACAGGTGGTTTTCTCTTCGTTTGACCTAGTAATCCCAGGTTTGGGATATGTGGTAAAGCCTAGAGAGTGGGTCTCGGTTTAGGGCCTAGTGATCCAGGTTTGCATTGTGGTAAATCCTGAGAGACTAGGAGTCAAGACAATTCCTCATGGTGTAGGTGGAGAAATCCAATGGAATCCATTCTTTTTTGGACTAGTGATAGGGTGGAGATCATGGTAAAGCTTGTTATGATGTGTTCATTGTGTTGACCTAGTGATTCGGGATGGATTACGGTAAAGCCTAGTTTCTATTAATGAGGGTGAGGTGGTTTGGACTCGGTATGCCCTAGTTGAGTTCTTTTGGTTTGAGTCCCACATTCATTCTTGTAATATAGCATGGGGGTGATTGGATTAAGAGACACTTGGCTCAGCGAATCTATGGTCGGGTGGAATGTGGTAGTCCCATATCTGGTCGGTTCATTGCATTGATTAATGATAAATTCATTCCATTGATTTTCATGTGTAAATGTACTCGTGTATATATGGACTTTGATGGTTGATATGCTTATTTTAATTTTGTTCCTATTATGTTGGTTATATGTTCATTTTAGGGAAACCACTATGTTTGGCTCTTAGCATGTTTTTAATTTTATTTGAATGGATATTGTATCTATGACCTAATACGTGATCAGGTAGCAAATGACATGAGTAAAAAATGGTTCATGGTGATTCTCAGATAAGTAAGAGATCCCTACACTTAACTCTGTTTTTTATGCCTAGAGATTACATATCGATGATATGTTTGATGAAATGCCTATCACGACTAGTAGGGGTCTTGTTAAGACCTTTATCAACTATTTACTTTTGCATCATTGTTTCCTTGTACTTTAATTAATTATGAGATTTCATTTCATTATGGGTAGTGGCATGGGTTCTCGGCCTCAAAAAGTGGCTCAAATCCCAGAATCGCTGGCACAAAACTGGCAAGTTTCATCCACAATTGCTGACATCAAGCCTATGAGAGTGACTTTAGGTCTTTGGTCGCTCCCTTTCCTATATCATGAGAGTGACTGAGCCTTAAATTGTTGAGAACAATAATGGGACCTAGGGATAGGTTGTCTGAGTGATTGACTTGTCTAGTGAGGGTTTTGTTGATGATCTTGGATGACTGTGTGTGATGTTCCATCGATTCCACTTTCTTAAGGTTACCTAGGAGGTTGAATTTGATCATAGTAGCCTCTCATCTCATGTTTACCCCAGTTGGCATGGTTACTTAGGTGGATTTTGGAGGAGGGTGTTACACAATGTCAATTCATTGTTGTTGCTGAGTGATAAATGTTTTCTTGATTGTGCTTCCTCTTCTCCTCTGGATAGTTTGATGATGCAAGGTCTTCAACGATATTTGGTCTTGAGAGGTGGTTACATGCATGTGTTCCCTTTGTTTGTTCTTGATAATATTCTTCATCAATCCAGCTATAAGTGAGTCTTCTAGCATGTTCACACCTTCTTCATCTCCTTCATTATCTCACCATGATCTTGCAGTATAGTTGTTCCTTCAATTCACTCATGAAAAGAACCTCCTAGTATAAGACAATGCATTGTTATCCATGGAATATGCCCGAGACATGTGACAAGCTGGGAAAGGGCCCCCAATAACTACACATTACACAGTTCTAGTTGACCGGGAGACTGGTTACTAAGACTATGCAGATCGCAAATTAGGATTGGCTTTGGAACTCTTGAGCACAGTCTTCAATAATGGGAAAAAATGCATAGAGGCCACTAGGAGACATGATTGCATAGTTGAGACCATCATTGGCTGCTACATGGTGGGACCCTGGGAGGCAGGTCTATGCATTTTTTCCCTGGGAGGCAAGTCTCCGCATTTTTTAGAGGCAAGGTAGGACTAGGCAATAGAGGGACCTAGGAGGACAGATCTGCACAGTGCTTGGTATCGGCGAGTCCTGACTGAGGGAGGAAACTGGGAGAGAGGTCTATATTGTTCTAGGAGGTAAGGTAGGCTTGGATGTTTGTGAATCACGGGGTTCCAATGGGCAAGGAGGAAGCTTGATGACTGATCTTGCAAAATGTGCACTTCAGGTTAGGCTTGAAGAAGCTACTGTGCAATTCTGAGAAGGAAGGCAGCGGTGAAACTTTTAGGGGCTAATATTTGCAATTGGGCTAATTTTCCATCCTTTTTTCAAAAAGAAACTCTAATTTCCATTTTTTTCTAAAAATTATCCTCCCAAAATTTATATTATAAAATTATTTTACCCTAAAATTCATCAAAACTTTATATAGATACTACATAAAATTATTAGAAATTTTAATATTTTGCAAAAATGTTGCTAAACATTTCACATATTACATATTATGAACTAGTGAGATTTCCCAAGGTTTCTAAAAATTAAAATAAATTTCCATCCTTAAAATTTTATGTGGAAGGTAGTTTGCTCAACTCTAGAATTGTGTAGTGCAACTGTATGGGGGGACACTGACTGCACACTGTGTAGTTCTAGATAGTAGGGTGACATCACTGAGGGCTAATATTGTGTAATGCACAGTTCAGTCAACGTCCGATTAACAAGAGTTTCTTTTTCGAGAGGATTTTCAAAAAAAATGGCTAAGTGTGGGAGGTAAGTGAACTTGTGACGAACTTGAAATTATGATCACAAACTTAGCATATTTTGATGACATGACAACATAGACCACCAAATCAACAAGACAAAGCATTACCCTCTGTGAGACTATCTAGAACAAAAAGTGACAAGTGCAACACTTGTGAGAGACCCTAGGATGACAATAACGACACTTGTGCAACATTTCTTAAAGCTTTATGTATTAGTGTGGTCATTGTTTACATAACTAGTACAACTTGAACATGCAAAGACAAAACTTTGAACTCACTAGAAAAGGACCACAAGTGTGATGAAACACTCCAATGTGAAAAAATATGGCAATTGATCAAGCAACAGAAAGGGGTGAAAAGACTCTGAGGAAGCTCATGAAACACACTTGAGTGCTTGCAACGATAAAGGGAAATACCAAGGAAGGCTCTCAAATTTGAGTCCAAGCCAAAATTTTGTAGGGTGTTCCAGCCGCTACAACAGTAAGATAAGTGGGCCAGTAGATTATAAACATATTATTTTGACATTGTAGTTTCTAATGCACTTTCTAGTATGCCTTACATATGTTCGCTGGTGGATATTTTTGTTTTTTAGAGGGACTTAATTTTAGAAAAGTATGCCAAGGAATCATGGGAAGTATTAATTATGGAAGCCACAATTCATGATGATAGATATACAATAGTAAATGAGTTCATCATGTATATTGGAATAATTTATTTAGTTCCTTATTCACAGTTTAAGCTAAATATATTAACGAAATTTCATGATGCACCTATTGTTGGTCATCTAAGTTTCTTTAAAAGCTATAGGGGAATATGAGAGAGATTCAAATGGAAAGGAATTAAGAACGAAGTCCTTAAGTATGTTATAAAGTTTCCAACTTTCTAGCAAAACAAAAATGAGCATACTTATCTAGTTTTTTTGCTTTAACCCCTACTCGTTGCTAATAAAAAATGGGATTCTATCTCTATGGATTTTATCACAGGGCCACCTAAAGTGAAGGGTAAAGATTACATCTTATGTGGTGTTTGAAAAGTTTAATAAGTTTGGACAATTGTTTTCCATTTCAGTGACTTATACAACAACATAGGTGGCTAATTTATTTTTCAAAGAGATTTTTATGTTTCATGGTATGCCCAAGAATATTTTTAATGATAGGGACAACAATTTCTTTAGTATGTTTTGGCAGGAGATCTTTACATTGAGTGGGACTAAGACCACTTGTAACATTACCTACCACCCATAGAAATTTGGTTGAATGGAGATAGTTAAAAAATGTGTGGAGGGGTATTTTAGGTACTATGTTGTTGGATAACGTATAGGTTTGATAAAACGGCTATATCTTAGTGATTTTTGTTGTAATACTACTTGTCAAATGTTTAACAAGATGTTTCCATTCATGGAATTATATTGTTAGTAGGCTCCCAACTTCATGTATCTACTTTTTGGGGATAGTAGAGTGCCTAAGGAAATGGAACTACTACAAGTGAGTAAGGAAATCATGAAGTTGCAAAAGGAATGTTTTTAACAAGAATAAAATCAATAGAGGTCGTATGTTGATCGACATTAGATAGAGCACATTTTGGAAGTTAGATATATGGTTTATTTGATATTTCATTCATTTAGACAATATACTCTCAATAAGAGTGGATAAGAGAAACTAAGTCTAGGTTTTATCGACCATTTAGAGTATCTCAAAGGGTTGGAGATATTTCCTACGAAATTGATCTAACGAATAGAAGCAGGGTTCATAATGTATTTTATGTATCCAAGTTTACAAAAGATCTCAGTCATAACATAGTTCCTTTATATGAGTTTCCACTACTGGATGAACATGGGGAAGTCAATATTTATTCCAAAGACCATCATTGATACTAGAGTGAGGACTCTATAAGTGGTCCATCAAAAAGTTCCTCGTCAAATGGAATAACTTGCTAGTAGAGGATGCCGCATGGGAAAATGAACAAATATTTCAACAACTAGAGTTGAGATTGCTTGAGAAAAAGTTCGTGAAGGATGAACTAGAATGTCCCATTCATAAGCGTCGGAGTCCGTTGACCTCTAACCTATTAGTTGGCTCTTATAAGATTGTGTTAGGGTTAAGGAACCTTGGAGGAAATTAATCTAGTGTTTTGGAAGTTTTTGATGGTTAGTTCAAATCTCATTAGGATTATGAAAAAAATCATTTTTTTAGAATTATTTGAGGAGAATTCTCCAATTCTTACTATTTTTAGTAAGTCAATTTTTATCCCCAACTGGGTTAACTGGTAGGGATACTCTCTTTTAGTATTGTTGTTGGGTTAAAATTTCATTGATATCTTAGCATTCTATATAATGTGGTGATTTTAAATAAAATAATGATAAGTTATTAAAATAAAAATATTTGAAGTAGTGGGATAGTTGGGGGGAGTTAAGGAGGAGATTCACTTTCCAGGAGGGCGATTTTTGAGCTAGAGTTACAATTTTACAGAGTTCATTCTCCATGGAAGGCCGTAAAGGAGGGAGCTCCACTCCCTCCTACAAGTAGGTAGTGGCCAACAGAGGAGAAAAACCAATAGAAGAGGATAGAGTTCCTTCAGTTGAAAGGCAAAACAACAGAGAAAAGGAGCAGGAGGGCTCTGAAGCTGAGAAGAATAAAAACTCTAAAGACAACAAGGAAACAGACAAGGAACAGGGCACAAAAGACAAAATCTAGAAGGGACAATGCAAACCCAGGACTACTATTACTCCTAGAGTTGTTTTGAGCGATTTTGCTCTGCAAGCGCATATGGACCACATGCAGACCTATACAATCATTTGTAAGTTCATGGGTATATGGCCCACTGAAAAAGCACTACAAACATGTATTAAATACCACTAGAAACCAAAAGGAAGCATAGAACTACATCTTGGGTCGAAGGGGTTCTTCACTATAGTCTTTGCAAACATTGAAGATAAGGATAGAGTGTTTTGTTGACACCTAATCCTCTGCGATTGGGTGAATGTGGAATGTGAACAGTGATCAAGAAGATGAACTGATCAGTCACATTCATGTATATAACAATAGCTACCTAACGAAATAGATGAATCAGTTTTTCTGCCAAGTCTGGAGTTACTCCTGGTCTGACATGGTATCAGAGCCAATCCTTTTTTTAGCCTTTGTGCCCCTTGTAACTCCTATGCCTGCCTTTGTCCTGACATGGTATGCGTTGGTGCCTGCCTCTATCATGTAACGGTAAGAGGGACGTGAGCTTCGGTTTCCTTGCAAAATACCTCACAGTTCTGACAAAATCCAGCAGCACCTACAATGGAAGCCATGCAGATTCCCCCAAACTCGCAGATCTTTTGCATATCCATCTTGTGAAACAGAGAGTTTCCCGTCAATAGCTCCACATTGATGGCTGTCGCAAACACAATCTGCAAATCCATGAGAAATTCACAGCATGAGGGCATCCAAACATGCGAATGCTAATAGCTTGACGGAAAATTCGAATCAGAATATCAAGAAGATTTTCTCACCATTGCCAAACGACCCGACAGAATTTCCCAGTCTTTGAATTTGGCTGCATGGTCGATACTGGCGGCGAGAGAATTGAAGAAACTCGACATTCTGTCGGGCTGGGGCTCGGGTTTCATAACATTATCTCCACTATCAGCGAAAGCTCTGAGAGTACACAAGCGAGGGGGAAACACAACTTTGCGATCCTTATTGTCGTCTGCTAATGCCAGATAGAAGTCACTCCAACAAGTTACTTTGTCTCAAATTGGATGAATATATTCCAACCTGAATATGTGACTTACGGAGCAGCTATTGCAATGATCGAGAAGGCAACATTCTTTTTAAACTAGTAGTGTTATAGATATGCCCATGGACCTTTCAATTTGGTATCAATTGCGAATTATTTTGTGAAGTGATCATTGTAAAAACCTCAGATACCAAGGTTGATCCTTATTGTCGTCTGCTAATGACTACTACTTGCAATATGATGCGACAGAGAAGACATTGTATTGAAATAAACATAAACAACTAAACCCGGAGCTTGGCCATCTAGCAGTTTAGTAACATTGTTGTGATGAATTTTTTAATGTTGTGCTGAAGTCCTTTTTTTTAAAGTCGTCCAACACTTTAGTAACATTGTTGTGCTGAAGTTTTTAATGTTGTGCTGAAGTTTTTTTTTTTTTAAAGTTGTCCAGTACTTTAGTAACATTGCCATATTTTTTATTATTGGCTTCAAGGTCTAGAGAATCAAAGGGATTTATGGTGATTTTTTAGTCTCTTCACTAAACTTTAAAATTGTAATACCGTTGTTGCTCCAACTTTGTAGAGCTCGCGGTGAATGATTGATTATTTCCCACAGAGATTTTTTTGAATACAATTTCATTGTATATCAGCAGAAGTAATTTTTTTACAGAATGCATTCAATCATCTCTATGGTAGGAATAGTTCTCACTGGCAAGGAGAACTATCCTGAATGGTCCCGGATGATAAAACACACCCTCATCTTCAATGAGTTGTGGAAAGGAGTGTGTGTCGAAGAAGGATACAATGACCCAGTGCAGCCTACATCAGAAAAAGAGCTCGTCATTTGGGAAAACAAGAACAGCAAAGCCTATGCATTAATCGCAGCATCTGTAAATGAAGAAGTAAGTCGCCATATTTCATCATATTCAACTACCTTTGAAGCTTTACAAAAGCTGAAAGAACTCTATGACTCACATTCTGCACTTGAAGTTGTTCAGCTCATGATTAAACTCTTCACTCTTGAACTGAAAAATAATGATCCTCTTGCTCTTGCATCTGAAGTAAATTCTATAATGCATGATATTAAATCCACTAAGGTTGAGCTGGATATCCCTCTTATTGCTTTTCTCAAGGCACTCTATCCTACTTACTCCAATTATCTTGAGTCTCTACAAGCAAATGGAAATCTTAAAGATATAACCTTTGATTCTCTTGTGAAAAAGTTTGCTGAAAGAGAGAAAGCCTTTGGAAAGAAGACAGTCCCTGAATCTTCTGAAGAGACTATTTGCCTTGCTCATAAAGAAAAGAATCATGCTCAAGATTCTACAAGAGGAAGAGGTGGACGAAGAGGAAGAGGAAGATACTTCAGAGGCAGGGGGGCAAACATTCTCAAGCAGAAAAAGCAGATCTGCATTACATTCACTGCAAACGAAATGGATCACATGATTCTTCTACATGCAAGCTACTATGGGACAAAATTGAGCAGAAAAGAAACCAGCAGAAAGGTAAAACTGATGATACAGACAAAGGTAAAGCACCTGAATTTGCTCACTATATTGAGGCACAATGTAACATTGGAGTAAATGAAGATTTGTTTAATGCTTCACTTGCTTCTTTGAAAAATGATTGGTTGCTTGATTCAGGAGCAACCTGTCATATGACTCATAGGAAAGATTTTTTTGAAAATTTCACTGACAATGTTGATGGAGCAGTATACTTTGCAGATCAGTTAAAAATCAAGCCATCAGGGCTTGGCACAATCAGGCTTAAACTGCCTGGTCTTCCAGACTTTCTTCTGGATCATGTTCTATATCTCCCACAGCTCAAGAGAAACTTGCTGTCCTTGGTCCACATCCGCCAGCAAGGTCACTCCATTCATATGTTTGATGGCAAGCTTGAGGTAGCATCTGACCACTCACTTGTCATGAGGGGAATAGAAGAAGAAAGGCCTCTCAAACTGCAAGGAACCTCTGCTCATGCACAACATTTCTCATATTTTTCTCATCCTGAAGAAGGTACACTTCCATCAAGTTTATTATGGCATGCTAGATTTGAACATTTAAACTATGACAGTCTCCGCTTATTGAAGAAAAATGGTGTTGCTGGTTTGCCTACAATTCCTAGGAAACATAAGCAATGTGATGCTTGCATTCTAGGAAAGCATAGCAAACAGTCTTTTCATGATTCACATTCAAGAGCACATAGGAAGCTTGAACTCATTCATTCAGATTTATGTGGTCCAATGCATGTTCCTTCTGCAAATGGAAATAAATATATCATGACATTTATTGATGATTACACTAGAATGTGTTGGGTTTATTTAATGAAGAACAAATCTGATGCTTTTCAAACATTCAATAATTTTCATAAATGGATTGAAAATGATGCACAATCTCATATTGGGTCTATTCGCACTGATAATGGAAAAGAATATACATCAAATGAATTTGAACACTATCTTCGCCAACATGGGATTAAACATCAAACAACTGTGCCTTATAATCCCCAACAGAATGGTGTAGCTGAAAGAATGAATAGAACAATCTTGAATATGCTACGATCCATGCTCTTTTTCAAAAATGTAAAGATAATGTTTTGGGCTGATGCTGTTCTATGTGCTGCATATATAAAGAATAGATGTCCATCTAATGCTATAAGAAACAAGACTCCTTATGAATTGTGGTATGGACATGTTCCTTTGGTAAAACATCTCAGGATCTTTGGTTCCACCTGCTATGTTTTGATACCAAAGGTACATAGAAACAAACTTGGTGCTAGAAGTCGTAAGTGTATCTTCCTGGGGCATTCAAACACCTCTAAAGCATACCACCTCTATGATGAAGTAAATAAAAAGTTTGGTGTATCTAGAGATGTCATTTTTTTGGAATCATCCAAATCTGACAATGTTATTGAGCGACAACTTGATCGCTTGGATAGATTCACAAAAACAAAATCATTTCAAGAATTTGATAATCAGATTCCACATCTTGAAGGGGGGATTCCTATACTAGATCAACATGTGGAATCTTCTTCTGAAGAACAATCTCTCCTGCATAAAACTCCAACAATGGATGATGCTTTAAGTGATGTAATTGATAGAATTGGGAGACTCAATCTTGATTCAGTCCCAACTCAATCAATAGAGTAGCCTGGACCATCTCAGAAAGGTCCCCCAAAGTGGCTGACAAAGACACTTGAAAGTGTTCATCCTGATGAAATTGGAAAAACAGGAATCAGAAATTCAAACCGACAAAATGGAGGTGATGTAGATGACTCTAATTCACCTGTTGATATGGATGTTACTTATGATTGTGAATTGAACTTGTCTACAGATTTTGAACCAACTTCCTTCAAAGAAGCTGCTTCTCATGATTAATGGAAAGAAGCGATGAAAAAGGAGTATGATTCCCTCATAAAGAATGGCACATGGAAGCTGGTTGATCCTCCATTTGGAACCAAACCAATTGGCTACAAGTGGGTCTACAAGAACAAATACAAAGCTGATGGCTCACTTGACAAGCACAAAGCTAGGCTTGTGGCAAAAGGCTTTGCACAGAAGGAAGGGGTCGATTATGAGGAAACTTTTGCCCCCACAGCAAAATGGGCCACCATCTGGACACTCTTTGCACTAGCTGCTTAGAATGGTTGGAAAGTCCATCAAATGGATGTAAAAACTGCATTCTTGAATGGAGATCTAAAGGAGAATGTTTTTATGTCCCAGCCTGAAGGATTTTCTATGAAAGGACATGAACATAAAGTATGCAAACTTGTGAAGTCCTTGTATGGCCTCAAAGAAGCTCCACGAGCCTGGTATGAAAAACTAACTGAGCATCTTCTGAAACTCAACTTCAATCATTTTGATCTTGATGATGCAACTTTATTTGTCAAGAAAGTTGGCAAAACAGTTGTATATCTTGTGGTATATGTAGATGATCTTCTAATGATAGGGAACAATGAAAGCTATATTGCATCCATAAAGAAAGAATTAGGATAAAGTTTTGAAATGACTGATTTGGGCTATGTTCATTACTATCTTGGCATTGAAGTAACCCAACATCCAAAATCCATATTTCTTTCTCAAAAGAAATACATTGGAGATTTGTTAAACAGATTTGGCATGACAGAGTGCAATCCTCTTTCTACTCCAATGGAACAAAACTTAAATCTCACATCTATTGAAGGAAAGGAATTTGAGGATGCAACAAAGTATAGATAGCCTGTAAGAAGTCTCATCTACCTCACTACTACCAGACCAGAAATTTCATTTACTATTGGAATCCTCTCCAGGTTCATGCAAAAGCCTTGTGAGGGACATTGGTCTGCTGCAAAAAGAGTTCTAAGGTACTTGAAGGGAACTCAAGACCTTGGAATCAAGTATACACAGGTGGACGACTTCAGCTTGATTGGATACTCTGATTCAGACTTTGATGGAGACAAAGAAACTGGAGTATCTACTTCAGGATATGCTATGAGTCTTGGATCAGGAGCTGTCTCTTGGAGATCACGCAAACAATCAGTTCCAGCAGATTCCACAACAAAAGCATAATACGTGGCAGCAGCTGAAGCAACGAAAGAAATTGTGTGGCTCAGGAAAATTCTTGAAGATTTGCAGGTAAAACAAGTACAATCAACTCCACTCATGATTGACAACACCTCTGCAATAAAGTTGGCCAAGAACCCAAAGTTCCATGATCATAAAAGCACATCAATACTAAATATCATCTGATCCGACATCATGTTGAGGCCAAAACAATCCATCTTCGTCATTGTTCCAAAAATGAGAAAATTGCAGACATCTTCACCAAAGTGCTTGGAAGAGAAAAGCTTGAAAGATTCAGAACGATGCTTGGACTCACCAACATCCCTTCAGATTAAGGGGGGGAATGTTGACACCTAATCCTCTGCGATTGGGTGAATGTGGAATGTGAACAATCATCAAGAAGATGAATTGATCAGTCACATTCATGTATATAACAATAACTACCTAATGAAATAAATGAATCAGTTTTTCTGCCAAGTCTGGAGTTACTCCTGGTCTGACATGTTTGAAGGAGGGCCCTACTTTTATGCAGCAGGAGGCCTGTATATGCAACCTTGGATCATGAATTTTTCCCCAGAATGTGAAACTTTCACCTCGGTCTTGGTTTGGGTAAGACTCTACTCTCTGCCTTTGGATTACTGGCAACTGGAATCCCTATCTGCCATAGGAAATAAGTTAGGACGTTTTGTCAAAGCTTCTGAGGCTACGAGAAGGGGAAAATACACATCCTTTGCATGAATGTGTGTGGAGATGGATCTTTCTGGAGCTCTGTCGAATGAGATAATATTGGAAGTATTTGATGAAGAATGGGTTCAAACTGTGGATTATGAGCACATCCCATTCATATGTTGTAAATGTCATGAACATGGGCATCTATTCAAAGATTGCCCTCTCAGTAAAACTGAAAACAATAGTAAAACCAACACCATGAAAGACACTGAAAGCTTTCACAAAGTGATCCAGAAAGGAAAAGGAAGCAAGAGGGGATCGAAGACACATCAAAATGACAGGCAACAAGCCAGTCAAAATAGGTTTCAAGCACTAGAAGAGGAAGAGGGGATTACGAAAGCAGATCAGACCAAGGGAGGCAGTCCAGTGAACGAGGAGAATGGAGAAGAGGATGAGCAAACACAAAACATTAATATACAGAAAGAAGATATGATGGGTGACACAGAATTGGACATGGATCTAGAAATGACCCAGAGTGAGATGGAAATGGAAGATCATGAACTACAGGAGATTCTTGAGAAAGAGAATCTAGATCTAGAAGGATTCTTGAAACAAGGAACTCGAGAGGGAGTAGATTCGCTACCTCTAGAGGAGTTCAACGGAGTTCAACAACTGTTCTTATGGAAAACTCATACCATAGAGCAGGAAAAGCAAGGAAATCATGAAAGGCAGGGCAGCGAAGGTGTGAAAGCAATGAAAACCACACTGGGCTTGGCACCTAGATACCTAGGGAAGAAAAGAGGCAGGAAAAAGCAGAACGAGCTCTTGATGGAATGTGGAAAGCTAATGATAGACTCAAGTAAGATGAAAGACATATACAAGTACTCCTTTACAAATATTTAATTATGAAGTTCACTTCTTGGAATATTAGAGGTTTAGGCAGCAAAGGAAAACAAATATTACTTAGTAACAGAATGAAACAAGTAGCACTAGATGTAATCTTCATCAAGGAAACTAAATGTTCCAGTCAAAAGATAAAAGAGATTCATAGTAAATGGCTGAATAAATTTGAGTTTATGGAAGTCAAAGAAGAGACTATAGCTGGTGGCATTCTCACGCTTTGGAATACCCAAAAAATTGAAATTATAGATGCAAAGGCAGCTAGGGATTATCTATCAGTAGTTATTCAACTAGTGGGACATAATGAAGTCTACTTGGTCACGAATGTGTATGGTCCCCAAAGAATGGATGGCAAACTCAACCTTTTAGTCTCCCTGTAGGAGCTCAGGGAAAGATATGCAAGTATCCCCTGGATCTTGGGGGGTGATTTCAATATGATCAAATCTTTGTCGGAGAAAAAAGGGGGCACCAGAGCTCTAAATAAATATTCTTGTGCTTTCCAATCCTTCATAGACAATATTAGGTTAGTGGATATTGTTATGAGTAATGGTACCTTTACTTGGAAGAATTAAAGAGGAGGAGAGTCTCAGGTGGCCGCCAAATTAGATAGATTCATCATCTCAAAGGATATTATGTTCAATAACAAGGACATAGTGGCTAGAGTTCTCCCCTTTGGGGGCTCTGACCATTGGCCAGTGCATCTGGAAATCCAAGGCATTGGCATTCCCAAGAATAGACCCTTCAGATTTGAAAACATCTAGCTCTCCCACCCAGATTTCGACAGAAACATAGCCATTTGGTGGGCTAAAGAATTAAACTTACAAGGCACAGGAATATTCCTACTTAAAAAAAGACTAAAACATATCAAACTCAGACTCAAGGAGTGGAACAAGAAGGATTTTGGTAATATTTTTGAAGGAAAAAAATATGTTGAAGGAAAATTGCAGGAACTCGAGCAAGCCATTATCAGGGAGGGTTTTGATAAAGAAAGAAATGAGCAGGCAACCAAATATCAACAAGAATGGGAGAACATATGTAAACAAGAGGAGATTTTTTGGAGGCAAAAATCCAGAGTACAGTGGCTAAAAGAAGGAGAACGTAATACTAGATTTTTCCACGGTTCCACTATGGCGAACATAACTCACAACAAGATTTCTTCTATCAAGGACGAAGGAGGTCATCTTCTTCATTCTCATGAAGAAATAGAAGCAGTGTTGGTTCAACACTTTTGTGGTATTGCTAAGGAGTCCTGTTTAGATAGAGAACAATCCATTAGAGTTATATTAAGACATATACCTACGTTGGTTTCCAAAGAGGACAATTTCAACCTTAATAGACCTGTGTCTGAAGAGGAGATCAGTGAGGTCCTCAAAGAAATGCAAAATGGAAAGGCACCAGGTCTGGATGGTTTTAATGTTGATTTCTTCAAAGCTTGTTGGAATATCGTTAAACAGGACGTTTTGAATGTAGTGGAAGACTCGAGAAGGGACAAAACCATTCTAAAGGAACTTAATACCACCTTTATTGCGCTGATCCCTAAACAAGATTTAGCGCTAACTCCTGATAGGTTCAGACCCATTGCCTTGTGCAATGTTGTCTACAAGATTATATCCAAGGTTGTGGCCAACAGACTTAAACCTCTTCTTCCCACCCTGCTATCGGGGGAACAATCTCGATATGTGGAAGGCAGGAAAATCCTCTATAAAATTTTTCAAGCTCATGAGGTGGTTCACTCACTAACAACCAAGAAGAAAGCTAGAATGATCATGCAGTTGGATATAGCCAAAGCTTATGATAAGTTGAACTGGAACTACATCAGAAAAGTTCTCATGGCTTTTGGGTTTGACCACAATTGGATCAAATGGGTTATGGCCCTTGTAAATTCTCCTAGTTTTTCAATTCTTGTTAATGGTTCTCCTTCGGGGACTTTTATTCCTTCAAGAGGACTCAGGCAGGGAGATCCACTCTCTCCCTTTCTCTTCATTCTCATGATGGAAGGGTTGGGTAGATCTATCAAGCATGCAAAGGAAACTGGTACAGTCAAAGGTCTCTAACTTTCTGAAGATGGTCAAGCCTTAATACATCAACAATTCGTGGATGATGCCATGCTGCAGGGCATCCCCACTATCAAAGAAGCTCTAGCTTATAAGAAAATCCTGAGGGACTTTGCTATGGCTTCAGGTATGGAAGTTAATATCTCTAAATCTAAGATTTTTTCTTTAATACTCACATTGCTATTCAGAGAAATATTTCCAGAATTTTGGGCTTTCAAAGGGAGACCCTCCCTTCAAAATATTTTGGAGTCCCTCTTACAGCCAAAACTTTTCACAAGAGCATCTGGGAGCTAGTGCTCAGCAAAATGCAAGATAAGATCAGGAAATGGATTTTCAGATCTTTAAATTTGGCTGGTAGGTTGGTGCTAACCAAGGCTGTCCTTCAATCAATCCCTGTTTTCATGCAATCAGCTCTCCCAGCTCCCAAAGGTGTTCTGTAGCAATTTAGAAACGTGCAAAGAGACCTTCTTTGGGGTAGGGGAAAAAAAAGAAAAAGGCCTTGGTGGCATGGGAGAAAATATGCAAACCCAAAAACTGAGGACTAGGTTTGGATGATCCTGAGATTTTAAGTAAGGCTTTAGGAGCTAAATTATGGTGGCAATGTGTTAAAGACCTCGAGGCTCAATGGGCAAATATATGGAAAGAAAAATATCCACACAGGTGGAAAAACAATGATCTAATAAGAATGTTGGGATACAACAAGGGCTCTCACATCTGGAATAAAGCCTGGAATAACATGGGCTTAGTCTAAGGAAACAACTTCTGGGAAATCAGAGAAGGAAACCTGGCCCTATTCTGGGAGGACAAATGGCAACAAAACCTATTTTGTTAAAGGAAGACTTGAGAGTTCTCAAGGAGGATACAGATACTAAAGGGTTATATAAAGTTAAAAAATTTTGGGTCCAAAACAACAACATTGAAAAATGGAGAACCTGGAGTAACTTTGATTTCATAGATAAAAGCCCCCTGAAGGCTAAATCAGAAGCTCTAATAAACAAGTTAGAGAAAAGGAAGATTTTGAAATCAGGGGGGTAAGATCAGCTAAGATGGGGCAACAAAAATGAGGGTACCTTTAATATAAAAGAAGAAAAACTCATTCTCCTAGACCTTAACTCACAAGCTCCAGATAAGACATGGGAATTATGGAGACATCAAGGCTGGATGAAGATTAAACTCTTCATGTGGGTGGTTCAACATAAGAAAATGTTGACCTGGGATAATATCAGGAAGAGGGGTGTCTTAGGGCCTTCCTGATGTCAACTCTATGAATCCCAAGAGGAAACTATGGAGCACCTTCTCAACAATTGCATCTTCACCTCCAGTTTGTGGGACTCTCTTGCCATTATTTTTCGACAGACTGACAGGGACAAAGGAAGCATCATCAACACCTTAAACAGATGGAGAAGAACCTATTTCGACAATGAGATTCTCAGCTCAGCATGGGCCATCATACCAAGTTTTATTATTTGGAATTTCTGGAAAGAAATGAATAATAGAATCTTCAAGAACGTAAAGAGGCCATCCCAATGCCTTTCTACGCAGATCCTAGAACAAATCAAGGAAACGGTTAGCACTATTGTGCGAAATCTCCCCAAGAATCCTCCTTCTGCAGAGGATTTGAGAACTCTCGGTGAACTGGGTTTGCAAGGACTTATACCTCAGGGATGGGATAGGAAAGAAACCTCCCTAGTTTCAGAGCAATATTTCTGGCATCCTCCCCCCAAGGGTTTTTTGAAATTCAACATTGATGGGGCTTCAAAGGGCAACCCGAGCCCTTGCGAGTTATGGAGGTGTGTTAAGGGATGAGAATGGAGGAAAAAGGTTCATCTTCTACTGTCATTTAGGAAGAGCCATGAATAACATGGTATAATTGATAGATATGGAAGAATGTTTAGATTTCCTGAAACAGGATAACCAGCAAAATGTGATTGTTGAGGCTAATTCTGAGTTAATCATAGATTCAGTTAAGAGAATTAGCTGGGGTACAAGGCTGGAAAAAGCCTTAAGCAACTGGCATCTGATCTAGGGCTTTCAATGGATTTAGCAGCACCTCGAAAGCCTTCGGACTGTCATCTTTAAACATGTACGAGGATCGGCAAATAAACTGGCGAATCTTCTTGCTAATCAAGGGGTGATCAGCATAGAGAATAGGGTTGCTTTTGACTGGCAAGAAATGTTGTAGAACAGGTTAAAAGAGAAATGTTATGACCAGGCAAATGAAGATAGGATTGTGTTTCAGAGTAGGGCTATGGAGACCAAATCCAGTTGATTCGGTGGATACTCAGTCGGGCGGCCCTGGTTCTTCAAAGAAAGAACGGTTGGTGGGGGTTTCGTCCCTCTTGGATTTTGGCAGAGAAAACGAAACGACAGGTAGGATCTCAGGGACTCTTGGCCACTGCAATACCAGGGGTTTTTTGTTCGGGTTTGGAATCCCAGGCTAGGAGTGGTTCTCAGGTGAACACAACCCTTACAAGTAGGAAATGGTATTGCCAATTTTGAAGTGATACCATATAGAGGACTACACGTGCCGATGGGGTTGGCTAAAATACCACCCTCATCACGCATTAAATTTTAGTGAAATAAGTCAGTGCGATATGATCCTTAGCCATCGGATTAGGCAAAGGGATTCGATGGCCGAGATTAATCGAGCAGTTTATCGGTTTAGTTGGCGGGATGCGCTAATGGTCAGTGATATTAGTTGGTGCGATTTAATCCTTAGCCATAGGATCAGGAAAAGCATTTTGACAGTCAAGATTGATCGTGCAGGTTATCGGTCTAAGTTGGCAGGATTAACAACTATGGCAATCTGCCTTCAGTCCACTCTTGGAATGGAAAACCGTGCACAAAGTAGTTTCTAGGTGATCGCATGGCTCCTGAGCGGTAAATGGTATTGGGGATTTAGAAGCAATCCCATTATGCTTCCAACACGTGGAGGGGTAAGGAATACCACCCTCTATCGCACACTAACTTTCGATCAACTTGGTAGCGCGATATTGCTTCGGACCGTTGGATCTAGCCAACTGGATCGACGGTCACAAACAACCGTGTTGTTTCGTGAGGCCAGGTCTTTCTCTCCAAGAGTTTTATTGGATTGTTTTGGCGCGAGAAGTATAGAGGATGACAACTGTTTGCCTTTTTGGGTGGTGGGGTAAGGAAGTTACCGGTGCTTTCCCTGTAGTTCGAGATTCTTTTGTCCAACTTTTTGTGTAGTTTGAAATTTTGGTAACGACTGCTACTTGGGGGGGGGGCTTGTCTATGATAGGATGCCCTTTCTTTTTTTTTCCAAGTCCATGAATTTGGATGGTTTTTGTACGAGTCCATGAGTCCTGAATATTTTGTAACATTACTTTTGAATTAATGAAATAGTAGGATCGTCTCTCGCTTCAGCCATATATATATATCATTTAACTTTATTGTTATTTTAACAATTTAATAAAGTGACTAAGGACCAATTATAAAGTGAAGGATGTTTTATTAAAAAATAGAAAATAATAATGTATTTAATTGGAAGACTAAAAGTGACTCTATTTAGTCCCACATGACTTTATGAAGAGTGTCTAACTTATTGGGAGAGTTATAAAAGAAAAAATTTGGAGTTCATTTCATATGTTGGTTTTTGATATTTGATATTAGTATTTTCTAGAGGAGATTACTTCTTCTTGGTTTATGAGTTAGGATTCATTATTGGTTGGTTTGTTGGTTTTATTTGTTAGGATACTATATGTTCGCAAACTAAAGGGATCTTAAAGGACTTTTTATTATATGTTGGTTATATAGGAATATGACAATTTTACAATGAAAATTTAGCAACATTTTTAACTTTGTACATTTCTTTCAATTTGAAAGAAACTAATAACATTATCATTTTTAAGATTATTTTTTTTATCCTCTTAAAAAATAAATTTATTTGTACTTAGTTTATTCAAAGATAATGAAAACATAGGTGAATGTGATAACAATAATGCAATATTTATTAAATGTCACCAAATTTTGTTATTTAATTCATTATCATTTTTTGACAAACTAATTTATTTGATGTAGGAATTAAAAATTTGAGTTCTCACATGATATAAATTATTCTTAAATAAACTCTTAAGGTCAACCATCAAAACCTCCCTAAACAATCATAAGAGTTCTTTACCTATGTCCAAACACGTATCTCAACTTTTTCTTGAGAATATAAAGAGAGATTGAAAAAAAAGCAACCAAATGGGTATACCCATAATATCTACTTTCAATATGATTTAAAAGAAAGAAAAAGAAAAAAAAAACAACCCTAAAGTAGAAAGAATATTGTAGGATAGAAAATATGATTTTCAAAGTAAAAAACAACCCAAAAAAAAGAAAATCCCTTCCTAAGAACATTGTAGTGTAAAAAATATGATTTTAAACCACAAAAAAACAACCTTAAAGAAGAAAGAATCCCAGTCTAAGAACATTGTATTGTAGAAAATACTTATTGTAGAAACGATCTATCCTATATCTCATAGTAAGTGTGATTCTTGCCCAATCATTGTGCTGTAAAAGGTGAGTGGGTGGGGTAAGTGAGGTAGATATTAACCCAAGACAAGAGCCATGAGAGGGAAAAGTGACTGGTTATGAATTAAGTCTCGATTTCCGAGGGAAACGTGACTAGTTATGAATTAAGTTTTGATGCGCCTCAAAAATTATTTATAGATTAAGATTTTAGTTTCACATTAAAATAATTAAAATTTTATTCATTTATATAATATTCTTCACATAAAATACATTCTCTATCATCATAATTACCATCTTATATAGAAATAATTGAAAATTTTATTCACTTATATAATATTCATCCCATAAAATACATTCCTTATCATCATAATTACCAACTTACTAAGAAATATGTAAATCTTTTTCCTTCTGTAGATCACATTTATTGACTATGTTAGATTCATCTTCCCAATGACTAAAATGGATACGCTTCATAACCATAACTTTAGAACCCCTAATGTTTTTAACAATACCATTAAAGTCAATCACTGTATTGAAATACAGCTCTCTCGATGTCACCTTATTTACACATTTTGGTGTTAAAACTACACTTCATTTCAGCTCATATGTTTAGCAAATAGTATGCTTTGAATAAAACATTTAAAATGAACCTCCAATTGAAAAGTAGTCTAGGGCTACTCCATTGGGGAAAGTTAAAATTTCACTTTATTTAAACCATTGCCTAAAATATCAACACTATTTCAAAAAGTTCATAAAAAATGAAGACAATTGTAAACGGTAAACGATACACTATAGGAAAACCTCCCGATTCAGAAAATAATTCATATTTCAATTAATAAAAACACATTTAAATTGAAAAACAACATTAAAAAACGCAGGTAATTAAAAACAATGTGAAAAAATATTACCACTCTTCCCTGGGCATTGCTTAAATAAAAGTATTATATAAAAATATTATATGAGCTATAGATTTTTTTAAATACAAATTAAAAATAAAAAATAAAATGAAGACTAATTAGTTGGTCGAGGTTTAGTTTCTGTTTAGGTTTACTTACGAACTTACTTCTCAAGTGACATAAGCATCCATATTATTCTTGTTCTAGAAAGTATTGCTGGCCTTTTTCCATTAACTATAAATTACAGGCCTAGGTTTAGGTTTACTTACTAACTTACTTGAGAAAGTGACATAAGCATCCATATTATTCTTGTTCTAGAAAGTATTGCTGGCCTTTTTCCATTAACTATAAATTACAGGCCTAGGTTTAGGTTTACTTACTAACTTACTTCTCAAGTGACATGAGCATCCATATTATTCTTGTTCTAGAAAGTATTGCTGGCCTTCTTCCATTAACTATAAATTACTCATGATAGGGGGTGAGCAATAAACCCTCCTAGGAGGGATGAGAAGAAATAAAATTTCAATCTCTTTTAAGGAATTTTTTCTACTATACATTGTTAATCATTCTTTGTAATAATGGTTTTATAAAATTCATTTAAGGAAGAAGGTGTGCCATGGCATTTGTAAAATCAAAGTATATAAAAGAGGGGAAAACTGGTGAAAGAAAATAAAAAAAGGGAAAAATAAATTTACTTATGGAAATTACTTAATATTATTGATATTTCATGGTATGTATTTCACTTTATCTTCAATTTTACATGTAATATTTAAAACAAAATATACTAATAACAAAAATTATTGTACTATCCGTTAGAAGTAAAATACATCAATATCCATACAAAAATTGTTGTAGGGCAGCTTAGTTTCTTCCACTGAAATTAGAAATTTTTTTGTGAAAAATTGCATAGTCAATGCTAAATTAATATAGGTTTGTTTTGGGAAGAACTAATAATTGAAATATGAATTGGATACATTATTTTCCTGCTGAAAACTTAATTTTTTGTGAGCAGTAACCACTAGAAAGCATACACTTTTATTGTTTCACTCCTGGATAAATGTCAAGGAGAACATAAATAACCATGGAAAGCAATTCTCACTTAGGATATTTATTACATCTTATTGCTAATCACTAACAAACATACAAATTTATAGTTTTACTCTTAGATAATGGCAGAAGATAATTCTCACTTGAGATATTTATTTACATCTTATTCCTATACTTTTTATGCAAAATTTTTCTTAAATTAAAGTGAGAAATAAATAATGATAAATATGTTATTTGCATAAATATCAACTATTAAAAAAACATGTTTTTTTAATATTTTCCAAAAAAAAATAAAAATCTTATGTGTTTGCATGTAAAATGTAAAATGAGAGATTTAAACACAATTCTACGTATGGTATGGTATGGCAGGTTAAATCTCAGGTTTCAAATCATGATAAATATCTATATCTATATATGTAATTTTTCTTTCCATGATAAAAAAACAATAAAATTGGATATAGTTTCCAGTAAATGGCAAAAATTAAAATCGTTTTATTGGAACATAAGTTTGGTTGGAAAAGCGAAGTTAGGTTGGAAAAAGCTTCCTTGCAAGACCGTTTCAAAACCGTACAAGCGCATCCATTAATTGACTGAACAACGATCCAATTCCACAGCCCTCACAGAAAAGTGGGGCTGTGCGGGGATGATTCTTTGGTAATGTATCGGGAGAGCTTGCATCATTTCTGCGATCTTCTTTACCTTACCAAACAGAAGTCTCTTTTTCTGGAATTCGATCTTCATTTTCCAGTTTCGCGTTTTGGAAAATCTTTCCCAGAATCTTCAAACCTTTGGCTCGAGCTTGAAGTTCTTCTTTTTTGGCACTCTTATCTTGTAACACCATCCGGCACACGTTTGAGAGGGTGCCTTCAATGTCAGGCACATGTACTTTCCAAAGTGAGTCCATAATCAATTCCATGTTGGACTCTAAAAATGCGTCCAAATCAGCTTCACAATAATTCTCCTCCGTATTCAGCTGCTGTTTAGTATAATATTCTACTAACCCTAGATATTCTAGTAACCCTAGCAGTGCAAAAGAAACTGTTGCTGCGCTGAGTTGAGATTTTATGAAATGCCCTTTGCTTCTCAACCATTCTGCTATAAATGGCAAACCCAAATAGATGGCCTTCTTTCCAAGTTCCTTTGCCGCTTGTCTTTCATACACGTAACCAAATGTCTGCAGCATATCGCTTCCGTAATCTGCAACCAGCAATTGAGCTTCAGATTTAGCTTCTTGTATAAACCCTTCCCTGTCACCTTGTACATACCGATTAAGACGATCTTTCAAAATCTGTGCGAGCTTTTCTTCTCTTTCCTTTTGGACACCCTTCATATTCTCTTGTAGTTTCCTGGTATCTGTCGGTTCATCTTCAGGAAACATAAACTTATTAAAAAGAAACATTGAAGCCATTGCAAGCTGACCTATCATTGAAGCCATAAACACTTCTGCTGGATCTATCATTATTTCCACTGATACACCTGCCTTTCCATGTGCGTCATATGATGCCCGCTGTGTTGGATCTCTGAGAACTTGGAAAGCTTCTCCTAATACCTGGAAATTTTGTGCCGCTTGAGGATCATTTGGATTTTTATCAGGGTGAACTTGCCTAGCCTTCATGTAATAACCGGTCTCCTTAACCATCTCTAAATATCTGCAGCAGATTCAGATGGGAAATCGATGCCTTACCCGAGAACAGCCTGTTCAGAACGCTAGCAATGGCTCTTCTCAGGTAGGTAGTTTATATCAAACCCTAAGATCTATTTATATTATTTTCTAAAGAGATGAAAGTTAAGAACAGAAAGGTCGGTTCGTATTCGAAGATGATTAAGAACTATTAACACCATTTTTATGTTAATTATATTGGCTAATAATTTTATAATTTTATTAGGTTAAATTCAACAATTTTATTATTATATTTGGGCTGTATATTATACTTATGGGAGAATTTTGGCTTTGCATCTTCATTTTTTTTTTAATTATTTATCCACATTATCATTATAAAATGTCCATATATGGTGATGGTAGTTAATGATTTGATAAGTTTGAAGAATGGTGTCCGACAAGATGAGAAATTCCTAAATCCATAAAAATGTTTATTTCAGCTTGTTCTGAACGCTAGCAATGGCTCTTGTAAGGTAGGTAGTTTATATCAAACCCTAAGATCTATTTATATTATTTTCTTTGGAGATGGAAGTTAAGAACACAAAGGTCGGTTCGTATTCGAAGATGATTAAGAACTCTTAACACTATGGTTATGCTAATTATATTGGTTAAAAATTTTATTATTATTTTTGGGCGGTATATTACACTTTTGGGAGAGTTTTGGGTTTGCATTTGGATTATAGTATACAATTTCCATATATCGTGATGGTAGTTATTGATTTGAAAAGTTTGAAGAATGGTGTCAGATAATGTTGACACCTAATTATTAAGATTAGGTGAATAATTGAAATTGAAGTAAATAAATAATAGAGAATATGAATAGTCATCTGGAGATGAAATGAAGAGTCTCTCTCATGTATATAATAAAGACCAACCTAAATGAATATCAATGAAATGTTTTTGACGAGTTACTACCTGAGCCAACACCATTTTTAGCTTCCCTTTGCTTTGTAACTCTCTATTCTTCCTATGTTCTACCTTGCATACAAAACACTCCTCTCTCTATCTTTTATTCATATTCATATTCACCTGCATATGAAAGCGCTGCTCTTGCTCTGCTTTGACATATAATATGTTGCTCTTGCTCTGCGTTGACATATAATACGCTGCTCATTTCCCATATAATATGCTTCCCATGGTAAACATTGTGGTAAGCGAGGGTGTCAGTGGCCTATACGTTTTATTCTTGCAGTGAATAGTCTACCCTCCAAACCCTTTGGTATAGTCCGCCCTCCAAACTGTTCTGTTGGGTGAATATCACTGGAGGAGCACAGTTATAGTGTCTAACTTTCATAGACCTTTTCTTCCAGATTTCTCAATCGTTCCTAGCACAACATTGCAATGGCGTCCGTATCGTTTCTATGTTATGTCGAATCAGCGTAGTTTATGAAATCTGTGGTGAGGAAAATGTCGAGAAATCGCCAGAGGTGCTATCAGTCTCGCCACAGAGATTACTTATAAATCTAGTCCTCTTAGCCCTGTCTTCAACACTTTAGGGTTGTGATTTGTATCATGGGGTAAGGGTTCTATTCTTAGTGGCCACGGTCCAAGCATTTTCTTGTCCTGAAAATTCTTTGATCCCCTCTGTTCCTCTAGCCTGCACTAACACCATTGCTGTCACTAAGCCAAAAACTCCAAATGTAGCTTCACTTCATTACAAGAAAATTCTCAAATGCGTTTAATCATGCCATTATATGTATTTAGACATATTTCTCATATATAAGTGCTGTCAGCGCACTTAACTATAATTGCATGCGGTGAAGAGCATGATAATATCTATTGCCTGAGATGGTGCTAGTGGTGACGGCAATGGTGGTGGAGGCAGTTGTATCAGTGCGATGTCAAGGTGTAAATGGTATCAAAGCATAGAGCATATGATTTAAGCTTTCATGCATCTGACCACTCACTTATGAGAAAAGCATCCGTTCAAGTTTTTTTTGGCAAATTCCTATTTACATCAGAATTCAAGTTATCATAGGTGTTCTTTCGCTTTTGAGTAGTTGATATTGTTTATCTTGAATTGCAACCATATTCTAATGCAAAATGGCGATATTCTATATGGATAGAATACAATTTTATTCTTTGCATATTAAATCAATTTCTTACCTAATCAAGAAGGAATTATAAGGTTGTATTATTCTGAAGCACATTTTTTGCCAACAGAAGTTTTTTTTTATAGTACAAGATTTTGCAGTGCATTCAATCATATCCATTGTGGGAATAGTTCTCACTCATAAGGTATCCTGAGTGGTCTTGGATGATAACACACACCCTCATTTTCAATGACTTGTGGAAAGTAGTGTGTGTTGGAGACAGAGACAAAGAGCCAGAACAACCTATCTCAGACAAAAAGTTTGCCATTTGGGAAAATAAGAGCAACAAAGCCTATGCATTAATTGCAACATCTATAAGTGAAGAGGTGAGTCACCATATTTCACCATTTTTAACTGTTTTCGAAGGCTTACAAAAGCTGAAAGAACTCTATGACTCACATTCTACACTTGAAGTTGTTCAACTCATGATTAAACTCTTCACTCTTGAATTACAAAGTACTGATCCTCTCGCTCTTGCATTCGAAGTAAAATCTATAATGCATGACATCAAAGCCACTATGGTTCAATTGGATATTCCTCTTATCGCTTTTCTCAAGGCACTTTATCCTACTTACTCTAATTATCTTGAGTCATTGCAGGCAAATGGAAATCTCAAAGATATTATCTTTTACTCTCTTGTGAAAAAAATTGCTGAAACAGAGAAAGCTTTTGGAAAGAAGACAACCCTTGAATCTTCTGAAGAGGTTGTGTGCCTTGCTCGTCAAGAAAGAATCTTGCCCAAGATTCTTCTAGAGGAAGAGGTGGACAAAGAGGAAGAAGAAGATATTTCAGAGGCAGGAGGGGCAGACACTCTCAAGGAGAAAAGTGAGATTTGCACTACATACGCTGCAAAATAAATGCATCACATGATGCCTCCACATGCAAGTTACCTTGGGACAAAATTGAGCAGCAAAGAAACCAAGAGAAAGGTAAGACTAATGACACAGACAAAGGTAAAGAACCTGAATCTGCTCATTATGTTGTGGCACAATGTAATATTGAAGTAAATGAAGATTTATTTAATGCTTCACTTACTTCTTGGAAAAATGATTGGTTGCTTGATTCAAGAGCAACTTGCCACATGACTCATAGAGTATTTTTTTGAAGAATTTAATGACAATGTTGATGGAGCACTATACTTTGTAGACTAATCAAAAATCAAGCCATCATGGATTGGCACAATCAGACTCAAATTGTCTAGTCTTCTAGACTTTCTTTTGCATCATGTTCTACATCTCCCACGGGTGAAGAAAAGCTTGTTGTCCTTGGTCTGCATCTGCCAGCAAGGTCACTCCATTCATATGTTTGATGGCAAGCTTGAGGTGAGAAAAGCATCTGACCACTCACTTTTCATGGGGAATAGAAGAAGAAAGGCGTCTCAAGCTGCAAGGTGCCTATGCTTGTGCACAACATTTCTCATACAATTCTCATTATGAAGAAGGTACACTTCCATCAAGTTTATTATGGCATGATAGATTTAGACATTTGAACTATGACAGCCTCCGCTTGTTGAAGAAAAATGGTTTTGTTGGTTTGCGTACAATTCCTAGGAAGCTTAAGCGAGGTGATGCTTGCATTCTAGGAAAGCATAGCAAATCAAGAGCACATAGAAAACTTCAACTCATTCATTCAAATTTATGAGGTCCAATGCCTGTTCCTTCTGTAAATGGAAATAAATATATGATGACATTTATTAATGACTACACCAGAATGTCTTTGGTTTATTTATTGAAGAACAAATCTGATGCTTTTCAAACATTCAAGAACTTTCATACATGGATTGAAAATGATGCATAATCTCATATTGGCTCTATTCACACTGATAATGGAAAAGAATACACTTCAAATGAATTTTAAAACTATCTTCACCAACATCGGATAAAACATTAAACAACTGTGCCTTATAAGCCCCAACAAAATAGTGTAGTTGAAAGAATGAATAGGACAATCTTAAATATGGTGTGCTCCATGATGTCTTTCAAAAATGTAAAGTTGATGTTTTGGGTTGATGTAGTTCTATGTGTTGTATATATAAAGAATAGATGTCCATCTAATGCTATTAGAAACAAGACTCCATATGAAATGTGGCATGGGCACATTTCTTTGGTAAAGCATCTCAGGTTCTTTAGTTCCACTTATTATGCCTTGATACCAAAGGTACATAGGAACAGACTTGGTGCAAGAAATCGTAAGTGTATCTTCCTGGGGTATTCAAACACCTCTAAAGCACACCGTCTCTATGATGAAGTCAATAAAAAGTTTGTTGTATCTAGAGATGTAATCTTTCTTGAAACATTCAATTTAAACTGACAATGTTGTTGAGTGGCAACTTGATCACTTGGATAGGTTCGCAAATGCAAAATCATTTCAAGAATTTGATAATCAGATTCCACATCTTGAAGGGGGGGTTTCTATTCTAGATCAACATGTGGAATCTTCTTTCGTGAACTCTCTCCCCCACATGAAACTCCAACAACGAAAGATACTTCAAGTGATGTGATTAATAGAATTGGGAGACTCAATCTTGATTCAGTCCCAACTCAATCAATGGAGCAGCCTGGACCATTTGAGAAAGGTCCCCCAAAGTGGCTGACAAAGATCCTTGAAAGCGTTCATCCTGATGAGGTTGGAAAGAGAGGAACTAGAAATTCAAACCAACAAAATGGAGGTGATGTAGATGACTCTAATTCACCTGTTGATATGGATGTTTCTTATGATTGTGAATTGAATTTGTCTACGGATTTCGAACCAACTTCCTTCAAAGAAGCTTCTTCTCATGATGAATGGAAAGAAGCGATGCCAAAGGAGTATGATGGCTTGATAAAAAAAGAGACTTGGAAGTTGGTTGATCCTCCATTAGGAACCAAACTATAAAGAACAAGTATAAAGTAGATGGCTTACTTGAAAAGCAGAAAGCCAGGCTTGTGGCAAAAGGTTTTGCATAGAAGGAAGGGGTCGATTATGAGGAGACTATTGCTCCATAGAAAAATGGGCTACCGTCCGAACACTCTTTGCCCTAGCAACTTAGAACGGTCAGAAAGTCCATCAAATGGATGTAAAAACTGCTTTCTTGAATGGACATCTAAAGAGAATGTTTTTATGTCCCAGCCTAAAGGATTTGTTGTGAAAGGAAATGAACATAAAGTATGAAAACTTTTGAAATCCTTGTATGGCCTCAAACAAGCACCGCGAGCCTCATATGAAAAACTAACTGAGCATCTTCTGCAACTCAATTTCAAACATTATGATCTTGATGATGAAAATTTATTTGTGAAGAAAGTTGGCAAAATATTTGTATATCTTGTGGTATATGTAGATGATATTTTGATGATAGGGAACAATGAAAGGTACATTGCATCCATAGAGAAGGAATTGGGGAAAGGTTTTGAAATGACTGATTTTGGCTATGTTCATTACTATCTTGGTATTGAAGTAACTCAACATCTGAAGTCCATATTTCTTTCTCAAAATAAGTACATTGGAGATCTATTGATCAGGTTTGGCATGAAAAAATATAATCCTCTTACTACTCCAATGGAACAAAACTTAAAGCTCACATCCATTGAAGGAAAAGAATTTGAGGATGCAACAAAGTATAAACAACTTGTAGGAAGTCTCAACTACCTAACTACTACCAAACCAGACATTTCATTTTCTATTGGAATCCTCTCTAGGTTTATGCAAAATCCTTGTGAGGGACATTGGTCTACTGCAAAAAGATTTCTAAGGTACTTGAAGGGAACTCAAGACTTTGGAATCAAGTATACATAGGTGGACGACTTCAGCTTGATTGAATACTTTGATTCAGACTTCGATGGAGACAAAGAAATTGGGGTATCTACTTCTCGTTATGCTATGAATCTTGGATCAGGAGCTGTCTCCTGGAGATCACACAAACAATCAGTTCCAGCAGATTCCACAACAGAAGCAGAATATGTGGTAGCAGCTGAGGCAACAAAAGGAATTATGTGGTTCAGGAAAATTCTTTAAGATTTGCAGGTTAAACAAATACAATCGACTCCACTCATGATTGACAATACCTCGACAATAAAGATGGACAAGAACCCAAAGTTCCATGATCGAACAAAGCACATCAATACTAAATATCATCTGATTTGACATCTTGTTGAGGCCAATACAATCCATCTCCACCATTGTTCCACTAATAAGCAAATTGCAGACATCTTCACCAAAGCGCTTGGAAGAGAAAAGCTTGAAAGATTCAGAACGATTCTTGGACTCACCAACATCCCTTCAGATTAAGGGGGGAATGTTGACACCTAATCATCAGGATTGGGTGAATAACTAAAATTGATGTAAATAAATAATAGAGAATATGAATAGTCACTGGGAGATGAAATGAACAGTCTCTCCTTCATGTATATAATAAATAACAACCTAAATGAATATCAATGAATTGTTTTTGAGGAGTTACTTCCTGGTCTCACAGATAAGATGAGAATTCTTAAACCCATAAAAATGTTTATTGCAGAATAGAGTTTTAGAATTTTGATATAATTTTTAATAATTATTAAGTAGTTGGTAGGATTTAATCTCTTTAAGATATTTTAGAATATTTTTAATAGTGTATCTAAATTAGATATTAAAATTTAGTTCTAAAATAGAATTTTAATAAATATTTTTTTTATAGAAAGTAGTTATGATTTTTTGGGCATTTTCTTGGAATATTCTAGGAAAATATGCAATATTTCAAGAATCCGAAATCTAGTTAAGTTATAAGGATTCTTGAGCAGACTCTATTGACAAGTCATGGTATTGTAGTAGAACCTATTTACAAATTAAAAATATCTACCATTGAATCTCCATGGTTAAGAATCTTGTTGCATATTATTTTTAATGTATGTATAATTTATAATAATATATTAATTAATATATCATAATATCAATCATATTAGTCACTCATTTAGATTCTCAAGAAATAATTTTATTTATTGCACTACTTTTAAATAATTACAAATCATATCATTAACATTCCACTACAACAAATCAATTATCCCAGAAATCTAAAATCTGAAATGTATGTATGTTTAACTTGTATATTATTTCCTTTTCTAAATTATTATTATTATTCTAAATAAATTTATAACTTAGTTACTTCTTCTAATCTTTTTAATTTTAGAAACTTGAGATGTATGATGAAGTTTTGATACTTAATAGAGATTGATGCCTATCATCATTTACCAACCATTTGATTTATATGATTGGGATACTATTATTTGGTTTTTTATTAATTATCATTAATAATATTAATATATGGTTGTATTATGCTCTATAAAATCATGTTAATTTAACTATTATACAACTTCTACGAGTAGATATAAATGCACATGGTAGTTCCAAAATGATTTTCTTAACCTTGAATTACAAATGTTTACCAAGTTCCTCTAAGAAATTATCCCTCAAGATGATAATAGACACTCATAAACCCATTGTGTAATTTTTTTATTTTTTTTTGCAAAAACTAATGCGAGAAGCATGATAAAAGGGACCAAAATTGTTCAAGAATTATGAAAGGATAAGACTTGAATTTCATGGATGCTTTATGGAATTTATAAAGGTTATTCATAGGATAGAAGAATGGTTTTTTTACAGCCTCTAATTCATGAGATCGTGATTAAAGATTGGGGTCTGACTTAACTCATCTAACTTTGGAAATTAAAAACTTGATTCCCTAACCATCTTCAGGCCCTACTTAAATTATTTAGAATTTTTGGGAAATCTCTTATCTATGTCATGGATGAGACAAGGGTACGTAATTCTAAGTGGTGATTTAATTTCACTTTTTATGTATGTAAGGTGCGGATTCCAACAACCCAAATTATCATTTTATCTATTTTCTTCTTAGAATCCTAGCACTAGTTAGCACCTAAACATAGAGCTAACCAAGCTCATCCTCATTTTGAAAAATGAAATAACTGGGGAGAGACAAACTCTACATGACTTGAACAATTCTTTTTCTCCTAAGACTTCTTGGAAGAAACCCTTAGATTTTGGAACTATGTTTCAATTGGATTGAACTTTTACCATAATATAGTTCTTCTGGATGTGCCCCTCCATAATGAAATCCGCCCAACACTTTCAAATTAAACACTAAAAGTATCATAAATGGGATTTTAATAAAAATGTTGAAAATTGTCTAGGTTCACTTGAATAATTCTATAAGAAAAATTTTATCCTTTCACTTTCATTCAAAGTTGAAAAAAAATAAGTCCATGATGATCTTATGATCCAAGGAAAAATGAAAAAATGACACTTGCCTCCTTGGGGAGGTATAATAATCCCTAAACAATAGAATCTCTTTGGATGGATTTGTACTCTTAATAAATACTTAAAAGGATGAACACTATTAGTTCTAGAACAAAATAATACAACTACATTTAGAAAAGGAATGTATTGGAACATAAGATGTAGGGTCATTTGGCTTCGGGTATGGGATGACAATACTAAATTCTTCCCCTTGTTTGCAAATTTCTAGAAAAATGTGAATTAAATAGGGAAAATTGATGGAGGGATGGCTCGACACTTGAAAATTTCACTAGTATTGCTCTAGAAGGGGTCATCCATTTTCAAAACCTCTTTCAAAGAGAAACTAAATTTCTATAAATTCCATCCTTTAGCTATATAGTTTCTTTACCAAAATTCATATAATTAGAAGGAAAAAAATACCATATGGTAGAGGTGGGAAAATAAGTGTAGGAATTTACAGGGTAATTTCCTCAGATATAACACCAAAGGAAATTTCTCACAAATAGACCACAGATCAATACACCAATATTCTTGACATGGTTAAAACCATCAAAGAGGGAAACAGTCCACTACCTGAGCCAATGCAACCACTTTAGGAAATTTATTAATAAAAGAAAGAGAATTTACATAAGCTTATCTCATGAACAATTACCCTATAAATGACCCTCCATGCTCTTTAAATAAAGATCATGGACCAATCATATGTTAAGCCATGGATCAAGTGTCGGCGATACCAAGGAGAGAATGAACCGTCGGATCACTTAATGTCTAGAACATATCATGACCATTGGATTGTAAGTTACAAAAGTACATAGTAAAGAAATACACTTTACCTAACTCTACACTGGACCAAGTTATACTTAACTATTTCCTATGTGTTAGAATATCCTAACAATAATAAATCCTCGAAACGTTGCATATTTCTTAGAAAATCAAGATCTCTAGGATAGATGGGCTACCAATATAATTACTTCTCAATTGGTATGAAATCACAAAAGAGGAGATATGCAAGGTTGTGGAAGCATCTCAACTCTCTAGAAATGTCCTATGCTCTTTCAACACTACTTTTATATAATTCATCCCAAATATAGACAACCCAAACATACTGGATAATTTCCACCCAATATCACTTCGTAATAGTATTTAAAAGAGCATATCAAAAATCATCTCTTCTAGTGTAAAATAAGTTATCTCAAAGTAGACCTCACTAAAGTATTTTGGCTTTCTTGAGGGATACCAAGCCCATGAGGTAGTAGGTGTTTCTTAGGAGGGTCTACACTAGTAAGAAAAAAAAAATGAAGGCTATGGTTTTCAAAACTCACCTATCCAAGGTCTCGATCAAGTTAGTTGGATTTTCTTATGTCTCCCCCTCATTTATTTAGTATTCAACTTACACTTTGTGGTTTATGTTATGGCTTGCACTAATTTGGAAAATTTTGTAGTCTTAATTAATGGGTCAGCTTCTTACTACATTGAATATTATAAAGAAATTTGGCAGGAATTGTCGTCATCTTCCATGATTTTCCTCATTACAACAGAAGGGCTAACTAGAGATGTTAGTGCTACATTAGCAAATGGTTCCTTTAAAGGTATCCTAATTGGTAATTCTTTCTTTTCTTTGCATTTTTATTTTGTATACAACATCCTTATTTATGTGATGGATCGTAGTGGATGTTGGAAGAATTGAAGGAATTCTTATATCTCTTTTGCATAGCCACAAGTATGATAACAATTTCTACCATATCTCTAGTAATTTTTTGTGGCTTCCCTAAGATGGAGAAGGTCTATATTTATCATATTTGCTATTCAAGGTAATCCACATTCACGTACATGATGAACTAATGGTGTCGAAAGCTATTCTTTATGGTGATGGAAATTTAGAGATCTATCACTATTTGGTGTTCCAAAATGATTTGTTATTCAAGATACCATCATATCCCACTTATGAAATAATAAATTATAACCATAAATAATGGGACATACAATATGCTTATAATTTAAAGAGAAAAAAAAAAACCAATAATTGTGATAGATCATTTATGGACCATATTGGCATGACGGGGGGGAAGACCTAATCTTTGTGAGTTTTCCAACAAAGCCTTGAAAGATATTGACATTAGCAACACTTGTTCCCATGTGAGGTGTCACCCAAGGTATTCAATGGGATTGCAAAACTGCGTATGTTATGGAAGGAATATGGGATATGGAAGACTATCTTGGCTTATGGAAATCTTACTCAACCCATCCCATATGTCATACATCACAAATATTTCCACAACTTGCACATGAATATTTTATAACTTTCCCTCATGCAATCCTACATTTAATAATTTTGTATAAGTTAATACTTATGCATCTCCCACAAATTTTACAAGGATCCCTCCTTCAATAGCCCCTCAACTATTTTTCATCAAATAGCTTTAACAAGAAATAGAAAATTTTGGATCCATCCTTTATATATTAAGCTAATCATAAAATGAAACTAATAGAGCGAGAGTGGAAAGAACACAATCCAAACTGAAATCCCACCTAAGATAATAATCATTAAAATCAACACTATACATTCAAAAAATATTTGAGGCCCAAAAATCCTGTGAAATCATTATATTCATATTAATCAACAACATAACATTAGATTTAGTACATAAGTTGAGAGAAGGATTTGGGAAAATAAGCTCAATTATTACTTCTAACCAATTCCATATGATTTAGACCCATACAAGACTTCATATAAAAAATTAGATCATAATTATTCATAATATCCTCAATAAACTCAGAAAATACTAAATAGGACAAACCATACTCAAATAGAGTCCCTAGAAAAAAACAATAAACTAGAATTCCCTCTAAAGCACTACAATTAGAGTTGAAGACAAACTTTAGAACCCCTTATTTATCGAAATCAACCTTTTTATCTTTGATGTTGCTTAGATCTAGCATTGAGAATCCTTTTCCAACTAATCTTTCCACCTCGCCCACTATGTCGTGCTTGCATGTTCCCTCCTCAATTGTCCATCACTCCATTATGGGTTTAATTTTCCACCTCACCCATGTCTAAATGCCCTAAAGTGTTGGAACATACTCTGTGAGTCAGAATACTAATTTGCATAAAAAGTGGTACCTACCCATGGTATTCACCATGGTATTTTAACTTAAGAAGGCACTAAAACTACTATAAATAATAGGCATTGTTGGACCATTTGAAGGACCTTATTGCCAATAACACAGGTTTACTTTTTTCGTCGGGGGAAACCATTGAATTCTAAGTTTTACTTCCCCATTCACTAGCGTGATATTTGTTGATAACCGAAATAAATCTCGATAAGAACAATGATCTTATTTTCCCCTATGCCACTCATTTTATCACATCCATGGAAATTATTGTCATTGTGCTAGTGGCCACATTTATCTTGATGGATTTTTTCTATGTGCCCCTCTACATATCCAACAAAGAAGACCAAAGCTTGATAGATTCAATAGGAGGGGTAATGGGGGCCAATGCACACCATTTGGTGCCAAAAAATGGTGATCATGGATTCAACAGATGTATAATCAAAATCTTCATAGTGTTTCCATTTGTTTTCATTATGGGCCTCAAAGCATAGATAAAATAATTACTCAAGTGTGTTGTTTATGACATTGATTTTGAAGAGGAGGGATTGCTCTACTTGCTTCCTAAGTGTAGCCACACCTTCCATATAGACTGCATCAATATGTGGGTTTTCTTGTACAAAATGTGCCCTATATGTAGAGCTAGTTAGGTTCCCATGAATAATGGGAATGAAATATGGAGACATAAACTGCCTGAGACTACACCATTACACCAGCTAGTGGCAGTGGTGGATGCAAGAGGAGAAATTGTGATTTCCATATATGGAGGTTCTTTTAGAGTAAATTTTGTCCAAAATTCCTCCAAAGCTAGTGGAATTGGGGATCGTTTTTATAGTGATATAAAGAAAAATGATGGGAATGGAGAAGAAGGTTACTTCCTAAATTCAAAATGGATTCCACGTAATGTAGTTAGAAGAGGAAACATTTTGCAAGGAAGTGACAATAAATTGACACATAGCTTTGTAGGATTTGGATATGTTGGGAGAATATCATTGTCAACCAAGGAAGTTGCAAAAGATTCTAGAGTATTCCCTCGATGCACATATTTGCAAACGATGTCAATCGCATTCTCATGTCCCTCTTAGTCCCTGCTGCATTGTCTAGTTGGAAAAAATTAATCAAATTATATGAGCATCATGGACTCATTACAGGGATTAAGATCCTTAATTTTAGTTTTGTGGAAGAAAATAATGACCATGATTAGAAATGTGTTCGCTATGAAAAAAGGATTAGAAGAGCCATACAGGTTTTTTGTTCTGGGAAGCCATGGAGATGTAAATACCTTAAATATCTAAAGGATCTCAACTGTATACTTCCCTTGGCTAAGGAAAATCTCATTTGATCTCTTCCACACTTCTAATCTCAAAAAATAGTATATTAAACCCATATCCTTCATTTCAAACTCTAAATTGATCTCCCTCTTACACCCATCTATGAGCATCTCATCCATGTAAGAAACATGTCATCTACATATATTGCCAATATTAAGGGGAAACCATATTCAAGCCCTGGGTGCCTACTTAAGCTCGTTGTTGTAGTTGCTACAACCCCCCTCCAAATTTTTTCACATCCTTTGATTTTGGAGCCTACCTTTTGTAAATAAGAGCTTATATTTCACCATCATCAAGTGCTCCTCTTGATGTTTATTATCGTAATCACTCATTCTTTCATGCAACACTTGTGTGATATTTTGGCTAAGTCATGTTACCAACAATTGCATCACTTTTGATGACAAGTTACTTTCCTCCAAACATAAGCCAACTCTTGTTCAGATATAGGATTGATTGCTAGTCTTGCTTCTCAGAATTGTATAATCCCTTGAGGATTTGAACTACAAAATCCTATGAGACATGCAATCATTGAGAAAAAAAAATATGGAATATTCCACTGAGAGTCAGCACTGTGCAATCCACTGAGCTAGTGTAATGCACAATCCCTTGTTACTAGAAATTGCATAGTCCTTTGTGCCATTGGAAAATGTAGTTCCCTAGAGTAATCAATTTCACATCCCTAAAAAACTGTAGGGAGTATGCAATCACCTATGGGAAAGTGGCACAAAGTTTCTAGATGTGATTTACAGACAAGTGTCACTTTCTCCTTGATTTTAGGTGTGAGTGTCATAAACCCTAACCTAATATTATTGGGGATAAATATATATAATAGATGCTTGTAGAACCCATTTTCACGCTCAAAATTGGAGTTGTAGCCTTCCCCATGAGGTCACGGAGCTTCATATTCAATTTGCAACACTTTTCCGGGTAACTTTCTAAAATGTTTCTTTTCACTGCTTTTTCTGTTGTTTTTTGTCGCTTTTGTGTTTTCATGTGTTGCTTTTCCTATTTATTCTTAGAGTTACTAGTGTTTATACTATGTTTACCTTGTATGAGTGTTTTCTTAGTCATTCATTTAGTTCTTAAAAGTGTCACATCCCTCCCAAGTTATTTTTCCTATCAGCAGTTGCTGTTGCTGGGTCTTTTTGTGCATGCATGATCTTCCTTTTGCATAATCATATATGGTAAATTTAATTATTGATATAGGTTATATTAATGCCAATATACAATTACTCTTTCCTCATCTTTAGATTTCAAACGTCCTTCTTTCCAGGACTGAACTACTACATCATCAAAACTAGTTGGCCTCTCCCACCATGCATTACACAATCATAAGCCTCAAGCTAACCCCTTTCCATTTGAAATTGAAAAAAGCATAGCCAATGTCTTGCTTTAGCTACATGTTGCATAATCCAAGTCATTAGTGGCCTAGCCTAGCCACTGAGACTGTGCGATGCAAAATTCTCTCTCTCTCTCTTCTACCAGCTTAGACTACACATTGTGTAGTCTCAAGCCTCAAACCATCCCTTTAATAGATGAGAATTCACAATCCTCCTCTTTTACTATGAATTGCATAATCCGAAAGCCTAGCCCTCCCTCTTCCAACTCAAAATTGGGCTATATATCTCCTCATCATTGTGTTGTTACCTTTTGATTGATTGATGAGTTGATTTGTCTAGACCTAACTTGTTTTTTCCATGAGTGCATCTCCCACCACAAGTACTACAGGATTTTATTGCTTCTTTTCAATAATATAAAACACCATTCCTCTTAAGATATTAGCATCAAAAGAGGCTACAGAAAGTAGTACTAATGAGGTGGTCAAAATTCCTTCATCCTGAGATCCCTTTCTAACTGATACACAATTTTACATTGAAGAGGACTCATATATCACATGGCATATTGTTAAGATGCATTCATGAACACAAAATTTAAAGAATATTTTTAAGATAGAGAGGTTCATATCAACATTTGACAGTCAAGACTTAAAAGGATTACTTGCAGATTCTCGACTTTACCTTGTGCAAATTTTATGAGATTGATTCTACAAGGTTTCAACACCAAAAGCACTTGAAAAAATGTTTTAATAATTCACAGTATTATGTTGCCAAATTTATAGAAAAAATAATATTGAATCCTTCCCAAAAATATGGTTTTATGTGTTGTATCATATTGTCTCTCATGGGAAGATGTTCAATGGACTGATCTTGTGTCTTATCAATTGAAGATAAAGGTAAATAAGGAAAAAAATACACCAAAATGAAGTCAATAATAGTTCTACATGTCTTCCTACCTACTGGATGGTACATGTTCGCATAGTGCTTGCATTGGAATGGATTGGAAATGGACTTCCAGAGACCCTCCTATCCATATATATTGCAAGTTGTTGGAAGAATGCAGCTGCAGCGAAGTCTTTGAAAAGTTTGGTGACCATTTCTTCAGGGTCCTATACCAGATGATATTTGAAGAAGAGGCCCCTTACATGTCTCGTGAGGAAATGAATATAATATCAAAAGTCACATATTGGTTCGCCTCACCAGATGACACATGCCTCAGATTTTCCAGTGACCAGAAACCATCTCATACCTTACTGATGTATGCCACTGATAAAATAGTCATGCAAGAGGTCACATACCATCTAATCATAGGTTTTTCCACTTTGTTGCAAATGAATAAGAAAGAATCATGGCCTAATCTTCCCTTATAGGTGGGATCTTACATGATTAAAAACTTGAAGGTTGCAGAAAAATAGAGCGAAACAATTGGAAGACTTCAAACTCGGTACAATAGACTATCATCAATATGATCCAAAAGGATTTTGTAAGAATAATTGTGACAAGTTACACTTTATTTGGCCATATGGGACTTATGCTAGGTCGAAAGAAGAAAACATGAAGAATCGTTGTAATGTATCTCGGTCATGTGCACCAGGAGATGAGGTAAGCCTTTCCAATGTAGTTCTAGAACAAGGTGTTACTCAGGAGGAAAAGAAACCAGAAGAGCACTCTCCATTGAGTACTAAGTATAAGAGGAAGGTTCCCCACATCCCAAAAAAGGAGCAAAGATGAAAATTCAAGGCATATCTATGTGGGAATTAAGGAATTGATGGGGGGGGGGGGGGGGGTGAATCAATAATATAAGAAAATCTTAATTTTGTTTTCTTACTGTGCTTATAGTTCCTTCTTATCTTCTTTCATATGTGAAAGCATTCATTCATGAAGTAGTAAATCTTATAAAATTTTAGAACCAATACTCAAACAACAATCTCATGATGAGCATACATTTGACATGGTGTTTTCATGTGGAACCCCAAAGGGAAAATCCCACCAATTTGTTGTTTGTTTTATGATGTACTTTCAGAAACAACTTAATTACATCTTCTTTTTTTTAAGCACTCACTAATTGGAGGCGCCAAGTCCTTTTGTTTTACAAGCACCAACTTGCCAAGAGGCACCAACCTCTTTTGTTTAGTAAGCATCAACTTGCCAAGAGGCAGCAACCTCTTTTTTTAAGTAAGAACCAACTTTCCTAGAGACACCAACCTCTTAAGTGTGTATGCACCAACCTATCACTACCATTGTTTTACTGTTTCATACAATTTTCATATTGAAAGCATAGGCATACAAATTGCAAGTAAAATAGCAACTTAATGGTTGTTTGCAGATTCAACTTCTGCACTTTACTTTCTGAACACTTGTGGTAGCCTTCCTCTTGTTGCCCACTGCAACACTTTCTCCATGATCTGCTTTCTCTGCTAAGGGCTCTCCACTATTTCACCATAGCACTACCCTTGCAACACAATGCTCCAATTCACAACTCACTTCTCTGCTCTTGCACAAGTATGCTCACACTCCACCTTCGCTCAATGGAGGTTCACAATTTTATTCACGTGCTTCTCTTGGCTCGATATAGTCACTTTCATCATCACTTATTGCAATGCATGTACCCTAGACATGGGACCCCATTCTTTTGTTGATCTACACACACTCCAATTCAATCATTCCATTAAACTTATAAGGATGGGCGACAATCACTTCTCTGTCATACAGATGACTGTTATATACCTAGTGGGGATAATATGGGGTACCAAGGGAGGTACCCAAGGTAATAATGTAATAATGGGATGGACCATAGTAATAAATAAGGTGGTTAACCCATGTCATGTAAGGGACCACAAGTAGTTAATAATAATGTAATGGGCCCATGGTATTAGTTGATGGTATGAGGGAACCATGGTAATGACCCATGGTATTGTATGTATGAGGCCTATATAGAGGCTAGAGACTCCACATGGAGAGATATGATATGAAGAGAAGTATTCTTGTATGAACAGGCATATGGCTTGTGGAGTGTTCTCCTTCCTTAAGGAGTGAATGTATGGTGTTGCCCTACCATAAGGGTTTGATCAATAAAGTATCGTTTCATATCATTTCTGGGTTTATTTTCATTGTCTTGTATTTTCATATCAGATCTATAGTATTTCTGGGTTAGATCTACAACAAGTGGTATCAGAGCTATTTCATATCAGATCTATAATATTTTTGGGTTAGATCTACAACAATGACTCTCTATGTTATGTATTAACTCTCATTCCTCCTTACATATTTCACAGAGGCTCCCCATACTTCTTTATCGTTCATAGATATCTACCTGTACATCGTCATGGAGTCTCTATTTTGCATTTATTTACAATGCATACACGGGATGCCTTCAACCACCAATATTACAATTCTTCATTCAAAAACACAACTGCCAATTAATAGATCTTAATGGCTCCGTATGGCACCATATCATAGCTTTTCATTGCAGTGTTGTGTAGTGGTGTAACGCTATGGAATAACCAATTGCCAACCTTCGATCAAGTCTAGCCCTGTTATATCTCCACCATAGGACTTGGTTTGGTGACCGAGTTCCAACCATATGAAAGCCCCCTTTATTGGCATTTTTTATTTGTGGCCAACATGCCAGCAATCACAATCCTATGATTGTTGATATCCGATCTTCAAGCTCCTTCCACTCAGCTTGTACGACATATTTCTCACCGTAGCACCGAGGGAAATGACCAGGAGCTTGGCCTTAAGGCACTAAGTCTTTCAAAACTTTGTGAGGGGACTTTGGTTCCTATATAAAGTTTCATGTCCTTGGTTTCTTTTCTTTTCTCTAGACCATGCGGTTACCACATTGGAGCCCCTTATCGGTGATTTCAACTTTGTGGAAATGTGTGATCCCTCAAAAATCACTAATCATCGATTGTTGATTGGCATATATGTTCAACCATACCCTCTAGTTCCCTTAAGCCTTTTTGACCACCTGCTATCCCGCATCTGAGAAAAACTTCGTTTTGGCACATGAGCCAACCATTGCAAACCTCCGATCATCGTTTCTTGATGTGACATCATCACTACCATGTGACACCCTCTATGTGGTGACATGTGTCACTCGGATATGGCCCATTAGGCCTCCAAAAATGGTTGAATATGCTTACCACATGTCTTTCTATATCACCACATGTTGCTGAAATCAACTGCTACTTGGCCTTATCAGATTCATCACATCCTGCCATGTGTCCTCATCAGAGCTCACCACCAATGTTGTCTTCTATCCTTATCAAAGCCTACCATATGCTTCCATGTGTCCTTCATAGAGGAGAGGGAAATGGGCCTCCTCGACAATTTAACAAGGAATGTAGGGTCCTAGCTTATCCCTGATATTGTAAGACCTCCGACATGCGAGATTGTCGAAAAGAAATTCGTCAGGCCCTCCAACATGAAACTTATTGGGACCTCTGATTAAGATTCACTAGGACCTCTAATCTCCGATATTTCTCACTACACAAGGCCTTAATCATCCTAAACTTCAGCAAGCCATATCTCTCAAACCACAAGTCCATTTATGGACTTTTGCATGTCGTTAGAAATATCTTTTAGAGCACTTTATAATGAAAGGAGTTTGATTAGCCGTTAAGCCCAACATATACCTTAAAATTAGGCTTCAAAGTATTTACCTATCTAGAATCACAACCACCAAGGCATGAAGCCCAATCATCAGGTTGAGCCTTGTTTGACATCAATGTTTACACTTACGGAACTAGCCACCTTCACACCATCAAATTTCCAACAATATCTCCCTTTGGCATTGATAGAAACAATGCAAAATCCCCTTTAGCTTGGCATGGTCTGCTCTAATACCAAATTTCTCCCCCTTTGACATCGATGGCAAAGAAAACTTCACTTTCACTCCCCTTGAACCAATGCAACCTACTCTTCCATGAGTTCCTCCTATTGAGTAGCTACCACCTCCTACCAAAATGAAGTCATTTGGTGGGAGGAGTCACAACTCCTATATGTTGTTTGAGATACTCAAATCGTTCTCTTGCAAGTGGCTTGGTAAATATATCTATCAATTTCTCTTTAGTGGGCACATATATAAGTTTAACATTATTGGCTGCAACTTGTTCCCTTAAGAAATGATACTTGAAAGGAATGTGCTTGATTTTTAAATGCATGACTGGATTCTTTTAGATATTTACATATGAAACATGGGTACCATTCCTATAAACAACTCTTACCCTCACCATTCCCTCCGACATCCTTCCTTTTCACCACCCTTCTAGCTACCCTCCTTCAACAAGAGGTAAGAGGTCATTACTCGCCTTTCTTCCAATCCATTGACTATAGAACGTTGTCACCAAAGAGAATTTGTGTTTCATTTTTTGAACGGAAAGAAAAAAATAGAAGTACTTCCTCCTCACTATCCTCTTTCCACAAGAAAAATAAAGAAACAAAAAGTAGTTCCTCCCCACTATCCTCTTTCGACAGAGTGTTGCCTATGCTCTTCCCTCAAACAACTTACAAACCTACCTCTCGAGGGACATGAGTAGCCACATTATCCTTGTTCTAGAAGGTATTTCTTGCTTTCTTCCATTAAACGATAAATTACAAACAAGCATAGCTCTCATGATAAAAGAGTGAGCAATAAACCTCCTCTGAGGAGTGCGAAATATAGTTTTTTTTTTTGCAAGAACTAATAATTGAGATATGAATTGGAGAAATAATTTTCTTACTCACACAATTTTGGCGAGTAGTAATGACTGGTAAGCCTACACATTTATTTTTTATCCCAAATAAATGCCAAGTAAAACATAAATAACAGTGGAAAGTAATTCTCACTTCGCATATTTATTTACATCTTATAAGTAACCATTAGCAAGCATACACATTTATTTTTTTCCGGGGAAAATAGAATCATACACATTTATTGTTGTCAAGGAGAACATAAATAAACGTGTAAAGTAATTTACAATGGGGATATTTATTTACATCTTATTAGTAACCACTAACAAACATACGCTTTTTTTGGTTTTACTCCTAGGCAAATGCCAAGGAGAACTTAAATAATGGTAGAAAGTAATTCTGAGTTGAAATATTTATTTACATCTTATTCTTATCCTTTTTTTATGCAAATAAAAAGAATGACTTGATGTATGCATCCCTATATATAGAGAGAGATTTCTTAATATGAAGGGGATGTAATAACATTTAGTGTGGAAAATATAAACCATAAATGGAATATTTCAATGCTTGTTAAATAAATATAATGTAAAACAAGTTTAAAAAAAATTATACTTAAAATATTTTATTAGTGTATTACTCAAAACCCAACATGGTATAAATATATCTCACTCTTAATGTACCAAGAATTAAGAGGAATGAAATATCTTAAATTGTAAATCTTTACTCAAATTTTGCACTTAAAAATGTTTGATTTTTTAGACTCTTAAATTTGTAAATAAATCTATATTAATTTACAAATATATGTTAATTTAGTTATGTTTGATCTTTCTAGACTTGTAAATTTGTAAATAAATCTATATTAATTTACAAATATATGTTAATTTAGTTATGTTTTATTTTATTTGTGAGACTAATCTTTATCGTTAGAACTTGACGTTAGAGTTATTTAAACAAGCCTCTACCAATGATATGGGATGTTAAACGTCCGGTTTTCAATTTTATATATATAAGTTTTCTTCTATATAATGAAAAACAATAAAATGGATATGGGTTCCATTAAATGGCAAAAATTTAAATGGCTTTATTGGCACATAAATTAGGTTGGAAAAGCCTCCCTTGCAACACCATTCCAAAACCTTACAAGGGAATTCATTGATCGACTGAGCCACGATCCAATTCCACATCCCTCATCCCTGGGAGAAAATTGGAGCCGTGCCGGGATGATTCTTTGGTAATATATGGGGAGAGCTTGCATCATTTCTGCGATCTTCCTTGCCTAACCAAAGAGCAGTCTCTTTTTTTGGAATTCGATCTTCATTTTCTAGTTTTGCGGTTTGGAAAATCTTTCCTAGACTCTTCAGACCCTTCGCTTGAATTTGAAGTTCTTCCTTCTTGGCACTCTTATCTTGCAAAACCATCCGGCACACATTTGAGAGGGTGACTTCAATGTCATGGACATTTACTTTCTAAAGTGAGTTCATAATCAATTCTCTGTTCGACCCTAAAAATGCTTCCACATCAGCTTCACAATAATTCTCCTCTGTACCTCGCTGCTGTCTCCAAAGTGAGTTTATAATCAATTCTCTCTCGGGCTTTGAATTAGCTTCCAAATCACCTTCAAAATAATCCTCTTCCATACTCAACGTCTGTTTAATATCTTCTACTAACCCTAGCAGTGCAAAAGGACATGTTGCTGCTGTGAGTAAGGATTTTATGAAATGTATTTTGCTTCTGAACCATTCAGCTATAAATGGCAATCCCAAATATATGGCCTTCCTTCCAAGTTCTTTTTGTTGGAAATAATAATCTCAATCACCGCAATAAGTTGGACAACAAACATACTTTCTGCAAGTTGCGTCTCAGCTTGAAGATAGAAGGACCAAAACCAGACGCGAATCATTCAGAAACTCAAAAGAGGCATTTAAAGAACTTATATACTTAGATAAGCAAATATGGGCAAGCATTAATTCAACAACGTTATTGTCGGTTGAGTTAAATATGAATGTAAAATTTATTTTGATATTCAACAACAACATCAAAATTAATTTAGCTCTCTCATCAATTAAATGTAAAAATTGTCCGTTGAGTTAAATATGATTGTAAAATTTATTTTGATTAGGAGAGCATAGAAGAGTAAGACTGTGTAGAGAGGTTAAAGAGAAAGTAGAAAAAGAGAGCAAGTCTCTGTGGAGAATATCGTGGAGCAATTTTTGGTGGGCGCCTAAAACAGCGGTTACTGTGTTTCACTGTGTAGTGTTGCTTAAGTTTAAATCTTTGTAAAATATTATTTTACTTTGTAAACTACTGTCTCATCTAGATGTATTTTCATGTTCAAGAAATGAATACTAAGTTGTGTGTTGCTCCAAACCTAACTTGTTAATTTTACTGCGAGTATCCTTTAAGTCCCTTTAAGTCTCTGGAATAGTTTAGAAGTGCGTGAAATTCAACCCTGGAAAATAGTCTCGTGGTGCGCGAAGGTAGCTCTGTGAAATCATCGTAGCCCTACGCGAACCTAGTTTCACCAAAGCTATAACTCTTTGCCTCTCCTCTCCGCAAAAAAGAAAATCAAATTCGCACAAATATTTCTGACATGGTATTCGAGCGGGTTAAACTCTATTAGTGTAAAAACAGGTGTTTTTACTAATAGTAAAAATTGTTTTTAGGGCAGATTGTTTTTTAGCAATTTACGAGCAGGTAGAAAGTTTTTTTTATGCTCAAATGAAAACATCATGAACAAGTTTGACTAATCCTCAAATACCTTAGTTTAATGTCAAAAATTATGATTATTAGGCTATTACAATGAAGACCCTGTTTTCTTCTCAAGATATTTGGGATTTGGTGGAGAATGGTTTTCAAGAAGCGAATGCAACAACATACAGTGTCTTATCTAAAAAGAAAAGAGATGTGCTAAAGGACAATAGGAAGAAGGATTCGAGAGCGTTGTTTTATATATTTTCAAGTAGTTCATGAAAGTATTTTCCCAAAAATCGCTGCAGCAATGAAGTCCAAGCAAGCATGGGACATCCTCCAGACAGCCTACTAAGGCATGGCAAAAGTCAAGGCAACGAAGTTGCAAATGTTGAGGAGAGATTTTGAAACACTTTGTATGAAAGAGTCTGATAATATAGACTCATCTTTTACACATATAAGTGGGTTGGTTACTTAAATCAAATCTCATGGTAAGACACTTGAGGAAAGAAGAATAGTTGATAAAATTTTGAGAAGTTTGCCAGCAAGGTTTGAGGCCATTGTTGTGGCCATAAAAGAGACAAAAGATCTCTCATAGTTTTCAATAGATGAGCTTAATGCATCACTTATTTATCATGAACATAGACTAAATAGAGCAGGGAGCTCCTCATTGTATCATGCCTTCAAAGCACAAGTATCATTTGGTCAAGGTCGAGGCAGAGGAAGATCATATGCTAGAGGAAGAGAAAGAAGCCCACACAAAGGTGGAAGAAGCAGCCCCTCAAGCTCAAATGGAAGAGGCAGCGACCAAAATCCAAGTCAAGACCCAAGCCAAAATCAAGCACAAGGTCAGAGGTATGATAAATCTCAAGTTCAATGTCATTACTGTAAGAAGTGTGGTCATTATGCAAATGAATGTAGAAAGAAGCAATATGATATTAGTAACAAACCAAGTGTAAATTTCACAAGAGAAAATCATAACCATGATAGCATGTTTTTAGTTTGTAATGTAGCACAAGAAAAATAGAGCAATATATGGTATCTAGATTCAGAGTGTAGCAACCACATCTCAGGAAACATCAAAATGTTTTCTGATCTAGGTGAAAGCGTGAAATTTAAAGTGACATTAGGGACTGATAGTAAAGTCTTTGTCATGGGAAACAGAAGGGTTAATGTCCTAACAAAGAAGGGGGAGAAGAAACATCTCTGATGTTTACTTTGTCCCTGGTCTGAAACATAATCTCATGAGCGTTGGATAGCTCATGCAAAAAGGTTACAATGTCTTCTTCAAAAATGGTGTTTGCACAATTTTGGAAAGGCCTCCAAGTAGATAGTTGATTGCAAAGGTTCAGATGATAGATAATAGAATGTTTCCCCTGAAAATAATATCAGATTTGCAGAAAGAAGGTGCACAAACACAACTATCTATGAACTCACAAGAAAATGGAAGAAAAGGGGCAGCTGTCACACAAGTAAACTTTCAAGCGAAGGTAAAATATGAAAACTAGTTATGGCACTTGAGATTTTGACATCTCAACTTTGGAGATTTGAATTTGCTGCATAGGAAAGACATGGTGAAGGGTTTACCACTCATAGAAAAACCAGACAACATATGTGAAGGATGTATCTTAGGCAAGCAACATAGGGAGGCATTTCCGGTAGGAAAGTCAGTGAGGGAAAAGGCACCTTTGGAGATTGTCCACTTAGATTTATGTGGACCAATGCAGACACCACCAATTGGTGGCAGTCACTATATATTGATCTTCATAGATGACTACACAAGGAAGACATGGGTCTTTCTCCTAAAACAGAAAAGTGAAATGTTTGAGCGCTTTCGACAATACAAGGCTCTTGTTGAGAAGCAAAGTGGACATTAAATCAAAGTCCTTAGGACTGACAGAGGTGGACAATACATCTCCAATAACTTCCTTCAATTTTGCAAGGAGCATGGAATTCACAAGCAATTTACAACAAGATATACACCACAGCAAAATGGTGTGGCAGAAAGGAAGAATAGGACCATTATGGAGATAACAAGGAGTATGTTGAAGGCAAAGCATTTTCCAAATGACTATTGCACTAATGTTGTCGCTTGCGCAACATATATCTTGAATAGATGTACAACCAAAAGTGTCTAGAACATTGTTCCTAAATAGGCATGGAGTGGAAGAAAACAAAATGCCACTCACATGAGATATTTTGGATGTGTGGCTTATGCACATGTCCTGGATGAGTTGAGAAAGAAGTTTGACAGCAAGGGAGAGAAATGCATAGTTGTTGGATACAGTGATGAATGCAAGGCATACAAACTCTACAATCCATTAACCAAGATCAACAGAGATGTGTAGTTCATAGAAGAGGAAACATGGGATGGAAGTTTAGAAAAGACAATCAATGTCAAAGCATGCATATCACATGAGGACAGAGAGGAATTAACTGCAGCAAGTAATTCCTCAACAGTGACTCCCTCTACTCCTATTCAAGAGCAGCAAAGCACGCAGCAAAAAACGTCATCAACAAATAATAGGACAGTTTTGCGCATCCAAGCAAGTGCTTCTCCAAGCACATCGCGAAGCGCGACACCAAGTGACATATCAAGTCCATCTTCAGCAAGCACAAGAAGGCCAAAATTCAGAAATTTAAATGAAATTTATGAGGAAGATGAAGTTGATAGTAGCACAATTCTGAATTCCTTATTTGCATTATTTTGTCATGTAGATGACCCAATCCACTTTGAAGATGTAGTCAAAGAAGAAAAATGGGTTGCGGCAATGGAGGAAGAAATAGAAGCAATAGAAAGGAATGACACATGGGTGTTAGTGAGTCTTCCTAAAGGAAAACATGTCAGTGGAGTAAAGTGGGTCTACAAGACCAAAAACAACATTGAGAGAAAAATTGAAAGGATCAAAGAAAGACTAGTTCTCAAAGGATACAAGCAGTAGCATGGAAGAGATTACGTGGAGACATTCGTGCCAGTCACGAGGATGGAGACAATGTGCGAAGTTGTGGTGATTACCGCGCAACATAAATGGACAATTTATCAAATGGATGTAAAATCAGCATTCTTGAATGGAGTGCTGAAAGAGGAAGTGTATGTCGCGCAACCTCCTAGTTATGAGATTGAAGGAAAAGAAAACAAAGTATATTGGTTGAAGAAAGCTCTTTATGGATTGAAGTAAGCACTGCACACATGGTACAACATGATAGATGCTTACTTGTTGGACAATGTTTCAATAAATGTGATGGTGAGCCTACTCTCTACATCAAAGAGAGTGAAGGTAAGATTCTCATTGTCATCTTATATGTAGATGATTTGATCTTTACAGGCAGTGATGATTTCCTCATTGCGAAATGACTGACTTGGGATTGTTAAGATATTTTTTGGGAATAAAAGTGAAGCAAATAGAAAATGGAATTTTTATCTCTCAAGCAAAGTATGTGGTAGAAATTTTGGAGAGGTTTAAAATGTCAAACAACAAGTGCGCACCAACTCCAACTATCATAGGGTTGAAGTTGAACAAAGAAGATTGCAACAGTAATGTCAATCCAACATTATACAAAAGCATGATAGGCAGCGTGATGTATTTGACCGCCACTCGGCCAGATATAATGTATGCAGTAAGTTTGGTGTCAAGGTTCATGGAGACACGGAAGGAGACACATTGGCAAGCAACAAAAATGATTTTGTGGTATGTCAATGGGACAAAACAGTATGATGTTTTGTACATAACAACCAGTGATTTCAAGCTGGTTGGTTACACTGACAGTGATTGGGCAGGCAATGTTGATGACAGAAAGAGCATGTGAGGATATGTTTTTCATTTGGGTTCCAGAGCCATTTCATGGGCGTCCAAGAAGCAACTGGTAGTGTCATTGTCAACAGCAGAAGCTGAATATGTCCAACAACAATAGTATCGTGTTAGGTAGTTTGGATGAAAAGGATGTTGAGGGATCTTCGTCATGACCAAGAGGGTGCGACAACTATTTTTTGCGACAACACCTCTGCAATTGTATTGTCAAAGAATTCTGTCTTCCACAAAAGGACCACGCATATTGATGCTAAATATCATTTTATTAGAGAGTTGATTAACAATGATAAAATTGTGAAATTGTGTTGCAGCACTGCAGGGCACAGAAGCAACTTGTTGATATTTTCACAAAGCCATTGACAGGGGAAAATTTTGCTTATCTCAAAAAATATTGGGGAATTGTCAATGGCGGCAGTTGTGATTAAGGGTAGTGTTGGAAATAATAATCCCAACCACCGCAATAAACAGTCGATAGCAGCCATACCTATTAGACATGCTTTTTGCATGTTGCTTCTTAGCGTGAAGATAGAAAGACCAAAGTCAAACTCGAACCATTCAAAAACTCAAAAAAGGCATTTAAAGAACTTATGTACTTAGATAAACAAATATGGACAAGAAAACACTAGCACCTCTCTGATCACACTCAACAACAACATCAAAATTAATTTCGCTCTGTCATGAATTAAATGTAAAAATTGTGTGTTGATTTAAATATGAATGTAAAATTCATTTTGATTAGGAGAGGGAAGTCTCTGTAGAGAAAATTGTGGAGCAATTTTTGGTGGGCCAATAAAACAACTGTTACTGTGTTTTACTGTGTAGTGTTTCACGTAAGTTTAAATCTCTCTAAAATCTTATTTTACTATCTCTCTAAAATATTATATCTCTGTCTTTGTAAAATCTTATTTTACTTTGTAAATGAGCCGCAATCTCATGTAAATGTATTTTCATGTTAAAAAAATAAATACTATGTTTTGTGTTGTTCGAAACCGTAAAATCTTATTTTACTTTGTAAATGAGCCGCAATCTCATGTAAATGTATTTTCATGTTAAAAAAATAAATACTATGTTTTGTGTTGTTCGAAACCTATCTTGTTAATTTTATTGGGAGTATTCTCTAAATCTCTCGAATAGTTTAGAGATGCCCGATATTCAAACTTGGAAAATAGTCTCATGGTACGCGAAAGTAGCTCCGCCTCATGGTGAAAATGGATTCTCGAAAATGGATTCTCGAAAGTTATAACTCTCTGCTTCTCCCTTCCTTCCCGAAAACCAAAAAATGGATTCGCGAAAGTTATAACTCTCTGCTTCTCCCTTCCTCCCCGAGAACCAAAATCAAATTCGCCCAAATATTTCTAACACCTTTGCCGCTTGCCTTTCAAACATGTAACCAATTGTCTGCAGCGTATTGCTTCCATAACCAGCAGCGCCCAGCAATTTAACCTCAGATTTAGCTTCTTCTATAAACCCACCCTTGTCACCTTGTACATACCGATTAAGGCGATCTTTCAAAACCTGTGCAAGTTTTTCTTCTCTTTCCTTTTGGAAGCCCTTCATATTCTCTTTTAGTTTTTTGATATCTGTCTGTCCACCTTCAGTAAACATTATCAAAAGAAAACAATGAAGCCATTGCAAACTGACCTATATAGTCTTCAAATAAGTCGCTTCCGAATAGCATCGCAAAAATTGCCGCTGGATCTATCATTATTTCCATTGATACACCTGCCTTTCCATGTGCGTCATATGATGCCCGCTGTGCTGGATCACTGAGTACTTGGTACGCTTCTCCTAATACCTGCAAATTTTGTGACGCTTGAGGATCATTTGGATTTTTATGGGGATGAACTTGCCTGGCATTCACGTAATAAACTTTCTTGATCTCTGTTTCAGTGGCCGTTGGGCTGACTCCTAACACGTCGTAGTAACCTGCCTCAACCATTTCTAAAAATCTAGAGCAGATTAAGATAATCGATGTCTTCCCCGATAACAGCTTCTTCCTAACGCTAGCAACGGCTCTATTAACGTAGTTAGTTTATATCAAACCCAAGACCTATGTATGTTATTTTCTTGGAGATAGAAGTTGAGAACACAAAGGTGGTTTGTATTCGAAGATGATTAAGAAGTATTAACATTGTGATTACCTTAATTATATTGTTCAGTTATTTTTTATTATTTTTGGGGGTATGTTATAATTTTGGGAGAATTTTTTGGGGGGAGAATTTTGGCTTTACATTTTTTTTTTAATTATTTATCCACATTATCATTATAAAATGTCCATATATATCGTGATGGTAGTTATTGATTCGATAAAGTTTGAAAAATGGTGTTAGATTTAAATAATACGAGGAATAAGTCCATTTGTTTTAGAATTTTAATATAAAAAATGGTGTTAGATTTAAATAATACGAGGAATAAGTCAATTTGTTTTAGAATTTTAATATAATTTTTAATAATTATTAGGTAAATGGTAAGATTTATTTTGATAGGATATTTTAAAATAATTTTAATATTTTATGTAAATTAAAGATTAAGTTTTATTTTTAAAAGAATGATGTTTTCTTTGTCAAGAAAAATGTTATAGGAAATTAGTTCTGATTTTTTTGGGTATTTTTCGGATTCTTGGAATATTTTAGGATTAATGGAAAGGGTAAGGTCCAATAATTGACATCACCTATGTCGTGGAACTTCATAATATTATGAGAATCCAAAATCCACTTAAGCTAAATATTTCGAGAATCCATAATATTTTGAGCAAATGATATTGATAAGCCATGGTATTGTAGCAGAACTTATTTACAAATTAAAAATTTCTAGGATTGAACCTTGTTGTATATTTTTTTAAAACATTGTAAGTATGTTTAACTTATATATTATTTCCTTTTATCAATAATTATGTGGTAAAGCATTTCTTTTTCAAAACAACTCCACGAGATGCTCTTTACTGGTCTGTAGCATTGAAGATTTGAATGAGTATTAGACGATTGAAATGTCTTGAGCTCTTGGATCTCACCCTGAAGTTTCCACTGATTCCTTGTTTTGTGCCGGTTTGTTCAACCGATCGCCTAAAATGAACTGCTTGTGTTATATAATCATTCCCAATCCGAGTAACGTAATGGATGGTGTCACGAATCCCATGTTCAAATGGTCTAATGATTGCCTCCTTGTGTCCTGTTGTGTCCCAGCGAAATTGATTGAGAAGAATTAAGAGGACCTTTCAAAAAATGTGAGTTTGATGGCCTGGACAATCAAGCCTTATTTTTGTTTCTATTTAAGAGGACTTTTATGAAAACATGAGTGTGATGGACATTCAAACCTTATTTTTATTTTTGTTTAAGAGAAGGATATTTACAAAAACGTGAGTTTGATGCCTTACAAAATTGGACAGTCAAACCTTATTTTTGTTTTTGTTTAGAATAACAAATACCATACTGGCTAGTTCTGTTGGGTAAGTACCATGACCCTATCCGCTTAGCATTTCATTAGGCTTCTTCTACGCATTTCATTAGAGTTTTATTTCTCTTTATCGATTCTAGGTTAGTTTTTGACTTGCAGTTCTTGGTTGGCTGTTGTTTACAGACGTGGTCGCTTTTATTGTCCCACAATATTTTGACCTTGTTTATGGAATTCAAACACCAGTTTTGTCCTTTGTTGAAACTGATCCAACTTTGACATCATATGCACCGGTGGAATATAAGCAACATAGTGGTTATTCTTTGTGGTGGATACACTGCCTTTGCTTTAGAATAAGTAACAGATCCAGCCATTGATTCTGCAGGAGTGACAGGTCTACTGCTTTTGCGTGGGAATAAAGAGGCATTGTTTCTCCAGCATTAAAGCCAAAGATGTATATCTAGATATATTGGTCCAGATATCTACCAGCAGCAGAGAAAACCCCAGCGAAAGTAGTTACATCTACAACTAGACGGGCTCAAAATAAATTTTGACTTCGTTGCTTAGCACATTGTTGGAAATAATAATCCCAACCACCCCAATAAACAACCTTATAGCAGCCATACATGTTAGACACCTTTGCAGCCATACATGTCAGACATTTTTGCAGGTTGCATCTAAGCGTGAAGATAGAAGGTTTGAAGTCAGACGTGAACCATTTAGAAACCCACCAAAGACATTTAAAGAATTTATGTACTTAGGTAAACAGATATGGTCAAGCATTAATTCAACAAGCTTGCCCACACTCCAAAAACCCCTAGGAGACTCTGATCACACTCAACAACAACATCAAAATTAATTTCACTTTGTCATGAATGAAATGTAAAATTGTATGTTGAGTTATATATGAATGTAAAAGTCATTTTGTATGAGTTAGACTATGTAGAGAGGTTAGAAAGTAAGAAGTAAGAAAAGAGCAAAGTCTCTGTGGAGAAAATGGTGGAGCAATTTTTAGTGGGTGAGTGAAAATAACAGTTACTCTGTTTTATTGTGTGTTACTTCGGGCAAGTTTAAATCTCTTGTAAAATTTTGTTTTGCTTGGTCAATGAGCTGCAGTCTCATGTAAATGTATTTTTCATGTTTAAGAAATGAATACTAAGTTTTAGTGTGTTGCTTCAAACCTATCTTGTTGATTTTTCTGTTAGTATTCATTAAGTCTACGGAATAGTTCTGTGGTGCACGAAATCCAAGTTTGGGAAATAGCCTCGTCGCTGTGCGAAGGTAGCTCCGTGAAATCAACTTCACAGTGTACGAACCTAGTTTCACGAAAGTAGCTTTGCGAAAGTCATAACTCTCTACCTCTCCCCTGGGCAAAAACAAAAATTAAATTTTCCAAATATTTCTAACATGGTATCAGAGCACGTTAAGCTCTGTTAGTGTAAAAACAAGTGTTTTTATTAACGGTAAAAATTATTTTGAGAGCGGATTGTTTTTTAGCATATTTACCAGCAAGTAGAAAGTTTTCTTTTACTCTCAGAAATGGAAACATAAAGCACAAGCTTGACTAATCCTCAAATACCTCAGTTTAATGGAAAGAATTATGATTATTGGGCTATTACAATGAAGACCATGTTTTCTTCTCAAGATATTTGGGATTTGGTGGAGAATGGTTTTCAAGAACTAGTAGGCAGCAACATACAATGCCTTATCTCAACTAGAAAGAGATGTGTTAAGGGACAATAAGAAGAAGGATTCAAAAGCCCTGTTTTATGTTTTTCATGCAGTTCATGAAAGTATTTTCCTAAGGGTTGTACCAGCAACGAAGTCCAAGTAAGCATGGGACACCCTCCAGATAGCCTACCAAAGCATGGCAAAAATCAAGACAACAAAGCTACAAATGTTGAGGAGATATTTTGAAACACTTTGTATGAAAGAGTCTGATAATATAAACTCGTTTTACACACATGTAAGTCGGTTGGTTACTCAAATCAGGTTTCATCGTGAGACACTTGAGGAAATAAGAATAGTTGAGAAAGTTTTGAGAAGTCTGCTAGCAAGGTTTGAGGCCATTGTTGTGACCATATAAGAGATAAAGGATCTCTCGCAGTTCGCATTGGATGAGCTTAATGTATCACTAATTTCTCATGAACATAGACTAAATAGAGAAGCAAGCTCCTCATTGGAGCATGCCTTCAAGACACAAGTATCATTTAGTCAAGGTTGAGGCATAGGAAGATCATATGCTAAAGGAAGAGGAAGAAGCCCACACAGAGTTGGAAGAAGCAACCCTTCAAGCTCAAATGGAAGAGGGAGCAATCAAAATCCAAGTCAAGGCCCAAGAAAAAATCAACCACAAGGTGAGAGGTATGATAAATCTCAATTTTAATGTCATTATTGTAAGAAGTATGGTCATTATGCAAATGAGTGTACAAAAAAGAAATATGACATTAATAACAAACCAAGTGTAAATTTCACAAGAGAAAATCAGAATCATGATAGCATGTTTTTAGCTTGTAATGTAGCACAAGAAAAACAGAGTGATATATGGCATCTAGATTCACGCTGTAGCAACCACATGTTATGAAACATAGAATTTTTTCTGATCTAGATGAAAGTGTGAAATCTGAAGTCACATTAGGGACTAATAGCAAAATCTCTGTCATGGGAAAAGGAAGAGTTAATATCCTAACAAAGAAGGGGGAGAAGAAATACATCTCTAATGTTTACTTTGTCCCCGGTCTAAAACATAATCTCATGAGTGTTGGACAGCTCATGCAGAAAGGCTATACTATCTTCTTCAAAAATGATGTGTGCACAATTTTGGATAGGCCTCCAAGTAGACAGTTGATTGCAAAGGTTCAGATGCCAAACAATAGAATGTTTCCCCTGAAAATAATATCAGATTTGCAGAAAGAAGGTGCACAAGCACAACTATCTATGAACTCACAAGAAAATGGAAGAAAAGGGGTAGCTGTCACATAAGTAAAGTTTCAAGCAGAGGTAAAAGATGAAAACTGGTTATGGCACTTGAGATTTGGACATCTCAACTTTGGAGGTTTGAATTTGCTGCATAGGAAAGACACAGCAAAGGGTTTACCTCTCATAGAAAAACCAGACAGATTATGTGAAGGATGTATCTTGGGCAAGCAACATAGAGAGTCATTTCTAGCGGGAAAGTCAGTGAGGGAAAATGCACCTTTGGAGATTGTCAACTTAGATTTATGTGGACCAATGCAGACACCATCAATTGGTGGCAGTCACTATGTATTGACCTTCATAGATGACTACACAAGGAAGACACGGGTGTTTTTCCTAAAACAGAAAAGTGAAGTGTTTGAGCGCTTTCACCAATACAAGGCTCTTATTGAAAAGCAGGGTGGACACAATTAAAGTCCTTAGGATAGATAGAGGTGGAGAATACATCTCAAATAAATTCCTTCAGTTTTTCAGGGAGCATGGAATTCATAAGAAATTTACAACAAGATATACACCGCAGAAAAATGGTGTGGCAGAAAGGAAGAATATGACCATTATGGAGAAGGAAAGGAGTATGTTGAAGGAAAAGAATTTTCCAAATGACTATTGGGCTGAAGTTGTCACTTGTGCAGCATATATCTTCAATAGATGTCCAACCAAAAACATTCAAAACATTGTTCCTGAAGAGGCACGGAGTGGAAGAAAACAAAATGTTACTCACATGAGAGTGTTTGGATGTGTAGCTTATGCACATGTTTCGGATGAGTTGAGAAAGAAGTTGGACAACAAGGGGGAGAAATACATATTTGTTGGATATAATGAAGAATCCAAGGCATACAAACTCTACAATTATCCATTAACTAAGAAGGTAATAATTAACAGAGATGTGCATTTCATAGAAGAGGAAGCATGGGATGGAAGTTTAGAAAATACAATCCATGGCAAAGCATGCATACCACATGAGGACAGAGAGGAATTAACAACAACAAGTAATTCCTCAACAATGATTCTCTCTATTCCTATTCAAGCGCAACAAAGCAGGCAGCAAGCAATGCCATCAAAAAATAATAGGACAGTTTCACGCAGCCAAGCAAGTGCTTCTCCAAGCATACTGCGAAGCGTGACACCAAGTGACATATCAAGTCCATATTCAACAAGCACAAGAAGGCCAAAATTCAGAAATTTAAATGAAATTTATGAGCAAGATTGTTGGGTCCCTATAATACTAGTGATTACCCCATTACTGTTGTAGTTGTATCCCTTATTAATATTGTTGCGCCCCTATTGTCCCCATATTTTTATTACTGTGCCCCATAGAATCCCTCTATTGTTATTTCTATGGCCTTATATTATTATTGTTAGGTCGGCTGGGTTATATTGTGACTTCTTAGACTCCTATATATAGGAAGGAGGTTTTGTCATTTGAATCATCCAAGAATTGTTCATTTGTGTAATGTAAAGGAGGTTGCCCCCTCAAAGAGACTGGATTCTAAGGCGTTCAACTATCTTTCCTATCATTTTGTGAGCTGGTTTCATAACATTTAGTATCAGAGCTTTGGATTCTAGAGTTTCGCTGCTCTAAATAGGTCATTGTGGCATTTTCACTATAACTTTTTTTGGCGACATTTCAGAAAAAAAAAAAAAAAAAACCCATTTGAGAAGAAATCGCATTGAACCTCGGGTCCGAATTTTAGAGTTTTTCGTGCTATATTTGTGGAGATATGATCTGAGAAGTTGGTCTTTTTGTAGACTCCTGAATTACATTCCAAACAGGTGACCTAGGGAAAATGAGCATGAGATTGAAGATTCGTAAGAAGCTACAGAAAGAGGACGGACTATTTCTTTTGTCTATTTTTCAGAGCCAAAGGTCGCAACAAGGACATGTGGCATGCCGTACCAGTTTGCTTTACTAAAGTAGTCTATAATCAGGTCACTGTGGGAGATTTGGCATAACTATTCCTTGGAGAATCCAATTTTGATCAGACTGGTGGCATTGGAAAGAGGACATAGAGGGCTACTGCAGGTCATAATTTTAAAATTTGATGATCCGAAATTACAGAGATACATTAAAGGCAATATCAAGCTCCTTCAAAGTGAAAAAAGGTGTGTAGATTTTTTTAAATTTTTTCTTAAGCTTGGTTTGAAAAAATATTTTGAAGAATTCAAAAGGCATAATAGAGCATTATTATCAATAACTGATGCCCCGAGGAAAGAAAATGCAAACACCTAGCAAGCAATCTAAAAGCGCTAGCATGACTCATGAAGAAGAGGAATAAATGCTACATGATATATCAAAATTACAAGACCAAGTGCAACAAATGTCACTCTCACAAAAGCTAACAGAAGCCAAGATAAATGGCGTGGAATCTAAGATAAAGGGCGTGGAAGCTAAGATGAATGGCATGGAAGCTAAGATGGATGATTTGAAGACAGACATGGAAGAATTGAAGATAAATATGAATAATTTGCTACAAGAAATGGTCGCTAATGGTGAAAGGGTAGTAAAGGAAACTCATGATGAGAACAAAAGAAATGTTAATCATGATTCCATAGACTCTAATGTTGAATCGAAGACCCACCATATTCCAAAAATCGATATGAGAAATTTTGATGGCAAGGACCCCGCAACATGGATATTACAGATGGAGCAATTTTTCGATCTCAATAATGTGCAAAACACACAAAAGGTATGTATTGCAACTTTATATTTGAAACCAAATTAGTTTGTATGGTATCAATGGCTTTGCTCTCATAAACAAATTATCACTTGGGCAATTTTTATGGAAGAATCGACAACACATTATGAGGACACAAAAAACAACACTTTTTTTAGCCAATTGATAAGTCTCAAAGAAAAGGGTTCAATAATAGAGCACATTGAGGAGTTCCAAAAATTGAACATAAGAGTAAAAAATATTCCAGAGGAGCATAGGATTGATGTGTTCATAGGGACTTTAAAGGATAATATCCAACATGATGTTCGCCTTTGGGAACCTGATTCATTAAAGAAGGCATTCAGGTTAGCAAGAAAAATGGAAAGCAAAATTATGGTAACCAGGAAGCATACCAGTCACAACTATAAAAATGGAAGTGTTGTTACCCCTAGCCTTCCACAACCTATAAGGTTGACACCACAAAAATTGGAATAAAAAATAGTAAAAGGGCTTTGTTACAGTTGTGATAGCAAACACACTAAATGTCATAAGTGTGTTGAGAAGAAATTATTCTACATAGATTGTGAAGAGGAAGAAGAAAAGGAGCAAGATAGGTCAAAAGAAGAGGATACACTCCATGAAAAAAGCATAGATAAAGAAGAAATGAATCTAACCATATCTTGTAATGCATTGGCTAGAACTACCACTCCTCAAACCATCAAGACAGAAGGACAAATCAAGAAGAAAAAGGTAATAGTGTTGATTGATTCAGGAAGTACCCACAATTTTATTCATTGTAAGGTAGCAAAAAAATTTAATTGCTTCCTATATCCAGCACCAGAGTGTCAAGTGATAGTTGCAAATGGAGGAACGATAAATTGCTCTAGAAAGTGCCATAATATCAAGCTATCCATCGAAGAATATCTATTGACGAGCCCAACCCTTTCCATTCCAATGGGAGGTGCTGATGTTGTACTAGGAATCCAATGGCTACAGTCCTTGGGTACAATAGCTTTTAATTTTCAAAAAAAATTCATGAAATTTTCTACAGAAGGAAAGGATGTTGAATTAAGGGGTATTGTAGGGAAACTACGAAAGATAATCAGCTCTAACTGTATGACAAAGCTTCTAAAAAAGGAACAAAGAGGTGTAATTGCACAATTATGTTCGCTAAATGATTCCACATCGGAATCATCGATTTCTCCAGATCTACAAAATGTCTTGGACAATCACTCTAAGGTATTTGAGACTCCCAAAGGTCTCCCACCTATTCGTGATCATGATCATGCTATTCATCTGATTCTAGGAAGTGTTCCTCCAAACATCAAGCCGTACAGATATCCCTATGACCAAAGAGTGAAATTGAACATATGGTTGCAGAAATGCTAGAGGCTGGTATAATTCAACCTAGTCAAAGTTTTTTCTTTGCTCCAGTAGTATTGGTGCACAAGAAGGATGGATCATGGCGTATGTGTCTGGATTATAGGGAGCTCAACAAGCTCACTATTAAAGATAAGTTTCCCATTCCTATCATTGATGAATTACTAGATGAATTACATGGATCAATTTACTTCACCAAGTTAGATCTTCGTTCAGGATATTATCAAATCAGAATGAAGACTGAAGACATTCCAAAAACAACATTTAGAACTCATGAGGGTCATTATGAATTTTTGGTCATGCCTTTTGGCTTTCCCAATGCACCTTCTACATTTGAAGGTTTGATGAATTCCATTTTCAAACCCTTCCTTAGAAAATTTGTGTTAGTATCTTTTGATGATATACTAATCTACAACAAGTCTTGGAAGGATCATGCTGAACATGTTGATAGGGTGCTACAACTATTAGAGGAGAAACAATTATATGCAAAAATATCCAAATGTTTCTTTGGAGTACAAGAGGTGGAATATCTGGGTCATATTGTATCTCATGAAGGAGTTAAGGTAGACCTTAGAAAAATTAAATCCCCACATCCATACAACATCTGCAAGGATTTCTCTGGTCGACAGGGTATTATTGCAAGTTTGTTAAGAATTATGGGAGAATAACAACACCTCTAACAACATTATTGAAGAAAGATGCATTTTCATGAACTCCAGAAGCAACAAAGTCCTTCAAACATCTTAATGAGGCAATGTGCCAAGCACCGATCTTATCTACACTCGACTTCACAAAAACCTTTATTGTGGAATGTGATGCTTCAGGAAATGGAATTGGTGTCGTTTTAAGGCAAGATGAAAGACCCATTGCTTTTGAAAGTCGTCCAATCAAGGGAAAGTTTTTACACAAAGCTATTTATGAGAAGGAAACGTTGGCAATACCACATGCACTTAAGAAATGGCAACCCTACCTAATGGGAAGACATTTCAAGGTAAAAATGGATCATGATAGCCTTAAATACTTTTTAGAACAAAGATTATCCTCTAAAGAGCAACAAAAGTGGGTCACAAAGATGTTGGGTTATGACTTTGAAATCATCTACAAAAAAGGGAAGCAAAATGTGGTGGCAGATGCACTCTCAAGAAAGGATGAGGATTTGGAAGCATTGTTGTGTGCCATTTCTATTATCCAACTAGATTGGATAAACGATGCAAGGGAGGAATAGAAGAATGATGAAGAAGTGTGGGCACTTATTCGAAAGTTACAAAAAGATTCCAATACATCTGATACATTTAGCTGGCAAAATGATTCGTTATGGTACAAAGATCGCTTATACCTTTGTAAGAATTCACAACTCAAACAAATATTCTTATGGAATTGAACACTTCTCCCTTAGGAGTGCAATCAGGATTTTTAAAAACTTACCACAAGGTTAAGAAGGAATTTTTTTGGGATGGCCTTAAATCGGATATTCAAAAGTTTGTGGTGGAATGTTTGGTTTGCCAACAAAATAAAGTTGAAACAATTAAGACCCCGGGACTATTACAACCTTTATCCATTCCAGGCCAATGTTGGGAGGAGGTTTCAATGCATTTTATCACAAGTTTACCCAAGTCCGAGGGAAAGAGTGTCATCACGATGGTAGTTGACAAACTTACCAAGTATGCACACTTTTGTGCATTATCACATCCATTTAAAGCCAGTATAGTTTCTAATGCATTTATGGAAACAATTCAAAAGATACATGGAAACCCAAAGATTATTGTAAGTGACAGAGATCCCATTTTCACTGGAAATTTTTGGACATAATTATTTTCTTGTCTTGGTACTCAGTTAGCTCATAGCTCATCTTATCATCCTCAATCTGATGGGCAAACTAAGATAGTAAACAAATGTTTGGAAGGATATCTTCGTTGCTTTGTATCTAATAAATAGACGCAATGGGTCAAATGGTTGCCTCTGGCTGAGTGGTGGTATAACACTTCCTTCCATACATCAACAAAAATGACCCCATTTATGGTACTTTATGGATATCACCCACCATCCATCACATCATATTTAAGAGAAAATTCTAAGGTTCAAGTAGTGGAACATCACATCGAACATCAACAACAAGTCCTCCAACTCTTAAAGGATAACCTCGTGTTAGCACAGAATAGAATGAAACAATAGGCATATCAACATCATAACAAAAGAAATTTTGATGTAGGTGATTGGGTATTCCTACGGTTACAACCATATAAACAAATGTCCCTCAAGCAAGCTAAGAAGGATAATAAATTATCACCAAAGTATTATGGTTCGTACAAGGTGTTGCAAAAGATTGGTACTATGGCATACAAATTGGAGCTTCCTGCAGCATCTCGAGTGCACCCAGTTTTCCATGTTTTATGTTTAAAGAAGGTTATAGGTGACAAGCTCCCAGTTCAAACAATATTGCCAGAACTTGACGAGGAAGGAAAAATTATATTGGAATTGGAAGCAGTCACAGAAACAAGAACTCCATAGCTACGAAATCGATCAATTTCGGATTATCTCATCAAGTGGAAGAACTTATCCGCTGAAGATTCCACATGGGAGGATGAGAATTTTATACAGACTTATCCAGAACTACTCAAGCATTGAGGACAACACTTTTTTGAAGGAGAGGGGCATGTTAGGTCCCTATAATACTATTGATTACCCCATTACTGTTGTAGTTGTATCCCTTATTAATATTGTTGCACCCCTATTGTCCCCATATTTTTATTATTGTGCCTCATAGAATCCCTCCATTGTTATTTTTGTGGCTTTATATTATTATTGTTAGGTCGGCTGGGTTATATTGTGACTCCTTAGACTCATATATATAGAAACGAGGTTTTGTCATTTGAGTCATCCAAGAATTGTTCATTTGTGTAATGTAAAGGAGGTTTCCCCCTCGAAGAGGCTGAATTCTAAGGCGTTCAACTATCTTTTCTATCTTTTTGTGAGATGGTTTCATAACAAAGATGAATTTGATAGTGGGGCAGGTCTGAATTCCTTATTTGCAAAATTTTGTCATGTAGATGACCTAATCCACTTTGAGGATACAGTCAAAGAAGAAAAATGGGTTGCGACAATGGAGGAAGAAATAGAAGCAATAGAAAGGAATGACACATGGGAGTTAGTGAGCCTTCCGAAAGGAAAACATGTTATTGGAGTGAAGTGGGTCTACAAGACCAAAAGTAACATTGAGTGAAATATTGAAAGGCACAAAGTGAGGCTAGTTGTCAAAGGATACAAGTAGCAGCATGGAAGAGATTACGCGGAGACATTTGTACCAGTCGTGCAAATGGATATAGCGTGTGCATTTGTGGTGATTTCTGCACAACATAAATGGACAGTGTATCATATGGACGTAAAGTCAGTGTTCTTGAATGGAGTGTTGAAAGAGGAAGTGTATGTTTTGCAACCACCTGGTTATGAGATTGAAGGCCAAGAATACAAAGTATATCAGTGGAAGAAATCTCTTTATGGATTGAAGCAAGCAACTGGTGCATTGTACAACATGATAGATGCTTACTTGTTGAACAATGGTTTCGACAAATGTGACGGTGAGCCTACTCTCTACATCAAAGAGAGAGAAGGTAATATTGTCATTGTCGTCTTATATGTAGATGATTTGATCTTTATAGGAAGTGATGATTTCCTCATCACTGATTTTAAACAAGTAATGAAGAGTGAGTTTGAAACGATTGACTTGGGATTACTAAGATTTTTTTTCGGCATAGAAGGGAAGAAAACAAAAAATGGAATTTTTATATCTCAAGAAAAGTATGTGCCAAAAATTTTGGAGAGGTTTAAAATGCAGAACAGCAAGTCCACACCAACTCCAACTCTGATAGGGTTGAAGTTGAGCAAAGAAGATTGCAATAGCAATGTCAATCCGACATTATACAAAAGCATGATAGGCAACCTGATGTATTTGACCACCACTAGGCCATATATAATGTATGTAGTAAGTTTGGTGTCAAGGTTTATGGAGACACCCAAGGAGACACATTGGCAAGCAATGAAAAGGATTTTGAGGTATGTCAGTGGGACAAAACAGTATGGCGTTTTGTACACAACAACCAGTGATTTCAGGCTGGTTGGTTACACTGACAGGGATTGAGCAAGCAGTGTCGATGACAGAATGAGCACGTTAGGATATATTTTTCATTTGGGTTCCAGAGCCATTTCATGGGCCTCCAAGAAGCAACCAATAGTGTCACTGTCAAAAGAAGAAGCTAAATATGTTGCAGCAACAGCAGTAGCGTGTCAGGCAGTTTGGATGAGAAGGATGTTGAGGGATCTTCGCCATGACCAAGAGGGCACGACAACTATTTTCTGCAACAACACCTCAGAAATAATTGCATTGTCAAACAATTATGTCTTCCACAAGAGGACCAAGCATATTGATGATAAATATAATTTTATTAGAGACTTTATTAACAATGATGAAATTGTGTTGCAGCACTACAGGTCACAGGAACAACTTGTTGATATTTTCACAAAGCCATTGACAAGAGAAAATTTTGTTTATCTTAGAAACTGTTTGGGAATTGTTAATGGCGACAGTTGTGATTAAGGGGGAGTGTTGGAAATAATAATCCCAACCACTGCAATAAACAGCCTGACAACAGCCATACATGTCAGACACTTTTGCAGCCATACATGTCAGAAATTTTTGTAGGTTGCATCTCAGCGTGAAGATAGAAGGTCTGAAGTTAGACGCAAACCATTCAGAAACCCAACAAAAGAATTTAAAAAATTTATGTACTTATGTAAACAGATATGGGAAAGCATTAATTCAACAACCTTGCCCACACTCTAGAAACCCCTGTGCGACTTTGATCACACTCAACAACAACATCAAAATTACTTTCGCTATGGCATGAATTAAATGTAAAATTGTATGTTGAGTTATATATGAATGTAAAAGTCATTTTTTATGAGTTAGACTGTGTAGAGAGGTTAAAGAGTAAGAAGTAAGAAAAGAACGCAAGTATTTATGTAGAAAATGGTGGAGCAATTTTTGGTGGGACCGTGAAACCAACAGTTACTCTACTTTACTATGTGTTACTTCGTGTAACTTTAAATCTCTATAAAGTTTTATTTTGCTTGGTGAATGAGCCGCAGTCTCACGTAAATGTATTGTTCATGTTTAAGAAATGAATAGTAAGTTTTAGTGTGTTTCTCCGTACCTATCTTGTTGATTTCGCTGTGAGTATTCATTAAGTCTCTGGAATAGTTCCGCGGTGCATGAAATCCAGGTCTTGGAAATAGCCTCATTGGTGCACGAACGTAGCTCTGCAAAATCAACTTCACTGTGTGTGAACCTAGTTTTGCGAAAGTAGCTTCACGAAAGTCATAAATCTCTGCATCTCCTCTCCACGAAAGAAAAAATTAAATTTGCCAAATATTTCTAAGATGGATGGACACCTAGCCATATGTAGGTATGATCCCAATAGTAGATTGATGTGTAAAATCCTTTAAACAATTTATTTTGAATACATTTTCTACCAACTTAGCTTTTGTTCATACTGATGGGACTTTCATACAATCACTACGTTCAACTGCCCAAAAGATCGAACTAACAACAAACCTATGTGCGTCTTTTGATACATCTCATTGTAGGGTCGGTTGTTTTAAAAGCTCAGTGTGAGTGTTTTGATACATCTCATTACAATTTTTAAAAATTGCTTCTATTCAAGCTAGAATTAAATCCCCTACTCATTGTATTTGTATTCTCTAGGACTGTTAGTGTCAGTGTCTTCACACTACCACCAATGATAAAAATTCACTCTTTTGCATTCATATTAGGAGTCCCATTCACAATGAGTAACATTCCATTATGTCATGGATCAACTGATCGTAGGGTTCATTTCAGTTTTTTCCCTCATGACATATATTTGTTGATCTCCTTTCATTCGTTTCAATCCATGATTCCTGTATATTTTTAGTTCATTTCATCATTTTGGTTTTAGGTCTAGGGTTTCAGTCTCATTTGGTATTAGGGTTTTACCATGATCAATTTTTTTTTGCTAATAAGGGTTAGCAAACACATGACGATGATAATAATCATCAGAAGAGTTTTAAATCTCTTAAATTTGTAAACTTAATAAGCTTTTACCTCAAAATTAGTTTTGAGGTGAAAACAGAGCATCAGTATTTGATTTGTAACATTCATGTAATTTTATTGATCCTATATGTAATAAATATTCATATGCTACTCCTGGTCACTTGGTGACATTTGCCAAGTACATGCCACTGCAAAAGGACAAACAATCGAGCATCAGTCCACCTGTCAAAAGCCAAAAAGTCAAATATTAGAAAAATAGAGTATTTCAAGAAAGAAAATAGACATTATAAAGTGGGTTTTGAAGAATGAAAAATCAAAGGTTGAAAAGCTATTTAAATATCATCTATATCTTATGTCATTTCATTGTTGAAAGTTTCAAGTGCTAAAGAGAGCCAAAAATGCGATTTTGAGTTGTCATTGAGCAAAGGGAGGAAGTTATAGCGTTTTTGGAGAAATTTGAGGGCGTTGCATACCTGGTAGTTGGCGCTGCACACCTGGGGAAGTCACACAGTGTAAAATAGAATGTGCGCTGCACATAGAAAAGGCGCTGCGCACCTGAGAGAGGACGCTGCACACTTGGCAGCCAAGCTTCCAAACGTGCCAAATTGCTCCAAATTGCACTAAATCACCTCAAATCTCCCAATTTGCTCCATTGCAAGTAAGTATCATTGCTATTCTTGCTCAAAGGAATTTTTGCAATCAGTTTTTGGTGAGTTTGTCTCTTAAGAAAGTAAACCCTATTTGTCACCAAAATATCTCATAAATTCAAAAGCCCACTTTTTTATTGTTGTTTTCCCCCCATCTAGTTGTTGTTCCCTAAAACCTATTCCCCGCACAAGATTCCCTAAACATTATTCCCTCTATCTTTTCCCCACTTCATACATATACCCTAAACCCTATCATACTCCCAAACCCTACACTATTAACCTTACTTATTCCCTACACCCTTATCCCATTCTTGTGCACCCTCACTAAATTTCCTATTTAAAATGTCTTCATACTCATCATACCCTCGCTCACCAATCCATCACTCCTCATTGACCATAAAGAAAAATAGCAGTAAAATGAATGGAGAGGGACAGTGAGTATGAAATGGAGGAAGATACCCATAGTGATAGTGTTATAGACATTTTTGTGCCTTACAGCATAGAGCATGAAATGTCAATAATCTAAGGGATCCAAAGTCCCTAAACAAGTTGTTCTTACCCTCAGAGGAACAAGGTCAGCAAACCACAGCAATGCAAATCAGTTCTCCACTGAAAAAGACTCAAAAACAGGTCAATTTTGGATCAAAGCAGTTGCTCCAAAGGCTACCTGCGTTGCATAGCAAGTGCAACAAAGGCTACCTGCGCTGCATAGCAAGTGCAACAAAGGCTACCTGCGTTGGGCGTACTTTGACATGTGGAGGAATATTTTTCTCAATGTTCCAGTGCCCAGGAAGCTTCCAAAAAGACACTTGATCATAAGATTCGCCTAATGATGAGTTAAGAGCTTCTAAAACTCCAAGTGGAAGGCAGAAACTCCGAGTGAAGAACTGAAGAACAACTGGAGTCGAAGAGGACAACAAGTCACACATCAAGCTGACTTATCTTCACTCCAAAACTCTATATAAGGATCTCATCCCATGGGATTTGGAGGCGGGAATTTAGTGCAAATAATTGCTGTTGGTTTACAATCGAGAGTATTGGGTGATTGCTTGAGGGAGGTGAAGAAGAGATTTCTCTCCGTCGGGAAGGTGATGCTGGATTGGACCTCTCATGGTTGTATCACCGCCTGAACCTTACTTCCATATATTAATAAAGCATTTGAGGTTCTTCTATTCGCATGTGTTTCAATGGTGTATTGTCTTACTTGCGTCTTTGATTTATGCTAATCCTTGAATCGATTATGAATGCATGCTTCTTGTAGTTTCCTTTTCTTGTCTTATTTGCAGGATCTCGTGTAGCTGGGCCCGTGAAAAGACTTGGAGCTGGGAGCAAGCGGCAAACAAAGGAGATTGGATCGACCATTTGCGCAAGACATCGGTAAGTGGATCTCTTCCTTTTATCTCTTGCATGTCATAAAGAAGAAACGTTAGATAGCTTTGCTTTCAGCTGTTGCTAAGGACTGTCACCCTTAGAGTGGGTTAGGGTCATTCCGAGTTGGATACTTTCCCCCACAATAGACTGGCGACTCCGCTGGGGAGCGTGTCTTGTTGGTAGCTTGTGTTTCTTGCTATTCATTTCTCAAACAAAGGAGTACCGAATCGAACTGCATTCGAGTTCTTCGAATGCAAAGTAGAGGGCAGCTACTCTAGCCCAGTGCTGGGCATGTTTATGATTTGAAGAGCTGATCCACAAGGACTCTTTTAAGCTCTTTGTGATAGTGTTCATCTTCCTTTAATCATCCTCTAGTGTATACTTGACTGATAGCCTCTGATTTGGCCAAAAACCATTCATTTTTGAGCAAACTGTGACCCGGAATCTGAGAGAGACGAGAGTTGTCTCGTCAGTGCAGCTGCAACAAAGGCTACCTGCACTGCAACGCAGGTCCCGAAGGGGCTACCTGCGCTGCATCTCAGATTGACAGTGCAGCACCTGCGCTGATCCAGTTTTGCCTTGTGCAACTGGGATTCCCCACTGTCTGTTGCCCAGTTTCCAGTATTGTTTTTGCAGCCTGTTGTCAACCTGTATACCCAGCTGAAACCACTTGTATTTGCCTTCATTCTGCCTCAGTTGTATAAAGAAACCGTGATTGTTCTTATTGTATTTCTTGCTGTCATTCACAATTTCCCATAACGAAAGTGAACTAGTCTTGCTATGACCTCTTGGATCTAGACCTATGAGAAAGTGTCGTTCTGATTCTAAGAGCTAGTTTATTGTTGTTCATAGCTGCTTGAGCATTTGCTTTCGTTATATGGTTCGAATTTCAGTATTTCTTGTGTTGAAACGAGTGAATCTTAAGGTGTTATTTTGATTATTGGACAAACACTTGTTTGCTTTCGCTTGAAATTGAATTCGAAATTATACAACAGCTTTCTTTTTGTAATACACCAAACATTAAGGAAGAAGAAAAGAAATACTTGCATTGTGCATGTGCATTTTGACAGTTTGCATGTCGATTTAGGAAAAGTGCATCAGTGTGTGCTCTATGATCTGTTTGAAAAGATGATGTCTTTCTTTTCCTTCAGTAGTTAAGGTTTTCATAAGTTGAAAGAATTGAAAAAGCTTGCTTATCATTCTTAGACTGCATTTAGGAGTTGTATCATACATCACGTGGTGATCCATAAAGGCAAACTGCTAAGCAAGATCAACCTAAAAAGAACTGAATTTATCTAACAACGCTTTGAAACATAACGAAACACAGTAGAGGTCTAGGTAGAGACGCGAACCGGCGTCGTTAAACATAGTGACTGTCGATCTCTATGAAGGTGGGTGATTCCTCCTGAGGGACGATAGCACTAATACAGACTTGAGCCCCCGCGTACCGTCGCGTATATTGGGGGACCCCTATAGGAACAAAGCCTTTATCCATAGGAAGCCGTGTCGGCCACCCTACTGATCGCGATGCAGTGAACACAGCATTCACGAAGATCGACCACTCGTACCGTAAAACGTATTCTGTGGTTTCGCGAAAGGTTTGGCACACCCTTTGCCTAGAACTCCAGAGTAGTTTCTTTTGGCCTTTTTCAAACTCTATAACTGAAAAGGTCCATCCGAGCATTTGTCACTTCGGGCTGGTTAATACATCGAAGGAGACTAGAGTCATCTTTAGCTTTTTCTCGACTCTTAAAAAGTGAAAAAGCAAGTTGTGTCTAAAGCGTCGTCATATAAAATTCATCTTAAACGGAACATAATCACCCCTAATTCCTACGTTGATCTTCAGGTTGAAGAACATGGAACACACCAACCAAGGGATTCCACATGATGGGACCCCTACCCCTTTCTCCTCTTGGGGAGAAGTTGGTGCGCCCCACATGGCCACATTGTCGCTTCCAGGACTGACAATTGGCCTGCCAGTTTGGCTATTCTCAACCGCTGTAGTTCAGACCACCACGGTTCCTGAACAGTCGAGTCAACAGTTAGACCAGTCTCGAGCTACCCTCCAGCCTTCCACTTCTTATGAGCCTTCCTCCGATCCTTCTTCTTCGAAAGGTCAAGCCGCCAAAAGCGGAGCTCCCATAGAAAAGAAGAAGGAAAAGAAGAAGAAAGAAAAGAAGCAGAAGGAGCCAAAGGCGCCTGGGGGCAAGCAAAAGGTATCTAACGAAAACCCACACACAGCACGGACCGGGCCCAAATCGCCATGTGTCATATGTAGAGGAGACCACTTCCACAGTGATTGTCCCAGTATTCCCCGGATACTAAGGGACTGGTCCCCTCGTTTGCACGATTCGGAAGCGTCAACCTCTGACAACCAGGTTGAATGCTTACCGTCGACCAACGAAAGTGAAGGTCGCAGACGACGAAGGGGAATGAGATTCCCCTGCGAACTGTGTGAAGGCAATCACACCCTTCGCCGTTGTCCCTTTTTAGACGAAGCAAAGAGAGTTTTGGAAGATCAACCGATGGCACCGTTGCTACTTCCTCCTGGATATCAAAAACTCGCGCCAAGTCCTTCGTTGGTTGAAAATACAGCTGCCCCGCTCATAGGGCCAGCTGAAGTGTCAGTCACTGAAAGTGAACCTACTGAATCCGGACCGGACAAAAGTCCAAAGGTCGAAACGGCAGTTGACCCGGTTCTCCCTTCAGAAGTTTCATCTTCAAATACCACAGTCACTGAGGATTCATCTTCAGCTGACACCCCTACCGAAGAGAGTAAGGATGACACCGTCCAGATTCTTTTCATCAACACCGATTCTGATGAACATCAGGGCAATGTGCCCACTCCTTTATCGCAGGAAGGAGCATCGTCAGGATCATATCCGGCCGTATATTCGGTCCCACCACCAAGCAACCTAGTTGCGTCCTTTGATTGGAACCAACTAGGCAGACCCCAGTTACCAGCCAGTATACCATTTAGAATTATAGTCCAAATATACAAAATGGTGATGGCGGGAACTATCATTGATGAAGGGGCATCTGTGAGTATCCTATCCTCTATTGCTTGGAAAGCACTGGGTTGCCTGGCGCTTTTGCTCGAGACAAGAAATCTCTCGGGTTTTGACAGAGGAACCAGTCGACCATTAGGGATTCTACCTAATGTGCCTATTACCTTGAAAGGGAAGGCTGTCAAGATGAATTTGATGGTCGTCCAAGGACCCTTGGATTATAACCTACTCCTTGGACGAGACTACATATATTGCATGGAAGCAATAGTCTCCTCACTCTTTCAAATAATGTGTTTTCTATATGAAGGAAGAATGGTCAAGCTCGTAGACCAACTTTCATTTCCGGGATCACGCATCGCAAATAGTCACATACCTATCCTGAATGGTCTATTTGATCAAGAAAGGTCTCTACCTCCGGTTCTTCTTCCCGATGAATGCTAGTAATTCGGGAAAGGAAGGCCGGAACCCAGGGGGCATGCATCCTGGTCTGCTCTGGAGGCAGAAAAAACCTTGGGTGTAAAGTAGAATTTCCGCGGGAGAATATGACTAGTCCGTACCCCATCCCCTTCTTCATCTTTGAAAATCTTCCTCTGGGCCATCTTCGTGGAGAAGAAGGACAGGAAGACAAAGAGAGAGATGGGCTCTCAGAAGGGGTAATTGGGAGTGGGGTTGTTCTAGAATAAGATTCTTTTGTTAAAGTTAAGTGTGTGGCGAGGCGTCGTCATTCACCTTTGTCTAAATAAGTAGGCTCTGCCAAAGAAGGGGATCTGTTTGCGGCAGCAAGTAGTGACCATCTTTGGATAAGAGGCAAGCCTCACCCATTAAAACAAATGTTTTAGAGGATAAGTAGGGGCAGCCTCCAAAGAAAGGGATTCAATTGCTGCAACAAATTGTAACCATCTTTGTGTAACCTAATGATAGACATCGCCGAAGAAAGTTTCTGCTTAAAAGAATTAGCAGAACAATCTTTGGGTAACCTGAAAGAGGTAAGCCTCACCTGTTGAAAACAAAGGTTTTTAACGGAAAAGTAGGGGCAGCCTTGAAATTAGACCTACACCTGGGGGCATGCAAACCTCTTAGGATGCAAGCACGGGCGGCTATTTTGTTTTTTAGTTTTTAAGGTCCTCCCTTTAAACCTGTAGGTCTAACCCGTTAAACTCGTAGGATTAGCCGATACCCAGCTTGCACAAAGAGAGGATATGGAGCAAACCGTAGGGAGATCCTTAAAAAATAGGGATCTTCCACGAGACCTTCCTACTTTATGACTGGTAAAAACGAGCAGTTTTGGCAAAGTTCATGCTCATTAAAAAATAAACGCAAGATCCGAGCAGTTTTGATGCGGAAATTCATGCTCGTTAAAAAATAAATGTAAGCTTGTGAGCAGGCTTTCCCCCAGAGTTCAAGCTCATTCAGAAAAAATGAACCGGTAAATAACCATTTGAGACCGTAAATTCATCAGCCATAAAAGCCTTGGTCGTGTTTGTGCACCGTCACCTCCACTTTTCATTTGGCCGATCATTCACATCCACTTGATTGTTTACCTATTTTGAGGAACAGCTGCGAAGAGTGATCCCACCTAGCCATCCTTGTAATACTGCCGTGATTGGAAAATTCCAACCTATACCTGGAATCTGCTGCTATCCCTGTTTATCACTCGTTCCTCAAAAGACGAGTCTTCTTTGAGCTCTTTTCACTGACTCGTAAAAAATGAAAAGTTTGCCGAGTTTTGGCCTTCCAGCTCGTTAAAAGGACCGGAAGAGCTATCCCTCCTCTAGATTTTAATCTTTTTGGACCTGAGGGATTATTGCAGAAAAAGATCGAGCGCTTGTCTAGTTCGGCTCGATAAAGATATCGAACATTCATCCCTTCTGTATTGTTTTATACTTTTTCGGACTTAAGGGATTAGATGACGAAAAAGGACCCCTGGAGTCCACTTTATGTACCCTTTTCAGACTCTCTAAAAATGAAAAGGACCAAGTTGTCTTTGTCGCTGGGCTCGTTAAAAATATTAGATAGCGACAAACTTGTCTTTAGATGAGAACGAGTTTCCCTATCGCTAGGCTCGTTAAAACATAGCGATGGGCTTGCCAGAAGGGCAGGTTATAGAACAAGCATATGTTATCCTCCTCAAGCTTGACAAAAATGAAGAGGTACTGGTCAGAAATGACTGGGGAAAAATTGGGAAGAACCTCAAAGCTTAATGGTAGCAAGTCGCTCTTGAACATGACACTTTTGCCTCCGTAAATATCGGGTTGGGTTATTGTCATTCACCGGTCCCTTCACCATGGTCTCGCCATACCATACATACATGGGGTAATGCTACCGATCCATCAAATCAGTGTCGTTATATGTTCAAGAGATGTCATTCAGAAAGTGTCAACCGGGTCCCATCCACTACCATACATCATCTTTCATCCTTCCATGACCGCCACCCTGAATCATATTTCACAGATCGTTTTCACCATCATCACTAGCTCCGTTCCATGTCACTGATGTGGGATTCATTAAGGCCCTCCTTTGACGGATCACTTCTTGTCGACATCAGCTCATTATCCAAGAAGTTGATCTAGGAACACCCCCTCAGTACTTTGAAGCTTGCATGCCTCAATGGCAAGTTTCTCACTCCCGGCGATAGGTATACATTAATGACCTTCGACCAGGAGACTTTGCGTGGTGTTCGACGTCAAATCCTATATTCACACCACGTGAATTGTGCTGCAGTACCTTGAGGGTCATCATCATTATCGGTGATTCCTCTCGCGCTTGTTAACAGTTTACATTATTGACTGGTAATCAAGCAATGTCTTTCCATGTTCGACTTCAAGAAATTCTCACATGGATCGACTTGTACTAGAGTGAAGATCGGACAAGTTTGAAGACCCCGGATCTAGTTTCATCCATCCGGGCTGTGATATATATTCAGGAGATAAAAAACATAGACATGTGCAGCAGATGATCATCCTACTAAAGGGATGATAATTAAAAGCAGAGAATTATCAGTCTATTATCAGACGATCGTCTGTTTATGTACAACAAATGTATTTATAAAGCTGAGCATGGGAAATGCCCGCCTCAGCTAGATCATGAAAATAAAGTATGAAAAGATAATGTATTGTATTGTATTTTGTTACAGGTCACCTCCCGACAATTGAATGAACTTCGGATCCTCCTAATAAATCATTTCACCCGATAAACGACCTCATACTTTAGGGGGCAACTGTTATAGACATTTTTGTGCCTTATAGCATAGAGCATGAAATGTCAATAATCTAAGGGATCCAAAGTCCCTAAACAAGTTGTTCTTACCCTCAGAGGAACAAGGTCAGCAAACCACAGCAATGCAAATCAGTTCTCCACTGAAAAAGACTCAAAAACAGGTCAATTTTGGATCAAAGCAGCTGCTCCAAAGGCTACCTGCGTTGCATAGCAAGTGCAACAAAGGCTACCTGCGCTGCATAGCAAGTGCAACAAAGGCTACCTGCGTTGGGCGTACTTTGACATGTGGAGGAATCTTTTTCTCAATGTGCCAGTGCCCAGGACGCTTCCAAAAAGACACTTGATCATAAGATTCGCCTAATGATGAGTTAAGAGCTTCTAAAACTCCAAGTGGAAGGTAGAAACTCCGAGTGAAGAACTGAAGAACAACTGGAGTCGAAGAGGACAACAAGTCACACATCAAGATGACTTATCTTCACTCCAAAACTCTATATAAGGATCTCATCCCATGGGATCTGGAGGCGGGAATTTAGTGCAAAGAATTGTTGTTGGTTTACAGTCGAGAGTATTGGGTGATTGCTTGAGGGAGGTGAAGAAGAGATTTCTCTCCGTCGGGAAGGTGATGCTGGATTGGACCTCTCATGGTTGTATCACCGCCTGAACCTTACTTCCATATATTAATAAAGCATTTGAGGTTCTTCTATTCGCATGTGTTTCAATGGTGTATTGTCTTACTTGCGTCTTTGATTTATGCTAATCCTTGAATCGATTATGAATGCATGCTTCTTGTAGTTTCCTTTTCTTGTCTTATTTGCAGGATCTCGTGTAGTTGGGCCCGTGAAAAGACTTGGAGCTGGGAGCAAGCGGCAAACAAAGGAGATTGGATCGACCATTTGCGCAAGACATCGGTAAGTGGATCTCTTCCTTTTATCTCTTGCATGTCATAAAGAAGAAACGTTAGATAGCTTTTCTTTCAGCTGTTGCTAAGGACTGTCACCCTTAGAGTGGGTTAGGGTCATTCCGAGTTGGATAATTTCCCCCACAACAGATGGTTTTAGGGAACGAAATTTGCTGCAGAAGAAGCCTCAGAAAGGGGTAAAAGATAATCAGCGTGGAGCCCATTAGTTTGAGGAAATTTCTTGCTTGTCCATTTTCCATCTAATGTTTCAAACATTATTCATGTTTTGGTTTCTGTGAAATGTTGGGTAGGGTTAAATTTTGTCATGAATTAGCAAGGTTGTTTGTGACACACATGCACAACAATGAAGTAAACCTTGCCGGAGTTACATTCACTTTGTCACCTACTATTATTTCAGAGGCTACAGGCATTCCAAATGTAGGTGAAAAATGGAACAAAGGACAGTACATTGACAAGGATTACTATGATCCTGAAATCAAGGCTAAATACCATGGCAAATTGAAGAGAGTGTTTCCCCTCAAATTCTTGGAGGACAGGTTTGCTCCACTCATGAAGATCATCATCAAATACTTTACTTGTGAAGGTAGGTTTTCTCGGTTGTATGCCTACCACATTAGATTGTTGATGCATTTTACTAGAGTGAGGATGATGGATATTCCTTACTTCATGTTTCGAAATATTGAGAAGATGGCACTTTATGTCAAGAAGAAGCCATATCCCCAATAGTTAAACAACATCTTTCATTATTCTTTGATTAAAATCATTGTTCTACATCAGTTGAACCTTATCAACATGCCATGGGAGACTTTCATTTCCCATGAGATGTTCAAGGGCCCACAAATCTTTTCATCAGTGCATTAGGAGGAAGGTGGACCTTCAGGACATGAAAAAGTCAAAGAAACTGAAACTGTTGGAGTGCCAGTGTTTGTGACCTATGAGAGAGGAACTAGGAAACCTTTTGCAGCTGCCAGGCGAGTATTATCTCCACAAGGAGTGGAAGGGACTTTGCCTTCATCTTTAGCTAAACAGGTACAGGCTAGGCAGCATAGCAAGGGAAAAGTTAAAGGCAAGGGGAAAATACATGAAAAGGATTCTAGTGATGGGCAAGAGAGGGAATTTGACCTTGTTGACCATGAGGAGACACAAGGAGTTCATGCCATTGAATTGGAAACCCAAGGTACAACTATTACTAAAGAAATGATCATCAAGGAGTAAGAGGCTGGAATTCAAGCCTTGTCAATCAATTTAGAGAAGGCAAAGTGGGTCATCAATTATCTTGAGCAAGAAAACAAGAAATTGACCGAAAAACAAGTCCTCATGGAGTTGCAAATGATCAAGGAGAATCAGTAAAAGGCAAAGAAGGCAAAGGTTAAGATGACCTCCATTGAGCAAAAAATTGAGAATGACCAGGAAACTTGGCTTGAAAGGGTCAACATTCACATTGAAAAGCTTCTTGAGAAGGCTAATAAAGAAAAGAAGATGCTTCATCAAATGGCCTATCACTATATGACCTGGAACAAAATATACAATATAAGGATGAGGAAGCTAAAGGCAAGGTTGAGGAAAGCCTTGAGAAGCAAAAAGGAGCATGACAAGCTAAAAATCTTAGTTGAAGCTTCACTGGCCCATCGAAGAAACTAATGAAGTAGACTTGTGCCAAATTTGGGCAAGTTTTGGTGAAATTTTGTCATTTTGAAATTTTGAAATTTTCAACACAGGAAATTGCATTAGGTGCGCAGCGCCACCGGCATTGCTCTTTTGAATGGGCCACTTTTGGAGAAATGGCTTACATATTCAGATTCAGAATGATGAGAAAATCAATCCCTGAATTCTTTGGCAAATTTGGAGCAAATATTGGTCATCTAAACGTAAAGAAACCATCAAACAATGACGTCTCTGCCACTTTTTGGACACACGGGAACTAGTTTTGGGATATCCCACTTTTGAGGGGTCAAATGACCTCCAAATGAAAAAATTCAAGATGTTCCAGAAACTAGACAAGAAGACCTTTCAACAAAGCCATCTTGTACTCCAGTTGGTCAAGGGAAAGGCCTCCAAAACTGTAGGTCTGAAGTGGCGTTGCACATAGGAACAATGGCACTGCGCATAAGATGAATTTTGCCAGTTTTGCTCAAAAATCCAGTTTTCGCCTAGTTATTTCAAAGATTGACTTCTACTCTCATTGTGGATGAATTTATGAATGTAAATGATGCTATTCTATGTAAATGCAATTGCAAATGACCTTAGAGGGTAGATTCATCATTTTGAGGTGGTTTGGGGGTAAATGAATCAGTTTCTTTTGTTTTAGAGGCAAGTTGTTCCACTGCCTATATTCTTGTTCTTAGTTTAGATATGGTTTAAACCACCCCTCTTCTCATGAATCCAACCCTTGATGGCTAGCATAGGTGGTTTGATGCATATATTATGTACTTTCTTAGTCATTTGTAAAGGTTAGTCTCTTGTGGATGCTTTGAGCTACATTGTACATCACTACAGCAGTTTGGCAAGGAAATAAACTACGATTTGCAACTATTTTTGTGGGATTCTTGTGGTAATGTGTTTTTGCATTGTTTCTCCTTCTGTCATTAGTTTTTCTCATGTTTATATGTGTCAAAATCTATTTTATGCTTCTTAACTAAATGAAATCAAGATAGATAGGTAGAATACATTGGTAACAATGCTCTGCCTTGGGAATACATTTAGTTTTTGATGTTTTTAGTTGTTTGAAGAGAACTCATGATCTTTGCATGCCCTCTTCAGATCCTCACTAGTCTTAGACCTACCATATCACTCAAATCGAAGTGCTAAAACACCTACTTACCTTGCCCTACAGAAAACCCTGCATTCCTGACATGATTTCCTGGACCCAACCTTCTTGCTCCATTTGATCCAACAAGCAAACATAAAAATCAACAAAAAACCCTAGAGCTGCTATACCTAGCCTAAAACCCATATTAAATGTAGTCATCTCAACTGAGATTGACAAGGATAGAGCCCTCCCCTGACCTGGTAGGGCTAGCTACCAGGTTAAGCTTGGTTTGTGGTCATCGTAAGATTTCCTCCCTTTAGCCTGAGGTTGATCTAGGCTCTAACATAGTGGCGACCATACTGGGGAAGAAAGGAAAATCACTCCAGTACAATTGAGGAGCTCTGAACATTTGGATGATAAGTTTAGGATTTAGTAGGCTGAAAAGTGGAATGTTGTAAAGCAATATCAAACTCTTGAAAATTTCTAAACACACTGGCTTCAAGAAGATACACCAGGTCCAATCCCAATCCCAATCCTCCTCTCGTATTTGAAAATCCTAATCTCATTCCCAGGATACCCAGACAAGAGAGTTTATCAAGTCCCAGATCGGTTTTCAGATCTCATTCATTCCCTGTGGAGTGGTTGTTCCTTGAAAATCTTCCTTTTGATGAATAATTTGGTCTATCGTTGTTTAGAACCACATCAGAGAGTAAATTGTTGGACATAGTTTCAGACCCAGAATTCACCAAAGAGCTTGAAATCAAAAAGGCCAAATTGATAAGTAACCGTAATCTTCAACACTCTCCTCGGTCATCTTTCACCACTGATCAACTTCCTGAACTCTCTGATTCGGCTTCAACATATTTTTCCTCATCATCATTTCCTCATATTTTAGAGAATCATCTGTCATCTCCTTTCATACCTTTACTCCCTCAACAGCCTATCGTTACCCCTCAAACACCCATCACTTCTGCTACATCAACTCCTCTGGTTGTCACAAATCCCTCAGTTACTTCAACATCAGTTTCAAATCTTCCTTGAGTCATGGCTGCCAGATATGCACCTCTTGTTCTACCTCAGAATTTGGATGTTATGCCAGCTGATTACCAAAGTAAGATACCATTGTTCGATGCCACTCAAGGTATTACAACACAGCAAAATGTTGACAGGATGAATGAATTTTTTGATCTCCATGAGGTAGATGCAGAGAATGTGACCATGAGATTATTCGTGCAAAGCTTTGGAGGCGAGGTTCGAAAGTGGTTCAGAGAATTACCAGCAGGATCCATCAATACTTTGCGAGTTCTACATAGACAATTCCTAGACTGATGGGAGGTAAAGAAAAATCCACTCCAAATTCTATCTAAGTATGAAAATATAAAAAGGAATGTAGGTGAACATGTCCAAGATTATTGTGTAAGGTTCAATATAGTTTATAATGTTTTTCCAGCTGACATTAAGCCACCAATGGGGTTAGCATTGATCAAATTTCCCGATGGCTTCGATGCTGATATGGCATATCAGTTGAGAGAAAGAGATCCTACCACACTTGAGGATATGCAGAAAAACACAGTAAGTGTAGAGGAAAATCTGCTGGCTAAGAGAGTAAGGATGAAGACTGAAAAGAAGGTGATGATAAAGGAAGAAGCATCTTCCTCAAATGTTAAGGCAGATCATATACTTTGGAAAATTGAGAAGATGTTTGATCGGTTGACAATTGCAAACAAGCATGAAACCACAATCAGAAATCCAAACTTCAGAGGATAGCAACAACCTCAGTTCAGGATTAAACAACGAGAGTAGAAGGCACAAGATCAGTCATCACAACAGCAAGTCAAAACTCCTTTGCAACAAAACTATGTACACGAAATGGAGAGTGAAATGTACATGAAATGGAGAGTGAAGATGATGATGATTTGGTGGTGGAGACAAATAATTTCTTTACTGTTGATGGTTTGCCCATCTTTCTCATGGAAGATGAAGAATATTCAGAGGTTCTAGATGTTGAAAAAGATGAAGATTACATACTAACAAATGAAGGGGTTTTAGAGGATGAGTCAGATGATTATCAGAGGGGATATATGAATGCATTGACCGTGTAGAAAAAATAATATTCATTGAGAAGCAGAGATGTACCAATCAGCCCAGTTCAAAAGAGAAAGGAGGCGTAACACAAGAATGACTCCTTGAACACTCAGAAGAAAGGGAAGGAGCCTGTTGACCCAACTTCCAGGAAAGGACCATCTACAAATGAGAAGACCAATCAGCAAAGTGTAGCAAAGGAAAAGGTCGAAAAGAAGGACTCTTCAGTCAAATAGGTAGATAAAGTTTCAGCTTTTAGTTTAGAGAATGAGACTGCTAAATTAAAGGTTTCAATTCCTTTGACTGAATTTATGAAGAACAACAGTTATAAAAATCAAGTGTTCAAAATTTTGAACATAGATCCTTTATCTAATATGGTCAATGTCGAAGATGATCACTGAGAGCTCATCTTTGGCCCTGCTTTAGAAGGTAGGATAGTGAAGTGCCTCCATTCTATATAATCCTTAGATTGCACGAGTATGTCCTCCATAATGCCATGTTTGATACCAGAGCCTCCCATATTTGATGCCAAAAGCCATTATGGAGAAATTTGGCCTTGAAATTACTCACAAATATCATGACCTCTATTCTTTTGATTCCGGTAGGGTCCAATGAATTGGTATTATCAAAGACTTGGTGGTGTCTCTAGATCAAATCCCAGCCAAGAATGTTCTCATGGATGTGGTTGTTGCAGACATTCTGCCACGGTTTGGCATGCTTTTGTCCAGATCGTGGGGTGCAAAGCTTAAAGGGAATTTACAACTAGATTTCTCCTATGCTACCATTCCTGTGTTTGGTCAATTGAGAAAATTATATAGGGAGAAGAAAATGAAGTACATGATCACAAGCAAGGAGAAACCACTCAATCATCCAATTAATGTTGTACATACAGATTTAGAGTCATTTGTATTATATTTTGATAGTGGTTTGAATGATGTTGATAGTCAGTTAGTTGAAGTAGAATATGTACCAGAGATTTCAGAAAATTTCAAAGCAATCCTTAATCAAGAAAGACAAAAACTTGCAAGTACCTCTGAGCAGTCCACATTCCAGCAGCAACAGAAAGGTAATGAACAACAACAAATTGAAGAGATCAGTCAAGGTAAGAAATAGGACGAAACAAAATTTCAGCACTTAGAGGAAGAAGCAGGCCTATGGAGCATGGATTTTGATAGAGCTGTGGGTAAGGATGGTGTCGACATTGGGATTTGGATTCGCAGCCCTATGTTACAATGAAATAAAGTCCCTAGTAATGTTAGAATTTGTTCATATAAATTGGCCTTTGACTGTTCTAACAATGAAGCTGAATATGAGGCACTAATTGTATGTTTGAAAATTCTTAAAAAGTTGAATGCAAAAAGGATATCAGTCTATGGAGATTCGGAGCTAATAATCAAGAAAGTTAAGGGTGAATATCAAGCCAAACATCCAGGGATGAGGGCCCACCATAATGTAGTTTTACATATCCTAAGGATGTTTCCAGATTATACATTGACATGCATTCCTCGTGCACAAAATGTAATTGCAGATTCACTTGCTACTGCTGCTAGTAATTTGAAGATCCTGATGAATTCTAATAAAAAGTTTGAGATCCATGTCAAACATCGCCTAACTATTCCCGACAATCTATGGTATTGGTAGGTGTTTTGGGATGATAAGGAGATTAATAATTTCTTACAAAATGAAGGCAACTACAAGGATGCTTCCATAGATTGTGATCGTGATGATGATGAACTGGAAATTGAAGTGAATCAGATGGAAATATTGCAGCTGAAGGACAATGTCATTCCTAAAGGTCTTATTCCTTTAGAGGAACTTTTTGATCAAGATTATGTGGCTAGGAAGTGAAGCTTGGTGCCAAAAAACAAAGGTGTTGAGGATGTGAATCTTGGAACAGCTGAGAAGCCCAAGTTTGTGAAACCGTCAAAGACATTATCTCCAGAGGTGAAGTCTAAATATATCGAATTATTGTTTGAATTTACTGATGTGTTTACTTGGGATTATTCATATTTAAAGGTGTATAACAAAGACATAATTTAGCACATGATTCCCATTAAGCCAAATTAGAATCCATTCCGTCAGAATCTGAGAAGAATCAATCCCAAGTTGTTGCCTTCAATTGAAAAAGAGGTAAACTGATTGTACAAGGCTGGTATAATTGTCCCAATCAAATTTTCTGATTGGATTTCGAATCTTGTTCATGTGAGGAAGAAGACCAGGGAGATCATATTATACATTGATTTCAGAAATCTAAATAAAGTTTCATTAAAGGACAATTACCCGCTGCCAAAGATGGATTAAATCCTCCAGAGAGTGGTTGGAGCATCGCGTATGTCGCTGCTCGATGCATATTTCGGATATAATCATATTCTAGTGCATGAAGACGACCATGATAAGACTGCATTCACCACCCCTTGGAGAACATTCCATTATGCTAAAATGTCATTTGGTTTGAAAAATGTAGGAGCCAAATTTCAGCGTGCAATGGACATCGCTTTTGCCAATGAAAAGGATGTATTTTTGGTTGTATGTTTATATGATTTGACAGTGTTTTCAAATTCAAATGATGAGAATCTTCACCATTTGAGGATTGTGTTTCAGTGATGTAGGAAATTTGGGATATCGCTCAATCTGAAGAAAAGTCCCTGGATGAAGGGAAGCTGCTTTGCCACATTATCTCAAAGGAAGGCATTCGCATTGATCCATCAAGAGTAGAAGCAATTCAGGAGATAGATTTTCCCCGGAACAAAAAGGAGATACAAGCATTCAACGGTAAGATGAATTTCTTGTGAAGATTTGTTCCTAACCTAGCTGAACATTTGAGAGAAATTACTAACATGTTGAGGAAGGACAGTGTGGTGAAGTGGACAGAGGATGCTATGAAATCATTTAATTTGGTAAAGTATGCTTTATCTACAGCTCCGGTTCTAGTTAGTTTTGATTATACACAAGATTTCATTTTATTCTCTTTTGCATCTAAGCATACCATGGCAGCAGCTTTAATGCAAAAGAGAAATCAATTAGAAAATTCCATTACATTCTTCAGTAGAACTATTAGAGATGCAGCTTTGAAGTACAACATAATTGAGAAGCAGGCTCTTTCTCTTGTCAAAGCCTTGAAGGACTTCCAAGTGTATATTATACACTCTCACATCCTAGTATATGTTCCCAATGTAGCAGTTAAGGATGTGCTCGTACAAACCGATCCGGAAGGAAGGCAAGGAAAATGGATTGCCACAATGTTAGAATACGATTTGTAGATCAAGCCTACAAAGTTGATCAAAGGACAAGGTTTGGCGAGGTTGATGGCGAAATCAAATTTGCATGCTTTAGATATAAATCTAATTGCAGCCATGTCCAAAGATGAAGATGACAACTCCCTGATTCAAGTGTCTGAAATATTCCTTCAGTCACTGTGGTACTCAAATATTGTGTATGTACTCCAACACCTCTCACCACCTCCAGAAATGTCATAAAAGAAAGGTAGAACTCTTAAACTTAAAGCTATTAAATTCTGCATTTTGTTTAATTCCCTTTATTGGAAGGATCCAGGAGGTGTTTTGTTGAACTGTTTAATTGAAGATGAAGCCCAACAGGTGATGAGTGACTTTCACAAGGGTGATTGTGTTGGTCACTTGTTCTGGAAGACAACAGCAAACAAAATCCTGAGAGCAAGTTATTACTGGCCAACCTTATTTTTAGATGTCTATAAAACACTCATGAGCTGTGATGAATGTCAGGTCTTTTAGGGGCGAAGAAAGTTGTTGCCTCTTCCTTTGAAACCTCTTGAGGTCAATGCACCATTTCAGCAGTGGGGACTCGATTTTATCAGAAAGATTCATCCAACATCATTGGCTCAGCACAAGTGGATCCTAACAGCAACTGATTATTTTACCAAGTGGATTGAAGCAATCCTGACCAGACAGGCAACAGACATGGTAATCATTCAATTTTTGGAATCAAATATTTTATCTCGTTTTGGTTGTCCTAGTAAAATCATCATAGATAATTCCATTGCTTTCAAATCTAAGAAGATGATCGATTTTTGTAGTAAGTATAAGATTGCCTTAGGTCACTCCACAACATATTACCCGCAAGCTAATGGTCTGCCTGAATCATCTAATAAGTCATTGGTGAACACCATTAAGAAGCTGCTAGAAACAAATAAGAAAGGCTGGCATAAGAAGTTATTTAATGCTTTGTGGGCGAACAGAGTGAGGGAAAAGAATTATAGGTATGTCTCCATTTGAAATAGTATATCGCATTGACACAGTCTTTCCAACATCTCTAGTAGTCCTAGTTGTGAAACTTTTACAGGAATCTGGTAGTGAGGAAGATTATTTTCAGCGAAGAATCAATCAAATGATCCATCTACAACAGACAAGGGAGGAAGTCTTCCAAAATACTTTCAGATTGTAGGAGAAGATAAAAAAGATCTATGATTGGAAAATAAAAGCAGATAAATTCCATCTTGAAGATGTGGTGTTACGGTGGGATGCTAGGAACGAAGATAAAGGCAAGCATGGCAAGTTTGAAAACTTATGGAAGGGACTTTATAAGATTGCTACATACAGAGGGAAAAATGCATTCATGCTCAAAGAGATGGATGGACAAGATTTTTCAGGAGGGACCAATCAAGGGTAGGCTTCTGAAGCGCTACTTCTTCTAAAGTGATTTCTGAAATTATGAAGTGATCATTGTATATACAATTTTCCTTTCATTTCAAGTGTTCAAAATTTATAATTAATTTCATCTTGGAGCCTGAGGTGAAGGGTATAAAGTTGAATGATTTGTATCAGTCTTTGAGTCTTGAGTCAGTTTTTGAGTCTTGAGTCCATTTTCATTTTGTCTGTTTCAATTTTTGAAGTATATTGACCTTATTGCACAATGGAAGAGGCACTAGTCTACTTATTCCAAAGATCAATGGTCCTTGGCACCTCCGAGGAGCTACCATCCCCATTGGAGCCAATGTAAGTGTCAGTGTCTTCACACTGCAACCAGTGATAAAAATTCACTCTTTTGCGTTCATATTAGGAGTTCCATTCACAATGAGTTTCATTCCATTAGGTCACGGATTAACTGATGGTAGGGTTCATTTCAGTTTTTTCCCTCATGACATATATCGCCTGATATCCTTTAATACTTTTCAATCCATGATTCTTGTCTATTTTCAATTCATTCATCATTTTGGTTTTAGGTCTAGGGTTTCAGTCTCATTAGGTATTAGGGTTTTACCATGATCAATTTTTTTTTTCTAATAAGGGTTAGCAGACACATGAGGATGATATTAATCATCAAAAGAGTTTTAAATCTCATGATATTTTATTTGTAACTTTCATGTAATTTTATTGATCCTATATGTAATAAATATTTCTATGCTGCTCTTGATCACTTGGTGACATTTTCCAAGTACATGCCACTACAAAAGACAAACAATCAAGCATTAGTCCACCTGTCAAAAGCCAAAAAGTCAAATATTAGAAAAATCGAGTATTTCAAGAAGGCAAATAGACATTATAAAGTGGGTTTGAAGAATGAAAAATCAAAGGTTGAAAATCTATTTAAAGATCATCCATATCTTATGTCAATTCATTGTTGAAAGTTTCACGTGCTAAAGAAGCCAAAAACGCAATTTAGAGTTGTCATTGCCCAAAGGGAGGAAGTTATAGCACTTTTGGAGAAATTTGAGGGCGATGCGCACTTGGCAGCTGGTGCTGCGCATAGAAGGGGCGTTGCACCCCTGGGGAAGTCACACAGTGTAAAACAGAACGTGCGCTATGCACAGAATAGGCGTTGCGCACCTGGTAGCCAAGCTCCCAAACGTGCCAAATTGCTCCAAATTGAATTGAATCGCCTCAAATCTCCCAATTTTCTCCAATGCAAGTAAGTATCATTGCTATTCTTTCTCAAAAGAATTTTTGCAGTCATTTTTTAGTGAGTTTGTCTCTTAAGAAAGTAAACCGTAGTTGTCACCAAAATATCTCATAAATTCAAAAGCCCACTATTTTATTGTTGTTTTCACCCGATCTAGTTGTTGTTCCCTAAAACCTATTCCCCACACAAGATTCCCTAAACATTATTCCCTCTATATTTTCCCCACTTCATACATATACCCTAAACCCTATCATACTCCCAAACCCTACACTATTCATTAACGTTACTTATTCCTTACACCCTTATCCCATTCTTGTGCACCCTCATTGACTTTCCTATTTAAAATCTCTTCATACTTATCATACCCTCGCTCACCAATCCATCACTCCTCATTGACCATAAAGACAAACAACAATACAATAAATGGAGAGGGATAGTGAGTATGAAATGGAGGAAGATACCCATAGTGATAGTTCTAGGGAGAGAAATTTGCAGCAGAAGAAGCCTCACAAAGGGGCAAAGATAATCAGGGAGGGGCCCATTAGTTTGAGGGAATTGCTTTCTTGTCCATTTGCCATATTTTGATTCAAACATAAGTCATGTTTTGGTTTCTGTGAAATGGTGGAGAGGGTTAAATTTCATCATGAATTAGCAAGGTTGTTTGGGTCACACCTGGACAACAATGAAGTAAACATTGCTGGAGTTACATTCACTTTGTCACTTGCTATTATTTCAGATGCTACAGGTATTCCAAATGTAGGTGAAAAATGGAACAAAGGACAATACATTGACAGGGAGTACTATGAGCCTTACATCAAGGCTAAATACCATGGCAAATTGAAGAGAGTATTTCCCTTCAAATTCTTGGAGGACAGGTTTGTTCCACTCATGAAGATCATCATCAAATACTTTACTTGTGAAGGTAGGTTTTCTCGGTTGTATGCCTACCACATTAGATTTTTGATTCATTTTACTAGAGTGAGGATGATGGGTATTCCTTACTTCATGTTTCGAAATATTGAGAAGATGGCACTTTATGTCAAGAAGAAGCCATATCCCTAACAGTTAAAAAACATCTTTCATTATTCTTTGATTAAAATCATTGTTCTACATCAGTTGAACCTTATCAACATTCCATGGGAGACTTTCATTTCCCATGAGATGTTCAAGGGCCCACAAATCTTTTCATCAGTGAATCAGGAGGAAGGTGGACCTTTAGGAAATGAACAAGTCAAAGAAACTGAAACTGTTGGATCCAGTGTTTGTGACCTATGAGAGAGGCACTAGGAAACCTTTTGCAGCTACCAGGAGAGTATTATCTCCACAAGGAGTGGAAGGGGTCTCGCCTTGATCTAGAGGCCAGAAGCAAATTCTATCTCCACAAGGAGTGGAAGGGTCTTTTCCTTCATATTCAACTAAACAGGTACAGGTTGGGTAGCACAGCAAGGGAAAAGCTAAAGTCAAGGGAAAAATGCATGAGAAGGATCCTAGTGATGGGCAACAGAGGGACTTTGACCTTGTTGACCATGAGGAAACACAAGGAGTTCATGCCATTGATTTGGAAACCCAAGGTACAACTATTACTAAATACATGATCATCAAGGAGCAAGAGGATGACATTCAAGCCTTGTCAATCAATTTAGAGAGGGCAAAGTGGATCATCAATTATCTTGAGCAAGAAAACAAGCAATTGACAAAAAAGCAAGTCCTCATGGAGTTGCAAATGATCAAGGAGAATCGGCAAAAGGCAAAGAAGGCAAAGGTTAAGATGACCTCCATTGAGCAAGAAATTGAGAATGACCAAGAAAATTGGCTGGAAAGGGTCAAAATTCACCTTGAAAAGCTGCTTGAGAAGGCCAATAAAGAAAATAAGATGCTTCGTCACATGGCCTATCACTATATGACCTGGAACAAAATATGCAATATAAGGATGAGGAAGCTAAAGGCAAGGTTGAGGAAAGTCTTGAGAAGAAAAAAGGAGCATAAAAAGCTAAAAATATTGGCTGAGGCCTCACTAGCCCATCAAAGCAACTAATGAAGGAGCCTTGTGCCAAATCTGGGCAAGTTTTGGTGAAATTTTGTCATTTTGAAATTTTGAAATTTTCAACACAAGAAATTGCATTAGGTGCGCCTCTAAATGGGACAATTTTTGGAGAAATGGCTTGCATATTCAGATTCAGCATGATGAGAACATCAATCCATGAAGGTTTCAGAAAATTTGGAGCAAATCTTGGTCACCTAAAGGTCAAAAAACCATTAAAATGACCTCTCTGCCACTTTTTGGACACACAATAAGTAGTCTTTGTTGATTCCACTTTTGAGGAAGGAAATGACCTCCAAATGCAAAAATTCAAGATGTTCTAGAAACTAGACAGGAAGACCTTTCCATCAAGCCATCTTGGGCTCAATTTGGTTAAGTGAACGTCCTCCAAGACTAGGTCTGAAGTGGCGTTGCACATAGGATGAATTTTGCTAGTATTGCTCAAAAATCCAGTTTTCACCTAGTTATTTCACAGATTGACTTCTACTCTCATTGTGGATGAATTTATGAATGTAAATGATACTATACTATGTAAATGTAAATGAAAAATGAACTTCGAGGGTAGATTCATCATTTTGAGGTTGTTTGAGGGTAAATGAATCAGTTTCCTTGGTTTTAGAGGCAAGTTGTTCCACTGCCTATATTCCTGTTCTTAGTTTAGATATGGTGAAACCACTCCTCTTCTCATGAATTCAAGCCCTGATGGCTAGCATAGGTGGTTTTATGCCTATATTATGTACTTTCTTAGTTATTTGTAAAGGTTGGACTCTTGTGGATTCTTTGAGCTACATTGTACATCACTACAATAGTTCGGCAAGGAAATAAACGATGATTTGCAGCTATTTTTGTGGGATTCTTGTGGTAATGTGCTTTTGCATTGTTTCTCCTTTTGTAATTAGTTTTTCTCATGTGTATATGTGTCAAAATCTATTTCATTCTTATTAACTAAATAAATCAAGATATATAGGTAGAATGCATTGGTAACAATGCTCTGCCTTGGGAATACATTTAGTTTTTGATGTTTTCAATGGTTTGAAGAGGACTCATGATCTTTGCATTCCCTCTTCAGCTCCTCACCAATCTTAGACCTACCATATCACTAAAATCCAAGTGTTGAAACACCTACCTACCTCTCCCTACAGAGCACCCTGCATTCATGACTTGATTTCCTGGACCCAAGCTTCCTCCTCCATTCGATCTAGCAACCAACCATAAAAATAAACCAAAAACCCTAGAGCTACTATACCTAGCCTAAAATTAATATTCAATTCAATGATCTCAACTGAGATTGACAAGGAGAGAGCTCTCTCCCGACCTGGTATGGTTAGCTACCAGGTTAAGCTTGGTTTGTGGTTATCTTAAGATTGCCTCCCTTCAGCCCGAGGTCGATCTAGGCTCTAACAAGGACTGTACAACTAAGCTATTTGATTCTAGGTTTCGAGATCTGAGGTATTCTACCTCTCCAACTATCTTTGTTGGTTACTTTAGAGATAAATAAACAACCAAAGAAGAAGCATAAGCTTCTATCCCATCTCATTTATTGGCAAACGTGTGTAATTGTATATGGTCGAGTGGTAGTGGTAATTGACCTCATTGATGATTTCTCATGCAAGACATGGATTTCTGTTTTGAAAAATAAAGATGAATTGTAAACCCCTTGGTTCATAAAGGAAGTGCTTGAGGGAATATAGGTCTATTTCTTCAAGTGGATAGCAAGAAGTAGAATCAGTTGGATGAACTGTAGTAAGTAATAGGACTATTAGTAAGACAATATATGGATGCCAACTACTATTAGGTAGTATGGATGCACATGCTAGTGCTGCCACCTGTTATACCTGTAAATGAATGGCTACTACTAGGTAGTATGGATGCTCATGTTAGTGCTACCACCTATTATACTTGTAAATGAATAGTTGTCCGAAGTCCCTTTCGAGGGTTGCCTCTGATGGCTCCACATGAAAGAATCAATGTGAATATATCCCTAGGCAAGGAAGACTATTCATTCTTACAGCACTGGAAGGAAGGATTCACCAGTAAGGCCATCCGGAAGGAAATAGGATTGTCGTATTTGGATTTTCTATAAAAGTGTGAATTTTTGGAGTTTGATGTGACATTCCTATGAATTTTCATACATACCATGGCTAAGGTATCTTGGTTTCCTTGTAGACCCCGCAACGTTTCCCATAACAATAGTGCGATGACAAGTGACAGTTGCAGATGAGGTCAGCCAGTGAAGCTATTAGGTGTCACACATAGTCCTTTCATGGCTTGGGTTTGCATGGAACTTGTTCTTAAAGGAATCCATTTCCAATTCATCAGAGAAGACATCACAACAAGAGTGAGTTGTTATTGTAATCAAAACATGTTCAGAAGAAGATTGTCATGCTATTCCATGATGAGAAGCCTGTTTGCAACTCGATGATTATTTTGCAGTGCATTGACGACACATGGAACACTAGGACACCAAATCTTATGCCAAAAGATCCATTTGAACAAGCCATTGCCTGCTTCTGAGTTGCATTCCTGGGGATAAGGTAATTCACCCATTCCTTCATCATCCACTATTTGAATCTTTGAAAGTTTTAATTAATTTTTTTATATTCTATCTCTAATAGTATGGTAGCTACAGCTGGCTCAATCTATTGTGAGATTTTTCAATGGGAAAGGTGAGTAACAACAGAAATCAGCAAAGTACTCGGTGGCAAACTTCCTTTTGTTGGAGGAAGCCTTGTCCAAAAAACAATATTTTGGAGATGAGATATGGTTTGTTGACATTGCATTGGGCGAGACATTGGTATTCATCAAAACACTCGAGAAGGTTACCAATATAATTCTAATAGATGCAATGAAAATGTTGGTATTAAGTGCATGGGTGGACCAATTTTCTAATGTCGATGAAGTGAAAGACGTTTTCACTGATCCAGCCAAGATATTTGAGCTTATATCTGCACTGAGAGCCAAATTGATATCACCACCAACTAGAAATTAGAAAGAATCAGATTGACTAATAAAAGAATAATGAGAGAGATGCCTAAATAAATAATATTTAGATGGGTCTTGTCCTCGGTTTTGGACATTTCAATGTTGGATTTATGTATCATGGGAATTCGTATTCATGCATGAATTGATGGGAAATAAAGCTGCCATGACATTGAGTGTTCCAACATTATTACATAATGGATACCTTTCGAACTAAGAAATTGTTTTTTTAAGGCAATATGAAGTGGATATGTGATACGTTGTGAAATGAAAGTATTGTGTTTGTTTTTAAATGGGTTGCAGTGTAAAGTGGGTATGTTCTAAGTAATGTATCTGATTGATTTGTTTTTTTAATTGTGTAGTAATAAAAAGTGTGTATATTTTATTTAATGCGTTTGTTTTTACAATTTTGTGTATTGTTTTTTTATAGTAATTTTAGTGATAGGAATATGGTTGTTTTTGTTTTCACTTGGATTTAATGTGAAACAATATGTTTGGTTTTTTAAGCAGGATTAATTAAAATGTTTAGAGACTCTGTTTTGATAACTAAACATATTATTATTATTATTATTTTTTAAATCTTTGATTATTTGTAAGTTAGAAGAAAAACTATTAATTTCTTTTTATTATACTATAACCAATTTGTTAAATGTGCAATATATAACTTTGCAATAAAATTATAATATTAATGGTTAACTTTTAAATGTTACTAACACTACCTAAAATATAAAAGAAAAGATATTGCATTAGGAAAATCTACCATTAAAGAATTATTTAGAAATAAATGATTATATTTTTCTTTAAGACAAGTTATTGAAAAATAAAGTAGACAACCAAAATAAATATTGTAAAATAAAAAATTAACAATACAATAATTTACATTTAAAAATAATTAACTTAAAAATATATTAAAAACATCTCATATAATAAAAATAAAATTGAGTAAAGATATATATATGTATATGTATATATATATATATATATATGTATATGTGTATGTGTATGTGTATGTGTATGTGTATGTGTATGTGTATGTGTATGTGTATGTGTATGTGTATGTGTATGTGTATGTGTATGTGTATGTGTATGTGTATGTGTATGTGTATATGTATATGTATATGTATATGTATATATATATATATATATATATATATATATATATATATATTCAATTACATAATAATATTAAATAAATAAATAAATATGTGTCTGTGGGGGGATTATAGGGGACACACGATGGAGCTCCTAACTTGTATTAGGGTTTTCGTTTGAAGGGGAGATGTGCCATACGTCGTTGTTGATGCACTTGTTTTTACTAGACTACAAAGGAGCACCATGGCTTAGGGTTGATGTGTACAATACTCATTATGGTGGCATTCATGTGCTAGTTTCAGCCTTGTATGTGCAGTTTTGGTTGCCTCCCTGAAGCTCTGAGCATAGCTTTAGCTCTGCAAAAGAATACTTCAAACAAATCCAATGGAAAACCAATCAGTTCAATACACAACTTGCTGGTAGTGGACTGTCAAATGCAGTGAAGTCATGGTGGGCTATGTATTGTGCAGTGAAGTCACGGTGGGTTATGTATTGTGTAGTGAAGTCATGGTGGGCTATGTATTGCTCACAAGTTCGCTCTGCATCGAGGGTTTTGAGGTCAGTGGAGGATTTGATGTGACAATTCATATGGGAGTCATTCCCTCAACACATACTCATTTGCCCGTTCAGGTCTAAGAAAATCAAAGCACTTGAAGAGAAGGACTAGAAAACTCTCTTGATTTTCATAAACAACATCTATGTATCTCGTGCTAACACTCTCTTAGGGAATTTGGGCTTGGAAAAAGTGGTCAATATTGTACTGTGTAGATAGTAAAAAAGACTCAAAAATGATTTCACAATATGCCTTATGTTTTCCTTGAGGAGGATGTGGAAAGCAAGCTCATCAAGGTTGTATTATTTTTTTCTTTCCTCTTTACTTTGGAGTCTCCTATGTGTGCCACTTTGGGGATATCAAGGCCAGTGGTGGCTAGTGTATTTGTACCTAGAAGGGAGTTTCTACCACCAAAAGAAGCCATTTATCCTATCTGTTTAGAGTAGTTTGTTCCAGAGGTAGGGGGAACTATTTTCTTACCATATACTTATAATGATTATGAACATGAGGACATCCCTATTCTAGACAAAAAAATTCAAACTCTGTCAATATACTGAAACATATTATAGATAAGAAGTGGGGCATACCTGTAGAGCTACAAAGCTTGATATATGAAGGGGAGTTGCTCCAAGACTACTCACAGATCAATGACTATTGCATCCTTAGGAATTCAATCATAGTTATGAATTTTAAGTTATGTGGAGGAGCTCTAAGATCCAAGACACAAAATGCATCAGCTTCTTACAAGGATGCAATGAAAGGAAAGGCTTCCCTTCCTTCTGAATAGGCCTAAAACAATCCAGGACCTCAGGTCTAAAACAATCCAAGACCTTACATTATTGAACAAATGGAACAAGAACCAACCATAGAAGTAAATATTTCAGAGCTAAACTCTTTCTTTCATGCCCTTCAATCTAAGGGAGCCATTTGTAGGTTTAATGGTTTTTGGCCCAAACCTGAACCAAAACCAAAATCAAAATCATACCTTCGAACACTTCTGAAGTAGAGGTTTGGATCAACACATCATCCTAGCTTCACCAGATAACTGTCAACACAGACACATCAATATTGAGGAGCTTTCTTCATGTAATGCTCTCTTCAAGCATAACACTTTACCAAACCAACATGCTCAGACTTACACAAATCAATATTGTGCAATCAAATCAACTAAATCACCTTATCAAAGTTTAGATGCCAGATTAAAACTAATATAAAAATCATCAATATCAATATCAGATTCTTTAGACCAAGTGATAGGTAGAGCTCTCATATGAATTAATCTATTATCATGCCAACAAGTTGTCATTTGCTAAGAAATATCAAACCACACTTCATCAAGTCATCCTCATGATCATAATATAAGTTACTATATGCAAATTCATTTACCAAGGACAAGGCATACACGATCCATCCATTTACTTGTACAAGAGCTCAAACATGAGATACATCAATATATTATAATAATGCAATTGAACCTACAACATACTTATCATTTCTAGTATTTTTTGTTGTCTTATAACAATTCACGTGGCCAACTATTGCCATGTATGTGTGGAAAACCAAACATATGTAGTCAAAACTTGTAGACAATACAGTCACAGGAGTAGTTGTTATGCTTGTACAATAATTGATGGAAGAATGTGATGTAAGCATGGTGGCTACTAAAGAAGGTGCAATAGATACAGGTCAGAAATTTCAAATATTGGTAAGTGAAAGGAAGAAATTTTGTCTAGAAAGAAGAATGAGAGAACTGAGAGTCCATATTCTAAATGTGGTAGCTTAGAATCAAGTTATGGATCATATGGTTCCTTTTGTATTAACTCTAAATTCATGTTCAGGTGCCCTCATTCCATCGTAGAGAAAATAAAAGAACATATATGTAAGGAAAATTTAGCAAGCAGTTCTCATAGGTACATTCATACAAGCAGCACTAAGGTACACAAACATAGATATTGTCACCACTATTCAAGAGTTAAGAAGTCCTTCCATGGATTACATTACTCTCATAATAACAAAAAGCATCATGAGAATTATTCGAGTGATTATGATGACTCTAGAAAGAGACATGAATTTTTTTGTTTTTTTGTTTTTTAGTTGTGTGTGGTTATAGGAATAGGTACCATGGCCCAGATCCTATTGATTCCTATGAAATTTTCCATTCAAAGCAACTATAGGACATCATACGTTGTAGCCCAAGTTCAATGGGAGTTACAAAAGGGTTAACCTCAAACACGAGAGGTTTTATGAATGGTGTTTGCATTGCATCTAAAGATCATAATGTGGAAGGTTCAAATTTTGGGTGTGTTAAACAAGTACAAATGCCTTTTGGATGTGATAAAGGATATTTAACTATCAGTTAAGAAGTAAATTGAGTAATGGTACAATGCACCACTCGAAATGAGAAAAATGGAAAACAAGAACCTCACAATGAATGGCTGCAACTCAGCTTAAAAAATTTTGCATGGACAAAATCTCAAAGGAAGGCATTTCTAAAAGTGACTTTGAACTTTCTCTTCTATAAGTTGAAGAAAACTTAAATGTGAGGGATCACTTCCATTCTAGTCCAAGTGAAATCAAGGTACTTGATCTAAATTCAGTTTGTTACCTCTTATTGATTTTCGAGCTAGTATTCCTAGATTGAATCCTTTCATGTCGTATCAAGCAAGGGAGGACTTAGATTATATTGTGGTTTTGAATGAATTCAACTTGATACTAAATATAGCAACTAGATGTTATGGGATTAGTAGGCCAGAAAAATGTTCCAACTAAAGATTAGATTTCCATAATTCGCATGTTAAGGAAAAACTTCAGTGCACATCATCGAATAAGAGGTCGAATTGGGCTTATTTAGATCATGAAGAGAAAGGTCATGTTTATGAACATGTTCTTGCAAATTGGCTGATGGAGAAATCCATAAATGACAATAGGATTTGTTGACACCTAATCCTTGTGATTGGGTGAATCTATGTATATAGATAAATAGGAAATATGAACAGTCATTGGGAGATGAATTGAATAGTCTCTCCCTCATGTATGCAATGAAGACCTACCTGATGGAATAGGACAGTCAAATCGTTTTTGCCTTATGGAGTTACTGCCTGGCCTGACATGGTATCAGAGCCAACTCCTTCTTAGCTCTTATGTCCCTTGTAACTCCCTTGTCTGCTCTCCATATACCTGCGCTGGTCCTCCATACAATTAGTTGTGCCCTCTATTTGCCATATTCCATATATACAAACCTGCCCCCTCCACAGTCGTCGCCACATCTAAACACTGCTTTACCTGCACTCTTTGGACTGTGCATGAACGTTTCATAAAAAAGTTGTTGTCCTGACTATCCATAAATGTTTCATAAAAGAAGTGTTGTCCTGACTGTCCATAAACGTTTCATAAAAGAAGCATTGTGCATTAAAATTTTTGAAGGGCCTGCGATTCTGTTTCAAACGACGTATTTCTCCTTGTCTCCTATAAAGAGGGCCAGAAACCCTTGTGTCCTGCTATTGATGACATTAATCTCATACAGCGTAACGCAATGCACCACTTCTTTGCATTTCTGCAGCTCTCCATATCCATTTCGAATCTGATTGCAGGTGCTCACTATCCCCACAACGGAAATGGCACTGTTTTCAGGAATTCGACGTGTGCTCAGAGGGACGTCGACTGTTTGTAATGTAATGTTCAGACAAGGAAGAAGCGATCGATGAATGCTCTGCAAGGCTCCAAAAACATATGAATGGAACGTGCCAATGTCAACCACGAAAAAGCGCCGCCAACTATGAATCTGCAAACCCTACACACCGTGCCATACCGTTCGTTTGTGTAGGTAGGATCGCATACAGATCACTTGATTTCGCAGGCCCACAGAAGTGGTCAAGGTGAGCCCTGCATTATATTCCGCCTTCTGGCTGGTTTGATATATTAAATTACTGTACAGTTTGAACAAACAAAAATTGGTTTTTAAAATTGGCTATTTGAAATGTGGACATACAAATATTTAAACGCCCATTCCTACAATTGTTGTAGGCTTTATATACTTATTGGTTCTAAATCAAGCAAGAAAAGGTGGTAGGCAATTTGTTCATATATGTTAACTTGTGATATTGAGAGTCCAAATACGTCTGGACTACGTTCTTCGGCCTTTTAGTGGACGCAGTACTTTATGCTGTTGAGGGTATTTTTTTTGGACTTAGTATACTGCCATATTTTATACTTCAATATTGTGTATATGAATGTGAATTGACATTTTAGTTTGCTATCTAGTCACATTAGAACTATATTTTTTCTTTCCATTAAGAGTAAAAGTTTTGCAGCATAAGTTTTTTTTGTTACAATATGCATTCAATCATATCCATGGTGGGAATAGTTCTCACTGGCAAGGAGAACTATCCTGAATGGTCCCAGATGATAAAACACACCCTCATTTTCAATGAGTTGTGGAAAAGAGTGTGTGTCGGAGACGGAGACAATGAACCAGTACAGCCTACCTTAGACAAAGAGCTCGTCATTTGGGAAAACAAGAACAACAAAGCTTATGCATTAACAGCAACATCTGTAAATGAAGAGGCGAGTCGCCATATTTCATCATATTCAACTGTCTTTAAAGCCTTACAAAAGCTAAAAGAATTCTATGGCTCACATTTTGCACTTGAAGTTGTTCAACTCATGATTAAACTCTTCACTCTTGAACTGCAAAATAATGATCCTCTTGCTCTTGCATCTGAAGTAAAGTCTATAATGCATGATATCAAATCCACTAAGGTTGAATTGGATATTCCTCTTATCGCTTTTCTCAAGGCACTTTATCCTACTTAATCCAATTATCTTGAGTCACTGCAAGTAAATGGAAATCTCAAAGATATAACCTTTGAATCTCTTGTGAAAACGTTTGTTGAAAGAGAGAAAGATTTTGGAAAGAACACAACCCCTGAATCTTCTGAAGAGGCTGTGTGCCTTGCTCATAAAGAAAAGCATCCTGCTCAAGATTCTACAAGAGGAAGAGGTGATCGAAGAGGAAGAAGAATATATTTCAGAGGTTGGGGGGTAGACATTCTCAAGGAGAAAAGGCAGATTTGCATTGCATTCGCTGCAAAAGAAATGGATCACATGATTCCTCTACATGCAAGCTACAATGGGATAAAATTGAGCAAAAAAGAAACCAATAGAAAGGTAAAACTGATGATACAGACAAAGGTAAAGCACCTGAATCCGCTCACTATGCTGTGGCACAATGTAACATTGGAGTAAATGAAGATTTATTTAATGCTTCACTTGCTTCTTGGAAAAATGATTGGTTGCTTGATTCAGGAGCAACCTGCCACATGACTCATATAAAAGATTTTTTTGAAGATTTCACTGACAATGTTGATGGAGCAGTATACTTTGCAGATCAATAAAAAATCAAGCTATCAGGGCTTGGCACAATCAGGCTTAAACTGCCTGGTCTTCTAGACTTTCTTTTGCATCGTGTTCTATATCTCCCATAGCTCCAGAGAAACTTGTTGTCCTTGGTCCACAACCGCCAGCAAGTTCACTCCATTCATATGTTTTATGGCAAGCTTGAGGTAAGAAAAGCATCTGACCACTCACTTGTCATGAGGGGAATAGAAGAAGAAAGTCTTCTCAAACTGCAAGGAACCTATGCTCATGCACAACATTTCTCATACAATTCTCATCATGAAGAAGGTACAATTCCATCAAGTTCATTATGGCATGCTATATTTGGACATTTGAACTATGACAGTCTCCGCTTGTTGAAGAAAAATGGTGTTGCTGGTTTGCCTACAATTCCTAGGAAACTTAAGCAATGTGATGCTTGCATTCTAGGAAAGCATAGCAAACAGTCTTTTCATGATTCACATTCAAGAGCATATAGAAAACTTGAACTCGTTCATTCATATTTATGTGGTTCAATTACTGTTCCTTCTGCAAATGGAAATTTAAATATATCATGACATTTATTGATGACTACAACAGAATGTGTTGGGTTTTTTTATTGAAGAACAAATATGATGGTTTTCAAACATTCAAGAATTTTCATAAATGGATTGAAAATCATGCACAATCTCATGTTGGGTCTATTCGCACTGATAATGGAAAAGAATACACATCAAATGAATTTGAAAACTATCTTCGCCAACATGGGATCAAACATCAAACAACTGTGCCTTATAATCCCCAACAGAATGGTGTAGCTGAAAGAATGAATAGGACAATCTTAAATATGGTACGATCCATGCTATTCTTCCAAAATGTAAAGATAATGTTTTGGGCTGATGTTGTTTTATGTGCTACATATATAAAGAATAGATGTCCATCTAATTCTATAAGAAACAAGACTCCATATGAAATGTGGTATGGACATGTTCCTTCAGCAAAGAATCTCAGGGTCTTTGGTTCCACCTGTTATGCCTTGATACCAAAGGTGCATAGAAACAAACTTGGTGCTAGAAGTCATAAGTGTATCTTTCTGGGATATTCAAACACCTCCAAAGCATACCATCTCTATGATGAAGAAAATAAGAAGTTTGTTGTATCTAGAGATGTAATTTTCCTTGAATCATCCAAAACTGACAATGTTGTTGAGTGGCAACTTGATCGCTTGGATAGATTCGCAAAAAAAAAATCATTTCAAGAATTTGATAATCAGATTCCACATCTTGAAGGGTGGATTCCTATATTAGATCAACATGTGGAATCTTCTTCTGAAGAACACTCTCCCCCGCATGAAACTCCAACAACGAATGATGCTTTAAGTGATGTGATTGATAGAATTGGGAGACTCAATCTTGATTCATTCCCAACTCAATCAATGGAGCAGCCTGGACCATTTGAGAAAGATCCCCCAAAGTGGATGACAAAGAGAATTGAAAGTGTTCATCCTGATGAAGTTGGAAAGACAGGAACTAGAAATTCAAACCGGCAAAATGGAGGTGATTAGATGACTCTAATTCACCTGTTGATATGGATGTTTCTTATGATTGTGAATTGAACTTGTCTATAGATTTTGAACCAACTTCCTTCCAAGAAGCTACTTCTCATGATGAATGTAAAGAAGCGATGCAAAAGGAGTATGATGCCTCATAAAGAACGACACTTGGAAGCTGGTTGATCCTCCATTAGGAACCAAACCAATTGGCTGCAAGTGGGTCTACAAGAACAAGTATAAAGTTGATGGCTCACTTGAAAAGCACAAAGCTAGGCTTGTGGCAAAAGGTTTTGCACAGAAGGAATGGGTCGATTATGAGGAGACTTTTTCCCCCACAGCAAAATGGGCTACCATCTAGACACTCTTTGCACTAGCAACTCAGAATGGTTGGAAAGTCCATCAAATGGATGTAAAAACTGCACTCTTGAATGGAGATCTAAAAGAGAATGTTTTTATGTCCCAGCCTGAAGGATTTGCTGCGAAAGGAAATGAACATAAAGTATGCAAACTTGTGAAGTCCTTGTATGGGCTCAAACAAGCACCGCGAGCCTGGTATGAAAAACTAACTGAGCGTCTTCTGAAACTCGATTTCAAACATTTTGATCTTGATGATGCAACTTTATTTGTCAAGAAAGTTGGAAAAACAGTTGTATATCTTGTGGTATATGTAGATGATCTTTTTATGACAGGGAATAATGAAAGCTACATTGCATCCATAAAGAAGGAATTGGGGAAAGGTTTTGAAATGACTGATTTGGGCTATGTTCATTACTATCTTGGCATTGAAGTAACCCAACGTCCAAAGTCCATATTTCTTTCTCAAAAGAAATGCATTGGAGATCTGTTGAACAGGTTTGGCATGACAGAGTGCAATCCTCTTACTACTCTAATGGAACGAAACTTAAAGCTCACATCTATTGAAGGGAAAGAATTTGAGGATGCAACAAAGTATAGACAGCTTGTAGGAAGTCTCAACTACCTAACTACTACTAGACCAGACATTTCGTTTTCTGTTGGAATCCTCTCCAGGTTTATGCAAAAGCCTTGTGAGGGACATTGGTCTGTTGCAAAAAGAGTTCTAAGGTACTTGAAGGGATCTTAAGACTTTGGAATAAAGTATACACATGTGGACGACTTCAGTTTGATTGGAAACTCTGATTCAGACTTCGATGGAGACAAAGAAACTGGGGTATCAACTTCAAGATATGCTATGAGTCTTGGATTAGGAGTTGTCTCCTAGAGATCACGCAAACAATTAGTTCCAGCAGATTCCACAACAGAAGCAGAATACGTGGCAGTAGCTGAAGCAACAAAAGAAATTGTGTGGCTCAAGAAAATTCTTGAAGATTTGCACGTAAAACAAGTACAATCAACTCCACTCATGATTGAAAATACCTCTGCAATAAAGTTGGCCAAGAACCCAAATTTCCATGATCGAATGAAGCACAACAATACTAAATATCATCTGATTCGACATCATGTTGAGGCCAAAACAATCCATCTCCATCATTGTTCCACAAATGAGCAAATTGTAGACATCTTCACCAAAGCGCTTGGAAGAGAAAAGCTTGAACGATTCCGAATGACGCTTGGACTCACCAACATCCCTTCAGATTAAGGAGGGGAATGTTGACACCTAATCCTTGTGATTGGGTGAATTTATGTAAATAGATAAATAGGAAAATGAACAGTCATTGGGAGACGAATTGAACAGTCTCTCCCTCATGTATATAATGAAGACCCACCTGATGGAATAGAATAGTCGAATCGTTTTTGCCTTATGGAGTTACTGCGTGGCCTGACAGGATTCTTATCATTGGAAAAGCCTACAACAAAGTGAAAATCTCCTCACGGTATTCATAAATCCCTTGCTTTGTCTTTTTCTAGCCTTAAGATGCTTCATCTGCATCAGTATGGATCGATATGATCATTTTCATAATCACAAGAATGAATAAGAGCATGGATTCAGCTTCATAACCCCTCCATCCTTCCATGAATTTCTTTGAAACCAAGAATTGTTCCTATTAATTTATGAAGAGCCAATGACAGAACAATAACTAGAATCACAATAGGTTTTCACAACAAGTACCTTGGGAAAATACTGAAGAGGAACTATTGGAGTTCTAAATTCCAAGACATGATCCAAATTACAATAAGACTCCTTCCATCTAGAAGAAGCAGAAACTAGGGAAGACACGGTAGTTGAAAAAACGTCTGAAAAAATATGGTCTTCATTCCTCACATGCTTTGGCACACAAGGAAATGAATACTTAGGATGAAGGCCCAGCTGGAAAATCATAACATAAAAACAATCCTTCTCAAGGTAGGGGAAGAGATTAATAGGAAGAAGGTGGAAGAAAAACTAGATTTCATAAAAGAATTGCAAAAAATAGTTCAACATTTGGAGCTAGAGAAAAATTATGGGTTTTCATATCTAAGTTATTATGCCTCGCCAACGATCTCTACTGGTTACTTTGGATAAGAGCAAGCCACGACGAAACAAGAAGATATTGTGGAACTACAATCTCAGCGAGTTAGGAGAGAAGAAACACCCATGTTGTCATATCAATTATAGGAAGAAATAAGAAACAGTTGGAGCGTAGTTGAATTTAAATCCCAAACTACACTCTCTCCTCTCACAGACACAGATTCATTAATCAATATCAGTAGTTATGATGCTTAAGTTTAACTCTTTCGATCGATTGGCTTCTTCATGTAGAAGATGGTTATTATCAAAAGGAGAGTATGACAAAGGAAAAATGTCAAATTAGGTGTTTTTGAGATGTGGATCTCGATGCATAAAATATTTTAAAGGTATGTTATAAGAAGAAAAAATAAACACAATGCAATATTGCTCTGTGTTCAACCATTGTATGCCATAAAAATGCATGTATACTCAATACAAGTGCTAACATTAGCAGCGAAGACCATCAAGGTTGAATCCATTAGGGTTCGATTCTCATTGTGGTCTTTCAACCAAACTGGCATATTTCAAACAAGGGATTGATTTGGCAGCAAGTCTTGGATGTTTTTGGCAGAATAGATACGCCTCTGATCCAGCACATAATATTTGTGTGCACACACACACACACACACACACACACACACACATATATATATATATATATAAACTGAAGGGATCTGTCTCTCTTCCCCATAAAATTGAATTGAGGGTGGGTTAATTGCCAACCACAATAGTGGCTAGTATCAATGCTTGGCCAACTAGAACCTCGTATCATAGGTAAATTGTCACAATTCTCTATTTATGAGCAGTTCACTTGGTGTACCTACTTGGCTATATTTAAGTCACTCATTGTTTTTGATAAAATGTTGTATGTATTATAATTGAGATAGTTCGAACATAGATGAAAGCTCATTATGAGTTTCGATTTTGATACTACACTCAACAATAATTTCATTATTCAATCATTTAAGGAACGAAAAAAAACTTGCCACAAAATGTATATTTTTGAAATGATGAAACATTCAATAAAATACTCTCTTAATTCTAGAGAGAGTAATTTTAGCAATGAACCCACCTTGTAACTATAATCCATGATATAGCTCAATTCTGCAAAGTAAATTTCAAAGTGTTTCTGAGAGACACGCTAGTAAATAAATAGAAAAAAATTATTTTTACTTCTATCTTCTATGTTGCTCTTTCCTAAGCTCGCCTCACGACATTTCCTTTGCAACATATGGTGCTATTGCTAGTTACTATTATTTTAAATAAATTTATTACTTAGTTACTTCTTCTAATATTTTTAATTTTAGCAACTTGAGATGTATGTTGAAGTTGTGATACTTAATATGGATTGGTGCCTATCATCATTTACCAACCATTTGATTTATATGGTTGGGCTAGTATTAATTGGTTTTTTATTAATTATCAGTAATACTATTAATATATGGTTGTATTATACTCTATAAAATCCTGTTAGGTTAACTATTATACAACTTATATGATTAGATATAAATGCACAAGGTAGTTCCAAAATGATTTTCCTAACATTGAATTACAAATGTTTGGTAAGTCCATCTAAGAAATTGTCCCTCAAGATGATAATAGACACTCATAAACCCATTGTATTTTTTGTTGTTGCAAAACCTAATTCCAAAAGCATGATATAAGGGACCAAAATTGCTCAAAATTTTTGAAAGGTTAAGACTTGAATTTCATGGATGCTATAGGACATTTATGAAAGCTAGTCATAGGATAGAAGAATATTTTTTTACCATCTCTAATTCACGGGATCGTGATTCAAGATTAGGGTCTCACTTAACTCATCTAACTTTGGAAAATGACTTGCTTTTGAGCCCTACCCAAAACCATTTAGAATTTTGGGGAAACCTCTTATCTATGTCATGTATGAGACAAGGATAGGTAATTCTAAGTGGTGATTTAATTTCACTCTTTATGTATGCAAGGTGTGGCTTCCAACAACCCAAATGATCATTATATCTATTTTTCTTCTTAGAATCCTGGCACTAGTTAGCATCTAAACATAGGGCCAACCAAGCTCACCTTCATTTTGAAAAATGAAATAACTGGGGCGAGACAAATTCTAAATAACTTGAAGAAATTTTTTTCTCTTAATACTTCTTGGAAGAAACCCTTAGATTTTGGCAATAGGTTTCAATTGGATTGGACTTTAACCATAATATAGTTCTTCTCAATGTTGCCCTACATAATGAAAACCTCCCAACACTTTCAAATGAAACACTAAAAGTCTCATAAATGGGGTTTTCTTAAAAATGTTGAAATTTTTCTAGGTTCACTTGAATAATTCTCTAAGCAAAATTGTATCCTTTCACTTTTATTCAATTTTGAAGAAGAATAAGTTGACAATGATCTTGTGATCCAAGGAAAAATGCAAAAACGACTATTACCTCCTTGGAGACATAAAATAATCCCTAAACAAAAGAATCCCTTTCGATGGATTTGTACTCTTAATAACTACTTAAAAGGATGAACTCTATTAACTCTAGAACAAAAGAATAAAACTACATTTAGAAAAAGGAAAGTAGAAAAAAGAAAGTAGTGGAACATAAAATGTAGGGTTGTCTGCCTCCGGGTATGGGATGACAATACTAAATTCTTCGCCTTCTTTGTAAATTACTAGAGAGATATGAATTAAATCTGGAAATTAATGGAGAGGTTAGTTAGACACTTGAAAATTTGACCAATGTCACCTTACAAGAGGCCATTTATTTTCAAACCCTCTTTCAAAGAGACTAAATTACTATATATGCCATCCTTTAGGTATATAGTTTCTTTACCGAAATTCATAGACTTAAAAGAAAATAAATACCATATGACAGAGGTGGGAAAATAAGAAATACTCTAAACTTTGCATATTGTGTATAAAGACAAAATTTCTAAGCTAAACAGGCTACCTATAAAATTATTTCTTAATTGGTATGAAATCATAAAAGTGGAGATATGCAAGGTTGTGACGCATTTCAAACTCTCTAGAAATGTATTATACTTATTCAACACTACTCTTATCTAATTCATGGCAAAGATAAACAACCCAACCATATTTGATATTTTCTACTCAATATCACTTCGTAATAGTATTTATAAGAGCATATCAAAAATCATCTCTTCCAATGTAAAATAAGTTATCTCATAGTAGCCTCATGTTGTAGCTCATTTTCTCCAGCTAGCTGGAAAGAATAAAAAATATCAACCCAATATAAGTGATGTGGGATATCAACTAAAGTGTATATATGTCATATTGTCCTTCCAAGGTTTACGCACAATGTTCATTGATGGAAAGATTCCACTTGTAGCTTTCTTATGAACAAAGAGGGGATACTTTGCCTCAAGTTTCAACCGATGAAACGTTCTCCAGCGTCTCATGACAGGTTACTATTTGGAGCAAAAATATACATTGGCTATGGTAAGGAGGTTGTTCTCCTTTGTGAACGTGATAACAAGGATCTTGGGGTTCTCCCTTCGACTTGGATAGAGCAGTTATTTTATTAAAATTATCTTCCAGAGTATTCAATTTATGGGGATATAGCATGGCAATTCATCTTTTCTCAGGCTAACATTGAATCACAAGAAGGTTTTACACATGTTGCCAAACCAAGAGAACAGCTCACGAAAGTGCCAACATTACCGCTCAACACATCGATACAACATGAAGGCGTGGTTGTGTACTATGCTGTCGGCTATTCAAACTGCATAACTTGTCTTCCCTTTTATATCATGTCTGATGAATTAGATGAGTTTGTTGAACAGTGACAGGAATTAGAAATGAATCTTTCATCAAACAAACAGGAATATTACATCATCCATAAATCAAAGCGTTGTCGGGATGAAAGGCCTGAAAGTTATCGTTCTCATATTTCACATGATTGTTCACCACTTGGAAATGGAGTACAATCGCACTCCCCAAAATTGCATATACATAGTTATGATCAGTAAAATATTCAAATTTGGACCTCATTAATCATCAACAATTTGTATCAAGAAAGAGAATTCATGAGAAAATACATGAATTTGTTGGTTCTCCAATAGAATAGTCATCAAATTATATTGCTATAATAGCTAAGAGGGAGCCTCCACTTGACGAGACTGAATTCGACGAGAAGATTCAAGAGATTCAGGACATGATAAGAAAGACTCTGTCCTTTTTTAAATCAACGGTTCATAGCATTCCAGCGCAGATCCAAGGGGGTCCCGGGGGGACAAAATGCACGTTGTATAGCGTTAAAGGTGTCCCCACAAGCTTAATAATGGTATTCATATGAAGGTTAATGCGATGTGCCGGGGGGACAAAAATGCATGTTGTACAGCGTTAAAGGTGTCCCCACAAGCTTAATAATGGTATTCATATGAAAATTCTATTGACAATTTTACATTTTGGGGACCTGAAATGTATTGGTATTTCTCCTCCAACTTGTAAAGGAGGCCAGGTTTTTATTTGAAAAGTTTTTTTCTTTAATATTATATATAATGCTAAAATTACTATTTTGTAATTTAAATTTTTTCAAAAACTTCAAAAAAAAAAAAATACAAACAATTCCTTAAACGGTTTCAAGAATCATTTAGTTAACTTAGGCCAGGGGCAGAAATAAAAGTCAAGGAATTAGATTTTTTTGGCGGAGGGTGGGGTCCAATTTTCAGGCATGGGTATTGTAATGCAAAAATCTTTCTGAAGCTCAAGTAATGTACGGTATTCTGATTGTAATTTTGGGAAGTTGTTGTCATAGTTTTTCTCTCATGACTCAATATTCATCTAAGTTTTTCCTTCTTTTGGACAGTGTAAGATGCAATTGGTGCTTCAGTTTAATTTTTAATGAATTTACTTAATTGTACTCATGAAAATTAATCTTGAAGCCCTTAATGAATCGCTCCACATCCAAAGGTCGCATTCATATTTTCTTAGTCTTGCATTATTCTTTCTGCAGTAGTCTAAATTCAGATTCTTAAGTGCCTAATTTGGACTTTGTTTTATATTCTTCTTCAATCCACTCCTCTAGTCCAACATTTTGTAGCTCTCAGAGTTTCTCTGACCATTTTTCTTTGTAAGGCTAGGGTTTCAGAACTAGAAGTTTTAGTTACAAGCCTTCATGGCCTGTACTTCCATCCAGTAATTTTAATTATTCTTATCTAATTTGAATATGTCTCAGGCATTAGTTCCTCCACAACCAAGATTTGTCTCCTGAGGAACAACACCTCACTAAATCATTTTCGCTTTCTAGAGGCGGACAAATTCTGTGAGGTAGTAGGTGTTGCTTAAGAGGGTCTACACTAGTAAGAAAAAAATTTGAATGCTATTCTTTCCAAAGCAGATCTCTCCAAGGCCTCAATCAATTTAGTTGGATTTTCATATGTCTCACCCTCACTTAATTAGTATTCAACTTACACTTTGTGTCTTATGTTATAGCTTGCACTAGTTTGGCAACTTTTGTAGTCTTAATTAATGGGTCAACTTCTTACTACATTGAATATTAGAAAGAGAATTCGTAGGAATTCCCACCATATTCCATGATTTTCCTCATTGCAAGAGAAGGGCAGACTAGAGATGTTAGCGCTACATTAGCAAATGGTTCTTTTAAAGGAATGCAAATTGGTAATTCTTGCTTTTCTTTGCATTTCTTTTGTAGACATCCTTATTTTATGTGATGGATTGTAGTGGGTGTTGAAAAACTTTAAGGAATTTTTATATCTCTTTTGCATAGCCACAAGTATGAGAACATATTCTACCATATCTCTAGTAATTTGTTGGGGCCTCTCTAAGCTTGAGAAGGTATATATGTATCATATTTTCCACTCAAGATAATCCACATTCTCATCCATGATGAACTAATGGCGTAAAAAAATAAACTTTCTAGTGATGGAAATTTAGAGGTTTATCACTATTTTGCATTTCAAAAGGATTTGTTATTCAAGCTACCATCATATCCCATTTATGAAATAATAAATTATAACCATAAATAATGGGACATACAATATTCTTAGAATCTAAAGAGAAAAAGGCAACTAATAGTTGTAATAAATCATTTATGGACCATATTGGCATCACGGCCGGGTGGGGGAGAGAAGACCTAAAGTTTAACAATTTTCCAACAAAACCCTCAAATATAATGACATTAGAAACACTTGAAGGCATGTGAGGTCTCACCGAAGGTATGCGATGGGATTGCAAAACTTTTGTAGGTTATCCAAGGAAACTGGGATATGGAAGACTATCTTGGCTTATGGAAATCCTACTCAACATGTTGTAGATGTCATACATCACAAATATTTCCACAACCTACACATGAATATTTTAGAACTTTCCTTTATGAAATCCTATAGTTAATATTTTTATATAAGTTAACAATTATGGAGCTCTTACAATTTTTACAAGGATCCCTCCTTTGATATCCCCTAAACTATTTTTCATAAAATAGCTTTAACAAGAAATAGAAAAAGTTTGGATCCATTCTTTATGAATTAATATAATCATACACCGCAACCAGTAGAGTGGCAATGGAAAGAACTCAACCCAAACCTAAATCCCACCTAAAATAATAATCATTAAAATCAACACTATACATGGAACAAACATCTGAGACCCAAAAATCCTATCAAATGATTATTTTTATATTAATCAACAACATAACATTAAATATAATACACAAGTTGAGAGAAGGAATTGGGAAAATAAAGCTCAGTTATTACTTCTAACCAATGCCATAGGATTTAGACCCATACAAGATTTATACAAAAAGTTAGCTCATTTTTCTTCATCATGTCCCTCAATAAACTTAGGATATACTAAATAAGGAAAACCATACTAAAATAGAATACCTAGAAAAAAAAAAAAAAAAACCTAGAATTCCCACCAAAGCACTTCAATTAGAGTTGAAGATAAGCTTTAGAACCCTTGATTTATAGAAATCAACCTTTTTCTCTTTGATTTTGCTTATATCTAGCATTGTGAATCCTTTTTCAACTAATCTTTCCACCTCACCGACTATTTTGTGCCTGCATGTTCCCTCCTCAACTATCCATCATTATAGTATGGGTTGAATTTTCTACCTCACCCATGTCTAACTACCCTAAATCTTTGGTAGATACTTTATCAATCACAATACTAATTTGAGTAAAATTAGTGTATACCTATGGTCTTTACCCATGCTTTTTTAACGAAGAAGGAACCAAAAATACTATAAACAATAGGCGTTCTTGAATACTTCAAAGGATCCTATTTCAAATAACACGGCTTTTACATTTTTCTTCAGGGGAAACTATGAGATTCTAAGTTTTACTTCCCCATTCACTAACGTGATATTTACTGATAATGGAAATAACTCTATCAATAACAACAATGAACTTATTTTCCCTTATTCCACTCATTTTATCACATCCATGGAAATTATTGTCATTGTTTTTGTGGCCACATTTATGTTGATGGGTTTTTTCTATGTCTCCCTATACAAATCCAACGAAGAAGACCAAAGCTTGAGAGCATTAATGCAGGGGGAAACAAGGGCCATTCCACATCATCTAGTGCCTGAAAATGGTGATCATGGATTCAACAGATCTATAACAGAAATATTCCTAGTGTTTCCATTTTTTTTCTCATGATAGGCCTCAAGGCACAGATAAAAGAATTATGCAAGTGCATTATCTATCTCATTGATTTTGGAGAGGATGGGTTGTTTTGGTTTCTTCCTTAGTGTAGCCACACATTCCATATAAAATGCATCAACATGTTTCTTTTCTTACAAAAATTATGCCCTATATGCAGAAGTAGTTAGGTTCCCATAGAAGTCAAGAACAAACTATTGAGACATCAACTTTCTTGAGACTACACGATTTCACCAACTATTGGTAGTGGTGGATGCGAGAGGATCCATTATCATTTCCATATATGGAGGTGCTTTCAGAGGAGCTATTATCCAAAATTCCACCAAAGCTAGTGGAATTGAGCCTCTTTTGTATAGTGATCTAAAGAATTTTGGTGATAATGGAGAAGAAGGTTACTTCCTGAATTCAAAATGGATGCCGCCAAGTAGTCTAAAGAGGAACCATCATGCAAGGAAATGAAAATCCATTGAATCTTATCTTTACAAGCATCGAATATGATAAGAAATTATCAGTTTCAACCAAGGAAGTTGGAAGAAATTCTAGAGTATTCCCTTGATTCACATATCTACCAACAATTTCCATCGCATTCTCATGTCCCTCTTAGTCCCTTGTCCATTTTCTAGTTGGTGAAGATTAATCAAATTATAAGAACATCATGCACTTAGTACATGGCTTAGGATCCTTAATTTTAGTTATATCGAAAAAAACAATCACCATGATTAGAATTTTTTTGGCTATGAAAATTGTCTTAGAAGAGACATACATGTTTGTTGTTCTAGGAATCCATTGAGATGTTGGGATATTGAATCTCTACAGGATCTCAACAACATATTTCACTTGGCTAAGGAAGATCTCATTTGGTCCATTCCACACTTCTAATGTTAATAAATAGTGCATTAAACCGATATCCTTCATTTTAAACTCTAAATTGAGCTCCCTCTTACACCCATCTATGAGCATCTCAGCCCCTATAAGAAACATGTCATCTACATATAGTTCCAATATCAAGGGGAAACAATCTTCAACCTTCTAGTAAAGGTTGGGATCTACATTACTCTTGGTAACCTTAATATCATTAAATGACTATCTATTCTGGCATATCATGCCCTTTGTGCCTACTTAAGCCCATTCTTGTTGCAACTACACCATGCCTCCTAAGAGATTTAAATCAAAAGATGCTACAAAAGGCAATATTAATGACATGGTCCAAATTCATTCATCGTCAGTTCCCATTCTAACTGATACACAATTGCAAATTGAAAAGGACTCATGTATCACATGGAATATTGTTAAGGATGCATTCACGACCAGAAAATTTAAAGCAGATCTAGAAGATAAAGAGGTTTATATCAGTAGCCAATAGTCAGGACATCAAAGGGTTGCTTTTAGATTCCCAATCTTACCTTGTGAAAATGTTATCAATCTTATTATAGAAGGTTTCGACACCAAAAGTAGTCATAAATGTTTTTTAGTACTTGATAAAATTATGTTCACACATTTACAAGCAAAAGATTCAATATTGAATCCTTCTTGGAAGGATGGTTTTACATGCTCTATCATATGTCTCTAATGGGAAGATCTTCAATAGGTTTGATTTTGTGTCTCAACAACTGAATATAAATGTGAATAGGGAGAAAAATCCACAAAAAGGAAAGAAACAATAGTTCTACATGTCGTCCTTCCTACTAAACGATATATGTGCTCGCAATGCTTACACTGGTATGGATTGGAAATGGACTTCCACGGTCCCTCCTGTCCATATCTATTGTAAGTTGTTGGCTTGAATGTAACTATAGGTGAGTCTTTAAAAAGTTGGTTGATAATTTCTTCAGGGTATTATACTAGATGATCCTTAAAGAACAAGCCTCTTACATGTCTCATGAGGAAATGAGTGCAATATTAGAAGTTATAGATTGGTTTGCCTCATTACATGACACATAAGTCAGATTGTTCGACTGTTAGAAACGATCACATCTCTTAACAATGTATGCCATTGACAAAATAGTCATACAAGTGGTCACATATCATGTTGTGATAGGTTTTTCCGTAGTGCTACAAAACAAGAAGAAACAACTATGCCCTACTCTTCCCTTGCAAGTGGAATCTTACAAGGTTAAGAACTTGAAGGTCGCAGAACCTGAAGCGAAAAGATTGGAGGACTTCAAACTCTATAGAATAGAATATCATCAGTATGATCCTAGAGGAGTTTTCAAGAAGCATTTTTCCAAGTTACACTTTGTTTGGCCATATGGGACCTAAGCTAGGTCAAAGGACGATAAGATGAAGAATTGCTATAATGTATCTCAGTCATTTGCACCATGAGATTTGGGAGGCCCTTTTGATGTAGTTCCAAAACAAGATGTTACGCAGGAGGGAAAATAGTCAATATATCACTCCATAGTGAGTATTAAGTATAAGAGGAATGTTCCCCGCAACTCAACATAGGAGAAAAGCCACAAATTCAATGAAACTCTAGTTATTCTAAAGGAAACTTTGGTAACATAATGGAAAAGGAAGCATCTAGAATTGGATAGAAAACAAGAAGAAGAGTGGATACATAAGAAATAAAGAGGAGGAAATGCAAGTGCCATAACAACTTAAGAAAAAAGGAGGGAGAAGAAGCTCAACTAAAGCAGGCATAAGAAGAAAGGCATAAACAAGTTGAACAAGAACAAAGTAAGTGAAAGTAGGATCAAGATATTTCTAAAGAGATAGAGGAGCAAATAGTAGCCTGGTACATGGAAATAGAAAAAGGGGAGAATACGAAAGACTTAGAACTCATGTCCAACATAGAACAAATCATCAGTCAACCTTTGCCTCTTCCTACATATGGGAAAGCCCCAAGTGGTCAAGAGATCTCCCCTTTATATGAATACATGATCATGGATATATTGAGATTAAACTTTAATGAAATCCAAAACAAAATTGTGCATGAAATAAAGAAAAAATTTCCTAATGATCTAGCACATCCTGCTTTCATTCACATGGAAAGGGTGATTGTCACTGACACTGGAAGGAATCGTCATACCATTGTTGCTACTAACTTAGCCTTTGCAGGTGCTTCAAAAGAAAATACAAATTTCATGATGGAAAAAATAAAACAAATGGAAGAGAAGATGGAAGCTTCAAAGCAACAAATAGAACAACTCCAAGTAGAGAATCAAAAGTTTTCTTCCACACATGCCTAGTTAAAATAGTTCCAAGTAGCTATATATGGTGAGATCTAGGTATTGGGAGACACAATGAGGCATATTTTTGAGGAGTTTTCCACCTTGCATAAAGCAATAGTTCCTTTACATGATATGCAAAAGAAATCATGGGAAAACGTTAAAGAATTTAAATTCATTCATGCAATCATTACTACGATTTATGAGTGGGGAACTAAGTACAGGTGTGTACCTACAAATTGGTTAAGAAGAACGCTAAAAGCAGAGTTGGAAAAGGATGAAGTTAGAATTTTTGTATAAGGCAACAAACAAATCATCACCTTTGTGGCCAACATTCTAGTTATGAATGTCTGGTTGTATAAAAATCTTGATTCCTTGTTTCAAGCACATAAGATCCCCTTAGTAGGGTCATTTGTAGAAACAAAGGGAAAAAATATGGTGAGGAATGAGATCGAGGGATACTTCAATAAGCTGAAGCATATCACTACCAAGGAATACTTGGAAGTTAATAGACAAAACATGAAAATGTACATATGTGGTGCTACTAAGATCAATATTAAGTTGTTTTGGTTGTAGAAAGAGGCACAAATTGGTTCCAAAACCATCTAGCTAGATGCAATGGAAGCTAGAGTCCATTTTTCACTGAATCTTCCAGCAAAGTTTGAGGAGAGTATCACACAGTACAAAGCTTGGCATCAATATGTAACCACATAATTAAATGTTGAATTTTACGAGTTATAGTTTCCTCAAACTCAAGTTTAATGTGTCTAGTTTGTCTTATTAGGCTTTACCCATTTTTTCGTATATGGGTTTTGTATTATTGTATTTGAAATAAAATATGTAACTGCAAGTCCAAGAGTTAGTTGTGGAATATTAAAAGTCATTAGTTAGGAAAATACAAAAGAAATCAAAGAGTGATGAGGGTAGATCAAAGATCAAAAAAGAAGATGCACGGGGGCTTCACTGGAAGAGAAATACCATAGCACGTGGGTTCATATTTAGGGATTTATATTGAGGAAAAACTGGCATAATATATTGGGGGATCTATAGGGGTGAAGGGTCTATATATTATAGGGTATAAAAAATGGAGCTCAAAGTTAATGAAAAAATATAAAGGGTTGTAAAGAAAGTTAATGACAAAATTGACACCTACAATATCTAGTGAAAGTAGGTTTTTTTTAAATTGGGAAGGTGTATTGAGTTTGTATTGGTAGGGGGCTAAATAATATGATTTTTAGAGGCATTTTCCAATATGTAGTCAAATTAGGGCTATTGTTTAGTATACCACAAATGCATGTGATATGTTAGAGGTTAATTGAGTGAAGCCCCTATGGGGAGATGAAGGGTCATATCGTTTATTATAAATAAACCCTCATAATTAAAGAAAAGGGGTTAGAACCAAAGGCTTCGAAGCTTAGATTTGGATCCATGGTCTCTATAGTCTAGCATAGGAGGAATATCATTCTTTGGAGAAGTTAGTGTTGGCTACATGTTCCACTATTGGGGTTAATGTCTTATCAATGTAATTGTATGCTTGGAACTTTCACTTTATAATAAGAAGCTCATAGTTGACACGTCTTCATGCATATGTCATGGATGTACTAATAGTATTCTTTATATTTTTTTGATGTACATTGTTTCACTTACCCTAATGCTAATGAAATAATTTATTTTCTTTACCATGTATCTTGTTGGATGTGTGTTGTTTATGTTATTGCGATTGTTGTTATCTTGTGAAACATTTTACAAGTTAAGTAATGATTATTTTGTGTTGCTTGTGCATCTCTTTTAAGTTAGTACTAGTACCTTATTCTAAGGGGATCACTTATTTCCATTTGGTGTGATAGACCCTTTCCTGCATTACATTTGATAATTCCGAAATTTCATACACTTGTTGTCACCAAAGTCATGTATATATCATTCTATGTGTTTATCACAACCAAGGAACATCGTTGAAACCATTACTTTTGACAATAAACTGTATTTTAGTTGGGGATCCTACTCCAAATGGTGTGGGGTCTAATTGGGACTTCACATGGGGGAGAAACCCTTCCCTCTTGGTGGCTTCTAGCACTGTCAATATATTTTTGGCGCTAGAAAGAGGACCAGGTGACAAGATGAGCCCGTGAAGCCGGTTTGGAATTTTATTTTCATAAAGTGGCTTCTTCCCATATATTAGATCTAACATGTTCTTCTAGAGTTGAAAATATAAAATTTCCCTCAAGGATAACTCGTGAGTTGCTGAATCTGAAATTTGATTGCGAGGGTGGAATAAAGCACACCCTCTACTATCTCGAATTTTTCAATTCTCATGAAATTAATTGTGTTAGGTCCCTATACTACTAGTGTAACCCCTTATTGTTGTTAATGCAACCCCCTTATTATATTTTTGTGCCCATGTAGTCCCCATATTGTTATTATTGTGCCCTATAGAAGCCCATTATTGTTATTGGTGTTCCCTTACATTATTATTATCATGTCGACTCTTATTATATTATGACCCCTTAGACTCCTATATATAGAAAGGAGGCATTTTCATTTGTATCATCCAAGAATTTTTCATTTGTGTAATGTAAAGGAGGTTTCCCCATTCAAGAGGCTTATTTCTAAGGAGTTGATATTTCTTTTCTATATTTTTGTGAGTTGGTTTCATAACATTTGGTATCAGACCTTGGATTCTAGGGTTTCACTTCTCCAAACAAGTCATCGTGGAATTTTCACTATAACGTTTATTAGTTGACATTTCATAAGCTAAAAAAGCAACCCCTTTTAGACAATGTCTCGCTTAACCCCATGTCCAAATTTTAGATATTGTCTCTCTATAGTTTCAGAGATATGATCTGAGGAAGTTAGGGTTTTTGCAAGCTCTAGAATTCCATCTCATATAGGTCATCGTGGAATTTTCACTATAGTTTGTTTTCTACAAAGTCTTAGATTCTGAAATTAAAACCAATTTGAGCCAAAATATTGGTGAAGCATGGCCCAAAATTTCAGATTTTTCTTCATTATATTTTGGAGATTAAGTCCACGAAATTTAGGATTTCTACAGTCCCCAAAATTACACCCCAAACAGGTGACCTTGGGAAAATTGTCATAACTCTCCCTCGTAGCATCTGATTCAAATTTCGTAAAATGGCACAAAAATAAGAGAGACTATAGTTTATTGGGTATCAACTTCAGAACCTAAGGTCGAACTAGTGAAATGTGTAACATCATACAAGTTTTCTCTACTGAACCAATCTATAATAAAGTCATCGCGGGAGATTGGGCATAACTATTTCTTCAGGAATCTAATTGCAATCAGAATTGCGGGGTTAGAAAGAGGGCTCAGAGGGCTATCGCAGGACAATATATCAGAACTTAAACATCTGAAATTTTAAAGTTACAACCATTTTAAGATCGAACTATGAAAATTAAGAAAAAGCGATATGAGGAAGTTTGATGGCAAAGATCCGGTAAATTGGATATTATAGATGGATCAATATTTTGATCTACATGAGGTGCAACTATTACAAAAGGTACATATGGCATCTTTATATTTAGAACTGAATGAATTTTTATGGTATAAAGGGCTTTGTTCTCATAAAGCACTTATCACTTGCTCAATTTTCACGGAGGAAATGATAACACATTATGAGGATACAAAGAGCACCACCATCTTTAGCCAATTGCTGAATCTAAAACAAAAGGGTTCAATGTCAGAGCACATTGAAGACTTCCAAAAATTGAATATAAGGGTAAATGATATTCCAGAGAAGCAAATGATTGATGTCTTCACCGGGACTTTAAAGGATAACATTCAATATGAGGTTCGTCTTTGGCAACCAGATTCATTAGAGAAGGCATTTAGGTTGGCAAGAAAAATTGAAAGTGGAATTATGGAAACAAGGAATCCTACCACTCAAAAATATAAATATGGAAGTTTTTTGCACCTAACATTCTAGAACCTACAAGGTTTACACCAAAACAATTGGAAGAAAAAAGAGAAAAAGGGATTTGTTACATTTGTGATAGCAAATTGATCCAGGTGGATGTTGGTGGCCACCCACCTATCCGATTTGGACCCCCACAACTATCTCTTTCAGCATTTTCAGTTTCCTAAATTGTAGCACAATTTACTATTTTTAGCAGTTTTTCGGGTCCTGAACTTTCGGAGCCATTTTGAGGCCCTAAACGACGTTTTTTTGCGAATCTGGGGCAACATGTTTCCTCCAAAAGTGGTAGTACTCGGATAGATCTTTCTAACGAGCTATTGTACGCGTCAAACGGAGATCGTATGCCAAAGTTACGACCCCGGGAAATTGATGTACCAATTTACCCAAACGGGGCCCACAATTTGGCGTTTCATCTTCTAGGGTTAGGTTTCAAGATGTGGAGGGTTTTCCATTATTTCTCAACAATAAATAGGCCTTCAAGCCTCAATGTAACACAGTTCCGAACAGTTCAGAGGCATGTAGCCGCACATCTCTTCTCAGAGATAAGCTACCATCACCCTAGCTAGTTTATTTCCATTTCTGGTTGTAAGCACGATTCAACATTTTATAGTAATGAAATGAAGTATTATTTCCGCTGCATATTTGTGTTTATGGTTATCTCTGTAATTTATTGCGTTCCTGTTTAAATCCGGATCAGTGGTATCAGAGCGGTCTACTTTTTCTCTGTTTTCCTTTGCATGTCCCCAACGAGGTCGGGATATAAGGAGTTAGGGCTTGAACTGGTCGAACCTTTGCAAGACCAGCCTCGAAAATCCCAACGGCCTCCCATGGCGGATGAGAAGAAAGATAAGGGGGTAGGAGATCCTATCAGAATCTTGCTCGAAGAAGCGCTCGAGCGGCAAAGGAACACGATGATGGATAGCTTTGCGCAGATCCTTCAGCGACTACCCAGAGGCGACGCATCGGCTTCCAGCAGCTACTCTGGAAATGCCACACCCTTCAAGGTACAAGTTAATTTTGAAATCCCCATCTTCGAGGGTCAAATAGACGCAGATGCCGTAGATAAATGGTTAAATCTGCTAGATGGGTATTTTTCTGTTCACGAATTTTCAAGTCGGGAAAAGATTGTTTTTGCTCTTCTCAAAGTAGCCCCCCATGTCAAGGACTGGTGGGAAACCTACTGCGAGCAGAAGGATGAATGTACAGGCTCACTATTTTTAGCCGCACCCACTTGGAATGACTTCTGGGATGCCATCAAGGAGCAGTACTACCCTGTGGGAAGCTATGAGGACAAATACATCAAATGGACCACACTGCGGCAGGGACGAGACAAGGATGTGTCGGAGTTCACAAACATTTTTCATACCCTTAAAACACAGTTGGGTATCAAAGATTCTGAGCTGCATCTGGTACTCAAATATCGCGACTGCCTACACAAATACATCCAGGAAGAGATGGTGTTCTTGAACATCTAATCACTCGGCACAACATACCGATACGCTGTCAAAATCGAACAAAGGTTCAAACAGAACAAGCGATACTTTGGATCTGCAAATCCGAAGCCCAAAGGACAAAGCCAAGGCAGGGTGACGCCAGACAACCCGTCGAAGCTGCAGGAAAAGAACAATACCACGAAGCCGAAGAAAGACACAGGAAAGTGGTGTGAGTTCCACAAGAGTCCCACTCATAACACAAGTGAGTGTCGGACCAAGCAGTCGTTGGTGGCCGAGTTGAAGGCTTCTGAATCAGATGCATGTTCTGACCTTGAGCCAGAACCCGACAAGGGGAATGGAAAAGGGAAGCAGATCATTGATGCGGATCCCAGCGCCACTGTTGCCACTGCCAAGATCCAGAAGAATGAACCTGCAGATCTAGAAGAGGGGGAGCATCTTTTCCACTCACAGATGTGGGTGAAGGGTTCGCCATTGCAATTCATTGTCGACAGTGGCAGCCAAAAGAACCTCATTTCAGTAGAGGTCGTGAAGCGGTTGGGCCTACCGACTACACCACACCCGCAGCCGTACAGTATCGGGTGGCTTCATGAAGGACGAGATCTCAAAGTTCGCCAGCAGTGCCGCCTTCCCTACAGCATCAAACCATTCATAGACGAGGTATTGTGTGATGTTACACCCCTGGATGTTTGTGATGTATTACTAGGCCAACCATACTTGTGGAGGCGACATGTTGTGTGCAAGTCAAGGCCTCTTGTTGTCATTATTTCTTTAAATAATTTATTATACAGGATACTGAAGGTAGCCCCACCTATTGCCACATCTTTGATCACTGCTAAGAAAGGCAACAAGCTCATCTCGCAGACCAGGAAATTTATCTGTCTGGTTCACTCCCAAAGTAAGGGGAAGATTGTTGTTACATCCATGACCCCTGCAAAGGGTTCCTCCATGCAGCAGTAGCAGCAAAGGGATACGGTCATGACAAAACACAGGAACAACTTCTCCTCACCTAGAGAGATACCACACAAGTTTCAGGTGGGCAACAAAGTCTGGTTGCATCTGCAGAGAGAACGCCTTACCAGAACCCATCAGAAGCTCAGACCACTCCAACATGGTCCTTACAGCAGTACCAAGGTTGTGGGGAACAATGCTTTGAAGCACAACATTCCTCCATTCCTTGGCTTGCACCGAGTGTTCAATGTGGACCGTCGTCGACCATGCTTCCCACCATTTCTGGACACATCAGAGATTGCAGAACAACTCACCAGAGACCCGGATCAGCAGAAGCTTCCTCATCTCAGGGATGAACTCAACGCAATGGGGACCATTGCTTCCTAAGGGGGGAGGAATGATCCAGGTGGATGTTGGTGGCCACCCACCTATCCCATTTGGACCCCCACAACTGTCTCTTTCAGCATTTTCAGTTTCCTAAATTGTAGCATAGTTTACTATTTTTAGCAGTTTTTCGGGTCCTGAACTTTCAGAGCCATTTTGAGGCACTAAACGACGTTTTTTTGGGAATCTGGGGTAACATGGGTCCATGGACCCATGTTGCCTCTCAAAGTGGTAGTACTCGGATAGATCTTTCTAACGAGCTATCGTACGCGTCAAACGGAGATCGTATGCCAAAGTTACGACCCCGGGAAATTGATGTACCAATTTACCCAAACGGTGCCCACAATTTGGCGTTTCATCTTCTAGGGTTAGGTTTCAGGATGTGAAGGGTTTTCCATTGTTTCTCAACAATAAGTAGGCCTTCGAGCCTCATTGTAACACAGTTCGGAACAGTTCAGAGGCATGTAGCCACCACATCTCTTCTCAGAGATAAGCTACCATCGCCCTAGCTAGTTTATTTCCATCTACCAGTATTTTACAGTAATGAAATGAAGTATTATTTCCGCTGCATCTTTGTGTTTATGGTTATCTCTATAATTTATTGCGTTCTTGTTTAAATCCGGATCACAAATACACTAATGGTCATAAGTGCGCTGAGAATAAATTATTTTACATAGATTGTGAAGAGGAGGAAGAAAAGGATCAAGAAACATCAAAAGAAGAGGATATACACTAGGAACCAACCCTAGAGAAAGAAGAAATGAATCAGACCATATCTTGTAAAGCATTGGCAAGAATTACCACTCCTCAAACTGTCAAGATAAAATGACATATCAAGAAGTGAAAGATCACATCAAGCACCAAGAAATGAATCCAATCATATCTTATAATGCGTTGGAAGAAATTACCACTCCTCAAACTCTCAATATAGAAGGACATATCAAGAAGAAAATGGTACAATAAATGAATCCGACCATATCATGTAATGAATTGGCAAAATGTACCACTCGTCAAACTCTCAAGATAGAAGAACATATCAAGAAGAAAAGTGTACATGCAGTGAAAGATCACATCGAGCATCAAAAACAAGTTCTCCAACTTTTAAAGGATAATGCCACTTTGGTGAAGAATCGAATGAAACAACGGGTAGATCAACATCGCAGTGAAAGATGTTTTGATGTAGGTGATTGGGTATTTTTACAGCTACATCCATACAAGCAAATGTCCATCAAGCAAGCTATTTATGAGAAGGAAATGTTGGCAATACTACATGCACTTAGAAAATGGAAACCTTACCTAATGGGAAGACACTTGAAGGTAAATATAGATCATGATAGTCTTAAATATTTTTTAGAAATAAGATTATCTTCAAAAGAAAAAAAAAAAAAAAAAGGGTCACAAATATGTTGGGTTATGACATTGAAATCATCTACAAAAAATGGAAACAAAATGTTATTGTAGATGCACTATCAAGAAAGGATGAGGATGTGGAAGCATTGTTTTGTGCTATTTCTATTATCCAACCAGATTGGATAAACGAAGCAAGGGATGAATGGAAGAATTATGAAGAAGTGTGGCCACTCATTCAAAAGTTGCAGAAGATCCGAGTTCAAATAATATTTCCAGAACTTGACGAGGAAGGAAAAATCATATTGCAACCCGAAGTAGTCACAGAAAGAAGAAAATCGATAGCTACAAAATCAATCAATTTCAGAGTATCTCATCAAGTGGAAGAACTTACCCACTGAATATTTGACATGGGAGGATGAGAATTTTATACGGAAGCATCCAGAACTACTCAAGCATTGAGGACAACACATTTTGAAGGGGAAGGTCATGTTAGGTCCCTATACTACTAGTGTAACCCCTTATTGTTATTAGTGAAATCCCCTTATTATATTGTTGTGCCCATGTAGTCCCCATATTGTTATTATTGTGCCCCATAGAAGCCCACTATTGTTATTGGTGTGCCCTTAAATTATTATTGTTATGTCGACTCTAATTATAATATGACCCCTTAGACTCCTATATATAGAAAGGAGGTCTTGTCATTTGTATCATCCAAGAATTGTTCATTTGTGTAATGTAAAGTAGGGTTCCCCTTCAAAAAGGCTTATTTCTAAGGCGTTGATATTTCTTTTCTATATTTTTGTGAGCTGGTTTCATAACAAATTGTGGGGACACTGCTTGTGGGTTGTTCGTACTTACGTTTAAAGCACATGTTAAATGATGGTGTTATACATTTTTTATCACCTATATTCATTCCTTCCAACATCTTGTCAAGGATATTCATCAAGCCTTTGACAGGAATCGTTATGGAAGTGTTTACAAGAAAATTGGAACTTGATGAATCTGTTTAATATTTTCATGAGTGATTCATTCACTTTTGTTATGATTTTTCTAAGGATGACATAGACTAGACTTTTATGAAAGAGAAAGTTAAGTAACTTATTCATAGTTCTTTGAATCCATCTGAATTTCAATCCTTTGTAAGTCTCCAAATATTTCTTGGTTATGGAGATTTCAAATCTTCAAAATAGGAAATTGTTGTTCCCTGTGACTTTTTGTCTTCTTTCAATTATTCATCAAATCAAGTAGTTCCATGCACCCAAGTCGAGATTGGAAAATATTATAATCAATTTTTCTATATAATTCCATAGTCTCCCTCCCCTAATGTTCAAGATTTTAACTCAATTTTCAATTTTGAATCTGATTTAATAAATGATGTAACATTTTTTCTTCTTGATGCATTTCTCACCCTCCATCAATTGTTCCCTCAGATACTCATGATCTTGATTTGTCACATTGATCTATTAAAATTATTTCCTCTGATTCTCAAGAGGATCAATTCCAAGATGGAAGATTAAAGAATATATTTCACTTGATCTTTCCATTTATTCCCCTTTCACTCATTGTCCTGACATTTTCACTGATTCTATCACACCTGTCACATCTTTCAATGATACGATTTTAAATGGTATTGATTTTTAATAAACAAAGGAATGAGGGACTGTTGATTTCAGATCGAAATAAGGAGAGGAATAATCCACTCGTCATAATCTCTTTCATTACTTGTATTTTGAATATGAAAAAGTAGTGTATGTTATTTCATGTTTTCAAACTACCCCTCTCCATGATTCATCAAATCATGAGGATCCCCTTCTCTTGGATTAAAAATCAAACTTTGATCATGGTTGTCTTAATATATTCATTGATTCATCTAGTAATGACTTTTTGTTTTTAATTGTTGACTATTCCAAGCCACCAGTTTTTGATGATCTATCTTATGATATTTCACAACCATGTCAATATTCCGAGACACTTGAGTTGATGTAGATGGTTATGTCAGGATATCATGATCTTGGTGGTTATTGCAAGTATGATAATATTATCACTCTTGCTCAGAAAAAACCTCAATAATTGATCACAAATGTTGGAAATGAAATTATTCTTCAACTTCAAGATCCTTCACTCATTTACCATGATCCCATTGCTAAATAGTTGGAGGAATGTTACTTGAAAAGTCCCTTTTCTAAGAATAAGTTATTTTATTTCTACATATTTGCAAATATTGAAAGTGAGAATGAATGCTATGGTATGAGAGCTTGCCACAATGTGTATGAAAATTATGTTGAACCAGAAAAATGTTTAGTACATGCATTATTATCTATTGGGATGGGATCCCTTGCGGTTAATTTTGGGGCAAACGCTGAAGTTTTGGGGCAGAAAGCCAAACTTTTTGTTAAGTAAAGTGTAAATTCTCTGCAAGTTGTGGTCGTGGAGCATTTAGACAGTAAGTATCATAAAGGAATTTTAGCTTCTTTTATGTAAGTTGTGTCGGCTTTAGTAGATCTACCCATGGTCCTTGGATGATGGGATTGTATAAAAAGGGTATTCTTAGAGAGTCTAAGGAGGTTCATAGTTGATGATAATAAATGTAATGCGTCATTAGAAGGAAGAGAGAAGAGTCTTAGAGGATAAGAGAGGTTATGCAACTTTTTGCGGAGAGGCATAGAGTAGAGTTTGCAGCTGAGTGCCCAGACCCCTGCAATTAAGTGCGCAGGGTAGTCTCGACTTTGTAAGCATAAATGAAGCATTAGAAAAGCGATTATTATGGAAATATCTATGTTTTTTTCTATTTACTTATGTTATGAATGATTGCGTTGACGTTATGATGAATGATGGGTTTATGATTTAATATTGTATTGATGTGCGATTCTGCATATTTTACATTGTTATAAGAATGCAAGTAATAATATCTATTTACGCGAAGGATATATTAATGCATGTTAATTTTATTAGACACTTAAGATGATCTAGGTAAATATAGAACTATGGGTAGTTATAGAGGTGCGTAAGTGGTTGAGTTGCCTATTTAGGGTCCACGAACAATAGTTTCTGACCTTCGCGAAGGTCTAGAGGCTGGTAAGAGGAAGTTATATTGATAAGCCTTAATTGCTTATTGATCTGTGAAAAGGCAAGTTTATGGCACAAAAAACATCACAATCATCTCTGGGTGCAGAAACTTGGTTCCAGCATCCCCCATACTACGTCGGGTGAGACTTCAGTTTGTGCTTCGTCAATTGATGCCGAAAGGGCTAGTAGTGTAGGGATTTGTTTGGAAAAATTAACTCTAAACCTAGGTTAGGACCCAGTAAGCAAACAAATGGTTCCATTGCAAGGACTCTGATATCAATAAAGAAATGTGTGATGTCACATCACTGGAATCTAACAATGAAGGAAATTGAAGACTGGTTGGATATAAATATCCATGAATTCACGGCACAAGAAAACAAGAAATTTGCGATTGACGAAAGAATAGTGGTTGGATAGGTACCTATACATAGAGATCCACGAAATTTTCATTTGTTCAATCCCGATCGAGTGATACGAGTGGATCGCTAAATTAACGAACAAATAGGGAAGGTGGAGGCTTGACGGTCCAATAGTGTGGACCCCGGAGTTAGTGCAAAGATTGGAAGCCTCTAAAGATACGATCACATGCGCCGTCGATCATTGGCTTGATCATGTCATTGGAAGGTTTTTGACAAGATCCGTGGTCGATACATCTGTTAGCAACAACGAAGCAGTGTGATGCTTCTTCAAGGGAACGCGGGGTAATTATTTAAGATCTTTGAATACTTGGATTAAAAGCCTCTTGTGTGAAAAGAGGGTTATGAAACTACCTTGATGTTTGGAGCTACGCGAAGTGGAAAGTTATTCAGGGATAGAAGTGGAACAAGACTTGAATATAGACCCCTGATTGAGCCCCCTCTGAGTGACGATGAAGAAGCAGCACATGCTTCTCCTTAGAGCGTTGTCCAGTTAATAAGGTGTGGGTTCCCACGAATACCCCTTCTTCCCAAACCACCTCCATCTTCACCTCCACCACATACACCTTCACCCACATTGCCACCACCTCCACCACTATTTAATATGGCGAATACAGTGAAGCTACACCTTTTTAAGGGCTTGGGAAATGAGGACCCGGAGCAGTTTTGGTTCATTGCGAAGGTTGTATGGCAAGTTCAGAACATTACAGATGATTATATGAAGAAAAATGTTGGTTATTTCTTCACAAGAATGTGCGTTAACATGGTACATTATTTACTACACCAATAACCAGATAGCTGCATTGCAGATATTTAGACTGCAATGAATAAGGAATTTAGTAGACCCAAGTCTAAAGCACAATCAATTGTGGGATTCAAGAAAATCATGATGAAGCCTGGCGAGACACCCTAGTAGTTGGATTAGGGATTGAAGCGCAAGATCCATTAAACTAACATGAATCTTATGAATAGGCAGCACCGTGAATGGTTTGTGGCCTCACTCTTGCTGAATTTAAAGGTTGCTTTGTCACAGCAAAAAATTGGGACCCAGGCGGAAGCCCTGGAGATTGCAATGAGATTGCATGAGACACCAATTCAAGATGTTTCTTTTGGGGTTTAGTACATTCATGTGGAGTTACAGAATATTTTCGTAGAGTTCCATAGTCTAAGGAAAGATAGAGCAGCTCGGCCTGAGGTGCGTGAGGAAGTTTGGTGTTTGAAATGTAAGAGTCATGGGCATGATAAATATCATTGTCTTGTCTTCATGAACTATGTTGCAGGAGGAGGGACGATTCCCCTAAGGCTAGAAGCTCAAGCAGGGCCAAGTACAGGGCCCCTGCTGTGGTGTGCTATTTTTCAGGTAGCTGGAAAACATGCAACAGATAATTGTCACTTGTTGCTGATATTTGTAGAGACTGCAACATCTCTTCTGCAACTTCTGAAAATCAGTAGGTCATGATGAGTGAAATTTTCATAGTTGTGAGTTAATGATACATAGAATGGCTATGTATTGGATGCAGATAGAAAATCTTGGCCTCCATATCAAGGCACTAGTGGAGTGCAAGGAGGATATCAAGGGTGCAGATAAGGCCGAGGCAGAGGAGGACTTGCGAGAGGTTGGGGAAAAGTTATTTGCTGCAATTATCAAGGACCAGGACACTATTCATGAGAGTGCACAAACCCGACACGCATGTCATGCCGATATTATACTCAATTTGACCATGCGAAAGAAGACTACCCGATATTAATAGCTAAGATGCATGAAAAGGGGACGCAACCTTAGCAGCCTACTAAGAACTTGAAGATGATGAGGGCTGAACCCTACAAAGAGGATCCTAATGTGAATATTGTGCTATGAAGTGGAATGAAGACTAGCGAAGATAAGGGAAATAAACCTGAAGAATGTGAATGGGTCCGCAAAGCTCCAGAGAAGGAGGTTGGATTTAATCTAGACTACATGAAAGAAACCCTCATGGAAGCAAAGAAAAGTTTCACTGAGGTTTCAACCTCAGGAATTCAAGGTAAGCAGCCTAAAGAAACGGACCCATCCATGCTTACTGCCCTTTTGGAGACCTGTATGAAGCTACTACGTGATAATAAGGCCGTAAATGGATTACAGGAGTTGATCAATAAATGCGTTGGAAAACAAAATTATCTTGAGGGACTGTGTGTGGTCAGGAAAATTGGTAATCATAAGGCAAGAACAGAGCGTGAGATGCGGTTCACTACGCAAATAAGAGAGTATGAAATGGACAAGTTATTCTGGATCTTGGATCAGATGTGAATGTTTTGCCTAAAAAAACAATGGAAGGAATGGGGAGACCTGCATTGCAGTGGTCTCCTATTCAATTGAGTATGGTGAATCAGCAAAGGTTATCCCCATGTGAAGATTGCATGGAGTGACAATAGATATTGAATGTGCGAGTGCGTTGGATGATTTTGAAGTGATAGAGATTTTTGGTGACAACAATCCATACCCTATGCTCCTTTGGATCGATTGGGCTATTGACATGAATGGGGTGATCAATTTGAGGAAGCGAACGATGTCATTTGAAAGAAAATCACTCTATGTAGTAGTAGCATGTAGTTCCCATGGCACCAAGGTTGCCCACGTGATGAGCCTCATCAATGGGTAACTTTACGGACTGTGATACACCTCCAAGCTTATTTAAATCAACACTTCTCATATTTCCTTAGATATTTTGATTATATTTTGCTTAAAGAGATGATTAAAAGTGAGATGATATGTCTAATGGACTAATGTGCATGTTGGGTTGTGTTATATTCTTTCCACGAAGGGGGGTTTGAGGGGGGCAGTTATGCCCCCTCTACAGGGTCTGGGGTAGCACCCAGAGAGAGTTTTTTTGGACCCTATATTAGGTTGGCCGGACCTACCTATGGTTTTGCACATGGTTTTCACACATGGTTTTGGATGCGATGGTTTTTGGTCTCTGGTATTGGATTCTTTGGAATGTATAAATATATATTGTAACATTGAACGGAATATAATGAAAAATCAAGTTGGTAGTCCCGGTTTTGCGATCTAGGGGAAAATCTCTATGTATATGTGTTTTATGTGTTATGCTCTCACATTGTTTATTTTCTTTGTTTTAGAATTCATTTGCAGGTAATTCCTGTACGGGGTTAAAACCTACATTTGGTATCAAAGTTGTTTTGGCTTCAAGGGGACGCATTTATTGCTGAGGGGTTTTTCTCAGGCCTTTGGTAGCCCTATTCAGTGGGAGATCTGTAGGATTGATTCTGGTGGTGAAGGAAGATGGCGAGCAGCGGAAAGATAGAGATCGAGAAATTTAATGGTTATAGTTTTGAGTTTTGGAAACTCAAGATGGAGGATCTATTGGTGGATAAAGATCAGTGGATCACTGTACATCCAGGTAATAAACCAATGGGAGTGTTTGATGAAGAATGAAAGTAGTTGGATAGGAAGGAAAGGAGGATAATACGATTGTGTGTCTCAGATGCAGTATTGCTAAATGTATCAGGGGAAGCTACAACTAAGGCTTTTTGGGACAAGTTAGGGACTTTGTACCAATCTAAGTCTCTGGTGAATAAATTGTTCCTATGGAAAAGTTGTATAACCTAAGGATGAAAGATGGAGACTCGGTGATAGAGCATATGAATGCATTTAATACTGTGGTAAATCAATTATTATCTATTGATATTATAATTTCAGATGAAGATAAGTACATCATTTTGTTGTGTTCTCTATCAGATTTGTAGGATAGTCTAGTTATTGCAATAGGTAGCAATGCAACTACCTTGTAGTTTGATGAAATAGTCTCATCCTTGGTTAAGGAGGAGATGAGATAGAAAAATATGGAGAGCCAGAATGGTTATGCCTTGTCCATACGAGGACGGTCCCAGAATAGAAGCAAAAGTAAGTCATCGAGTGGGAGATCTAAATCTCCATGAAAACTTGTAAAGGTGGCATGCTAGAGATGCCAAAAAGGAAGGAAAATACGAAAGGGACTGTAAATATAAATCTTCTAACAAAGGAAATGGATCTGATGATGCTCCTTCTGCAGAGGTGAAAAACACCTTAGATGAAGGTGGAGATGTGTACTTGGCTTGTTCAAATACACATGTAGATCATGAGGCATGGTTGATTGACTCAGGTGCATCCTTGCACTTCCCTCCCCATAGAGAGTGGTTATGCGAGTATGAGAAATATGATGGTGGTGATGTCTTCTTGGGGGATAACAAGAAGGCTAGAATCGTTGCTCGCGGAAAAGTAAAGTTGAAACTGCAAGGTGGAAGGGTTAGAAGACTTCCGAGTGTTATGCATATTGCTACATTAGCCAGAAATCTGATTTTTGTAAGCATGTTGGATAATGCAGGTGTAAAAGCAGTGTTCGATAAGGATACCTACAAGATGGTTCAAGGAGCACTGGTATTGATGCGAAGAGTTCGAATTGGAACTCTGTATAAGATGCAAGGTATCACTGTTGTTGGTGGGTGCAATTGTTATGTAGTTCCTGAAAGTGGAGCAGAATATCTAGTGGTCTCTGGAGAGAAGACCATGTTGTGGCATCAAAGGCTTGGACATATTAGAGAGAAGGGTCTTCGAATATTTCAAGGTAAGGGTATGATAGAAGGTCTGTGTAATAGCTCTCTAGATTTTGATTTGTGTGAAATGTGTGTATATGTGAAGAAAAATCAGGTGAGTTTCCCCTCTAGTGGTGAGAGGGTGAAATAGATATTAGAACTTGTGCACAATGATGTATTTGGACCTAGGAAGGTTCCATCACTGGGTAAGTCTTTGTACTATGTATCATTTATATATGACATCTCAAGGAGTACATGGACATATTTCCCTAAGAAGAAATGTGAAGTATTTGACAGGTTTAAAGAATTTAAGGCTCTGGTGAAAAACCAGACAGAGAAGAAGATAAAGGTGTTGAGGAAAGATAACAGTGGAGAGTTTTGCAGTAACGAATTTGAAGAATTCTGTAAGAAGTGTGGTATAGCACGGCAGAAGAGTGCTCCATACACACCTGAGAAAAATGGAGTTGCAGAAAGAATGAACAAGACGTTGATGGAAAGGGCAAGAAGCATTCTCAATGGTGCCAGGTTAGGACAGGAATTATGGGCAGAGGTGGTGGAGACAGCATGTTACCTAGTCAACAGATCACCTTCATCAGTGTTGGAGGATAAGAATCCACAAGAGGTATGGACTGGTAAGAAACCCTCTTTTTCACATCTGAGGGTATTTGGATGTGATGCATATGTACATGCTCCAAAGGAGAAAAGAACCAAGTTGGATAGTAAATCTGAAAAGTGCATCTTTATTGGGTATAAGGATGGTTTAATGGGTTATAAGCCTTAGAACCCAGTAACAAGGAAGGTTATGCACAACCGAGATGTGGTGTTCAAAGAGGTGAAATATGTTATTAAACATGAAGTCAAACCAAAGAAACCTGAGAAGACAGAGTTTGAACTTAAGGAAGAAGAATCAGACTCTACAGCAAAGGAGGAATCCGAAGATGAAGAGCCACAAACTCCGAGTGTGAGAAGATCTGTTCGAGAAAGAAGGCAGACAGAAAGGTATAGTCCATCTAATTTCTGTTGAAATTTGTCTTTATCTATTACTGATGATGATCTCATAACTGTGAAGGAAGCAATAGATTCAGAGGATGGAAAATTCTAGAAAGAAGCCATGGTTGATGAAATGGAATCTTTGCACAAAAATGAGCCTTGGGATCTGGTGGAGTTTTTTGGCTAGAAGGAAATGCATTGGCAGAAAATGGGTGTTCAAGAAGAAGACAAATGCAGAAGGAAAGGTGGAGGAATCCAAAGCTCGGTTGGTAGCAAAAGGTTATTCCCAGGTGCCGGGAATTGATTTTGGTGATATTTTTTCTCCTGTTGCCAAGGTAGCTTCTATTAGATTACTTCTATTTGTTGCTGCTACTTTTTATTTTGTGGTAGAACAGATGGATGTGAAGATAACATTTCTCCATGCGGATCTTAAAGAGGAGATCCATAAGAAGAAACCTGAAGGTTTTGCAGTGAAGGGTAAGAAAGAGCTGGTATGCTACTTAAATAAGTCTTTGTATGGGTTAAAACAGTCACCAAGGATGTGGTATCAGAAATTTGATACATTTATATGGGGACTTGGCTTCACCAAAAGCAAAGCAGATCATTGTGTGTATTTTAAATTAATTGGTGACTGTGTTATTTATCTAGTCTTGTATGTGGATGATATGTTGCTAGTTGGAAATGAAAAATAAATTATCTAGGATTTGAAGACCTAATTGTCCTCCAAATTTGACATGAAAGATCTTGGTGCTGCAAACTATATTTTGGGTATGAAAACTAAAATAGATCGGGCAAAGAGGAAGCTCTAGTTAAACTAGAGGAAGTATGTCGAGATAATACTGAAAAGGTTTAATATGTAGGATAGTAATCCGGTGAAGGTTCCTATTCCTGTAGGTGTAAATTTATCTGCCGAACAGTGTCCCAAGACACAAGAAGAGGAAGAGGACATGTCCCGTGTTCCATATGCAAATGCAGTTGGTAGCCTGATGTATGCAATGGTCTGTACTAGGTTAGATATTACACATGTAGTGGGAGGATTGAGAAGTTATATGTCAAAACCAAGGAAGGAGCACTGGACAACACTGAAGTGGGTTTTCAGGTATTTGCATGGCACTAGTGATTATGGTTTGTGCTACCAAGGAAGACTAGAATTGGACAAAGTGTTGGATATTGGTGGCTTTGTTGATGTAGACTGGGCTGGAGATTTGGACCGGAGAAGATCTACAAGTGAGTATGTGTTTAACATATTTGGAGGTGTAGTCGGTTGGATGAGTAAGAAACAATCTATAGTGGCACTATCAATTACAGAGGCAGAATACATGGAAACCACTCATGCAGGCAAGGAACCAGTTTCGTTGCAGAGATTGTGTTCAAGTATGGGGTTAGCATAGGGAGCTATAAGGATAGCCTGTGACAGTCAAAGTGGAAGTTTCTTGGAAGAAAACCTTGCTTATCATTCAAAGACAAAGCACATTGATGTTCAGTATCACTTTGTGAGGGATATGATAGAAGATAAAAAGGTGTTGCTAGTAAAGGTGGACACTTTGAAAAATATTGCAGATGCATTGACAAAATCTGTGAGCTCTGAGAAGTTCTCTTGCTATAGAGAAAAAATGGGCGTTTTAGGGCTAGACAAATGACTAAGCTCTCCTGTGGAATTAAAACAACAAGTGGTAGAATGTTGGGTTGTGTTATATTCTTTCCAGTACATGGGGTTTGAGAAGAGCAGTTAGCCCCCCTCTATGGCATTCGGCCAATGCCCTGAGTATCTTTTTTCCGACCATATATTAGGTTGGGCAGACCTACCTATGGTTTTGTGCATGGTTTTCACACATGGTTTTGGACGCGATGGTTTTCGATCCATGGTATTGAATGCCTTGGCATGTATAAAAATGTATTATAACATTGAAAGGAATATAATGAAAAATCAAGCTCGTAGTCCAGTTTTTGGGATCCAGGGGAAAGTCTCTGTGTATATGTGTGTTATGTGTTATGTTCTCACATTGTTTATTTTTTGTGTTTTAGAATTCATTTGCAGGTAATTTATGTATGGGGTTAAAACCTACAGTGCATTGATTGCAGGTTTTGAGAGAAAATCATGGAAATTTTGGCTAATTATGGACATAAAATTGAATGAGACAAGGAGGAGAGATTGTAGGAGATAGATCCTCCTCATTTAATCCTCACTCATTTCAATATTCCTCCATCAAATCACACTAGCGCGGAGTTGAAAGCAACAAAGTCATGAAGATCAAAAGGCAGCTGAGCTAGTGAGAGTTAAAGAACCAGTTCATCTTGATTTTGGGAGATAAGCCTCCCTAGATTTAAGGAAATTGCTGGAGACATCAATTGTATAAATAAAGAGGCCTAGCGCCTCATTAGGATTCAAATTTTTGATGTAAAAGCACTAGGCATTTTCGATTTCAAGACTTGTGGAAGACATTGTTATGTAATTTTCTAATATGATAATGGGAATGAGCATTTCCTGGATCTAAGACTGAGTTGACTTAGAGGGCTGAAGCTCTTGGGATAGGGCCTAACCCTAGTAGAAAAGGCTCCTCTTCTTGTATTGAAATGCTTAGTTTATTTCATATATAAATGGTTGAATTGTCTTTCACATTATTTCATTGCAACTAATTGTGGATTTGATTAGTTTGCTTCCATTTGTGCATTGCTTTAGTAATAGCTTAGGAAGGTAAAGGAATATCAAAAAGATGATAGTAGGTAGCTTTCGCATCACTCCTCCCTTCAGGGACCATGGTTTGAGGAAAAAACTGCTACCCAGCCCCAAAAAGACAGAATTCTGATTTCTCATGGAATTTAGGGTTTTTTTTCTACTTAGGCCAACATCTTATCAGTTTTCAAGAATAGGATTTAATTGTCATTTTTGATATCTTCAGCCCTACATTAGATCTCACAAAGGTTTCACATTATTCTGCAAGTTTTTCCATGCATGAAGTAGGCAACTAGATAATGAAATTATGTTTTCTTTAGTTGACTGAAAATCTTTCTTGTTTGACCTAATTCATGGATAAATGCCAGGGATTGTTAAGATGCAAGAGTTTCAATAGTACAAAGAGATCTCATGAAAAGCAACCCCAACCTAACCTCATCCATCCTTAATCATCAAAAGCCACTAATTCCATCACCAAATTCATCATTCCATAGGAACACTTCTCCAAGTTTGTTGAGAAATCCAACCACCTCACAAACTTTGTTTTGCTTTCTGAAGGAGTCCTAGCCACTCCCTTACCTCATTTCTTCCACCATTCACCTTCCTGAAGCCCTACACAACCTTCCAAATCCCTCCTCTTCCTCTCGGTCAGATCCTGTAGGAATATAGGGGACCTTGAAGGAGTATTAAGACATCTTGTAGGAGGCATGAGGACATCCTGTAGGGCGACTTGTAGTGGCCTATTTTGAGGCCGAATTATGAGAAAAGCACCTAGGAATATAGGAGAAGACCCCCACATTCCCCACAAGCCATCTGAACATTCAACATCATCCCTAATCCACCTGCCACATCACCAAGAGGAGTTAGTATTCACATTTTCAAACAAAAAAGACAAAAAGGGAAAAAGTTATTGTGTTCATTTACATGCATAGCAGTAGAATGTTTGGTTATTTCAGATTTCATGCCTAGGATAGTAGGGTTACACACATGTTAACTTAGCATTATATTAAAGAAAAGCCTCTTACCATTAGTTAGATGAGTGGTGTGTTTAAGCATTTTATCTCAGTTTTTCCTTACTACACTAGACAAGATTTCAGTTAGTGTAAATTTTCCTTTTCCTTATTGGTAATCAAGCTTCTTTAGAATCAATAGAAGGTTGGTTTGGGAAACCATAGTAGTCTATTGAAAGCTTAGAAGTGACAAAGAGAAGACCCATCGCATTTTATTTTGTATACAACAATGCCACCTCCAAGTTTTTACGAACCCTGGGTTGATAAAGTAAAGTTGGTAGGCGCAGGAGTTGCAACATTTTTACTGCAATACTGGCGCTAATCACTTTTTGGTGCCATTTCCAGGGAGGTGTCTGGGTAAGACGATTTATGATTTCTTTCTTCCATTTCTTATATCTAACATTATACTATTAGCTTCATTTTTGCATAAGTAATTGTAAGTCATGTTTCTTTCTTTTCCATTCTGCAAGTGAGATTTCATTCAACAGTTAGCTTCCATTCAGTTTGTGATTTCAATTCTGCAATTAGTCTCAAAGCTTGAAGAAACACAAAACTAAGCAAAAATACTTCTTTCAAGCCTCGTATGAATAGGAATAACTTAGGAAAATTTCAACCAAATACCCCCACCACTTCAAACAACCAATCTTCCCTCTTATTCGGTAGCTGTGAATTGGAGGACCCCTTAGGCGAACAACCAGAGATTTTTGAAGAGCCTACATGGGGAGAAGAAGAAGGAGAACCCATCCCAACTAACCTAATGGCTGAAAAGAGAAATGACAAAGGAGATAGAGAAAGAATTGAGGGTTCCTTTCCCATTAGAGGAACTAATGGGGATACCAAGAGGAAAAATATAAGCCCCTCTTCTCTTCCTCATTTCCATGGCCTAACCTCAAAACATCCAGATACCTTCTTGCTTGAGTTCGGTGTCACATGCAGAAATTATGATCACACAACTGATGAGAAAAAGTTGAAGCTATTCCCATCCACTCCGAAGGATGCAACACTATGTTGGTTGATGGGTTTACATGGGGATACCATCACAACCTGGGCTCAGATGAAGCAAGCCTTCAACAACAAGTATCAAGACTATTGTAGGTCCAAGGACACAAAAGAGGAAATTTTTATGATGACCTTAGGGCATGATGAAGCCTTAGAGGATTATGAAGAAAGATTCTAGCTTAGGTACAAATGGGCCAGGTGCACACTTGATCCTGAGTCACTGAAGCTAGTCCTACTTCGATGGGTAAGGGAAGATCTTATGGATACCCTAAACCTACTGGCAAGTGGGGGCATCTACTAGCTACCCTATGAATATATCAAGACTGTCCTTAGGAATCATTCTAGGGCAACTAGGAATAAGGGTAGGGGTAGTCAACCAGTGGCCAACCCATCCTCTTCCAACACATCCATAAAAGGTGAAATTGGAAGTATGCTGGAAGATTTCAAGAGTGAAATGTCACAAACCCTTGCCCTATAGATGGACACTATGCACATCAGGAGAAAGCAGGAGGAAGAAAAAATAGCATTAGCCATCTTCTACCTTAGATGTACAAGTAGGCACCATAAGAATGAATGTCCACTAAACCTGATCGAAATCTACTCGGTCTGTGAAGAAAACCACTCCACAGAAAAGTTCCCTTCTCTACCTAGACTAAAATCTATGTATCAGGGAACTAAAGGGGTGACTAAACAACTCTACTGCATAAATCAAAGGAGACCTCATGGGCCTCGACCACTAGCAGGTCACGTAAGGGCCATCCCATGCTAATTACAACCCTAACCATAACACATACATTCCCTCTTGGGGCTCGCATGATCATCCCTCCTGGTCTACACCTCCTCCTTGGTGTTTTGCACCTCAGAACCATTCCCAACCCGCCAGCTAGTCATTTCAACCATATACTCTACCACAGCCTCAGTGGAATGCACCAACCCAAGGGTGGAGGCCTCCATACAACAATGCTCCATCTTTATTGCCTTCACCTCCTACTCAACCATAGCCTTTACACCCTACTTCACCTAAACAACGTCGGATGCCTGCCCAGCCAAATCTGAACCTGAACAATAGATAAACACATCAAGTGTACAATGGAGAGACATCTTACCCTACTTATGTTGTGGAGATTTAGGAAATCAACCTGAGATCTGGGAGAGTACTCCCATACAACCATCCTCCAACTACACCTAGGGAGAGTGAAGAGGAAAGAGAGGAAAGCATGCCTAGAGTGAATCCACCACCCTTTCCTTATAGATTAATTCATCCACTCCAGCCTACCGTAGAAGAGAATGAACTTTTGGGTGAATTGAAAAATCCATGTGTCAAAATTCCACTTCTCCAAGCCATCAAGGATGTACCTATTTACAACAACTTGATTAACGAGAAGTGTTTCAAACATCGAGGGAGGCGAGAAAGAGACACCCCTACCATGAATGTCATTAGATAGTTGTTCAACTTAATCCTAGGGTAGGTAATTTTCCTAAATTATTTGGACCCTGGAAGCCCTATAGTAGATGTGCACATCAATGGCTCCATTGTCCCACACACTTTAATTGATCTCGGGGATGTTATTAATTTAATGACTAAGGACACCATGCTCAAGCTCAATCTCCAGGGTTTATTAAGAAAGTCCACAATAGTCTTGCAACTTGTAGACCATTCCACATTAACCCCTGAGGGGATTGTTTAGGATGTGATGGTCTACATTGAATCTTAGGAGTACCCTGTAGACTTCCTAGTTTTGCAGTTGAAGGCCAAGCTTACTAGTTATCCTCTCATACTTGGGAGGCCTTGGTTAGCCACTGTCGATCCCTACATTAGCTATAGGGCTAGAAATATGACTACAGAAAATGGGCATCTATCCAAGAAGTTAGTTCTGTACCCTCCTTCTCAGCCATCTCTAGAACATGATTTACCTTTATGGCTAGAAGAGGAGGAATAGATGAAGTCTACTCAACCCAACTCTATACCTTAGAAACAACCATGGGATGAGGACAACCAGATGAATATGATTTGATAGAACACATACTCCAAATTCCAACTCCCAGCACCTTTTCCTTAGAGGAAGTAGTAAAGGAAACCAAGAGCATCCATTAGATTATTCTATGCTTAGTTGATTGAAACCATACCCATGTCAAATCAATAGAATTTGGTCCTGAAAGAACTTTGAAAATCAACCCCTCTCTTTCTGTACACTAAGAAGAAAATTTGTACAACATGATAAGGGAACATCAAGATGCATTTTCTTTGAGTTACAAGGAAATGAAGGGATTTCACCCCTTGGCATGTACTCACCACATTTATATCAAAGAAGCTCAGAAACTAGTCTGGCGACCTCGAAGGAGAATGAATCCAGCTCTCAAGGATATAGTCAAAGAAGAACTACAAAAGAACCTAGATGCAGGATTCATTTACACTATCTAAGACAATGAGTGGGTTTCTCCTTTGTTGTTGGTTCCAAAGAAAAATGGGAATTGGAGGATTTGTGTCGATTACAGAGAGTTAAACAAAGAAACAAAGAAGGAACATTTCCCTCTACCTTTCATTGATCAAGTGCTAGATGGCCTGGGAGGGAAAAAGTTTTTCTCTTTCCTAAATGGGTTCAACGGGTACAATCAAATTGAAATTAGCCCAGAATACCAGGATAAAACCACCTTCACTTTTCCTTGGGGTAAATTCACTTATAGGGTTCTTCCTTTTAGCCTATGCAATGCCCCTACCATTTTTCGAAGAGCAGCCCTGACAATTTTTGCTAAGCTAGTCCATGATGTAGCAGAAATTTATATGGATGATTTTACACCCTATGGGTGTGATTTCTGAGAGGCTCTTTCCAACTTCGGTAAGGTGTTGAACAAATGCATTGAAATGAACCTATACTTTAGTCTAGAAATATGTGAGTTATTGATGACTGTAGGGACTGTTCTAGGTCACTCAATATCCCAGAAAGGACTGCAGGTGGACCCAAATAAGATAGCCATCATCCAAAGGCTCCCACCTCCACAAAAGCAGAGGGATGTCAAATTTTTTCTAGGTTTAGCTGGATACTATCAGAGATTTATAAAAAACTTCAACAAGTTAGCTTCTCCTTTATTTGGGTTATTGGCCAAGGATTTTGAATTTTTATGGTCAAAAAGCCGTCAAGAGGCCCTGGACGCCGTGAAGGACAAGTTGACCATTGCACCTATTCTCAGAGGCCCAAATTGGGCCCTTCGTTTCCATATACATGTTGATGCCTCTCACAAAGCCATAGGAGCAACTCTAGGCCAGATAGATGAAAAGTTACCTTATTCCATTTACTTCATCAATAAGAATCTATCAAAAGTTGAACTAAACTACATAGTGACTGAAAAGGAGCTCCTAGCTATTGTGCATTCATTGAATAAATTTAGGCATTACATTACAAGGTACCAAACATTTGTACATATTGATCATGCTGTAATTAAATAGTTGATGAATAAACCTGATGTAAATGTCCAGATTATTAGATGGTTACCTTTATACAGTAGTTTGATCTAACTACTATTGATAAGCCTCGCAAGGAGAATGTTGTTGCAGATTTTTTATCCAAGTTAACTTTGCCTGTAGGGGAGGAAGGAATGGTTGATGAACGGTTACTAGATGAACAATTATTCACCATTTCAGTTCTCTCTCCGTGGTTAGCTGACATAGAAAATTACTTGGTGTTTGCAAAATTTCTATTGAACTTGTCCTCCAAAGAGAAAAGAAAGATTGTAAGGAAGAGTGCCCCATTCACCTAGATTGGGGGAAGCCTCTTCAAACTAGACCTAGATCAAATTCTGAGAAGATGTGTCAGGGAGGCGGAAGTATTTGACTTCCTTCTGGCCTGTCGTGATGGGCCTTGTGGAGGCAATTTGTAGCCAAGAGGACAACATTCAAGGTGTTACAATCTTGTTATTACTGGATGACTCTTCACTAGGATGTGAGGAGGTATACTAGATAGTGTGATCAGTGGCAAAGGATGGGAAAATCTACCCTAACGGATGAAATGCCTCTGCACCCTCAAGTGACTTTCGAGCCATTTAATAAGTGGGGCATGGATTTCATTGGACCCATTGAACCTCCATCTAGGAAAAAGAAGTACATCATTTTGTGCACTGACTATTTAACCAAGTGGGCTGAATCCAAGGCCATCAAAGCCGCAACATAGGAGAAAGTGGTTGAGTTCATAAGGGAAAATATATTTTACAAGTTTGGGTACCCTAGAAAATTGGTCACTAATAAAGGCAGTCAGTTTACATCTCACATGATTGAAAATTTGTTAAGCCAACACTAGATCAATCATAGAACATCCACTCCTTACCAGCCATAAGATAATGGGCAAGTGGAGGTGACCAATAGAGCGCTACAAGGCATTCTGACCAAAGTGATTAGCAACAACAGAAAGGATTGGGCAGATAGATTAGCTGAGTCCACTTGGGCCTACAATACCACCTAGAAGACCACCAAAGGATTCACTCCTTATGTGTTGAGTCCACTTGGGCCTACAATACCACCTGGAAGACCACCACGAGATTCACTCCTTATGAGCTGGTCTATGGGAAGAAGGCCCTTTTTTCCATTGAATTTGAATAAAACACCTTAAGAATGACAACACAACTAGATCTAGATCTCACATGGCACAACAAGAGATATTGATTCAGCTAAATGGGTTAGATGAGTTTAGAATGCAGGCCCTCCTACACACAGAGATGACTCAAGTACAAAGGAAGATTTGGCATGAAAAGAACATAAAGGACAAACAGTTTCAAGAAGGTGATTGGGCTTTGTTGTATGATTCCAGATACAAGGATTTTAAAGGAAAGTTAAGGAATAGATGGTTAGCACCTTATGTCATAGAAAAATGTCATGATAATGGCTCAGTCCAGATGAGAAACACTGATGTAGAGGTTATTCCTCTACTTGTCAACGGGCACATATTGAAGGTATACAAGAAGCCCTTGTTGAAGTAAGAATTCATCAATGGCATCAGAAAAACAGTGATGGTAGTTGAGAAAGTATCAACTTCTACTGCATCAAGATATTGAAAAAATAAAAAGAAAAAAATAAAGAGACTCAGGTGAAGACCTCCACGAGGCACTGAAGTGCCACTGTTCGGTTTAAAGCCTCTTGAGGCAGCCCAATGGTGTCAAAAAAGAAAAGAAAAGATAAAAAGATCTCTGGGTGAAAACCTCTTTTGAGACACCTAGAGCAAGCAACTAGGATGAAAACCTATTAGAGGCAGACTCGTTGTTTTAAAAAAAACAAAAACAAAAAAATATGAAAAAAGAGAGAAAATAAAAACTTTGAAAATGTTATTTTTTTCATGTTTGTAGGAGGAGGATCAGAGCAATAAGAGAGGAGCATAAGGACCTATACAATTCATGTTTTCATTCCTTCATCCCATATTCTTCATCATCCCATCATTCTCTCCATTTATTAACTAATCCATTTCAGTTTACATAGGCTCTGTGTTTTCTACAAGATTCCCTGCAAACCTACAGGATTCCATGACAACCTACAGGATGATCCTATAGGAATTATAGTAGCTCGGGAATCTTAAGGAAAGTGACCATAGAGCAAGGGGATGGCGAGCTTGTGTAAAAGATAAAATTTTTACTCCACCACCTCATCACCGTGCCTCTCACCACCATGATTACCCTTGCATTTATACAATAAGTTAGTTTAAAAAAAAATTCAGTTTTCAGAAGAAAAAAAAATAAAAAATAAGTAAATAAATAAAATAAAATAAAAGAATAAAAAAATAAATAAAATTAGAAGAGGGTAAGAATAGAGAACAAGGGGACAATACTTGAAGGCTATACCTCTCACCTAAAAATCACTAGACCCCTTCTGTACCTATGAAAACAATCCTCATTCTCCAGAAGTGAAGGAAAGAATAAAAGTTTAGGGGAGAGGCAACTACAGGACATCCTATAGGTTTCCTGTAGGAAATCTTGTAGCAGCCTATCCCACAAAACAAAACTTCACAAGTTGCAGTCATCTTTAGCATGGATATCCAAATTTCAAGGAAGCTCCTCCAGATCTTAGTAGCAGTGGAAGGATCATCAACATCACACTCCAGTACCTGCACATCAAAGGAGGCAAATATAAGAAAAGAAAGAAACATATGAAACAAATACACAACATAGGGACATAATTCTCCAACAAGAAGCATCATCAAGGCATCTTACCCATAGGTATGTCATCTCACTTAAGCTCTCTCGTTAGCATAATATTATTAAAGATGTAGGATTGTGTAAGAGTTGGTTTTGTAAGCAAAGGTGGCTAGTTAACTTGGCCACCTTCGGCTAGTCGACGAGGAGAATACAATTAGAACACTACACACATGGTAATGGTAAAATCAGAATACAAAGGAGATGAGGCCAAAAATGGTTAAGTTACGGATGACTGAGGTGGGAGATGATTGTGAGGTAAGGAGGAACGATGAAGTGGTAGTGGGACCAACAGTCAAAAAGTGGGTGCTTGTACTTCGGTAGCCAACACACCATTCCACACAATCACCCATATGAGGAAATAAAACACGGATTCCCATGCAAAGGAGGCATTCTAAATCTCGAGGATTCATCAAAGCAAGGCTTCTCTTGGCCCTTGAAGTAGTGTCTACAGGAAAGACAATGAGCAACTTTCAATGTAGCAAAACCTAGAGGAGAACCTACAGGATACAAAGAAGTCATCTACAATATTGGAAGTAGTTATTTAGAGAGATAAAAAAATCGAAGGTTGGCTTCATTAGGCAGTAACCATGAGGTAGGAGCTATACCTTCCCACATTTTCCAAGTTAAAAAAATATAGAAAAACATTCCATTTGGTTAAGGAAATTGCAGTATAGGGGAATTATATACAGAGCTGTCATCTAAAATCTCTCACCCATTAAAATTTGGAATTAGACCCATACAAGGCAGCACAATCATGAGAGGAAAAATGATAGGGGGATTTAACAAGAGGGAACGCATAAACACAGTGAGAATTCATCAACACTCTCTTGTAGTAGATATCTTCACAAGGCACAATTGGATGGGTTTCTTTGAAAAAATGAGCAGATATGATGATGAGGATGCCAGAGACTTTACTCTGTCACTCATACCACTAACTAGGAACAAGAATCCGCGCCTATCAAAAGAAGAGTGGTTGAAAAAGTACCTGTATACATAAATACACAAAATATTCTTCTACACATTCCCCATTGAACTGTATGAGTGGTTATCTAAATTGAAATATAGTCAAGGAAGGTGGAAGCTCAATATTCCTATAGTGTGGACTCTTGAAGTCATAGGAAGAATCACCAAACTTCCTTTAGGGTTTCCTTGGAGAAAGTAAGATAAGGGTAGCAATCAACTTGCAAATAATAAATTCATTTTGGAAGGAGATGAGGTAATGGAGGAGAAAAATGGGGTCAGACGAGAAATAGTGCGATAAGCTTGGATTGAAATTAGCTACCACTTCATTAAATATATATCATGTGAGGCAAGATATAGTGTGGTATATGGATACCATTTCAGGATTCTCCAAGAACTAATATTTTGAGCAGACACACCTCCTCAAAATAGACTAAGCATACCCTACTTTCTTCTTCAATCAGTGATAGATATGAGCAACAAAGTGGAGGAAGGAAAAAATCAACAACTAGCCCATCATGGGTTAATCAAACTTATCCTAGAAGATGTCCTCCAAAACCTAAGACTCCCCATTACATGGAAAATGTTCAGAGACATGCAGGCAGAGGGAGAAATAAAAGCTCTTGAATATGACAAACGCCCCACTCCTAGTGAGAGAGATGAAGAGGAAACGGAGGAGGAAGAAGAGGAAGAAAAGGAGGAGGAAAGTGAATAAGAGACAAAAGAAGATTCAAAAGAAGAAACTAATGATCAGAGTGAGGAATCAGAGGAAGAAGAGGAAGAGAAAGACAAGGATGAGAAGGATAATGGAAAAGAGGAAACAAAGGGAAAGGAAGAACAGAGGTTTACAGTTCAACTCAAAATGGGGGAAGAATCACCAAGGGTATCTCTAGAATCCACTGTGAAAGAGGTAGCAGCTACCCTTAATGCCCTAAGTGCACCTATCAAGCAAAAAGGGAAGAGACAGAGACAAAGCCCATTGTACTTTATGACAATAAAAGGCATAAGAATCAAGCAAGAAAACCTCAAACACCCAACAAAATTCCTATTGTCATTGAAGACTCACCAAAGTAGCAAGAAAAGGTAACTCCCCTTGAGAAAATTCAAGGAGAAGGATCATCATGGAAATACTCTCCCAAATCTCCCATCACTTATGTTAGGAGGCCTGTCACCAAGTTTGCCTCATTCAAAGGAAAAAGGTCTCCTACTGGAGAGACAGAAGGACCTACAGGAATCAGAGGCCATCCTACAAGAAACTCTGTTAAACCTACATGGAACTCAGAAAATGGACCAAGAAAGTACCACTCAGCAAGAAACAAGGAAGGAAGGTCCAGAACTTAGGGAACCTAGTCCTCAACTCAACCTTGACTCATACTATAGATTCATTAAAGGGGGTAGTGTCATTCCATAGACATTTTCCATCCCCTTATTCTTTGAGCTTGAAAAATAAAGGGAAATAAAACGTGGGTGGATACAAATTTCCAAATCTAAAGAAGTGAAGGATATAGGCCACATGAAGGAGAAAGTAAAGGAGATGGGCAGAGAACTGAGTAGCATAAGGGATAGAGAGGCAATGATGAAAGCTCAGTTGGAAGCAGAGAATGCATGGCTAAGGGGACAATTACAAGAGAGAGAAAGTCAATTGGCATCCATGGTCAGTTTATCCCTAGAGGAAATATAGTACAGGATGCTAGCAAACTCTTATGCAGTCTATCTTAAGGAACAATGGCTACAGTTGCAAATTAAGACTTTAGCAGAGAGAGGCATTATTCCCTTCAAAGACTATAGACAATTCATTGATCTTTATGATCAAAGCACCTTGGAGGATAGTGCTAAAATGTCTGAGTTTTACCTAAACAACTTGACCTTAACAGATCGAAATGTGTGGGACCCAAATTCAAAACTAGGGGACTTGCAACTAATGACCTTAGTATCATGGATGAATCATGAGGAGGCAAGAGCTACAGAGATGAAGAATGTAATGGTGAGAGAAGATACATAAACCCTCATGATAATAGATGAGCAATCAAATCCAATGGCTATCGTCAGCGCCCACAACTTGACCCTAAGCTTGCACCTAGGTACCTTGCAGCCCAAGAGTAAGAAGTCACACACTTTGAAGACATGTTTATGTTGTTAGGGGATGATAGCTTGCAAGCTTTCCAAAAGGGATAGAAAACTTTATCCTACAACCTGAAAATCAAAGAATACCATCCTCCTCAAAGAATGAGAGATGCACAAACAAAACACTCATGTACAAGCAATCTCTACAAAGACTCAACGTCAATTGGATTGGCTTGAGACTCAGTCCACCACTACTCTTAGGAATGTTGGAAGGAAGGAAGAGGAAGATAGAAAGAAGTGGGGAGAGATAGAGAGGAAGGAAGGATTATATTCCTAGGAGGAAGAAACTGTAGTAGAAGCATGGGATGTTAGGGAGGCCACTAGAGTAATGAAGGACATGGATATAGACTGAGTTGCTCAGAGGATGAACAACACTTTTAGTAGGGGGTGATGATGAGCCTCATCAATGGGTAACTTTATGGACCGTGATACACCTCCAAGCTTATCTAAATCAACTCTTCTCATATTTCCTTACATATTTTGATTATATTTTTCTTAATGAGATGAGTAAAAGTGAGATGATAAGCCTAGTGGACTAATGTGCATTGATTGCAGGTTTTGAGAGAAAATCATGGAAATTTTGGCTAATTAAGGGCATAAAATCAAATGAGACAAGGAGGAAAGATTGTAGGAGATACATCCTCATTTAGTCCTTACTCATTCGAATATTCCTCCATCAAATCATACTAGCTCAAAGTTGCAAGTAGCCGAGTCATGAAGATCAAAAGGCATCCAAGCCAGTGATAGTTAAAGAGCCAGTTCATCTTGAGTTTAGGAGCCGACCCTCCATAGATATAAGGAAGTCGTTGGAGACTTCATTTGTATAAATAAATAGGCCTAGAGCCTAGAATTTGAATTTTTAATGTAAATGCACTAGGAATTTTCGAGTTGAGGACTTGTGGAAGACATTGTTAGGTAATTTTCTGATATGATAATGAGAATGAGAATTTCCTTGAGCTAGCACCGAGTTGACTAAGAGGGATGAAGCTCTTGGGTTAGGGCCCAACCCTAGCAACAAAGGCTCCTCTTCTTGTATTTATATGCTTAGTTGATTTCATAGATTAATGGTTGAATAATTTTTAGCATTATTTCATTGCAAGTAGTTGTCAATTTGATTAGTATGCTTCCATTGTGCATTTCTTTAGCAGTAGCTTAGGAAGGTAGAGGACTATCAAAAAAGATGATAGTAGGTATCTTTGGCCTCACTCCTCACTTCAAAGTTCATGGTTTGAGGAGAGAACTCTTATGTAGCCCCAAAACGACAAAATTCTGATTTATCATGGAATTTAGGGTTTTCTGCTCCTTATGCCAACATTTTATTAGTTTTCAAGAATATGATTTAATTTTCATTTCTGATATCTTGAGCCTTGCATTAGATCTAATCAAGGTTTCACATTATTTTTCAAGGTTTTCCATGCATGAAGTAGGCAACTAGATAATGAAATTATGTTTTCTTTAGTTGATTGAAACTATTTCTTGTTTGACCTAATTCATGGATAAATGAAAGTGATTGCTGTAGTCCAGGAGTTTCAGCAGCATAGAGAGATCTCATGACCAAAAACCACAACCTAATCTCATCCATCCATAATCATCAAAAGCCACTAAATCCCTCACCAAGTTAATCATTCCATAAGAACACTTCTCGAAGTTTGTTGAACAAATCCAACCATCTCACAAACTCTGTTTCGAGTTCTAAAGGAGTCCTAGCCACTCCCTTGCCACATTTCTTCCACCATTCACCTTCCTTAAGCCCTACACCACCTTCCAAATGCCTCGTCTTGCTCTCGGTTTGATCTGTACGAATACAGGGGATCCTGTAGGAGCATTAGGACATCCTGTAGGAGGCATTAGGACATCCTGTAGGACGACCTGTAGTGGCCTATTTTGAGGCCGAATTGTCGAAAAAGCACCTAGGAAGATAGGAGAATACACATACTTTCCTCCCAAGACATCTGACCATTCACCATCATCCCTAATCCACCTGCCACATCACCAAGAGGAGTTAGCATTCACATTTTCATGCAAAAAAGATAAAAAGGAAAAAAAATATTGTGTTCATTTACATTCACAACAGTGAAATGTTTGGTTATTTCAGGTTGCATACCTAGGATAGTAGGGTTACAAACATGTTAAATTAGAATTATTTTAAAGAAAAGACTCCTAGAAGTAGTTAGATAAATAATGTGTTTAAGCATTTGATCTCAGTTTTTCCCTACTACAGTAGACAAGATTTCAGTTAGTGTAAATTTCCATTTTTCTCATTGGTAATCAAACTTCTTTTGAATCAATAGAAGGTTGGTTTGAGAAACCATAGTTGTCTATCGCCATCTTGTTGGAAATAATATTGAGAGGGGGGGGGGTGAATCAGTATTATCAGATCAGATAAAACTTTTCAATTTCATACTCAGAAACATATACGCGACTTCAGTTAAGTGAACCCGCGTGTACACGCAACTGTGTCTAATGCAACTAGCGTATATCCAGAGATCTTATGATTCAGTTAATCTTATCTTCAGTAAATGCATCAGAACATTATTAAGCATATTAACAGTAAACAGGTGCAGTATAACAGAACAGATCATCACACAAAAGCCACACACATGAACACCATGATATAAGGTGGAAACCCAATGTGGGTGAAAACCACCTGCTGCAATTCGTCTCTTTCTTCTTTAATGAGAAACTTCTTTCACAATGTACTGGTGCAGTCCTTTACCAGTACGCAGGCTACAACCTGCAGAGGGCTACAACCCTCTCTCGTTTTCCAACTACTTCTGGAAGGGAGCTACAACCCCCTCAGCTCTTGTACTAGCTGATCCATTTACTAGTATGTAGGTGCTGACCCTACAACCTTCAGGGACCACGTTTCATCAATTTTCAGACTGGATCCAAGAGTACAAAACAAACATTACCGCAATACAATCATCAACTTATACTTGCATCATAATTCATTAAACAACCCAATACCGAATCACTGAAACCCTGTCATCAAGAACACAGAACCCAAACCAGAGTCCAGAACTCTGCAACAACCACCAGAATCAGCAGCAACCTGAAATATCAAACCTTATCATGCATACGCTACTTCACTGTACCAAAACCGCGTGTATACGCGCTTTCTCCAAAGGCAACCCACGTGCAGATCTAGAAATGATTACTTCTGCCTTCGCTGTCAGATCCGACCCTTGCCAAGCGTCCCGAACAGATAACCAGCAATACCAGATCCTCTCACTGCGTCAGACACACAATGCATATTTCTTTGCCTAGTGATCTTCTCCTTATATAGCCTTAGGCCTTGTTCAATACCAAGAGCCAAAACCATAGAAACACAATACCATCAACCTCGAAACTAGGGATCAACACGTCCGTCGAGACATTATGGTCCAAAAACCATAGGCACAACTTCCAAGGACTAACTGCCACTGACCAAAGGTACGTTTCCACATACACGCGCTTTTGCTGAAGCCAACCTGCGTGTACACGCTGATTCTCCTTGCTGAACCTGCGTATATCTCTTTCTTGACCTGCTGTACTGAGATCTGTCCTCTGATCAAGTTGCCATCACCTGTACCAACCTCTGAGCACCTGTACCAACCTCTGAGTGAGTTGCCATCAAGGAAAACACTTGAAACATAATGCCAACAATCTCCCCCTTTGGACTTGATGGCAACCACCACACCAAGTCACTCTCCCCCTTTGACATCAAGGGCAAAGGGTGGACCAAGATATTCTCTTCTTTGGTATACCTTCTGCTATCCATACTGCTGTCCATACTCTCCCTGAGTACATGCTGAAGTTTCTGATTCCCCCTTTGTTTATGCCAAAGTGTACCAATCTATCCACGCTCCCCCTGAGCAGATGCAAGTTCTAAGACCAGCCATTCAGATCTGTATCATAAGCATCAGCCTGCAATACCATTCCTTTGATCAAACAACAAGATGTATCATCAACTTCTAACCATAATGCCAACAATGAATTATTTGAAGAATATGCTCCCCCTGAGTGTGAGCCAACCATGTCTGAATCATTTCCTGAGTCTGTTCTGCTCCCCCTGAGGCTGAGCCAACCATGACTGAACCTGGGTCTGTTCTGCTGCCCTTTCTCCATATACGCGACTTTGCAGCCTGTAACTCGCGTATATACGCGACTTGTCTTCATTATATCAGCGTATGCAGGATGGAATACTGAATTTCATCACTTTCAGATTCCCCTGTGTCTGTTATGTCAGCTGACTGAGTTATGCCACACCTTTCTGTCTCTGTCTTCTTCAATTCCTGCAACTGTGATGATGTATGGTCCCCTTGTCTTGAATTTTGAAATCTGCTCCTGCATTCCCTTGCTTTATGCCCATAGTTGTTGCATGTATAACACCTTATATTTTTCATGTTCCTTCTATCACAATCAATTGCTTTGTGTCCATATGCATTGCAGGCAAAGCAATACCCTCTGAAATACCTGGGATGCGATGATCTTTCTTGAACCATTCTACTTCTACATCTGGCTGCAACATGTCCAAGATTATGACATACATAACATTCAACATTATTCAGTGGAGGAAATAATCATCTATCACGTCCATAGTTAGGAGTAAAGGATCTTCCTTGAGGAATTTCTTTCCTTGGTTGTTCCTTGAGCATTTCAGATTTCTCATTAGAGTTTCTTGCCTCACCTTGTGAACTAGATTCACCTTCAACATATTCATGAAAACCAAGACCAGTCTTGATAGCAGGAGATCTTTGACTATTAAGAATATCATCCAAGACTTTAGAACTATCTTGAAATCGTAAAAGCTTATCCTTTTCTTCTAGTTTACCTTTCAAGATATTTACCTCAACTTGATGTTGTTCTTCCTTTTTCAGATACTGCTTCCTTAGGTCTTCTTCAACTTTTCTCCCTTCTTCCACTTGTCGCTTTAGTTTGATCACTTCATGTTCTTGATCTTCAAGATCTTCTTTTAGAGAGAGGATCTTTGATTCAAGTCTCTGAATAGTTGTACTCTGATCCTTTACTATATCCTGCAATTTCTCCCTTACCCTGGTTTCTGTCTCCAATTGTTCTTTTAATTTGGCAACTTCTTCAGTTTCTGCATTCTTCTCTTCATGTGCCATGAGAATTTTAATATCTTCGCTATTATTGGATGAAGCATTATTCTTCTTATGTGCCATGAAACTTCTAATATCTTCACTATCATTGAATGAACTTTTAATATGGGTATAATAGATTCTACCATCTTCTTCAGATATCTTTCCTTTGTTATGAGGACATCTAGCAGCATAGTGACCAACTCTACCACATAGAAAACATTTGAAAGGTAGCTTACCTTTGAACCGTCCAGTTCCCCGTTCAAGATTCTTGACAAAATTTACCTCATCTTCTTCCTCTGACACTTCGAATGCGGCCTCTGGTGGTACCTCTTGTCGCATTTCAAAAGCAGTTAAGATCCCGTGAAGCTGTGACATGGTTATTTTCTGCACATTCTCCTTTTCTTCTATGACGGATACTTTAGATCAAATTTAGTAGACAGAGATCTCAAAACTTTTTCAACTAAGACAACTTCCTCAAATTCTTCACCCAGATCCCTCATACAATTCACAATCTCATCCATACACAGGAAATAATTAGCTACGCTTTCATTACTTCACATCTTAAGAGTTTCATACCGGATTCTGAGAGTTTGAAGCTTTGCTCTTTTTACCTGATCATCTCCTTCGTAGCTTGTAACGATTTTGTCCCATATTTCCTTAGCTGATTTGAAATGCATGATCTTCATAAATTCTGATTGAGTCAAGGTACTCAATAGGACAGTAACTGCTTTGGCATTGAGCTCATATTGTTTTTTCTCTGTTGGATCTGTAGGAGTTGCTGATGGGAATTTGTATCCTCCTTCTACGATTCCCCAAACTTCTGCTCCAAGAGACTGTAGATATGCAGTGGTTCTTATCTTCCAGTGAGTAAAATTGTTCCCATCAAAGACTGGTGGCCTGATGTGTGCCTCTCTTTCTGGATTAGCCATTCTGATGGATCTTTTCCTTCAAGCGATCAAGCTTCCTCTGAAGGACCTGCTCTGATACCAATTGTTGGAAATAATACTGAGAGGGGGGGGGGTGAATCAGTATTATCAGATCAGATAAAACTTTTCAATTTCATACTCAGAAACATATACGCGACTTCAGTTAAGTGAACCCGTGTGTACACGCGACTGTGTCTAATGCAACTAGCGTATATCCAGAGATCTTATGATTCAGTTAATCTTATCTTCAGTAAATGCATCAGAACATTATTAAGCATATTAATAGTAAACAGGTGCAGTATAACAGAACAGATCATCACACAAAAGCCACACACATGAACACCATGATATAAGGTGGAAACCCAATGTGGGTGAAAACCACCTGCTGCAATTCGTCTCTTTCTTCTTTAATGAGAAACTTCTTTTACAATGTACTGGTGCAGTCCTTTACCAGTACGCAGGCTACAACCTGCAGAGGGCTACAACCCTCTCTCGTTTTCCAACTACTTCTGGAAGGGAGCTACAACCCCCTCAGCTCTTGTACTAGCTGATCCATTTACTAGTACGTAGGTGCTGACCCTACAACCTTCAGGGACCACGTTTCATCAATTTTCAGACTGGATCCAAGAGTACAAAACAAACATTACCACAATACAATCATCAACTTATACTTGCATCATAATTCATTAAACAACCCAATACCGAATCACTGAAACCCTGTCATCAAGAACACAGAACCCAAACCAGAGTCCAGAACTCTGCAACAACCACCAGAATCAGCAGCAACCTGAAATATCAAACCTTATCATGCATACGCTACTTCACTGTACCAAAACCGCATGTATACGCGCTTTCTCCAAAGGCAACCCGCGTGCAGATCTAGAAATGATTACTTCTGCCTTCGCTGTCAGATCCGACCCTTGCCAAGCGTCCCGAACAGATAACCAGCAATACCAGATCCTCTCACTGCGTCAGACACACAATGCATATTTCTTTGCCTAGAGATCTTCTCCTTATATAGCCTTAGGCCTTGTTCAATACCAAGAGCCAAAACCATAGAAACACAATACCATCAACCTCGAAACTAGGGATCAACACGTCCGTCGAGACATTATGGTCCAAAACCATAGGCACAACTTCCAAGGACTAACTGCCACTGACCAAAGGTATGTTTTCACATGTACGCGCTTTTACTGAAGCCAACCTGCGTGTACACGCTGATTCTCCTTGCTGAACCTGCGTATATCTCTTTCTTGTCCTGCTGTACTGAGATCTTTCCTCTGATTAAGTTGCCATCACCTGTACCAACCTCTGAGCACCTGTACCAACCTCTGAGTGAGTTGCCATCAAGGACAACACTTGAAACATAATGCCAACACATCTTAGTAGTGATAAATAGTGGACCCATCACATATTCTTGTGTATATAGCACTATCACCTCCAAGTTTGTATGGACCTCGGGTTGATAAAGTAAATTTGGTAGCCCCAGGAGTTGCATCATTCTTGCTGCAATACTAGCGCTCATCAGCTGGCGAAAACAATCCATGGCAAAAGAAAAACAACGCACAACACTAGAAAAGAAGAAGAAGTCAGTGTAGGTATGTGTTTCCTGAAGGAAGAATACTGTGACACCAACTCAGAAGAAGGACAAGTAGCCGACCAAAGGAAAAGAAAAGGTTGTAGACCTGGAGGCCAAAGAAGGCTAGGGGACATAATGTATTGATGCCAAAGGAGTGGAGCCCATCGCAGATCTCCTCCAATACATCCCTTCGAGGAAGGGAAAGGAAAAAATCACAAAATACCCAAACACTAGGAAATTTGTCATTTCCATACCTCTACTGCCTGAGCAGATTCTCTTTGAAGGTCTGTGGCTCATGCGAATCCCTCTGTTAAAGATGAAGGATTGGGACCTTGCGGATCACGCTAAGTTCCCTCATTTGGGGATTGAGAAATACATGAAGTGAGTAGTTTATGAAGAAAGATGCGTTATCATGCTAGAAACAGAGGAACGGGTTCGCGGTGTTAAGCAATCAGGATTTCTCAACTTGCTTTGAGTGCCACAATACCACCGCAACCCAATCAACACAATTTGCATATGCCAACTACTCAATTTGGTGGATGTTGGGTTGTTATGGATAGGAGGGCCTATCCCCCTAATTGATATGTTGATTCATAGGATTGTGCACCTGCCTCATGAGGGTTTGAATATGGCCAAGGAGTTTGGCGGAAAAATAGGAGAAAAGGAGTTGGGAGAGCACATGAAAAAAAAATGAACTGGTGAAGAAGGCATGTGGGTATTCTATCCTCTCGATAAACAACCCTGTAGTTTAATTGGATGCTTAGATATTGGTTGGAAAGGTGATGAGGAAATGTCACACAGATGAAGTTTCAACACCCATCATGTCTCTATCGGCTTAGTGCAGGGAAGGCATACTATTCAATTGGTCTAGATACCTATGTCAAGAGTTCCTTGCGACTTGTCATGAGGCCCAAGATGAGACCAAGTTGTTCCATTATGTTTGGGTTTTTCTCTCCATCATGTTGGTTGCATGGGATCTATCAAATGAAAACCAGTTTCCTTCATTGGAAGAACAATTGTCAGAGGCAGCGCAGTTCTCCTCCCTATGGGCTGCGAAAGACCCCGCGTGCATCACAGAGACCAAGATATTTTGGTTCTTGATGGAAGCAAGTCTCCCCATGGCAGTTAACCATCACCCAAGGTTTTTACCAACCTTGTATACACAATTTTCATCTTATGCAGCTTTCAAAGATGACTTTCAGAAAATTTATATCTAGTCATGAAAGGATCCAACACAGAAGTGGTATGATTTTCAATACTTGGTAATAGAGACAAATGTACAGGAGATAGTGGCGCTCTTGACAGCCAAATGGTGTGCGCCTTTAGATCTAGCTATTGGACCAAGTACAGGTGCAGAGAGTGCGACCGCGAAGAAACTGAAGGAGGTAGCTAAGCAGATTGCATAGAATCTAGTTGCACAAGAGAAGGAAGATGTTACCGAGAAGGCTCAGGTTGAGCAAGAACACGCTACCAAGGGGAAGGTAGAGCAGGAGCAACGTGAAGCCCAGAAATATGACAAGTCACCTTCATTCGAAACAAAAATAGAAGATCTTACAGGGCAAGGCAACAAAGACGAGGAAGGGTAGCGCAACCCATTCATTGTGAAAAGGTGAGATTTGGAACAACAAGCAGGATCAAGGAAGAAGGAGAAGGCACACAAAACACATGATGAACCCCCGGTGCTCACAAAGACCAATCTGGATGTGATCGGTGATAAAGTTAGGGATGTCACCACAAAAGTACTAAATTGTTTGGAAAAAAAATACCTTCAAACCCTGGGAAGAGTGCAGAAGGATCATCGAGAGTTGTAGATCCAAGAAATAAAGCTCCAAGTAGATGTCGGCAAAGTGAGTGGCGTAACAAGAAGCTCGGCACAATATCGAAGTACCGGTGTAGAGCTAGTTCTGTGACCGATGATGGATGTGTGAGTTTTCCCCTTGCCTATAGGTTCAATACGCACCGAGACTGAGGAAAAACGCACCCTCCTTGATAGCATCCTCAAGATGAGCCTGCACCTTGCCGCGTTGTAACTGGAAACTTTGCATGCATTATTACATGAATTTCAAGAGAGCTTTTCCTTCGGAAAAATGATCACTTAGTGTTTTCAGCGAGATCAAGGTGAATAATCGGTAGTTGTTCGCGGAGAAGACAAATATTTTGGAACAAAAGGAGGTGCTACAGGCACACAGCTAACGAATTGAGTCAATGGTCACAGAGGCATGTAGAAATATACCTAAACTCCACATTCTCGAGGATGTACAACCAGAGGTGATGATTAGAAAATTAGTTGCTGGTGTGTGTGAAGCAAAGGCAACGGTTATTCGAGTTCAATTTCAACTAAACATGAAGATAACTGAGTTGCAAATGAAGATGTAGCCTTCAACTCTGTCGAAAGTCTAGGAGCATCATGAAGCCATGATCAAGGAAGTACTGGGCACTCTAGATGCCACAGTTGTAGAGTGCACAACATTATTTGAGTATGAAATGGAGTCACTAGGCAAATAGATTTACCATGATCCTCAGTTTGGCTGAGGGGTCACTAGGCCATTGGCTCTATCGTGATCCTAATTCTGGTTTAGGGACCATTAGGCCATGTGCTCTATCACTCTGAGATCCACCTAACTCAACATTGAATCCATCTAGAAATCTAGATCAACTAAAACTTGAGAATCCCATCACACCATTGTTATCCAAAAATGGCAAGGATAGGCTAAAAACATTGTTAACCTAGAAAAAACCATGCCACAACAACAAAAGAACTGCATGAAATGCCATGCATGCCATGCATGCCAAATCTAGAAAGGAAATCACACATGAAAATTGATACCTGCAAAGAATCCTATTGTAGCTGCTTGATCTTGCCATTCCCTGCTTGAGCTTTGCTTCTTCTTGACTTCTTTTCCTTTCTTGATCGAATGCAAAAGTTCTCCAAGAAAAATCTAAGTATCAAAGAGAGAGAGGGAGAGAGAATAATGAGTGAGCTCTAAAAATAAACTGAAAAAAGGTTACCAATTGATCCTCAAAAGCCTTTCTATTAATGAGGCCTCTAGTTTCTTCATTTTCCATTATTTACATTCATTTTCCTCTTCACATGCAACTTGTGATGTTTCAGCTCCCTTTTCTCCTACTTTACATTTTTTTCATAAATAAATGTGTGAAAAATGACATTTTTCCTCTCCAAAGACTTAGCCACTACCTTTGCCAATTTCCTTAGACATGATAAACCGATGAACACCAATACTATGATGTCTTTCCCACCATTCAGCTTGGAATATGTGTCCCATCCTCTGTGTTCTTATATATTTTTACCTGCTTTTTAAACCAAGGATGTTACACATGGTTTCTTCTTCATTTTTGATGTCTTCTTCCAGCTCCTCAAGAGTGGCAAAGATTTCTTCTTCGATAGATGTAACTACTACTTCTGTGGGGGTAGTCTTGTGCTTATTTTGAGAGTATGGAAGAGTGTAGACTCCCAAAATAAATCCAAAAACTTTTTCAAATTGATGGCACATATTGAAAGTATACAAGAAGCCCTTGTTGAAGTAAGAATTCATGAATGGCACAGAAATACAATGATGGTAGTGGAGAAAGTATCAGATTCTACCCCATCAAGTCACTGAAAAAAGAAAAAGAAAAAAAAGAGAAAAAAATAAAGAGACTTAGGTGAAAACCTCCACGAGGCACTGAAGTGTCGTTGTCAAGTTTAAAGCATCTTGAGGTAGCCTAATGGTGTCAAAAAAGAAAAGAAAAAGAAAAGATAAAAAGATCTCTGGGTGAAAACCTCTTTTGAGGCACCCAGAGAAAGAAACTAGGATGAAAACCTATTAGAGGCAGACTAGTTGTTAAAAAAAAAACAAAATCAAAAAAATATAAAAAAAGTGAGAAAATAAAAACTTAGAAAATGCTATTTTTTCAGGTTTGTAGGAGGAGGATCAGAGAAATAAGAGAGGAGTAGAAGGACCTATACAATTCATGTTTTCATTCCTGCATCCCATATTCTTCATCATCCCATTATTCTCTCCATTTATTAACTCATCCATTTCAGTTTACACGGGCTCTGTGTTTCCTACAGGATTCCCTGTAAACCTACAAGATTCCTTGAAAACCTATAGTATGATCCTGTAGGAATTATAGTAGCTCGGGAATCCTAGGGAAAGTGACCCTAGAGAAAAGGGATGGCTAGCTTGTGTAAAAAATAACATGTTTACTCCACCACCTCATCACCATGCTTCTCACCACCATGATTACCTTTACATTCATATAATAAGTTAGTTTCAAAAAAATTACAGTTTTCAGAAAAAAGGAAAAGAAAAATAAAAAAAATTAGAATAGGGTAAGAATAGAGAACAAGGGGACAATAGTTGAAGGCTATACCTCTCATCTAAATATCACTAGACCCCTTCTGTACACATGACAACAATCCTGATTATTTAGAAGTGAAGGAAAGAATAAAAGTTTAGGGGAGAGGCAACTACAAGACATCCTATAGGTTTCCTGTAGAAAAGCTTGTAGCAGCCTATCCCACAAAACAAAAATTCACAGGTTGGAGTAATCTTTAGCATCAATATCCCAATTTCAAGGAAGCTCCTCCAGAGCTTATTAGTAGCAGAAGGATCATCAGCATCACACTCCAGTACCTGCACATCAAAGGAAACAAGCATCAAAGGAGGCCAATATATATAAAAAAAACATATGAAACAAATACAAACATAGGGACATCATTCTCCAACAAGAAGAATAATTAAGGCATCTTAGCCATAGGTATGTCATCTCACTTAAGATCTCTCATTAGCATAATATGATTAAAGATGTAGGATTGTGTAAGAGTTGGTTTTATAAGAAAAGGTGGCCAGTTAACTTGGCCACCTTCAGCTAGTCGACGAGGAGAATACAATTAGAGCACTACACACGTGGTAGCAGTAAAATTAGAATACAAAGGAGATGAGGCCAAAAAAGGTTAAGTTACGGATGAGTGAAGTGGGAGATGATTGTGAGGTAAGGAGGAATGATGAAGTGGTAGTGGGACCAAGGGTCCAAAAGTGGGTGCTTGTGCTTTGGTAGCCAACACACCATTCCACACAATCACCCATAATTCCCATGCAAAGGAGGCATTCTAAATCTCAAAGATTCATCAAAGTGAGGTTTCTCTCGACTCTTGAAGTAGTGTCTACAGGAAAGAAAATGAGCATGTTTCAGTGCAAAAGCACCTACAAGATTCTACAGGAAAACCTACTGTAGAACCTACAGGATACAAAGAAGTCATCTACAAGATTGGAAGTGGGCATTTAGAGAGAGAAAAAATCAAAGGTTGGCTTCGTTAGGTAGTAACCAGGAGGTAGGAGCTATACCTTTCCATGTTTTCCAAGTTAAAAAAAATATAGGAAAACCTTCCATTTGGTTAAGGAAATTGCAGTCTAGGGGAATTATATACAGAGGTATCATCTAAATTCTCTCATCCATTAGAATTTGGAATTAGACCCATACAAGCCTCCACAATCATCAGAGGAAAAATGACAGGGGGATTTAACAAGAGGGAACCCATAAACACAGTGAGAATTCATCAGCACCCTCCTGTAGTAGAGATCTCCACAAGGCACAATTGGATGGGTTTCTTAAAAAAATGAAGAGATACGATGATGAGGAGGCCAGAGACTTTACTTTCTCACTCATACCACTAACTAGGACCCATGCCACTGTTGTGGTGAAAGGCCTCTCAGTAGAAATCACCCCTGAAGTCGTAGGAAGAATCACCACAGTTCCTTTAGGATTTCCTTGAAGAAAGGAAGATAAAGGTAACAATAAGCTTGCAAATAATAAATTCATTTTTGAAGGAGAGGAGGCAATGGAGGAAAAAAAAGGGGTCAGACGAGAAATACTGCCATAACCTTGGAATTAAATTAGCTACCACCTCATTAAATATATATCATGTGAGGGGAGATAGAGTGTGGTATATGGATACCATTTCAGGATTCTCCAAGAATTAAGATTTTGAGTAGACACAACTCCATAAAATAGACTAAGCATACCCTACTTTCTTATTCAATCAGTGATAGATATGAACATCAAAGTGCAGGAATGAAAAAATCAACAACTAGCCCACATGGGTTAATCAAACTTATCCTAGAAGATGCCCTTCAAAACCTAAGACTCCCTATTACATGGAAAACTTTCAGAGACATGTAGGCAGAGGGAGAAATAAAAGCTCTAGAGTATGAAAAAATCCCCACTACTAGTGAGAGAGATGAAGAGGAAACAGAGGAGGAAGAAGAGGAAGAAAAGGAGGAGGAAAGTGAATAAGAGACAGAAGAAGATGGAAAAGAAGAAACTAATGATCAAAGTGAGGAATTGGAGGAAGAAGAGGAATATAAAGACAAGGATGAGAAGGATAATGGAAAAGAGGAAGCAAAGGGAAAGGAAGAATAGAGGTCTACAGTTCAAGGGAAAATGGGAGAAGAATCACAAAGGGTATCTCTAGAACCCACTGTGAAAGAGCTAGTAGCTGCCCTTAATGCCCTAAGTACACCTATCAAGAAAAAAGGGAAGAGACAGAGACAAACCCCATTGTACTTTAGGACAATAAAAAGCATAAGAATCAAGAAAGAAAACCTCAAACACCCAACAAAATTCCTACTGTCATTGAATACTAACCAAAGCATCAAGAAAAGGTGGCCTCCCTTGAGAAAATTCAGGGAGAAGGATATTAGGGCAAGCCTCTCCCAAATGTACCATCACTTATGTTAGGAGGCCTGTCATCAACTCTGCCACATCCAAAGAAAAAAGGTCTCCTAAAGAAAACACAGAAGGACCTACAGGAATCAGAGGCCATCCTACAAGAAACTCTGCTAAACCTACGTGGAACTCAGAAAATGGACCAAGAAGGTACCACTCAGCAAGAAACAAAGAAGGAAGGTCCAGAACTGAGGGAACCTAGTACTCAACTTAACCTTCACTCTTACTATAGGTTCATTGAAGGGGGTAGGGTCATTCCATGGAAATTTTCCATCCCTTTATTCTTTGAGCTTCAAAAGGAAAGGGAAAGAAAACATAGGTGGATGAAAATTTCCAAATCTAAAGGAGTGGAGGATATAGGCCACATGGAGGAGAAAGTAAAGGAGATGGGCAAAGAAATGAGTAGCATAAGGGACAAAGAGGCAATGATGAAAGCTCAGTTGGAAGCAGAGAATGCATGGCTAAGGGGACAGTTACAAGAGAGAGAAAGTCAATTGGCATCCATGGTCAGTTTATCCTTAGAGGAAATCCAGTGCAGGATGCTAGCAAAGTCTTATGCATTGTATCTTAAGGAACAATGGCTACAGTTCTAAATTAAGACTTTAGCACAGAGAGGCACTATGCCCTTGAAATACTATAGACAATTCATTGATCTCTGTGATCAAAGCACCTTGGAGGATAGAGCTAAAATGTATGAGTTTTACATACACAACTTGTCCTTAATAGATCGGAATGTGTGGGACCCGAATTCAAAATTAGGGGACTTGCAACTGATGGCCTTGGAATCATCGATCAATCATGAGGAGGCAAGAGCTGTAGAGATGAAGAAAGTAATGGCGAGAGAATATACATAAACCGTCATGATAAGATATGAGCAATCAAATCCAATGACTATCATCAGCGCTCACAACTTGATTGCAAATGACCCTAAGCTTGCACCTAGGTACCTTGCAGCCCAAGAGCAAGAAGTCACACACTTTGAAGACATGTTTAGGATGTTAGGGGATGATAGCTTGTAAGCTTTCCAAAAGAGATGGAACACTTTACCCTACAGCTTGAAAATCAGAGAATACCATCCTCCTCAAAGAATGAGAGATGCACTACACAAAACAGCCATGTACAAGCATTCTCTACAAAGACTCAAAGTCAATTGGATTGGCTTGAGACTCTGTGCACCACTGCTCTTAGGAATGTTGGAAGGAATGAAGAAGAAGACAAAAAGTAGTGGGAAGAGATAGAGAGGAAGGAAGGATTCTATTCTCAGGAGGAAGAAACTGTAGCAGTTGCATGCGATGTTAGGGAGGTCACTATTGTAATGAAGGACATGGATATAGACTAAGTTGCTTAGAGGATGAGCAACACTTTCAGTAGGGGGGTGATGATGAGCCTCATCAATGGGTAACTTTATGGACCTTGATACACCTCCAAGCTTATTTAAATCAACTCTTCTCATATCTCCTTACATATTTTGATTATATTTTTCTTAATGAGATGAGTAAAAGTGAGATGATAAGTCTAGTGGACTAATGTGCATTGATTGCAGGTTTTGAGAGAAAATCATGGCAATTTTGGCTAATTAAGGGAATAAAATCGAATGATACAAGGAGGAGAGATTGTAGGAGAGACGTCCTCATTTAGTCCTTACTCATTTGAATATTCCTCCATCAAATCATACTAGCTCAAAGTTGCAAGTAGCCGAGTCATGAAGATCAAAAGGCAGTCGAGCTAGTGACAGTTAAAGAGCCAGTACATCTTGAGTTTGGGAGCCGACCCTCCCTGGATTTAAGGAAGTCATTGGAGACTTCATTTGTATAAATAAATAGGCCTAAAGCCTCATTAGGTTTTGAATTTTTAATGTAAACACACTAGGAATTTTCGAGTTGAGGACTTGTGGAAGAAATTGTTATGTAATTTTTTGACATGATAATGAGAATGAGAATTTCCTTGATCCAGCACTGAGTTGACTCAGAGGGATGAAGCTCTTGGGTTAGTGCCCAACCCTAGCAACAAAGGCTCCTCTTCTTGTATTTATATGCTTAGTTGATTTCATAGATTAATGGTTGAATTGTCTTTAGCATTATTTCATTGCAAGTGGTTGTGGATTTGATTAGTTTGCTTCCATTTGTGCATTGCTTTAGTAGTAGCTTAGGAAGGTAAAGGAATATCAAAAAGCTAATAGCAGGTAGCTTTGGCCTCACTCCTCACTTTAGAGACCATGGTTTGAGGAAAGAACTCCTATGTAGCCCCAAAAGGACAAAATTCTGATTTCTCATGGAATTTAGGGTTTTCTGCTACTTATGCTAGCATTTTATCAATTTTCAAGAATAAGATTTAATTGTCATTTCCGATATCTTGAGCCTCACATTAGATATAATGAAGGTTTCACATTATTTTGCAAGGTTTTCCATTCAGGAAGTAGGCAACTAGATAATGAAATTATGTTTTCTTTAGTTGATTGAAAATATTTCTTGTTTGACCTAATTCAAGGATAAATGAAAGTGATTGTTGTAGTCCAGGAGTTTCAGCAGTATAGAGAGAACTCATGACTAACAACCACAACCTAATCTCATCCATCCATAATCATCAAAAGCCACTAAATCCCTCACCAAGTTGAACATTCCATAAGAACACTTCTCGAAGTTTTTTGAACAAATCCAACCATCTCACAAACTCTGCTTTGAGTTCCGAAGGAGTCTTAGCCACTCCTTCCCTCATTTCTTCCACCATTCACCTTCCCTAAGCCCTAAACCACCTTCCAAATGCCTCCTTGTGCTCTCGGTTGGATCCTGTAGGAATATGGGGGATCCTATAGGAGCATTAGGACATCATGTAGGAGGCATTAGGACAACCTTTAGGACGACCTGTAGTGGCCTGTTTTGAGGCTGAATTATGGAAAAAGCAACTAGGAAGATAGGAGAATACGCATGCTTTCCTCCCAAGACATATGACCATTTACCATCATCCCTAATCCACCTGCCACATCACCAAGAGGATTTAGCATTCACATTTTCATGCAAAAAAGATAAAAAGGAAAAAAATTATTGTGTTCATCTACATGCACAATAGTAAAATGTTTGGTTATTTCATATTTCATACCTATGATAGTAAGGTTACACACATGTTAAATTAGAATTAGTTTAAATAAAAGCCTCTTAGAATTAGTTAGATGAATGGTGTGTTTAAGCATTTGATCTTAGTTTTTCCCTACTATAGTAGCGAAGATTTCAGTTAGTGTAAATTTCCCTTTTTCTCATTGGTAATCAATCTTTTTCTGAATCAATAGAAGGTTGGTTTGAGAAACCATAGTGGTCTATTACCATCTCAGCAGTGATAATTAGTGGACCCATCGCATATTCTTGTGTATATAGCACTATCACCTCCAAGTTTGTATGAACCTCGGGTGGACAAAGTAAAGTTGGTAGCCCCAAGAGTTGTAACATTCTTGCTGTAATACTATCACTTATCACCTGGCCAAAAAAATTCCATGGCAAAAGAAAAACAATGCACAACACCAGAAAAGAAGAAGAAGTCAGTGCAGGTATGCTTTTCCCAAAGGAAGCATACCATGACACCAACTCAGAAGAAGGATAAGTAGCCGACCAAAGGAAAAGAAAAGGTTGTAGACCTAGAGGCCAGAGAGGGCCAGGGAACAGAATATATTGACGCCAAAGGAGTGGAGCCCATCACAAAGCTCCTCCAGTATATCCCTCCAAGGAATGGAAAGGAAAAAATCACAAAAGACCTGGAAACTAGGAAATTTTTCATTTCCACACCTCTACTGCTGGAGCAAATTCCCTTTGAAGGTCTGTGGCTCGTGCGAGTCCCATTGTTAAATATGAAGGATTGGGACCTTGTGGATCATGCTAAGTTCCCTCATTTGGTGATTGAGAAATACATGAAGTGAGAAGTTTATGAAGAAACATGTGTTATCACGCTAGAAACAGAGGAATGGGTTCGCGGTGTTGAGCAATCATGATTTCTCAACTTACATTGAGTGCCACATTACCACTGCACCCTAATCAACGCAATTTGCATATGCCAACTGCTCCATTTGGTGCATGATGGGTTCTTATGGCTAGGAGGGCTTATCGCCATAATTGATATGTTGATTCATAGGATTACACACCTGCCTCATGAGGGTTTGAATCTGGCCAAGGAGTTTGGTGGAAAAATAGGAGAAAAGGAGCTGGGAGAGCACATGAAAAAAGACTATGAACTGGTGAAGAAGGTGCGTATGTATTCTAGCCTCTTGATAAACAACCCTGTAGTTTAATTGGATGCTTAGATGTTGGTTGGAGTGGTGATGAGGAAATGTTGTGCAGATGAAGTTTTGACACCCATCGTGTCTCTATCAGCTCAGTGAACGGAAGGCATACTTTGCAATTGGTGTAGATACCTATTCCAAGAGTTCCTCACGAATTGCCGTGAGGCCTAGGATGAGACCAAGTCATTCCATTATGTTTGGTTGTTTCTCTACATCATGTTGGTTGCATGGGAGTTTTCAAAGGACAACCAATTTCATTCGTTGGAAGAAGGTTTGTCAGAGGCAGCGCAATTCTCCTCCATGTGGGCTACGAAGGACCCCATGTGCATCACAGAGACCAAGATGTTTTGGGTCTTGATGGAAGCAAGTCTCCCCATAGTAGTTAACCATCACCCAAGGTTTTTCCCAACCTTTTATACACAATTGTCAGCTTATGTAGCACTCAAAGATGACTTTCACAAAATTTATATCCAGGCATGAAAGGATCCAACGTAGAAGTGGCATGATTTCCAATACTTGGTAACGAAGACCGATGTACAGGAGGTAGTGGCACTCTTGCTAATCGAATGGTGTGCCCCTTTAGATCTAGTTTCTGGACCAGGTATAGGTGCAGAGAGTGTGACTGCGAAGAAAATGAAGGAGGTATCTAAGCAGGCTGCGTAGAATGTAGCCGCGCAAGAGAAAGAAGATGTTTCCAAGAAGGCTCAGGTTGAGCGGGAATGCGCTGCCAAGGGGAAGGTAGAGCAGGAGCAACGTGAAGCCTAGAAAGGCGACAAGTCACCTTCATCTAAAACAAAAATATAAGATCTTAGAAGGCAAGGCAACAAAGGTGAGGGAGGGCAGCGCACCCCCTTTGTTGTAAAAAGGCGAGATTTGGAACAATAAGCGGGATCTAGGAAGAAGGAGAAGGCACACAAAACACATGATGAACCCCTAGTGCTCACAGAGACTGATCTAGATGTGATCGGTGATAAAGTTAGGGATGTCACCACAGAATTATAGAATTATTTGGAACAACAGTACCTTCAGGCCCTGGGACAAGTGGAGAAGGATCATCGAGAGTTGCAGTTCCAAGAAATAAAGCTCCAAAAAGATGTCGACAAAGTGAGTGGCACAAGGAGAGGTTTGGTGCAAGATTGAAGTACTAGCGCGGAGCTAGTTCTGTGACTGATGATGAATGTGTGAGTTTTCCCCTTTCCTGCAGGTTCAGTACGCACTGAGACTAAGGAACAAGGCACCCTCCTTGATAGCATCACAAAAGTTGGGCCTGAGCCATGCCGCCATGTAATTGGAAACTTTGCATGCATTATTACATGAAATTTCAAGAGAGCTTTTCCTTCAGAAAAATGAGCACTTAGTGTTTTCAATGAGATCAAGGTGAATAATCGGTAGCTATTCATCGAGAAGACAAATATTTTGGAACAAAAGGAGGTGGTACAGGCACACAGTTCATGACTAGAGTCAATGGTCACAGAAGCATGTAGAACTATGTCTAAACTCCACATTCTCGAGGATGTACAACCAAACGCGAAGATTAAAAAATTAGTCTCTGGTGTGTGCGAAGCAAAGGAAATAGTTAGTCGTGTTCAATTTCAGCTCAACATGAAGATAACCGAGTTGCAACTGAAGATGTAGCCTTCGACTCCATCAGAAGTCCGGGAGCAGCGTGAAGCCACAATAAAGGAAGTACTGGGCACTCTAGATGCCACAGTTGCAGAGTGCACAACGTTATTTGAGTAGGAAATGGAGTCACTAGGCCAATCGATTTACCATGATCCTCAGTTTGGTTGAGGGGTCACTAGGCTAGTGGCTTTACCCTGATCCTCAATCTGGTTTAGGGACCACTAGGCCATGTGCTCTATCAATCGGAGATCCACCTGACTCAGCTTTGAATCCATCCGGAAATTCAGCTCAACTAAAACATGAGAATCTCATCACTCCATTGTTATCTAGAAATGGCAAGGATATGCTAAAAACATTATTAACCTGGAAAAAAACATGCCACAACAACAAAAGAACCACATGCAATACCATGCATGCCAAATCTATCAAGGAAATCACACATGAAAATCAATACCTGCAAAGAGTCCTATTGTAGTTGCTTGATCTTTGCTTCTTCTTGCCCTCTTTTCCTTTCTTGATCGAATGCAAAAATTCTCCAAGAAAAATATAAGTTTCAATGAGAGAGAAGGAGAGAGAATAATGAGAGAGATCCAAAAATAAACTGAAAAAAGGTTACCATCTGATCCTCAAAAGCCTTTCTATTAATGAGGCCTCTATTTTCTTCATTTTTCATTATTTACATTCATTTTCCTCTTCACATGCAACTTGTGACCTTTCAGCTCCCTTTTCTCTTACTTTACATTATTTTCATAAATATATGTGCGAAAAATGCCATTTTTCCTTTCAAAAGACTCAGCCACTGCCTTTGCCAATTTCCTTAGCCATAATAAACTGATGAACACCAATACTGTGATGTCTTCCCACCATTCAACGTGGAATATGTGTCCCATCTTTTGTGTTCTTATATACTTTTACCTACATTTTTAACCAGGGATGTTACACATGGTTTCTTCTTCCTTTTTGACATCTTCTTCCAGCTCCTCGAGAGTGGCAATGATTTCTTCTTCGATAGACGTAACTACTACTCTTGTGGGGGTAGTACTATGCTTATTTTGAGAGTATGGAAGAGTGTAGACTCCCAAAATCAGTCCAAAAACTTTTTCAAATTGATGGCTGATGGGACAAACAACCCTGATTTGATGGTACATGATTTCATGTTCAAGTCTGGGAGGTGATAAACTACCAAATTCATAATTGCAAGTAAGGGAGAGGGAGTGGATGTTACTGCCTTGACCAAAAAATGGAAGAGTGGGGTCTGTGGGACAATAACCGTAAACTAGTAGCGACCCTCCTTCTAGCGCCAAAAATGTTGATAGTGTTGGATCCGCCAACATTCATGGGATCTCCCTGATATGAAGTCCTAATTAGACCTCACACCATTTGGTGTAGGAGTTATATCCGATATGATGCCTTGGTTTCCATATACTTAGATATTTTCCTCAACTATTGTTGTTCAGCACATGATAGTGTTGCAATGGTACCTTTGAAATGCAAGGTGAGTGTGCCTGGTGAGTGTGTAACATAACTGTGTCTAGGTTCTCTTACTGCAAAAAAAAGTGGAAAGAAAAGTGAGCCTCTAAGTTAGAGGTAATAGTACCACCCAGGAAGAGACTCTAACTTCCCATGGAGTAGTCCATGACGGATGTGGTAGTCGTTAAAACCAAAGTAAAGGGGAAGATCTATCCACCATCCAGCAGAATAGTCCACAATGAATGTGATGGTTGTTATAACGAATAAGCAAGGAAGGTGCTTCTAGTATCCAACGGAGTTCAACAGGGATGAGACAACAATGATAACCAATACAATGCATTCCCAACAAGGTAAGCACTAAAACAACCAAAATAGTTCAACTATCTTAGTACATGTGAAACAAACATGAATTACAGATGGTCAAAGAATAGTCTTACAAACATCCACAGGTCATGCATGTAAACGTGTTGGCGTGAACATGATTTTGTATTAATGAAACATTCCAAGACACATATTTACATCTTACATCACTAGCCCCAATAGTGGGACATCGGAGCTACTCCTTTCTCCTTAAAGAACTGAACAAAAATCTCTATGATTTGTGTTGGGATGGGGTCCCCTAGGTCAGTTTTGGGGTTAAAAACCAATGTTTTGATGTAATTGTTGTAAATGATGTAAATTCTCCCCGATTTTTGGATACATAGCACATATATGATTAGGAGTTAAAGTGTTTTTTAGCCCTTTGTTTATGTAAAATTTGAGTCGGTTTTCAGACCTACCCATGGTCCGCAGACCATGGGATTGTATGTAAAAGGCTATAAATAGGTGTGTCTTAGAGAGTATAAGGAATAGCATGGTGGATAACGAATGAAGTCTTGGAAGTCTTAGCACAAAGAAGTGGGTTACATAGGAGAGAAAGGCTCTACAACTGGGTGCGCAAAGGCTTAGGTAGAGTCCTCAGTTGAGTGCGCAAACCCCTGCAGCTGAGTGCGTAGGGAAGTTTAGAGTATGTATTCTGAACTAATTTCAATAAAGAATCCATTTCTGGATAAATATTATGTACTTTCATTTATAACTTATGTTGTTGATGAATAACCTGCTTCTGAAATATTGATCTCATGATGCATGATTGATCCAAAAATTGATCAAGGATCTAGAAAAGGGCTAAAATTCAAAGCTAGTGGATTCAAGTGGAAGCAACGTCATTGCATAGATCTTGTAGAAATGTCTCCGACACAACTTGAACAGGTGCATTTGGCCTCCAAATGAATGAGGAATTTCTTGTGGAATTTTGCGACGAAACAATGTTTTACTCCTCGACACATGGAAAAAGTACAGGCTTGGCTCAGTGGTAGATCTCCAGTTTCGTTACAATGTTAATATCTCCAGTTAGTTGCATGGCGAGATTTGAGTATATTGGTGACATTAAAAGCGATTTTTATTATGGTGCATTAAAATTTATATTTAAATTCATTATATAAAAACTAAAACTAATATATATAAACCATATATTAAAAATATGGTGCATTATATATAAATTAAAAAATAACCTATGTACAAACTATAAAGCAGAATGGCATATGGATATAAGTTTAAACTATGGCAAAATTACAAACATATGGTACAAAATAGTGAAACGCATGTGGTGAACACATATTACATTAACATGACAATACATATGTTAACGCTACAAATTAAAACTATGTATTAAACATAGTTGTTGGTATAACGGTGTGGAGTCGACAACTCAAAACCACTAAATTATCACATGCTATATGGTTGTAACGTTATATGCCACAGTTACACCATGTTAGGTGTCACATGGTGCAGGATTTGGCATCATTTCGATTCACCGAAAACGACATGCAGTTCAACAGTTTATGCCATGGGTCTATGGCTCTGTTGATTGCCTAATACATAAAATATTTGTATGCATTGTGTATAGTTTCCATTGCACCACAAATGATATGTAATTCAACTATGGAGTTGGTTATAACAATGCGATAAATAATTAAAACATTGCTATATTTACAATATGTGGGTTAGTCACAAATATTATATATATGGTAATGCTATGCCATGAAAAAGATGAAGGAGTTGTGACATTTTGTGCAGCAAAGAAGAGTTTCAGTGCAGCTTTGGAGATTTGGAGGCAAAACTTTGCAGGTTTATTACAGGAGTTGTAAGAGGTCTTTTTCTGAGCCGTCAGTTGCGTTGGATTTTTGAGATCTAACAAAACACCATTAGACCTACCAAGGATCTTGTTAATGTAACTTTGATGTATTTTTTAGTCTTTGAATTTCTGATATAAAGGCCTACCCATTGAAGATTGGGCCCGGAGATGTAGGCTTTGAGATAGCCAAACTCCGTTATCAATCTCTTGCATAACTTTTCTTCTCTTGGTTTTTTGTTCTAATATGTTGCAAATTTTTTTAACATTTATTCATGCTTATGTATTTAATGGTGTTTCTAATCATGCTTTAACACTTTGTAACAGTGAATAAATCACAATTTCAATTAAAGATATTTCTAGGGATCAGTGATTCTATTGAATAAGTCTCAATAAATGTACAGAATACATGTTAAATACTTTCATGAAGATTGTGATACATTTTTTTATGTTTATCAAGTACTTAAGTAGATCTACATGATCTCGTATGTAGGGTTGATTTTTAGTGGGCGTAAGTCGATGAACAGACTATTAAGGGTCCACAAAAGCTGATTGTAGATCTTTGTGAAGGTCTAAGGACTAGTTAGGTAGACTTGTAGTACCAAGCACCAGGGGCTTATAGGTATGCGTGAAGGTAGATCGAGGGCACTAAAATACATCAGATTGATCTCTGGATGTGGAACCTTGATTCTAGCATCACCCCATACAACTTCGGGTGAGACTTCAGTCTGCGCTATGTGGATTGTTACTAAAAGGGTAGTATTGTAGGTTTTTGTTTGGTGGAACTAACTCTGAACGTATGTGAGGACCCCCTAAGTCAGCAATTTGTGGGAGGAGCCAAGGTGAAACTTCCTTGCTCATACAATGAGGGGGGGATATATAACCAAGGGTGATGCTTGACCCTTGTGACTCTTGGACTAGCATCATGAATGTTCAAATTCCTATGAATTTTCAGTTCACATGACTGTTTATATTCATGTGTCCATTGGACTTACACTTTACATTACATTCGATTTACAATAGATATGGCCCATAATAGTGATCTAGCCTTTGAAATGTTATGACAGGACTTGACATGACACTGTTGACATGGACTAGCTTGTTGAGGTAGCAATGTGTAACAACCCTACTGAAAATTCCATGTAATAACTGTTAAAAACAATAACCATGGATGACTGGGACACTTATTCCATATTGAATATTGGGAAAGTATTCCTAGTTTTGTTCATTTGGTTGCTTATGGCTCAGGAAATGGAAAAAGGAATGGCTAAGGCTTTGGAAAGGAAAAATGGAATTTTGATACATATATTTATGAAAATAATGGAAATTAGGATAAAAAGGAGGTGAAAGGTCATAGGTTGCATGCGAGGAGGAAAGTGAAGGAAAATAATGGAAAATGAAGAAAATAGAGACCTCATTCATAAAAAGGCTTGTGAGGATCAATTGGCAACCTTTTGTTAATTCAGTTTTGGAGCACTCTCATTATTCTCTCCCTCTCTCATACTCTTGGATACTTAGAGTTTTTCTTGGAGCATTTTGGCATTGGAGCAAGAAAGGAAAATAAGGTAAGAGGAAGCAAAGATCAAGCAGGGAAAGGAAGGATCAACAACTACAATAGGTTTCATTGTAGATATCAGCTTGCATGTGTATTTTCCTTGCTATATTTGGCATAAATGGAATTACATGTGGTCCTTTTATATCATGGATGGGTTTTTCCATGTATAACAATGTTTTTTAGCCTATCCTTGCTATTTCCAAATAGAAATGGTGTGATGGTGTTCTAATTTTTGGTTGAGCTGGATTTCCAGATGGAGTTAAAGTTGGGTGAGGTGGATCTTTGAAATTATATAACACATGGCCAAGTAACCCTTGAACCAGACTGTGGGTTGTGGTAAAGATGAATTTGTTTTTGCCTTGGATTGCCTAGGAATCCTTACCGGTGAATGGCAGGATATACAATAAAGCCTAGAGGTGGTTTTCTCTTCATTGGGCCTAGTAATCTCTAGTTTGGGATATGCAGTAAAGCTTGAAGAGTGGGTCTCAATTTAGGGCCTAATGATCTAGGTTTGGATTTTGGTAAAGCCTAAGAGACTAGGAGATAGGAAAATTCCTCTCGGTGTAGGTGAAGAAATCCGGTGGCATCCATGCTCGTTTGGCCTAGTGATCGGGGATGGATTATTGTAAATCCTGGTTTCTATTGATGAGGGTGAGGTGGCTTAGCATTGGTATGCCCTAGTTGAGTTATTTTTGTTTGAGTCCCACATTCATGCTTGGAATATGGCATGGGGGTGACTTGTTGAAGAGAGACTTGGCTTAGCCAATCAATGGTTGGGTGGAACATGGTAGTCCCATCTCCGGTCAGTTTATTACATTGATTAATTGATAAATTCATTCCATTGATTTTCATGTGTAAATGTACTGGTGTATATATGGAATTTGATGTTGGATATGTTTATTGTAATTTTCTTCCTATTATGTTGTTTATATGTTCATTTTGTGGAAGCAGCTACATTTGGCTCTCAACATGTTTTTACTTGTATTTGAATGGATATTGTATCTATGGCCTACTACGTGATAAGGCAGTGAATGACATGAGGAAACAATGGTTGATGGAAATTCTCAGATAAGTAAGAGATCCCTACACTTAAATATTTTGTTTACACCTATAGATTACATGTTGATGATATGTTGGATGAAATGGCTGTCATGGCTAGTAGGGGTCTGGTTAAGGCCTTAATCAAATATTTACTTTTACATCATTGTTTCCGTGTACTTTACTTAATTTTGAGCTTTCATTCCATTCAGGGTAGTGGCCTAGGCTTTGGGCCTGAAAAAGTGGCTCAAATCCCATAGTCATTGGCATGGAACTAGAATTTTTTGTCTACAATCACTAGCATGCAGGCCTATGAGAACGAATTTAGGTCTGTAGTTCCTCCCTTTCCCCTAGCATGAGAGTGACTGAGCCTTAAATTGTACAAAATAGTAGTGGGGCCCAAGGACAAGCTGCCTGAGTGGCTGACTTATCTCCTGAGGGTTCTGTTGATGATGTTGGATGGATGTGTGTGATGTTCTGTCGATTCCACTTCCTTAATGTTACCTAGTAGGTTGAATCGGATCACAGTAGCCTCTCATCTCATGTTTAACCCAGTTGGAATGGTTACTTGGGTGGATGTGGGAGGAGGGTGTTATAGAGTGGTATCCAAGCATGTTTTAACTCTCGAACAGAATGGGTTGAATGTGTGTCAGTCATGCATGCATGTCAGTTGCACTTGTGTCTCTTACACTTGTACACTTGTTGCATTTTATTAATGATAGATTAGAGTTGTAGTATGGTTATCATGGAGGATTTGATGTCAATCTTTCAGAATGTATTTGTCATAAGTATGTGATTGATTTCATATGGATTATATGTCACTTACATGTTGATGTTATGTTGCCTACTTACATCCTTGATATTTTGATTACATGTATTAGGCTTGTAGGTTGATTGCAAGAACTAATCAATCATGTTCGACTACATGCGGTTATCCGTATTTCTATTTGGTTAGGCATTGCTTATGCATATTGTCTGTTGCATGTAGAAATGTGTAAAATGGAGTAATTGTTGTTGTCAAGCACGAGGACATAGAATGAACTATTGATATGGCCTTGCATTGATGACTAGATCCTAGTTAGAGTGATGTTTATGTGTTGATTCATTTATTGTGTATGTCTATATGTCGTTATGATTATGTTATACATGTATCACACTGATTTGGTGATCTGGAAGACAAGGTATCCTCACCAAGATATACTAAGGTACGTCAATTTATTTTGATTTTGTTTATCTAACATATTATGCATAACAGGAAGAAAGAGATCAAATGGCTAGCAAGGTGGTAGACTACGTAGAATCTCCCTATGCATCAAATGAGAAACGTGGTGTGGGGCATACTTTTGATTTGGCTGATACACTAAGGAGCTTGAAGGAAGTGTTAAGGAGTTGTAAGGTAGATAATGACTAGATCATACATGCATAAGAGAAGAGAGCAGAGGTTAATGCTATACTTCTTCAAAGTTTTCTAGAATTTCAGTGACAAGGGCCACTTCGGATCAGCCATGCACATTAGGATAAGACTAATGGAGCATATGGCAGTAGATCTCTTGGTAGACACAATTTAGCTAGATCTGACACGGTGAGAGATGGAAGGTTGCTGGACACTCCAGATAGGAGAGGCGATGAGTACAAGTATTATTCTAGTTCTGGTTCTGATAGACATTGTGATCAATGTCTCTATCATCCTTACAGGAGGAATGATAGGGGCTACTTGCCAGATGAATTTAAGAAAGAAAAACTACCTAATTTTGATGGAGATGTGAAGAAGCTAGAATATGTAGAGGATTGAATACTCGGCATGAAAAAATTCTTTGACTTTCATGAGTACACAGATAACGTGAAGGCCCATATAGTTATCTTTAGTTTGAAAGGTAAATAAAACATATGGTAGGAAGATATTAAGTGGGTTGGAGACATCAGGAAAGATGACTTGATCTAGTGGGAATTCAAGAGGATTTTTAGGAAGAAGTACTTGTTAGAAAGGTACTATGAAAATAAGGAAAAATAATTCTATGAACTAAAGATGGGATCAATGATAGATGAAGAGTACATGAACAATTTTCTGGAGCTATCAAGGTATGCCCCATATCTTACTAATGAGAAGGCTAAAGTTCAATGATTTTTCAGTTGTTTTCCATTAAAATTTAGATATCGGATTGAGTATGATGAGCCTCAGTCACTTGAGGAAGTTATTTGGAAAATCAAGCATTTCTATGAACAATCAACGTGTAAGAATGAGTCTCAGCATGGATGGAAAGGAAAGGACAAAGGTATAGGTAAATGGAATCCTAAGAGAGAAAGGCCTCAACATGAAGATGAGAAAGAGAATGTGGCACTGCAAATGAGATTTAATGCAGCTAGACAAGGACATGAGTTGCAAAAACAACATAGTGGTGTTGGTACTGGTCAGTTCGATTGTTGGATATGTGGCAAGGAACACCTTAAGAGAGATTGTCCACAAAATCAGGGTGGTAGGTGTTGACCTCCTGTTGCAACAGGTATTCATCTTTCATGATCGACATTTTTACATGCCAAATATGTCATACTTTGCATGTTGCAATGTTCCATATTTCCTTAAGAGGCCAAAGAAGAGGCCATGAGAATGTGCTAGTCTATATGCCACTACTGTATTCCAAATTTTGATGATTTAATCCATTTGGATGAGTTTTATGTTAAGGGAAGGCCAAATAGCTTAATCTTGGCCTCCCTAGGTTTCAATTTCTTGTTTTAGAATATAGAGATGAATATCTGTCCAAACTGTTTAATCTTGGCAGATTTGTAGATAGGTAGAGAATCTTGGGTGCTCAATAGCTTAATCTGAGCCCCTGGTCGCAATAAGTGTAGATTTAGATAGGAGGACAACAAGAAGAAAAGAATGAAAAGCTCGGTATGCTAGTTCAAGTGCACCCAAACCAAAAAGAAGAGAAAATGCTAGGCAGGTAGGTCAGGTAGGTAGCTTTGTGGTTGCAGAATCATGGCTTGTTATCCATTTCATATTTTCAAGTGTCAAATCTATTCAGATCACAAGTATGAGGCAGTTTTTCATTCGGAGCAGCTCAAGCGAGGCATGTCTAACTTCCCCTTCTTCTTCTCTCCCAAATCACTCACTAACTTCCCCTAAAGAGGTAAAGATCTGCTTGATATCTCTTAGTCTCATCATTTCCATATCAGTTGCCTTGGTAAAGATTTGCTTTACTCAAGGAATTTCCATACTTACTTTATGAGTCATTTTTCCCCTTTATAGCCTAAGATTTCCATACTTAGTGCCTTCTTCACAATTTCATGTTAACTACTAACTTTACGATGTAAATCCCTATCTATTCCCCCCTTCCCCTTACTAAAATATGCTAAATAGCTCCCCTATGTACATATCCCCTCCCTTTGGTTGAAAAATAACCATAACCTTGCTTGGGAATTGCTAAGTTTGCCCGAAACTTGGCAAGAACCCTCTTTTTCCTCCCTAACCATCTTCCAAATGCATTTGGACTTCTTCCATTGCATAAAATCTCCCTCCAAATGTACAAATCCATTTTTTGGACTTGTTTCTACATTTTCCAAGGCATAAACCCCTTTAAAGGCCTAAAACCCCTCTCAAGTACCTTTGGAATCCTTCCAAGGCATGAAATTCATCTTCTTAGGGCTATCGGACCCCTTCCGATGCCTTAGAATCCCTTCAAAATATTAAAAAATGCTCCTTCGATTTCATAAGGCCTTCATTTTGTGCAAAAACCTTGCTCCGATTGCAAAAGGGTTCCTTTTAGACCCCCTCCAATGCGATATCACAGTCGTGAGGGGGAGTCATGTGTTAAAACAATATATATATATATATATATATATATATATATATATATATATATATATATATATATATATATATATATATATATATATATATATATATATGAGCCCGATTGATAAGTGTCGATTGTGATTTCGCCGATCGGCGTATCGCAACTCATATGTGCGCATATATAAAGCCTTGACCCCCAGTCCCCGTCGATAGCAATATTGTGATTAGATCGCATCCGTCCATCGCCCCCCGTCTAGATCAACGACCCATATTTATTTGTATCACCCCCATATATGGCTCCGACCAGCGGAGCCGAAATAACAAAAAATGCGGCATGTATATATTTCGGGTCCGAAAAGTCCCTTTTGTACAGTAAAGCGGGAATGCTCCGATATGGCGGAGCTGAAATAATAATGAGGCAGAGCCTAAAGATTTTGGGTTTGAAAAGGGGGTAGTATTGTGCAAAAAACTTGCTCCGATTGCAAAAGGGTTCCTTTTGGACGCCCTCCGATGCAATATCGCAGTCGGGAGGGGGAGTCATGTGTTAAAACAATATATATATATATATATATATATATATATATATATATGAGCCCGATTGATAAGTGTCGATTGCGATTTCGCCAATCAACGTATCGCAACTCATATGTGCGCATGTATAAAGCCCTGACCCCCGGTCCCCGCCGATAGCGATATTGCGATTAGATCGCATTCGTCCATTGCCCCCCGCCAAGATCAATGGCCCATATTTATTTGTATTACCCCCATATATGGCTCCCACCAGCGGAGCCGAAATAACAAAAAATGTGGCATGTATATATTTCGGGTCCGAAAAGGCCCTTTTGTATAGTAAAGCGGGAATGCTCCGATATGGCGGAGCCGAAATAACAATGAAGCAGAGCCTAAAGATTTCGGGTCTGAAAAGGGGGTAGTACTGTACCCTCCTTTTCGTGGCCTGAAAAGTTATAAAATGGAGTGTTAAAGGTTTCGGGTCTAATGACCCATTTTAATTAAAACCCGCCGATTTGGGTTCGCCGATGGGTCGGACCGAAAATAATAAAATTGGGCCTCTAACATTTCGGGTCAGCGGGGATATCGCATGTCGGAGGCATAGTGGTTTGCAGGATCGCTGATCGCCGATTGCGTGCTAGCCATTGGATCGGCCCACGCCGGATCCAACGACCAAGATTTAATTTTTGCTACAGTTGCCGCAAGCGCTAATTTTTCAATAAAAATGCACATATTTATGGCTTTCTACCTGTTATAGAAAAAGGGCCATTTTTAAGGTTTTGTAAGCAGCTCCCACCTGACACAGCTACAAAGGAAACGAAGCATTCCTTGATTATATTACATCGCTCATTGCCCAGAATACCTCCAAAAGCATGATTTCGCCATCAGCTTGCATCCAGTGCTCCTCTAATCATCCAATTTGAAATTATTTAGCATTTCTCTAATCAGCCAAGCGCCGATAGCCTCCCTAAGGCGACAGAGGGCCTCGCAGCAGGTATTTAGGGCCAAACAACGGCCATAAAGGGGCAATGGGACAGTCAAAGTATATCAGAAGCCAAGAAGGAGCCCAGGTTCATTGAAAGTGTATCAGAGGAAGCGACGAAGAGTATCAGACGAAAGATCAGTGGGAGATTTAAAGCACCAACGCAGATGAATAATAAAGGCCCCAAACAAAGTCAAAAAAGTAGATTTTGAGCCATTAAAGCTCACCAGATCACAGTTATGAGCTTTAAAGCCACCTATGAGTAGCAGAACCGCTTAAGAGGTGCAGATGAAGGGATTTAAACCCCAAATATTGCAGAAGCAGTGTATAAAGACACCTGAGGGCAGCGCTGCAAGTTCCCAAGGCACAGTTATGGCTAAATGGCCAGTGCATCACAACAAAGCACCCATATTAATTTATTCTTATGGCTGTTGCTTCCAGCGCAGCTGATAAAGATATTTTTTAGCATTTATTTCAATAAGTGTTAGGTTAGAGGCATTTATTTCTCCAGATCTACCATCAGATCTGCTGTTGTAGATATTTTTTAAATATTTTCTCTATTTATACCACCTTCTATATTGTGAAAAGGGTTGGTTAGTTGTATCTTTCATTCCAAGACTTGCACTGTATATGTTGAGAGCTTCTATAATCAAATATTGCTGGAATGTTTGCATCTGAAATGGCCGGTTGTGCTTTCAATGGCTGAAGAGTTTGATATGGAATTCTCGTGCTTGCTCATGGTCCAATAAGTCTTTCCTCCCTCTTTTTATTGGTTTATATGTATCTGTATCATTTATATATCATAATCTAAGTTGCAGGAAGAAGGAATAGATCAGAACTGGCTTTCAAGCCCGCTGTGCTTAATTCTTGTAACTTTCTATGTTTTCCTCTGAATTAGTCATGGATATGAATACTTTATTGATCATGTTTAAGATATTTCTCTCATTTCTGAATGCTGTTTAGGAATCCTTCGTTGCCCCTACATAGTCTTCAGCCACTTTCCCTCTTTGGCTGGATGAGAGATCCTTAATTGCCTCTCATCCCCTAACCTCCATTTCATCTTTATCCTAGCATTTATCATTGTGTCATGCGTAGCTATCCTGCTCCATATTCCCCTCTTCTGCCAAGGAAAACACATCCACCAGTTCACATTCATGGACTCCATGCCCAATGGTTTGAACTTCTTACACTTTGCATGCCAACTCTGCTTGAATAGATCAACTATCCCACCAAACTCAAACAAAACCCATGTGCATCATGTCTAGCATAAAATTATCCCTTAAACAAAGCTAAATCATAAAGAGAGAGCCCTCTCTTACTGCAGGTAGGCTAGGACCTGCAGTCCAAAGATTGCTTTGTGGTTACCTCAGCCGTATTCCCTTAGGAGTCAAACGGAACAACCTGAGTGTTAACATAATGGCAACTCCACTGGGGACAATCATTTGTTTATTGCTGCAAATCCCAATTTTTGATCAGTTTGCCTTTCGAATAAGTCTTAAACTCGTTTTGAAAAATCCCAAAAAATCAAAAAATCTCAAAATATTTTGATTCCTGAAGGAGATTTCCCTTTTTCTTCAGCACTATTTTCATATTAGCTCTGATCTGTGTTGGTGGATAGAGATCAAAACCTTCAAAGTTAATTTATCCACCTGGCGACTCCACATCATCCTCATAATAAAGACTCCACTGGAGAAATGAACCCAAAAGAAATATATGAGGAGATCAGGCTGTTGACCCGGATTATCATCCAAGAGGTCACGTTCTTTCTCTTCCATAAAATTTTGCTGTGTATATTGTATTTCAAAGATGATTTTAGATCAAATTTTTATAATTTTCCTTTGGAAAATGTTGTTGAAAAGCCTCCTTACACATTAGAGCAACAACCTTCTAATGCTGTTTCATATCATCATATAGTCAAGGAGAAACCAAAAATCGAGCCCAATCTTCCAATCCCTATATATATTCCTATGCCTCGTAAAGTTCCAGATAGATATAAGCCTCTCATTTATCCTCCCATGCTCAATCCTTTGCCTAAAAATCATCCTGAGTATCTCCCAAGATTTGACGGAGAGAATGGAGTTACTGTGCAAAATCATATCCAAGCTTTTGAAGACTATCTTAATATATTTTAAGTGGAAGATGAGGATGTTAGTATTAGGTTGTTTACCCTTTCTTGGCAAAGCGAAGTTAGGACTTGGTTTAAAGCATTTCCTGAGGCTAGCATCTCTAATATTCAGCAGTTTCCCAATCTCTTCCTTAATAGATGGATGATCAAAATTAATTTCCTCTCGCTCATAGAAGAATATGATTAGTTAAGAAGGATTCCTAATGAATCTGTTCAGCAATTTTCTGACCGATTCAATCAAGTCTATCATTCTATGCCTTTGAATATAAGACCTCCTCCTGATTTAGCTCTATTGCATTATCAAAGAGCCTTTGATGCAGAGATTTAATTTCGTTTGAGAGAAAAAGCCCGTCCACCATGAAACAGATGCAAGACATGGTTGTGGACGTAGAGGCAAACCTAAAGAGGAGGGAAGAATAGCGCAAGGCAGAGGAAAAGGAAGGACTTCATAGTTTGTTACAAAAGTCAGAGGAAATGATGCAGCTGATCACAATGAAAGTGGAATGTTTAAAGCACCAGAACACATCTGTTGTGCATGAGGAAAGTAGTGACATTCATGAGCAAACCTACCACAAATCAGATGACATATTCATAGAGCCATATATGAAGGAGCAATCTCCTGATATACTATGTGAAAATAATAGCTTCTCTTCTTTCAACTCTCTGCCCAAATATGATCTGTATGATGATGATTATGAGCGTAACAACCAAATCAGCCTTGCAGAGGAATCAGATGCTATTTTGGGAGAAAGCACAATTCACGATCAACAGCCTGAAATCAATGATCAGCATGCCCATTTCAGCTATGAAGAAAAGGAGGAAAATGCAGAGTGTTTTCATTTTAGCAAAGGAACTTTACCATTTTGTTTGGAATATTTTTAGTTTATTAGGGAGAATTATCATGCTGTGTATAATCAAGTGTCAGCAAATGTTGATATTGACCGTTTGGAGGAAGCCCAAATCATTGTTCAAAATATATTACCTCTAGTTCTGCGGCCCCAAAGTGCCATTGAATATTAGATTGAGGAAGACTCAGAAGCAGCAGCATGTGATCAAATGATCCAAGTGCATCTCATTCCTCTTGGTTTTCAGCCATCTCAGATATTTAAAGAAGAAGAGGAGAAGCCAGTGCAAGTCTGTCATGTACCATTTGAGCCTGTTTGGAATGAATTGCAAGTATCATTCCATGTTTTGAATGATTCATCTGCTAGCAGATTAGATGATGAAATAAATCAGTGCTCTTCTCCATTAGCGGGCTGCAAGGCTCAATATCAAGTTGCTGATGATCCCCCAATTCCAAAGCATGATAGCTATCCCAAACCTTTGTACAATTCTTTAATTCAGTCCAGCAATAATGTATATATTCTGCAGGACCCTTTTGTACAGTTTCTTGTTTCAGCAAAGGAGATTAGGACCTTCCTTGTCTTTGCAGGGATTAACAATACTATATCAGATTCCAAGATCTCCATCTCAAGTGATAGCAAGCACAAGTAGCAAAGATCATTCATGTTTGTAATGCTTTAGTGGCTGCATTGGCTGTTTGATTTCACCTAACAGCAAAGTGAGTGCTGATTAGAGTAGGTAGGTAGGATTTAAGTTTTCTATTTGGATAGCAGCTTGCTATAGTTGAAGCCCGAAGAGAAGGCCCTAAGCTCCTCAAGTATGCTGTCATGTTCATAAATAAATAAGTGTTGTTATATCAAATCAAATTCAGTTAGAAGTGCTACAATCAAGCTTCCCACTTCAGTCAATAGTATCAAAACAGAGGAGCGGTTTTAGTTTCATATCAGCACCCTTGGTCAAAACAAAAATAAGGGCAATACATCAGTTCTGATCCATGTTTTGGATCTATTTCAAAGGCACATTCTCAAGCAATTGTACATAATATTAAGCACGTAGAAGAAAGCAGGTAGTGCTTCATTTTCACAACAATTCAGTTGAAGGAGAGTGCTTCTGATATTTCGAAGTTTCACACATTTAGCAGCCAGCACAAAGAAAATTATCAATCCACAGCAACAATAGAATATCAAGGCAGTTTGACCTGTTGTTCTTGGCTTTTCACAAGGAAAATCCATCCCCAAGTGGAGCCACTATTAGTCTCCTGTTACAACAGGTATTCATCTTTCATGATCGACATTTTTACATGCCAAATATGTCATACTTTGCATGCTGCAATGTTCCATATTTCCTTAAGAGGCCAAAGAAGAGGCCATGAGAATGTGCTAGTCTATATGCCACTGCTGTATTCCAAATTTTGATGAGTTAATCCATTTTGATGAGTTTTCTGTTAAGGGAAGGCCAAACAGCTTAATCTTGGCCTCTCTAGGTTTCAATTTCTTGTTATAGAATATAGAGATGAATATCTATCCAAACTATTTAATCTTGGCAGATTTATAGATAGGTAGAGAATCTTGGGTGCTCAACAGCTTAATCTGAGCCCCTGGATGCAATAAGTGTAGATTTAGATAGGAGGACAACAAGAAGAAAAGAATGAAAAGCTAGGTATGCTAGTTCAAGTGCACGCAAACCAAAAAGAAGAGAAAATTCTAGGCAAGTAGGTCAGGTAGGTAGCTTTGCGGTTGCAGAATCATGGTTGTGATCCATTTCATATTTTAAAGTGTCAAATCTATTCAGATCACACATATGAGGCAGTTTTTCATTCAGAGCAGCTCAAGCGAGGCATTTCTAACTTCCCTTTCATCTTCTCTCCCAAATCACTCACTAACTTCCCCTAAAGAGGTCAAGATCTACTTGATATCTCTTAGTCTCATCATTTTCATACCAGTTGCCTTGGTAAAGATCTGCTTTACTCAAGGAATGTCCATACTTCCTCTATGAGTAATTTTTCCCCTTTATAGCCTAAGATTTCCATACTTAGTGCTTTCTTCACAATTTCATGTTAACTACTAACTTTACTATGTAAATCCCTATCTATTCCCCCCTTCCCCTTACTAAAATATGCTAAATAGCTCCCCTATGTACATATCCCCTCCCTTTGGTTGAAAAATAACCATAACCTTGCTTGGGAATTGCTAAGTTTGCCCGAAACTTGGCAAGAACCCTCTTTTTCCTCCTTAACCATCTTCCAAATGCATTTGGACTTCTTCCATTGCATAAAATCTCCCTTCAAATGTACAAATCCATCTTTTGGCCTTGTTTCTACCTTTTCCAAGGCATAAACCACTTTAAAGGCCTAAAACCCCTCTCAAGTACCTTTGGAATCCTTCCAAGGCATGAAATTCCTCTTTTTACGGCTATCGGACCCCTTACGATGCCTTAGAATCCCTTCAAAATATTAAAAAATGCTCCTCCGATTTCATAAGGCCTTCATTTTGTGCAAAAACCTTGCTCCGATTGCAAAAGGGTTCCTTTTGGACCCCCTCCGATGCGATATCGCAGTCCTGAGGGGGAGTCATGTGTTAAATATATCTATATATATATATATATATATATATATATATATATATATATAGATATATATATATACATCCTCATAATAAAGACTCCACTGGAGAAATGAACCCAAAAGAAATATATGAGGAGATCAGGCTGTTGACTCGGATTATCATCCAAGAGGTCATGTTCTTTCTCTTCCATAAAATTTTGCTGTGTATATTGTATTTCAAAGATGATTTTAGATAAGATTTTTATGATTTTCCTTTGGAAAATGTTGTTGAAAAGCCTCCTTACACATTAGAGTAGGAGCCTTCTAATGTTGTTGCATATCATCATATAGTCAAGGAGGAACCAAAAATCGAGCCCAATCTTCCAATCCCTATATATATTCCTATGCCTCATAAAGTTCCAGATAGATATAAGCCTTTCATTTTGCCTCCCATGCTCAATCCTTTGCCTAAAAATCATCCTGAGTATCTCCCAAGATTTGATGGAGAGAATGGAGTTACTGCACAAAAGCATATCCAAGCTTTTGAAGACTATCTTAATATATATGAAGTGGAAGATGAGGATGTTAGTATTAGGCTTTTTACCCTTTCTTTGCAAAGCGAAGTTAGGACTTGGTTTAAAGCATTTCCTGAGGCTAGCATCTCTAATATTCAGCAGTTTCCCAATCTCATACTTAATAGATGGATGATCAAAATTAATTTCCTCTCGCTCATAGAAGAATATGATCAGTTAAGAAGGCTTCCTAATGAATCTGTTCAGCAATTTTCTGACTGATTCAATCAAGTCTATCATTCTATGCCTTTGAATATAAGACCTCCTCCTGATTTAGCTCTATTGCATTATCCAAGAGCCTTTGATGCAGATATTGAATTTCGTTTGAGAGAAAGAAGCCCGTCCACCATGAAATAGATGCAAGACATGGTTGTGGATGTAGAGGCAAACCTGAAGAGGAGGGAAGAATAGCGCAAGGCAGAGGAAAAGGAAGGACTTCATAGTTTGTTACAAAAGTCAGAGGAAATGATGCAACTGATCACAATGAAAGTGGAATGTTTAGAGCACCAGAACACATCTGTTGTGCATGAGGAAAGTAGTGACATTCACGAGCAAACCTACCACAAATCAGATGACATATTCATAGAGCCATATATGAAGGAGAAATCTCCTGATATACTATGTGAAAATAATAGCTTCTCTTCTTTCAACTCTCTACCCAAATATGATTTGTATGATGATGATTATGAGCGTAACGACCAAATCAGCCTTGCAGAGGAATCAGATGCTATTTTGGGAGAAAGCACAGTTCAGATCAGCAGCCTGACATCAATGATCAACGTGCCCAATTCAGCTATGAAGAAAAGGAGGAAAATACAGAGTGTTTTCATTTTAGCAAAGGAACTTTACCATTTTGTTTCAAATCTTTTCAGTTTATTAGGGAGAATTATCATGCTGTGTATAATCAAGTGTCAGCAAATGTTGATATTGACCGTTTGGAGGAAGCCCAAATCATTGTTCAAAATATATTGCCTCTAGTTCTGCAGCCCCAAAGTGCCACTGAATATCAGATTGAGGAAGACTCAGAAGCAGCAGCATGTGATCAAATGATCCAAGTGGATCTCATTCCTCTTGGTTTTCAGCCATCTCAGATATTTAAAGAAGAAGAGGAGAAGCCAGCGCAAGCCTGTCATGTACCATTTGAGCCTGTTTGGAATGAATTGCAAGTATCATTCCAGGTTTTGAATGATTCATCTGCTGGCAGATTAGATGATGAAATAAATCAGTGCTCTTCTCCATTAGCGGGCTGCAAGGCTCAATATCAATTTGCTGATGATCCCCCAATTCCAAAGCATGATAGTTGTCCCAAACCTTTGTACAGTTCTTTAATTCAGTGTAGCAATAATGTATATATTCTGCAGGACCCTTTTGTACAGTTTCTTGTTTCAGCAAAGGAGATTAGGACCGTCCTTGTCTTTGTAGGGATTAACAAAGCTATATCAGATTCTAAGATCTCCATCTCAAGTGACAGCAAGCACAAGCAGCAAAGATCATTCATGTTTGTAATGCTTAAGTGGCTGCATTGGCTGTTTGATTTCACCTAACAGCAAAGTGAGTGCTGATTAGAGTAGGTAGGCAGGATTTAAGTTTTCTGTTTGGATAGCAGCTTGCTGTAGTTGAAGCCCGAATAGAAGGCCCTAAGCTCCTCAAGTATGTTGCCATGTTCATAAATAAAGCAACGCTGTTATATCAAATCAAATTCAGTTATAAGTGCTACAATCAAGCTTCCCACTTCAGTTAATAGTATCAAAACAGAGGAGCGGTTTTAGTTTCATATTAGCACCCTTGGTCAAAAAAAAGATAAGGGAAATACATCAGTTCTGATCCATGTTTTGGATCTATTTCAAAGGCACATTCTCAGGCAATTTTACATAATATTAAGCACGCAGAAGAAAGCAACCAGTGCTTCATTTTCACAAAAATTCAGTTGAAGGAGAGTGCTTCTCATATTTCGAAGTTTCACACATTTAGCAGCGAGCACAAAGAAATTTTTCAATCCACAGGAATAATAGAATATCAAGGCAGTCTGACCTGCTGTTCTTGGCTTTTCACAAGGAAAAGCCATCCCCAAGTGGAGCCACTATTAGTCTCCTGTTGCAACAGGTATTCATATTTCATGATCAACATTTTTACATGCCAAATATGTCATACTTTGCATGCTGCAATGTTCCATATTTCCTTAAGAGGCCAAAGAAGAGGCCATGAGAATGTGCTAGCCTATATGCCACTGCTGTATTCCAAATTTTGATGAGTTAATCCATTTTGATGAGTTTTCTATTAAGGGAAGGCCAAACAGCTTAATCTTGGCCTCTCTAGGTTTCAATTTCTTGTTATAGAATATAGAGATGAATATGTATCCAAACTGTTTAATCTTGGCAGATTTATAGATAGGTAGAGAATCTTGGGTGCTCAACAGCTTAATCTAAGCCCCTGGATGCAATAAGTGTAGATTTAGATAGGAGGACAACAAGAAGAAAAGAATGAAAAGCTAGGTATGCTAGCTCAAGTGCACCCAAACCAAAAAGAAGAGAAAATGCTAGGCAAGTAGGCCGGGTAGGTAGCTTTGCGGTTGCAGAATCATGGCTGTGATCCATTTCATATTTTAAAGTGTCAAATCTATTCAGATCACACATATGAGGCAGTTTTTCATTCAGAGCAGCTCAAGCGAGGCATGTCTAACTTCCCCTTCTTCTTCTCTCCCAAATCACTCACTAACTTCCCATAAAGAGGTCAAGATCTACTTGATATCTCTTAGTCTCATTATTTTCATACCAGTTGCCTTGGTAAAGATCTGCTTTACTCAAGGAATGTCCATACTTCCTCTATGAGTCATTTTTCCCCTTTATAGCCTAAGATTTCCATACTTAGTGCTTTCTTCACAATTTCATGTTAACTACTAACTTTACTATGTAAATCCCTATCTATTCCCCCCTTCCCCTTACTAAAATATGCTAAATAGCTCCCCTATGTACATATCCCCTCCCTTTGGTTGAAAATAACCATAACCTTGCTTGGGAATTGCTAAGTTTGCCCGAAACTTGGCAAGAACCCTCTTTTTCCTCCTTAACCATCTTCCAAATGAATTTGGACTTCTTCCATTCCATAAAATCTGCCTTCAAATGTACAAATCCATCTTTTGGCCTTGTTTCTACCTTTTCCAAGGCATAAACCCCTTTAAAGGCCTAAAACCCCTCTCAAGTACCTTTGGAATCCTTCCAAGGCATGAAATTCCTCTTTTTAGGGCTATCGGACCCCTTCCGATGCCTTAGAATCCCTTCAAAATATTAAAAAATGCTCCTCCGATTTCATAAGGCCTCCATTTTGTGCAAAAACCTTGCTCCGATTGCAAAAGGGTTCCTTTTGGACCCCCTCCGATGCGATATCGCAGTCGGGAGGGGGAGTCATGTGTTAAAACAATATATATATATATATGTATATATATATATATATATATATATATATATATATATATATATATATATATATATATATATATATATATATATATATATATATATATGTGAGCCCGATTGATAAATGTCGATTGCGATTTCGCCGATCGGCGTATCGCAACTCATATGTGCGCATATATATGCCCCCGGTCCCCGCCGATAGCGATATTGTGATTAGATCGCATCCGTCCATTGCCCCCGCCCAGATCAACGACCCATATTTATTTGTATCACCCCCATATATGGCTCCGACCAGCGGAGCCGAAATAACAAAAAATGCGGCATGTATATATTTCGGGTCCGAAAAGGCCCTTTTGTACAGTAAAGCGGGAATGCTCCGATATGGCGGAGCTGAAATAACAATGAGGCAGAGCCTAAAGATTTTGGGTTTGAAAAGGGGGTAGTATTGTACCCTCATTTTCGTGGCCCGAAAAGTTATAAAATGGAGTGTTAAAGGTTTCGGGTCTGATGACCCATTTTAATTAAAACCCGCCGATTTGGTTTCGCCGATGGGCCGGACCCGAAATAATAAAATTGGGTCTATAACATTTCGGGTCCGCGGGGATATCGCATGTTGGAGACATAGTGGTTTGGAGGATCACCGATTGCGTGCTAGCCGTTGGATAGGGTCGCGCCGGATCCAACGGCCAGGATTTAATTTCTGCTACAGTTCCCGCCAGCACCAATTTTTCAATAAAAATGCACAGATTTATGGCTTTTTGCCTGTTATAGGAAAAGGGCCATTTTTAAGGTTTTGTAAGCAGTGCTCCCGCCCGAAATAGCTACAATGAAAAAAAAGCATTCCTTGATTATATTACATCGCTCATTGCCCAGAATACCTCCAAAAGCATGATTTCGCCATCGTCTTGCCTCCAGTGCTCCTCTAATCATCCAGTTTGCAATTATTTAGCATTTTTCTAATCGGCCAAGCGCTGATAGCCTCCCTAAGGCGATAGAGGGCCTCGCAGTAGGTATTTAGGGCCAAACAGCGGCCATAAAGAGGCGATGGGACAGTCAAAGTATATCAGAAGCCAAGAAGGAGCCCAGGTTCATTGAAAGTGTATCAGAGGAAGAGGCGAAGAGTATCAGACGAAAGATCACTGGGCGATTTAAAGTGCCAATGCAGATGAATAATAAAGGCCCCAAAAAAAGTCAAAAAAGCAGTTTTTGAGCCATTAAAGCTCACTAGATCACAGTGATGAGATTTAAAGCCACCTAAGAGCAGCAAAACCACTTGAGAGGTGCAGATGAAAGGATTTAAAGCCCAAATATTGTAGAAGCAATGTATAAAGACACCTGAGGCAGCGCTGCAAGTTCCCAAGGCACAGTTATGGCTAAATGGCCAGTGCATCACAACAAAGCACCCATATTAATTTATTCTTATGGCTGTTGCTTCCAGCGCAGCTGATAGAGATATTTTTAGGATTTATTTCAATAAGTGTTAAGTTAGAGGCATTTATTTCTCCAGATCTGCCATCAGATCTACTGTTGTAGATATTTTTTAGATATTTTCTCTATTTATACCACCCTCTGTATTGTGAAAAGGGTTGGTTGGTTGTATCTTTCATTCCATGACTTGCGTTGTATATGTTGAGAACTTCTGTAATCAAAGATTGCTGGAATGTTTGCATCTGAAATGGTTGGTTGTGTTTTCAATGGCTGAAGATTTTGATATGGAATTCTCGTGCTTGCCTATGGTCCAATAAGTCTTTCCTCCCTCTGTTTATTGGTTTATATGCATCTGTATCATCTATATATCATAATCTAAGTTGCAGGAATAAGGAATAGATCAGAACTGGCTTTCATGCCCGCTGTGCTCAATTCTTGTAACTTTCAATGTTTTCCTCTGAATTAGTCATGGATATGAATACTTTATTGATCATGTTTAAGCTAGTTCTCTCATTTCTGAATGTTGTTTAGGAATCCTTCGTTGCTCCTACATAGTCTTCAGCCACTTTCCCTCTTTGGCTGGATGAGAGATCCTTAATTGCCTCTCATCCCCTAACCTCCATTTCATCTTTATTCCAGCATTTATCATTGTGTCATGCGTAGCTATCCTACTCCATATTCCCCTCTTTTGCCAAGGAAAACACATCCATCAGTTCACATTCATGGACTCCATGCCCAATGGTTTGAACTTCTTACACTTTGCATGCCAACTCTGCTTGAATAGATCAACCATCCCACCAAACTAAAACAAAACCCATGTGCACCATATCTAGCCTAAAATTATCCCTTGAAAAAGCTAAATCATAAAGAGAGAGCCCTCTCTGACTGCAGGTAGGCTAGGACCTGCAGTCCAAAGATTGGTTTGTGGTTACCTCGGCCGTATTCCCTTAGGAGTCAAAGGGAACAACTTGAGTGTTAACAGCAGGCCTCGTATATAAAATTCACATGAGGCGCAAATTGTTGGGGACATTGGTTGGAGTATTCCACGTATCTATGCAGCAGTGGACAACAGGCAGGAAAAACACCAGACATCTATCATTAAGATGGATAGTAAGCTTTATGATCAAGTTATTTCTATTTTCTTTGACCCTATATCTAATTATAGCTATGTTAGTCCTGACTTGGTGGATAATTATGGTTTTAGTAAGGAAATGCATGCAGAGTCTTGGTTATTTCAGTTGGCTATAGGTACAAAGAATAAAGTTCGTCATTGGGTAAGAGCTTGCAGATTTGACTTAAATGGTATGCATACAACATCCCATTTGAATGTATTACATTGGGTTCATACAGTATGTTATTGGGCATGGATTAGTTGTATCTAGATAGAACCAAGGTAGAATGTTATGACAAATCTATTGAGTGTATTGATAAAAATTGGGAACTAAGAGTCTTTCAAGGTAAGAAGAAGGCCACATAATTTAGGATGGTGAAAACTATGCAAGCAAAGCATAGTCACAGGAAAGGGTGCAAGATATTTACAGTACACATTTCTAGTGATAAGGGTAAGGAGGTTGAGGATGTAGATGTGTTTAAAAGGTACCCAATGTTGCAATAGTTCAGGGATGTATTTCTTGAGGACTTTATAGAGTTGACACCTCATAGGGAGGTATACTTTTCGATTGAGTTAGTGCCACAGGTAGCTCGAACATTGAAAGCACCTTACAGGATGAGCACACCTAATTTGGTTGAGTTGAAATTGCAATTGAAGGAAATGTTGGACAAGGGCTATATTAAGCCAAGTGTATCACCTTGGGGTGCACCGACACTCTCAGATTATGCATTGACTATAAGCAGTTGAACAAAGTGACTATCAAGAATAAATACCCTTTCTTGAGGATTGATAACTTTGCTGATCTGTTGAAGGGAGAAATAGTGTTCTCGAAGATTGACTTGAGATCTTGATACCATCGGCTACACATTAAAGAGAAGGACATATACAAGACCGCATTCAGGACCAAGTATGGGCATTATGAGTTTGTTTTTGTTCCATTTGGATTAATGAATGCTCCAACTACATAAATGTGTTTGATAAATAGTGTGTTGCATCCGTATTTGGATAAGTTTTTTATTATGTTCATTGACAATATACTAGTATATTCTAAATTTGAGGAAGAGCATTTTGAGCACTTAGTAGTAGTATTGAGGTTGTTGAGAGAGCATCAGTTGTATGCTAAGCTAAGAAAATGTAGCTTTTTATAGACTGAGGTATACTACTTGGGACATGTTGTCTCCAAGGAAAGAATTGTAGTAGATCTAGAGAAGATAAGGGATATCATGGAGGGGTGGATCCTAAGACTGTGGATGAGGTGAGATATTTCATGGGTCTAGTAGGCTATTATAGGAGGTTTATCAGGAACTTTTGTATTACAAAGGAAAGGTAAGAAGTTCGAATGGCCCAAAGAGTGTGAGGCTAGCTTTGAGCAGCTTAAGTAGTTGATGACATATGCACTAGTGCTACAAATTATAGATTTTGACAAAGAGTTCGTAGTATGTACATATTTTTGAAAGAGAGGGCTTGGTGGAGTCCTTATGGAGAATGGAAAGGTGGTATGTTATGAGTCTCAAAAAATAAACGAGCATGAGAAAAATACCCAACCCATGATCTTCAGTTAGAAGGGATTATATATGCACTGAATATATGGAGACATTATCTTCTTGGTAGGTGGTTTGTTCTTATGTGTGATCACATTGGGTTGATGTATTTGTTTGACTAGTCGAATATGAATGCCAAGCAAGCTAGATGGTTGGTCATAATCAATTAGTTTGACTTTGAGATCAGGTACATCAAGGGTAAAGAGAACAAGGTGGTAGATGCTCTCAAAAAGCGGGTACAGGTACATCACTTCATAGCTATGAGCTCATGTGGGACAAATTTACAAGATAGGATATTGCAGACACAACAACAAGATGTCATATATATGGAGATTGTGCACATGTTGCAATAGGGTATAGGTACATGTATAGGCATAGGTGGTGGTATAGGTATAGGTGCATACATACGTGGTGGTACAGGTATAGATACACACATAGGAGGTGGTACAGGTCTATGTATAGGCACAAGTGGTGGTATAGGTACAAGTAGGGGTACAAGTACAGGTGCAGGTGCATAGGACTTGGACTATTGTCTTACAACAAATGTATTGGTTAGGTTCTGAGATAGGATATATGTACCAGATGGAAATGAGGTCATGAAGGTGATCTTGAGGAATTTTCATGTGAAACCATATTTAGGTCACCCAGGTTATCAGAAGACACTCACATCGCTGAAGATATATTACTATTGTATGAATCTGAAGAGGGATGTAGGAGAGTTTGTGGCTAGATGTTTTTACTGTCAGAGATTGAAAGCAGAGTGGAAACATCCAGGTGGAATTCTACATCCAATCACTATTCCCGAGTGAAAATGGGAGGTCATCTCCATGGATTTCATCTCAGGGTTTCCAAAGACAATGAAGCAACATGATTCCATCATGGTCATTATATGCTTTGTTTCGGTAAAGTATATATTCTCAACTAATGATGTGGCACAAGTATTCATCCAAGACGTGGTTAGACTACTTGGTGTTCCAAAGAAGATTGTGTCAAATAGGGATGTGAAGTTCACTTCCAAGTTTGTGAAGGAGTTATTTGCAAGTTTGTGCACCGAGTTGGTCTTCAACACAGTTTATCATTTGCAGACAGATGGACAAAAAGAGAGGGTCAACAGGATATTGGAGGACATGTTGAGGATGTATGTGATTCATCAGTAGTGGAAGTGGGAAGAGTATCTCCCTTTGGTTGAGTTTGGATACAACAATAGTTATTAGGCGTCACTGACGCTGAGTTCTTTTGAGGCATTATATGGGCAGAGTTGTAACACTCCCATTAGTTTGAGTGGTCCGGTTAGAAGAGTATTGATTGGACCAGATATGTTGGCATACATGGAACGGGAGATGCAGGTGATCAAGAAGAATCTTAAGGTAGCACATGATAGGAAGAATAGTTATGTACATAGGAACATATTGTTCAAGGAGTTGCAAGTTGGGGAATAGATGTTCTTATGCATAAAACTGAAGAAGAGCGCCTTGTAAACTGGCTCATGTGCCAAGCTGAGACCATGGTTTTGTGGACCCTTCAGTATCATTAAGAGGATTGGGCCAGTAGCCTATCGACTTGCACTTCTTCCGATAGTGAAAGTCCACAATGTTTTCCATGTATATTTGGTTAAGGAGTATGTTAAGAATGTTGATCATGTGACTGTGTGGTATGTATTATAGGTGGAAGCAGATGGAGAATTCCAGTCGAAGCCTTAGAAAAAGGTGCTCATGCACTGGAATCAAGGAATAGAGCAAGTTAAAGTGTAATGGAACCACTTTGGGCTCAATGAAGCTACAGTGGAGATGGCGGATCAAAGGTGGGCTATGTATCCTTCCTTTTTTTTCATCTGAGGAAAAGAAACCTTGATATGGTGGTTTTGTGATTGTTTATGGTGGTTTGGTAGTTGCTTTATGGTTGTGTAATATTTGATTATGATGGCTTGGTATATGCTTCATGGTGGTTTATTATTTTCTGTATGTTGGTTTACTATATTTTTTATGGTGATCGATATATGCTTTATGATGGTTGTTGATATATGCTATATGATGTTTTGAGATCTGCTTTATGATGTTTTTACATGTGTAATATAATGCTAGTATATGTTTGATATATGTTTTGGTATACAATTTGGCATATGTTTTGGTATATATAGTTTTGATGATGTTACTATATCTACACCCATGTATGGATGTAAATACTGTAACGAGTTGTGTTATGAAGCTCCACTATGCGGTATGGGTGTCATTTTATTAGCGTTATGTTGTTATGTTATCATGTGGTTGTGTCATCATGATGTTATGATGTCATATGGATTGGAACTCAATAGGATGATCATTATAAATACTGGAATGAGCTATTTTATAAAGCTCCATTATGCAGTATGTTGTCATGTTGTCATGATGTTCTTCTCTTAAGCAAATCTTTCATTGGATATACTACAACGAGTTGTGTTATAAAGCTCCATAATTTGTATGTCTTTTTTCAACAGGTTGCTAAGGTATATGTGTGATTGAACACTTAGGACAGTGTCCCCCAAGGGGGAGGGTTCTATAACATCCCTGGTGAAAATTCCATGTAATAAATGTTAAAAACAATAATCACATATGTCTGAGACACTTATCCAAGCTGAATGTTGGGCAAGACATCCTAGGGGATGTTGATTTGGTTGTTTATGGCTAAGGAATTTGACAAGGGAAATGGCTAAGGCTTTCGAAAGGAAAACATGGAATTTTGGGACATTTATTTATGAAAATAATGGAAATTAGGAGAGAAAGGAGGTGAAAGATCACATGTTTCATGTGAGGAGGAAAATGAAATAAATTAATGGAGAATGAAGAAAATAGAGTCATCATTCATAAAAATGCTTCTAAATGTGAGTTGATAACCTTTTGTTAGTTTAGTTTTGGAGCATTCTCATTGTTCTCTCTCTCTCATAATCTTGGATACTTAGAGCTTTTCTTGGAGCACTTTGGCATTGGAGAAAGAAAGGCACATAAGGCAAGAGGAAGGAAAGATCAAGAAGGGAAAGGCAGGATCAATAGCTACAATAGGCTTCATTCCAGGTATTGAATTACCTGTCTATTTTCTTTGCTATATTTGGTATGCATGGCATTGCATGTGGTTCTTTTCTATCATGGCTTGGGTTTTTCCAGGTATAATAGTGTTTTTCAGCCTAGCCTTGCCATTTTTGGATAACCATGGTGTGATAGGGTTCTCATGTTTGGTTGAGCTGGATTGCCGAATGGATTTGAAGTTAAGTGAGGTGGATCGCCGAAATGATAGTAAACATGGCATAGTAACCCTTGATTCAGAATGTGGGCTGTGATAAATTTGGATTTTTTGTTGCCTCGGATGGTCTAGGATACTTGCTGGTGAATGGTAGGATATACGGTAAAGCCTAAAGGTGGTTTGCTCTTCGTTGGACCTAGTAATCCCAGGTTTGGGATATGTGTAAAGCCTAGAGAGTGGGTCTTGATTTAGGGCCTAGTGTTCTAGGTTTGCATTGCGGTAAAGCCTGAGAGACTAGGAGACAAGACAATTCCTCATGGTGTAGGTGGAGGAATCCAATGGAATCCATTATTTTTTGCCCTAGTGATAGGGTGGAGATCATGGAAAAGCTTGTTATGATGTGTTCATTGTGTTGGCCTAGTGATTCAGTATGGATTACGGTAAAGCCTAGTTTCTATTGATGAGGGTGAGGTGGTGTACACTCGGTATGCCCCAGTTGAGTTCTTTTGGTTTGAGTCTCACATTCATGCTTGGAATATTGCATGGGGGTGATTGGATTAAGAGACACTTGGCTCAGCCAATCTATGGTTGGATGGAATGTGGTAGTCCCATATCTGGTCGGTTCATTGCATTGATTAATGATAAATTCATTCCATTGATTTTCATGTGTAAATGTACTGGTGTATATATGGACTTTGATGGTTGATATGTTTATTTTAATTTTGTTCCTATTATGTTGGTTATATGTTCATTTTATGGCAACCACTATGTTTGGTTCTTAACATGTTTTTACTTTTATTTGAATGGATATTTTATCTATGACCTAAGACATGATCAGGTAACTAATGAAATGAGTAAAAAATGGTTCATGGTGATTCTCAGATAAGTAAGAGATCCCTACACTTAACTCTGTTGTTTACACCTATAGATTACATATCGATGATATGTTTGATGAAATGTCTATCACGTCTAGTAGGGGTATTGTTAAGGCCTTTATCAACTATTTACTTTTGCATCATTGTTTCCTTGTACTTTAATTAATTATGAGATTTCATTTCATTATGGGTAGTAGCATGGGCTCTCGGCCTCAAAAAGCAGCTGAAATCCCAGAGTCGCTGGCACAGAACTAACAAGTTTCGTCCACAATTGCTGACATGCAAGCCTATGAGAGCGACTTTAGGTCTCGGTCGATCCCTTTCCTATATCATGAGAGTGACTAAGCCTTAAATTGTCGAGAACAATAATGGGACCTAGGAATAGGTTGTCTAAGTGGCTGACTTGTCTGGTGAGGGTTTTGTTGATGATCTTAGATAACTGTGTGTGATGTTCCATCGATTCCACTTTCTTAAGGTTACCTAGGAGGTCGAATTTGATCATAGTAGCCTATCGTCTCATGTTTACCCCAGTTGGCATGGTTACTTAGGTGGATTTTGGAGGAGGGTGTTACACAATTTCAATTTGTTGTTGCTGCTGAGTGATAAATGTTTTCTTGGATGTGCTTCCTCTTCTCCTTTGGATAGCTTGATGATGCAAGGTCTTCAATGATATTTGGTCTTGAAAGGTGGTTACAGGCATGTATTCCCTTTGTTTGTTCTTGATAATCTTCTTTGTCCATCCAACTATAAGTGAGTCTTCTAGCATGTTCACTCCTTCTTCATCTCCTTTGTTATCTCACCATGATCTAGCAATGTAGTGGTTCCAATAATTCACTCATGATGAGAACCTCCTACTATAAGGTGATGCATTTTTATCCATGGACTATGGCCGAGACAAGTGACAAGCTCGGAAAGGGCCTCCAGTAACTACACATCACATAGTTCTAGGTGACAGGGAGACTGGTTACTGAGACTGTGCAGAGCGCAAATTAGGCTTAGCTTAGGAACTCCTGAGCACAGTCTTCAGTATCGAGAAAAATGCATAGAGGCCACTAGGAGACATGATTGCACAGTTGATACCATCATTGACTGCTACATGGTGGGACCCTGGGAGGTAGGTCTCTGCATTTTTTAGAGGCAAGGTAGGACTAGGTAGCAGAGGGACCTTGGATGATAGATCAACACAATTCTTGGTATCAGTGAGTCCTAACTGAGGGAGGAAACTGGGAAAGAGATATATATTGTTCTAGGAGGTAAGGTAGGCTTGGGTGTCTATGAATTATGGGGTTCCAATGGGCAGGGAGGAAGCTTGATGACTGATCTTGCAAAATGTGCACCTCAGGTTAGGCTTGAAGAAGCTACTCTGCAATTTTGGGAAGGAAGGCAGCAATGAAAATTTTAGGGGCTAATATTCGCAATTGGGCTAATTTCCATGCTTTTTCCAAAAAGAAATCTCTAATTTCCATTTTTTCTAAAAATTATCCGCCCAAAATTTATAATATAATTTTTTTTTACTGTAAAATTCATCAAAACTTCATATAGATACTTCATAAAAATTTTAGAAATTTGAATATTTTGCAAAAATATTGCTAAACATTTTACATATTATATATTATGAACTAGTGAGATTTGCCAAGGTTTCTAAACATTAAAATAAATTTCCATCCTTAAAATTTTATGTGGAAGGCAGCCTGCTCAGCTCTAGAATTGCGTAGTGCAACTGCCTGGGGGGACAGTGACTGCACACTGCGCAATTCTAGATAGGAGGGTGACATCGCTGAGGACTAATATTGTGTAATGCACAGTTCAATCGACATCAAGTTAACAAGAGTTGCTTGGTCGGGAGGATTTTCAGAAAAAATGGCTAAGTGTGGGAGGTAAGTGAACTTGAAATTATGACCACACACTTAGCATGTTTTGATGACACGACAACATAGACCACCAAATCAAAAAGACAAAGCATTACCCTCTTTGAGACTATCTAGAACAAAAAGTGACAAGTGCAACACTTGAGAGAGACCCTAGGATGACAGTGACGACACTTGTGCAACATTTCTTAAAGCTTTGTGTATTAGTGTGGTCATTGTTTCCATAGCTAGGACAACTTGAAGACGCAAAGACAAAACTTCGAAATCACTAGAAAAGGACCGCAAGTGTGATGAAACACTCCAATGTGCAAAAATACGACCATTGATCAAACAAGCGAAAGGGGTGAAAAGACTTTGAGGAAGCTGATGAAGCACACTCGAGTGCTTGCAACAATGAAGGGAAAGACCAAGGAAGGCTCTCAAATTTGAGTGCAAGCCAAAATTTTGTAGGGTGTTCCAGCCACTACAATAATAAGATAAGTGGGCCAGTAGACTACAGACATATGATTTTGACATTGTAGTTTCTAATGCACTTTCTAGTATGCCTTACATATGTTCGCTAGTGGATATTTCTGTTTATTAGAGGGAGTTAATTTTAGAAAAGTATGCTAAGGAATCATGGGAAATATTAATTATGGAAGCCACAATTCATGATGATAGATATACAATAGTAAATGAGTTCATCATGTATATTGCAATAATTTATTTAGTTCCTTATTCACAGTTTAAGGTAAATATATTAACGAAATTCCATGATGCACCTATGGTTGGTCACCTAAGTTTCCTTAAAAGCTATAGGGAAATATGAGAGAGATTCAAGTATACAGAAATTAAGAATGAAGTCCTTAAGTATGTTATAAAGCTTCCAACTTTCTAGCAAAACAAAAATGAGCATACTTATCTAGTTTTTTTGCTTTAACCCCTACTCGTTGCTAATAAAAAATGGGATTCTATCTCTATGGATTTTATCATAGGGCCACCTAAAGTGAAGGGTAAAGATTACATCTATGTGGTGTTTGAAAATTTGAATAAGTTTGGACAATTATTTTCCATTTCAATGACTTATACATCAACATGGGTGGCTAACTTATTTTTCAAAGAGATTTTTATATTTCATGGTACGCCCAAGAATATTTTTAACGATAGGGACAACAATTTCTTGAGTATGTTTTGGCAGGAGATCTTTAGGTTGAGTGGGACTGAGCTCACTCGTAACACTACCTACCACCCATAGAAATTTGGTTGAATGGAGATAGTTAATAAATGCATGGAGGGGAATTTTAGGTACTATGTTGTTGGATAACATATAGCTTGGATAAAATGGCTATATATTAGTGAGTGTTGTTGTAATACTACTTGTCAAATGTTTAACAAGATGTTTCCATTCATGGAATTATACTGTTAGTAGGCTCCCAACTTCATGTATCTACTTTTTGTGGATAGTAGAGTGCCTAAGGAAATTGAATTACTACAAGCGAGTAAGGAAATCATGAAGTCACAAAAGGATTTTTTTTAACAAGAATAAAATCAATAGAGGTTGTATGTTGATCGACATTAGATAGAACACATTTTGGAAGTTGGACATATGGCTTATTTGAGATTTCATTCATTTAGAAAATATACTCTCAATAAGAGTGGAGAGGAGAAACTAAGTCTAGGTTTTATTGACCATTCAGAGTATCTCAAAGGATTGGAGATATTTCCTATGAAATTGATCTAACGACTAGAAGCAGGATTCATAATGTATTTCATGTATCCAAGTTTAAAAAGGATCTCAATCATAACATAGTTCCTTTATATGAGTTTCCACTATTGGATGAGCAGGGGAAGTCAATATTTATTCCAAAGACCATCATTGATACTAGAGTGAGGACTCTATAAGAGGTCCATCAAAGAGTTCCTGGTCAAATGGAATAACTTACTAGTAGAGGATGCCGCATGGGAAAATGAACAAATATTTCAACAACTAGAGTTGAGATTGCTTGAGAAAAAGTTTGTGAAGGATGAACTAGAATGTCCCCTTCATAAGCGACAGAGTTTGTTCACCTCTAGCTTATTAGTTGGCTCTTATAAGGTTGTGTTAGGGTTAAGGAACCTTGGAGGAAATTAATCAAGTGGTTTGGAAGTTTTTGATGGTTAGTTCAAATCTCATTATGATTATGAACAAAATCATTTTTTTAGAATCGTTTGAGGAGAATTCTCTAATTCTTACTATTTTTAGTAAGTCAATTTTGATCCCCAACTAGGTTAACTAGTAGGGGTACTCTTTTTTAGTATTGTTGTTGGGTTCAATTTTCATTAATATCTTCGCATTCTATATAATGTGGCAATTTTAAATAAAATAATGATAAGTTATTAAATATAAATATTTCATTTAACTTTATTGTTATTTTAACTATTTAATAAAGTGACTAAGGACCAATTATAAAGTGAAATATGTTTTATTAAAAAATAGAAAATAATAATGTATTTAATTGGAAGACTAAAAGTGACTCTATTTAGTCCCACATGGCTTTATGAAGAGTGTCTAACTTATTGGGAGAGTTATAAAAGAAAAAATTTGGAGCTCATTTCATATGTTGGTTTTTGATATTTGATATTACTATTTTCTAGATGAGATTACTTCTTCTTGGTTTATGATTTGGGATTCATTATTGGTTGGTTGGTTGGTTTTATTTGTTAGGATAAAACCTAATGAGACTATATGTTCGCAAACTAAAGGGATCTTAAAGGACTTTTTAGTTATTCTTCTTAAAGGACTTTTTAGTTATTCCTAATTATTGAGCTTATCTTGAAGATTGTATTATGTCAATAGTTAAAATTTGTTGATACCCTTTGATATTAGGTAGATCTATATAGTGGACAACAAATGTATATAGTGGCTCTTAAAGGACTTTTTAGTTATTCATGATTATTGAGCTTATCTTGAAGATTGTATTATGTCAATAGTTAAAATTTGTTGATATCCTTTGATATTAGGTGGATCTATATAGTGGACAACAAATGTATATAGTGGCTATATAACAATGAATGTATGTATTGGTTATATAGGAATATGACAATCTTACATTGAAAATTTAGCAACATTTTTAACTTTGTACATTTCTTTCAATGTGAAAGAAACTAATAACATTATCATTTTTAAGATTTTTTTTTATCCTCTTAAAAAATAAATTTATTTGTACTTGTTTATTCAAAGATAATAAAAACATAGGTGAATGTGATAACAATAATGCAATATTTATCAAATGTCACCAAATCTTATTATTTAATTCATTATCATTTTTTTACAAACTAATTTATTTGATGTAAGAATTAAAAATTTGAGTTTTCACATGGTATAAATTATTCTTAAATAAACTCTTAAGGTCAACCATCCAAACCTCCCTAAACCATCATAAGAGTTATTTATCTAAATCCAAACTCAAATCTCAACTTTTTCTTGAGAATATAAAGAGAGATTGAAAAAAAAAAGCAACCAAATGCATATACCCATAATATCTACTTTCAATATGATTTAAAAAATAAAAAATAAAAAACAACCTTAAAGTAGAAAAAATCCCACCCTAAAGTAGAAAGAATCCCAGCCTAAGAACATTGTATGGTAGAAAATATTATTTTCAAAGAAAAAAAACCCTAAGGAAAAAAAATCCCCGCCTAAGAACATCGTAGTGTAGAAAATATGATTTTTAAACCACAAAAAAAACTAACATTGTAGTGTAGAAAATATGATTTTAAACCCCAAAAAAAAACAACAACCCTAAAGAAAAAGAATCCCGGCCTAAGAACATTGTATTGTAGAAAATACTTGTAGAAAGGATCTATCCTATATCTCATAGTAAGTGTGATTCTTGACTAGTCATTGTGCTATAAAAGGTGAGTGGGGTAAGTGAGGTAGATATTAACCCAAGACAAGATCCATGAGAGGGAAAAGTGACTGGTTATGAATTAAGTCTCGACTTTCGAGGGAAGAGTGACTAGTTATAAATTAAGTTTCGAAACGCCTCAAAAATTAGTTATAAATTAATATTTTAGTTTCACACTAAAATAATTAAAATTTTATTCATTTATATAGTATTCTTCACATAAAATACATTCTCTATCATCATAATTACCATCTTATAAAAAATAATTAAAATTTTTATTCATTTATATAATATTATTTCCATAAAATACATTCTTTATCATCATAATTACCAACTTAATAAGAAATATGTAAATCTTTATCTTTTTGTAGATCACACTTATTGACCAGGTTAGGTTCATCTTCCCAATATAACCGCTTTCTTTCTTCATGACTAAAATGGATACGCTTCATAACCATAACTTTAGAACCCCTAATGTTTTTAACAATACCATTAAATTCAATCACTGAATGTCACCTTCTTTACACATTTTAGTGTTAAAACTACACTTCATTTCAGCTCATATGTTTAGCAAATAGTATAGTTGGAATAAAACATTTAAAATGCACCTCCCAATTGAAAAGTACTCTAGGGCTACTCTATTGGGGGAAGTTAAAATTTCACTTTATTCAATCCATTGCCTAAAATATCAACACTATTTCAATAAGTTCATAAAAAAAATGAAAACAAATGTAAACGATACACTATATGAAAACCTCCCGATTCTGAAAATAATATCATATTTCAATTAATAAAAACGCATGTAATTAAAAACAATAACAATGTGAAAAAATATTACCTCTTCCCGTGTCATTGCTTAAATAAAATGAAAATTCATCTATGGAGTAATTTAAAAAAAACTTTCAAATATGGTTTAAAATACAGTAAAGAGAAATAAAAAAGATTTAGAAATTATTTTTAAAAGATAATTTAAGCAATTTAAAAAAATATTATATGAGTTATAGATTTTTTTAAATACAAATTAAAAATAAAAAATAAAATAGAGACTAATTAGTTTGTTGAGGTTTAGTTTTTGTTAAGTTGTAGGTTTAAATTTTATAAGGAGAAGTTTGGATAGAAGCTACTTTCAAGAACAAGAATAAAAAAGTATCTTCATATATATTTAAGCTAATTTTCTCACAATCCTCATAATGAGAATTTTATTGTTCGTTAATAGTTTCACTTCCATCTAATAAGCATAGTGATTCCACCTTAAATTTATTTTAACCACAAAGATATATATATATATATATATATATATATAAACAAAAACATATGCAATGTGTACCATTCTAGCCATACTGGCCACTTCCCCTAATCATTCCCTCCAACCATTCTTCCTTCCTCAAACCCCCTCTTCCATTCACCATTCCCTCCAACCATTCTTCCTTCCCCAAACCCCCTCTTCCATTTACCATTCCCTCCAACCATTCTTCCTTTCCCCACCCTTCTAGCTCATTCAACAAGAGATAAGAGGCCATTCACTTAGCCTTCTTCCATTCCATTTGCCATAGAAATTTGTCACCAAAAGGAAAGTGTGTTCCATATTTTTTGAATAGAAAGAAAACAACCAAAGTAATTTCTCTTCACTATCCTCTTTTCACAAAGTATTTTTTATGATTAACTACTTACAAACTTACTTCTCAAGTGACATGAGCATCTGTATTATTCTTGTTCTAGAATGTATTGCTGGCCTTCTTCCATTTAACTACAAATTACAAACCTACCTCTCATGATAGGAGGTGAGCAATAAACCCTCCTAGGAGGGATGAGAAGAAATAAAATGCCAATCTCTTTTATGGACTTTTTTTCTACAATGCATTGTTAATCATTCTTTGTAATAATGGTTTTATAAAATTCATTTAGGGAAGAAGGTGTGCCATGGCATTTGTAAAATCAAGGTGTATAAATGAGGGCGGAAATGGTGAAAGAGAATAAAAAAAGGGAAAAAACAAATTTACTTTTGGAAATTACTTAATATTATTGATATTCCATGATATGTATTTCATTTTATCTTCAATTTTACATGTAATATTTAAAACAAAATATATTAATAACAAAAAATATTGTACAATCTGTTAGAAGTAAAATACATCAATATCCATACTAAAATTGTTGTAGGGCGGCTTAGTTTCTTCCACTAAAATCTAAATTGATATAGGTTTGCTTTGGGAAGAACTAATATTTGAAATGTGAATTGGATAAATTATTTTCTTACTCAACCTTAATTTTTTGTGAGTAATAACCACTAGAAAGCATACACTTTTATTGTTTTACTCCTGGATAAATGCCAAGGAGAACATAAATAATGGTGGAAAGTAATTCTGAGTTGGGATATTTATTACATCTTATTGCTACCCACTAACAAGCATACAAATTTATAGTTTTACTCCTAGATAATGCTAGAAAATAATTCTCAGTTGAGATATTTATTTATATCTTATTCTTATACATTTTATGCTAATATTTTCTTAAATTAAAGTGAGAAATAAATAATAGTAAATATATTATTTGCTTGAGTATCCACTATTAAAAAAAACTTGTTTTTTAATATTTTTCAAACCAAAAAAAAACCTTAGGTGTGTTTGCATGTAAAATGAGAGATTTAAACACAATTCTACCTATTGTATGGTATGGTATGTCAAATGTCAGGTTTCAAATTATATATATATATATAATTTTTCTTCTCTATAATAAAAAAACAATAAAATTGGATATAGCTTCCATTAAATGTCAAAAATTAAAATCGTTTTATTGGAACATAAATTGGGTTGGAAAAGCGAAGTTAGGTTCGAAAAAGCTTCCTTGCAAGACCGTTCCAAAATCGTACAAGCGCATCCATTAATTGACTGAACAACGATCCAATTCCACTGCCGGGATGATTCTTTGGTAATGTATCGGGAGAGCTTGCATCATTTCTGTGATCTTCTTTACCTAACCAAACAGAAGTCTCTTTTACTGGAATTCGATCTTCATTTTCCAGTTTCGCGCTTTGAAAAATCTTTCCCAGAATCTTCAAACCTTTCGCTCGAGCTCGAAGTTCTTCTTTTTTGGCACTCTTATCTTGCAACACCATCCGGCACACATTTGAGAGGGTGCCTTCAATGTCAGGCACATTTACTTTCCAAAGTGAGTTCACAAACAATTCTCTGTTGGACTCTAAAAATGCTTCCAAATCAGCCTCACAATAACTCTCCTCCCTATTCAGCTGCTGTTTATATACTACTAACCCTATATATTCTAGTAACCCTAGCAGTGCAAAAGCACCTGTTGCTGCGGTGAGTAGAGATTTTATGAAATGCCCTTTGCTTCTGAACCATTCAGCTATAAACGGCAAACCCAAATAGATGGCCTTCTTTCCAAGTTCCTTTGCCGCTTGTCTTTCATACATGTAACCAATTGTCTGCAGCATATTGCTTCCATAATCTGCAGCGCACAGCAATTGAGCCTCAGATTTAGCTTCTTGTATAAAACCTTCCCTGTCACCTTTTACATACCGATTAAGGCGATCTTTCAAAATCTCTGCAAGTTTTTCTTCTCTTTCCTTTTGGACACCCTTCATATTCTCTTGTAGTTTCCTGGTATCTGTCAGTTCATCTTCAGTAAACTTATAAAAAACAAACATTGAAGCCATTGCAAGCTGACCTATATAGTCTTCGAAAAGGTCGTTTCCAAACAGCATAGAAAACACTTCTGCTGGATCTATCATTATTTCCATTGATACACCTGCCTTTCCATGTGCGTCATATGATGCCCGCTGTGTTGGATCACTGAGAACTTGGAAAGCTTCTCCTAATACCTGGAAATTTTGTGCCGCTTGAGGATCATTTGGATTTTTATCAGGGTGAACTTGCCTAGCCTTCATGTAATATGCTTTCTTGATCTCTGCTTCAGTGGCCGTTGGGCTGACTCCTAGCACGTCATAGTAACCGGTCTCCTTAACCATTTCTAAAAATCTGCAGCAGATTCAGATGGGAAATCGATGCCTTACCCGAGAACAGCCTGTTCAGAACGCTAGCAATGGCTCTTCTAAGGTAGGTAGTTTATATCAAACCCTAAGATCTATTTATATTATTTTCTCTGAAAATGAAAGTTAAGAACAGAGAGGTCGGTTCGTATTCGAAGATGATTAAGAACTATTAACACTATGGTTATGTTAAGTATATTGGTTAATAAGTTTATTGTTATATTTGGCCGTATATTATACTTTCGGGAGAATTTTGGCTTTGCATCTTCAATTTTTTTTAATTATTTATCCACATTATCATTATAAAATGTCCATATATCGTGATGGTAGTTAATGATTTGATAAGTTTGAAGAATGGTGTCCCATAAGATGAGAGATTACTAAATCCATAAAAATGTTTATTTCAGCTTGTTTTGAACCCTAGTCATGGCTCTTTTAAGGTAAATAGTTTATGATGATGATGATGATAGTGGTTAAACCAAATTGGTCTATGGACTTATAATTCTTTTAGTTTTTAACTGTCTCCTCGTCTTTCGTGGCGAGATTGATGCTGTAGCATTCTTTTTTTTCTCTATGGTCTTCCAACTTCTTGTATCTTACATCTCCTTCATCTCTTCTGGTTCTTGGGACATTGTTGTCTTAGCTTTGCGATCTATTGTGTTCGTCCTCTTGAAGATAGATGGAGAAGAAGTTTGGTCTGGAGATCTGCTTTGCTGTTAAATGAAGATTTATTTTGTGTGGTATTCGAACCCTCATAACTATTGATGCTTGAGGGGTTGTCAAGTTCACATTTTTGTTGCTAGGCGGGGCTTTCTCCCTGTTTGTCTTGAGAGTTGTTTCTTTCTTGTGATTCAAAGTTTTCGTGTAGTGTTCCTTTTGTGCTCCTTCCCACCATGTAGATCTTGGTGGTTTTTTCTAGCATAATTTTCCTCGGAGGCTTTTGGGAAAGAGGCAAAAGCTTTTGTAATGCTTTTGGGCAAGAGGCAAAAGCTTCTGTAATGGTCGGACTATAGTAGCTACTTGTACTAAAAAACAAGTAAATGTGATCCCCCCTAGACAATAAAATATATTGACATGGGGAGGAACATATTTACTGGTGATATCATCCGTAATCGCCTGAATCTCGAGACGCTTTTAGAACCGATCGTATACTTTATTGAGATAGGTAAGCTGAAATTCCCCCTCTGAAAATCATACATGAGAATTTCCCTTCATACGGCTTGAACAAGAACACGCAAATGCTTTTGGACATGAATAAAAAAATTTGGGAAAAGAGATACTTGAGGGTTCGTTGCCTGACCGGCTAGAGAAATGAAGATCATTCGAAACAGTCCAACATTTCTATTAGAAGACTCTATAGTGCCAAAATTTCAAAAAGTGCCAAAATTTCAAGACGACTCATCCCTATGATAAATCACTTTAGGCCCTTTGAACGATCTTTTACCCTATTGTGTGATATCAGTTCCCTAGAAAAGAACTAATATAGATGATTTATAGGAATTGGCTAGATGACCCGTCTCAAAGCAATATCAACATATGAAGAGAACACTTTCATAATCGGGTTTGTGGTTCCACACATAGTATTTACTTGTTAGGTTTATTTTAGCTGGGAATCTGGCGCTGAAGTCCATTTCCACACAGATGCATGCATAGGTGGTTCTTGCATATTCCTCTGTTTCTGTGCACTTGCAGTAAAATTTTCCAATTGCATTTCCAATGGATATTAGCTAGGAGAGATTCTAGAGATGCAAGGGTAGGCTTGGCAATCTCACCGAAACTGGTGCTGAGGTTATGACCGTTATTGAGGGATCGAATGATGGGTTCCATGGCTTCATGAATAGGCGTGAGTTTTCCCAAAACCAAGGTCTGGAATTTAGAATACATTGTCTGTTTTCAGGATTTTCAAAATCTACTATAAAGAAACCCCTAGTACAGGGGTAGATATTAATTCCATCAGAAATGATAGGCTTCCATACCTCCGAGATCCAATTGTGGAGAGCTGTCAACCGTGTTCAAAAACCATTGAACCGGCAGATTAGAGCACTTTTGGAAAACTTCAAATCCTCATCGAGTGAGGCGTGGACCACATGGATAGTGGGAGATGGGGCTTCACTTACGATATGAGCATGAGCTTGTCCTTCAGAAGCGTATGGCACTGAGCCAGCAGCTATTTTCGCGAAGCTTGGAGCCATATTTGCCCATAGAAAGCTGAGACCCAGTGTCACATAAATAAGGCAGAAGATTAGATCTAGATCTAGCCATAGAAGATTAGATCTAGATCTAGATCTAGCCACAGAAGATTAGATCTAGATTCTCAGTAAGTCTTTTAATCTGCAAACCCTAAGATCTAGATTCAAACCCTAAGATTTATTTATATTATTTTATTTTCTTTGGAGATGTAAATTAAGAACACAAAGGTCGGTTCGTATTCAAAGATGATTAAGAACTCTTAACATTATGGTTATGTTAATTATATTGGATAATAATTTTATTATTATTTTTGGGCCGTATATTATACTTTTGGGAGAATTTTTGGTTTGCATTTTCATTTTTTTTAAATTATTTATCCAGATTATCACTATAAAATGTCCATATATCGTGATGGTAGTTATTGATTTGAAAATTTTGAAGAATGGTGTCAAATAAGATGAGAAATTCCTAAATCCATAAAAATGTTTATTGTAGAATAGAGTTTTAGAATTTTGATATAATTTTTAATAGTTATTAAGTAGTTGGTAGGATTTAATCTCTCTATGATATTTTAGAATATCTCTGTCATATTTTAGAATATTTTTAATAGTATATTTAAATAAAATATTAAAGTTTATTTTCAAAATAGCTAAGTTTTTTTTTTCTTTTTTCTTTTTTAAAATTAAATTTTCTAGTCAAGATTTTTTTATTATGTAAATTAGTTATGATTTTTTCGGTATTTTTATGCAATATTTGAGGATTTCACGGACATTGGCAAGGTCAAATAATTGACATTGACCTTGCCCATGTCTTTCAAACCCTAGAATATTTCGAGAATCTGCAATCTAGTTAAGGTAAAAGGATTCTTGAGCAGATGGTGTTGATAAGCCATGGTATTGTAGTAGAACCTATTGACAAGTTAAGAATATCTATGATTTAATCTCCATGGTTAAGAATCTTGTTGCATATTTTTTAAATGTATGTATAATTTTTTATTAATTAATATATCAAAATATTACCTAGATGTGGGTGAATTTACTGTGCATTAATGCAAGGGTGATGGAATGACGGCGCTCGGCCGAGCCAGTTGGTGGCCAGCGCACCATCCCAGGCTTGGCCTTAGCACCTGCATATTCACCTCAAGCGAGAGCAGGCCAGCATGCAGAAATTCATAAATGCTCACTCTTGCCGAGAAATCCAGACAAATCAATTCATTATGGCGCCTATTAATCACTTTTCTTGCCCACCGTCCTTTAGTGTTTGCCCGCTCCAAGCAGAAATCCCCTGCAATAGAACTGTTGTAGGAAAACGCTCCTGCCTGCTCTGTTGTCTTGCCTTTGGCAATGGATTCCATTATTCCCATTCCCAATTCTACCCTTTGAACCATTCCCTGGCACCCTCTGCTCATTCTCAGATTTCTTCCCTAGCCCTCAATTCTCCAGAGCTTCTCATTCAGCGCAGCGAGATGGTTTGACATCGCATGCGGAGTCGCAAAGGAGGGGACCATGGGGGCAACTCTCGCTCTCAGGCTGCACGCAATGAGGCTCCGCCTCTGCCTCCTGCTTCTCTGCCTCCTTCTCAAACCAACTCGCTCCCTCCTAGTCTGCCTAGACGTCACTACCCTCACTCAGCTTTCCACTCGAACCATTTCAGGTTCTAGAGCAACCTGAACTGGCCCATTCTTTCGGCTAATGTCACAATTATCTTTTTTGAAGAAGAAAGCCAGCTTAGTGCTCCTATGCGTTTCTTTGCGGACCAAACTCAGAATGTTCATAGAATGGAATTTAGTTTGGGCCCTAAGCAGCCTCCGATGGATGGAGGCAGAGTTGCCTGCCGTGTCAACCTGAATGTTGATGGTGATTCTGGAGGCTACACCTGGTACCCAGGTGGCAGTGCTTGGGGAGCCACTACTTCATCAGCTTTCGTGGGCAGCTAGAGTGGCACTCCTCTGGTTACGGAGATCCCAGGTGGAAACGCTCCTCATGCCATTGCTGGCTGCTCAAGTGGCATACCTCTGGTGACTGGTCCTCCAGCTGGCAGGGAGATGGTGATGCGGCGACAGACGGCGTGGTTTGGTATGGAAACGAATGTCCAGTTGTCGAGGAGGCTCGAGACTAGGATTTCCCAATGTGACGACACGTGGCCTCCCAAAGGCCACCTCAGAGTTTTCATGATGAATGGTCAGGTCCAGTTTTCTATGGTTTTGTATCTAGTTCTCTGGTTAGGCAGTTCTATCTGGTATTTCAATTGTTTCAGAATGGTGAATTCTCAAGTCTTCATTCTGGTTTTGTTGTTGTTCTCTCGATCTTTAGCATGGTTTTTTGAAATTCCAAACTGGTTTCCCCAAATTTGGGGCAGTTATGTTTTCCAGAAGGGACTTAGTTGTTCTATGTTGAGGCTACAACCTCATTGTAAATATTTTTCACTTTCCTATTAATAGAATTAGCTTTTATAGAGAATATATATATATATATATCAAAATATTAATCCTATTAGTCATTCATTTAGATTCTCAAGAAATAATTTTATTTATTACATTACTTTTAAATAATTACAAATCATATCATGAACATTCCCTTTGTCGGCCTTTCTCTATTATGATCATTTACTTAGTCATCCTTTTTTTACCCTAGTAATTCTTTTCCGATTAATACCTCGGTAGATCATTTTTCCTCAAACATTTTTAGCCTGATGATGAACCTTAGTTGCAAGATTTTCAAGTCAATATGGATGGGATTTTTCTAGGAAAATCACTACAACAAATCAACAATCCCATAAATCTAGAATCTGAAATGTATGCATGTTTAACTTGTATATTATTTTCTTTTATGAATTATTATTATTATTTTAAATAAATTTATAACTTAGTTACTGCTTCAAATCTTTTTAATTTTAGAAACTTGACATGTATGATGAAGTTTTGATACTTAATACAGATTAATGCCTATTATCATTTACCAACCATTTTATTTATATGGTTGGGATAGCATTATTTGGTTTTTTTAATTATCATTAACAATATTAATATATGGTTCTATTATACTCTATCAAATCTTGTTAAGTTAACTATTATACAACTTGTATGACTAGATATAAATGCACATGGTAGTTTCAAAATGATTTTCTTAACCTTGAATTACAAATGTTTGCCAAGTTCCTCTACGAAATTGTCCCTCAAGACGATAAGAGACACTCATAAACCCATAGTGTATTTTTCATAAACCCATAGTGTATTTTTTGTTTTGCAAAAACAAATGCCAAAAGCATGATAAAAGGGACCAAAATTATTCAACAATTATGAAAGGATAAGACTTGAATTTCATGGATGCTTTATGGAATTTATGAAGGCTATTCATAGGATAGAAGAATGGTTTTTTTAACATCTCTAATTCATGAGATCATGATTCAAGATTGGGGTGTCACTTAACTCATCTAACTATGGAAATTAAAAACTTGATTCCCTAAAAATCTTTGGGACCTACTCAAACTATTTAGAATTTTGGGGAAACCTCTTATCTATGTCATGGATGAGACAAAGGTAGGTAATTCTAATTGGTGATTTAATTTCACTCTTTATGTATGTAAGGTGTGGATTCCAACAATGTTGGGAATGGAATCCCCCAAGGCATGTTTTGGGGCTTAAATCCCAAGTTTTGACCAAGTCTTTTATAAATTCTCTACGAATTATGGGCGCGGAGTGCAAAGTTATAATAGAGTCACAGGGTTGTCCGCCCTCGGTTTGGTAATGTAATGTCGGCTTGATAGACCTACCCATGGTATGCGGACCATGGGATTGTATAATTAGAGCGAGGCTCTAAGTGTATAGGATAGTGAATAACATGGAAATATGATGAGTCTAAGTGCTTGATTCGAGGTGTAATGTGTGTCTTTGGGTCGTAGAGTAGGAGAAGGCAACTGAGTGCACAGAGTCCTGGTTGTCTGCATCCAAGTGTGTGGACCCCTAAAGCTGAGTGCGCAAGGAAGGTCGAGTCTGTAACCATTAGAAGAATTAATGAAGAGAAGTTTACCATATTTCTGTGTATCTTTTCGTGTTTTAATGTATGATTGAGTATAAATTGCAAGTGTATTGTTTATTTGTTGTGTGAACTCTTATGAATCTGTTGTATAAATAAATCTAATGTAAGACATATAGTTGCACAAAGATAATTGAATAGGAATACGAAGATAAGTAAGATATCAGGTGTGACTTAGGCGAAGAGTGTTGAACACTGCTCCAGCAGTGCGGAAGCCCCACAACCCTTGGTTAGGGCTGTGCAAAGGCAAGTATATCAGGGCGCGAAGGCCTGGGAAGTGCACACAGGGATGAACAGTTGGACCAATCGAACCTCCCAGACATCTCAAGGGTGCAGAAACCTGGTTCCAGCATCGTCCTTTACTACTTCGGGTGAGACCTCAGTCCGTGCTCTGCGGACTGTTCCCAAAAGGGCCAGTAGTATAGGGATGTGTTTGGCTAGTTCACTCCGAACCTGGGTCAGGCCCAAACAAGCCAACAAAAAACCCAAATCATCATTCTATTTGTTTTTCTTCTTAGAATCCTAGTACTAGTCAACACCTAAACTTATAGCCAACCAAGCTCACCCTCATTCTGAAAGATGAAATAAAAGGGGAGAGACAAACTCTAAATGACTTGAAAAATTATTTTTCTCCTAATACTTCTTGGAAGAAACCCTTAGATTTCGAAAATATGTTTCAATTAGATTGAACATTGACCATAATATAGTTCTTCTCAATGTGCCCCTACATAATGAAACCTGCCCAACACTTTCAAATTAAACGCTAAAAGTCTCATAAATGGAATTTTATTAAAAATGTTGAAATTTTTCTAAGTTCACTTGAATAATTCTATAAGAAAAATTGTATCCTTTCATTTTCATTCAAAGTTAAAAAAATAAGTCCACGATGATCTTGTGATCCAAGGAAAAATGAAAAAATGACGATTTCCTCCTTGGAGACATATAATAACCCCTAAACAATAGAATCTCTTTGGATGGATTTGTACCCTTAATAATTACTTGAAAAGGTGAACATTATTAGTTCTAGAACAAAATAATACAACTACATTCAGAAAAAGAAATGTCGTGGAACATAAAATGTAGGGTCCTTTGTCTTTGGGTATGGGATGACAATACTAAATTCTTCCCCTTATTTGCAAATTACTAGAAAAATATGAATTAAATAGGGAAAATTGATGGAGGGATGGCCCGACACATAAAAATTTCACCGGTGCCGCTTTGGAAGGGGTCATCCATTTTCAAAACCTCTTTCAAAGAGAAACTAAATTTTTGTGAATTCCATCCTTTAGCTATATAGCGTCTTTACCCAAATTCATAGAATTAGAAGAAAAAAATATCATATGGTAGAGGTGGGAAAATAAGAAATCCTCAAAACGTTGCATATTTCTTAGAAAGACAAGATCTTTAGGCTAGATGGGATACCAATAGAATTATTTCTTAGTTGGTATGAAATCATAAAGGAGGAGATATGCAAGGTTGTGGAAGCATCTCAACTCTCTAGAAATGTCTTGTACTCTTTCAACACTACTTTTATATAATTCATCCCAAATATAGATAACCCAAACATACTTGATAATTTCCACCCAATATCACTTCGTAATAGTATTTACAAGAGCATAACAAAAATCATCTCTTCCAGTGTAGAATAAGTTATCTCAAAGTAGACCTCACTAAATTATTTTGGCTTTCTTCAGGGATACCAAGCCCATGAGGTAGTAGGTGTTTCTTAGGAGGGTCTACACTAGTAAGAAGAAAAATTGAAGGCTACGGTTTCCAAAACTAACCCATCCAAGGTCTCGATCAAGTTAGTTGGCTTTTCGTATGTCTCACCCTCATTTATTTAGTATTCAACTTACACTTTGTGGCTTATGTTATGGCTTGCATTAGTTTGGAAACTTTTGTAGTCTTAATTAATGGGTCAGCTTCTTACTACATTCAATATTATAAAGACATTTGGCAGGGATTCCTATCATCTTCCATTATTTTCCTTATTGGAATAGAAGGGCTAACTAGAGATGTTAGTGCTACATTAGCAAATGGTTCCTTTAAAGGCATCCTAATTGGTAGTTCTTTCGTTTCTTTGCATTTTTATTTTGTATACAACATCCTTCTTTATGTGATGGATCATAGTGGGTGTTGGAAGAATTGAAGGAATTCTTATATCTCTTTTGCATAGCCACAAGTATGATAAAAATCTCTACCATATCTCTAGTAATTTGTTGGGGCCTCTCTAAGCTTGAGAAGGTCTATATTTATCATATTTTCCATTCAAGGTAACCCACATTCTCGTACATGATGAACTAGTGGCATCGAAAAATATGCTTTATGGTGATGGAAATTTAGCGATCTATCACTATTTTGTATTCCAAAAGGATTTGTTATTCAAGTTACCATCATATCCCATTTATGAAATAATAAATTATAACCATAAATAATGGGACATACAATATGCTTATAATTTCAAGAGAAAAAAAAACCAATAGTTGTGACAAATCATTCATGGACCATATTGGCATGATGGGGTGAAGATCTAATCTTCAAGAGTTTTCCAACAAATCCCTCAAATATATTGACATTAGCAACACTTGTTTCCATGTGAGGTGTCACCTAAGGTATTCGATGGGATTGCAAAACTTGTGTAGGTTATGCAAGGAATATGGGATATGGAACACTATCTTGGCTTCTGGAAATCTTACTCAACCCATCACATATGTCATACATTGAAAATATTTCCACAACTTGCACATGCATATTTTAGAACTTTCTCTCCTAGAGTTAAGAATTTTGTATAAGTTAATAGTTATGAATCTCCTACAAATTTTACAAGGATCCCTCCTTCGATAGCCCCTCTACTATTTTTCACAAAATAGCTTTAACAAGAAATATAAAGAGGAGGGGAGATGGGGGCCAATGCACACCGTCTGGTGCCAAAAAATGGCGATCATGGATTCAATGGATCTATAATCAAAATCTTCCGTTCTCATGATGGGCCTCAAAGAATAAATAAAATAATTACTCAAGTGTGTTGTTTATGTCATTGATTTTGAAGAGGATGGGTTGCTCTGCTTGCTTCCTAAGTGTAGCAACACCTTCCATCTAGACTGCATAAATATGTAGAGTTTTTTGTACAAAATGTGCCCTATATGTAGAACTAGTTAGGTTCCCATGAATAACAGGAATGAAATATGGAGACATCAAACTGCCTGAGACTACAACATTACACCAGATAGTGATAGTGGTGGATGTGAGAGGAGCAATTGTGATTTCGATATATGGAGGTTCTTTTAGAGTAAATGTTATCCAAAATTCCTCCAAATCCAGTGGAATTTGGGCTCTCTTTTATAGTGATATAAAGAAATTTGATGGGAATGGAGAATAAAGTTACTTCCTAAATTCAAAATGGGTTCCACCTAGTGTAGTCTGAAGAGGAGCCATTATGCAAGGAAATGACAATCCATTGACACATAGCTTTGCAGGCATTGAATATGTTGGGATATTACCATTGTAAACCAAGGAAGTTGCAAAAAATTCTAGAGTATTCCCTTCGTGCACATATTTGCAAACGATGTCCATCACATTCTCATGTCCCTCTCAGTCCCTGCTCCATCTCACTGGCAAAAAAAATCAGATTATATGAACATCATGGACTCATTACAGGGATTAAGATCCTTAATTTTAGTTATGTGGAAGAAAATAATGACCATGATTAGAAATGTGTTCTCTATGAAAAAGGGATTAGAAGAGCCTTATGGGTTTGTTGTTCTGGGAAGCGATGGAGATGCCAGGATCTTGAATATCTAGAGGATCTCAACTGTATACTTCCCTTGGCTAAGGGAGATATCATTTGGTCTCTTCCACAATTCTAGTCTCAAAAAATAGTGCATTAAGCCCATATCCTTCATTTCAAACTCAAAATTGATCTCACTCTTACACCCATCTACGAGCATCTCATCCCTGTAAGAAACATGTCATCTACATATAGTGCCAATATCAAGGGGAAACCATATTCAACCTTGTAATAAATGTTGGGATATGCATTACTCTTGGTAACCTTAAGATCATTAAATAACTCTCTATTATGGCATACCATGCCCTGGGTTCCTACTTAAGCTCATTGTTGTAGCTTCTACAACCCCCCTCCAATTTTTTTCAAACGCTTTGATTTTGGAGCCTACCTTTTGTAAATAAGATCTTATCTTTTAATATTGTCAAGTGTTCCTCTTGATGTTTTAGTATCGTAATTACTCATTCTTTCATTCAACACTTGTGTGATGTTTTGACTAAGTCTCATTGCCAACAATTGCATAAATTTTGACGACAAGTCACTTTCCTCCAAACATAAGCCAACTCTTGTTATGATATAGGATTGATTGCTGGTCTAGCCTCTCGGAATTGCACAAATGATTGAGGATTTTAACTACACAATCCTATGAGACATGCAATCATTGGGAAAGAAAACTATGGAATATTCCATTGAGAGTCAGAACTGTACAATCCACTAAACCAGTCTAATGCACAATCCCTTGCTACTGAGAATTGCATAGTCCTTTGTGCAAGCGGATTGTGCAGTTCCTTAGAATAACCAATTTCACATCCCTAAGAAATTGTAGGGAGTATGCAATCACCTATGGACAAGTGGCACACAGTTTCTATTTATGATTTAAGGACAACTGTCACTTTCTCCTTGAGTTTAGGTGTGAGTGTCATAAACCCTAACCTAATCTTATGGGGGATAAGTATATATAATAAAGGCTTACAGAACTCATTTTCATGCTCAAAATTGAATCTCTAGCCTTCCCCACGAGATCATCAAGCTTCATATTCAGTTTGCAGCACTTTTTTGGGTAAGTTTCTAAAATGTCATGTTTGACTACTTTTTTTGTTGTTTTTTGTCGCTTTTGTGTTTGCAAGTGTTGCTTTTCCTATTTCTTCTTAGATTTACTAGTTTTAATACTATGTTTACCTTGTATGAGTGTTTTTTTAGTCAGTTATTCAGTTTTTACAAGTGTCACATCCCTCCCAAGTTGTTTTTCCTATTAGCAGTTACTGTTGCTCGGTCTTTTTGTGCATGCATGATCTTCCCTTTGCATAATCATCTATGGTAAATGTTAATTATTGATCTAAATTATCTTAAGGCCAATCTACAATTACTCTTTCCTCATCTTTAGATTTCAAACTTGCTTGTTTTCGAGGCTGAACTACTGCATCATCATAACTAGCTGGCCTCTCCCACCGTGCATTGCACAATCCTAAGCCTCAAGCTAACCCCTTTCTAGTTGAAATTGCAGAAAGCATAGTTAGTGTCCTCCTCTAGCTACATGTTGCACAATCCCAGTCATGAGTGGCATAGCCTGGTCACTGAGACTGTGCAACACAAAAATTGCTCTCTCTTCTACCAACTTAGACTACACATTATGCAGTCTCAAGCCTCAAACCATCCCTTTAATAGATGTGACTGCACAGTCCTCCTATTTTACTATGTCTTGCACAATCCAAAGGCCTATCATTCCATATTCCAACCAAAAATTGGGCAATATATCTCCTCTTCGTTGTTTGGTTACCTTTTGATTGATTGATGAGCTGATTTGTCTAGAGCTAACTTGTTTTTGCCACGAGTGCATCTCCTGCCACAACTAATATAGGATTTTAGCATGCTTCTTTTCAGCAATAGAAAACACCATTCCTATTAAGAGATTAGCATAAAAAGAGGCTACAAAAAGCAGTACTAATGAGGTGGTCAAAATTCCTTCATCCTTAGATCCCATTCTAACTGATACACAATTTTACATTGAAAATGACTCATATATCACATGGCACGCTGTTAAGATGCATTCACAGCCAAAAAGTTTAAACAGTATATGTAAGATAGAGAGGTTCATATCAACATCTGACAGCCAAGACTTAAATGGTTACTTGCAGATTCTCGACCTCACCTTGTGAAAATTTTATGAGATTGACTCTACAAGGTTTCAACACCAAAAGCACCTGAAAAAATGTTTTAATAATTGATAGTATTATGTTGCCAAATTTATAGATAGAAGAATATTGAATCCTTCCCAAAAATATGGGTTTACATGTTGTATCAGATTGTCTCTCATGGGAATATATTCAACGAGTTTGATCTTATGTCTCACCAGTTGAAGATAAAGGTAAATAAGGCAAGAAATCCACCAAAAGGAAATAAATAATAGTTCTACATGTGTTCCTACCTACTGGATGGTACATGTGCTCATAGTGCTTGCACTGGCATGGATTGGAAATGGACTTCCAGAGACCCTCCTATCCATATATATTGTAAGTTGTTGGAAGATTGCAGCTGCAGTGGAGTCTTTGAAAATCTGGGTGATCATTTCTTCAGGGCGCTATACCAGATGATATTTGAAGAAGAGGCCCCTTACATGTCTCCTAAGGAAATGAGTGCAATATCAAAAGTCACATATTGGTTCGCCTCACCAGATGACACATACCTTAGATTGTTCAGCTGCCAGAAAGCATCTCATATCTTACTGAGGTATGCCACCGATAAAATATTCATGCAAGAGGTCACATATCATCTTGTCATAGGTTTTTCCATAGTGTTTCAAATGAAGAAGAAAGAATCGCAGCTTACTCTCCCCTTACAGGTGGGATCTTACATTATTAAGAACTTGAAGGCCGCAGAAACTGGAGCGAAACAATTGGAAGACTTCAAACTTGGTACAATAGACTATCATCAGTATGATCCCAAAGGAGTTTGTAAGAAGAATTGTGCCAAGTTACACTTTATTTGGTCATATGGGACTCATGCTAGGCCGAAGGAAGAAAGTATGAAGAATCGCTATAATGTATCTTGGTAATGTGCACCAAGAGATGAGGCAAGGTTTTCTAATGCAGTTCTAGAACAAGGTGTTACTCTGGAGGAAAAGCAACCAGAAGAGCACTCCCCAGTGAGTAATAAGTATAAGAGGAAGGTTCCCCACATCCCAACAGAGGAGCAGAGATGCAATTTGAAGGCATATCTATGTGGGAATTAAAGAATTGCTAAGAGGGGGGGTGAATCAGTAATTTAAGAAACTCTTAATTTTGTCTTCTTATTGTTCTTATAGTTCCTTCTTATGTTCTTTCATATGTGAAATAATTCATTCATGAAGCAGTAAATCTTATAAACTTTTAGAACACATACTCAAACAACAATCTCATGATCATCATACATTTGACATAACGTTTTCACGTGGAAATGCAGAGGCAAAAAACCACCAATTTGTTCTTTGTTTTATGATGTACTTTAAGAACCAAATTAATTACATCTATTTTTTTGTGAGCACCCACTCATTGGAGGCACCAAGCCCCTTTGTTTAGAAAGCACCAACTTTCCAAGATGCACCAACCTCTTTTGTTTAGCAAGCATCAACTTGCCAAGAGGCACCAACCTCTTTTGTTTAGTAAGAACCAACTTGCCTAGAGACACCAACCTCTTACGTGTGTAGACATGAACCTATCAATGTTGTTGTTTTACTATTTTATACAATTTTCACATTGAAAACATAGGCATACAAATTACAAGTAAAATACCAACTTAATGGTTGTCTGCAGATTCAACTTTTGCACTCTACTTTCTGAACACTTGTGGAAGTCTTCCTCTTGCTGCCCACTGCAACACTTGCTCTGTGATGTGCTTTCTCCGCTAAGGTCTCTCCACTGTATCACGATAACGCTACCCTTGCAACAATCTGCTCCAATTCACAACTCACTTCTTTGCTCTTGTGTAAGTATGCTCACACTGCACCTTCACTCAATGGAGATTCAGAATTTTATTCATGTGCTTCTCCTGGCTTGATATAGTCACTTTCATCATCAATTCTACCCATGCATGTACCCCAGGCATGGCACCCCATATTTTGTTTATCTATGCACAATCCAACTCATTCATTCCATTAAACTTATAAGGATGGGCGATAATCACTTCTCTGTCATACACTTGACTCTCCATGTTGTGTGTTAAGCCTCATCCCTCATTACATATTTCACAGAGGCTCCCCATACTTCTTTCTAGTTCACAGAGATCTATCTGTACATCATCATGGAGTCTCTATTTCACATTTATTTACAATTCATGCACGGGAGGCCTTTAGCCATCAATATTACAATTCTGCATTAAAAAAACAAATGTCAATTAATAGATATTAATGCAACTCTATAACACCATATGAGAGCTTTTCATCATAGTGTTGTGTAGTGGTGTAACACTATGAAATAACCAACTGCCAACCTCTGATCAAGTCTAGCCCCTTTTGCATATGACCCCTGTTATATCTCCACGATAGGACTTTGTTCGGTGACTGAGTGCCAACCATATCGGAGCTCGCTTTATTGGCATTTTTCATTTGTGGCCAATGTTTTAGCAACCACAAACCTGTGATTGTCGATATCTGATTTTTAAGCTTCTTTTGCTCAGCCCTTACGACATATTTCTCACCATATGACCAAGGGGGGTGACCGAGAGCTTGGCCTTAAGGCGCTAAGTCTTTCAACACTCTGTGTGGAGCCTTTGGTTCCTTTGTAATGTGCCATGCCCTTGGTTTCCTGTCTTTTCTCTAGACAATGTGCTTACCACATTGGAGCCCCTTATTGGTAATTTCCACTTTGTGACAATGTGTTATCCCTCACAAATCACCGATTGCCAATTGTTGATTGGCATCTTCGTTCAACCCTAGCCCCTAGCTCCAAACCTACGATCATCGATTATTTATGTGAAATCATCACTGCCATGTGACAGTCTCTAAGTGGTGACACGTGTCACCCTGATATGGCCCATCAGGCCACCAAACATGATCGAATATGACTACCACGTGTCCTTTTGTACCTCCACATCATGCTGACATCAACTGCCACTTGGCCTTATTAGATTCAATCAGATCTTGCCATGTGTCTGCATCAGAGCTCACCACCAATGCTTTTTTATATCCTTATCAGAGTGCACCAAATGCCTCCACATGTCCTTCCTAGAGGAGATGGAAATGGACCTCCCTGGCAATTTAACAAAGAATGCAAAGTCCGGACTTATTCCGTGATATTGTGAGACCTTTGACACGTGAGATCACCGATATGAAATTCGTCAGGGCCTCCGATATGAAATTTTTTGCAACCTCCAATTGCGATTCATTTGGACCTCTGATATTCGATATTCCTCGCTGCACAAGGCCTTAATCATCCTAAACTTCAGCAAGCCATATCTCTCAAACCACAAGTCCATTTATGGACTTTCGCATACCGTTAGAAAGATATTTTAGAGCACTTTCAAATGAAAGGAGTCTGATTGGCCACTAAACCCAACTTCTACGTTAAAATATGGCTCCAAAGTGTTTAACTAGCTAGAATCACAACCACCAAGGCATGAAACCCCATCATTGGGCTGAGCCTGGTTTGAAATCAATGTTGACACTTACACAACCAACCATATTCACACCATCAAATGTCCAACAATATCCCCCATTGGCATTGATGGAAACAATACCAAATTTCTCCACCTTTGACATCGATGGTAAAGAAAACTTCACTTGCACTCCTCCTGAACCAATGCAACCTACTCCTCCATGAGTTCCTCCCATTGAGTAGCTTCCACCTGCTACCAAAATAAAGTCATTTAGAGGGAGGAGTCACAACTGCTATCTGTTGCCTGAGATACTCAAATGGTTCTCTTACAAGCGGCTTGGTAAAGATATCTTTCAGTTGCTCTTTAGTGGGCACATATACAAGTTTAACAGTATTGGCTGCAGCTTGTTCCCTTAAGAAATGATACTTGATAGGAATGTGCTTGGTTATTAAATACATGACTTGATTTTTTGAGATATTTATATATAAAACATGGGTACCATTCCTATAAACAACCCTTCCCATCACCATTCCCTCTGAAATCCTTCCTTTCCTCCACCCTTCTAGCCACCCTCCTTCAACAAGAGGTAAGAGGTTAGCACTCACCCTTCTTCCATTCCATTGACTATAGAAAGTTGTCACCAAAGGGAAGTTGTGTTCCATTTTTTTGAATGAAAAGAAAAAAAGAGAAGTAATTCCTCCTCACTATCCTCTTTCCACAAAGTGTTGATTTCACTCCTCCCTTAAACAACTTACGAGCCTACCTCTCAAGGGACACGAGCACCCACATTATCCTTGTTATAGAAGGTATTGCTTGCTTTCTTCCATTAAATGATAAATTACAAACAAACTTAGCTCTCATGATAAGAGAGTAAGAAATAAACCTCCTAGGAGGAGTGTGAAGATAGAAAATGCCAATCTCTTGTACCAAATTTCCTTCTACAAAGATTTGCTAATCCTTCTCCTTAAAGAATGGTTTTAGAAAATTCATTTAGGAAAGGTGTGCCATGGTATTTGTAAAACCAGGGTGTATAAAAGGTAGAAAAAAATGGTAAAAAGGAATGAGAAAAAGTGAAGAAAAAATTTGGGGATGGAAATTACTTAATATTATTGATATTTAATGATATGTATTTCATTTTATTTTCAATTTAGATGTAATATTTAAAATAAAATATATTAATAACAAAAAAATATTGTATTATCTACTAAAAGTAAAATACTTTAATATATATATTAAAAATGTTCTAGGGAAGTTTAGTTCCTTCCACTCAAATTTGAAATTATGCTTTGTTAAAAAATTATAAAAAATTATGACCTATATTGGTCAATTTTAAATTAATATAGGTTTTCTTTGGCAAGAACTAATAATTGAGATATGAATTGGATAAATAATTTTCTTACTCACAATTTTGGTGACTAGTAACCACTGGTAAGCATACACATTTATTGTTTCTCCTAAATAAATGTGAAGAACATAAATAACCGTGGAAAGTAATTCTCACTTGGGATAATTATTTACATCTTATTAGTAACCACTAGCAAGCATACACATTTATTATTTTACTCCTAGATCAATGCCAAGGAGAACATAAATAATCATGGAAAGTAATTCACAATTGGGATATTTATTTACATCTTATTAGTAACCAATAACAAACATACACATTTATGGTTTTACTCCTCAACGAGAACATAAATAATAGTAGAAGGTAATTCTGAGTTGAAATATTTATTTACATCTTATTCTTATCCTTTTTTTATGCGAATATTTTCTGAAATTATGCAAATAAAAAGAATGATTTGATGTATGCATCACACTATATATATAGAGATAACAAAATGATTTGATGTATGCATCTCTATAGAGAGAGAAGAAATGATTTCTTAATGAGGGGGATGTAATAACATTGAGTGTGGAAAATATCAACCATAAATGAAATATTTCAATACCAGTTAAATAAATATGATGTAAAACAAGTTTAAAAAAAATTATAGTTAAAATATTTTATTAGTGTATTGCTCAAAGCCAAACATGGTATAGATATATCTTACTCTTTGATGTACCAAGAATTGAGAGAAATTTAATATATTAAATTGCAAATCTCTATTCAAATTTTGCATTTGATTCCTCTCGACTTATAAATTTGTAAATAAATCTATATTAATTTACATGTTTTGATAAATTTAGAATTACTTAAATATATGTTAATTTAGTTATGTTTTATTTTGTTTGTGAGAGTAATCTTCATCGTTAGAACTTACGTTAGAGTTATTTAAACAATAAAATTGGATATGGATTCCATTAAATGGAAAAAATTAAAATGGTTTTATTGGAACATAAATTAGGTTGGAAAAGCCTTCCCTGCAAGACCTTTCCAAAACCGTACAAGGGAATCCATTGATTGACTGAACCACGATCCAATTCTACAGCCCTCAGAGAAAAGTGGAGCCGTGCCGGGATGATTCTTTGGTAATCTATCCGGAGAGTTTGCATCACTTCTGCGATCTTCCTTACCAAACCAAAGAGAAGTCTCTTTTTCTGGAATTCGATCTTCATTTTCTAGTTTTGCGGTTTGGAAAATCTTTCCCAGAATCTTCAGACCCTTTGCTCGAATTCGAAGTTCTTCCTTCTTGGCACTCTTATCTTGCAACACCATCCGGCACACATTTGAGAGGGTGCCTTCAATGTCAGGCACATTTACTTTCCAAAGTGAGTTCACAATCAATTCTCTGTTGGACTCTAAAAATGCTTCCAAATCAGCTTCACAATAATTCTCCTCTGTACCCCACTGCTGTCTCCGAAGTGAGTTTATATTCAATTCTCTGTCGGCCTGTGAATTTGCTTCCAAATCATCTTCAAAATAATCCTCCTCCGTACTCAGCTGATGTTTAATATCTTCTACTAACCCTAGCAGTGCAAAAGCACCTGTTGCTGCTGTGAGTTGGGATTTTAAGAAATGAACTTTGCTTCTGAACCATTCAGCTATAAATGGCAAACCCAAATATATGGCCTTCTTTCCAAGTTCCTTTGACGCTTGCCTTTCATACATGTAACCAATTGTCTGCAGCATATTACTTCCATAACCTGCAGTGCCCAGCAATTGAGCCTCAGATTTAGCTTCTTGTATAAAACCTTCCTTGTCACCTTGTACATACAGATTAAGGCGATCTTTCAAGATCTGTGTAAGTTTTTCTTCTCTTTCCTTTTGGACGCCCTTCATACTCTCTTTTAGTTTCTTGATATCTGTCTGTCCACCTTCAGTAAACTTATCAAAAGCAAACATTGAAGCCATTGCAAGCTGACCTATATAGTCTTCAAATAAGTCGCTTCCAAATAGCATAGCAAAAACTGCCGCTGGCTCTATCATTATTTCCATTGATACACCTGCCTTTCCGTGTGCGTCATATGATGCCCGCTGTGCTGGATCACTGAGAACTTGGTACGCTTCTCCTAATACCTGAAAATTTTGTGACGCTTGAGGATCATTTGGATTTTTATCAGGATGAACTTGCCTAGCAGTCATGTAATAAGCTTTCTTGATCTCTGTTTCAGTGGCCGTTGGGCTGACTCCTAGCACGTCGTAGTAACCTATCTCCTTAACCATTTCTAAAAATCTAGAGCAGATTCAGATGGGAAATCGATGTCTTCCCCGAGAACAGCTTGTTCAGAACGCTAGCAATGGGTCTATTAAGGTAGTTAGTTTATATCAAACACAAAGATCCACTTATATTGTTTTCTTGTAGACAGAAGTGAAGAACACAAAGGTCGGTTCGTATTCGAAGACGATTAAGAATTATTAACATTGTGATTACGTATTATATTGGTCAATGATTTTTTATTATTTTTGGGCCATATATTATAATTTTGGGAGATTTTTTTGGTGAGAATTTTGGCTCTTCATTTTTTTTGGAATTATTTATCCACATTATCAACATAAAATGTCCGTATACACGTAGTTATTGACTTCATAAGTTTGAAGAATGGTGTTAGATTTAAGTAATACGAGGAATAAGTAAATTCATAAAAATATTTTAGAAGAGGGTTTTAGAATTTTAATATAATTCTAAATTTATAAAAATATTTTAGAATAGGGTTTTTGAAGTTTAATATAATTTTTAATAATTATTATGTAGATGGTAAGATCTAATTTTTATAAGATATTTTAGAATATTTTTAATAGTTTACTTAAATTAAAGAATAAGGTTTATTTTTAAAACAATAATGTTTTTTTTGTAAGAAAAATGTTATAGGAAATTAGTTATGATTTTTTTGGGCATTTTTCTGATTCCTTGAATATTTTAGGATTAAAAGATATGGGCAAGGTCAAATAATTGACCTAGCCCATGTCCTCAAACCCCATAATATAATGAGAATCCACAATCCACCTAAACTAAAGGGAATTTTAAGAAGATGGTATTGATAAGCCATAGTATTGTAGCAAAACCTATTTACAAATTCAGAATTTCTACTATTGAATCTCCATGATTAAGAATCTTGTTGTATATTTTTTAAAATTTTATGTATGTTTAACTTATAGATTGTTTTCTTTTATCAATAATTACAAAGTAAGACTTTCCTCTTTGAAAACAATTCCACTAGATGCCACTCTATACTAGTCTGCAGCATTGGATGAGTGTTAGACGATTGAAATGGCTTGAGCTCTTGGATCCCACCCTGAAGTTTCAACTGATTCCTTGGTTTACGCCAACTTGTTCAACCTATATCCTAAAATGAACTTCTTGTGTTATATAATCATTCCCAATCCGTTACTCCCAATCTGAGTAACGTAGCGAATGGTGTAATGACTGCCATGTTCAAATGGTCTAATGATTTCCTTGTTGTGTCCTATTGTGTTCCAGCGAAATCGATTGAGAAGAATTAAAAGGACCTTTCAGAAAACGTGAGTTTGATGGCCTCAACAATCGAACCTTATTTTTGCTTCCGTTAAGAGAAGGACCTTTACAAAAACGTGAGTTTGATGGCCTGCAGAATTGGACATTCAAACCTTATTTTTGTTTCTGTTTAAGAGAAGGACATTTACGAAAATGCGAGTTTGATGCCTTACAAAATTGGACAATCGAACCTTATTTTTGTTTTTGTTTAGAAGAAAAAATACCATACTGGCCAGTTCTGTTGGGTAAGTACAAAAGTCCTGGGCGAGACGGATGGCCAATCGAATTCTTTCAGCACTTCTTCGACTTGTTCAAAAATGATCTGCTAGGGATGGTAGATGCCACCCGTATGTCAGGACACATCAACAACGCTCTCACAACAACATTTATAGCGCTCATTCCTAAAAAGGAACAGTCTGATTCTTTTGCAGACTTCAGGCCAATTGCATTGTGCAATATCCTCTTCAAAGTTATCTCAAAGATTATTGCCGAGAGATTGAAGCCGATCCTCAACTCTTTCATCAACAGGGACCAATATGCATTTTTAAAACACAGAAACATTCTAGATGTCGTCGCCTTGGCCCAAGAATGCCTGTTCTCTGTTTCAACAAATAATTTTGATGCAGCCGTTTTCAAGATTGATCTGGCGAAGGCGTTCGACTGTGTGGACTGGGGTTTCCTCCGCATTCTTCTAGCAAAAACTGGTTTGAAGTCTCAAGCTATCAACTGGGTGATGGCCTGCGTGGAGAACGTCCAATACTCCGTCATTATAAATGGATCCCCCTCGCCTCCCTTTCGAGCTGAAAGAGGACTCCGTCAGCGATGCCCACTCTCCCCTCTTCTCTTCATTTTAGTTATGGACACCCTCAGTACGCAGATCAACCACGCAGTGGCTGAGCATCGATGTGTTCCGCTAAAAATCTGCAAGAATATCTATCTTTCCCACAATTTGTTTGTCGATGACATTCTAATTTTTGCTATGCTTTGTAAATCCAGCTGGTTATGCATTTCAGGTATCTTCCAGAAGCTCCAGTCTGCGGTGGGCTTGGTTATTAATACCACCAAATCCACTCTATATCACAATGACACAAATGTCGAGTTGGCACAATGGATTGCCGATCTTTTCGGTGTCCAAATGGCATCAATCAAAGGCGGTTTCAAATACCTAGGCTTCTTCCTCAAGCCAAAAGCGTACAGCATCCAGGATTGGGCCTGGCTGGTCGACAGGTTTTACCAAAAAATCTCAAGATGGGAGCTGCGCTTTTTATCCCTCGGTGGCAGACTCATCCTTGTCCAATCCGTCCTCTCCCGGTTGGCGGTCTACTCGGCGCACCTCTTCTTCCTGCCTGCTGCCATTATTCGAAAATTGGTTGCTTTATCTGCAAATTTCTTATGGGGAGGGCGTTCCCATTTTTCAAAAATTCACTTGGCAAATATGGATTTAATCTCCAGACCGAAAAGATCGGGCGGTTGGGGTCTCTTGCATCAGCGGTCTTTTGGCAGAGCCCTTCTCTGTAACTCTCTTCACAGAGGTGTCTTCGGCATCAGTAAATGGAGTGACATTATTAATCAGAAATATTTGAAGGGTCGTTCCATCGTTTACTGGTTCAGGGATAAGTCTTTTGGCTCAAAAAGGGGGTCCTCTATCTGGCTCGCATTCAGGAAGATAAAGGACCTCTTTTTTGCCTTTCTCAGATGGCGCTTCTCCACCGGATCAAACATCCTCATCGGCATTGATCCTACTGTTCACGACATGGAAAAATCACTCTCCCCCGATCTGCTTGCTATTCTTCACTCCCGGGGCCTGTTCACATGGGACAAACTGATTTTGTCATGGTCTTCTTCCTTGCGAATCTGGAAGGACGCCGATACCCTTGGATTGCCTCATGCGCTACGACAGTCTTGGGAACTGGCAATAAAGCACTTTAATGACATCAGAATCAAGAAGACAGGTTCTTATGATGAATTGACTTGGTCTAAGAAGAACTCATCTCTTCCTATAAGAGTCAAGGATTTATATGAAGCTGCCTCATCATCTCTTCCGGTACAACCCTCTCCACTCTTCCCTTTCAATTTCTGGAAAGTATCTTGCCCGCTGAAGGCAATTTTATTCTCCTGGCTAGTCTTCTTCAACTGGAACCTCACCTGGGAGGTCCTCCAAAGAAAGGGTTGGTCTGGACCGAGCAGATGTGTAATGTGTGGGCTTGCGTCTGAATCCAACGACCACATATTTTTCCAGTGTCCAGCATCAGCTCTCATCTGGCATGATCTATCTTCAGCTCACGGGTTTTCTCCACAGGTTTTCCCTTCAGTTCAAGAGGCGTTTCGGTGGTGGGGCGCTCAACGCCCTCTATGGAAATCCTTATTTATTTCCACGTGTTGGTGCCTCTGGAAATGGAGGAATGCCTGTATTTTTCAGGATTCCAAGGTCCCTATCAGCTCCACTTTGATGCATATTTCAGCTATGCTCGAGCCCGCTTGTTAATGATGGCTCTTTTTCTAACTTTTTGCTTCTTTCCCCTCTCAGCCTCTTTTACTGAACTATGTTGATCCTTTTTTACTGTCTCTCCTTTTCTTCACTGGATGTCTACCTGTTTTGTATTGATTTTGGGTCTACACATATGATTTTATTATGATCTCCATCGGAAATGCCCAGTTTCAGCTTGAATCAGGCTCCAGCTTTCGTTTCTGGCCGCTGATATATTTTGGTTCACATGTAAATGCTCATTATATTTACTTAATATAATACTATGTTGATTTTTTCCTCTGAAAAAAAGTACCATGACCCTATCTTCTTAGCATTTTATTAGGTTTCTCTAGGCATTTCATTAGAGTTTTCTTTCTCTTTATCAATTTTGGCTCAGTTTTTGACTTGCAGTTTTTGGGTGGCTGTTGTTTACAAACGTGGTCACTTTTATTGGCCCACAATATTTTGACCTTGATTATGGAATCCAAACACCAGTTTTGTCCTTTGTTGCCACTGATCCAACTCTGACATCATACGCACCGATGGAATATATGGAGCAGAGTGGTTATTTTCGTAATGGATCCACTGCCTTTGCTTTCGAATAAGTAACAGATCCATTCATTGATTCTACAGCAGTGACTGGTCTACCGCTTTTGCATGGGAATAAAGAGGCATTGTTTCTCCAGCATCAAAGTGATATATATATATATATATATATATATATATATATATATATATATATATATATAGGTCCATATGTCCACCAGCAACAGAGAAAACCCCAGAAAAGGTAGTTACATCTACAGCCATATTGGACAAAAATTGTTGAAATGGTAATTTCAACTGCCTTATCATTTCAGAAAACCGCCATGAGTTCCCTACACCGCCTTTCACCAAGCGATGGTTTTTCTCAAACGGCAGCAATCACATTCACCATCCACGCGTGTCCACAGCAGATTTCCAAAACAGCATTTTCCTTGGAGCATAAAGGTCGGTAAATAGCGCCGTGCGATATTGTCTGTCAACTGTCGGATTAGATCAACGGTTGCGTACAAGCCTGCACCATATGGACTTGACGTGAAGTAAAAGTTTCATTTTGACCACTAGTTTTTCCTCAATAATGTAATTAATGAAATTTACGACTGTTGGTAGAACGTAGGTAAAGTTTTTAATTTTAATGTTTTTCTTTTTTACTCATGGCAGTATGGCACAAGAAAATGTATTTTTGTCATGTTTTTGTTGTTCATTTGCATATGTAATCTAAGGGGAAGCACGCAGAAGCGCAACTGTAAGTGTTCATTTGCTGAAAAAGGGAATACGCAGCAGCGTAAACATATTATGTTTTGTTGAATATGAAATGCATATGCATAACAGCGCGTATGTATTGAAATTGTTTTTACACACAACAGTGTAGAATTTGAAAACAGAGACATAGTAATTTTTTCTGTGGAACTAAAGCGTTCTTGGAGAATCCCTCTGTGAGAGGAAGAAATTTGTAACAACAATTGTTTTTATTAATGAAGAAAAGTTTTATTGTGCATGCGAAACACTCTCTTCCCAGAAAACAATTTTAGCTTCCCTGTGTTAAGATCCTGTGTTAAAAATAGAGCATTTTCTCTTCTGTTCATTTTTCTTTGGAATCATCAGAAATCCCCAACATGGTATCAGAGCTTGTCTAGGCTCTTTGAAGGTGTCAAAGAAGCTGAAGGAAGGATTTCTTGTTGAAGCAACTTCTCCAGCGGAGTGAACACTCAGTCAAGGTATTTCTCAAGATAGTTTTTGTGTTACTGTTGAGAACAGTAAGCTATTTTAATACACAGTGAAGTATTTTGAAGCATAGTTAAGAGTGCAAGAATGGCTGAAGCCAGCACTACCATGGGTATCTGTAATACTCAGCTCCCACAATTTAATGGAAAAAACTATGATTATTGGGAAATAACTATGAGAGCCTTGCTTGCTTCTCAAGACTTATGGGAATTTGTTGAGGACGGATTTGAAGAACCAACGGATGAAGATGAGTTTAATAATTTAATTTAGGTAGAGAAATATCGTTGAAGAGCTATAAGAAAAAGGATTCTAAAGCCCTCTTCTTTTTGTATCAAGCAGTGCATGAGAGTGTGTTTCCAAGGATAGCAGCAGCCAAGACATCCAAAGAAGCATGCCAAACTCTCAAGATAGCCTATCAAGGCATGGAGAAAGTGAAGACAACAAAACTACAGTTGTTGAGGAGAGATTTTAAGACTCTCTGCATGAAGGAGTCAGATAATATTAACTCATTCTTCACACATGTGATTAGTCTAGTCACACAGGTAAGGTCTCATGGAGATATTCTTGAAGAAATGAGGATTGTGGAGAAACTATTGAGGATCCTACCCTCAAGGTTCGATGTGATTGTCACCACCATAGAAGAGACAAAGGATCTCACAGACTTCTCAGTTGATGAACTACATGCATCACTGATAACACATGAGCAGAGATTGAGTAGAAATGAAAACTCATCTCTATAACATGCCTTTAAGACCCAGATGTTCTTTGGAAGAGGAAGAAGTCAAGGAAGAGGAACCAAGAGAGGAAGAGGCAAAAGCCAAAACAAAGGTCGAAGAAACATTTCAACAAATGCTCAAGAAAGAGGCAGCAATCCAAATCAGAACGAAGGCCAAGGCAACAACCAACAAGGTGGACAACATCATGCTCAAGGACAAAGGTATGATAAATCCAATGTCCAATGTCACTATTGTAAAAAATATGGGCATTATGCAAATGAATGTAGGAAGAAGCAACATGATATGAGTAATAGAACTAGTGCAAATTTCACTAGAGAAAATATCAGCGAAAATAATTTGTTTTTAGTTTGTAATATGGCTGAAGAAAAGAGTGAAGATGTATGGTTTCTAGACTCCGGTTGCAGTAACCATATGACAGGAAAAAAAGCCCTGTTTTCTATGTTAGATCAGAATGTGAAGTCACAAGTCACACTAGGGATTGATAATAAAGTTTCTGTTATGGGAAAAAGCGAAGTAAAAGTTTTAACAAAGAAAGGTGAAAAGAAAACCATAGTAGATGTTTATTATGTTCCTGGAATGAAATGTAACCTCTTAAGCATTGGATATCTTGTGCAAAAGGGGTACAATGTTTTCTTTGTGAATGATGTATGCACCATCATGGATAAAACACCCAGCAAACAATGTATTGCTAAAGTGAACATGACAAGGAACAGGATGTTCCCTCTCAAGATGAAAGCAGATTTAAAAAATAAAGAAGAAATAGCAGCAGTGACACAAGAGGCTTTCCGAAAGAAACCAAAAGATGAAAAATGGTTGTAGCACTTGAGTTTTGGACATCTCAACTTTGGAGGTCTTAATTTTTTGAATAGAAAAGGGATGGTAAGAGGATTACCATTGATAGAGAAACTAGACAGCCTTTGTGAAGGTTGTATCTTGGGGAAACAACACAGAGAAAGTTTTCCATCTGGGAAAAGCATAAGGGAAAAATCACCCTTAGAGATTGTTCACTCAGATTTATGTGGACCGATGCAAACTCCATCACTTGTAGGCAGCCACTATATTCTAACATTTATTGATGATTTTACTAGAAAAACTTGGGTTTATTTCCTTAAGAACAAAAGTGAAGTGTTTGAAAGATTTTGCAATTTCAAGGCACTTGTAGAAAACCAAAGTGGGTTGCATATCAAAGTCCTAAGAACTGATAGAGGAGGTGAGTATATCTCCAAGGAATTTCTACGTTTTTGTAGAGAAAATGGAATTCATAAGCAGTTTACCACTAGGTACACTCCGCAGTAAAATGGGGTTGCCAAAAGGAAGAATAGGACAATCATGGATATGGCAAGGAGTATGTTAAAGGCAAAGCATTTGCCAAATGATTATTGGGCCAAAGATGTACACTGTGCAGCATATATTTTGAATAGATGCCCTACAAAAGTAGTCATGAATAGAGTGCCAGAAGAAGCATGGAGTGGGACAAAGCAAGGAGTCCCCCACATGAAAGTTTTTGGATGTGTGGCCTGTGCACACATTCCAGATCAACTATAGAAGAAGTTGGACAACAAAGGGGAGAAATGTATTTTCATTAGATACAGTGAGGAATCCAAAGCTTATAGGTTGTATAACCCATCCACCAAGAAGCTTATTGTGAGTATAGATGTTCAGTTCATTGAGGAGGAAGCTTGGGATGGAAGCATAGAGAAAACAGTGAATGTTAAAAACTTTATGTCACATGATGCAGATAATGAGGAGATGGCTGAAATATATCCCAAACAGTAGCACCAACACAAGGGCAGCGAGAGACACCCTTGAGGAGAAATGAAAGTGCTTCTCCAAGCACACCACAAGGAGGAAATTCAAGTGCTTCTTCAAGCACTTGTACACCAAATGAAAGAGGTAAGAAATTCAGAAATTTAAGTGACATTTATGAACAAGAGGCAATAAATGAAGGTATGAACTCTTTTTTTGCTTTATATTGTCATGTTGATGACCCTGTTCATTTCAAAGAAGCAATTAAGGATAGGAAATGGATAGAAGCTATGGATGAGGAGATCAAAGCCATAGAAAGAAACAAGACATGGGATTTAGTTGAACTACCAAAAGGAAAGGAAGTCGTTGGAGTTAAATGGGTCTACAAGACCAAGAGTAATGCTGAAGGCAAAATAGAAAGACACAAGGCGAGACTTGTTGTCAAAGGATATAAGCAGTAGTATGGGAGAGACTATGAGGAAACTTTTGCACCGGTTGCTAGAATGGAAACAACGAGAGCAATGTTGTCCATAGCAGCACAAAACAAGTGGAAATTTTACCCAATGGACGTGAAGTCAGCATTCCTAAATGGAGTGTTAATGGAAGAGGTTTACATTGAACAACCTCTAGGCTATGAAAAGAAAGTCCAAGAGCACAAAGTGTGCAGATTGAAGAAAGCCCTTTATGGGCTGAAGCAAGCACCAAGAGCGTGGTATAGTAGGATAGATTCCTATCTACTAGAAAATGGATTTGAAAAGTGTGAGGGAGAACCCACCATCTACATCAAAAAAAAGAATGGTAAAATACTAATTGTTGTGTTATATGTTGATGATGTTATTTTCACAGGTAATGATGATTATCTTATTGAAAATTTCAAAACAGTCATGAAAGAAGAATTTGAAATGACTGACATGGGTTTGCTGAGATACTTTTTAGGAATAGAAGTAGAACAAAATGGAAATGGGATTTTTATCTCATATGCAAAATATGTTAATGAAGTGTTGGAAAGATTTAATATGTAGGAGAGAAAAGTAGCAATCACTCCCACAGTGATAGGATTAAAACTCACAAAGAGGACAACAACAAGGATTTTGATCCTAGTTTGTACAAGAGCATAGTTGGCAGCCTCATGTATTTGACTGAAACTAGGCCAGATATAATGAATGTTGTTAGTTTGATTTCTAGATTCATGGAGAGGTCAAAAGAATCACATTGGCATGGAGCAAAAAGGATTCTGAGGTATGTTAAAGGTACTAGAAGGTTTGGCATATTATATACTGTTTCAGAATGTTCAGATTTAATTGGATACACTGATAGTGATTGGGATGGAAGTGTAGATGATTGGAAAAGCACATTCGGTTATGTTTTTCACATGGGTTCAGGAGCCATTTCATGGGCTTATAAAAAACAGCCTATTGTAGAGTTGTCTACAATAGAAGCAGAATATGTGGCAACTACAACAACAACGTTTCAAGCAATTTGGATGAGAAGGATGTTAAGGAGTTTATGCCAAGAGCAAGTAAAAGGAGCTATGGTTTTTTGTGATAGCAGTTCAGCGATTGCATATCCAATAATGTTGTGTTTCATAAGAGAACGAAGCACATTGACACAAAGTTTCATTACATCAAGGAATTGGTAAACAATGGAGAAATCGTTTTACAACACTGCAGAACTCAGGAGTAGGTTGCAGACATTCTAACCAAACCATTGGGGTGGAAAAGTTTTGAATTTTTGAGGAAATGTCTAGGTATGACTGATAACCCAACAGTTGAAATTAAAGGGGAGTGTTGAAATGGTAATTTCAACTGCCATGCAGTGTTATCATTTCAGAAAACCGCCATGAGTTCCCTGCACCGCCTTTCACCGAGCGGTGGTTTTTCTCAAATGGCAGCAATCACATTCACCGTCTAACGTGTGTCCACAACATATTTCCAAAAAAGCTTTTTCCCCGGAGCATAAAGGTCGGTAAGTAGAGTCGTGCGATATTGTCTGTCAGCCGCCAGATTAGATCAACGGTTGCGTACAAGCCTTCACCATATGGACTTGACGTGAAGTAAAAGTTTCATTTTGACCACCAGTTTTTCCTCAATAATGTAATTAATGAAATTTACGATGGTTGGTAGAACGTAGGTAAAGTTTTTAATTTTAATGTTTTTTTTTTACTCACGACAGTATGGCACAAGAAAATGTATTTTTGTCATGTTTTTGTTGTTCATTTGCATATGTAATGTAAGGGGAAGCACGCAGAAGCGTGACTGTAAGTGTTCGTTCGCTGAAAAAGGGAATACGCAGCAACATAAACATATTATGTTTTGTTGAATATGAAATGCATATGCACAGTAGCACGTATGTATTGAAATTTTTTTTACACACAGCAGTGTAGAATTTGAGGACAAAGACAAAGTATTTTTTTTGTGGAACTAAAGCGTTCTTGGAGAATCCCTCTATGAGAGGAAGAAATTTGTAAGAGCAGTTGTTTTTATTAATGAAGAAAAGTTTTATTGTGCATGTGAAACACTCTGTTCTTCCCAGAAAACAATTTTAGCTTCCCTGTGTAAGATCCTGTCTTAAAAACAGAGCATTTTTTCTTCTGTTCATTTTTGTTTGGAATCATCAGAAATTCCCAACGAAAATAAATTTTGACTTCCTTTCCTAACACTGGATGGACGCCTAACCATACGCAGGTATGATCCTAATAGTATATTGATGTGTAAAATCCTTTAAACAATTTATTTTGAATGCATTTTCTACCAACTTGGCTTCTGTTCATATTGATGGGCCTTTCATACAATCACTACGTTCTACCGCCCAAAATATTGAACTAAGAGAAAACCTCTGTGCGTGTTTTGATACATATCATTACAATTTTTAAAAATTGCTTCTATTCAAGCTAGAATTAAATCCCATGCTCATTCTATTTGTATTCTGTAGGGATATACAACTAAGCTATCTGATTTTGGGTTTGCAGATATGAGGTATTCTGCCTCGCAGCGATCTCTGTTGGTTACTTTGGAGAGAAAGCAACATCCAAAGAAGAAGTCTAAGCTTCTATCCCATCTCATTTATTGGTAAACTTATGTAATTGGTAATATGGTTAAGCGATAGTGGTAATTGACCTCTTTGATGATTCCTCATGCAAGACATGGATCTATATTTTGAAAAATAAGGATGTAGTGTAAATCCCTTGGTTCATACAGGAAGTGCTCGAGGGATTATAGGTCTATTTATTCAAGTGGATAGGAGGAAGGAGAATCAATTGGATGAACTGTAGCAAGCAACAGGACTATTAGTAAGCCAATATATGGATGCCGACTACTATCAGTCAGTATGAGTGCTCATCTTAGTGATACCACCTATTATACCTGTAAATGAATAGTTGTCTGAAGTCGCTCCCGAGGGTTTCCTCTAATGGATCCACACGAAAGAATCAATGTGAATATATCTTCAGACAAGGAAGACTATTCATTCTTTCACCACTAGAAGGAAATAGGGTCGTTGTATTTGGTGTTGTATATAAGAGTACGAATTTTTGGCATTTGATGTGAGATTCCTATAAATGGCCATACATACCATGGCTAAGGTATCTCAGTTTCTTGTGGTTCCTCCTCACAACTTTCCCTGTAACAATAGTGTCATGACAATGGTGTTGGGAATAATGATTAATTAGTTATGTAAATTGCTAACATCAAATTTTGTGTTCTATGCAAAATTAAGGCAGCAAATTGTTAGGGTGGTTAGCGACAATGGTATTGGGAATAATGCTTAATTAATTATGTCAATTACTAACAGCGAATTTTGTGTTCTGTGCAAAATTAAGGAAGAAAATTGTTAGGGTGGTTAGTGCTGGAAATTAGCTGTAGTTCCAGTAGATTTGTTTCAAAGTTGACTGATAATCATTTTAGTAATAATTTTACTATATAAGAATGTAGTTAATGGTTCAATTAATATATGATATTTACAACAATTTTTAGCTCACAAAGTAACTGTGTTTTATTTGTTTAATTTTTATTTTTTATTTTTTATATATGTATTTTTATTCATAGTTATGTTGGCTTATCAGTTGGTTTAAAGAAGCCATTTCACATTCTACAAGTGGTATCAGCGCAGGTAAAATTGTTTTGTGTTAAGTTTTTATTGTTGGAATTTCGCCAAAGTTAATCATGTGGAATTCTAACGAGATGCCAGTTCCAGAACTTGAGGCGAACAATCATGATTATTCGTGTATTAGGATGCTAAGATTTTTGATTGGAAAATATTTGTGGAAGATTGTTGAATCAAGATTTGAGGATCTAGCTGATTGGAATGCCTTTACACCCAATGAAAGAACAACAAGAAAAGAAGCAAGGAAGAAGAATGCTCAAGCTTTGTTTCACATTTAGATAGCTCTTGATAAGAGCTTATTTCTAAGAATATCAGGAGCAAAAGCTGCCAAAGATGCTTGGGAGACTCTACAAGAAGCTTACCAAGGTAGTGATCAAGTTAAGGTGGTCAAGCTTCAGACATTGAAGCGAGAGTTCGAGAATTTGAAGATGCAAGAAGCTGAAAGTGTGAGTGACTATTGTGTAAGAGTCAAAGATGTGGTCAATAAAATGGCTACATTCAGAGAAACTGTAAGTAATGAACTTTTAATTAAAAAAGTATTGAGATATGTAACACATATATGAAATGATGTTTCCATAATCATGGAAGAAAGTAAGGATTTGACAAAACTATAGTTTGATCAATTGGTTGGATCTTTGATGTCTCATGAAGAAAGATTGAAGCACACTTTTGAAGGTGTAGAAAAAGCTTTTTCCTCTAAATTACAAATTACAAATAATGAAGATGCAAGCAGCAACAATAGTGCCAAAATCAATCAAGGTCAAGGTAAATGGCAAAGCAAAAATTCTTCAAGAGGTAGTGGAAGAGGTGGCTCAAGTGGAAGAGGTAGTTTCAGAGGAAGAGGCAGAGGTAGATTTGATAAGAGAAATGTTCAATGTTACTATTGTAACAGGTATGGCCAATTTGAAAGAGAATGTAGATTGAAACAAGGTAAAAATGCTAATTATGCTCAAGAAAGTGGTGAGTATCCTCCAGATCAGTTATTTTTATCTTATACCAAAGGTGAAAATACTAGTAAAGATGAAGTGTTAATACTTAAATCAATTCTTTGATAGGAAGACAGGAGTGGGGGAGGAGAAGAAATCGACGAGGGTTGCAGGGGGGCACAAAAGTCAATCTTCATGAATGCGCGCAGAGGAGGGAGCTCCACTCCCTCCTACAAGGATGCAGTTGCCAGTAGAGGCAAGAAGCCTCTAGAGAATGATAGAGGTACGAAAGAGGATAGGCGTGGAACCCCGAATGAGGAGACAGAGGGATTAAGAAGCAAGAAGAAAAACGATGCAAAAGACAAGGAGGAAGAAGACAAAACACAAGAAGAAAAAGACAAAAAACAAAAGGGACCGTGCAAACCTAAGGTGCAAATTGCTCCCAGGGTAGTCTTAAATGACCCAGCTTTACAGGTGCACACGGATCACAAGAGGACTTATGCCATCATCTGCAAATTCATGGGCCTATGGCCCACTAAAAAAGCTCTACAATCTTGGATCAAATATCACTGGAAACCTAAAAGGAGCATTGAACTACATCTTGGGTCAAAGGGGTTCTTCACGGTAGTATTCACAAACATCGAGGAAAAAGAGAAAGTGTTTGAAGGAGGGACCTACTTCTATGCAGTAGCTGGCCTTTACATGCGGCCATGGATGATGAATTTCATCTTGGAGCGCGAAAATTTTTCCTCTGTACCACCCTGGGTAAGGCTCTATTCTTTACCTCTTAATTACTCGCAAATAGAATCGCTAACAGCTATGGGAAAAAAATTACGAAGGTTTGTCAAAGCCTTTGAAGCCACTAGAAGAGGAAAATATACTTCCTTTGCAAGGACATGTGTGGAAATGGATCTATCTGGAGCCCTTCCGGAAGCGGTTATCTTCGAAGTTTATGATGAAGAATGGGTGCAAGTAGTAGACTATGAACATATACCATTCAGATGTCGTAAATGTCATGAACATGGGCACCTTTTCAGAGACTGCTCCCTCAATAAAGCAGAAAACAAGGGTAAAGTTAACACAGTTAAGGATAATGACATTTTTCGCAAAGTGGTAAATAAAGGAAAAGGAAGCAAAAGAGGGCCAAAACAACATCCAAATGAAGGGAGAAAGGTCAACCAAAACAAGTTCCAAGTTCTGGAGGAAGAAGAAGAGAACGGGAAAGAAGATCAAGAAATGGAAGAGAATCCAGAAGAAAATGAGGAAAATGATAAATAGAAACAAAGTAAGGATAGGGATAATCAAAGCGAAGCCATGATAAGCGAAACAAAGCTAGAGATGGACCCGGATATGACACAAAGTGAAATGGAATTGGAGGATCATGAGCTTTAAGAGATTCTTGACAAAGAACACCTAGATCTAGAACAGTTCTTAATCCAAGGAGCTAAGGAGGGGGTAGATTTTGTGCCTCAAGAAGAACTCAATAGAATACAATAATTTTTTATGGAAAACGCAGTGCAAGGGATTTGAAAAGGAAAAAAGTAGTAGCAAGCAAGATGATAAAGGTGTAAAAACGTTGAAAACAACCCCTAGACTAACAACTAGAAATCCCGGAAGAAAAGGAGGTAGAAAAAATCAAAATGAACTCTTGATGGAGTGTGGAAAGTTGATGATAGACTCGGGTATGTTGAAAGATCTTGGCAGCTACTCCTTTACAAATATTTAATTATGAAGTGCATATCTTGGAATATTAGGCATTTAGGTACTAAAAGAAAGCATAGAATTCTTAGTAATAGAATGAAACAAGCGGAACTGGATATTATCTTCATCCAAGAAACAAAATGTTCCATTCAAAAATTAAGATAGATTCATAGCAAATGGCTTAATAGATGCGAGTACCTAGAAGTTAAAGAAGAAAACACAGCAGGAGGTATCCTCATTCTTTGGAACCCCCAAAAAATTGGGATAATAGATGTTGAGGCATCGAGGAATTATTTATCAGTTGTTATTTAGCCTGTAGGAGATAGGGAGAACTATCTGGTCACGAATGTTTATGGTCCCCAGAGATCAGAGGACAAACTCAAGTTTCTAGACTCCCTGGGGGAACTCAGGAATAGACATGGAGGAATTCCCTGGATCATGGGGGAAGATTTCAACATGATCAAATCCCTTTCGGAAAAAAGAGGGGGAACCAGAGCTCTAAGTAAAGACTATATCGCATTTCAAACCTTCATAGATAATATGAATCTTGTGGACTCAGAAATGAGAAATGGCCTTTTTACTTGGAATAATAAAAGAGGAGGAGAGGCTTAGGCCACCTCCAAATTAGATAGATTCATTATCTCATAAGATCTCATGCTTATAGATAAAGAAATAACAACGAGGATTCTTCCTTTTGGAGGCTCTGATCATTGGCCAGTTCAACTGGATATCAAGGGCATAGGCACTCTAAGGAACAGACCTTTCCAATTTGAGAATATATGGCTTTTTCACCCAGATTTCATAAGCAATATTGAAAAATGGTGGTCAAAAGATTTGTAGATTCAAGGAACAAATATGTTCCCTCTGCATAAAATATTGAAGTATATCAAACTCAAGCTTAAAGAATGGAATAAGAGTGATTTTGGTAATATTTTTGTGGAAAAAAAATCGGTGCAAATCAAAATGAAGATACTGAATCAAGCTCTAATAAAGGAAGGCTTTGACAAATACACGAGTGATCAAGCAGATAGACATCGTCAAGAATGGAAAATTTTGAAAAAAAAAGAGGAAATATTTTGGAGGCAAAAGTCAAGAATCCAATGGCAAAAAGAAGGAGAGCATAACACCAAAATATTTCACAGATCTACCATGGCCAATAGATCCCACAACAAAATCTCCTCGATCAAGGATAAGAATGGGAAGCTTCATACTTCCCATGAGGAGATAACTCGGTTTTGGTTCAGCACTTCTGTGATATCACCCAAGAAAACAACTCAGATAGAGATCAATCCATCAAGGAAATTACTAACAACATCCCTAAGCTAGTGTCCAGAGAGGGATAACTTCAATCTCAATAGGCCAGTAATGGAAGAGGAAATCTGTGATTTCCTCAAAGAAATGTAGAAAGGAAAAGCACCAGGCCCGGATGGTTTTAATGTGGATTTTTGCAAAGTCTGCTGGAATATTGTTAAACAGGATATCTTGAAGGTTGTAGAGGATTCCAGGTTGAACAAAACTATGCTAAAAGTGCTCAATACCTTCTTCATCTCACTTATCCCTAAACAGGACCTTGCTCAAACTCCTGACAAATACAGACCCATAGCTTTATGCAATGTGGTTTACAAGATCATATCCAAGGTAGTGGCCAACAGGCTCAAACCTCTACTCCCTTCTCTGGTTTCAGGAGAACAATCTGGTTATGTGGAAGGTAGACAAATTCTAAATAACATTATTCAAGCTCATGAGTTGGTTCACTCGCTCATAAGCAAGAGGCAGGAGGGAATGATCATGCAACTAGACATTGCCAAAGCCTGTGACAAAGTAAACTGGTCCTACATCAAGAAAATTCTTATGGTCTTTGGTTTTGACCATAAATGGGTGAGATAGGTAATGACCCTAGTAACTTCCTCAAGCTTTTCAATTTTAGTGAATGGCTCTCCCTCTGAGGTTTTCATTCCTTCTAGAGGCCTCGGGTAGGGAGACCCACTTTCTCCATTTTTTTTCATTCTCATGATGGAAGGACTAGGTCGAGCAATCAAACAGGCTAAAGCAACAGGCAATATCAAAGGGCATACAACTTATAGAGAGTGGTCAGGCTCTGACACATCAACAATTTGTTGATGACACAATGCTACAGGGAATCCCCACAGTCAAATAAGCCACAACCTACAAATACATCCTCGATTTCTTTGCTCAGGCTTCAGGTATGGAAGTTAATCTCTTCAAATCAAAAATATTTTTCTTTAATACCAATATTGCTATACAGAGAAATATATCCAAAATCCTAGGCTTTCAATGGGGCTCCCTTCCCTCAAAATATTTGGGAGTTCCTCTCACTACCAAACCGATGCAAAAAAGTATTTGGGAACCGTTAATCAACAAGATGCAGGAAAAAGTCAAAAAATGGACCTGCAGAGCTTTAAATCTCGCTAGAAGGTTGGTCCTTACTAAGGTAGTTTTACAAGCTATCCCTATTTTTATGTTATCAGCTCTCCCCACTCCAAAAGGAGTTCTAGGAGGAGACCAGGAAGAAATGGGCATTGGTTTCCTGGGAACAAATCTGTAAACCCAAGCACCAGGGAGGCCTAGGCTTGCATGACCGGGAAATTCTCAATAAAGTTTTAGTTGCTAAACTATGGCGGTGATGGGTTCATGATCTAAATGCTCAATGGGCAAGTATTTGGAAAGAAAAATATGCCAAATCCTGGCATTCAAGTGATCTCATTAGAATGTCTGGAATTATAAAAGGATCATACATCTGGAATAAAGCCTGGGAGAATAGGGGTTTGGTACAAAATAATAGCTTATGGGAAATCAGAGAGGGAGATCTAGCACTATTCTAGGAGGATAGATGGCAACAACAACCAATTCCGTTAAAAGAGGACTTTCTCAGCCTTAAGAGTGAAACAGACATCCAAGGCTTGGGTAAGGTAAAAGATTTTTGGGATCACTCTTTGAATCTTGAAAAGCGGAGAGTCTGGACGAATATTAATTGTGATGACAATAGTCTCTTGAAATCATAAGTAAAAGAACTTAGAAGAATACTGGATCAAAGAATGATCTTAGTAGCAAGGGGGCAGGATGAGTTAAGATTGGGAAACAATAAAGATGGCACCTTTAATCTTAGGGAAGCAAAAAGTATTCTCTTAGAGTTGGATTCCCATGTTCCAGAAAAATCCTAGCAGAAACTTTGGAAGCACCAAGGGTGGATGAAGATAAAACTCTTCATGTGGCTAGTTCTTCAAAAGAAAATCTTGACTTGGGACAATATTAGGAAAAGGGGCATTTTGGGACCTTCCATTTGCCAGCTCTATAAAGCTCAGGAGGAAACAATGGAGCATATACTCAACAACTGCATTTTCTCCTCCTGGTTATGGGATTCTTTCACCATCATTTTTCAAAACTCTGATAGGGATAAAGGGAGTATCATTCACACCCTTAACAACAGGAGCAGAAATTTCTCGGACAATGAATTCCTCAGCTTAGCTTGGGCCCTAACACTAAGCCTCATCATATGGAATGTCTAGAAAGAAAGGAGCAAGATAATTTTCAAGAATGAATAAAAACCCCCTTAGAGACTATTTGAGCTAACCTTGAATCAACTTAGGGAAATTGTTAGCTCCACAGTGCACAATCAACCCAAGAATCCTCCCTCAGAGGTAGATTTGAGAATTCTCAGACTTATCAGAATGTAGGGGCTCATACCTCAAAGCCCACAGAGGACAGGAAACTCAAGGGAGGTGGAGAAGGACTCTTGACATCCTCCTATGACAGGTTTTTTGAAATTAAACATTGATGGTGCTTCGAAAGGGAACCCAGAAACTGCTGGTTTTGGAGGAGTTTTAAGAAACAAAGAAGGAATCATCATCTGTATCTTCCATGGTCATTTAAGCAAAGCCACCAACAACATGGCAGAATTAATGGCCTTGGAACAAGGCTTAGAGTTTTTGAAGCAGGACAATTGCTTAAATATTATTATTAAAGCAGAGTAGGCGTTAGCCATCAATTTGGTAAAAACAATTAGCTGTGGAACTGAACCAGAGAAAGTTTCAAAACATTGGAGGCTAACTAGGGTTTTCCAAATAATTCGAAGTCATCTACTGGGTCTTCGCACTGTCAGTTTCAACCACGTGCGGAGAAAAGCCAATAAGCTGGCGGATATCCTGGCTAACCAAGGAGTCAGCTGTAAGGAAGGCAATGCTTGGAGGAAGTGGTAGGAGCTACCTCAAAGTAGACTAAAGGTTCTCTGTAGCGAGCAAGATGCATAGGATATGGAAATATTTGGTAACAGAGCAAAGGAGAAGGGTACACAATGACTAAAACTCAAAAATCTCCACCCTTTTTCTCGAGTCGAGTTTTCGGAAGTCTTCCTTGAAAAACCTTGATCACCGTTAATAGGTTTTTGCAGTTCTCCAAGACGGAGCACTGTAGAGAGACTCACTAAAATCTAGAGTTTTATAAAAGATACAGACATAAGAATAAGTGGGATGGAAAACATGGCTTTCTCGATGACCGCATTTTCTTCTTTCTCTGGCGGAAAGGAAATCAGCTGTACTTGTGGTTTTCTGGCGATCACTCAACACTTAAGCAAAAAGTGGTTTCAGTGTTCGGGGAGCGATTCCAGTGGGGATCCTACACATGGGAGGAGAGAGAATATGTAAACCGCCCTCCCCGGGCGCTATTGTACCAACCTTCCTTCTACAAAGATTTTATAATCCTTCTCCTTAAAGAATGGTCTTAGAAAGTTCATTTAGGAAAGGTGTGCCATGGCATTTGTAAAACCAGGGTGTATAAAAGAGAGAAAAAAGTGGTAAAAAGGAATGAGAAAAAGTGAAGAATAAATTTAGGGATGGAAATTACTTAATATTATTGATATTTAATGGTATGTATTTCATTTTATTTTCAATTTAGATGTAATATTTAAAATAAAATATATTAATAAGAAAAAAATATTATATTATCTACTAAAAGTAAAATATTTTAATATCTATATTAAAAATGTTCTATGGAAGTTTAGTTCCTTCCACTCAAATTTGAAATTATGGTTTGTTAAAAAATTATAATTGAGATATGAATTGGATAAATAATTTTCTTACTCAGACAATTTTGGTGAGTAGTAACCGTTGGTAAGCATACACATTTATTGTTTTACTCCTAAATAAATGTGAAGGAGAACATAAATAACCGTGGAAAGTAATTCTCACTTGGGATAATTATTTACATCTTATTAGTAAGGAGAACATAAATAATCGTGGAAAGTAATTGTCACTTGGGATAATTATTTACATCTTATTAGTAACGACTAGCAAGCATACACATTTAGTGTTTTACTCCTAGATCAATGCTGAGGAGAACATAAATAATCATGGAAAGTAATTCACAATTGGGATATTTATTTACATCTTATTAGTAACCAATAACAAACACACATTTATGGTTTCTCTTCAAGGAGAACATAAATAATAGTAGAAGGTAATTCTGAGTTGAAATATTTATTTACAACTTATTCTTATCCTTCTTTATGTGAATATTTTCTAAAATTATGCAAATAAAAAGAATGATTTGATGTATGCATCCCACTATATATATAGAGATAACAAGAATGATTTGATGTATGCATCTCTATAGAGAGAAGAAATGATTTCTTAATATGAGGGGGATGTGATAACATTTAGTGTGAAAATATCAACCATAAATGAAATACTTCAATACCAGTTAAATAAATATGATGTAAAATAAGTTTTAAAAAAAAATTATAGTTAAAATATTTTATTAGTGTATCATTCAAAGCCAAACATGGTATAGATATATCTTACTCTTGATGTAGCAAGAATTAAGAGAAATCTAATATATTAAATTGTAAATCTTTATTCAAATTTTGCATTTGATCCCTCTGGACTTATAAATTTGTAAATAAATGTATATTAATTTACATATTTTGATAAATTTAGAATTACATAAATATATGTTAATTTAGTTATGTTTTATTTTGTTTGTGAGAGTAATCTTTATCGTTAGAACTTACGTTAGAGTTATTTAAACAAGCTGGGATGTCAAATGTCCGGTTTCCAGTTGTATATATATAATTTTTCTTCTATATAACGAAAAACAATAAAATTGGATATGGATTCCATTAAATGGAAAAAATTAAAATGGTTTTATTGGAACATAAATTAGGTTGGAAAAGCCTTCCCTGCAAGACCTTTCCAAAACGGTACAAGGGAATCCATTGATTGACTGAACCACGATCCAATTCTACATCCCTCAGAGAAAAGTGGAGCCGTGCCGGGAAGATTCTTTGGTAACCTATCCGGAGAGCTTGCATCACTTCTGCGATCTTCCTTACCTAACCAAAGAGAAGTCTCTTTTTCTGGAATTCGATCTTCATTTTCTAGTTTTGCGGTTTGGAAAATCTTTCCCAGAATCTTCAGACCCTTTGCTCGAATTCGAAGTTCTTCCTTCTTGGCACTCTTATCTTGCAACACCATCCGGCACACATTTGAGAGGGTGCCTTCAATGTCAGGCACATTTACTTTCCAAAGTGAGTTCACAATCAATTCTCTGTTGGACTCTAAAAATGCTTCCAAATCAGCTTCACAATAATTCTCCTCTGTGCCCCACTGCTGTCTCCAAAGTGAGTTTATATTCAATTCTCTATCGGCCTGTGAATTTGCTTCCAAATCATCTTCAAAATAATCCTCCTCCGTACTCAGCTGATGTTTAATATCTTCTACTAACCCTAGTAGTGCAAAAGCACCTGTTGCTGCTGTGAGTTGGGATTTTAAGAAATGAACTTTGCTTCTGAACCATTCAGCTATAAATGGCAAACCCAAATATATGGCCTTCTTTCCAAGTTCCTTTGCCGCTTGTCTTTCATACATGTAACCAATTGTCTGCAGCATATTGCTTCCATAACCTGCAGCGCCCAGCAATTGAGCCTCAGATTTAGCTTCTTGTATAAAACCTTCCTTGTCACCTTGTACATACCGATTAAGGCGATCTTTCAAGATCTGTGTAAGTTTTTCTTCTCTTTCCTTTTGGACGCCCTTCATACTCTCTTTTAGTTTCTTCATATCTGTCTGTCCACCTTCAGTAAACTTATCAAAAGCAAACATTGAAGCCATTGCAAGCTGACCTATATAGTCTTCAAATAAGTCGCTTCCAAATAGCATAGCAAAAACTGCCGCTGGCTCTATCATTATTTCCATTGATACACCTGCCTTTCCGTGTGCGTCATATGATGCCCGCTGTGCTGGATCACTGAGAACTTGGTACGCTTCTCCTAATACCTGGAAATTTTGTAACGCTTCAGGATCATTTGGATTTTTATCAGGATGAACTTGCCTAGCAGTCATGTAATAAGCTTTCTTGATCTCTGTTTCAGTGGTCGTTGGGCTGACTCCTAGCACGTCGTAGTAACCTATCTCCTTAACCATTTCTAAAAATCTAGAGCAGATTCAGATGGGAAATCGATGTCTTCCCCGAGAACAGCTTGTTCAGAACGCTAGCAATGGGTCTATTAAGGTAGTTAGTTTATATCAAACACAAAGATCCATTTATATTGTTTTCTTGTAGACAGAAGTTAAGAACACAAAGGTCGGTTCGTATTCGAAGACGATTAAGAATTATTAACATTGTGATTACGTATTATATTGGTCAATGATTTTTTATTATTTTTGGGCCATATATTATAATTTTGGGAGATTTTTTTGGTGAGAATTTTGGCTCTTCATTTTTTTGGAATTATTTATCCACATTATCAACATAAAATGTCCGTATACACGTAGTTATTGATTTCATAAGTTTGAAGAATGGTGTTAGATTTAAGTAATACGAGGAATAAGTAAATTCATAAAAATATTTTAGAAGAGGGTTTTAGAATTTTAATATAATTCTAAATTTATAAAAATATTTTAGAATAGGGTTTTTGAAGTTTAATATAATTTTTAATAATTATTATGTAGATGGTAAGATTTAATTTTTATAAGATATTTTAGAATATTTTTAATAGTTTACTTAAATCAAAGAATAAGGTTTATTTTTAAAACAATAATGTTTTTTTTGTCAAGAAAAATGTTACAGGAAATTAGTTATGAATTTTTTTTTGTGAATTTTTCCAATTCCTTGAATATTTTAGGATTAAAAGATATGGGCAAGGTCAAATAATTGACCTCCCCCATATCCTCAAACCCCATAATATAATGAGAATCCACAATCCACTTAAGCTAAAGGGAATTTTAAGCAGATGGTATTGATAAGCCATAGCAAAACCTATTTACAAATTAAGAATTTCTACCTTTGAATCTCCATGATTAAGAATCTTGTTGTATATTTTTTAAAATTTTATGTATGTTTAACTTATATATTGTTTTCTTTTATCAATAATTACAGAGTAAGACTTTACTCTTTGAAAACAATTCCACTAGATGCCACTCTGTACTAGTCTGCAGCGTTGGATAAGTGTTAGACGATTGAAATGTCTTGAGCTATTGGATCCCACCCTGAAGTTTCAATTGATTCCTTGGTTTAGGCCAGTTTGTTCAACCTATCTCCTAAAATGAACTACTTGTGTTATATAATCATTCCCAACCCGTTACTCCCAATCTGAGTAACGTAGCGAATGGTGTAATGACTGCCATGTTCAAATGGTCTAATGATTTCCTTGTTGTGTCCTACTGTGTTCCAGTGAAATCGATTGAGAAGAATTAAGAGGACCTTTCAGAAAATGTGATTTTGATGGCCTCAACAATCAAACATTATTTTTGCTTCCGTTAAGAGAAGGACCTTTACGAAAACGTGAGTTTGATGGCCTGCAGAATTGGACATTCAAACCTTATTTTTGTTTCTATTTAAGAGAAGGACATTTATGAAAATGCGAGTTTGATGCCTTACAAAATTGGACAGTCGAACCTTATTTTTGTTTTTGTTTAGAAGAAAAAATACCATACTGGCCAGTTCTGTTGGGTAAGTACCATGACATGCAACATACTTGTGTGAATCTCTGTGAAGATTGCGCAATTTTCACCGAGAGGCTGGGAGACTGACTGCGAAAGCTACTCAAGGCATAGTCTGAGCTGTCGGAAGTCTTATCACTCAAAATTTTCCGTAGAAGTTATCAAAATAAGGAAAATACCGTGGTAACCACAAACCAATTTTTTAAGTATAGGCTCTAGCCAAAAAAAGACTCAGAGAGGGCTCTCTCTATATAGTTTAGCTTTGTTTCTTCTGGGATTTTATGCTAGTTCTTAATGTTCATTAGGATTTTGGTTTTGAATTGAAGGTTTGGTGGTGTAATTCTTGGAATAGATGGATAGAACAAGGTCTTCAAGCCATTTGTCTATGGAGTCAACAAATGGACAACAAAACTGGATCAATTCATTAAAGGGAATGTTCAAAGGGTAGGCTAGCAAAGTAAGGTGAAAATCTTTAGGCTGAATGGGTGAAATAATCCTAACCAGGGTGAGAGAGCATTTAAGAATCCTCATACTGGGTTTAGAATGAAGAACAAAAGATAATCATGAACAAAGGGCAATTAAGAATCCTTTGCTATAGATCATAAGGGATTACCTAAATTAAGGAGCAATCAAGAATTCCTTAACTTAGATTTGTGAAGAAAACATACAATATGCATAACAGTCAAAACAGAGTGTAGTTAAGCAATTTCTGAGATATCATTCCATGTCATAACATTCAGATTTTTAAAGATACAAATAATACTATGGAAAAACTTAAAGAAAAACAACATTGAATGTGAGAGAATACTTATTTGAACTTTGCTTTACACAAGAATCCAGTGAAATATCTAATCTTTATTCCTTGATCCAGCAAGCTGATCTAGTCATTGATACAATAGAATTTGAGACTTAAAAGAAATAATTCTATAGAAATGTTTTTGAATCCACACCTACATACTTCGATTTGTGAAGTATTTATACAAAAATTATTTACAAAATATCTCAAAACAACTTGAGATTTAATCTAGGAAATACAAATATCTTCTTGCAAGAAGATAGAGACGGCTATTGAACTATTTCATGCTGTCCCTTTTATTATGGTTGTGCTGGCCTTTACAGTTGAAGTAGAATCCTTTATGCTGGCTGACAGTTGCAGTGTTTTTACACTGGAATCTTCTTCAACTTTACCTTTCAACTGATACACTTTGACCGTGATACTCTTTGACCCCGATGTGCTACTTTTAACTGTTTTACTTGGCTGTCCTGTTTTTACTGTATAGTAGATTTCTGTTGTAAATTTATCATAGTAAATCGGTCATTGTATCCTGTTGGCAATGTTTTAATGGATGAAGAGTCGGCTTGTTCCTTAGCCAATTGTCTGAGTCTATTGCCATAGTCCAATTCTGTCATAAGTTTGTCATTGATAACCATAGGACTGGGTATACCTTTTTCCCTCAAAATATGGAATTTAGCCATGAATCTATCAATGGCTATCTGCATTTTGTGGCACTTTTCCTCTAAGTTGAGCATAAAGTTCCTTTTGGAAAGGACCTTCCTTATTTCTAGAATGGGCTCAGTCATATCTTCTATATTTAGCTCATGGAGCTCATATCTATTCTTGTCGTTGAGGAAGTGGATGAGTCTATTGGCATCCTCTAGCTTATCTCCCAACTCCTCCTTCACTTTCTGGATAGCTTTCCTAGCTATCTTTACCAACTATGTTTGCTCAAAAATAACCTAGATTGATGGCCAAATATCATTGACAGAGTCAATGATATTGGCCCATAGCATTTCCATAGTTTGCCCAAGTGGTTTCTCTAGAGTTAAGTCTTTCTCCAAGACTTTGATTCTTTCACTCATTCTTTGGGCTTTCTGTGCTTCTTCTTTCTGCTTGAGTTGGGCAAACTTGCAGTCAGTTTCTAGGCTTGCCACCTTTTCCTTTAACCTTTTCATTTTAGTAGCCTAGATAGACATTTCTTCCATGGCTTTAACTAGTTCTGCTACTTTCTCTCTTGATGCACCTACTGTTGTTGTAGATTCTGCTGTTATTGGTAATGATGTGGCAGGTGGAGCTGTTGGTGCCAAAGATGCTGCTAGGGTGGGGGGAATTGATGTGGAGACTGTGGGGATAGAATTTGTTGAAGAGGTGGCCACATTTTCCTGTTTTAGTTGGATTAAAGCATCCAATTCTTTTTCAGTTTCTTTCAACTGATCATTTAGCTTTAAAACTAAGTCCATGAGTTCTTCATGCCCCTGTTGGGCTTCTAGGACTTCCAATATCTGTGGATGTTGTAGCTAGGGTATCTTTAGTTGCTTCTTAAGTGCAACAATATCATCATTTTTCTTCTTAATAAGCTGCTCTGTGGCTTTTATATCCTTGGGATTGTGTCCCAATTCAATTACTAAGTCCTCTAAGGACTTGATCATTGTATCCTTGGCCTGTGAGGAGGCCTTCTCCAACTGAAATTGTCTAGATATGTTTTCCAAAGAATTTTGTAGCTGATGGACAGCTGTGGCCTTCCTTGTCAAGGTGGAATATATCATCTCCCCAACCTTTTTATGTAGTTCAATCTGGTCTATGGGATGAATATCCCTTTCCAACACTTCAAAATCCACCTTCTTGAAATCTGATGCTGCTTTGGGTTGCTGAGTTGTAGGCTTGATAAAGGTAATCTGTAGCTTTCCCTCTTTAATGTCAAAGGCCGACATTAGCCTTGTTTGATTGGTGGGGGTCAGTTTCAGGTACTGGGCATAAGTTTGGGCCTTAAGCCTCTCATTTCTTGCTTTGATTTCCTTGTACCTTTCCTTGCTATCTTGGCCTTTGTCAACAGGCATTCTAAAGGAAGACACTTCAACACTAAGTTGCTTTTCCAACATCTGAGTTTGTGATGTGGAACGCTCTTGCATGCCTTCAGATGGGGTGATAGGTCTACTTTTGTTTCCTTCTGTACTTGTGACCTCTAATGACTCTTCTGTGTATTCTTGTTCAGACACAGGATTCATATTCTGCCTTTTTGTTTGGCTAGTTTCTGCATGAGTTTGTGAGGTTGCTCTAGCTGATGTTGTGGCCTCCTCCCTATTTCGTTTTAGGTTTTTCTCCTCATTTAGAGGAGTTTGCAAAACTAGAGGGGTACTCATGGTTGTCTCTGGTTGGTCTGATTTCTCTGACATCTGTAGGAAAGAACCCTCATCAAGTTGGTTTTCCATATCAATGAGAGAATTCTCTATGTCTACTCTGGTGCTGTCTTGGTCCACTAGGGTTCCTTCCACCCATTCTGATTGGTTGGCATAGGCTTCTATTTCAGGTATGGGATGGTGAATGAAAGGTCCTAGCTTGACCTTTTGTCTCTTCTTTGTGATGAATTCCAAAGGGTCATATCTCCAAACAAAACTTCTTTGGAACTTCATGGTCTGCAATATTAAATTTGCTTCTTTGCCTGCCTCCCTAGAGTTTCATATGAAGGGGCCAGGTTGGTCTTTTATTTTGAAATTGGCCTTATTCTTGGCATTGACAAAGTTTATCTCATCTGCATTGATAATTTGTTTGTAGTATTCTAATGTAAACAACCTCATTGGGAGGTATCTTGGTAGTTTGTATGGTGCAAACATGCAACCATAAGTTCTAATTTTGGTGTGGTTTTGGTACAAGTACCAATCATGCACTTTGATCTTATTGGACAGTTCAATAACTGTCTTTATTTTTGGACTGGTTCTAGGAGGAGGGCGTCTAGTCAACATTGTCATGACTGGGTGTATAAATAAATCAATGAAATTAGAATAAGAGTATGGGGACCGATATTGGTGGATTAATGGGGTCGAAAAAATGACTGACCGGGGTTGACCCTTGGTGTCCAGCTTCTGAAGGGTGAATGGGAACTTATTTGACTGATAATACAGGAATAGATGGTATAAAACAGAGGAGTATTTGAAAACTATTTCATTGTTCATTCTAAGAAATTGTTCATGCATCCTATCAGCTATAAATTGGGCATAGTCATAAATGATAGCAGGAGGTTGTCCTAGAGTGTAGATGGACATGAAGGCAAGGATGATTTTATCAATGAACTCACTGGTGGTGTAACCCAAAACACAAGATATCACGGCTACAACGTTTTGGCCCCATGGGGAGAAAATAGTAGCTACATATGGAGGAGGATTTTTAGGGATGTGTTTTTCCTCTCTGATGAAGGTTTTGAACAATTGGACCAACTTTGCAATACTAAGCTTGAGAAATTGGTCCAATAGGTCTCCAATTGAGAGGGGAGTTAGGTTTTTCCCTAGTTGGAGCTGTAGCATTTCCTTAATGGACTTAGCAGTGACGGTGAAAAGTAGGGTTTGGTTTGGGGACATGACTACTCTCTGACTAGGAATGTAATTGGCATGACAGTACTGGAAGATCTTTGGGAAAATGTGGAGTTGGGGGAAATGGTATTTGGGTAAATTTGACTCCCAAAGATCAATCTCATCAGCATGGTTGAGGTATTTATCCCTACATTGGAAACGTATTTTGAGGAGGGGTTCTTGGGCAGTCGTATCTTTTATTTGGAAATCTTTATCAGCTAAAGAAAGGTGGTCCAGGTCTAAATGAGGTGTAGAGATGGGCCTCACATCCATCGCAATTGGGGAAACCATACTCAATTCTTGAGGATTTGAGTGTGGGGGGTAATTTGGAGTTCTTAGGGCAACAACATTTTTGTAGATGGTTTATGGTTTAAAGTGTAAAAATCCAAAATAAATTTGATATTTTTCACTTAATTTACAGTGTTATTAGGGAAAATTTATTAGAATTGGACAATTGAGTGGGTTTTCCATGGTTAAATACCTAGAATTGGACGAAATTGGTTGTAACAGGTAGTTGACGGAGGATGCAGAGGTTTGTACAGTTCTGGTATGGACTGGTGAATGTGCCAGACTGTCTGCAGCGTCTGTGGAGCAATGGCGGAGGTCTATAAGCAATTTTGGTGTTTGCAAGGGTCGCGACGGTTTTTCTAAATTCTCATTGACAATTGTGCGAAAAGAGTGAAAAGAGGGGTAGATGGGATTTTATAAGAAATACGTTATATTTTGGCGGGTTTATTAGTTTATGGATGGTGGCGGTTTTAGGAAAAAGGGGGAAGTGATTTTAGGAGGGCTGTTGCACAGCTTTTTTGGTGCGGGCGGTATTTGGGAGAGGCCCCCTGATTCCACTCATTGATTGACACGTAGTGTCGAGGGCCAGGGAAAAACCACCTTATCGGGCAGATAAAGCGTGGATATCGAGTCAGCCCGATATGGATGAGAGCCATTGGATGAGGGGGAGGGAGATTGTACGGGAGTCGGGTGATGAAGCTACGTGGTGATTTATGCAAAGAGTTTTCAGAGGGGCCCATGGGTCTAATCACTAGCGGTGTGAGATTATTTTAACACTTAATCTCATTGGGGCGGTTTATTGCGGGATTAAGGACTAAGGGCGGGGTTGTTAATATATTTTGTGGGATATGGGGTAGTAATATAGTTTATAAATAAACTAAGGGGTGGGGTTAATTCATACAAAGGAGTTAAGTATATACGGGATAGTGGGTTTTTCGGGGATTTTTATATATTTAGTTAAAAATTTAATATGAGGTGAAATGAGCGGGGGGGGTTTACTTAGGTATATGGAATGCTATGCACTTCCTATACATTTAGTACTTAGGATAAATATTATTTAGTGGGTTTTTTGCATAGAACTTTGTTTGTCATGGGGTTTTCCAAGGCAAAAAGGACTTAGCCTTAGGAAAGGGGTTTTTGTGAGGGGGATGAATGAATTGTAAGGGATTTTAACACCTTTGTTCTTAAGTCATCAAGCCGAGGGTCTGGTCCCTCCAGAATTCAGAGAAATTCTCTGAGCCTCTTTGACTTAAAGAGCTAAAGGTACTAATATTTTTATTAGGAAAGGGAAGTTAATGAGTGTTGTAGGGGTTAAAATGAGTGATGGGGACGTTAAGTAAATCACATGGTGAACCACTTCCTTTGCTTTATGTATCACTTATGCATATTTAAAATATGCATTTGGAACAATGACATAAGGTGATTTTTATGTTATCACAAGACATTTTTGCAACCCTTCTACTACTTACCCATCTACTTATCCTACAATTTTTCCTTCACTTTATTCGGGTACCTTTAGGCTAGAAAACCCTTACCAATATTTTTCTTTTCTTTGCATAGAAAATTATCTAAATCTAACCTTATATCAACCAAGGGCTTAGATTAAACAGATGAGCTCCTTTTATTTACTCTACCTATCTAATTATCTGCCAAGATTACACTATTTGGTCAGATTTTATTCTCTAGCTATAAATAAAAATTGAAAACATTAAATAGCCAAGTTTAAACATTTTGACTATCATGGATTGTGGCATGAATTACAAGTTGCACACAATCATTTATTATGCATAAAAAGTAAATAGTAGTGGCATTTTGACTTGCTCACTTTCATGGTATCTTTTTTGTTTTTTAGGGTTCATATATTTTCATCTTTTGACCTTTTCATTATTTTTGTCCTTTGATTATTCTTTAATGACATACCCTCCTTACATTTTTTAATTTTTGAATATGGAAAACATTTGTAGAAAGCAAAGGTATGTATAATATTACAAGGCTTAACCTCAATCATTCAAAATTATGACTCTTATTGGTATAGGAACCTAATAGGGAGGCTGAATGACTAATGGAACTATGCAATGCATAGTCCAGTCTGCCCTGCTAAGGAATGCAACTACACAATGCACAATTTCAGTCAGCAATGACATGTAACCAACAAACTGCATTTTGCAGTTTCTAGGGCTTGCAGGACACTGCTTCCAAGAATTGTGCAATGCAAGCCTGAAGGTTAGTGTTGGGCTAGACTTGCACAGTTTCTAGAGGGAAGGCAAAGCCTTCACTTTTGGAAATGCACAATGCTAGCCGGGCAAGGCATCCTCCGGGCCAAGGTAGCCTAGACCAGCTGATGGGTGACAAAAAACATGAGAAGTCTGAATGCATGATGAAATGAGTGAAAATAAGAGTGAATGATCATACATGCAAACAACAAGTGCAGAATTCACGAAGTGGGAAAGAATGCATGTGTGTGAAGTGAGTTGCTGTAATGACAACTGTTCATGCAAAAATAGTGTCATGCATGTGACAGTAGTGAGTTGCGAATGAAAAATAAAAACGACAGAAAGTGCTCACTGAAATCAAGTAGACAACACTCACATGAGGCAAAACACAAAAAGTGACGAAAACACAGTGTGATACATTAAAATAGGGCTTACCCCGAAAGAGTTGAGTTGAATATGCTGGTGACTCCGAGATGCAATGTGGGATGTCAGAGCCGCAAGGTTGATGTGAGGAATGAGCTCTGTAGTGTCTGGTTGATGATTTTTGATAAAATTGAGGTTGTGACACATATGGCATAAATCTAGGAAAAGCGACACTTGGCAAGAGGTTTCTAAAATGATCCTTGCATGTAACCTCTAGCTGCTAAAAATAGGTCTCTGAATCAAGGGATGCCTTTGCATGCTCCCTTGGGAGAAGTAGTCCATGCATGAAAATTAGTTTTTCTCGGTCCCAAAGGGAAGCGGCCAACCTGAAGGCACATGCATCAGTCTGCGAGCCTAGGATGAAAATCTGCATAGTTTCTAAGCTGAGCACAGATGGTTCTCCCATAGCGATTGCATAATTTATGAGAGGAACAAGTGACTATCTCCCAGGATTGTGCAATTTCTAGACTGAGCAGGTGTCCTGGGTTAGACCTTGAAATTTTCTCAAGGAAGCCTTTCTCATTGTATCTCGCGATTTCTAAGCTGAGCAACTGTCCAGGGTCAGACCTCGCAATTTTCTCAAGGAAGCCTATCTATATGTATCTCACAATTTCTGAGCTTACCAGCTGTCTTGGATCAGACCTTGCACTTTTCTCAAGGAATCTTGTCTAACTGTATTGTGAAATTTCTAAGCCGAGAAGGCTTCTTGGCTAGATTCTCACAATTTTTGCTAGTTGTTGGGCTAGCTATCCTAGAGGGATTTTGCAATTTCTTGGAGCAGAAGGTGATTTTTGCCCAGAATTGTGCAATTTCTACGCTAAACAGCTGTCCTAGGATGAATTGTGCAACTTTTGAGAAGATGATTCTCAAGAAGAATTACACAATTCTGGATCCTAGTTGGGTGTCCAACTGTGTTTGCACACTTTCTGGAGGGAAGGCTGGTTCCCATCCAGAATTACGCAATCCTAAAGGGAGCTTCTCAACTAGCAACTGACACTAATTTCAGAGCACACTTGTGAAGGGGGTAGAATAAACTTGCACGCATAGGCTGACAAAACTCTATGAAACAACTAAAGCCGATGTGCTTGATAGTGAAAGATAGGCTATTGAGGATGGTCAGTAGGAGGCTCCAAAATGAAGCTAAGGCAGAATTTTGGAGGGTGGTTGTAGCCGCTACAACACTTGGCGACACAATGGTAGAACTTGAGCTCTCTGAATGGACCTTGTTCATGAAAAGCAAGTCGAACACCTCCGAAATTATTGTTCAGTTCTCTGGTCATCTTGTTTCCACACTTGCTTAATTGTAAGATGTAGCATCTGCCAAGCCCTTGGTCAGTAGACACACATTCCAAGCTAATCAAAACATTTTTTTTGATTGGGGATGAGGGTTATATTGGTGCACAAGCAGTATAGTCATCAGATTTTTAGTTACATCTCTGGTAATGCTCCGCTGCCAGTGGGCCTTCACAGTATCACGGTGGAGTCATGCACGAACACAAGCATCGCTCCGTTGCTAGCAAGCATGGTTAGTACGCTGACAGATTTACTTACATCACTTCTCTCTGTAGGAATCCTTTCTCTTCTTTCACTTTATTAATTTTTCATTTTTTCGAAATTTTTCACTTTTTCACTTTTTCATTTCTCATTTCCATAACTTTGCATAGAACTTATCCACTTTAGAGGCGGAAGAGGGATCCCAACTTATTGAGAGTAGAAGAGGTTGTTCCTTCAGATAAGTAGTTTATATATAACTCTGACATGCTTGTTAAGGTTTTCCCCCTCACATTACTCTACTTGGATGAGCTGACAAGGATTAACCCAAAAACAACCGACTAGTGTAGGTGATACTAGTTAGCGTGAAAGCATTGTGTTTTCACCAAGGTTCACTTCAAACAATACATATTTTCCATTGGTTTATCATGGACTGAAGATAACAAGTTCTTACATAAGAGAGCGGACAACAGATAACCAAATGTCGATAGTTGTAAAAGTCCTCTTGTGTTTTACCCAACTTGTTTCAAGAGTCACACACAGTCCATGCGAAACTAACCTACGGACAATAACAAGAAAACAAACCAAAAAGAAAAGAAACAGGCAGAAGAAAACGTGAAAGAAAAGTGAGTAAGCAAACAAACAAGCAAGAAAACAAACACATAAAGCAACAAGCAAACATGCATGCAAGAAAAAATATCAAAAATCAAAGACTACTCATACTCCTAAGCTAGCAGTGCATGGGTCGTCTCACGTGAAGTGATATTTCCAATGCAGCCAACAACGCATTGGTTGGCCCATTTCAGTGAAGGCATGGTTCATGAACAACACAGTTGTGCGAACCAGTAGATGTGAAAGATACAACAATGAAGACAGACAAACTACAAGCTTAAATGCGTCCATAGAACAAAAACAAGTGAAAGTGCATGACATGCAGTCCGTGGACATACCATGATGTTGTGTAACACTATGTGCAAATGTTAAGAACCAAGATACTCTTGACTGTGACATGCAAGCACACGTGAGGAAGCTAGACCACTTATGTTGTGCAAGTGTGCTTTCTGAGTAAGATTCCTCCAATGCATGAGCAATGGGATCGTGTAGTTTGAGTGGAGGAAGTGAAATCTAAGTGTTGGATTGTTCTTCTGTGCATACAGATGAGTGATGAGGAGCCTCAGGTGTTTGAACCTTTTCCTGATCGGAAGTGAGACCAACCTCATGATGGCAAGGGCCTGGCATAACCATCAGCTCAAGCTAAAGTGCCTCGACAGTCTGTAGGATTTCGACTTCGTTGTCAGATGCATCATCACTAGTGGCTTAGAAGGATTAAAAGTGAGTGAATCAACATCGTGATCAGATGATGAGGTAAAGAGATCAAGACAACGAAGATCAGAAAATCTAGGATGTTGGTCAGCATCCTCATGATTCGATGAATCTCACAGAGGGGTATATAAGAAGCAATAATGTTCATCCTTTGCATTTCCAGAAAATATAGATGAAAAATCAAGTGGATGTTCAAAGAATGATTGGTCCTCTCTGTTCTCGAAGATAGACTAACATCTGGTCTGTCCTGCGAATATCAACAATGAGTGCATCCATGGACAGAGATACACATGAAAAATTAGGGATGGAAGGATTACCAAGCATTTCAGGAACAAATGGAGGAGGTTCAGATAGACAGGTATGGTCCTTTGCTACTGGTGAATGTTCAAGCTCTCAGTCATAATCTTCATCAATGCCAGCACATGTTGGTTGTGCAACACCAACTCCGTCGATAGATCAATCCTCGTTCAAAACAAGTGTAAAGTCCGAAATGGAAGAATACAAGACAGTCTCATCCAGAGGATGATTAAAATACAAGGACAGAGGTTGAGGTACAAAATACATGTCATAACCCAATGGATTCACAACCAAGCTTGCGCAAAAATCCGAAGGAGCTATGTTGAGAGGATGTGAAAGTACAATAGATGTGTGTGCATGCTCTCCCACACCACTCTGCGATGGTGGAGCTGTTTGATGAGGCGAAAATGGACAATACCTTGTGACAGTGATCGTGTCTATCCGTGATTGCATAGCTCCATCACCGAAGTATCCTAAGTAGGCTTTGAGCTTGAAATTCTTCTTGGGATTGACAGATTTGATAATGCGATATTCAAATCTATCCATGAGATGCTGAAATTTATTCTGACTTTTCGGGGCTTCAAACATTAATAGATGGAAGTGCTTTGAAAACTCCATAGTTGGTTTGGGCGGGGCCTTCTGTTGTTTTAACATTTTTTTATCAAGTACTTTAGGATCAAAACAATGGAAAATAGATTCGATTAGATTGTTAAACTGCTTGAATGAGTGCATGAAGTTATGAGGTAGTGTGTCGCACCATTGCAATGGGTGGTCACAAAGTGTGTGTGTGAGTAGTGAATAGAACTATGTTTCAATAAAATCTTCCATGCCCTCCATGAGCACATGGAATTCATCTAAGTGCTCAGGCCAGGCCACTTTGCCTTCACCATCATACGTGATTTGTGAAAAGTGATCCCAGAACTCCCTCTTGACATGAAAGATATGTCCATTGTATAGACATTTCAGAGGGTGAACTGTAACAAACTCCATGATATATGTGCGAAGACTCAAAACTGATGATGAGGGCTTAGCTTGTCATTTGACCCTCCTTCTAGTGCTAGAAATGTTGATGGTGCTGGACCCACTAACATGTCAGGGAATCTCCCCGGTAAGAAGTCCTAATTATACCTCAGATCATTTGGTGTAGGAGTCTCAGCAATGGGTCATACGATATCGCCTTGACTACAGTTTCGCATAGAGGCAAGTAAGATATCCCTGTTGGTAGCAAGGGTATGACCTATGCAGCAAGTCAAGGAAGGTGCATGAGTGGTTCTAACACATGAAGGGTGAGGTGAGTGAACCCCTTGGAAACCTGTGATAGCACACAATTAAGAAGGGAACACGTGAGAAAAGATGCATCACAACATGGAAGTTGAGTTAAGTAGAAATCCAAAGTGATGGTTAAACCAACAACACATTTCAGTAAGATTCCTGCATACATATACAAAAAATAGGTACACATGCATGCCTAAGAAAATAGATACATATCTCATTTAGAGTAAATAGAGAGCTGAAGTACAATATGACATATACATGAAACGTGTTGGATCTATTATAATAAGAAGTGTAAGTTCTAGTCATACAATACAACCATGACCAACCACTAGTTTCGACAGTGGAATGTTACCGTCACTTTCACCTGCTCCTCCAAAGAGATATAATAGCTCTGCGCAGTGGAGAAGCCAGGGCTCCTTACAATACTATCCAAGATTTCTCTAAGATACTCCTATTGGAATCTTGGCTGACAAAAAGGCCATACAATGAGTTATGACGTACTATTTATAGCAAAGGTTGGGGTGACCCTTGACATTCCCCATTGTGACCATTCATCTGTCCTCATCACTCTTCAACTACTCTATTATTGTTGCATTCAACTATTGACACTTGAACTTCCACTTGACAAGATGTTATATATAATCTGCACATCTATCCATGTGAGACAAAATGACTTGAGCAATCCATGAAAGGCATCACTAACACTGGGACTGTTGTGGTGAGACTAACTCTTTGACATCCTTGTGATGGTTGATGGTGGCGAACTGATGCCAATCTTGGTCATCTGTGATGGTGTACATACACTCAATGGTAACATCGTGTTGAAAGTGAACTCTTGGCTTCATTGCATATGGGTACACTAATATAGCTCCTTCGTCCAACTAATCTGATAGCATGCACATGGCCATCCTGGGTGCAACCAGATCGGCATCATGTTGTTGCATAGTCGTTGCACTGATATCCAAGCATGTGTTGGTGGTCGTGCAGATAAACTTGTCGGATACATGTTCAGCTCGAGTTGGACTTGCTTCTTGTCTTCACCTCGGTGAGTGTGCCAAATGGGTGGGATCGCATGTGCGCTCACAATGACATTCATGCTATTGAATTTCCTTGCATGTGATCAATAGGACTTCTCACCTTGTCTGCTCCATGCCAGCTACTGGGATGGATCTATAACTTGCACGGGCATAGTTTCATCAGTCTGTATATGTTGCTCCCCCTGCTATACATGTTCTTGTTGCAACTCATTCTCTCAGCTGTGCAGCTTGTGTTCTTCCTTGAGTTATCGCTTCAGCACATTCAACTTATTAGGATATTCTGACACATAGGAAATAGTTGAGTATAACTTGGTCTAGTGTAGAGTTAGGTAAGGTGTGTTTCTCTACTATGTACTTTTCTAACTTACAATCTGATGGTCATGATATGTAGTGATCTAATGGTTCATTCTCTCCTTGGTATTACCGACACTTGATTTTTGGCTTAACACCTGATTAGTCCATGATTTCTGTTTAAAGAGCATGGAGGGTCATTTGTAGGGTAACTGTTCATGAGAGAAGCTTATGTAAATTTTCATTCTTTTATTAATAAATTGCCTGAAGTGGCTACATTGGCTCCAGCCGTGGACTGTTTCCCTCTTTGAGGGTTCTAACCACGTCAAGAATACTGGTGTATTTATCTGTGATCTGTGTGTGAGCGGTGTCCTTTGGTGTTCTATCTAAGGAACTTACCCCTGGAAATTCCTACACGGTATCAGAGCTATTTGAGGGCCGCATCCGTTGGTGATCTAACTCTGAAGCCAGTAGAACTGCATCCGACTGTTGTTTCCTAGATCTATTGTTTCTGACTACTTTCGGGCTAAGAGGATTTCTCTATTATGTTAGGAGCATCTATTCCAGTGAGGAACCCCTTTCGTTTGACGCAAAAAGGTTTTCGGTAGCCCTAGCTACGTCATTTTTAATATCTAGAGGTATACAATATTTATTTGCATTTTTTAGTTATTTTCTCTCTATTTATTTCGATTTATTTAGCTCTATGTTTTTATTACCAGATCTATACCTTTCATTTCTACGTATGCTCTTTGCCCCGTGACTCTATGCGATCTGGGAAAATCAAAAACAAAAAGGAAGGATTTTTCTCATGCGTATGCTCTTTTACGCCGTTCCTTAGTGTGATCTCGGAAAATAAAAAATATTGAGGAAAATATTTAGTTTCTAGCTAAAGCTAACTTCAAGCCGTAATGTTTGTTTTTTTTGTACGTCCATGTTGGGTTTTGTGTTTTTGTTTTGTAGGAAAAAAAGAGCTTTGTCAAGTAAGCAAACACCCCAAAGCTTCAGTGACTAAAAAAAAAAAAAAACAAACCCTTCCACTTTTCCAAAAATTACTAACCTTTTAAACTAACTCACTTGGTCCAAAGTTACTTTATAAGAATAGAGGTCTTGGGTTCAAGTCTTTCTTTTTGTTGAGTTACCTTTTATGTTTTAAAGTTACTTTATGTAGAAGTGTTTTCACCCATTATAAAAAGTGAGTCACTTATAATTCTAAAGTCTCTTTATCTTTTATTTAAGTTACAATTTAGTGGGTAGCTCATAAAGTACCATTGTAAAAGTGACTTTCACTTATTTATAAAAGTGACTCACATTTTTTTTTAAAGTGAGCTAATTAGACTTATGTTTGGAGAGGGGGGCGATGGGGGGGGGAGGGGGAGATTTTTTTAAATATAAAATTATCATTCATTTCCGCACATTCACGCACTTCTTCGGCATCTTCAACAACTTTTCTTCAAAAAGCCATAATTTCTTCATCCGGAAGCCATTTTTCAGAGCCGTTTTTTTTAATCAGCCTAATTTTTTGAGGTCTTTCCATTGGAACACTTAGTTTCAACATCTACAACTTCAGTTTCTGTTAAAATGGAAATTCCATGCCAAGTTATTCTTGACAACACCAACTACTTCCATTGGTGGTCCTACATTGTGGATTTACTTAGAAGTAAAGTTCTTTACAAAATAGCCTCAGGCCAAGAAACCAAATCTCAAGATGAAGATAAGGCAGGCAAATGGGAAAATAGGAAAGATCAAGCACGTGGGTTGATAGGGATGTCTGTTTCTCTAGGACTTAGATTCCATATTGCAGAACTTGATTCTCCTAATGAAGCAATGAAACAGCTCACTAAAGTTTTTGGAATTAAAAATGAAATTAGAGCCCATCAACTCGAAAATGAGTTGCTTACATTGGACCCCAATAATTTTTCTTCCATTGAATATTTTCTTTCCAACTTCAAGACCCTTAGACTTCTCTTGGAAGGTGTCAAGGTTAAGAAAGAAGATGATAGCCTTATCTATTCCATTTTTACTATGTTGGGACCAGCATACTCTGTGTTTGTCTCCACCTTCCATTCTACTAGAGAAGCCTTTATTTCTCAAGGAAAAGACTACAAGTCCCCATCTTTTGATGCCTTTTGTGATTCTTTAATAAGAGAACAAGAAAAGCTCTTATATCTTGGTCTTCTTAATCTTGGATACTCTTCTAAGAAATCCTTAGCCGCCTAGCAGCAACCAAATTCAAAGAATCCTAAGAAGCAGTATTCTCAAAAGAATGGTCCTAAACCAAACAAGGGTCCTAAGCAATTTCAATCTCAAAATGAAAAATCATTACAACAAAATGATAAGGCAAATAAAAACAAAGGGAAGAAGACTGATAGACATTGCCACTTTTGTAATCAAGATGCCCACTTAGAATCCAAATGATTTAAAAAGATAGAAGCCTTGGAAGCAGCAATGAAGAAGCATAACATCCATTTGGAGCACTCTTCTACTTCAACTTCATCTTCAGGAATAGCACTTTCTGCATGTGGTTGTCAAGCATCTCGGTCTGGTTATGCACTAAATGTATCTTCTTCTTCTCTTTCTCATGAGTGGCTCATTGATTCTGCAACTTCTTATCACATGGCGAAAAACAAAGCCATGTTTTCTTCTTTAAATGATTCTAACACCAAAAATATATATGTTGGTGATGATAGATCTCTTAGTGTTGTATGGACTGGAACTATTCATCGAGACAATGGTCAATTTAATGATGTATTATGTGTTCCAAGTTTATCCCGCAACCTTTTATTTGTATATCAGATAACTCTTTCAGGTGAAGGTAAAATCGTTGAATTTCCACCTCACGATGTTGTAATTAAGGACCTAAGGGATCCTAGATAGATTTTAGCTACTAGCATTGTTGATGATTCTACAAGATTGTATAAGTTTAACAACTTTGGGTCATCAAATCTTCCCTCAGTATTTGTTGCTCATAAGGATGAAGTGAGCAAACTTTGGCATGAGTGATTTGGTCACTTAAACTATCGCTCCCTTCAGAATCTATGTAAAGAAAATATGGTGACAGGTCTTCCAATGGTATCTTGTAGAGATGGTGTTTGTTTTGGATGTGTACTCGAAAAACATCATCAAGATAGTTTTGAAAAGCGTGCCTCTTGGCACGCCTCAGCCCCTTTACAACTTGTGCATAGTGATTTATGTGGTCCGCTTCCAGTTGTTTCATTTTCTGGCTACAAGTATTTCTTAAATTTCATTGATGATTTCTCTAGACACACTTGGGTATACTTCTTAAAACTCAAGGGTGAAGTATTTAACATGTTCTTGGCCTTTAAGGCCTTTGTTGAAAAACAATATGGACATCAAATTCTTAAGCTAAGATCTGATAATGGCAGAGAATATGTTAACAACTAATTCATCAACCTTTGCACTGAGAATGGAATTCAAATGCAACATACTGTTCCATATACTCCACAACAAAATGGTGTAGCTGAAAGGAAGAATCACGCCTTAAAGGAAATGGCTAATTGTATTCTTCAATCTAAAGGACTTAGTCTTAATTTTTGGGCAGAAGCAATTAACTATGCAAATTACATAGTAAATCGCACTCCTACTAAGGTTTTAAAGAATCTCACTCCGGAAGAAGCATGGAACTCAATTAAACCAGATGTAAGTCACTTTCGCATTTTTGGAAGTGAAGCATGGGCCCATATTCCAGATGAGAAAAATAAAGCTTTAGAACCTAAGAGTGAAAATGTATTTTTGTTGGATATTCTGAAGATGTCAAAGGATATAGACTTATTCCACTTAACTCCAAAAATTTTATCATTAGAAGAGATGTAAAGTTTGTTGAAAATATATCGGCCTACGAGCCTAGTTCGGCGGATGTGCCACCTCTCTCTATCCCTTCTACTTCTAAGAATATTTCTTCTTTAGATGATGATAGCGAGGATGAAAATCCTCCCCCACCTTCTCAGGATCCTCCCCCTACTCCTCAGCCTCCAAAATGGGTCTGTGCTACTCGGGATGCAACAGGTGCTCTTGCCGGTGATCCTACAGATCAACGATGTACATGTACTCAGTTTGATAGAGCCTCTTCTTTACGAGCTTAAGCTTCAGTGAATTATGATCTTGACACCTTTGCAGAATCTTCAGGCCAACCAAATTGGGATGAAGCTATGAATGAAGAATATCGTTCATTATTGGAAAATGATACATGGGATCTTGTTCCTCTTCCAAAGGGACAAAAACTTGTTAGATGCAAATGGGTTTATAGAACCAAATATGGACCAGATGGAAAAGTTGATAAACATAAAGCTCATCTTGTTGCTAAGGGTTCTTCACAAGTTGAAAGCATTGACTATACTGAAACCTTATCCCTTGTTTCCAAAATTAACTCTATCCGCCTTGTTCTTTCCCTTGCTGCCTCTTTCAAATGGGAAGTCCATCAGATGGATGTTAAATCTTCCTTCTTGCATGGGGACTTGCATGAAGAAATCTATATGGAACAACTTAATGGCTTTATACAAACAGACTCTAGTCTTGTATGTCAGCTTAAGAAATCCCTTTATGGTCTCAAGCAAGCCCCTCGGGCTTGGTATGCCAAAATGGATAGCTTTCTTTTAGAAACTGGCTTTTCTAGGTGTCATTCTAACAATACTGTCTACACCAAGAAAGTTGGCAAGTCTCTTATCATTCTTGTTCTTTATGTTGATGATCTTATCCTTACTGGTAGTGATCCCCACCTTATAAACCATATGAAGTCCAGCCTTAAAAAGATGTTTGAAATTACAGACTTAGGGCACTCGCATTATTTTCTTGGTCTTCAAGTCTTGCAATCCAAGGAAGGTATTTTCCTTTCCCAGCCCAAGTATGCCTATGATCTTCTACGCCATTTTCACATGGAATACTATAAGCCAGCCCCTTCTCCCTTTCAATTTGGAGCCAAACTTCCATTCGCTTGTAGTTCCCCTGAAATTGATGCTACCTTATACCGTCAACTTGTAGGAAAACTTTTGTGTCTGACCCATACTCATCCTGACCTTTCCTTTGTTGTTGTCCTTATTGCTCAGTTTATGAAAAACCGGCATGAAAGTCATTGGAAAGCAACTAAAATAATACTTTGTCATGTTTGAGGTACAGTTCAGTTTGGGATTCATTATAGTGCAGAAGCACCTCCTCTATTGGTTGGTTTCACTGATTCCGATTGGGTTGGTGACGATGATGATCAGAAGTCTACTGCAGATTATGTGTTCACTCTTGGTTCAGGGCCTATTACATGGGCTTGCAAGAAACAAACTACCATTTCTCTTTCTTTAGCAGAAGCAGAGTATCGTGGTGTCGTAGAATCTAGTAAGGAAGCCTTGTGGCTTCATCAGATCCTGTCATAATTTGGCTTTCAACAACAGCATCCGACTACACTTTGGTGTGATAATCAAAGTTCCATTCAACTATGAAAAGATCTAGTCCAACATCAGTGTAGAAAACACATTGATTTCGCATGCACTTCATTAGAAAGCTCATTCATGACCATGTTCTTGAAGTGCAATATTGTTCAATAGATGATCAAGTTGCAGATGTTAGCCTCCTATTGCAATAGGTTTCATATTTCATGATTGACTATTTTACATGCCAAATATGTCATCTTTTCATGCTGCAAGGTTCCATATTTCCAAGAAGTTCCATTTTGAAGAATCATAACATTTTTGAAGAGTTTTACAGATAAGGGAAAGCCAAACAGCTTAATCTTGGCTTCCCTAGGTTTAAATTGCTTGTTTTAGAAGATAGAGAATGAATATCTGTCCAAACAGCTTAAGCTTTGCAGATCAGTGGCTAGGTAGAGAAATGAAGGAGCCCAACTGCTTAATCTGGGCCCTTGGAAGAGATAAGGGTCGATTTTAGGTAGGAGGGCAGTTAAAAGAAAAGAAGACAATTAGGGTCTGCAAGTCTAAGTGCATCCATGCAAAAAGAAGAAAAAATGCTAGGTAAGTAGGCTGGGTAAGTAGTTTTGTGGTTGCAGAATTAAGCTGTGTGATCCATTTCATGTTTTCAAGTGTTATATCTATTCAGATCACAATTATGAGGCAGTTTTTCATTTGGAGGAGGTCAAGCGAGGCATGTCTAACTCCCCCTTCTTCTTCTTCTCCAAATCATTCACTAACCTCCCCAAAGAGGTCAAGATCTGCTTGATATCTCTTAAGTTTCATCATTTGTCATATCATTGGCCTAAGTAAAGGTTTGCTTTGCTTAGGAGTACTCTTATTTACTCTATAAGTCATTTTTCTCTTTTTAGCCTAAGATCTCTAAACTTAGTGCTTTCTTGTCATTTTCATATTAACTTCTAATTCTATTTATATAGCTCCCTAACCTATGTTCCTATCCCTATTGCTACAAAAAACTATATAAAAACCCAAAATAATACATATTCCAATCCCCTGGCACTATAGCCCTATAACATCAGTTTGGGGAAATGCTGAGTTCATTTGGGGCTTAGCATTAGCCTTTCACGTCCTAACCCTGGGATTAACTTAACATTTGGCTAAGTTAATAACCTCTTTTCTCACCGCTTTACCCATAAAATTTCATCATTTTTACCCTGCGCGCTCACATTTTCGGGTTTTGTTTAAATATTTTGATTAAACTCTACCCCCGACGCATATACCATAACCCACAAACCCAAAGGTTTGAGCCCCCGCCACATTAACAAATAATATAATATTCGGGCAGGTTCCGTATATTAGCCTGCAGCCAGCTCCATGCTCCGTAAGCCCTCTGATCCGCCCTCCCAGATCCAATGGCCCAGGTGGATTTCGGAGCCGCCTCGACGATTGACAGTTAGCCTTTGATAGGCTAGCGGTTTCATCACTGTACAAAAGACGCGTGTCTCCACACGATTGTATCGGAGCCCCTCTGACACTTACCACTCTCGTATAGAAGGCGGTCCAATGCAACCACAAACCGCCTTCTATCTCCCCGCCCCTGACGTCAGCGCCACGTTGCCGCTACGTCACCTCTGCATCAACCCCCCACTGCTACGTGCCACTGCCACCACATCTGTCTCCGTCCCTACCCCGCCACCGTGTCCTGTGCCACGTCGTCACCCTGCCGTACTGCCATGTCACCCTACCACGTCACCCTGCCGTACCAGGACCCACCACTGACGTCATGCTAACGTCATCACAAAAAAAGGCACGAAGGGCGAAAATCGCAGCAAAGGATGCTCGGAATGAGAAACTGAGGCAGTTTTTGATTTAGCGCTAATCACGCATCGCTAAGAAAAATTGCCCAAAATGGAAGGCTTCCTATTGCTCGGCTACCAGCAGGCCCGAAAATTCACAATTTGACAAGATTTCTTCATATATGTCCATATTCAATCTGCCAGCGCTGATAGCATTCTAGAGGCCACGAAAAGCATTTGCAGTAGTTATTTGTGCCATGAAAGGGTAGAAAAGGGGCGATTTGACAGTTTCAAGAGTATCAGAGGAAATATGAAGCCCAGATTAAATTAAAGAGTATCATTGAAGCGGCAAAGAGTATCAGATCAAAAATACCAAAGCAGGTGAACATTAAAGGCTTCCATCCAAATCAAAGAAGCAATAAAGGCCATTCAAAGCTCATCGGATCGGGATTAGTGCAGATTAAAGCCACCTAAAAGTAGTATAACTACCTTAGAGGTGCAGATAATAGACAAAGCATGGTTATTGCAGAAACACTATACCAAGCCACCAAGGACACCATATTAACTCATTTTGATACAACTTCCTCCAAGACAGCTCAAATAAATATCTTCTTGTATTAATTTGAGGACAATATTAGATTAAAGAACTCATTTCCCTCAGATCCGTTTTAGGTCTGTTGTAATAGATATTTTTGGATATTTTCTCTATATAAACCACCCTAATTCATTGTTTAAAGGGTTGGTTGGTTGATAATCCTTATTCGAGACTTGCACTATATACTTTGAGAGCTCTATAATCAAAGACTGCTGGAATGTTTTGGATGAAGAACTGACTGTTGTGTTATTTAATGGCCAAAGAGTGACTGTGGAATTCCCGTGCTACTACATGGCTCAATAAGTGGTATCCTATCTCTGTTTACAGTTTATATATGTTTACGCCATCATTGTGTTACCATCTAAATAGCAAGAAAGAAGAATAGCTTAGGTTTTGCTTGACTGCACCCTATGCTCAGTTCTTGTTATTTCTATATGTTTTCTTCAGAAATGGTTATGAATATGCATACTTAAATGATCATGTTTACCCTGTTTCTTTCACATATGACTGTTATTTAGGAATTCTTGACTGCTCCTAGACAAACTTTCATTCACCTTCCCTCTCTGTTAGCTAATGAAAGATTCTTAGTTGCCTTTCATCTCTGACCTTCATTCCATCTTTATTCTAGCCTGATATTGTTCTATGTGTAGCTATCCTGCTCTGTATTCCTCTTGTGACCAAGAAAATGCAACAGCAAGCCCTAATCCATGACTCCATGCCCAATGGTTTGAACTTCTCACTCTGTGCATCCCAACTCTTCTTGAAAACATCATCCTTCCCACCAAAATCAAAACAAAACCCATGTACAACATAACTAGCCTAAAATCAACCCAAAACAAAGTTAAATATTAAAGAGAGAGCCCTCTCTAACTGCAGGTAAGCTAGGACCTACAGCCGAAAGATTGGTTTGTGGTTACCTCGGCCGTATCCCTTAAGGAGCCAAGGGACAACCTGAGTGATAACAGCAGACATCCTTACAAAGGCTCTCACAAAGGCGAAGTTTACTAAACTTCGATTTATGGTTGGATTTCAGGGAGTTGCCACTAAGGGGGGATAGGCTCTAATGCCTCCTTCCTTCTCCTATTGTGTCATATTTGTACATCCTTCAATCCTATCCCAAGTTGTTCTTAAGGGAGGATGTTAGGATATTCTGACACATAGGAAATAGTTAAGTATAACTTGGTTTAGTGTAGAGTTAGGTAAAGTGTGTTTCTTTACTATGTGATTTTGTAACTTACAATCTGATGGTCACGATATGTAGTGATTCGAAGGTTCATTCTCTCCTCGGTATTATTGACACTTGATCTATGGCTTAACACCCGATTGGTCCATGATCTCTATTTAAAGAGCATGGAGCGTCACTTGTAAGGTAACCATTCATGAGAGAAGCTTATGTAAATTTTCATTCTTTTATTAATAAATTTTCTAAAGTGGCCACGTTGGCTCAGGCCATGGACTCTTTCCCTCTTTTAGGGTTTTAACCATGCCAATAATATTGGTGTATTGATGTGTGATCTATTTGTGATTGGTGTCCTTTGGTGTTCTATCTGAGGAACCTACCCTGTAAATTCCTACACAACTCCTTCTTTGTTTCTCTCTCTGCCTTCACGAAATATTCATGTCGTGTTGTCACCTCAAAGCCTTAGTCTCCAAATTTGCTTTCATCACCAGTGGATCTTCTTGAGCTTACAACTTTGTTCCACCTCCATGTTGTCAGCAACCTTTCTCTTGCATTCGTTGCGTGAAGATCTACGGCCTTCTGTTGCTGCTGATGGTGCTACTCATTGTGACACTATTTCCACTTCATCTTGATATCCTTGTCCATGAACAACTTGATGTCTTCAAAGATAGGCAAATTCATAGACACTTGATCGACTGCATCCCCGACTATACTATGAATGGTGTCTTCGACTCTGCACTCCTGAAAGCCATTGTACCTATGTCGCAGAGAGGTAGATGAACACATGTGATACCTAGAGACATAGCAACACTCATGAAACACAATCTATCAATTGAAAACCAAAACAAACTAGAGCACTGACATGCAATGTACCTATGTGACTATTTGTGAAGATTGCATAATTTTCACCAGGAGGCTAGGAGACTGACTGGAAAAACTATGCAAGGCATATTTTGGGCTGTCGGGAGGTTGACTGACTGTTGGAACTATGCAATGAATAGTCCAGCCTGGCCTATTGAGGACTTAATCTGTGCAATGCACAATTTCAGTCAGCAGTGACATGCAACCAAAAAACTGCATTACGCAGTTTGTTGGGCCAATAGTACACTCCCTCCAAGAATTGCACAATGCAAGCTTGGAGGTCAATGGTAGGCTAGACTTGCACAATGTCTGGAGGGAAGGTAGAGCCTTCACTTTTGGAAATGCACAACTCTAGCCGAGCAAGACACAGTGTGGGCCAAGGCAGTGTAGACCGACCGACGAGTGATTGAAAACATGAGAAGTATGAATGCATGATGAGATGAGTCAAAACAAGAGTGAATGATCATACATGCAAACAAAAAGTGTGAGATTTAGGAAACGAGAGAGCATGCATGTGTGTGAAGTGAGTTGCCGTAACAATGACCGTTCGTGAAAAATAGTGTCATGCATGTGACAGTAGTGAGATACGAATGAAAACTGAAACGGTGCTTCTACAATCTAACATACATCAAAATGATAGCAAGTGCTCACTAAAATCAAGGAGACAACACTCATACGAAGTGAAAAACAAAAAACAACAAAAACGTAACGTGAGACATGAAAAGCGAGCTTACCCTAAAAGAACTAAGTTGAATGTGCCGATGACTCCTAAATGCAATATGCGATGTTAGAGTGGTAAGGTTGATGTGAGGATTGAGGTTTGCAGCATCCGGTTGATGATTTTTGAAAAAATCAAGGTTGTCACACGCATGCCACAAACCTAGGAAAAGGGACACTTGGCGAAAGGTTTCTAAAATGATCCTTACATGTAACCTCCAGCTATTAAAAATAGATCCATGAATCAAAATATTCCTTTGCATGATTCCTTGGGAGAAGTAGTCCATGCATGCAAATCCATTTTATTCAGTCCCGGAGGGAACCGGTTAACCTGAAGGCACATGCATCGGTCTACGAGCCTGAGATGAAAATCTGCGTAGTTTCTGGGCTGAGTAGAGATGGTTGTCTGAGAGGGATTGTGCAATTTATGAGAGGAATAGGTGATTTTCTCCTAGGATTACCCAATTTTTTGTCTAAGCAGTTTTCCTGGGTCAAGCCTCGCAATTTTCTCAAGGAACCCTATCTGACTGTATCTTGCAATTTGTAAGCTCAACAATTGTCTTGGGTTAGACCTCACACTTTTCTCAAGGAAGCCTGTCTGAATGTATTGCACAATTTCTAAGCCGATCAGGTACCTGGATGGATTTGTGTAATTTCTTCTAGCTGCAGGGCTGGGTGTCCCAGAGGGATTATGCAATTTTTGGGAGTAACAGGTGACTGCTACCCAAAATTGTGTAATTTCTGGGCTGAGCAACTGTCCTCGGATGAGTTGTGTAATTTTTTAGAGGAAGACTGTGAAGAAGAATTGCACAATTATGGAGCCTAGCTGGGTGTCTAGCTTGGTTTGTGCAATTTCTAGAGGGAAGGCTAGTTCCCATCCAGAATTGTGCAATTCCTAGAGGGAGTTGCTCAACCAGCAATTGATATTATGTCCAGAAAGCATCTTGTGAAGGGGGTGGAACAAGCTTGCATGCATAGGCTGACAAGACTCTATGAAACAGCTAAAGCTGACGTGCTTGATAGTGCAAGACATGTTGTTGAGGATGGTTAGTAGGGAGGCTCCAAAATGAAGATAAGGCAAAATTTTGGAGGGTGGTTGTAGCTGCTACAACATGACTAGATTCAACATATTCCTCACCTCATGGAGGCACTGCACGTAATGGGGACCATTTCTTCTTAAGTGGGGGAGGAATGATCCACGTGGATATTGGTGGCTACCCACCTATTCCACTTAGACCTCTAGTTGTTTTCATTTGTTTCCTTTTTTAGTTCAACATTTACTATGTTTAGCAGTTTTTCGGGTCCTAAAATTCCAGAGCAGTTTTGACCCCCTAAATGACATTTTCTTTTTATGTTCCTTGCAGGCCCATAACCATAGGCAAGGACCTAAGGCAAATCCTATAGTACTCGGAGAGACCATTCCAACAAGGTATCATACGAGCGAAATGGAGATAATATGACCAAGTTATGACCCCAGGAAGTTGGTTGCACAACTAACCCCAACGGGGCCCACAAACTCTTGGCATTACATCTCCTGGGGTTAGGGTTTTGGTTGTCTAGGGTTTTCTCATGTTTTTCAATAATAAATAGGCCCTTGAGCCTCATTGTAACACATTTCATAGGCATGTAGCCACCACATTGCTTCTTAGAGATAAGCTACCACTGCCCGAGCTAGTCCCATTTCCATTCTATTTGTAAGCTATTGAGTATTTGATATGAAATGAAGTGAAGATGTATTTCTGATATATATTTGTATTTATGGTTATATATCTAATTTTTTACATTCCTATTTAAGTTTGGATAAGTGGTATCAGAGCAGTCTTCTCTTTCTCTATTTTTCTTTCCATGTCCCCAATGAGGTAGAGATATAAGGAGTTAGGTCTCAAACTAGTTGAACCTTTGCAAGACATGCAACCCATGACCTTTCACCTCCTTTTTCTCCTAATTTCCATTATTTTCATAAATAAATGTGCCAAAAATTCAATTTTTCCTTTCCAAAGCCTTAGCCATTGCATTTTCCAATTTCCTTAGACATAAACAACCAAATGAATACCCCCTAGGATGTCTTTGCCCAACATTGGTATTGGAATAAGTGTCCCATCAACTGTGGTTATTGTTTTTTAACTTTTATTAAATAGAATTTTTCACCAGGGTTGTTAAAGAACCACCCCCCTTGGGAGACACCATCCTCGATTTCAATCACATATATACCTCAAAAAACTGTTGGAAAGAAAACATACTGCTCATGGAGCTTTATAACATACCTCGATGCAGTATTTACAATGATCACCATGCTGAGTGCCAACACACATGACAACATAACAACATGATAACATAACAACATTATAACATAGTAACATGATAATATATGAACATGAAAATCATTATGACATGACACACATACCGCTTATGGGAGCTTTATAACGTAGCTCGTGGCAGTATTTACATCAATATACATATGTACATATAGAAATATAACCAAAAGATACACAAAGATATACCAAGACACCATATCAGAATATATACCAAAACACCATATCAAAACTGCTTTGGCTCAACTTGCAAACAAGGAAGGATACATGGCTTGCATCTAATCCACCATCTCCCATGTAGTTTTATCGAGACCAAATTTCTTCCACTACACCTTAGCTTGCTTGATTGCTCGGTTCAGGAACATGAGCACTTTTTTTTGCAATATACATTAAGGCTCTGACTGGAATTATCCATCTGGTTCCACCTGTAATATAGACCAATCAATCACATGATCAAAATACTTAATATACTACTAAGCAATGATTGATGTAACACATCACAGAATTTCACTGTCGGAGGCAGTGCAAGTCAATAGGCTATTATCCCAATCCTCTCAATAATACTGAAGGGTCCACAAAACTATTCTGCCAACTTGGCACATGATCCAATCCATAAGGAGCTCTTCTTTTATTTGATGCGCAAGTACACTGGTTCCCTAACCTAGAACTCCTTGAGCAACCTATTCCGATCTACATAGCTCTTCTTCCTATCCCGTGTTGTGTTTAGATTCTTCTTGATCACATACATTTCCTATTCCATGCCTGCCAACATGTCTAGTCCAATCAACACACTGTTAACCAGATCAATCCAACTAATAGGAGTATTGCAACTTTGTCCATACAATATCTCAAAAGGGCTCATCCTCAATGACTCCTGATAACCATTGTTGTAAGTGAAATCTACCAGTGGGAGATAGTCTTCCCACTTTCACTTCTCATGCATCACATACATCCTTAACATGTCCTCCAATATCCTGTTGATCCTCTTTGTCTGTCCATCTTTTTGTAGATGATAATATATAATGAAGCCCAACTTTGTGCCCAAACCTACAAACAACTCCTTCTAAAGCTTGGAAGTGAACTTTGCATCCATGTCTGACACAATCTTCTTTGGAACACCATGCAGCCTGACCACATCTCTGATGAATACATATGCCACATCATTAGATGAGGATGTAGACATCACTAGAATGAAGTGTGCAACTTTTGTCAATCTATCCATAACAACCATGATGGAATCAGGCTATCTCACTGTCTTCAACAACCCTGTGATCAAGTCCATGGAAATGACCTCCAATTTCCACTCTGGAATCATGATCAGTTGTAGAAGTCCACCTGGATGTTTACACTCTACCTTTACTCACAGCCAATCAAAACACCTAGCCCAAAACTCTGCTACATCCATATTCAGATTTGATTAATAATAAATTTATTCATTACAATCAATGTCTTCTAATAGCCTAGGTGACATGAATAAGGTTTTGCATGAAACTATCTCAAGATCACCTTCTTGAGCTCACTACTATCTAACACATATATCATGTCTTTGAATCTAACCAATCTATCTGTTGTAATGGAATATTCCACCTCCCGTGCACCTTCACCTGTACCTATATCCATACTACCACCTATACCTTCACCTATACTATCACTTGTACCTTTACCTATAGTACCACCTATACATGTACCAATACTCTACTATAACCTATGCACAATATCCATATACCTGACATCCTGCTAAACTACCTGCAATATCATATGTTGTAAATCTATCCCATAGGAGCTCATAACTGCTAAGTGATATACCTGTACCTACCTGCTAAGAGCATATGCCACCCTGTTCTCTTTATATTATGTACCTGATCTCGAAATAAAACTCACTGATGGTGGCCAACCATCTAGCCTGCTGGGCATTTAGATTTAGCTGATCAGACAAATACCTCAACCTAATATGATGACTCATCAGTACAAAACTCCCGCCAAGAAGATAGTGCCTCCACATCTTCAATGCATGTATGAATGTTGCTAACTTAAGATCATGTGTGGGGTAGTTCTACTCGTGCTCATTTAGTTTCTATGACTCATACAATACCACCTATCCATCCTGCATAAGGACTCCAATAAGTCCTCTCTTGCAAGAATATGTATATACTACAAACTCTTTGTCCATATCCACAATCTGTAGCACTAGTTCATGTGTCAACAACTACTTAAGCTACTCCAAACTAGCCTTAAACTCCTATGTCCATTCGAACTTCTTACCTTTCCTCTGCAATGATGTGATAGGATAAGAAATATGTGAGAAGGTCTTGATGAACCTCCTCTAATAGCCTGCCAACCCCATCAAATATATCACCTCATCCACACTCTTAGGAGCTACCCACTCCATGATGGACCTTATCTTCTCTGGATCTACGACAATGCCCTCCTTTGAAACAACATGTGCCAAGTAGTGTACCTTAGTTTGAAATAAACTACACTTGCTGAGCTTAGCATATAACCGATGCTCCCTCGACAACCTAAACATTACTTCTAAATTCTCAATATTCTCTTCCTTATTTTTAGAACATACCAATATATCATCAATGAACACAATAAAAAAATTATCCAAATACGAATGCAACATGCTATTCATCAACCACATAAAAATAGCTAGAGAATTATTTAGGCCAAACGGAACTACAACAAACTCATAATACCCATACCTGGTCCAAAAAGTTGTCTTGTAAATGTCCTCCTCTGTGATGCGTATCTGATGGTATCCAGATCTTTGATCAATATTTGAGAACACTCCTGCTCCCTTCATCTGATTGAACAAGTCATCAATCCTAAGCAAAGTGTATATGTTCTTCATAGTCACTTTGTTCCACTTCCTCTATTCAATGCATAATCTGAGAGTTCCATCTTTCTTCTTAAAAAAAAATACCGGTACGCCCCAAGGTGATGTAATTGACCTAATGTATCCCTTTTCCAACATTTCCTTCACCTGCAAATTTAACTCCACCAACTTAGGTGTTCTCATCTTGTAAGGTTCTTTTCATGCTGGAGTTGCCCCTCGACTAACTCAATAGAAAAGCATACCTCCCTATGAGGTGGAAACATTGTAATGTCCTCAGAAAATACATCTTGAAATTGCTGCAGAATTGGATACCTTCTCAACACATATTCACCCTCAACCTCCTTACTCTTATCACTAGGAATGTGCACTTCAAATAACATACACCCTTTCCTGCGGCTATGCTTTTCTTACATAGTTGTCACCATCCTCACTAATATTTCTTTCTTCTTACCCTGCAAGACTCTCAGTTCCCCATTGTCATCAACACACTCAATGGATTTTTCATAACATTCTACCTTGGTTCTATGAAGATTCAACCAATCCATGGCCAACAACATATTGTATGATCCCAGTGGTAATACATTCAAATGTGTTGTTGTAGTCATACCATTCAAATTAAATGCACATGCTCTTACCCAATGATGAACTCGCTTCTTTGTACCTGTAGCCAATTGAATTAACCAAGATTCTACATGAAATTCCTTACTCAAAACACAATTATCCACCAAGTTTGGACTAAGATAGCTATAATTAGATCCAAGATCAATCAAAACATAAATAGCTTGATCACAAAGCTTACAGACCATCTCAATGATAAATTCTCGGTGCTCTTCCTATCTGTTTTCCGCAACTGCATAAACAGAATGAATACTCTGCCCCACATCCCCAACAGTCTGCACCTCATATGCATTGTATATATTATGCCTACCACCCTAAGTCTACGAACAATATATCCTAAGGTGTTCCTAGCCACATGTCCAACACTCCAATCGACCAGTGCCCTCACCTTTATGTTGTTGTTGTGACCCATGTCCCTGTCTAGCTACATTAAACTTATTTTGGGGTGCCATATTGTCTTTCCCATCTGCATTCTGAGGCCTTGCTCTATTAGGCTGCCATTTACCTTTACCTTTATCTTTCCCTTTCCATCCTTGCTAAGATTCATTCTTACAAGTTAACTGTTCATAGAAATGCATCAATTTCCCAATGACTTCCTCAAGTGACCGGGGATCATCGTACTCAATCTGATCCCTAAATGTTAATGGAAAACAATTGAAAAATATTTGAACTTTAGCCTTCCCATTTGTAAGTTAGAATGCATACCTCAATAGCTCCGGAAACTTGGTCATGTACTCTTCATCTATCATTGACCCCATCTTTAGCTCATATAATGTTTTTTCCTTGTTGTAATAGTACCTTTCTGAAAAGTACTTGTCCTGAAAAGCCTATTGAACTCCTGCCAACTCAATTCATCCATACTGATGTGTCTGACTCACTTCACATCTTCCCACCAAATTTCTTCTTTACCTTTCAAGCTAAAGATAGATATTCTAGCCTTCACGTTATCTATGTACTCATGCAACTCAAAGAATTGGTTCATCCCAAGTATCCAAGCCTCTCCATCTTTCAACTTCTTCACATCTCCATGTAGGTGGCTCTTATTTATTAAATTCATATGGAAAGTATCCCCTCTCACTCCTCCTATAAGGATGATAATAATGACGATGATGATGTCTATTAGAATCAGAACTAGAATACTACCTATACTCAACACCCCTCCTATCTGGAGTGTCCAACATCCTATCATCTCTCACCGTGTCATCTCTATATGACCGGTGTCTACGAGGATACCTACTGCTATATGCCCCATTAGTTCCGTCCTCCTATTCATGGCTGATCTGAAGTGGCCCTGGTCACTGCAATTATGACAAACTCTGAAGAAGTATTACGTTAAGCTCTTTGTTTCTCTTGTGCCTGTATGATCCTATCATTACTAACTTACCACTCCTTATTTCTTCCTTCAGTATTCTCTACATATCTTCCAAATCAGAAGAGTTCCCACCATGTTGCTAATCTGATTCATATAGAGAGTCCTTGTATTCTACCATCTTGATATTCATTTTGACCTTCTTTCCTACAATGTGTAATATGTCGGATAAACAAAATAATAACAAACCAGTGTACCTTAGTATAAGTTGGGGAGGTTGCCTCATCTGTAATATCACCCAAATTAGTGTGATACATGTATAACATAATCATAACAACATATAGACGTATATAGATAAATGCATCAACACATAAACATCATTCTAATTAGAGTCCAACCATCAATGCAAGACCATATCAATAGTGCATTCTATGACATCATGCATGACAAAAACCATTACTCCACTCTACGCAGTTCCACATGCATAATCAATGCATAATCAACCACACATATGCGTGAACGCATTTAATTGATCATACATGAACAATACTTGTAACCAAACCTATAAGACTGATACATGTAACCAAACATAAAAGGATGTAACCAAGCGACATATAACATTATGTTACTAATCATACACTCATTATGATTCACTTCAAAAATAACAACATCAAGTTTCTCATGACAACATTACTACAACAATGATCAACATTATGCAATGTAACAAGCTCATGGAATGCAAGTGTAAGAGACACACATGCAACTAAAATGCATGCATGACCAACACACAAGCCATGCAGTCCGAGGGGTGAACCATTCTCTGATACCACTCTATAACACCCTCCTCCCATATCTACCTAAGTCATTGACCAACTGGGCTAAAAATGTGATGAGAGGCTACTATGGTTGGATTTGACCTCCTATGTGACCTTAAGGAAATGGAATCGATGGAAACACAACAAACTTTCCACATCAGCTAGAGAGCCCTTAAGAACCATGCCACCACTTCAGGCAGCTTGCCCATGGGTCTCACTGAAACTTTTGATCACTTTCCCTCTAGACTCTCTCATGTTATGGGAATCCCAACATCGAAGGATCTCTTGACGCTCTCACAGGCCTCTATGCCAGCATCCAGGAACCAATGTTTCCAGTTATGTGCTAGCATCCTCGGGATTGAGCCACTTTTTCTGGCCAGAGGCTAGGTCACTACCAAAAATTGAATGATATATTAAGAGCAGTAAAACAATAGGTAAACAATTTAGAAGTAATTAGTTAAACAAGTCCTTAACTAGACCCCTACTAGCCATGAAAAGAATTGCATCAAACATATCGTAAACATGTAGTCTATAGGTGTAAACAACAGAACTAAACATAGGGATCTCATACTTATCTGATAATCTCTATGAACCATTGTTCCCTCATGTCTTTTGCTTCATTCTTACCTATTAGGCCATAAATACATTGTCCATTCATTTACAAATAAAAAGATATTGAGAGCGATACATAGTTGTTGTCATAAAGCATACATATAACCAACATAGTAACAACATAAATACCATAACTATATCAGCCATAAAATCCACATATAAATAAATAAATTTACACATGAAAACCAAGTGAATGAATTTCTCATTAATGAATTCGAAAACCAACTAGAGATGGGACTACCATGTTCCACCCAACCATAGATTGGTCGAGCCAACTATCTCTTCAGCCAATCAGCCTCGTGCCATATTGCAAGCATGAATGTGGGTCTCATAACCAACCGAAAAGAACCAAACAAGAATGGACACTACCAGAGTTCTCCACCTACACTGTGAGGAATTTGAGTGTCTCCTAGTCTCTTAGGCTTTACCGTAATCCACAGTCTGATCTAGGGATCACTAGGCCCTACACCAGGACCCACTCTCTAGGCTTTATCATACATCCCACTCCGGGACTACTAGGACCAATGGAGAGCAATCCACCTCTTGGATTTACAATATATCCCACAATTCACTAGAAGAGATTCCTAGGCCCACCAAGGCACACAATCCAAACTTTACTACAACCCACAGTTTGGCTCAAGGGTTACTAGGTCAGTGGCTTTACTGTGATCCATAGTCTGGTTCAGGGACAAGTAGGCCATGTGTTTTTCATTTTGGAGATCCACCCTACTCAGCTTCGAATCCATCCGACAATCCAGTTCAAATGAAGTATGAGAAACCATCTCATTAAGACTATTAGGAAATAGAAAATCTAGGATGAAGAACATTGCCACACTTGGAGAAACCCATGCCTTGATAGAAAACACCCACATACCACACCATGCATGCCAAATCTAGCAAGGAAAATACACATGAAAATCAATACCTGCAATGAATCTTATTGTAACTAGTTGATGTTGCCTTTTGATGCTTGATATTTTCTTCCTCTTACCTTCTTTTCCTTTCTTGCCCCAATGCGAAAGTGCTCCAAGAAAACTCTAAGTGTTCAAGAGTAAGAGAGAGATAGGATAATGAGAGAGCTCCAAAACGGAATTGACAAAGGTTCCTAATTGATCCCCAAAGGACATTTTATTAATGAGGCCTCTATTTCCTTCATTTTCCATTATTTTCCTTCAATTTCCTCCTCACATGCAACCTATGAACTTTCACCTTCTTTTTTTTTCCTAATTTCCATTATTTTCATAAATAAATGTGCCAAAAACGCCCTTTTTCCTTTCCAAATCCTTAGTCATTGCCTTTGCCAATTTCCTTAGCTGTAAACAACCAAATGAACAAACCCTAGGATGTATTGCCCAACATTTAGCTTGGAAAAAGTGCCCCATCAACCGTGGTTATTATGTTTTCACTTTTATTACATGGAATTTTTCACCAGGGTTGTTACATTCAATCATTTTAGCAATTATTAATTTATCAGAAACACAATTGAATTGTAACATAATCAACATCAAGCGCATGAAAAACATATACATAAGACATCAATATTCAATTCATTACAAGATTCAACTTGATTACATCATTTTCCAACAATCTACTAGTAGATTTATCATTTTCTACTAAAAGGAGCTTCTATCCCTGCTCGTTTATCAGTCTTCACTGGAAGGGACTATTACCCCTGCTCATTTATCAATCTTTGCTGAAAGGGAATCTTTCCCCTCCTCATTTATCAATCAACACTGAAAGGGAATGCTAGCCCCACTCATTTACTAGCACTCACTGGAAGGGAATCTTGCCCCTGAACATTTACCAACACCCACTAGAAGGATTTGCTACTCCTAATATGAAAGCTACCACTTGCCAACAGTGTTGATACATCTTTCACACATTTTAAAATTAGAACCAATAGGCCACTTATGTCGTAGAAAAATAAATATTCTCAGTACAACTGCTCACCAAAGCCACCATGCAAACACCTTCAACAATCTATGTTTACTGACGAAACCATCATCACCTTCAATAATTTCATATTACTGAATGAATCACCAAATTTTATGCATCAACAACATCAATCACCAATCCATTCTATGCCTTCTCAAACACCTTTGAGACACCAAGATTTCTCTCTAATTCACCTCTAATGTATACCAGACTATTATGCATCATGTTGCACCAAAATCATGGACCTGAACACATACACTCTTGCAACTCATAAACTTATTGCTCGAATTCTGCTTTTAAAGTATTATGGACTGATATTTTTGTATTGAAATTTGGTTTACTTGCATTTATATCTACTACATGTATTTCTTATTATTTTCCTTTTTCATGTTAAAAAATTGTGCCTTGACTATGGTCTACAAGTGTCATACTTTAATTATGTTGTTCGAGACTCTAAATTTGAGTTTTTCTACTTAATTTGGAAATTCTGGTCTTTTAACAGGTTTTAGTTGTAGTTTTCTTATTTCTAGTGAACCTCCACTTCTACCAGAGTTACTAACCCTTGCTTCCAACTTGTTCATGCATTTAGCATTCTGTTGTGTTTGGGTTTAACTTCCAAATGTTCCACTGAACTATCACTTTACTATTGGCCCAACGTCATACCAAAAATAGCTTTCGACTCATCTCTCCCATGAATGTGCCCCAAGGGACTTTACTATAGGCTCAAAACATTTTTAACATGCCACTGCTAGATTTCACTACCAAATTTTGTTAAAAAAATGCTCCCAATTCCACTGCTTTTGGACCTTTAAAACCTTTTTTCCTAGCCCTTTACATGTTTTCTGCCATGAGACTAGGTCTCTGTGACCATTGGCTAATCCTTTGGGTGTTAATCCCATATCAGCCCTTCACATACTTGTTTTCCTTTATAATGTTATGTGTCGTTGGTTTTTTTGAATCTATGTGAAACGACGAAAGGGTCATGTCCTAGTGCTAAGCCCAAGAGCTCCCAAGCTCGACACTATTCATTTGTGCCTCTTTATAAATGGTTGGGGTATTTTTTTCGAGTCGACATGTCCCGTGAGGACCTCCCACCTGTGCTTGGATTAGTTTCCATCTTCGAGCCTATCAATCCTCTATGTCTCGATGCATTCCTCTCCCAATTCATTCCCTTTGTTCCCTTTCATATCCTGTCGATCTAGACCTTACAAGCTTAGTTCTCTTGTGGGGTCCTCCTGACCTTATTTAATTGGTTGTTGCCTACCGACCCGTCAATGCTAATGTATGCTGGCTCCCACTTACTGGTGCTTCTTCTTGTGCACTGTTAATAATTAATTAGGCTCCAACCAATGGGATGATGTCACTCTAACATCACCTATGCTACTTGTTATCCTGTGATTGGTGACATGTGTCACTCAAATTTGGTCATTTTGGGTACCCAAAATTGCCAAAATTTCCTACCATGTGTCCACCTCCAATTGGACCACATCATGCTGACATAATCAGCCATCGTAATCACCTAAGATCCAATAATACGCTGGCATTTATCCTTTTTTTAGAGAGGACATATAAGGACTCCCGACCTTTGGTTTTGTGCCATTTTTCTTTATAAAAATTCCTAACGGTTCTGGTCATTTTCTCTGCTGATTTGTTGCTAGCACATTTCTTGACCTTCCTCCATGGTCACAAAAAGATTCATGGTTTCCACACCCCCTCAGCATGTTTTTTGGTTTTAGAGGGGGGTGGGTGCACAGTCAACCTCCACCGTTGATCTGTGATCGGTGGTCTAGACAAAAAAAATTATTGCATAACCCCCCTTTCCTTTTAACAACTAAAACATTCTAGCCTGCACATTCCTTTAAATATATCGGTGGGGGCATGTGTCACATCAATCATTGCTGGACTTACTTACAATTCAACTCAGGCTTGCATCATCCCACTTTGTTACTTCCTAGTAATTACCTTTGTGCACCCTTTGCAAACCTTCAAGGTGCACTCCTCGAGCTTCCTTCACTAAGATGGCATCACCTACTGGTGTCATCCCACTTTGGTGCTTAAGTGCTCCTTATAACTTTGTTGAGTTACACCCACCAAGGTACAATAGTCGGGCTAGGCTGTCAAGTGGGCTCTATGAAGAGCCAATGGAAATAATTCCTGATGAATTGTTGTCAACTATGTCTTCCTAGAACTCTATATAGCAACTTCACCAATGTTGTCATCAGGTTTGGCCACTCTGCCAAGCTTAAATTTACTCCAAAAGGATCTCCAAGCATTTTTTAACTTTGCTAGTTTGACTTGGGGATATTCAACTTTGACTAGCTCTATCTCACAAACCAAGAGGCCATTTTCAAACTTTTGCATACCACTGGAAAGCTCTTTTAGATTTCTATCCATATATGTGGGTTCCATCTGCATCTAAGATGATATTCTTCTCAATAAGTAACTCCAAAGTCTCTACACCTTCTATCCATGTTGGTCTTCTTATGACTGATCCTTTTCCGTGCTCTGCCTTTGTAATTCTTTATCACTGCTTTTACCTTTTCCTTTTCGAGAATGAAAACATTGCAGGCTTTAACCCTGTGCAAAAATGACCTACGAACGAATTCTTAAAACATAAAAATATACAATGGCGAGAACATAAAATAAATATAAACAAATATTTTCCCCTAGATCCCAAAACTAAGACTACCAGATTGATTTTTTATTATATTCCTTTCAATGTTACAATACATATATATACATGCCGAGGCATTCATAAACCCCAATCAACTAACCCTAGATTATAACATAGTCATAGTTCCCTTGACCAGATCTACAAATTACCATGGGAAGAAAAACATCATGCCTAAGACCATGGGTAGGTACGCCCACCATATTTACATCTCCCCCCATCCTTGGGTCCACCAAACTATTATTGGGTCGACATAAGAAAAAGTTCACGGGGTACTGTGCCTAGCCTAATGTATATCCTATGGGCTACTCATGGAAAGAATATAACACATAGACAACAAAAATATTTACTAATGCATTTGTAGTTTCCATTTCTTTCCTTTGCCAATCTTTGTCATTGCCTTTACCTTTTCCTTTTCCATCAATGACAACATATTCACAACTAAATATTCCCGGTCTTACCTTGTGCATATGTTATCAAATGGATTCCTCAAGGTTTTGACACCAAATGCATGTATTTTTATAGTGCTAGTGGACAACAACTTGTTTCCTACAATCGACACAACATTCACTTGATCTATCACATGCCTAAGCCTAAACAACATATGGAAACTTATTTATATGAAGAAATAGGTTATCTCAATACTAAGGATGTGTTCAGAATATGGGTAAATGAACTGTCAAAGCTTTTCGAGACATCAAAAAACACTTACAAGTCTAGTTCACTTAGAAAGGTGTTTCAGTACTTGATATTATTATGCTGTCGAATTTACGAATAGGAGAATACTAAATCCTTCCCAAAAATATGGGTTTACATTTTGTATTAGATTGTCTCTCATGGGAAGATATTCATATGGTGTGATATTATGTCTCAGCATTTGAATACAAATTTGAATAAGGCGAAATATCCACGAAAATGAATGCAGCAAAAATTCTACATGTCTGCCTACCTATTGGATGGTATATGTGCTCACAATTCTTTCCTTGACATGGATTGGAAATGGACCTCCGAAGACCCTCCTTTCCATATCTATTGTAAGTTGTTGGAAGAATGCAGCTACATCGGAGTCTTTGAAAATTTTGTTGATCATTTCTTCAAGGTCCTATACCAGATGATCTTTGAAGAAGAGGCCCTTTACATGTATCGTGAGGTAATGAGTACAGTATCAGAAGTTCAAGGTTGGTTCACATCACCATATAGAAGATACCTTAGAGTGTTTGGCTTCTAGAAACCATGTCATCTCTTACCGAGGTATGCCACTAAAAAAATATTCATGCAAGAGGTCGCATGTCATCTTGTCATGGGTTTGTCCTTAGTGCTGGAAAGGAGGAAGAAATCACCATGGCCTTGTCTTCCCTTGTAGGTGGGATATTACATGATTAAGAACGTTAAGGTCACAAAATTGAAGTGAAACATTTGGAATACTTCAAGTTCAGTAAAATAGACTATCATTATATTATCCCAGGTGAGTTTGCAAGAAAAATTGTGTTAGGTTACACATTTTCTAGCCATATGGGACATATGCTAGCTGAGAGGAAGAAAAGATGAAGAATCACTATAATGTCTCTTGGACATGTGCACTAGGAGATCAGGTAGGCCCTTCCAACATAGTTCCTATAATAATGTGATACCTAGGAATCAAAACAATCAGAAGAGTGATTCCTATTGAGTATTAAGTGTAATAGGAATCTTTTACCCAACCTAGTAGAGGAGAAAATCCACAAATTCAAGGTAGATCCATCTATTCTAAAGGTATATTTGACAGTAGAAAGGAAGCAATGGGTATTAGAGAGGAAACATGAAGAAGAGATGATACAAAAGGAAGAGTATCAAATGAAGGAATGGGAGGAAATGCAAGCGTAAGAAGAGATGAGAAAAAATGACGAAGAAGAAACTAGGCTAAAGCAGGTAGAAGAAGAAAGGTAGAAAAAGCTCGATGAATAATAAGGTAAGAATAAGCATGATCAAGAGCTTGTTAAAAAGATAGAGGAGAAGGTAGTATCATAGGACATGGAAATAGAACAAGGGTAGCATAACCAAGATTTTGACCTCATGCCCAACATAAAACAAATCATCAGTCAGCCTCTGCCTCCCCATACAGATGACCAAGCCCCAAGTGGTGAAGAAGAGATCTCTCATGTAGATGAAGACCCACTCATGGATATCTCGAGGTTAACCTTTAATGAGCTCCAAAAGATAATTGTGCAGGAAAGAATGAAGAATTTTCTTAATGATTTGGCACATCCTACTTTCATTCACATGGAAAGTGTGATTGTCATTGACACTAGAAGAAATCCTCAGATCATTGTTGCAGTTAACCTAGCCTTTGCAGGTGCTTAAAAAGAAAATACTTATTTCCTGATGGAGGAAAACAAATAAATGGTATAGAATTTGGAAGCCGCAAAACAATAGATAGAACAATTGTAAGCAGAGAATCATAAGTTTTATTTTGCACATGCCTACTTGAAAGAGCTCCACGAATCTATATATGGTGAGATCTACTCATTGGGAGACACTATGAGGCATCATTATGAGGAGTTGGTCAACTTGCATAAAGCAGTAGTTCCTTTACATCATATGAAAAATAAATCATGGGGAAATGAAAAAGCCTTTAAATCATTAATTCAACCATTACCATTATTCATCAGTGGGGAACTAAGTATAGGAGTGCACCAGCGGAATTGGTCAAGAAAAGAAGGAAACAAGCAGAGTTAGAAAAGGATGAAGTCAGAGTTCTCATACAAGGAAAAAAAAAAAAAAAACTCGACACCTTTGTGCCCAACATTCTAATTCATATGCTCGATTGTATAATAGTTTGGATTCCTTGGTTCAAGCACACAATATCCCCTTAGTAGGGCCATTTTCATAAACAAAGGGAAAAAATATGGTCAAGAAAGAGATCGAGGAATACTTGAATCAACTAAAGCAGATCACTACCAAAGAAGACTTGGAGGTTAACAGACACAATATGCATAAGTACATAGGTGGTCTTCCTAAGATCAATATGAAGTTGTTCTTGTTGTAGAAAGAGGCACAAACTGGTTCCAAAACCATCTACCCATATGCAATGGAAGTTAGAGTCCATTTTCAACCAAAACTTCTAGCAAATTTTAGGAGACGATCAAATAGTACAAATCTTGGCATCAATATGTAACCACAAAACTGCAAGTTGAAATTGTCGACCTAGATTTTCCTCAAAAATAATCTTAATGTGTCTAGTTTGTCTTACTAGGATCTACCCATTTTTTGTCCTATATGGTTTTTTGTATTATCTTATTTGAAATAAAATATGTAAGTGGAAGTCCAAGAGTTAATTGTGGAATATGAAAAGTCATTAGTTAGGAAAAGACAATAGAAGTCGAAGAATCATGAGGGTATCTCAAAAGTCACAAAGGTAGATGAAGGGTCATATCATTTATTATAAATAAACACTCATAACTCAAGCAAAGGGCTTGGAACCAAAGGATTAGAAGATTATATTTGGAGCCTTGGCTTCTCTAGTCTATCAAAGGAGGAATATCATTCTTTGGAGAAGGCAGTGTTGGCTTCATGTTCTATTACTCAGGCTAGTGTCTTATCAATGTAATTGTATGCTTGGAACTTTCACTTTATAATAAGAAGCTTAGAGATGGCACGTCTTCATGCATATGTTGTGGATGTAGTAAGAATTTATTTCTATATTTTCAATGTATGTTGTTTCACTTACCTAATGATAATGAACTAATTTGTTTTCTTTAGTATGTATCTCGTTGGATGCACGTTGTTACGTTATTACAATTTTCGTTATCGTGTGAACTATTTTGCAAGTTAACTAATGACTCTTCTGTATTTCTCGTGCATCTCTTCTAAGTTAGTATTATTACTTTCTTCTAAGGGGCTCACTTATTTCTCTTAGGTGTGATGGAACCTTTCATGCATTACATTTGATACTTCTCAAATTTTATTAGAGAAAATATTAGCCTAAAAGTGGTAACCTAAGGAAAAATAATAAAACAATAGTTAAAATAATAAAATAAGAGTTATGAATTTTGGAGGGGAAAGAAAAACTACTTTTTTTAATTGTATTTTTGGCTTTTCTCTTCATAGGTTTGCTCAAAATTCATGTGTAGACACTCATTTGATGCGAAATTAAATTCCACATCCATCGAGTAGCCATTATGCATACTTTTCAAAATAATACAATTGATAAAAAATGAAGATACACTAAAAAGAGTGTTCAACATGGTTTTTAATGTATCATTAATTTTTATCAATGTGGGTCTTCTCAAAAGTATGCATAATGGGTACACGTTGGATGTGGAATTTATTTATGCATCCAATGAGTGTCTACACTTTAAATTTGAGTAAACCTATAAGGAGGTAAGCCAAAAATACACTTTAAAAAGTAGTTTTTCTTCTTTTCCTCCAAAGACTTTACATATGCCTCTTTAAATTTAAAGGATTTTGATTGGTTTACATATTATGACATGGAAATTACATAAAAATTTCATTGCCACTTTTAGGATGAAATTTTCTCTAATGCACACTTGTTGTCACCAAAATCAAGTATATATCATTCTATGTGTTTATCACAACCAATGAACATTGTTTGAAACCATCACTTTTGGGAACCCACTATATTTCGGTTGAGGCTCCTACTCCAAATTGTGTGCGTTATAATTAGGAAATCACATTGGGGAGACACCCTTCCCGGTTTGTGGCTTCCAACACCATCAACACTTCTATAAATCTTTATTCAATTTAGAAACCTTTGACTCCTAATTACCATGGATAACAAAACCTTGTGGCTACTCTATGTACACTTGTTCTTCAATTACACCATTCAGTAAGGAAACATTTACATCCATCTACTCTAATTTCCAACCCATAATAGAATAAATCTAGATGACATATCTAATAAAAATGTACCTAGATATTAGGGCAAATGCTTCATTATAATGTCTTCCCTCTTTCTGGGTGAATTTACATCAACAACATGTTTGATCTTGTAGACCAATTTTGATGTCACCAGTGACTTCCCTTCTAGTCTTGGAGACACATACCACACATCATTTTTCATGATGGATTGGTGCTCTTCCATCATAGCATCATTCCACACTTGTTGTTTTACGACTTCCTCATAAGTGGAATGTTATGAATCAATGATCTTACTCATTAATGCCACATAGTTAGAAAACTTGTGTGGTCTCTCTCTCTCTGAAGGATCCTCTGGGATTTTCATGTTATTATGCTTGTTACAATGTGTTTTAGAGCCATACTAGTTTCTTCTTAATGATTATAACCTCTTTGAGTGGATCTATTAGTATCTTTCCCTTTATTGTCTCATCCCAATATTTTGGAATATGTTCTTTTCGAATATGTTCTTTTGGAGTAGAGTGAAACACCATTGTATCCTATTGTAGCAGCTACAACACCCTCCAAAATTTTGGCTTGCACCCAACTTTCAGAACCTTCCTTGGTTTTTACCCTGATGGTCACACACACTCGGGCTCATCCCATGAGCTCTTGTTGAGATTTCACATCCTCTTTGGTTAATCGATCATCGATCGTCTTCTGGAATGTTGATCACTATGTCATGCTTGCGAGTTTGTTCTGGAATTTTGAAGGTTTGTCTTTGTGTGTATGATTTATTTTCTCTCCGTCGACATCGGTCGCACTCATGCACCAAGTTGTAAACATTGTCACACAAGCATCATCATGGTTGTTTGAGGACATATTTCAATTGTCATACTTGTCACTCTCCAACTTTTAATCAGTTTCAATGAGCACATGTTGTCTTGGTGGTTTAAGGTGTCTTTTCATCGATTCATGCTAAGTGTGTGATCACATTGTCCTGTCTGCATGAGTACACCTGCTTTAACACTTAGTTAATTTTCATGAAAATCTGTCGACTGAACAACCCTCATCAACTGGACCTGATCTCAATGACCTTGCACTATTGTGCAGAACTACACAGAGTTTGAGGATATCCTTTGGGTAGCCTTCTCTGCACAATTCTGGAAATGAGCCAGCCGAATAACTCGCATAAATGCATAGAAGTTGTCCAAGAAGTTGATCCACTTTGTGATTCCTGCAAGACCTTCCATCAAGCCTCTCGCTTTTAAACCAGAGAAAGAACTTGAGCTATGATCCTAGGCTATGCTAACCTCCAAAATTGCATAGAGATGTCTTGCCCTACCGATCTTGCCTGCTCTACAACCAACCCAGGAATTACGCAAAGCTATCTTGTCTTGCCCTACCCATCTTACCTACTCTACAACTAACCAAAGAGTTACACAGAGTTGTACTGTCCTACCTTACCCATATTGCCTACTCTGCAACCAACCCAGGAATTGCACAGAGCTGTCCCGGCAGTCCTTCTTTCCTACTGTGCAACCAACTTAGGAATTGCACAGAGTTGTCCTATTTTTCCATCCCTTCTTCCCTGCTCTGTAACTAGCTCAGGAATTGCGTAGAGGTGTCCTATCTAGCTCTTCTTCTTTGCTTTGTAATCATCTTAGAAACTATGCAGCAATGTCCAGGCACTGACTGGCTTTCATGATTGCATAGTTTTGACTAGTAGCTCCCGCAACCTGACTTTGTGTTCCTTTGGAAAAATGTGCATATTTTTCCCCCATTACCTCTTGGTACCCAAACTTTCATCCCAGAATAAATTTCAAAAATCCCAGCTGGGTGACCTGCCCAGTGCTCCCCTAAAAAATGCGTAGATTGGGCCAGCAACTCCCTGAAACCCCACCTAGCCTTCCTCGTGGAAGCTACACAGTTCTGCCTACCAGCTAGGTTTTGCCCCATAGTCGTCACTGTTATCTCAAATTGAGCAAATTTGTCTCCCTATAACATCTATGTAGTTTTTCCCAGCAGTGAACCATAGCCCCGCATCCTGGCCTGTGCTCTACTTCAGCAGTCTGAGTGCCTTGTCCCTCTCCCGGTAACCTACACCAAAATGGAAAACAATGCATCATGGTAGACTAGGACATTTTTGGATTTGATCTCACCTCGTCATGAGTGATTGTAGGAACAAGTACATTAATGAAACATGGCACGACAACGAATGGGTCGGGAAAGAGGCACATGCTAGAAGACATGCTCTTGGTTGAACAAACACATGAAGCACATCAAGTAAGTGAGCAAAAGGGAAACATGCACATGCACCATCAAGAAATACCAAGACCATAAAATATCATGAACACTTTTCCATGCGTAGGTGAAGACATGTTATAACAAGAGCATATCATCACTCAACAACATAGCAGCTCTTGACAAACACCACAGTCAGTGAGTACATGTCAGTAGTATCATGTCATGTTGTGTCATGAGTTGTCTCAGCCACATCACTACTATCAGCTATACTTCTTGTAATCAATGTAATGTAAAGTGGAAGTCCAAGAGACCCACATATGAAATTGAAGAGTCATGTAAAGTAAAAAATTCATAGGAATTCAAACCGTCATGAGAGAATTCGAAGAGTCACAAGGGTCAGTTATACCCCCTTGGCTATATATACCTCCTCAGTATATGAGCAAAGGACTTTTCACCTTGGCTCGTCCCACATAGGCTTGAGAGTCTGTAATATTTTCTTTGAGGAGTGAGGAGCGGCTCCAATGTCCCATACTGGGACTAGTGATGTATGGTGTACATATGTATCGTGGATATTTTGCTTAATTTAGAAGCTTGTCTCAGGCCAACACATTTTCATGAATGTTTTGTATCCATTTGTAAGACTACTCTTTAAACATTTGTAATGCATGTTTGCGTAACCTGTAATAAGACAGTTGTACTACTTTGATTATTTTAGTACTCATATTATTGAGGATGTGTTGTACTGTTTATCACTATTTTCTTGTCTATGTGGACTACTCCATTAGACATTAGACATACCATCTTTGTTTATTTCTTCATGTTAACGGCCGTCACCCCTGCATGGACTATTCCACTCGACAGTGTACATTTTTTCCCTTGATATTTTATTTTCACGACTACCACATCCACTATGGACTATTTCGCTGGATGCTAGATAGACCCTTCCTATTATTCACATGTGTTTCTTCCTAGGTTGGGACTATTCCCTCTCATCAAGTGGCTTACTTTTACTTCCCCCCTTTTAACATTAAGAGAAGCCATACACAGAGATACATTATGCACTCACCAAGCACACTCACCTCTCTTTCTCAAAGTTACAAGAATAACACTCTCATGTGCTAAAAAACAAAAGCTAAGGAAAATCCCTAAGGTAATGGAAATTGGGCCACCATATCACATAGGACTCCTACACGAAATTGTATGAGGTCTAGTTGGAAATTCATACTAGGGATATCCCATGAATATTGGCGGGTCTAGCACCATCAACATTTCTAGCACTAGAAGTAGGGCTACCAGTTTTTTATGACTAAATTTCCTCTCAACCCCATGCATCTATCATCTGGTCAAGACAATAATACAAACTCCCTCTCTCCCATGTGCAACTTTGAAGTTGGTTACTCTGTGCCTCCCAGACCTGAATAAGTAGTCTCATATCATCACCTTCGCTCAGTCCGCCCCATCACCCATCAGTTTGACAAAGATGTTGGACTAATCTCAGGATTACATAACCTTCCATCTTTGTAGAGGAAACAAAAGACTACACCCATAGGAGTGGTAGTCTCGTATTTTGAAGAAGTAATCCTTGTCACTCTTATAGGAGTTGGATGAAGTTGTTGAGAACAAGGAGGAACCTGCTGTTTTATTACAAGGAGAAGAAGTTAACAACACATTCTTGGGGTCAGGTTCTATTGGAGGTAGCAGAGGGGAAGGCAACAAAGGAGGTGGAGGTGGAGATAGATCAAAAATTCAGAGGTTGAAATGTCTGATTCAAAAGAAGAGGAGGAGTATGAAGAAGAAGAAGACATGGATGATCAAAATATGAAATGGATGACAGAGGTCCCATTGGTACTCCATGGTGCCTTGCACAAGATGCCAAGGTACACAGAGAAGTTTTTAATGAAATATAGCCCTGACAAAGAAGTGAAGGCGGAAGACCATCTAGACACATTCTACGTACATCTGCAGACACTCGAGGTATGTTATGATGATGTTGCATGTAGACTGTTTCCATGTACCTTGGATGGAAGAGAAGTTGTATGGTACCACAACCTTCCTCTCAACTCCATTCAGAACTAGGGGATGTTCAAAAGAATTTTCCTTGAAAAAGTTACTAATGATAAAACCCTGACCATGTTGTTGAAAGATTTGGGTAGTCTTAAGATAGAACCGAAAGAGAAAGTGAAATACTTCAACCAGATGTTTAACTTTATCCTGAACAAGTTCACTATAGATACTAAAACTCATGAATCTGTCACAGTCGACTACTACACATCTGCATTGTTGACCAATATTGTGTAGTTCGTCCAGTGAGCTTCAAAACAAACACTATCCGAAAATTTCCAAGAGGAAATTGATGTGGAGAAAGACATGCACACGATTCAACTCATCATGGATGATGAATCAATGAAGGATGCCAAAGATGTGAGCATGAAGTCTTATGCTACCTTGAGTAAGGTGAATGAAAGAGAAACAAGTGAAATTGAGACCCTTACTTGTCTCCTTAATTCCTTGACAACTGAAGTAGTAACTCAAGCAATGGAAAAATGAGACAACAATGAGCAACAGATCTTCTGGTTTTCCACACAGAAAGAATGGGACATCAGGTAGTAGTAGTGGTCACTCGACTAAATCTGCACAGAGTTCAAATATTGTGGCCCAAGCAAATAAACTTGGTAAGGACAACTTCTATGGTTTCCGCCAAGTGCAACACTTAGAGAAGACCCATACCGATTGGAACTGAGTTGTGGGATCCATGGCTTCAACAATGAACAATCATCTTAATTCCATTGAGAAGGTTCAATCATAAGATGAATATGATGAAGAGTATGTTTCATCTGATGAAGCATCCAATTCTGGGCATGTATCAGTTTCTAAACATTGCCCAAAATAAGACAACCACCGAGAAGGAGGCCCCAAAACATAACGATCAATATAACTTAAGAAGTCTACTGTGATTGACGTACCGAAAGATAAATTCAATAAAATGTTTTGAAACATTGATCCACTGATACCCTCAACATAGAAAACACAAAACAATTCCAGGAAGACAAATCAAATGAAATATATGTCCATGAGAAGCTCACTTTGGAACACTCGACCAAATAACAGAAACACAAGTGTTCCCCCAGAAAACTTGGTGAGCCTTCCCACTCTGGACTACAATATTGTCAAAGACATGAAGAAGACTCGTGTGAACATCTCTCTATATGAACTCACCAAACTCACAGGTCAGCGGGATATTTTGTTGCGCACAATGGGGTAAACCTCCATAGACAATGTTGCCTCTTCGAGTAAGGGATCAAGTAAGCCTCCTAGACCACTCACATCTGTACTCAACGCACTTCACAGAGAAGAAGAAAACTTGATCTACCCATCATTTTTTTTTATCTTTCGAAATATTCAACTTCAACATCCACAACTATTTGATTAATTTAGGCGCATCAATCAATGTCATGCCACTCTCCATTGCTAAAAACATAAATGTGCAATGGAGTAGTAGAGCCACAGAGATCATCCAACTTGATCGCACATGTGTACCAACCATTAGTGAACTCTAGGATGTGATCATCCAGTTATCGTCCGACAACCTAGTTCACCAGTGCATTAAGATTGTGATAGTGGACATACCGAAAGCATATGGCTTACTGCTCAGTAGAGATTGGTCCAACAAGTTGCGAGGATATTTTTCTACAGACTGGTCACATTTATAGCTTACGTATTAGGGAAGAAGCAACCAGATTCAAGTGTTGTCCAAGAGGTATATGAAGCACAACGATACTCCCTTCGATGGTCAGAATGAACCGATGGATTTCGCAGAACTTTTTTTCAACAATTGCTTTATGGAAATGTAGCTGGGGTGCTATCTTGCACAACCATGCCCCACCCCACCATATAAACAATTGGGTCTCCTTCCTTTCCCAACTAGTGAAAATGAAACTTGTACAATATTTTGTAACAGTAGTAGCATTAGTGTTAGTAGTCCTAGAGTGCTAAGCAATCCTTGTACAAATAATTTTTGGACCTTGTATTTTGAGGGATCAAAAACACAGAATGGCTCTAAAGCCAGGTGTGTTTTGATCAACCCAAGGAAAAGAAAGAATTTATTTTCAAGTCGCTTGGAGTTTGAGTGCACAAACAACATTACTGAATATGAAGCACTCGTCATGGGTTTTCACAAAGCCCTCAGCCTCAATGCCACTATGCTTAAAGTGGTACATGATTCATATATTATGGTATGATAGGGACGTAACATTGTTCACTATGTCTCACCTTGTCTTAAAGGTTACCAACAAGAGGTATGGTACCTTATTTCCAATTTTCAAGCTTTTAGTATCATATCAGTACCAAGAATGCGCAATGCAGCTACAAATGCTCTAGCAAATGCAACTACTCTAGCATATGCAACTGCTAGGATGACACCCCTTAGGGATAGATTTACTCTTGAGATTTTGTATAAGACATCTATCCCTGAAAACATAAATTATTTACACGTTTTCTATTATGATGAACATATATTTCACTTTATGGCCAATGTTGACATTTTCAAAGAAGCATCCATAGATGAAGACATGCACGAGTAGTCTCTACAAGACACATCTGATGACAGTAAAAGAAACCCCATCCCCAAGGGTGTGGTGTCGCTTGAAACACTCTATGACTTGGAGAACCACTTCAAAGGGCCCAGCAACACAAAAACCCATGGTTCCACACTAGTGCATGAACAGATCAGCTTGGGAACAAAAAAAGATCCGAAGTTTGTAAATCTCGATACATGTTGCACACCAAAGGAGTGGAAAGCCTTTGTTCACATGTTCAGATAGTATCGAGATGTATTCGCATGGATATATGATGATTTAAAAACATATGACACATGAATAATCCAACATGTCATTATAATCAAAGAAGGGGTTAAGCTGTTTCGGTAGAAACTTAGAAAGGTCCATCCATCACTTGAACCCCTCATACAGAAAGAATTGACTAAGTTGTTGGATGATTGGATCATATACAAGGTTTGTCATTCTATGTTGGTTTCAAATTTAGTTCCTCTAAAGAAGAAGTCTAGGGAGATCCGCCTATGTGTAGATTTCCAAAATATTAATATGGCCTTTAACAAAGACAACTACCCTATGTCGTCTATGGAGAATATCTTGTAGACAGTATCTGCAGTTGAAATGTTTTCTCTCCTTGATGGATTTTCCAGATATAACCAGGTTCTGGTAGCACAACCTGATAGACTCAAAACTACTTTATGTACCAAGTGGGGTATGTTCTCCTATAGAAGAATTCCATTTGGGATTTTAAACGTAGGCACAACCTTTCAAATGCTACAAACATCGCCTTTCGTGGACTCATTGGATAGAGTGTGGTGGTCTACCTTTATGACGTGATAGTCTTTTTAGGAAAGTGGTCAGACCACCTGCACCATATAAAGAATATTTTCAAGCAGTGTCGAAAGTATGGGATATCCTTGAATCCCAAGAAGAGCATATTTGCAGTGTCAGAGGGGAAACTCCTTGGGCATATCATCGTCAAAAGTGGGATCAAGGTTGTTATGGACCAAGTTTAGACTATCGTGCAGATTCCTCATCCAGTCAATAAGAAATCTATGCAGTCCTTCTTGGGGAAGATCAAATTCCTTCAGAAGTTCATCTCAAATTATGCATAGATTGTCAAACCTATCCAAGATATGATCAAGAAGGATGCAATCTACAGCAACGGTAAGAATCAAAAGGATGTGTTTTCTCGTATCAAGCAAGAAATAGTAGATGCACCTACACTTTACAACCCAGATTTTAGCAAAACTTTCTTTTTATATACATTTGCTTCCAAAAACTCACTTGCTGCAGTGCTCACATAGAAGGATGAGCTAAACAATGAACGTCCCGTCTCCTTCATGAGCATGAGAATGCAAGGACCTGAGATCAACTATCCCATCATTGATAAATATGCATATGTTGTATACAAGGTAGTAAAACATTTGAGACCCTACCTGCTAAAAAATTACTTCATAGTCTTTATGCCACACCTAGCAGTCAAAGTGTTGCTTGTTCAACAAGAGCTGGGTGAAAGACATGTGAACTGAATGATAGGACTTCAGTAGTATGATCTTGATATCAAGGCAGTTCACATCGTCAAGGGTCATGGTCTCTGCAGACTAGGAGCAAAAGTAGTACACACCCAAGAGGAAGAAGAAGAGCTCGCCGGTTTGGAGCAAGAAATTGAGATGTACAATATAGAGCGAGCAACACCCACTTCGCACGGTAACTCTTGGTATGAAGAATTGCACCAATACCTTAAGCACGACATCATTCCCCCTCAATTTTCCATGTGATAGAAGAGGGCACTTCACCTCAAAGATTTATCTTACAAATTGGTGCATGGAGTGCTTTACGAAAAGCACAACAATGGGATTTTTTTCAGGTGCCTCAAGGCACAAGATTCAGAGAGAGAGTTAACATGACATGCATGATGTACCAACCAGAGGTCACTTCACGGATAACACAACTACGCATAAAATCATGAGAGTCAGTTTCTACTGGCCCACATTGTTTAAGGATGCAAATACGTATGCCCGCAAGTCCCTGGTCTATGAGCGATGCACTGACAGAACATGAAGGTCAGTAGCCTCACTGTAGTCTATTGTACTGGATGAACCATTCCAACAGTGGGGATTAGACATCATTGGGGAAATCCTCCCCCATTCATCAAGCCAACACCACTACATTCTGATTGCTACAGATTACTTCGCGTGGTGGATGGAAGTAGTTTTGTTCAAACAAGTGAATGACCGGGAAGTCATTAGCTTCCTTTAGTAGAACATCATCTCAAGGTTTGGCATTCTTGTTTCACTTGTTTTTGAAAATGAAACTTATTTCTCTTCATTGAAACTATATGATTTTTCATTGCAATATGGTATTTTTCTTAAACACTCCTCTAACTACTACCTGCAGGGAAATGGTCTCACTGAATCAACAAACAAGAATCTTATTCGCATCATAAAAAATACCATTTACTCTTAGGAACGAAAATGGCATTCAGCGCTGGTGAATTCACTTTGGGCTGACCGAGTTACATACAAGCCCTCTCTGAACACATCTCCATACTTCCTTGTATATGGTAAAAAACCTATCCTGCCACCCCATATCTAATTGCATTCCCTTTAGTTATCCCAAGAATCCCGGGGCAAGCCATGTCTATTGATCCAATGTAGCATGTACACATTATACAAGTTACAGGAAGAATAGATGAAAGCGAAAGAAAAAATTACACTCCACCAGAACTGTATCAAGGGATTTTTCGATCGTAAGTCTATAGGGAACCCTAGATTTGTTGTGGGTGACTTAGTTTTGAAATGGGATAAATCCCATGAAGAAGAAGGAAAAAAAATGAATTTCCAGTCTATGTGGGTTGTTTCGTACATAGTTCATGAAAATATTGGCCGAAATACATATCCTTTCAATCACTTGATGGGAGGATTGACAACCTTCCTATCAATGGCCAAGATTTAAAATGTTATTATCAATGATCTGGGGCTATGCCCCATCCATCTGCATAGCATACTTGTTGTTGCTATGTTTCTTTGTTGTTTTTGTTTTGCTTCTTTACTTTCCTGTTTTAATTTGTTCGCTTTACTTTGTTTTGGTTGTCTTGTCAATTTTTTTTGTAAATAAGTGTTGTCCTATACTGTTATGGCTTTTGAATAATTATGTGGTTGAGTTTAAAGAGACTTGTGACACTACAACACTTGGCCAGTCCTGTGTTTGTCTTCTCTATGCTTTGTTGTAACTTTTGGATGATGAAGCCTAGATGGAAAATATGAACTGTCTCTAAGGGAAGCTCTGGCCAAACCATGAACTTGTGTCCGAAATGGGAAACCCCATGGATACTCAGACTTCTGGTTTGTGTGTTCAAGCTTAATCCAATTACTAGAAATGAATAAGGGGAAATCTAAATGAGCAAACCTAAATCAGAGGTCTTATATGCTTCTCTTAAGGAACAATCTCTTATGCCCTAAATAAGTCGGGATCCCTCCTCCACCCCAAAAATAAGTGCCTATGCACAATCCTCTTTAAAAATACAAAGGAAAAAGAAGAGAAAGGCTTCCTTCACAGAGAGGTGAAGTAGGAAACTCCACTGGGGTACTAATTAGGCTTGTTGGTAGTGGAGCAACACCAAAGATGAAAACTTATACTCTATGAATCTTAAGCTCACGAACCAAACTACCCTTCCCGATTTCGAAACACTGTGATCTAGCTGAAAATTTTTGTTGTGTTTGACTGATGTGATACAAGGTAAACCATGTCTATCCATGGGGTAAGTGGGGAAGCCAAAGTAACCTGCACAACGAATCAATAATTCCTGAAAGTCCAAGGCCATGTGCTACAAATGAACTGAAACAGAGAAGCTGGTATTTAACTAGTGTGTCACCAAGTGTTGTAGCAGTTGCAACACCCTCCAAAATTTAGACATGCATCCAAATTTCAGAGCCTTCCTTGGTTTTTAACTTGATGGTCACAAACACTTAGGATCATCCAATGAGCTCTTGTTGAGTTCTCAAACCCTCTTTGCTTGATCGATCATCGGTTGTCTTTTGGCATGTTGATCACCATGTCATGCTTGCAAGTTTGTTCTGGAATTTTGAATCTTTTTATTTGTGTGTATGAGTTGTTTTCACTCAGTCAACATTGGTCGCACTCACACACTAAGTTGTAAAAACTGTCGCAAAAGCGTCGACATGGTCATTCGTGGACATATTTAAACTATCACACTTGTTGCTCTCAACCTTCAAGTTAGTCTCACCGAGCACATGCTATCTTGGTATTTTGAGGTGTCTTGTCATCGAGTCATTCTAAGTGTGTGATCACATTGTCATGCTTGCACGAGTACACATTCTTTCATGATTAATTAATTTTCCTAAAAATATTTCAATCGAACAACCCTCCATCAACCAAACCTGATCTCAATGACCTTGCACTTCTACCTATAACTGCGGAGAGGTTGAGATTTTCCTCTGTGTAATTATGGAAATGAGCTAGTTGACTGACTCCCAAAAATACACAGAATTTGTCCCAAAATCCAATCCACTTTGCACTTCCCGTAAGACCTTCCATCAAGCCTCCCACTGGTCATCTAGATAAAGAACTTGAGCTATGATCCTAGGTTGTGCTGAGCTCAAAAATTGTGCAAAGTTGTCCTACCCTGCCCTTCTTGCCTACTCTATAACCAACCCAGGAATTGCACAAATCTATCCTGTCCTACCCTGCCCATCTTTCCTACTCTGCAACCAGCCCACGAATTGTGTAGATCTGTCCTGTCATCCCTTCTTTCCTGCTCTACAACCAACCTAGGAATTGCACAAAGATGTCTTGTCCTACCAGCCCTTCTTCCCCACTCTGAAACAATCTCTAGAATTGCGCAGAGTTTTCCTATCCAACCCTTCTTCCCTGCTCTGCAATCATCTTAGAAACTACAAGAACTATCTTGGGATGCAATGTATCTCGACATTGTGGAGTTTTGACTACCAGCTCCTACATCCTGACTTTGTGCTCCTCTAGAAAAATGCACATATTTTTCCCCCAGTGCCTCTTTCTGCCCGCACTATCATCCTAGAATAAATTTCGGAGATCCCAACTGGGTGACTTGCCTAGTGCTCCCCTAAAAAACTACACATATTGGTCCAACAACTCCCTGACACCTCACCTATCCTTCCTCTCATAAGTTGCGCAGTTCTACCTCACAGCCAGGTTTTTCCCCATAGCTGTCACTATTATCCCAGATTACAAAAATTTGTCTCCCATTAACATCTATGTAGTTTTTCCCAATAGTGAACTAGAGCCCCACATCCTAGCCTGTGCTCTGCTCCCGTAGCCTTAGTGCCTTGTCCCTCTCTCAGTCACCTGCACCCAAATGGAAAATAATGCATCATGGTAGACTAGGAGATTTTTGGATTTGATTTCGTCTCCTCATAAATGATTGTAGGAAGAGGTACATTAATGAAACATGGTGTGGTGACGAACAAGATGGTAAAGAGACACATGCTAGAAGACTTTCTCGTGGTTGAACGAACACATGAAGCACATCGAGTGAGAGAGTGAAAGGGAAAAATGCACATGCACCATCAAGCAATACCAAGACCATCGAAGACCTCGCACACTTTGCCATGTGTAGGTGAAGACATTTTACAACAAGAGCATATCATCACTCAACAACACAACTGCTCGACATAGATAGCACAGTCAGTGAGTACATGTCAGTGGTGTCATGTCGTGTTGTGTCATGAGTTTTCTTGGCCACATCACTACTATGCGCCATACTTGTTGTAATCAATGTAATGTAAACTTGAAGTCCAGGAGACCCACATATGAAATCGAAGGTTCATGTAAAGTCGAAAAATCATAGGAAGTCAAACAGTCATGAGGGAAGTCGAAAAGTCACAAGGGGCATTTATAACCACTTGGCTATATACATGCCCTCATTGTATGAGGAAAGGAATTTTCACCTTTGCTCCTCCCACATAGGCTTGAGATTTTGTAATTTTTTCATTGAGGAGCGAGGAGTGGCTCCAATGTCCCAATACTAGGACTAGTGATGTATGTTGTACATATGTGTCTTGGATCTTTTGCTTAATTTAGAAGCCTGTCTCAAGCCAACACATTTTCATACATGTTTTGTATCCGTTTGTAAGACTACTCTTTAAACATTTGTAATGTATGTTTGCATAACCTGTAATAAGATAGTTGTACTAGTTCAGTTATTTTAGTACTCATATTGTTGAGGATGCGTTGTATTGTTTATGACTAATCTCCCATCTGTGTGGACTACTCCGCCGGAAATTAGACATACCATATTTGTTTATTTCTTGGTGTTAACTACCGTCACCCCTGTGTGGAATATTCCACTCAACAGTGTACATGTTTTCCCTTGAGCTTTGGTTTTCATGACTGTCGCATCCGCTATGGACTATTCCACTAGATGATGGATAGACCCTTCCTGTTATTCGCATGTGTTTCTTCCTGGGTTGGGACTATTCCCTCTCATCAAGAGGCTCACCTTTACTTCCCCCTTTTGATAGTAAGAGAACACGTACACACAGTTACATTATGCACTCACCAGGTACACTCTCCTCGCTTTCTCGAAGTTTCAAGCATAACACTCTCATGTGTTTGACACGAAGAGCTAAGAAAAATCCCTCAGATAATGGCAACTAGACCATCGTACCAGATTAGACTCCTACACCCAACGATGTGAGGTCTAGTTGGGACTTCATACGGGGAGATCCCTTGAATGTTGGCACGTCCAACACCGTAAACATATCCTTTGAAGCATCTTACTCCTCTCTATCCTTATCCATGTGAGACTTTATATATTTCTTGAAGACTTCTTCTTAATCAAATGTTACATCTCTTCTAATCTCAATATTTCATTGCCTAGAGATGTATATTATATAAGCCTTTAAAGTCTCACAGTATCCAATGAAGGTGCCCTTGTTTCCTAGAGGATTTAGCTTCATTTTATTTTCCTTAATAAAATGTATCTACATTGGAAAAGCAAATATCCTCAAGTGGTTGAGTTCTGGTTTCTTCCTGGAAAATAATTCTTCTAATGTCTTATTCCCCAATATCTTTTGAGGACCTTTGTTTTGAAAATATACAACTATTTTGAATGCTTTTGATAGATGGGTAAGTTTTGTTAATGGATCATTGCTTTAACCATTTCTACAATTCATCTGTCCTTCTCTATATTACCTAATTTTGTTGGGGGTTGTAGGGAGTTGTTATATGCCTCTTAATTCCTTCTTTTCTATAAAAATATTTGACCTCATTTGAGGTGTATTCACTTCCATTATCTGACCTCAAAACTTTAATATTTCTTTAAGATATATTTTCTACTAAAGCCTTACATTATTGAAACTTATTGAAAACTTCATATCGAAATGTATAATGTCTAAGATCCTCATGGATATATTATTACTACTTGGAAAATTTCTCTTGGCATTCTTGCCAAGTGCACAATATTTGCATACTCCATCATGATCCACTTACATATCTGGTAAACATGTGGCCATTTTTCTCAAAACTCAAGGCTATGTAGTTGAGGTGATAAATTCTTTGGTGCGATAGCTCATTGGAGCTAATACTATTGTTTACATTGGCTTGTGCTAAGTGTCCCTTTAATTTCTACAATCCTCCCTCTTAAACACCAATCACGTCACCTGAATTTGTACTTTGAACCGTAGGGCATAGAAGGAATTGACCATCAACAAAAGGTACTATGAAGCCTTGATCTTCTAAAGAAGAGAGAGAAAGAATATTTCTCTTTAAGACAAGAAATATATACTTTATTGAAATGGAGTTACCTAAATAAAGTTGTTAGGATGTTTATCCTACTCCTTTTACTACATTCCTTGAATAATCTCAAAGTTCCACCTGAAGGGATGAACTCTTTTTTGTCAAAGTTGTAAGAGAATTTTGGAACCAAGTCATGTTCTTGGAAGCACCAATATCTACTAGCCAAATATAATTTCCTTCAGTGACAATTCGCATGAGGGTTGAGACGAAAGACATGCTCTTCATATTTTGTCTCCCTTGTCTTTTTATGATATGTAGCCTCCTCCATATCTTGTACTTGTGCATGATGTTTTATTTTTCCTTTACCTTGAGAAAATTGGATAAAAGTGTCCCAAATTATTATAGTTGTAACACCTAATATTAGATACATCATTCTTGTGATCTAGAACCGATCTTCTATTTTTCTTCAAATTTTTGTTTCTTCTTTCTTCTTCTTTATTCACATGAGCAATTTCAAAGTTTGATTTTCTACATCATTGGTATTTTGTGCTTGGGATATTAGTCTTGACTCTTCTTGAGCACAACCTGCGTATAGGTTACCAAATTTACGTAATTTCCTTATTACACAAATTCCTTGAAAAAATACATCCCAAGAAGAAGGAAAACCATTTAGATTTGTAGTGAGAAGCTTTGCATCATCCATTGAATATCCTATAGTTGCTATATAATCCATGATCTTAGAAAGATGCATGAAATAGGTAGAAATTGAATTTGATTTTTTCATCATTAAATTTATGGGTTGATGCCTTAGATTTGTCTTTCTACTTGTATTCTTGATTTCATATAATCTTGAAAAGGAATCAAACATTTACTTTGTTGTCTTCAATTCCAATACATGAGGAATTAAGTGGTCATTTACTAAATTTGATAATGTTCTCTTGGCTTGACATCATACTTCTTATGCTTTTCCTTGGCATCCTCCTCTTCCGGCTCTAGGAGGTATGTCTTGACATAATCCAAGATCTAATTCTCTTCTAGGATGGGAAGTATTCTATTCTTCCATGATCTGAAATTGTCTGCTCCATCTAGCCTAAATTCTACTCTAAGATTAGCACCATCTTGTAAATGGAAAATTAAATTAACATATTTCCAACTATGGAGTAGTGTTTGTATTAACAAGAACTTCAATTTAAGTAAGCCTTTTATTTTTTTTAATATAGTAGGAAATACCATGGGAAAATGGTTTACCAAAACCATGGACCTATAAACTACCAATCGTAAAGGAAAATTTACAAAATGATGCATAAATTAAGTTTTGATCTAGTAAAATAAATTTTATAATTCAATAACAAATTAATATTCTTTTTTGGAAAATACCATGGGTTCTTTCACCTTGCCCTAATACCATGTAAAATTATTTCTTGTTTTTATATGTTGGTAATTATTTTGTTACTACACACTTGAAAAATTCTCAATCTTAATTTCGTTTTTAAAATTGAGTAAACATTATTAGATTGATATAAGATATATGAGATATTTATTGATGTCTAATTACAATTGAGGGCTCGATATATATACATAGTCGATTTCTCTTTTCATTAATATACATGTGTTATTGTCCTTTGAATAAGATGTGTCTTTCCTTTTTATTATTATTAATCAAGTATTGAATATATATATATCTTGTTGTTTATAATATAATATATATTATACATTGTTCTCCAAAAGGGAATACCTCCCACTTTTATATCAAAAATCAACACCATAACAACAAAAACCATTCAAACACCAATTACAACATTATTTCAATCATTTAGCTCACTTTCTTCATAACTTCGTCACATTGTGCTAGAACACACAACAACACAAATCAATCCTTGTTTAACTATCACATAATCGATCAGATGGATGATCTTTTGATATGCAATGGGGGTTATTTATATATGTTTCTTGGATACCTAATCAAGGTGACCAAAATATATATCATGCGAAAAAACCAAAGTAAAATTTGATGGTATTGTGAGCTGACACAAAACCATGGAGAGCAGTACCAAATAGCATTCCCCACTACCATTTACCCTAGGAAATTTATATGGGATGACTCATGGTTCATTTTTTCATGTTATAGGATGCGAACATGGATTACCAAATCATAATCTAGGATACAAATCTAAATTTCCTGTTGGCATTCTCACACGTAGACTCTAATTTCTAGTGTAGAGCCAACATATGTTACCTAATTTTGGGAAAAATAAAAAAATTCTCCTCTCAAATTAGAAATTATTTCTTCAAGCCATACTCAACCAAAAAATTATACTTTTAGTAACATCACCTTAGTCATACATCAAAATCATGTACAAACACCCACAATTGTTGACATCAATGCCCAAATGTAGAAATCAACATCATGTTTCCGACAAGTTCAAGTCCATATATTGAGTTGGGAGTATTTGTAGCCAAGGAAGGAGGTGAAAGGTGAATTCATATACATTTGGGGGTTATTAATAAGATCACTATCATGTATAGGTTTCCCTTACTTAGAATGACTTAATGGATTACTTGAGTGAGGCGAACTACTTTTCAAGATTAATTTGAAGGGTGGGTATCATCTGAATTAGATAAGAGAAGGTGATGAATGTAAGACAAAGGATTTATCTAGTCATGTAATTTGTATTAACTAATTTTCCTAGCACATTCATGAGACTAAATAATAAATTCTCGAAACAATGTTTGTGTGAATCTTGTTGTAGTGTACCTAGATGATGTTTGGATCTTTAGTAACACTAAGGAGGAGCACTTAGAGATTGTAAGAAAGGTATTATTTATTGAAAGAAGTTTTCATTGATGTCAAAGGATTTCCAAATGAAAGAGAAACTTACATATTCAAATAAAATATTTCAAAATATTTCTTTTGTATTTTTTATGCCTATTGGATAACCTATTTTTGAATGCATTTTTACTTTGTTTACCTATTTGAAATTGAAGCATAACATATATGATTAGAAAGATTATTACGTGATATTTCCAATGGTACATGGATCTCCCTCTAACTCTTCATAGTTGAGGATACATTATTTTTTTAATATTGTCTATATATTCTACCAACTGCACAAGCCATTCCATCTAGTAGAAAAATCGGCCCAACCAATGGAAAATTCAGCATATTCTAGACGCCAAATGAATTATAGATAGGACCAAGAAGGATAATTTCAAGTTATTCACTCAAGAATGTTTATATCAATTCAAACAACCAAATAAAAGAACAGTTTTTGAAGTTCATACCTCATGAACTAGAAGTGAAGAGGAGCTTACTTGAAGAGACTTTTCGGGAAGTATTTTTGGCTTATTATGGAAGCATTTTACCACAAGATATGAAGGTTTCGAGACATGGTTATATGGATTATTGAAAACCTATTCTTGAGGGTCAAATTATGTCCCCTTTGAGGGTTGAATTTCATATCTATGTAGAGGGTGAAATTACAATGTGGAAAGCCAAAGTTTAGGGTTGTCCTAAGAGTAGTGACTTATCCCTATTGACGCCAAATTTCAAGACCAAATTTATGGTACAAATAATGATAAGCAAATTGTGTTTTGGCGAAAAAACTTGGTGCATTTGAAGGTGAGTTCCATGTCTATTTTGAAGATCCAACACTACCCTCTATTGGGTATTTTGAACCATATATTGGAGGGTGCAAAGTTGTAGAGGTCGATTTTTGGTAATGAGGAAGTTTGAGTTCAAGGATCGTTTTTGAGGGATTTTATATTTCTAGTAAATTTGTGTTTTGGAAGTTGAGTTCTTGTGTGAAAGACAGAGGAGTTGTTTCAAGAAGTGATAAATTTATTTGAATAATATTGACTCTTGTACAAGCTTTGTTGTTGATAAACAAAGGTGTTGGTGCTTCCTTTTAGTTGGTACTCATAAATTTGAATGTAATATTCATATATATTAAGAAAATAATTCCATGGTTCACATAAAAATATCTTTGTTATACATATTTGTGTGCATTTCATTATACACGTGGATGAATTTACAAGTTTTTCAAGTTAGAAATTGTCAATGTTGATTCAACCCCTTCTCAATATTGCTGAATATTCCAACAATTGGTATCGGAATGGGTTCCTTCAGAAAAAATTTGAATCATGGACAATAAAATCAATACAACAAACATGGTTTGCAATTGTTTGATTGAAAAAAATGTTCATTCTGGAGCACAAGATGAGATTTCTTACAAGCAGAAGGAGTTAGTTTTTAGCAATATATCCTAAATGAATACAAGGTACTAACCCCTACTCCAATAGATTTGTAAATTAATTCAAAGGCTATGTATGTCATTCTAGGAGAGTTGACAGGATTAGAATTTGTCAAGGTTATGCATTGAAAATAGAAAATGGGAATTTGTGAAAATATTAAGAATACCAGTGGGGTGGCTACCTTCTTAACCAAATCCTCAAGTAAATTTAGAGGAATGGGATAGTTTTTTTTTCCTATATTCCATTTAATTATCAATTCTCATGCTTGGTTCAAATGCATTAGCTAAGCTTCTCAATTCATCTTTGAAGCCTCATGACTAGGGCCTCTTAACCTAGCATATATGTGTTTTCGTATATATATAGACATATATGTATCACGATGCCTGGTTCGAGCCCCCGTTTTAACATTTCAATACATGTATATATACGCATATTGTGCTTCCACATTTTTGCTTCTCCCAACTGAATCCAATGACTATGAACTAACCACATCATCCTGACACTTTCACTCTAGCTCTCCTTATGCCTTCGAGTTAACCCTTCAGGACACGTCATACTGTTTTCCCCATCCAAGTGATTCTCAACATGCTCCTTTGCAATCTACTGAGGCCTTATTATCAAGTGTGCGTGTACAATGGATTTTCACCGCCTCCTACCCCATTGGTCTATTGCGCCAACTCTCAATTGATACAACAACCTATGCCACACCCAGAGCATGATCCAATTTTTTGCAGGAAAAGAATGAAATACGTAATTAAATAGAAACATAGAGCTACAATGACAACTGAACTTCAATTCATTGATAACAAAATACTGAAACTATTTACACAAAAAATGGAAATAAACTAGCTCGGGTGATGATAACCTATCTCTTATAAGAGATGTGGCAGCTAAATGTCTCTTAAATGTGTTACAATGAGGCTTGCAAGCCTTTTTATTATTGATAAATAAGGGAAAACCCCAAACATTCAAAAACCTAATGCTAGGAGATGAAGCGCCAAAAGTGTGTGAGCCCCATTGGGGTTAGTTCTTACGCCAACATCCCAGGGTTGTAACTTTGGCATATGATCTCCATTTGATGCACATGATACCTTGTTATAAATATCTATCCAAGGACTACATTTTTCGACTTCAAGCCCCTAACATAGTCTATGGGTTTTCCTGTTTCCCAAAAAAAATATGTTTAGGGCTTTAAAATGGCTCCAGATGTTTAGGACCGTAAAAGCTACCAAAAATAGTAAATTGTGCTACAATTAAGGAAAGGGAAGGAAACAATGTTGGGGGTCCAAGTGGAATAGTTGGGTGGCCACCAATATCCACTTGGACTAGTCATCCCTCCTTAGGACTTAATGGTCCCCATTCTGTTGAGTGCCTCCATGATATGGGGAAATTTTTATTGAACTTGGTCCTTATTGAGCCACTTTCCCTGGTACAAGAATTGGACAACTTTGAAAACTCGATATAGTTGGATCCTCTATTTGCAATTGTTCTTGATCTGTGCCACTTTGGTTCGATCAATTGTGGCCTATTCAATGCAGTCCATGTTCAGCTTTGTTCATTTCAACTCCTCAGCAATGTTTGATGTGTCTAGCAATAGTGGAAAGTATGGTTGAAGGCAGTCAACATTGAATATGGGTGCAATCCAAGGAATAGGGGGATACTAAACTCAAAAGAATTGTCTCCCAAAACCTTGTTGATGGTTTAAGGATCATATTAGAGTGGTTGAAGCTTACAATGGGCTCCACCAAGGTGCTCTTTTTGCATATGTAACCAAACTTTGTCGCCCACTCGAAACTTATGGGGCACCTAATGTTGATTATAACATTGTTTGTATTTGGCATTGGTTTTATCTAGGATATTTTGAGCCTACTAGCAGATGTGCTTAAAGTGGTCAATAAACCTGATGGATTTATCAACTTCAAATTGACCATGGGAAGATTCCTTGTGTGTAGTTGCAAAGGGTAGTGCAACATAAATGGGACATAGTGGTTGAAATCCCATGCCCACTTCAAATGGGCTATGTCCATTTGAGCTATGGAGGGTGTTGTTATAGTTGTTTTACACATAGGGAAGAATCTCATCCCATGTCTGTCGATTCTTTGAGTTGTACATGTGTAGTATGTGCACAATCATCCTGTTGAAAACCTTTGTTTGGCCATCAGCCCGGGGGTGAAATGCCGTCAACTTGGTGAGTTTGGTGTCTAACAATGACTAAAGGATCGACCAAAACATACTTAAGAAACTGTTATCCCTATCTGATATAATGGTATGTGGGATCCTAATATGTACCTAGACTCATTTAAAGAAGAGTCTAGCAATGGCCTCTACTATGATAATATTCTTACAGGTAGTCAATATAACCATCTTAGAAAAAGAATTGACGACCACAAATATACAGTCATTTCCATGCTTGGTATAAGGAAGGCCAAACATATAGTCCATGAAGGTGGATTCCTAGTGCTAGAAGGGAGAAGGTAGAGGAGTATACAAGCCTTGCTTCTTCATAGTTGACTTGCTGATGGCACAGGAAATGTAGGATCTAATGTATTTTCCAACATTCTATCATAGATTTGGCCAACAAAATTACTTTTGTAGTATAGCCACAATTTTATCAACACAAAAGTGTCCTGCAACCCAACTGTAGTGCACTTGCTAAATCAGCTTGGCACGCTCTCTTGAAGGAACACGAAGGTGGCTCAAGTAGCATAATAATGCATCCTATAGGTGGAATTCTTGAACTTTCTTGCCATCCACTAGCATCTAGTATGTGGTGGTGAACTTTGGATAATTATTATATAGTTTTTTCCATCCAGAGGTCTCGTGGCCACAAGAGTTGGGAACAATGGTCATTGCTACAATCGGTGGCCGACTTAGGTAATCTGCAACATGATTGGTGTTACCCTTCTTATATTTGATATTCAGATGGAATTATTGCAGATATGTGGACCAGTTTTGATGGTGATCATTCTACAACTTCCCTTGGGTTTATATAAACTATAAGGGTCTGTGAATTATGTGGATGATCATCTCCTTCCCCATAATGTAATGTTTCCATTGTTGGAAAGGCTGCAAAATTTATTACATATCCTTATCATAGGTGGGGATGTTTCGAAAAGTGTCTCACTCTGATAGGCCACAATATGCCCTTTCTAGGTGAGAATTCCACCAATACCATAGTCAGAGGTGTCTGTCTCAAATTCAAATGGTTATTGCAGGTATGGAAATGTGAGTACTGGTGTAGAGAAAAGGCAATGCTTCAAATCAACAAACACCTTCTATTGGGACTCGGAGAAAAAAAACATCGCTTTTTCTCAACCCTTGGTAACTTGACTCAAAGGCCAATTGATATGAGATAATCCCAACACAAACCTATGATAAAAATTGGCAAGGCATTAAAAGCTATGAAGCGTTGTTAGAGTGGTTGGGTTGGCCCACAGGGGCTTCACTGGGGGAGCAATACCATACCACATGAGTCATATTGGGGGATATATATTGACGAAAAAATGACATAATATATTGGGGGATATATAGGGGTTAACGAATTTTTATTTTGGAAAATATAAAAAATGAAGCTCAAAGTTAATGGAAAAACATAAAGGGGTATAAAAATGTTAATGAAAAAATGGATGCGTACAATATCTAGTGAAAGTAGGGGTTTTTTAAATTAGGAAGGTGTACTGGGTTCATATTGGTAGGGGGTTAAATAATGTGATTTTTAGAGGCATTTTCCAATATATAGTCAAATTAGGGGTATTTCATAGTTTGTAACAAACTCATGTGATATGTCAGAGGTTCATTGAGTGAAGCCCCCGTGGGTTGGCCAATATATAATGACTTGGATATTAGCTAGATCCACATGCACACCTTGCTCATCATTGATAGAACCTAGATATTCAACTTATCTCATGCCAAAGGGTGCATTTATCCAAGTTGTCACATATTTTTTGTTGTCATAGGGTTTGAAGGACCTGCCGGATGTGTTGCAAGATATTCCCAACTTTTGTTTAAGATGAGGATGTCATCCAATTATACAACCATGAAAGAGTTGGTAAAGGGCCACAAGCTGTCATCCATCATCCTCATAAAAATTGTAGGGGCTTTTATTAACCCAAAATGCATGACCAACCAAACAGAAAGGCCCTCCTTAGATTTGAAGGTTGTCTTCCATACATCCATGGGTTCTATTGGAACCTAGTGATAACTGAACTTTAAATCGATTTTGTGGAAATACTTGGCCCCTTTGAGTTATTCAAGAAGGTCATCGATACGTGAGATTGGATACCTATTCCTAAAAATGATTTAATTCACTTCTCGTTAATTAATGTAGAGTCCCAAGGTCCCATCCTTCTTCTGTACAAGTACAATAAGACTCCCATAATATGAGGAAATTTGTCGTATGTGCCTTTTTTGCAGCAACTCCTAGATTAACCATTTTATTTCTTCATTATCCAGAATATAATGGAATTATATCATCGCATTGGGTAGAGATGCTCCGAAAGTCAGCTTGATCGAATGCTTGACCTGATAGTGTGAAGGTACCCTTGTGAGAAAGGAGAAGATGTCCCTGTATTATTCCATGACCTTATCCACCTACTTCTGTTGCGTGGTGGAACCCTTCGCAGGAGCCATGTATGTGGCCATGATCTTTCCCTTATTTTAAGAATGAATAAAAAAGGAAAAAACAAATCTGGTCTGGGATATGATCTTACTGTATTTCTTAGCAGAGATCAAATAAATGGTGGTGTTTGGGGATACCTCTGCTATTCTATATAAATTACTACCCAAAGTAATAATAATAGTGTGAGGCCTAAACTCATATACAACATGAATCTTCCACAAGAATGGTTGTCCTAATAATACATCACAAATTCAAGAGGAGAAACATGACACAGTAGCTCATCCGTGAAGGTTTTGATGTTGTAGGGAAGACAACACTACTGGCTAATGCAAAGATCTCATCCTTGGTGGAGCCACCCAATGGTGTATGGATGCGGGTGTGGTATGCTCATTAGGCCAAGCTGCTTAATGAACTATGCTAAGATGAGGTTCTTTTGGCTCTCACTATCAACAATGAGTTGTTGTAGAGACCCCTTCACCCACATTTACGAGTGGAAGAGATGCTCCCCTTCCTTTGGATATTTGGTCTTAATCTTCTGGATATTGGTGGTGAGAATAGTGGCATTGGGTTCTACATCAGTAATCTACTTTCCTATTGATCTCAAATCTATAGGATTGATTATTTGCACAATTTCACCAACATTAACTAAGGTTTCATTTATGTGAATGAATGAGGGGAATTATGTTGTTAATATGCCTTAAACATCAACTTTGAGAACTAAAAATAATAATTAGAAACAACAATAATAGACGCAAAGACAACAAACATTGTTGAAGGAGTTCATCCCTTCTGGACTACGTCTCCGGGTCTGCCTCAAATGGGCATCTCTTATACTAAGAATGCTCCAAAAAGGTTCTTTGCATAGAATTTCACCAACTAAAATGTGCATGCAGGCACTTCTGGCTACTATCATAATGGATACCTATGTCTCATCTCTCCAACACCACTCTCCATTCCCAAAAAGGCCCAAGGATGGCCAAGATATGCTCAAAAGCCCATTTGCAAGCATAAACAAAACATTGTTCAAAGTTTTAGTGTATAACTCTTTAACACACGAGTGCAATGGTAAACCTTTTATAAAGCCTCAGGCAAGTTCCAGTGTCAAACCCTCATACTTCCAAGGCTATTCATGGCAAGTGGTATACTTATCAATTACATGGTGCATTGCATGTGGCTTTGTTACATTTCATTGTAGCAATCTTTTAATATGGTACATATAAGAAATAAACTTTGTGGAATCATATTAAAACACACATATATAGTTTAGAACTATATTAATGTCACAACAATCTTTTAATATGGTACATATAAGAAATAAACTTTGTGTAATCATATTAAAAAACACACATATATAGTTTAGAACTATATTAATGTCGCATTGATTTAAAAGAATTTTGTAAACATGCCATAGTTTATAACCATCGCTTATAATTCAACACCGGCGGTGTAGTGTGTTTGACACCCGTGCCAAAACATGCGACCTGAAAGTTATCACAATAGTTCAGCAGTTAACAAAATTCTCTGGCGGTTGAAACAACCACATACCTGTGGAACATATACGTGGCATGAATCACATTTCAATGGACCCATGGAATTTACATTGAAACAACACTGCGCTTTGTTGGCATGTCCACTTATATCCCGAAACATTACCTCATGCCATATGTGGTTGACTCCGCATCGAATGCACTGCCATAACTCCGCTACGTTGGACGTTGATTCACCATAACCAAACTCCACATGCCACACCACCCTGACATATATCTGCTCACTTTAACCATAATTGTTACCATGGACCTGCTCCGACGGTGACTGGACCTATTCCGATCCGTGGCAGACACCTCTACACACTCTGGCATTTCAGTGGCATATCCCCGTGGAAACATTGACCCATCTGATGCTTTGGTGGTTACCTGCTCCACCATAGTTTTAATACAATGCATATGTTTAATGAACATCATATCCAAAGTTCATAATACTCCGCCATATGATTTTGTGATATATGTTTGTTATATAGTTTTTAAAACCATACCATATATAGGTGCCCACCATATATTTATATTTTCACCATGGTTATTATATAGTTTGCTGCTTTAGGTATTGATGGCCGAATATAGAAAGCCAGTGAACAAATAAACTGGACAAATACTGCAGTAAAAGGCTTAGAGATGAATGTTGCAAAATCAGCATAAGTTAAGGAACAAATTGATACTGTCCAAGTATCAATTAATGATGTAAATAAATGTTTGAACAATGTACAGTTTGAATCTAGTATGCTTCGTTCTTATGCTAGAGATTCTTTGACAAAGATAGAAGGAGTTGAAGAAAAATTAGTTGATCATTTAGATGCAAATAAACATATTATAACTGGTTTAACAGACAAGCTTGAAAAGATGAATCTGCCCGAAATTGACAAACCAATCCCAAACTCTTTTCTTCTAAAAAGAAGCATAAGAATTCAAGATCCTATGAAATCTATAGATAGATTTCCAACATTATTTTCTAAAGAGGTAGCCACATCATCAGACTCTGAGGCTACAAATAAAATCACCATTGCATCCTTATTCAAGGAGGAAGAGGCAGAAACAGGGAAAGAATCCAAAGATCAAAATGCACAGATCTTTCCCATATATGAACCTCTTGATCATAAGTTCACCAGATATCCTGCACCTGACATAGAAGGAAAAGGAAAGCTTCTTGAAGCACATACTTTTTTCCCAGACTCCCACATACAATGGAATATAGATAACATGAGTGTTGGCGAAATCAGGCAAATGATTGACATGATGTATACAAAATATAAACTCATTTGTCTTAGAGCGAAATCTGAAATTGATGCTTGCAGGACAATTATTCAATGTTTTACAGGGGCACTCCTCAGGTGGTGGGAGACAGAATCATCTCCAAAGCTTATTGAAACAATGGAAGCAGAAGTACTTAAAGATGAGAAAGGAGATGTAATACATAATCCTGATGGCACAGTTATCAACAACATGATAGGAGCACTTACATCAATGATCTTAAAACATTGGTGTGGAAGTGCAACAGAAATTGCTGATAAAAATGAAGTTATTCTGATGAATTTAAAGTGCCATAAAATGTCCCAATATGATGACTTCCATAAAGATTGGATGCAGAGGATATATGAAGTCAAGGACTCAAAGAACCTGTTATGGAAACATGTATATCTTGCAGCTCTGCCATCTAAATTTGTTGACTATATAAGAATGCAGGAAGTCTTCCAATTACCTTTTGAGTCATACACATGGGGAGAGATTTATGCTCTCATTACAAAGACAATGGTCAGTCTTTTTACTAGCTCAAAGGTAAATAAGTCTCTGGAAAAGCTTTCTAGATTACCTGACAAGAAATCCATCTGCAGTAAGTATGGATTGACATTGGATGATCCTTTGGTTAAACAAAGGAAGGCTATGAAAAGAGCCAGAAGAGAGTTTAAAGAAATTTTCTACAAAAACCGAAGAAATTATCCAAAGGCCAAAAAGAGATATTCAAAGCGAGGCAAGGGTAAGCCTCCAGACAAAAGAGAGGGTATTACAAGTATGTTCCTAGGACACAATATTATGATCCCCCAGACATTCATATGCATACTACTAAGCAAGACAAATGGAATAAAATTACTTGTTGGCTTTGTGGGAAAACTGGACATACTTCCTCCAGATGTCCAGAAGGAGAAGAATCAAAGTTGAACAGAGGCAAGAAATCTCAAGCCTTTACCCAAAGAAACAAACAAGTAAAGCAAGAAGGGAGAAGGCCAGTAGTATGCATGAAGTGTGGCTCTCATGCCCACAGCACAGAACGCTGCCCAAATTTCACAATCAGAGATATAGCCCAGCAGCATCAAGTAGAAGAGTCTTCTTATGATTCTTTCAGTTCTTCATCTGCAGAAGAACTCCATGCTTACATGGAAAAATATTTAGACTCTGGTTCTTCAGATTGTTTATGTTCTGACTCTAAAGAATGTGCTTGTCAAATACAATATAATTCTGAGTCTGAATATCTCCGTGAATCTAGTTATGAAGAAGGGGAAATTCCTAAACCCCAAAAAGAAAATGTCCTTATGGCCGCAACAGAAGAAGAAGAATTGAAGATCTTATCCCAGATTCGAGCAATGGAGGATGGAGAGATGAAGAACCGCTTGATTGAAGCTTTATGGATCAGCTAAAAACAAAAGCTTCTAACGGCTCAGGTAAGAAACCTCTATTTGTTGATGGTTCATATGAAAGAAATACAAAATCATTCTAGAGACATCAACAGAAGGCTGATAGAGTAAGATCACTTACTATAGGAGATGTCAGTCGAGAGATTCATAATCTCAAGACATAAATTTCTGCAATAAATGCTCAAGTTGCAGAAATACAGAAAGGGAAACAACTGACAAAAGAAGAAGATGATGATCAGCCATGGAAGACTGCTTCACACAATAATACTCAAGAAGTTCAAATTGCTGAAGGTATGAAAGATCCAAATTTTGGATTCAGAGATATGAGATTATTAACTATCTCATACCAACAGCATCATGTCCTGATAAATATCTGTATAAAAGGGCAAATGTTTGAAATGATTGCTCTTATTGACTAAGGAGCATATATAAACATTCTGAATATGAAAAATATTCCAGCAAAATGTTTGGTAACTGCAGAAAGAGAAGTGGTAGGACTTGGTAATAAAAAACTTAGATATGAAGTACCCAAAGCATCTGTTTGTTTTGACAGCCACTGTATTTATTTAAAATTTGCAGTAGCTGACATTCTAGTAGACTGCATACTTGGTAATGTGTTTCTTACAGCAATAGAACCTCATGGGTCACTCAGACTTAAAGGAGGCAAAGCTAGATATTTTATTTTTGTCCCCACTTCAAAAGGGACAAGAAAGAAAATTGAACTTCCATATATCTCCAATCCTAGGATTTCTACAATGGTACACACTGTGCAAGATCTGGATAGAGCTGAAGCCAGATTGTTAGATCTAAAAGATTTGAAATCTACTTTAAGAATTGAAGAACAGCTCAAATCACCCCAGATCAAAACCAGAATTGGAGAAATAAAGAGACAAATAGAAGACGATTGTTGCTGAGAGGAACCTAATGCATTATGGCATAGGAAGCAGCACATGGTGGAGCTCCCCTACAAGGAAGGATATGCTGGTAAACCTTGTAAGAGCCAAGCTATTTCGATGAGCAAAGAATGTAGAGATCTTTTCCAGGAAGAAATTCAACAGTTCCTTAATAGAAGATTAATCAGAGAATCCAACAATCCCTGGAACTGTTATGGGTTCTATGTAAACAAAAGAGCTGATCAAATTAGAGGCATCCCGAGACTAGTTATCAATTATAACCCTCTCAATTCAGTCCTAGCCGATGACACCTCTCCAATCCCACATAAAGGAGACCTAATCAGAAGAATAGCAGGTGCAAAGATCTTTTCCAAATTTGACCTGAAAGCAGGATTCTGGCAAGTGGCCATTGCTGAAAAAGATAAATTCAAGACTGCCTTCAGCATTCCAGCAGGACATTATGAATGGAATGTTATGCCTTTTGGACTCAAGAATGCCCCATCAAAATTCCAAAAGGTAATGGATGGTAGTTTTAAGCCATACTTTGATTGGCTAATTTTATATATTGATGATGTATTAATATTTTCCAAATACATTCAAGAACATTTTAAACATATAAATACATTTAAGAATCTAGTTAAGCACAATGGCTTGGTGGTTAGCAAGAAGAAGATAGAGGTCTTTCAGAGAACTATCAAATTTTTGGGTCATACAATCTCCAATGGGCAGATATCTCTGCAGAAACATGCTTTAGAGTTTGCAGACAAGTTTCCAGATGTCATATCAGATAAGAACTAGTTGCAAAGGTTCTTAGGTTGCCTCAACTATGTCAGCAATTTTTACCAGGACTGTGCCAGTGAGAGAAGGTTACTAAACAAAAGGCTAAAGAAGAATCCTCCAGAATGGACAGAAGTCCATACAAGAGCAATCCAGAATATCAAAGCAAAGATAAAATCTTTGCCCATCTTGTATGTTTCTGATGATCTTTCTTACAAAATTGTTGAATCAGATGCAAGTAATATTGGATGGGGTGGAGTCTTAAAGCAAAAAGTTGGAAAGGATGAACAAGCTATTCAGTTTGCTTTTGGAGTATGGAACCCAGCCGAGCTCAATTACTCCACAATAGAGAAAGAGGTCAATGCAGCATGGAACTGCATTAGTGAGTTTGAAGTTTATCGTATTAATAAACCTTTTTTATTAAGGACTGATGCATCTGCTCTATAGAAGGTATTAACAAAAAAAATCAAGAACGCTGGGGAATCCAAGTTTTCCAGATGGCAAGCTTTATTTGAAAATTTTGATTTTCAGGTAAAACATATTAGAGGAAAAAACAACAACCTCCCTAATTTTTTAAGCAGAGAATATATTGAATCAAAAGATCATGTCATGATGATCATCACTGAATGGTACCAACACCAGAAATGAGAAGTCTTAAGGATAATCACAGAAGAACAAGACTGGGACACATAAAAAGAAAGTGGAGACCCACCTGGCAATTGAGAAATACTAAGGTCCTAGATGCCCACTTACAGCCTCATACTGACATTCAACACTTTGTACCCGAAAGGAAAGTGTACCCTAAAGGAGGCAAGTCAATTCATGATACGATATATGACAAGGCGAGATGAGATGCTGACATTGCACAACGGGTATTGGAGGAAAATTTTCATGACATTGCCACTATTTGGTACCATGGTGTACCCAGCGTAGGCATTCATGAAAGATATGTCTGCATATATAGGACAAGAGATCTCTCGAATGAGCCAAGACATATCAAAACTCAACCTGCTGCTCGATGGCCAAGAAATGATCCCAAGATCATTTTTCCAAACACAGTGTACAATTTTGCAGGATACAAGCAACTCTGTTGGGATTTTCTGAATGTCGATGATAAGGTGGGAACCCACTACACCAAACTAAAATTCAGTGCCATTGGCCATTATCAAGGATATCAACAATGTAAGTGTCTCAGATATTGGTGGACTAATTATGGTGTAAGTAGGACCGAAATGGACGCAGTATGGCATGAAAAATATTGTAAAACCCATTGTGATATATGTAATCATCAAAACATAAAATGTATGCATCCTGCCTATAATACTGTCAAAGAAATGACAGAAAGAGAATCGACGACCTACAGGTCATCTCCCTATAATAATTCCTTAGAAGAATATATGAGAGAACATATGGAGTGGCTTGTATTAACTAAAGTCCAATACCAGATTGTACTAGGGAAACCGATGATTTTCCGCAGGATTTCCACAAAATCCTGGGACGAAATGTTGTATAAAAGAGATAGATTCCCTTATCTAACAGTATTTTGACGGTTCTCATGGGCTTTCTGATAAAAGCATCCATATTGTAAACACAAGTACCAGTCACAAGGGCTTAATTGTGACCATATTTCTCGTGGGCTTTGCTGTACTAAAGCCTCCACTATGTAAATAATTCATGCACTATTTTCCCGTGGGCTTTTACAAAAATCATCCACTTTGTCTTGTCGGGTCTATCCTTTCTCGTGGGGTTTGATAAAAGTATCCACCTTATTCTGCCAAACCCATTTTCCGTAAGATTTACTTTTTTGGACTAGAATCTACTATCATATTTTCTTTGGCGTTACTTGAAAGCAATCATTCCATCCATCAGATTGGAATCCTTGTGCGGATGTCACCTTAGCATTATCCGAAAGATATGATTCCATCCACCTATTCATGGATGGCCTATAGTAATGTTTGTCCCCCCTCTCTCCCTATATAATGAGGGTAAGGCCCATTGTTGAGGCATTGACATTTAGAGTCAATTAGAGTCTTTGTGTGTTTTGAGTCGAGTGCCTCTCCTGCTCTGCATCTACGGACATTCTGTCTGATCTGCTTGTAACACGAGAAGAACTCAAGTCCTTAGGTGATTTGGGAGCCTGTGCATCAGTGTGCTTGGCACTGGTGAGAACGTAAAGTGGCCGAATCAATTAGAGGGTCTTCTAGTCTGTAAATGAGGTGCGTCATAATCTGAGGCAGAGCCTATCTTTCACCAGGTAGCCTTCGGTATTGCTTGTTCCTTGAGAACGGCATGAAGTCTGATAAATGCGAAGATAGTCAATATTTGTAAGGATCTCTCCGTAAAAAGCATTATCCATTCTGAAATAAAATGAGTATACCATTTTGTATTTGAATACTTTGCGCATACATAAAGTTTGCTGTGTAGTAATTGTCCATGAAGCTTTCGTTCGAAGTTCGCAAGAAGTTCACCAAACGAACGAAGGGACACCAAGGCCTTTGTTAGGCGAAGAAGCCATTGTTATGGCCATGAGAGCGTGAAAGTTCTGAGTAGGTTCACCACTGGTTCACGAGGAGTCAGCATTCAGAGATAATCGAAGAGAGACAGCAAGGTCAGCAGAAAAGTGACAGCCTGTTGGGAACTACCAGTAATAGCTCCCTCATAAGTGTATAGTGATCTTTCTGCTTTTCATTTAATAGCTGCCACTAGAATAAGCATTAAAGATTCTGTAAGCCAGATCCAGGAGAATTCAGATAATATACAGACTATATCTCTGTTAAACCCCAAAGAATTACAGGCAGAGGCAAAGAAACTAAAGACAAATTATTTGCATCTAGGATGCATTCGAGTAGGGATCAATGCCTTAACCCACAAAGGCCTAAATACTTTTGTGCTTGCTACTGTCAGAGATATGACTCACAAAAAGTATACAGATTCCCTAATAGGCGGGATTGTTGCTCCTGTATCTAATGGCCCTGTCTACTTTGATTGTTACCCTAATTTCTCTGTGTACACCTTTGACGAAACCTCTGCAATTGTAGATTCAAACAATTGGTTTCGACATGAAGAAAAAGAGAAATAATATTGCCATCCAGACCAAGGGTTGTTTCTGACATACCAATACCCTTTGGCCAGCCATCCGCCATACACCCAGCAGAGACTCAAAGTCAAGTATAGTCGTCCTCACTGATGCTAAAAATAAAAAAATTGAGCATCAGACTATCCGATGGGAAGACTTAACATTTCCAGAACACTGGGTTGTAAATAATCCTAAGCCTCTTATTCCTAAAGCTATAACCTCCGCTGCTATCACAGAACATCCGTCTTCTGCAGTTATCTCTTTCCCTAGAAGATCTACCATTGATCGAAGACGAATAGAGTCAGCCTGTAAACAATCCAAATATTACAGAGATCCTTGTACAGTTGATACTGCTTGTTCTACTTCATCTTTTTGTAAGCATAATCCTTTGTATGAATTAGCCCAGCTTGTAAATTATTGTTCTTTAGAAGTTAAATGTCCAGATTGTCAAGAACCAGTAAATCTGCTTACTCTAGTAGAGTCTGACATCCATGCAAACCATAATCCTAGAACTGGTACAGCCCGTCCTTCCACTTCTGTAAATTCATGCCCAAATCCAAAATGCTCAGACATCCCCTTCCCTCATGAACCGGATGCTGATCATGTACTCATGATGCATGGAATTGTAACCATAGAAGGAGAAGATCCTAGAATGACTGAAATGATGTGTCCAATTGATACTGTCCAAGTATCAATTAATGATGTAAATAAATGTTTGAACAATGTACAGTTTGAATATAGTATGCTTCGTTCTTATGCTAGAGATTCTTTGACAAAGATAGAAGGAGTTGAAGAAAAATTAGTTGATCATTTAGATGCAACTAAACATATTATAACTGGTTTAACAGATAAGCTTGAAAAGATGAATGTACCCAAAATTGACAAACCAGTCCCAAACTCTTTTCTTGTAAAAAGAAGCATAAGAATTCAAGATCCTGCGAAATCTGTAGATAGATTTCCAACATTATTTCCTAAAGAGGTAGCCACATCATCAGACTCTGAGGCTACAAATAAAATCACCATTGCATCCTTATTCAATGATGAAGAAGCAGAAACAGGGAAAGAATCCAAAGATCAAAATACACAGATCTTTCCCATATGTGAACCTCTTGATCATAGGTTCACCAGATATCCTGCACCTGACATAGAAGGATAAGGATAGATTCCTGAAGCACATACTTTTTTCCTAGACTCCCACAGAGAATGGAATATAGATAACATGAGCGTTGGCCAAATCAGGCAAATGACTGACATGATGTATACAGAATATAAACTCATGTGTCTTAGAGGGAAATCTGAAATTGATGCTTGTAGGACAATTATTTAGTGTTTTACAGGGACACTCCTCAGGTGGTGGGAGACAAAATCATATCCAAAGCTTATTGAAACAATGTAAGAAAAGTACTTAAAGATGAGAAAGGAGATGTAATACATAATCCTGATGGCACAGTTATCAACAACATGATAGGAGCACTTACATCAATGATCTTAGAACATTGGTGTGGAAGTGCAACAGAAATTGCTAATAAAAATGAAGTTATTCTGATGAATTTAAAGTGCCATAAAATGTCCCAATATGATGACTTCCACAGGGATTGGATGCAGAGGATATATGAAGTCAAGGACTCAAAGGACCTGTTATGGAAACAGGTATATCTTGCAGCTATGGCATCTAAATTTGTTGACTATATAAGAATGCAGGAAGTCTTCCAATTACCTTTTGATTCATACACATGGGGAATGATTTATGCTCTCATTACAAAGACACTGGTCAGACTTTGTACTAGCTCAAAGGTAAATAAGTCTCTAGAAAAAATTTCCAGATTACCTGAGAAGAAATCCATCTGCAGTAAGTATGGATTAACAATGGATGATCCTTTGGTTAAACGAAGGAAGGCTAAGAAAAGAGGCAGAAGAGAGTCTAAAGAAACTTTCTACAAAAACCGAAGAAATTATCCAAAGGCCAAAAAGAGATATTCAAAGCCGAGGCAAGGGCAAGGCTCCAGACAAAAGAGAGGGTATTAAAAGTATGTTCCTAGGACACACTATTATGATCCCTCAGACATTCATTTTCATACTACTAAGCAAGACAAATGGAATAAAATTGCTTGTTGGCTTTGTGGGAAAACTGGACATACTTCCTCTAGATGTCCACAAGGAGAAGAATCAAAGTTGAATAGAGGCAAGAAATCTAAGGCCTTTGCCCAAAGAAACAAATAAGTAAAGCAAGAAGGGAGAAGGCCAATAGTATGCATGAGGTGTGGCTCTCATGCCCAAAGCACAGAACGCTGCCTAAATTTCACAATCAAAGATATAGCCCAACAACATCAAGTAGAAGAGTCTTCTTATGATTCTTTCAGTTCTTCATCTGTAGAAGAAATCCATGCTTACATGGAAAAATATTCAGACTCTGGTTCTTCAGATTGTTTATGTTCTGACTCTGAAGAATGTGCTTGTCAAATACAATATAATTCTGAGTCTAAATATCTTAGTGAATCCAGTTATGAAGAAGGGGAAAAGCCTAAACCCCAAAAAGAAAAAGTCCTTATGGCCACAACAGAAGAAGAAGAATTGAAGATCTTGTCCTAGATTCGAGCCGTGGAGGATGGAGAGATGAAAAACCGCCTGACTGAAGCTTCTATGGATCAACTAAGAAAAAAAGCTTCTAACGGCTCAGGTAAGAAACCTCTATTTGTTGATGGTTCATATGAAAGAAATACAAAATCATTCCAGAGACATCAACAGAAGCCTGATAGAGTAACATCACTTACTCTAGGAGAAGTCAGTCGAGAGATTCATAATCTCAAGACAGAAATTTCTGCAATAAAAGCTCAAGTTGCAGAAATACAGAAAGGGAAACAACTGACAAACGAAGAAGATAATGGTCAGCCATGGAAGACTACATCACACAGCAATACTCAAGAAGTTCAAATTGCTGAAGGTATGAAAGATCCAAATTTTGGATTCAGAGATATGAGGTTATTAACTATCTCATACCAACAACATCATGTCCTAATAAATATTTGTATAAAGGGGAAAATGTTTGAAATGATTGCTCTTATTGACTCAGGAGCAGATATAAACATTCTAAATATGAAAAATATTCCAGCAAAATATTTGGTAACTGCAGAAAGAGAAGTGGTAGGACTTGGTAATAAAGAACTTAGATATGAAGTACCCAAAGCATCTGTTTGTTTTGACAGCCACTGTATTTATTTAAAATTTGCAGTACTTGACGTTCCAGTAGACTGCATACTTGGTAATGTCTTTCTTGCAGCAGTAGAACCTCATGGGTCACTCGAACTTAAAGGAGGAAAAGTTGGATATTTTATTTCTGTCCCCACTTCAAAAGGGACAAGAAAGAAAATTGAACTTCGATATATCTCCAATCCTAGGATTTCTACAATGGTACACACTATACAAGATCTCGATAGAGCTGAAGTCAGATTTTGAGATCTAAAAGATTTGAAATCTACTTTAAGAATCGAAGAATAGCTCAAGTCACCCCAGATCAAAACCAAAATTGGAGAAATAAAGAAACAAATAGAAGACAATTGCCGCTCATAGGAACCTAATGCATTATGGCATAGGAAGTAGCACACGGTGGAGCTCCCCTACAAGGAAGGATATGCTGGTAAACCTTGTAAGAGCAGAGCTATTCCGATGAGCAAAGAATACAGAGATATTTGTCAGGAAGAAATTCAGTAGCTCCTTAATAGAAGATTAATCAAAGAATCCAACAGTCCCTAGAACTGTTATGGGTTCTATGTAAACAAAATATCTGAGCAAATCAGAGGCATCCCGAGACTAGTTATCAATTATAAGCCTCTCAATTGAGTCCTAGCTGATGACACCTATCCAATCCCACATAAAGGAGACCTAATCAGAAGAATAGCAGGTGCCAAGATCTTTTCCAAATTTGACCTAAAAGCGGGATTCTGGGCAGTGGCCATTGCTGAAAAAGATAAATTCAAGACTGCCTTCAGCATTCCAGCCGGACATTATGAATGGAACGTTATGCCTTTTGGACTCAAGAATGCCCCATCAAAATTCCAAAAGGTAATGGATGGTATTTTTAAGCCATACTTTGATTGGCTGATTGTATATATTGATGACGTATTAATATTTTCCAAAAACATTCAAGAACATTTTAAACATATAAATACATTTAAGAATCTAGATAAGCACAATGGCTTTGTGCTTAGCAAGAAGAATATAGAGGTCTTTCAGACCACTATCAAATTTTTGGGTCATACAATATCCAATGGGAAGATATCTCTGCAGAAACATGCTTTAGAGTTTGCAGACAAGTTTCCAGATGTCATATCAGATAAGAACCAGTTGCAAAGGTTCTTAGGCTGCCTCAACTATGTCAGCAATTTTTACCAGGACTGTGCCAGTGACAGAAGGTTACTAAACAAAAGGCTAAAGAAGAATCCTCCAGAATGGACAGAAGTCCATACAAGAGCAGTCCAGAATATCAAAGCAAAGGTAAAATCTTTGCCCATCTTGTATGTTGCTGATGATCTTGCTTACAAAATTGTTGAATCAGATGCAAGTAATATTGGATGGGGTGGAGTCTTGAAGAAAAAAGTTGGAAAGGATGAACAAGTTGTTCAGTTTGCTTCTGGAGTATGGAACCCAACCGAGTTAAATTACTCCACAATAGAGAAAGAGGTCAAGGAAGCATGGAACTGCATCAGTAAGTTTGAAGTTTATCTTATTAATAAACCTTTTTTATTAAGGACTGATGCATCTTCTCTATAGAAGGTATTAACAAAAAACATCAAGAAAGCAGGGGAAGCCAAGTTTTCCAGATGGCAAGCTTTATTAGCAAATTTTGATTTTCAGGTAGAACATATTAAAGGAAAAGACAACAACCTCCCTAATTTTTTAAGTAGAGAATATATTGAATCAAAATATCATGTCATGACGATCATCACCGAATGGGACTAGCACCAGAAACAAGAAGTCTTAAGGACCATCCCGGAAAACCAAGACTAGGACACATATAAAAGAAACTGGAGACCCACCTGGCAGTTGAGAAATACTAAGGTCCTAGATGCCCACTTACAGTGATCCAGATTTAAACAGGAACACAATAAAATACAGAGATAACCATAAAGACAAATATGCAACATAAATAATACTTCATTTCATTACTGTAAAATATTGAAATATGCTTACAAATAGAAATGGAAATAACCCAGCTAGGGCGATGGTTGCTTATCTCGGAGAAGAGATGTGTCGGCTACATGCCTCTGAACTGTTCTCCAAAAACTGTGTTACAATGAGGCTCGAGGGCCTATTTATTGTTGAGAAACAATGGAAAACCCTTCACTTTCCAAAACCTAACCCTAGAAAATGAAACGCCAAATTGTTGGCCTCGTTTTTGGGTAAGTTGGTACATCAACTTCCCGGGGTCGCGAATTGGTCGTACTATCTCCGTTTGACGCGCATGATAGCCTGTTGGAAAGATCTCTCCGAGGACTATGACGAAAAAGACGATATTTAAATAGAAAATTTTTGGCGGTGGATTTCCCAAAAAACGTCATTTAGGGCCTCAAAACGGCTTTGGAAGTTTAGGACCCAAAAAACTGCTAAAAATAGTAAACTATGCTATAATTAAGGAAACAGAAAAACTGAAAGAGACAGTTGTGGGGGTCCAAATGGGATAGGTGGGTGGCCACCGAAATCCACCTAGATCATTCCTCCCCCCTTAGGAAGCAATGGTCCCCATTGCGTTGAGTTCCTCCCTCAGATGAGGAAGCTTCTGCTGAGCTGGGTCTCTGGTGAGCTGTTCTGCAATCTCTGATGTGTCCAGAAATGGTGGGGAGCATGGTCGGCGACGGTCCACATTGAACACTCGGTGCAAGTGAAGGAATGGAGGAATGTTGTGCTTCAAAGCATTGTTTCCCGTAGCCTTGTTACCGGTGTAAGGACCATGTCGAAGTGGTCTGAGTTTCTGATGGGTTCTGGTAAGGCGCTCCCTCTGCAAATGTAACCAAACTTTGTCACCCACCTGAAACTTGTGTGGTACCCCTCTGGGTAAGGAGAAGTTGTTCCTGTGTTCTGTCACGACTGTATCCCTCTGTTGCTACTGCTGTGTGGAGGAACCCTTTGCGGGGGTCATGGATGTAGCAACGATCTTCCCCTTACTTTGGGAGCGAACCAGACAAAAAATAAATTTCCTAGTCTGTCAGATGAGCTTGTTGCCTTTCTTAGCAGTGATCAAAGAGGTGGCGGTAGGTGGGGCTACCTCCGGTATCCTGTATAATGAATTATCCAAATAAATGATGACAGTGCGAGGCCTTGACTCATACATAGCATGTCGTCTCCACAAGTATGGCTGGCCTAATAGTACATCAGAAACATCCGGAGGTGTAACATCACACAATACCTCATCTGTGAAGGGCTTGATGCTGTAGGGAAGGCGACACTACTGGCGAACTTTGAGATCTCGTCCTTCGTGAAGCCAACCGATACTGTATGGCTGTGGGTGTGGTGTAGTTGGTAGGCCCAACTGCTTCAAGACCTCTACTGAAATGAGGTTCTTTTGGCTACCATTGTCGACAATGAATTGCAGCGGTGAATCCTTCACCCACATCTGTGAGTGGAAAAGACGTTCACCCTCCTCTGGATCTTTGGGCTCATTTTTCTGGATCTTGGCAACAGCAACAATGGCGCTAGGATCCGCATCAATGATCTACTTCCCTTTGTCATTCCCCTTGTCGGGTTTTGACTCAGAGTCGGAACATGCATCTGATTCGGAAGCCTTCAACTCGGCCACCAGCGACTGCTTCGTCGAACACTCACTTGTGTTATGAGTGGGACTCTTGTGGAACTCACACCACTTTCCTGTGTCCTTCTTTGGCTTCGTGGTGTTGTTCTTTTCTTGCGGCTTCGACGGGTTGTCTTGGGTCACCTCGCCTTGGCTTTGTCCTTTGGGCTTTGGATTTGCAGATCCAAAGTCTCGCTTCTTCTGTTTGAACTTTTTCTCGATTTTGACAGCGTATCGGTATGCTGTGCCGAGTGAGGAGATGTTCAAGAACTCCATCTCTTCCTGGACGTATCTGTGTAGGCTGCCGCGGTATTTGAGTACCAGATGCAGCTCAGAATATTTGATACCCAATTGTGTGCGAAGGGTTTGAAAAATGTTTGTGAACTGCGGCAAATCTTGGTCTCGTCCCTGCCGCAGTGTGGTCCATTTGATGTATTTTTCCTCATTGCTTTTGACATTTTAGTACTGCTCCTTGATGGCATCTCGGAAGTCATTCCAAGTGGGTGCAGCTGAAAACAGTGAGCCTGTACTTTCATCCTTCTGTTCGCAGTAGGTTTCCCACCAGTCCTTGACGTGGGGGGCTGCTTTGAGAAGAGCGAAAACAGTCTTTTCCCGACTTGAAAATTCATGAACAAAAAATACCCATCGAGCAGATTTAACCATTTATCTACGACATCTGCGTCTATTTTACCCTCGAAGATGGGGATTTCAAAATTAACTTGTACCTTAAACGGTGTGGCATTTCCAGAGTAGCTGTTGGAATCCGATGCATCGCCTCTAGGTAGTTGCTGAAGGACTTGGGAAAAGTTGTCCATCATCGCGTTCCTTTGTCGCTCGAGGGCTTCTTCGAGCAAGATTTTGATAGGATCTCCTGCCCCCTCATTTTTCTCCTCATCCGCCATGGGAGGTCGTCGAGATTTGTGAGGCTGATCTTGCAAAGGTTCGACCAGTTACAGACCTAACTCCTTATATCCTGACCTCATTGGGGACATGCAAAGAAAAACAGAGAAAAAGCAGACCGCTCTGATACCACTGATCTGGATTTAAACAGGAACGCAATAAAATACAAAGATAACCATAAAGACAAATATGCAGCGGAAATAATACTTCATTTCATTACTGTAAAATACTGAAATATGCTTACAAATAGAAATGGAAATAACCCAGCTAGGGCGATGGTAGCTTATCTCTGAGAAGAGATGTGTTGGCTACATGCCTCTGAACTGTTCTCCAAAAACTGTGTTACAATGAGGCTCGAGGGCCTATTTATTGTTGAGAAACAATGGAAAACCCTTCACATTCCAAAACCTAACCTAGAAGATGAAACGCCAAATTGTGGGCCCCGTTTTTGGGTAAGTTGGTACATCAAATTCCCGGTGTCGCGAATTGGTTGTACTATCTCCAAGGACTACGACGGAAAAGACGATATTTAGATAGAAAAATCGTTGGCGGTGGATTTCCCAAAAAACGTCGTTTAGGGCCTCAAAATGGCTCCGGAAGTTTAGGACCCGAAAAACTACTAAAAATAGTAAACTGTGCTATAATTAAGGAAACAAAAAAACTGAAAGAGACAGTTGTGGGGGTCCAAATGGGATAGGTTGGTGGCCACCAACATCCACCTAGATCATACAGCCTCATACTGACATTCAACACTTTGTACCTGAAAGGAAAGTGTACTCTAATGGAGGCAAGTGAATTCATGATATGGTATATGACAAGGCGAGACGAGATGCTGACATTGCACAATGGGAATTGGAGCAAAATTTTCATGACATTGCCACTATTTGCTACCATGGTGGACCCATCACAGGCATTCACGAAAGATATGTCTGCATATATGATGAGCCCCAAAAATGGATAATTATTTGGGCTCATTCAACCTCCTAATTTGACTTAATCCACCATTCTCATTAGTTTATTGCATGTTTTTTATTATATTTATGCTAATAGAGTGAATTTGGTTAGTCATTATGCCAACAAGTCTAATGGGTGCTTTGTGTAGCCTTTTTGGTCAAATTGGAGACAAAATTGAAGGTCTTAATGAGCACTTGGCAGCCAAATTCGTGGGAGAACAAGGGAGAGGATTTGTAGGAAGGTGTCCCCTTCATTTATGGGCCCTTACCTCGAATTATCCACCATCAGCTCGGAGTTCAAAGGCCACCAAATCAATTAGCACAAGGGCAGCCAAGCAAGTCAAGTAGGATTGCTGTTAACTACAAGTTTTGGGCAGCCGAGTCCCTAAATTTTAGGAGGACTGTTGGGATCCTCAATTTGTATAAATAAGAAGGCTTAGGGCCTCATTTTGGTTAGCTAGTGGTTAGTCATTTTGTAGCTGGTAGCTAGTCATTTCATAGTCTTGTTGTAGTCATTTTGTAGTTCGATTTTTAGGCAATAGATTAGCTTTGCTTTCAGCTCATTCTCAAGCTCTCCTTGTGGACAGTTTTGATGTAACTCTTCATTTCTTGATCAATAAAGATGAATCCATCTTTGCACCAGCTCTAAATCTCTCTCAGGAGGCTGTAGCTCTTGGGGTTGGGCCCATCTCAAGTGCCCAGTACCTTCTTTGTTTATCTTTATGTGTCTTTGCTGCGTTCTTAAAATAAAATCTGCTCTTTAAATCTAAATCTTGCTTTCTTATTTAGGTTGCTTTTGATGGTTAAAGTAGCTTTTTTATGTTTAGAATAGATTGGTAGGATTTATTCATGCATTCAGATCTTTTGGAATGTTCTTGCTCACGTGTTGTACGTGGTTCGTGTTATAAATAAAGATGCTGTCCATTCTTGTTATTGTTAGCTAGATCATATTAGGGTAGCATAACTAGATCTTTGTTTTCTTGCATGTCTTTGTTTGTTCAGTTTGAAAAACCACTTGCAGAGTACTTATTACCCTTCCTTACCTGCACATACTCCATCCAACCTACCTGTTTCATCCTTCACTCAGAACCCTTACCTTACATTTACCTCATTCGCTTACTTTGCCATGATTCTCATCTTCTTGTGCAACATTGTTTCATCCCTCCTTGAACAAATCTCACCATATGCACCACTCCTCGACTCCATCCTCCAAGTCTTGAACTCCCCTACATCCCTATTTCACCTCCATACTCATTCGTCCACCTTTTTCCCTCCATCCATTCTCCAAAAGCCTCTTTTCAGAACATCTTGTAGAAATCCTGAACATCCTGTAGAACCCCTGCAGACTTCCTGTAGAAGCTCATAAACACGGTTTCTTGGCAGCCAAACTTTGTGAGACTCTCTGGAAGGGTGTTAGGGACCCTTTAGACCCTCTCTAAACCTTCCCAAACTTTCCCAAGCGCTTCTCCTCCTTGATCCACCTCTGCATAGTGAAAAGCTAGTTAAAAGCACATGCATGATAATTCTAACAACTTAATCAAAAATACAAAAAGATGTTTTCTTCAGATAGTGATAACTTAGACACGTGCATTTTACCTTCCTAGAAGTAATGGCATCTCTTTCAATAGTTTGCATGCTCTCCTTTGCGTCAGTAGGACTAGCTGGTAGAATTAGGGTTTGCTAGGGTTTGCGTTCCTTTTTGGCTTTCATTTTCTTTTCGCAATTAGATTAGCTTCCTTCGAGTTAGCTTTCATCCATCAATTAAAAAGCTTTTTCTAAGAGCTCATAGAAGTTGGCTTAAGCTCCTAGGGGACTTGTGCCAGCTGACCAAGTGACAGCTGCGGCAAGAGCTAGTACTTGTGCATACAGCACCGTCGCTTCCAAGTTTGTTACGAACTACCGGGTTGATAAAATTAAAGAAGGGAGTTCCAGGAGTTGTAGCATTATTGCTACAATACTGGGGCTCACCAATATACAGGACAAGAGATCTCTGGAATGAGCCAGGACATATCAAAACACAACCTGCTGCTTGATGGCCAAAAAATTATCCCAAGATCATTTTTCCAGACATAGTGTACAATTTTGCAGGATACAAGCAACTCTGGTGGGATTTTCTGAATGTCGATGATAAGGTGGGAACCCACTACACCAAACTAAAATTCAGTGCCATTGGCCATTATCAAGGATATCAACAATGTAAGTGGCTCAGAGATTGGTGGACTGATTATGGTGTAAGTAGGACTGCAATGGACCCAGTATGGCATGAAAAGTATTGTAAAACCCATTGTGATATATGTAATCATCAAAACATAGAATGTATGCATCCTGCCTATAATACTGTCAAAGAAATGAGAGAAAGAGAATGGACGACCTACAGGTCATCTACCTATAATAATTCCTTACGAGAATATATGAGAGAACACATGGAGTGGCTTGTATTAACTAAAGTCCAATACCAGATTGTACTAGGGAAACCGATGATTGTCCACAGGATTTACACAAATGCCTGGGACGAAATTTTGTATAAAAGAGATAGATTCCCTGATCTAACAGTATTTTGACGGCTCTCGTGGGATTTCCGATAAAAGCATCCATATCGTAAACACAAGTACCAGTTACAAGGGCTTAATTGTGACCAGATTTCTCGTGGGCTTTGCTGTACTAAAGCCTGCACTATGTAAATAATTCATGCACTATTTTCCCGTGGACTTTTACGAAAAGCATCCACTTTGTCTTGTCGGGTCTATCCTTTCTCGTGGGCGTTGATAAAGGTATCCACCGTATTCTACGAAACCCATTTTCCGTAAGATTTATATTTTCGGACGAGAATCTATTATCAGATTTGCTTTGGCGTTACCCGAAAGCAATCATTCCATCCATTGGATTGGAATGCTTGTGCGGGCGTCACCCTGGCATTATCCGAAAGATATGATTCCATCCACCTATTCACGGATGGCCTACAGTAATGTTTGTCCCCCCTCTCTCCCTATATAATGAGGGTAAGGCCCATTGTTGAGGCATCAGCATTTAGAGTTAGTTAGAGTCTTTGTGTGTTTTGAGTCGAGTGTCTCTCCTACTCTGCACCTGCGGACATTCTGTCTGATTTGCTTGCAACACGAGAAGAACTCAAGTCCTTAGGTGATTTGGGAGCCTGCGCATCAGTGTGGTCGACATTGGTGAGAACCTAAAGTGGCCAAATCAATTAGAGGGTCTTCCAGTCTGTACATGAGGTGTGTCATAATCTGAGGCAGAGCCTATCTTTTGCCAGTTAGCTGTCGGTATTGCTTGTTCCTTGAGAACAGCATGAAGTCCTATAAATGCGAAGATAGTCAATCTCTGTAAGGATCTCTCTATAAAAGCATTATCCATTCTGAAATAAAATGAGTATACCATTCTGTATCTGAATACTTTGTGCATACATAAAGTATGTTGTGTAGTAGTTGTCCTTGAAGCTTTCATTCGAAGTTCGCAGGAAGTTCGCCAAAGGAACGAAGGGATGCCAAGGCCTTTGTTAGGCGAAGAAGCCGTTGTTATGGCCATGAGAGCATGAAAGTTCTTAGTAGGTTCACGACTGGTTCACCAGGAGTCAGCATTCAGAGATAATCGAAGAGACACAGCAAGGTCTACAGAAAAGTGATAGCAGCACAACGCGCGGTACTGTAGCAGCACATCACTATAGCAAGCTTGTAACCAGAAGCCCCTGCTGGAAAATTTATTGTAGCGGCACATCACTATAGCAAGCTTGTAACCAGAAGCCCTCGCTGGAAAATTGGTATAACTCAAGTCCTTAGGTGATTCGGGAGCCTGCGCATCAGTGTGATCGGCACTAGTGAGAACCTAAAGTGGCCGAATCAATTAGAGGGTCTTCCAGTCTGTAAATGAGGTGTGTCATAATCTGAGGCAGAGCCTATCTTTCTCCAGGTAGCCTTCGGTATTGCTTGTTCCTTGAGAATGGCATGAAGTCCAATAAATGCGAAGATAGTTAGTCTCTGTAAGGATCTCTCTTTAAAAAGCATTATCCATTCTGAAATAAAATGAGTATACCATTCTGTATCTGAATACTTTGTGCATACATAAAGTCTACTGTGTAGTAGTTGTCCCTGAAGCTTACATTCGAAGTTCGCAGGAAGTTCGCCAAAGGAATGAAGGGACGCCAAGGCCTTTGTTAGGCGAAGAAGCCGTTGTTATGGCCATGCGAGCGTGAAAGTTCTGAGTAGGTTCACCACTAGTTCACCAGGAGTCAACACTCAAATATAATCGAAGAGACACAACAAGGTCAGCAGAAAAGTGACAGCAACACAGTGCGCAGAGCACGCAGTACTGTAGCAGCACATCACTATAGGAAGCTTGTAACCAGAAGCACCTGCTGGAAAATTTACTGTAGCAACACATCACTATAGCAAGCTTGTAACCAAAAGCCGCTGCTGTAAAATTGGTATCAGAGCCAGTAACATCTGCTTCAGAGGTCGGTATTCTAAAAATCCTATACTCATTAAAAAGAATGGATCCTGCCCGGAAATCAATTTCTTTCCAAGATTTAGAAGAAAGAGATTCTCAGACTGAAGAGAACCCTTTACGGGATATGTTTGCTGCTAGTTCTAGTAGAGTATTAAATTTTGCTGAACTTTCATATGAAGAATCCCAGCCTTTAGCCCGTTGGGAACTACCTGCAATAGCTCCCTCAGAAGTGTATAGTGATCTGTCTGCTTTTCATTTAATAGCTGCCACTAGAATAAGCATTAAAGAGTCTGTAAGCCAGATCCAGGAGAATTCAGATAATATACAGACTATATCTCTGTTAAACCCCAAAGAATTACAGGCAGAGGCAAAGAAACTAAAGACAAATTATTTGCATCTAGGATGCATTCAAGTAGGGATCAATGCCTTAACCCAAAAAGGCCTAAATACTTTTGTTATTGCTATTGTCAGAGATATGATGCACAACAAGTATACAGATTCCCTAATAGGCGGGATTGTTGCTCCTCTATCTGATGGCCCTGTCTACTATGTCTGTTACCCTAATTTCTCTGTGTACACCTTTGACGAAACCATAGATCAGATTCTACAATTGCAGATTCAAACAACTGGTTTCAACATGAAGAAAAAGAGACATAATATTTCCATCCAGACCAAGGGTTGTTTCCGACATACCAATACCCTTTGGCCAGCCATCCACCATACACCCAGCAGAGACTCAAAGTCAAGTATATTTGTTCCTTTTGACTGCAAATGGAAATGCATAAATTCTTCTCTCTCATGAATGGATGCTTGAAGTCTGAAATAAGTGCCAAGTGGATAAAAGCCATGTTAAATTAGGATCTGTACACTAATCCTCAAGCAGATGAATTTGACTAGAACTATACTTCAGTAGAGAAGAAACAATTTGCTGAAGATTGGAAGCACTATATGGAAATGAATAACACTTGGATATCTTTCTATTCATGGAAAGATAATATTGCTTCATTAAATGTCTTCACTGGTTCAACCAGAGCCCCTGCAAGTAAACATTATTAGATTGATATAAGATATATGAGATATTTATTGATGTCTAATTACAATTGAGGACTCGATATATATACATAGTCGATTTCTCTTTTCATTAATATACATGTGTTATTGTCCTTTGAATAAGATGTGTCTTTACATTTTTTTATTATTAATCAATTATTGAATATATATATATATATATCTTGTTGTTTATAATATAATATATATTATACATTGTTCTCCAGAAGGGAATACCTCCCAATTTTATATCAAAAATCAACACCATAACAACAAAAACCATTCAAACACCAATTTCAACATTATTTCAATCATTTAGATCACTTTCTTCACAACTTCATCACATTGTGCTAGAACATGCAACAACACAAATCAATCCTTGTTTAAGTATCACATAATCGATCAGATGGATGATCTTTTGATATGTAATGGGGGTTATTTATATATGTTTCTTGGATACCTAATCAAGGTGACCAAAAGATATATCATGCGAAAAAACCAAAGTAAAATTTGATGGTATTATGAGCTGACACAAAACCATGGAGAGGAGTACCAAATAGCATTCCCCACTACCATTTACCCTAGGAAATTTATATGGGATGACTCATGGTTCATTTTTTCATGTTATAGGATGCGAACATGGATTACCAAATCATAATCTAGGATACAAATCTCAATTTCCTGTTGGCATTCTCACACGTAGACTCTAATTTCTAGTGTAGAGCCAACATATGTTACCTAATTTTGGGAAAAATAACAAAATTCTCCTCTCAAATTAGAAATTATTTCTTCAAGCCATATTCAACCAAGAAATTATACTTTTAGTAACATCACCTTAGTCATACATCAAAATCATGTACAAACACCCACAATTGTTGACATCAATGCCCAAATGTAGAAATCAACATCATGTTTCCGACAAGTTCAAGTCCATATATTGAGTTGGGAGTATTTGTAGCCAAGGAAGGAGGTGAAAGGTGAATTCATATACATTTGGGGGTTATTAATAAGATCACTATCATGTATAGGTTTCCCTTACTTAGAATGACTTAATGGATTACTTGAGTGAGGCCAACTACTTTTCAAGATTAATTTGAAGGGTGGGTATCATCTGACTTAGATAAGAGAAGGTGATGAATGTAAGACAAAGGATTTATCTAGTCATGTAATTTGTATTAACTAATTTTCCTAGCACATTCATGATACTAAATAATAAATTCTTGAAACAATGTTTGTGTGAATCTTGTTGTAGTGTACCTAGATGATGTTTGGATCTTTAGTAACACTAAGGAGGAGCACTTAGAGATTGTAAGAAAGGTATTATTTATTGAAAGAAGTTTTCATTGATGTCAAAGGATTTCCAAATGAAAGAGAAACTTACATATTCAAATAAAATATTTCAAAGTATTTCTTTTGTATTTTTTATGCCTATTTGGATAACCTATTTTTGAATGCATTTTTACTTTGTTTACCTATTTGAAATTGAAGCATAACATATATGATTAGAAAGATTATTAAGTGATATTTCCAATGGTATATGGATCTCCCTCTAACTATTCATAGTTGAGGATACATTATTTTTTTAATATTGTCTATATATTCTACCAATTGCACAAGCCATTCCATCCAGTAGAAAAATCGGCCCAACCAATGGAAAATTCAGCATATTCTAGACCCCAAATGAATTATAGATAGGACCAAGAAGGATAATCAAGTTATTCACTCAAGAATGTTTATATCAATTCAAACAACCAAATAAAAGAACAGTTTTTGAAGTTCATACCTCATGAACTAGAAGTGAAGAGGAGCTTACTTGAAGAGACTTTTCGGGAAGGATTTTTGGCTTATTATGGAAGCATTTTACCACAACATATGAAGGTTTCGAGACATGGTTATATGGATTATTGAAAACGTATTCTTGAGGGTCAAATTATGTCCCCTTTGAGGGTTGAATTTCATATCTATGTAGAGGGTGAAATTACAATGTGGAAAGCCAAAGTTTAGGGTTGTCCTAAGAGTAGTGACTTATCCCTATTGACGCCAAATTTCAAGACCAAATTTATGGTACAAAGAATGATAAGCAAATTGTGTTTTGGCAAAAAAACTTGGTGCATTTGAAGGTGAGTTCCATGTCTATTTTGAAGATCCAACACTACCCTCTATTGGGTATTTTGAACCATATATTGGAGGGTGCAAAGTTGTAGAGGTCGATTTTTGGTAATGAGGAAGTTTGAGTTCAAGGATCATTTTTGAGGGATTTTCTATTTCTAGTAAATTTGTGTTTTGGAAGTTGAGTTCTTGTGTGAAAGACAGAGGAGTAGTTTCAAGAAGTGATAAATTTATTTGAATAATATTGACTCTTGTACAAGCTTTGTTGTTGATAAACAAAGGTGTTGGTGCTTCCTTTTAGTTGGTACTCATAAATTTGAATGTAATATTCATATATATTAAGAAAATAATTCCATGGTTCACATAAAAATATCTTTGTTATACATATTTGTGTGCTTTTCATTATACACGTGGATGAATTTACAAGTTTTTCAAGTTAGAAATTGTCAATGTTGATTCAACCCCTTCTCAGTATTGCTGAATATTCCAACAATTGGTATCGGATTGGGTTCCTTCAGAAAAAATTTGAATCATGGACAATAAAATCAATACAACAAACATGGTTTGCAATTGTTTGATTGAAAAAAATGTTCATTCTGGAGCACAAGATGAGATTTATTACAAGCAGAAGGAGTTAGTTTTTAGCAATATATCCTAAACGAATACAAGGTACTAACCCCTACTCCAATAGATTTGTAAATTAATTGAAAGGATATGTATGTCATTCTAGGAGAGTTGAGAGGATCAAAATTTGTCAAGGTTATGCATTGAAAATAGAAAATGGGAATTTTGGAAAATATTAAGAATACCAGTGGGGTGGCTACCTTCTTAACCAAATCCTCAAGTAAATTTAGAGGAATGGGATAGTTTTTTTTCCTATATTCCATTTAATTATCAATTCTCATGCTTGGTTCAAATGCATTAGCTAAGCTTCTCAATTCATCTTTGAAGCCTCATGACTAGGGCCTCTTAACCTAGCATATATGTGTTTTCGTATATATATCGACATATATGTATCATGATGCCTGGTTCGAGCCCCCGTTTTAACATTTCAATACATGTATATATACGCATATTGTGCTTCCACATTTTTGCTTCTCCCAACTGAATCCAATGACTATGAACTAACCACATCATCCTGACACTTTCACTCTAGCTCTCCTTATGCCTTCGAGTTAACCCTTTAGGACACGTCATATTGTTTTCCCCATCCAAGTGATTCTCAACATGCTCCTTTGCAATCTAGTGAGGCCTTATTATCAGGTGTGCGTGTACAATGGATTTTCACCACCTCCTACCCCATTGGTCTATTGCGCCAACTCTCAATTGATACAACAACCTATGCCACACCCAGAGCATGATCCAATTTTTTGCAGGAAAAGAATGAAATACGTAATTGAATAGAAACATAGAGCTACAATGACAACTGAACTTCAATTCATTGATAACAAAATACTGAAACTATTTACACAAAATATGGAAATAAACTAGCTCGGGTGATGATAACCTATCTCTTATAAGAGATGTGGCAGCTAAATGTCTCTTAAATGTGTTACAATGAGGCTTGCAAGCCTTTTTATTATTGATAAATAAGGGAAAACCCCAAAAATTCAAAAACCTAATGCTAGGAGATGAAGCGCCAAAAGTGTGTGAGCCCCATTGGGATTAGTTCTTACGCCAACATCCCAGGGTTGTAACTTTGGCATATGATCTCCATTTGATGCACATGATACCTTGTTGTAAATATCTATCTAAGGACTACATTTTTCGACTTCAAGCCCCTAACATAGTCTATGGGTTTTCCTGTTTCCCAAAAAAAATATGTTTAGGGATTTAAAATGGCTCCAGATGTTTAGGACCGTAAAAGCTGCCAAAAATAGTAAATTGTGCTACAATTAAGGAAAGGGAAGGAAACAATGTTGGGGGTCCAAGTGGAATAGTTGGGTGACCACCAATATCCACTTGGACCAGTCATCCCTCCTTAGGAATTAATGGTCCCCATTCTGTTGAGTGCCTCCATGATATGGGGAAATTTTTGTTGAACTTGGTCCTTATTGAGCCACTTTCCCTGGTACAATAATTGGACAACTTTGAAAACTCGATACAGTTGGATCCTCTGTTTGCAATTGTTCTTGATCTGTGCCACTTTGGTTCGATCAATTGTGGCCTATTCAATGCATTCCATGTTCAGCTTTGTTGGTTTCAACTCCTCAGCAATGTTTGATGTGTCTAGCAATAGTGGAAAGTATGGTTGAAGGCAGTCAACATTGAATATGGGTGCAATCCAAGTAATGGGGGGATACTAAACTCAAAAGAATTGTCTCCCAAAACCTTGCTAATGGTTTAAGGATCATATTAGAGTGGTTGAAGCTTACAATGGGCTCCAGCAAGGTACTCTTTTTGCATATGTAACCAAACTTTGTCACCCACTCGAAACTTATGGGGCACCTAATGTTGATTATAACATTGTCTGTATTTGGCATTGGTTTTATCTAGGATATTTTGAACCTGCTAGCAGATGTGCTTAAAGTGGTCAATAAACCTGATGGATTTATCAACTTCAAATTGACCATGGGAAGATTCCTTTTGTGTAGTTGCAAAGGGTAGTGCAACATAAATGGGACATAGTGGTTGAAATCCCATGCCCACTTCAAATGGGCTATGTCCATTTGAGCTATGGAGGGTGTTGTTATATTTGTTTTACACATAGGGAAGACTCTCATCCCATGTCTGTGGATTCTTTGAGTTGTACATGTGTAGTATGTGCACAATCATCCTGTTGAAAATCTTTGTTTGGCCATCAACCCGGGGGTGAAATGCCGTCAACTTGGTGAGTTTGGTGTCTAACAATGACTAAAGGATCGACCAAAACATACTTAAGAAATTGTTATCCCTATCTGATATAATGGTATGTGGGATCCTAATATGTACCTAGACTCATTTAAAGAAGAGTCTAGCAGTGGCCTCTACTGTGATAATATTCTTACAGGTAGTCAATATAACCATCTTAGAAAAAAAATTGACGACCACAAATATACAGTCATTTCCATGCTTGGTATAAGGAAGGCCAAACATATAGTCCATGAAGGTGGATTCCTAGTGCTAGAAGGGAGAAGGTAGAGGAGTATACAAGCCTTGTTTCTTCATAGTTGACTTGCTGATGGCACAGGAAATGTAGGATCTAATGTATTTTCCAACATACTATCATAGATTTGGCCAACAAAATTACTTTTGTAGTATAGCCACAATTTTATCAACACAAAAGTGTCCTGCAACCCAACTGTAGTGCACCTTCTAAATCAGCTTGGCACACTCTCTTGAAGGAACACGAAGGTGGCTCAAGTAGCATAATAATGCATCCTATAGGTGGAATTCTTGAACTTTCTTGCCATCCACTAGCATCTAGTATGTGGTGGTGAACTTTGGATAATTATTATATAGTTTTTTCCATCCAGAGGTCTCGTGGCCACAAGAGTTGGGAACAATGGTCATTGCTACAATCGGTGGCCGACTTAGGTAATCTGCAACATGATTGGTGTTACCCTTCTTATATTTGATATTCAGATGGAATTATTGCAGATAGGTGGACCACTTTTGATGGTGATCATTCTACAACTTCCCTTGGGTTTATATAAACTATAAGGGTCTGTGAATTATGTGGATGATCATCTCCTTCCCCATAATGTAATGTTTCCATTGTCGGAAAGGCTGCAAAATTTATTACATATCCTTATCATAGGTGGGGTTGTTTCGAAAAGTGTCTCACTCTGATAGGCCACAATATGCCCTTTCTAGGTGAGAATTCCACCAATACCATATTCAGAGGTGTGTGTCTCAATTTCAAATGGTTATTGCAGGTATGGAAATGTGAGTACTGGTGTAGAGAAAAGGCAGTGCTTCAAATCAACAAACACCTTCTATTGGGACTCGGAGAAAAAAAACATCGCTTTTTCTCAACCCTTGGTAACTTGACTCAAAGGCCAATTGATATGAGATAATCCCAACACAAACCTATGATAAAAATTGGCAAGGCATTAAAAGCTATGAAGCGTTGTTAGAGTGGTTGGGTTGGCCCACAGGGGCTTCACTGGGGGAGCAATACCATACCACATGAGCCATATTGGGGGATATATATTGACGAAAAAATGACATAATATATTAGGGTATATATAGGGGTTAACGGATTTTTATTTTGGAAAATATAAAAAATGAAGCCCAAAGTTAATGGAAAAACATAAAGGGGTATAAAAATGTTAATGAAAAAATGGATGCCTACAATATCTAGTGAAAGTAGGGGTTTTTTAAATTAGGAAGGTGTATTGAGTTCATATTGGTAGGGGGTTAAATAATGTGATTTTTAGAGGCATTTTCCAATATATAGTCAAATTAGGGGTATTTCTTAGTATGTAACAAACTCATGTGATATGTCAGAGGTTCATTGAGTGAAGCCCCCGTGGGTTGGCAAATATATAATGACTTGGATATTAGCTAGATCCACATGCACACCTTGCTCATCATTGATGGAACCTAGATATTCAACTTGTCTCATGCCAAAGGGTGCATTTATCCAAGTTGTCACATATTTTTTGTTGTCATAGGGTTTGAAGGACCTGCCGGATGTGTTGCAAGTGATATTCCCAACTTTTGTTTAATATGAGGATGTCATCCAATTATACAACCATGAAAGAGTTGGTAAAGGGCCACAATCTGTCATCCATCATCGTCATAAAAATTGTAGGGGCTTTTATTAACCCAAAATGCATGACCAACCAAACAGAAAGGCCCTCCTTAGATTTGAAGGTTGTCTTCCATACATCCATGGGTTCTATTGGAACCTAATGATAATTGAACTTTAAATCGATTTTGTGGAAATACTTGGCCCCTTTGAGTTATTCAAGAATGTCATCGATACGTGAGATTGGATACCTATTCCAAACAATGATTTAATTCATTTTTCGTTAATTAATGTAGAGTCCCAAGGTCCCATCCTTCTTTTGTACAAGTACAATAAGACTCCCATAATATGAGGAAATTTGTCGTATATGCCTTTTTTGCAGCAACTCCTAGATTAACCATTTTATTTCTTCATTATCCAGAATATAATGGAATTATATCATCGCATTGGGTAGAGATGCTCCGAAAGTCAGCTTGATCGAATGCTTGACCTGATAGTCTGAAGGTACCCTTGTGAGAAAGGAGAAGATGTCCCTATATTATTCCATGACCTTATCCACCTACCTCTGTTGCGTGGTGGAACCCTTCACAGGAGCCATGTATGTGGCCATGATCTTTCCCTTATTTTAAGAATGAATAAAAAAGGAAAAAACAAATCTGGTCTGGGATATGATCTTACTGTATTTCTTAGCAGAGATCAAATAAATGGTGGTGTTTGGGGATACCTCTGCTATTCTATATAAATTACTACCCAAAGTAATAATAATAGTGTGAGGCCTAAACTCATATACAACATGAATCTTCCACAAGAATGGTTGTCCTAATAATACATCACAAATTCAAGAGGAGAAACATGACACAGTAGCTCATCCGTGAAGGTTTTGATGTTGTAGGGAAGACGACACTACTGGCTAATGCAAAGATCTCATCCTTGGTGGAGCCACCCAATGGTGTATGGATGTGGGTGTGGTATGCTCATTAGGCCAAGCTTCTTAACGCACTATGCTAAGATGAGGTTCTTTTGGCTCTCACTATCAACAATGAGTTGTTGTAGAGACCCCTTCACCCACATTTACGAGTGGAAGAGATGCTCCCCTTCCTTTGGATATTTGGTCTTAATCTTCTGGATATTGGTGGTGAGAATAGTGGCATTGGGTTCTACATCAGTAATCTACTTTCCTATTGATCTCAAATCTACAGGATTGATTATTTGCACAATTTCACCAACATTAACTAAGGTTTCATTTATGTGAATGAATGAGGGGAATTATGTTGTTAATATGCCTTAAACATCAACTTTGAGAACTAAAAATAATAATTAGAAACAACAATAATAGATGCAAAGACAACAAACATTGTTGAAGGAGTTCATCCCTTCTGGACTACATCTCCGGGTCTGCCTCAAATGGGCATCTCTTATACTAAGAATGCTCCAAAAAGGTTCTTTGCATAGAATTTCACCAACTGAAATGTGCATGTAGGCACTTCTGGCTACTATCATAATGGATACCTATGTCTCATCTCTCGAACACCACTCTCCATTCCCAAAAAGGCCCAAGGATGGCCAAGATATGCTCAAAAGCGCATTTGCAGGCATAAACAAAACATTGTTCAAAGTTTTAGTGTATAACTCTTTAACACACGAGTGCAATGGTAAACCTTTTATAAAGCCTGAGGCAAGTTCCAGTGTCAAACCCTCATACTTCCAAGGCTATTCATGGCAACTGGTATACTTATCAATTACATGGCGCATTGCATGTGGCTTTGTTACATTTCATTGTAGCAATCTTTTAATATGGTACATATAAGAAATAAACTTTGTGGAATCATATTAAAACACACATATATAGTTTAGAACTATATTAATGTCGCAACAATCTTTTAATATGGTACATATAAGAAATAAATTTTGTGGAATCATATTAAAACACACACATATATAGTTTAGAACTATATTAATGTCGCATTGATTTAAAAGAATTTTGTAAACATGCCATAGTTTATAACCATCGCTTATAATTCAACACCGGCGGTGTAGTGTGTTTGACACCCGTGCCAAAACATGCGACCTGAAAGTTATCACAATAGTTTAGCAGTTAACAAAATTCTCTAGCGGTTGAAACAACCACATACCTGTGGAACATATACGTGGCATGAATCACATTTCAATGGACCCATGGAATTTACATTGAAACAACACTGCGCTTTGTTGGCATGTCCACTTATATCCCGAAACATTACCTCATGCCATATGTGGTTGACTCCGCATCGAATGCACTGCCATAACTCCGCTACGTTGGATGTTGATTCACCATAACCAAACTCCACATGCCACACCACCCTGACATATATCTGCTCACTTTAACCATAATTGTTGCCATGGACCTGCTCCGACGGTGACTGGACCTATTCCGATCCGTGGGAGACACCTCTACACACTCTGGCATTTCAGTGGCATATCCCCGTGGCAACATTGACCCATCTGATGCTTTGGTGGTTACCTGCTCCACCATAGTTTTAATACAATGCATATGTTTAATGAACATCATATCCAAAGTTCATAATACTCCGCCATATGATTTTGTGATATATGTTTGTTATATAGTTTTTAAAACCATACCATATATAGGTGCCCACCATATATTTATATTTTCACCATGGTTATTATATAGTTTGCTGCTTTAGGTATTGATGGTCGAATATAGGAAGCCAGTGAACAAATAAACTGGACAAATACTGCAGTAAAAGGCTTAGAGATGAATGTTGCAAAATCAGCATAAGTTAAGGAACAAATTGATACTGTCCAAGTATCAATTAATGATGTAAATAAATGTTTGAACAATGTACAGTTTGAATCTAGTATGCTTCGTTCTTATGCTAGAGATTCTTTGACAAAGATAGAAGGAGTTGAAGAAAAATTGGTTGATCATTTAGATGTAACTAAACATATTATAACTGGTTTAATAGATAAGCTTGAAAAGATGAATCTGCCCAAAATTGACAAACCAATCCCAAACTCTTTTCTTAAAAAAAGAAGCATAAGAATTCAAGATCCTGTGAAATCTATAGATATATTTCCAACATTATTTCCTAAAGAGGTAGCCACATCATCAGACTCTGAGGCTACAAATAAAATCACCATTGCATCCTTATTCAAGGAGGAAGAAGCAGAAACAGGAAAAGAATCCAAAGATCAAAATGCACAGATCTTTCCCATATATGAACCTCTTGATCATAAGTTCACCAGATATCCTGCACCTGACATAGAAGGAAAAGGAAAGCTTCCTGAAGCATATACTTTTTTCCCAGACTCCCACATAGAATGGAATATAGATAACATGAGCATTGGCGAAATCAGGAAAATGATTGACATGATGTATACAAAATATAAACTCATTTGTCTTAGAGCGGAATCTGAAATTGATGCTTGCAGGACAATTATTCAATGTTTTACAGGGACACTCCTCAGGTGGTGGGAGACAGAATCATCTCCAAAGCTTATTGAAACAATGGAAGCAGAAGTACTTAAAGATGAGAAAGGAGATGTAATACATAATCCTGATGGCACAGTTATCAGCAACATGATAGGAGCACTTACATCAATGATCTTAGAACATTGGTGTGGAAGTGAAACAGAAATTGCTGATAAAAATGAAGTTATTCTGATGAATTTAAAGTGCCATAAAATGTCCCAATATGATGACTTCCATAGGGATTGGATGCAGAGGATATATGAAGTCAAGGACTCAAAGAACCTGTTATGGAAACAGGTATATCTTGCAGCTCTGCCATCTAAATTTGTTGACTATATAAGAATGCAGGAAGTCTTCCAATTACCTTTTGAGTCATACACATGGGGAGAGATTTATGCTCTCATTACAAAGACACTGGTCAGTATTTGTACTAGCTCAAAGGTAAATAAGTCTCTGGAAAAACTTTCCAGATTACCTGATAAGAAATCCATCTGCAGTAAGTATGGATTGACATTGGATGATCCTTTGGTTAAACAAAGGAAGGCTAGGAAAAGAGCCACAAGAGAGTTTAAAGAAACTTTCTACAAAAACCGAAGAAATTATCCAAAGGCCAAAAAGAGATATTCAAAGCCGAGGCAAGGACAAGCCTCCAGACAAAAGAGAGGGTATTACAAGTATGTTCCTAGGACACACTATTATGATCCCTCAGACATTCATTTGCATACTACTAAGCAAGACAAATGGAATAAAATTACTTGTTGGCTTTGTGGGAAAACTGGACATACTTCCTCCAGATGCCCAGAAGGAGAACAATCAAAGTTGAACAGAGGCAAGAAATCTCAAGCCTTTACCAAAAGAAACAAACAAGTAAAGCAAGAAGGGAGAAGGCCAATAGTATGCATGAAGTGTGGCTCTCATGCCCACAGCACAGAACGCTGCCCAAATTTCACAATCAGAGATATAGCCCAGCAGCACCAAGTAGAAGAGTCTTCTTATGATTCTTTCAGTTCTTTATCTGCAGAAGAACTCCATGCTTACATGGAAAAATATTTAGACTCTGGTTCTTCAGATTGTTTATGTTCTGACTCTAAAGAATGTGCTTGTCAAATACAATATAATTCTGAGTCTGAATATCTCAGTGAATCCAGTTATGAAGAAGGGGAAATTCCTAAACCCCAAAAAGAAAATGTCCTTATGGCCGCAATAGAAGAAGAAGAATTGAAGATCTTATCCCAGATTCGAGCGATGGAGGATGGAGAGATGAAAAACTGCTTGATTGAAGCTTTATGGATCAGCTAAAAACAAAAGCTTCTAACGGCTCAGGTAAGAAACCTCTATTTGTTGATGGTTCATATGAAAGAAACACAAAATCATTCTAGAGACATCAGCAGAAGGCTGATAGAGTAAGATCACTTACTCTAGGAGATGTCAGTCAAGAGATTCATAATCTCAAGACATAAATTTCTGCAATAAAAGCTCAAGTTGCAGAAATACAGAAAGGGAAACAACTGGCAAAAGAAGAAGATGATGATCAGCCATGGAAGACTGCTTCACACAACAATACTCAAGAAGTTCAAATTGCTGAAGGTATGAAAGATCCAAATTTTGGATTCAGAGATATGAGATTATTAACTATCTCATACCAACAACATCATGTCCTGATAAATATCTGCATAAAAGGGCAAATGTTTGAAATGATTGCTCTTATTGACTCAGGAGCAGATATAAACATTCTGAATATGAAAAATATTCCAGCAAAATATTTGGTAACTGCAGAAAGAGAAGTGGTAGGACTTGGTAATAAAAAACTCAGATATGAAGTACCCAAAGCATCTGTTTGTTTTGACAGCCACTGTATTTATTTAAAATTTGCAGTAGCTGACATTCCAGTAGACTGCATACTTGGTAATGTCTTTCTTGCAGCAGTAGAACCTCATGGGTCACTCAGACTTAAAGGAGGCAAAGCTGGATATTTTATTTCTGTCCCCACTTCAAAAGGGACAAGAAAGAAAATTGAACTTCCATATATCTCCAATCCTAGGATTTCTACAATGGTACACACTGTGCAAGATCTGGATAGTGCTGAAGCTAGATTGTTAGATCTAAAAGATTTGAAATCTACTTTAAGAATTGAAGAACAGCTCAAATCACCCCAGATCAAAACTAGAATTGGAGAAATAAAGAAACAAATAGAAGATGATTGTTGCTGAGAGGAACCTAATGCATTCTGGCATAGGAAGCAGCACATGGTGGAGCTCCCCTACAAGGAAGGATATGCTGGTAAACCTTGTAAGAGCCAAGCTATTCCGATGAGCAAAGAATGTAGAGATCTTTGCCAGGAAGAAATTCAGTAGCTCCTTAATAGAAGATTAATCAGAGAATCCAACAATCCCTGGAACTGTTATCGGTTCTATGTAAACAAAAGAGCTAATCAAATCAGAGGAATCCCGAGACTAGTTATCAATTATAAGCCTCTCAATTCAGTCCTAGCCGATGACACCTCTCCAATCCCACATAAAGGAGACCTAATCAGAATAATAGAAGGTGCCAAGATCTTTTCCAAATTTGACCTGAAAGCAGGATTCTGGCAAGTGGCCATTGCTGAAAAAGATAAATTCAAGACTGCCTTCAGCATTCCAGCAGGACATTATGAATGGAACGTTATGCCTTTTGGACTCAAGAATGCCCCATCAAAATTCCAAAAGGTAATGGATGGTATTTTTAAGCCATACTTTGATTGGCTAATTGTATATATTGATGATGTATTAATATTTTCCAAATACATTCAAGAACATTTTAAACATATAAATACATTTAAGAATCTAGTTAAGCACAATGGCTTGGTGGTTAGCAAGAAGAAGATAGAGGTATTTCATAGAACTATCAAATTTTTGGGTCATACAATCTCCAATGGGCAGATATCTCTGCAGAGACATGCTTTACAGTTTGCAGACAAGTTTCCAGATGTCATATCAGATAAGAACCAGTTGCAAAGGTTCTTAGGTTGCCTCAACTATGTCAGCAATTTTTACCAGGATTGTGCCAGTTACAGAAGGTTACTAAGCAAAAGGCTAAAGAAGAATCCTCCAGAATGGACAGAAGTCCATACAAGAGCAATCCAGAATATCAAAGCAAAGATAAAATATTTGCCCATCTTGTATGTTGCTGATGATCTTGCTTACAAAATTGTTGAATCAGATGCAAGTAATATTGGATGGGGTGGAGTCTTAAAGCAAAAAGTTGGAAAGGATGAACAAGTTGTTTAGTTTGCTTTTGGAGTATGGAACCCAGCCGAGCTAAATTACTCCACAATAGAGAAAGAGGTCAAGGCAACATGGAACTGCATCAGTGAGTTTGAAGTTTATCTTATTAATAAACCTTTTTTATTAAGGACTGATGCATCTGCTCTACAGAAGGTATTAACAAAAAATATCAAGAACGCTGGGGAATCCAAGTTTTCCAGATGGGAAGCTTTATTTGCAAATTTTGATTTTCAGGTAAAACATATTAAAGGAAAAAACAACAACCTCCCTGATTTTTTAAGCAGAGAATATATTGAATCAAAAGATCATGTCATGATGATCATCACTAAATGGTACCAGCACCAGAAATGAGAAGTCTTAAGGATCATCACAGAAAAACAAGACTGGGACACATAAAAAGAAACTGGAGACCCACTTGGCAGTTGAGAAATAATAAGGTCCTAGATGCCCACTTACAGCCTCATACTGACATTCAACACTTTGTACCCGAAAGGAAAGTGTACCCTAAAGGAGGCAAGTCAATTCAGGATACGAGATATGACAAGGCGAGACGAGATGCTGACATTGCACAACGGGCATTGGAGCAAAATTTTCATGACATTGCCACTATTTGGTACCATGGTAGACCCAACGCAGGCATTCATGAAAGATATGTCTGCATATATAGGACAAGAGATCTCTCGAATGAGCCAGGACATATCAAAACTCAACCTGCTGCTCGATGGCCAAGAAATGATCCCAAGATCATTTTTCCAGACATAGTGTACAATTTTGCAGGATACGAGCAACTCTGCTGGGATTTTCTGAATGTCGATGATAAGGTGGGAACCCACTACACCAAACTAAAATTCAGTGCCATTGGCCATTATCAAGGATATCAACAATGTAAGTGGCTCAGAGATTGGTGGACTAATTATGGTGTAAGTAGGACCGCAATGGACCCAGTATGGCATGAAAAATATTGTAAAACCCATTGTGATATATGTAATCATCAAAACATAGAATGTATGCATCCTACCTATAATACTGTCAAAGAAATGACAGAAAGAGAATGGACGACCTACAGGTCATCTCCCTATAATAATTCCCTAGAAGAATATATGAGAGAACATATGGAGTGGCTTGTATTAACTAAAGTCCAATACCAGATTGTACTAGGGAAACCGATGATTGTCCGCAGGATTTACACAAAATCCTGGGACGAAATGTTGTATAAAAGAGATAGATTCCCTTATCTAACAGTATTTTGACGGTTGTAGTGGGCTTTTTGATAAAAGCATCCATATTGTAAACACAAGTACCAGTCACAAGGGCTTAATTGTGACCATATTTCTCGTGGGCTTTGCTGTACTAAAGCCTCCACTATGTAAATAATTCATGCACTATTTTCCCGTGGGCTTTTACAAAAAGCATCCACTTTGTCTTGTCGGGTCTATCCTTTCTCGTGGGGTTTGATAAAAGTATCCACCTTATTCTGCCAAACCCATTTTCCGTAAGATTTACTTTTTCGGACTAGAATCTACTATCAGATTTTCTTTGGCATTACTTGAAAGCAATCATTCCATCCATCAGATTGGAATCCTTGTGCGGATGTCACCTTAGCATTATCCGAAAGATATGATTCCATCCACCTATTCATGGATGGCCTACAGTAATGTTTGTCCCCCCTCTCTCCCTATATAATTAGGGTAAGGCCCATTGTTGAGGCATTGCCATTTAGAGTCAATTAGAGTCTTTGTGTGTTTTGAGTCGAGTGCCTCTCCTGCTCTGCATCTGCGGACATTCTGTCTGATCTGCTTGTAACACGAGAAGAACTCAAGTCCTTAGGTGATTTGGGAGCCTGCGCATCAGTGTGCTTGGCACTGGTGAGAACGTAAAGTGGTCGAATCAATTAGAGGGTCTTCTAGTCTGTAAATGAGGTGTGTCATAATCTGAGGCAGAGCCTATCTTTCGCCAGGTAGCCTTCGGTATTGCTTGTTCCTTGAGAACGGCATAAAGTCTGATAAATGCGAAGATAGTCAATCTCTGTAAGGATCTCTCTGTAAAAAGCATTATCCATTCTGAAATAAAATGAGTATACCATTTAGTATTTGAATACTTTGCGCATACATAAAGTCTGCTGTGTAGTAATTGTCCCTGAAGCTTTCATTTGAAGTTCGCAAGAAGTTCACCAAACGAACGAAGGGACGCCAAGGCCTTTGTTAGGTGAAGAAGCCTTTGTTATGGCCATGAGAGCGTGAAAGTTCTGAGTAGGTTCACCACTGGTTCACGAGGAGTCAGCATTCAGAGATAATCGAAGAGAGACAACAAGGTCAGCAGAAAAGTGATAGCCTGTTGGGAACTACCAGCAATAGCTCCCTCAGAAGTGTATAGTGATCTTTCTTCTTTTCATTTAATATCCACCACTAGAATTAGCATTAAAGATTCTGTAAGCCAGATCCAGGAGAATTCATATAATATGCAGACTATATCTCTATCAAACCCCAAAGAATTACAGGCAGAGGAAAAGAAACTAAAGACAAATTATTTGCATCTAGGATGCATTCGAGTAGGGATCAATGCCTTAACCCACAAAGGCCTAAATACTTTTGTGCTTGCTACTGTCAGAGATATGACGCACAACAAGTATACAGATTCCCTAATAGGCGGGATTGTTGCTCCTCTATCTGATGGCCCTGTCTACTTTGACTGTTACCCTAATTTCTCTGTGTACACCTTTGACGAAACCATAGATCAGATTCTGCAATTGCAGATTCAAACAACTGGTTTCGACATGAAGAAAAAGAGACATAATATTGCCATCCAGACCAAGGGTTGTTTCCGACATACCAATACCCTTTGGCCAGCCATCCGCCATACACCCAGCAGAGACTCAAAGTCAAGTATAGTCGTCCTCACTGATGCTAAAAATCAAAAAATTGAGCATCAGACTATCCAATGGGAAGACTTAACATTTCCAGAACACTGGGTTGTAAATAATCCTAAGCCTCTTATTCCTAAAGCTATAACCTCCGCTGCTATCACAGAACATCCGTCTTCTGCAGTTATCTCTTTCCCTAGAAGATCTACCATTGATCGAAGACGAATAGAGTCAGCCTGTAAACAATCCAAATATTACAGAGATCCTTGTACAGTTGATACTGCTTGTTCTACTTCATCTTTTTGTAAGCATAATTCTTTGTATGAATTAGCCCAGCTTGTAAATTATTGTTCTTTAGAAGTTAAATGTCCAGATTGTCAAGAACCAGTAAATCTGCTTACTCTGGTAGAGTCTGACATCCATGCAAACCATAATCCCAGAACTGGTATAGCCCCTCCTTCCACTTCTGTGAATTCATGCCCAAATCCAAAATGCTCAGACATCCCCTTCCCTCATGAACCGGATGCTGATCATGTACTCATGATGCATGAAATTGTTACCATAGAAGGAGAAGATCCTAGAATGACTGAAATGATGTGCTCAATTGATACTGTCCAAGTATCAATTAATGATGTAAATAAATGTTTGAACAATGTCCAGTTTGAATCTAGTATGCTTCGTTCTTATGCTAGAGATTATTTGACAAAGATAGAAGGAGTTGAAGAAAAATTAGTTGATCATTTAGATGCAACTAAACATATTATAACTAGTTTAACAGATAAGCTTGAAAAGATGAATCTACCCAAAATTGACAAACCGGTCCCAAACTCTTTTCTTGTAAAAAGAAGCATAAGAATTCAAGATCCTATGAAATCTGTAGATAGATTTCCAACATTATTTCCTATAGAGGTAGCCACATCATCAGACTCTAAGGCTACAAATAAAATCACCATTGCATCCTTATTCAATGATGAAGAAGCAGAAACAGGGAAAGAATCCAATGATCAAAATACACAGATCTTTCCCATATATGAACCTCTTGATCATAGGTTCACCAGATATCCTGCACCTGACATAGAAGGATAAGGATAGCTTCCTAAAGCACATACTTTTTTCCTAGACTCCCACAGAGAATGGAATATAGATAACATGAGCATTGGCCAAATCAGGCAAATGATTGACATGATGTATACAGAATATAAACTCATGTGTCTTAGAGGGAAATCTGAAATTGATGCTTGTAGGACAATTATTCAGTGTTTTACAGGGACACTCCTCAGGTGGTGGGAGACAGAATCATATCCAAAGCTTATTGAAACAATGTAAGCAAAAGTACTTAAAGATGAGAAAGGAGATGTAATACATAATCCTGATGGCACAGTTATCAGCAACATGATAGGAGCACTTACATCAATGATCTTAGAACATTGGTGTGGAAGTGCAACAGAAATTGCTGATAAAAATGAAGTTATTCTGATGAATTTAAAGTTCCATAAAATGTCCCAATATGATGACTTCCACAGGGATTGGATGCAGAGGATATATGAAGTCAAGGACTCAAAGAACCTGTTATGGAAACAGGTATATCTTGCAGCTATGCCATCTAAATTTGTTGACTCTATAAGAATGCAGGAAGTCTTCCAATTACCTTTTGATTCATACACATGGGGAAAGATTTATGCTCTCATTACAAAGACACTGGTCAGACTTTGTACTAGCTCAAAGGTAAATAAATCTTTGGAAAAAATTTCCAGATTACCTGATAAGAAATCCATCTGCAGTAAGTATGGATTAACATTGGATGATCCTTTGGTTAAACGAAGGAAGGCTAAGAGAAGAGCGAGAAGATAGTCTAAGGAAACATTCTACAAAAACCGAAGAAATTATCCAAAGGCCAAAAAGAGATATTCAAAGCAGAGGCAAGGGCAATGCTCCAGACAAAAGAGAGGGTATTACAAGTATGTTCCTAGGACACACTATTATGATCCCTCAGACATTCATTTTCATACTACTAAGCAAGACAAATGGAATAAAATTGCTTGTTGGCTTTGTGGGAAAACTGGACATACTTCCTCTAGATGTCCACAAGGAGAAGAATCAAAGCTGAATAGAGGCAAGAAATCTAAGGCCTTTGCCCAAAGAAACAAATAAGTAAAGCAAGAAGGGAGAAGGCCAATAGTATGCATGAAGTGTGGCTCTCATGCCCACAGCACAGAACGCTGCCCAAATTTCACAATCAGAGAAATATCCCAACAGCATCAAGTAGAAGAGTCTTCTTATGATTCTTTCAGTTCTTCATCTGCAGAAGAACTCCATGCTTACATGGAAAAATATTCAGGCTCTGGTTCTTCAGATTGTTTATGTTATGACTCTGAAGAATGTGCTTGTCAAATACAATATAATTCTGAGCCTAGATATCTTAGTGAATCCAGTTATGAAGAAGGGGAAAAGCCTAAGCCCCAAAAAGAAAAATTCCTTATGGCCGCAACAGAAGAAGAAGAATTGAAGATCTTGTCCCAGATTCGAGCCATGGAGGATGGAGAGATGAAAAACCGCCTGACTGAAGCTTTTATGGATCAACTAAAAACAAAAGCTTCTAACGGCTCAGGTAAGAAACCTCTATTTGTTGATGGTTCATATGAAAGAAATACAAAATCATTCCAGAGACATCAACAGAAGCCTGATAGAGTAACATCACTTACTCTAGGAGAAGTCAGTCGAGAGATTCATAATCTCAAGACAAAAATTTCTGCAATAAAAGCTCAAGTTGCAGAAATACAGAAAGGGAAACAACTGACAAACGAAGAAGATGATGATCAGCCATGGAAGACTACATCACACGGCAATACTCAAGAAGTTCAAATTGCTAAAGGTATGAAAGATCCAAATTTTGGATTCAGAGATATGAGATTATTAACTATCTCATACCAACAACATCATGTCCTAATAAATATTTGTATAAAGGGGAAAATGTTTGAAATGATTGCTCTTATTGACTCAGGAGCAGATATAAACATTCTGAATATGAAAAATATTCCAGCAAAATATTTGGTAACTGCAGAAAGGGAAGTGGTAGGACTTGGTAATAAAGAACTTAGATATGAAGTACCCAAAGCATCTGTTTGTTTTGACGGCCACTGTATTTATTTAAAATTTGCAGTAGTTGACATTCCAGTAGACTGCATACTTGGTAATGTCTTTCTTGTAGCAGTAGAACCTCATGGGTCACTCGGACTTAAAGGAGGAAAAGCTGGATATTTTATTTCTGTCCCCACTTCTAAAGGGACAAGAAAGAAAATTGAACTTCCATATATCTCCAATCCTAGGATTTCTACAATGGTACACACTATGCAAGATCTCGATAGAGCTGAAGCAAGATTGTCAGGTCTAAAAGATTTGAAATCTACTTTAAGAATCGAAGAACAGCTCAAGTCACCCCAGATCAAAACCAAAATTGGAGAAATAAAGAAACAAATAGAAGACAATTGCCACTCAGAGGAACCTAATGCATTCTGGCATAGGAAGCAGCACACGGTGGAGCTCCCCTACAAGGAAGGATATGCTGGTAAACCTTGTAAGAGTAGAGCTATTCCGATGAGCAAAGAATACAGAGATATTTGTCAGGAAGAAATTCAGTAGCTTCTTAATAGAAGATTAATCAAAGAATCCAACAGTCCCTGGAACTTTTATGGGTTCTATGTAAACAAAATATCTGAGCAAATCAGAGGCATCCCGAGACTAGTTATCAATTATAAGCCTCTCAATTGAGTCCTAGCTCATGACACCTATCCAATCTCACATAAAGGATACCTAATCAAAAGAATAGTAGGTGCCAAGATCTTTTCCAAATTTGACCTGAAAGCGGGATTCTGGGAAGGGGCCATTGGTGAAAAAGATAAATTCAAGATTGCCTTCAGCATTCCAACCAAACATTGTGAATGGAACGTTGTGCCTTTTGCACTCAAGAATGCCCCATTAAAATTCCAAAAGGTAATGGATGGTATTTTTAAGCCATACTTTGATTGGCTGATTGTATATATTGATGATGTATTAATATTTTCCAAAAACATTGAAGAACATTTTAAACATATAAATACATTTAAGAATCTAGATAAGCACAATGGCTTGGTGCTTAGCAACAAGAATATAGAGGTCTTTCAGACCACTATCAAATTTTTGGGTCATACAATATCCAATGGGAAGATATCTCTGTAGAAACATGCTTTAGAGTTTGAGACAAGTTTCCAGATGTCATATCAGATAAGAACCAATTGCAAAGGTTCTTAGGATGCCTCAACTATGTCAGCAATTTTTACCAGGACTGTGCCAGTGACAGAAGGTTACTAAACAAAAGGCTAAAGAAGAATCCTCCAGAATGGACAGAAGTCCATACAAGAGAAGTCCAGAATATCAAAGCAAAGGTAAAATCTTTGCCCATCTTGTATGTTGCTGATGATCTTGCTTACAAAATTGTTGAATCAGATGAAAGTAATATGGGATGGGGTGGAGTCTTAAAGAAAAAAGTTGGAAAGGATGAACAAGTTGTTTAGTTTTCTTCTGGAGTATGGAACCCAACCAAGTTAAATTACTCCACAATAGAGAAAGAGGTCAAGGAAGCATGGAACTGCATCAGTAAGTTTGAAGTTTATTTTATTAATAAACCTTTTTTATTAAGGACTGATGCATCTTCTCTATAGAAGGTATTAACAAAAAACATCAAGAAAGCAGATGAAGCCAAGTTTGCCAGATAGCAAGCTTTATTTGCAAATTTTGATTTTCAGGTAGAACATATTAAAGGAAAAGACAACAACCTCCCTGATTTTTTAAGTAGAGAATATATTGAATCAAAATATCATGTCGTGACGATCATCACTGAATGGGACTAGCACCAGAAACAAGAAGTCTTAAGGACCATCCCGGAAAACCAAGACTAGGACACATATAAAAGAAACTGGAGACCCACCTGGCAGTTGAGAAATACTAAGGTCCTAGATGCCCACTTACAGTGATCTAGATTTAAACAGGAACGCAATAAAATACAAAGATAACCATAAAGACAAATATGCAACAGAAATAATACTTCATTTCATTACTGTAAAATATTGAAATATTGCTTACAAGTAGAAATGGAAATAACCCAGCTAGGGCGATGGTTGCTTATCTCTGAGAAGAGATGTGTCGGCTACATGCCTCTGAACTGTTCTCCAAAAACTGTGTTACAATGAGGCTCGAGGGCCTATTTATTGTTGAGAAACAATGGAAAACCCTTCACATTCCGAAACCTAACCCTAGAAGATGAAACGCCAAATTGTTGGCCCCGTTTTTGGGTTAGTTGGTACATCAACTTCCCGGGGTCGCGAATTGGTCGTACTATCTCCGTTTGACGTGCATGATAGCCTGTTGGAAAGATCTCTCCGAGTACTATGACGGAAAATACGATCTTTAAATATAACAATTGTTGGCGGTGGATTTCCCAAAAAACGTCATTTAGGGCCTCAAAACGGCTCCGGAAGTTTAGGACCCCAAAAACTGCTAAAAATAGTAAACTGTGCTATAATTAAGGAAACAGAAAAACTGAAAGAGACAGTTGTGGGGGTCCAAATGGGATAGGTGGGTGGCCACCAACATCCACCTAGATCATTCCTCCCCCCTTAGGAAGCAATGGTCCCCATTGCGTTGAGTTCCTCCCTTAGATGAGGAAGCTTCTGCTGAGTTGGGTCTCTGGTGAGCTGTTCTGCAATCTCTGATGTGTCCAGAAATCGTGGGGAGCATGGTCGGCGACGGTCCACATTGAATACTCGGTGCAAGCGAAGGAATGGAGGAATGTTGTGCTTCAAAGCATTGTTTCCCGTAGCCTTGTTACTGGTGTAAGGACCATGTCGAAGTGGTCTGAGTTTCTGATGGGTTCTGGTAAGGCGCTCCCTCTGCAAATGTAACCAAACTTTGTCGCCCACCTGAAACTTGTGTGGCACCCCTCTGGGTAAGGAGAAGTTGTTCCTGTGTTCTGTCACGACTGTATCCCTCTGTTGCTGCTGCTGTGTGGAGGAACCCTTCGCGGGGGTCATGGATGTAGCAACGATCTTCCCCTTACTTTGGGAGCGAACCAGACAAAAAATAAATTTCCTAGTCTATGAGATGAGCTTGCTGCCTTTCTTAGCAGTGATCAAAGAGGTGGCGGTAGGTGGGGCTACCTCCGGTATCCTGTATAATGAATTATCCAAAGAAATGATGACAACGCGAGGCCTTGACTCATACATAGCATGTCGTCTCCACAAGTATGGCTGGCCTAATAGTACATCATAAACATCCAGAGGTGTAACATCACACAATACCTCATCTGTGAAGGGCTTGATGCTGTAGGGAAGGCGGCACTGCTGGTGAACTTTGAGATCTCGTCCTTCGTGAAGCCAACTGATACTGTACGGCTGTGGGTGTGGTGTAGTTGGTAGGCCCAACCGCTTCATGACCTTTACTGAAATGAGGTTCTTTTGGCTGCCATTGTCGACAATGAATTGCAGCGGCGAATCCTTCACCCACATCTGTGAGTGGAAAAGACGTTCCCCCTCCTCTGGATCTTCGGGCTCATTTTTCTGGATCTTGGCAGTAGCAACAATGGTGCTGGGATCCGCATCAATGATCTGCTTCCCTTTGTCATTCCCCTTGTTGGGTTTTGACTCAGAGTCGGAACATGCATCTGATTCGGAAGCCTTCAACTCGGCCACCAGCGACTGCTTGGTCGAACACTCACTTGTGTTATGAGTGGGACTCTTGTGGAACTCACACCACTTTCCTGTGTCCTTCTTCGGCTTCGTGGTGTTGTTCTTTTCTTGCGGCTTCGACGGGTTGTCCTGGGTCACCCCTCCTTGGCTTTGTCCTTTGGGCTTTGGATTTGCAGATCCAAAGTCTCGCTTCTTCTGTTTGAACTTTTTCTCGATTTTGACAGCGTATCGGTATGTTGTGCCGAGTGAGGAGATGTTCAAGAACTCCATCTCTTCCTGGATGTATTTGTGTAGGCAGCCGCGGTATTTGAGTACCAGATGTAGCGCAGAATCTTTGATACCCAATTGTGTGCGAAGGGTATGAAAAATGTTTGTGAACTGCGGCAAATCATGGTCTCGTCCCTGCCGCAGTGTGGTTCATTTGATGTATTTTTCCTCATAGCTTTTGACAGGGTAGTACTGCTCCTTGATGGTATCTCGGAAGTCATTCCAAGTGGGTGCAGCTGAAAACAGTGAGCCTGTACTTTCATCCTTCTATTCGCAGTAGGTTTCCCACCAGTCCTTGACGTGGGGGGCTGCTTTGAGAAGAGCGAAAACAGTCTTTTCCCGACTTGAAAATTCATGAACAAAAAATACCCATCGAGCAGATTTAACCATTTATCTGCGGCATCTACATCTAGTTGACCCTCGAAGATGGGGATTTCAAAATTAACTTGTACCTTAAACGGTGTGGCATTTCCAGAGTAGCTGTTGGAAGCCGATGCGTCGCCTCTAGGTAGCCGCTGAAGGAATTAGGCAAAGTTGTCCATCATCGCGTTCCTTTGTCGCTCGAGGGCTTCTTCGAGCAAGATTTTGATAGGATCTCCTGCCCCCTCGTTTTTCTCCTCATCCGCCATGGGAGGTCGTCGAGATTTGTGAGGTTGGTCTTGCAAAGGTTCGACCAGTTACAGACCTAACTCCTTATATCCTCACCTCGTTGGGGACATGCAAAGAAAAACTGAGAAAAAGCAGACCACTCTGATACCATTGATCTGGATTTAAACAGGAACGCAATAAAATACAAAGATAACCATAAAGACAAATATACAGAGGAAATAATACTTCATTTCATTACCGTAAAATATTGAAATATGCTTACAAGTAGAAATGGAAATAACCTAGCTGGGGTGATGGTTGCTTATCTCTGAGAAGAGATGTGTCGGCTACATGCCTCTGAACTGTTCTCCAAAAGCTGTGTTACAATGAGCCTCGAGGGGCCTATTTATTGTTGAGAAACAATGGAAAACCCTTCACATTCCAAAACCTAACCCTAGAAGATGAAACGCCAAATTGTTGGCCCCGTTTTTGGGTAAGTTGGTACATCAACTTCCCGGGGTCGCGAATTGGTCGTACTATCTCAATTTGACGTGCATGATCGCCTGTTGGAAAGATCTCCCCGAGTACTATGACGGAAAAGACGATCTTTAAATAGAAAAATTGCTGGCGGTGGATTTCCCAAAAAACGTCATTTAGGGCCTCAAAACGGCTCCGGAAGTTTAGGACCCAAAAAACTGCTAAAAATAGTAAACTATGCTATAATTAAGGAAACAGAAAAACTGAAAGAGACAGTTGTGGGGGTCCAAATGGGATAGGTGGGTAGCCACCAACATCCACCTAGATCATTCCTCCCCCCTTAGGAAGCAATGGTCCCCATTGCGTTGAGTTCCTCCCTCAGATGGGGAAGCTTCTGCTGAGCTGGGTCTCTGGTGAGCTGTTCTGCAATCTTTGATGTGTCCAGAAATGGTGGGGAGCATGGTCGGCGACGGTCCACATTGAACACTTGGTGCAAGCGTAGGAATGGAGGAATGTTTTGCTTCAAAGCATTGTTTCCCGTAGTCTTGTTACTGGTGTAAGGACCATGTCGAAGTGGTCTGAGTTTCTGATGGGTTCTGGTAAGGCGCTCCCTCTGCAAATGTAACCAAACTTTGTCGCCCACCTGAAACTTGTGTGGCACCCCTCTGGGTAAGGAGAAGTTGTTCCTGTGTTCTCTCATGACTGTATCCCTCTATTGCTGCTGCTGTGTGGAGGAACCCTTCGCGGGGGTCATGGATGTAGCAACGATCTTCCCCTTACTTTGGGAGCGAACCAGACAAAAAATAGATTTCCTAGTCTGTCAGATGAGCTTGCTGCCTTTCTTAGTAGTGATCAAAGAGGTGGCAGTAGGTGGGGCTACCTCCGTTATCATGTATAATGAATTATCCAAAGAAATGATGACAGCACGAGGCCTTGACTCATACATAGCATGTCGTCTCCACAAGTATGGTTGGCCTAATAGTACATCAGAAACATCTGGAGGTGTAACATCACACAATACCTCGTCTGTGAAGGGCTTGATGCTATAGGGAAGGCGGCACTGCTGGTGAACTTTGAGATCTCGTCCTTCATGAAGCCAACCGATACTGTACGGCTGTGGGTGTGGTGTAGTTGGTAGGCCCAACCGCTTCACGACCTCTACTGAAATGAGGTTATTTTGGCTGCCATTGTCGACAATGAATTGCAGCGGCGAATCCTTCACCCACATCTGTGAGTGGAAAAGACGTTCCCCCTCCTCTAGATCTTCGGGCTCATTTTTCTGGATCTTGGCAGTAGCAACAATGGCGTTGGGATCTGCATCAATGATCTGCTTCCCTTTGTCATTCCCCTTGTCGGGTTTTGACTCAGAGTCGAAACATGCATCTGATTCGGAAGCCTTCAACTCGGCCACCAGCGACTGCTTGGTCGAACACTCACTTGTGTTATGAGTGGGACTCTTGTGGAAATCACACCACTTTCCTGTGTCCTTATTCGGCTTCGTGGTGTTGTTCTTTTCTTGCGGCTTCGACGGGTTGTCTTGGGTCACCCCGCCTTGGCTTTGTCCTTTGGGCTTTGGATTTGCAGATCCAAAGTCTCGCTTCTTTTGTTTGAACTTTTTCTCGATTTTGACAGCGTATCGGTATGTTGTGCCGAGTGAGGAGATGTTTAAGAACTCCATCTCTTCCTGGATGTATTTGTGTAGGTAGCCGCGGTATTTGAGTACCAGATGCAGCTCAGAATCTTTGATACCCAATTGTGTGCGAAGCGTATGAAAAACGTTTGTGAACTGCGGCAAATCTTGGTCTCGTCCCTGCCGCAGTGTGGTCCATTTGATGTATTTTTCCTCATACCTTTTGACAGGGTAGTACTGCTCCTTGATGGTATCTCGGAAGTCATTCCAAGTGGGTGCAGCTGAAAACAGTGAGCCTGTACTTTCATCCTTCTGTTCGCAGTAGGTTTCCCACCAGTCCTTGACGTGGGGGGCTGCTTTGAGAAGAGCGAAAACAGTCTTTTCCTGACTTGAAAATTCATGAACAAAAAATACCCATCGAGCAGATTTAACCATTTATCTACGACATCTGCGTCTATTTGACCCTCGAAGATGGGGATTTCAAAATTAACTTGTACCTTAAACGGTGTGGCATTTCCAGAGTAGCTGTTGGAAGCCGATGCGTCGCCTCTAGGTAGCCGCTGAAGGACTTGGGCAAAGTTGTCCATCATCGCGTTCCTTTGTCGCTCGAGGGCTTCTTCGAGCAAGATTTTGATAGGATCTCCTGCCCCCTCGTTTTTCTCCTCATCCGCCATGGGAGGTCGTCGAGATTTGTGAGGCTTGTCTTGCAAAGGTTCGACCAGTTACAGACCTAACTCCTTATATCCTGACCTCGTTGGGGACATGCAAAGAAAAAATGAGAAAAAGCAGACCGCTCTGATACCACTGATCTAGATTTAAACACGAATGCAATAAAATACAAAGATAACCATAAAGACAAATATGCAGCAGAAATAATACTTCATTTCATTACTGTAAAATACTGAAATATGCTTACAAATAGAAATGGAAATAACCCAGCTAGGGTGATGGTAGCTTATCTCTGAGAAGAGATGTGTCGGCTACATGCCTCTGAACTGTTCTCCAAAAACTGTGTTACAATGAGGCTCGAGGGCCTATTTATTGTTGAGAAACAATGGAAAACCCTTCACATTCCAAAACCTAACCTAGAAGATGAAATGCCAAATTGTGGGCCTCGTTTTTGGGTAAGTTGGTACATCAACTTCCCAGTGTCGCGAATTGGTCGTACTATCTCCGAGGACTACGACGGAAAAGACGATATTTAGATAGAAAAATCGCTGGCGGTGGATTTCCCAAAAAACATCGTTTAGGGCCTCAAAATGGCTCCGGAAGTTTAGGACCCCAAAAACTGCTAAAAATAGTAAACTGTGCTATAATTAAGGAAACAGAAAAACTGAAAGAGACAGTTGTGGGGGTCCAAATGGGATAGGTGGGTGGCTACAAACATCCACCCGGATCATATAGCCTCATACTGACATTCAACACTTTGTACCCGAAAGGAAAGTGTACTCTAATGGAGGCAAGTGGATTCATGATATGGTATATGACAAGGCGAGACGAGATGCTGACATTGCACAATGGGCATCGGAGCAAAATTTTCATGACATTGCCACTATTTTCTACCATGGTGGACCCATCACAGGCATTCACGAAAGATATGTCTGCATATACAGGACAAGAGATCTCTGGAATGAGCCAGGACATATCAAAACACAACCTGCTGCTTGATGGCCAAAAAATCATCCCAAGATCATTTTTCCAGACACAGTGTACAATTTTGCAGGATACAAGCAACTTTGGTGGGATTTCCTGAATGTCGATGATAAGGTGGGAACCCACTACACCAAACTAAAATTCAGTGCCATTGGCCATTATCAAGGATATCAACAATGTAAGTGGCTCAGAGATTGGTGGACTGATTATGGTGTAAGTAGGACTGCAATGGACCCAGTATGGCATGAAAAATATTGTAAAACCCATTGTGATATATGTAATCATCAAAACATAGAATGTATGCATCCTGCCTATAATACTGTCAAAGAAATGACATAAAGAGAATGGACGACCTAGAGGTCATCTACCTATAATAATTCCTTAGAAGAATATATGAGAGAACATATGGAGTGGCTTGTATTAACTAAAGTCCAATACCAGATTGTACTAGGGAAACCGATGATTGTCCACAGGATTTACACAAAAGCCTGGGATGAAATGTTGTATAAAAGAGATAGATTCCCTGATCTAACAGTATTTTGACGGTTCTCGTGGGCTTTCCGATAAAAGCATCCATATCGTAAACACAAGTACCAGTTACAAGGGCTTAATTGTGACCAGATTTCTCGTGGGCTTTGCTGTACTAAAGCCTCCACTATGTAAATAATTCATGCACTATTTTCCCGTGGGCTTTTACGAAAAGCATCCACTTTGTCTTGTCGGGTCTATCCTTTCTCGTGGGCTTTGATAAAGGTATCCACCGTATTCTACGAAACCCATTTTCCATAAGATTTACTTTTTCAGATGAGAATCTACTATCAGATTTGCTTTGGCATTACCCAAAAGCAATCATTCCATCCATCGGATTGGAATTCTTGTGCGGGCGTCACCCTGGCATTATCTGAAAGATATGATTCCATCCACCTACTCACGGATGGCCTACAGTAATGTTTGTCCCCCCTCTCTCCCTATATAATGAGGGTAAGGCCCATTGTTGAGGCATCAGCATTTAGAGTTAGTTAGAGTCTTTGTGTGTTTTGAGTCGAGTGCCTCTCCTACTCAGCATCTGCGGACATTCTGTCTGATCTACTTGCAGCACGAGAAGAACTCAAGTCCTTAGGTGATTTGGGAGCCTGCGCATCAGTGTGGTCGACATTGGTGAGAACCTAAAGTGGCCAAACCAATTAGAGGGTCTTCCAGTTTGTACATGAGGTGTGTCATAATCCGAGGCAGAGCCTATCTTTTGCCAAGTAGCCTTCGGTATTGCTTGTTCCTTGAGAACAGCATGAAGTCCGATAAATGTGAAGATAGTCAATCTCTGTAAGGATCTCTCTATAAAAAGCATTATCCATTCTGAAATAAAATGAGTATACCATTCTGTATCTGAATACTTTGTGCATACATAAAGTCTGTTGTGTAGTAGTTGTCCCTGAAGCTTTCATTCGAAGTTCGCAGGAAGTTCGCCAAAGGAACGAAGGGATGCCAAGGCCCTTGTTAGGCGAAGAAGCCGTTGTTATGGCCATGAGAGCATGAAAGTTCTTAGTAGGTTCATGACTGGTTCACTAGGAGTCAGCATTCAGAGATAATCGAAGAGACACAACAAGGTCTGCAAAAAAGTGATAGTAGCACAACGCGCGGTACTGTGGCAGCACATCACTATAGCAAGCTTGTAACCAGAAGCCCCTGCTGGAAAATTTATTGTAGCAGCACATCACTATAGCAAGCTTGTAACCAGAAGCCCTTGCTAGAAAATTGGTATAACTCAAGTCCTTAGGTGATTTGGAAGCCCGCGCATCAGTGTGTTCGGCACTAGTGAGAACCTAAAGTGGCCGAATCAATTAGAGGGTCTTCCAGTCTGTAAATGAGGTGTGTCATAATCTGAGGCAGAGCCTATCTTTCACCAAGTAGCCTCAGTATTGCTTGTTCCTTGAGAATGGCATGAAGTCCAATAAATGCGAAGATAGTTAATCTTTGTAAGGATCTCTCTGTAAAAAGCATTATCCATTCTGAAATAAAATGAGTATACCATTCTGTATCTGAATACTTTGTGCATACATAAAGTCTACCGTGTAGTAGTTTTCCCTGAAGCTTTCATTCGAAGTTCGCAGGAAGTTCACCAAAGGAATGAAGGGACGCCAAGGCCTTTGTTAGGTGAAGAAGCCGTTGTTATGGCCATGAGAGCGTGAAAGTTCTGAGTAGGTTCACCACTGGTTCACCAGAAGTCAACATTCAGAGATAATCAAAGAGACACAGCAAGGTCAACAGAAAAGTGACATCAGCACAGTGCGCAGAGCACGCAGTACTGTAGCAGCACATCACTATAGCAAGCTTGTAACCAGAAGCCCCTGCTGGAAAATTTACTGTAGCAGCACATCACTATAGCAAGCTTGTAACCAGAAGCCCCTGCTGGAAAATTGGTATCAGAGCCAGTAACGTCTGGTTCAGAGGTCGGTATTCTAAAAATCCTATACTCATTAAAAAGAATGGATCCTGCCCGGAAATCAATTTCTTTCCAAGATTTAGAAGAAAGAGATTCTCAGGCTGAAGAGAACCCTTTACGGGATATGTTTGCTGCTAGTTCTAGTAGAGTATTAAATTCTGCTGAACTTTCATATGAAGAATCCCAGCCTTTAGCCCATTGGGAACTACCTGCAATAGCTCCCTCAGAAGTGTATAGTGATCTGTCTGCTTTTCATTTAATAGCCGCCACTAGAATAAGAATTAAAGAGTCTGTAAGCCAGATCCAGGAGAATTCAGATAATATACAGACTATATCTCTGTTAAACCCCAAAGAATTACAGGCAGAGGTAAAGAAACTAAAGAAAAATTATTTGCATCTAGGATGCATTCAAGTAGGGATCAATGCCTTAACCCACAAAGGCCTAGATACTTTTGTGCTTGCTATTGTCAGAGATATGACGCACAACAAGTATACAGATTCCCTAATAGGCGGGATTGTTGCTCCTCTATTTGATGGCCCTGTCCTATGACTGTTACCCTAATTTCTCTGTGTACACCTTTGACGAAACCATAGATCAGATTCTGCAATTGCAGATTCAAACAACTGGTTTCGACATGAAGAAAAAGAGACATAATATTTCCATCCAGACCAAGGGTTGTTTCCGACATACCAATACCCTTTGGCCCGCCATCCGCCATACACCCAGCAGAGACTCAAAGTCAAGTATATTTGTTCCTTTTGATTGCAAATGGAAATGCATAAATTATTCTCTCTCATGAATGGATGCTTGAAGTCTGAAATTAGTGCCAAGTGGATAAAAGCCATGTTAAATTGGGATCTGTACACTAATCCTCAAGCAGATGAATTTGACCAGAACTATACTTCAGTAGAGAAGAAACAATTTGCTGAAGATTGGAAGCACTATATGGAAATGAATAACACTTGGATATCTTTCTATTCATGGAAAGATAATATTGCTCCATTAAATGTCTTCACTGGTTCAACCAGCGCCCCAGCAAGTAAGCATGCTTGGACTGCACTAGATGGATCAAAAGTTGAAACCCCTACAACTTTTCCTCCTTACAAAGGAATTGTCATAGGAGAAAATCAAAATGTAGCCAAAGCCATCCCACTCATCCAGAAATATGACACTGCTTTAGATATTGATGGCCGAATACAGAAAGCCAGTGAACAAATAAACTGGACAAATACTGCAGTAAAAGGCTTAGAAATGAATGTTGCAAAATCAGCAGAAGTTAAGGAACAAATTGATACTGTCCAAGTATCAATTAATGATGTAAATAAATGTTTGAACAATGTACAATTTGAATCTAGTATGCTTCGTTCTTATGCTAGAGATTCTTTGACAAAGATAGAAGGAGTTGAAGAAAAATTAGTTGATCATTTAGATGCAACTAAACATATTATAACTGGTTTAACAGACAAACTTGAAAAGATGAATCTACCCAAAATTGACAAACCAGTCCCAAACTCTTTTCTTGTAAAAAGAAGCATAAGAATTCAAGATCCTGTGAAATCTGTAGATAGATTTCCAGCATTATTTCCTAAAGAGGTAGCCACATCATCAGACTCTGAGGCTACAAATAAAATCACCATTGCATCCTTATTCAAGGATGAAGAAGCAGAAACAGCGAAAGAATCCAAAGATCAAAATACACAGATCTTTCCCATATATGAACCTCTTGATCATAGGTTCACCAGATATCCTGCACCTGACATAGAAGGAAAAGGAAAGCTTCCTGAAGCACATACTTTTTTCCCAGACTCCCACAGAGAATGGAATATAGATAACATGAGTGTTGGCCAAATCAGGCAAATGATTGACATGATGTATACAGAATATAAACTCATGTGTCTTAGAGGGAAATCTGAAATTGATGCTTGCAGGACAATTATTCAGTGTTTTACAAGGACACTCCTCAGGTGGTGGGAGACAGAATCATCTCCAAAGCTTATTGAAACAATGGAAGCAGAAGTACTTAAAGATGAGAAAGGAGATGTAATACATAATCCTGATGGCACAATTATCAGCAACATGATAGGAGCACTTACATCAATGATCTTAGAACATTGGTGTGGAAGTGAAACAGAAATTGCTGATAAAAATGAAGTTATTCTGATGAATTTAAAGTGCCATAAAATGTCCCAATATGATGACTTCCACAGGGATTGGATGTAGAGGATATATGAAGTCAAGGACTCAAAGAACCTGTTATGGAAACAGGTATATCTTGCAACTCTGCCATATAAGTTTGTTGACTATATAAGAATGCAGGAAGTCTTCCAATTACCTTTTGAGTCATACACATGGGGAGAGATTTATGCTCTCATTACAAAGACACTGGTTAGTCTTTATACTAGCTCAAAGGTAAATAAGTCTCTGGAAAAACTTTCCAGATTACCTGATAAGAAATCCATCTGCAGTAAGTATGGATTAACATTGGATGATCCTTTGGTTAAACGAAGGAAGGCTAAGAAAAGAGCCAGAAGAGAGTTTAAAGAAACTTTCTACAAAAACCGAAGAAATTATCCAAAGGAAAAAAATAGATATTGAAAGCCGAGGCAAGGGTAAGCCTCCAGACAAAAGAGAGGGTATTACAAGTATGTTCCTAGGACACACTATTATGATCCATCAGAAATTCATTTGCATACTACTAAGCAAGACAAATGGAATAAAATTACTTGTTGGCTTTGTGGGAAAACTGGACATACTTCCTCTAGATGTCCAGAAGGAGAAGAATCAAAGCTGAACAGAGGCAAGAAATCTCAAGCCTTTGCCCAAAGAAATAAACAAGCAAAGCAAGAAGGGAGAAGGCCAATAATATGCATGAAGTGTGGCTCTCATGCCCACAACACAAAACTCTGCCCAAATTTCACAATCAGAGATAAAGCCTAGCAACATCAAGTAGAAGAGTCTTCTTATGATTCTTTCAATTCTTCATCTGCAGAAGAACTCCAGGATTACATGGAAAAATATTTAGACTCTGGTTCTTCAGATTGTTTATGTTTTGACTCTGAAGAATGTTCTTGTCAAATACAATAAAATTATGAGTCTGAATATCTTAGTGAATCCAGTTATGAAGAAGGGGAAAAGCCTAAACCCCAAAAAGAAAAAGTTCTTATGGCCGAAACAGAAGAAGAAGAATTGAAGATCTTGTCCCAGATTCGAGCCATGGAGGATGGAGAGATGAAAAACCACCTAACTGAAGCTTTTATGGATCAGCTAAAAAAAAAAGCTTCTAACGGCTTAGGTAAGAAACCTCTATTTGTTGATGCTTCATATGAAAGAAATACAAAATCATTCCAGAGACATCAGCAGAAGCCTGATAGAGTAAGATCACTTACTCTAGGAGAAGTCAGTCGAGAGATTCATAATCTCAAGACATAAATTTCTGCAATAAAAGCTCAAGTTGTAGAGATACAGAAAGGGAAACAACTGACAAAAGAAGAAGATGATGATCAGCCATGGAGGACTGCTTCACACAACAATACTCAAGAAGTTCAAATTGTTGAAGGTATGAAAGATCCAAATTTTGGATTCAGAGATATGAGATTATTAACTATCTCATACCAACAGCATCATGTCCTGATAAATATCTGTATAAAAGGGAAATTTTTTTAAATGATTGCTCTTATTGACTCAGGAGTAGATATAAACATTCTGAATATGAAAAATATTCCAGCAAAATATTTGGTAACTGCAGAAAGTGAAGTGGTAGTACTTGGTAATAAAAAACTTAGATATGAAGTACCCAAAGCATCTGTTTGTTTTGACAGCCACTGTATTTATTTAAAATTTGCAGTAGCTGACATTCCAGTAGACTGCATACTTGGTAATGTCTTTCTTGCAGCAGTAGAACCTCATGGGTCACTCAGACTTAAAGGAGGCAAAGCTGGATATTTTATTTCTGTCCCCACTTCAAAAGGGACAAGAAAGAAAATTGAACTTCCATATATCTCCAATCCTAGGATTTCTACAATGGTACACACTGTGCAAGATCTGGATAGAGCTGAAGCCAGATTGTCAGATCTAAAAGATCTGAAATCTACTTTGAGAATCGAAGAACAGCTCAAATCACCCCAGATCAAAACCAGAATTGGAGAAATAAAGAAACAAATAGAAGACGATTGCTGCTCAGAGGAACCTAATGCATTCTGGCATAGGAAGCAGCACACAGTGGAGCTCCCCTACAAGGAAGGATATGCTGGTAAACCTTGTAAGAGCCGAGCTATTCCGATGAGAAAAGAATACAGAGATCTTTGCCAGGAAGAAATTCAGCAGCTCCTTAATAGAAGATTAATCAGAGAATCCAACAGTCCCTGGAACTGTTATGGGTTCTATGTAAACAAAAGAGCTGAGCAAATCAGAGGCATCCCGAGACTAGTTATCAATTATAAGCCTCTCAATTCAGTCCTAGCTGATGACACCTATCCAATCCCACATAAAGGAGACCTAATTAGAAGGATAGCAGGTGCCAAGATCTTTTCCAAATTTGACCTGAAAGCGGGATTCTGGCAAGTGGCCATTGCTGAAAAAGATAAATTCAAGACTGCCTTCAGCATTCTAGCAGGACATTATGAATGGAACGTTATGCCTTTTGGACTCAAGAATGCTCCATCAAAATTCCAAAAGGTAATGGATGGTATTTTTAAGCCATACTTTGATTGGCTGATTGTATATATTGATGATGTATTAATATTTTCCAAAAACATTCAAGAACATTTTAAACATATAAATATATTTAAGAATCTAGTTAAGCACAATGGCTTGGTGCTTAGCAAGAAGAAGATAGAGGTCTTTCAGACCACTATCAAATTTTTGGGTCATACAATCTGCAATGGGCAGATATCTCTGCAGAAACATGCTTTAGAGTTTGCAGACAAGTTTCCAGATGTCATATCAGATAAGAACCAGTTGCAAAGGTTTTTAGGCTACCTCAACTATGTCAGCAATGTTTACCAGGATTGTGTCAGTGACAGAAGGTTACTAAAAGAAAGGCTAAAGAAGAATCCTCCAGAATGGGCAGAAGTCCCTACAAGAGTAGTCCAGAATATCAAAGCAAAGGTAAAATATTTGCCCATCTTTTATGTTGCTGATGATCTTGCTTACAAAATTGTTGAATCAGATGCAAGTAATATTGGATGGGGTGGAGTCTTGAAGCAAAAAGTTGGAAAGGATGAACAAGTTGTTCAGTTTGCTTCTGGAGTATGGAACCCAACCGAGTTAAATTACTCCACAATAGAGAAAGAGGTCAAGGCAGCATGGAACTGCATCAGTAAGTTTGAAGTTTATCTTATTAATAAACCTTTTTTATTAAGGACTGATGCATCTGCTCTACAGAAGGTATTAACAAAAGACATCAAGAAAGCAGGGGAAGCCAAGTTTGCCAGATGGCAAGCTTTATTTGCAAATTTTGATTTTCAGGTAGAACATATTAAAGGAAAAGACAACAACCTCCCTGATTTCTTAAGCAGAGAATATATTGAATCAAAAGATCATGTCATGATGATCATCACTGAATGGGACCAGCACCAGAAACAAGAAGTCTTAAGGACCATCCCGGAAAACCAAGACTGGGACACATATAAAAGAAACTGGAGACCCACCTGGCAGTTGAGGAATACTAAGGTCCTAGATGCCCACTTACAGCCTCATACTGACATTCAACACTTTGTACCTGAAAGGAAAGTGTACCCTAAAGGAGGCAAGTGGATTCATGATATGATATATGACAAGGCGAGACGAGATGCTGACATTGCACAACGGGCATTGGAGCAAAATTTTCATGACATTGCCACTATTTGGTACCATGGTGGACCCAACATAGGCATTCACGAAAGATATGTCTGCATATACAGGACAAGAGATCTCTGGAATGAGCCAGGACATATCAAAACACAACCTGCTGCTTGATGTCCAAGAAATGATCCCAAGATCATTTTTCCAGACATAGTGTACAATTTTGCAGGATACAAGCAACTCTGGTGGGATTTTCTGAATGTCGATGATAAGGTGGGAACCCACTACATCAAACTAAAATTCAGTGCCATTGACCATTATCAAGGATATCAACAATGTAAGTGGCTCAGAGATTGGTGGACTGATTATGGTGTAAGTAGAACTGCAATGGACCCAGTATGGCATGAAAAATATTGTAAAACCCATTGTGATATATGTAATCATCAAAACATAGAATGTATTCATCCTGCCTATAATACTATCAAAGAAATGACAGAAAGAGAATGGATGACCTACAGGTCATCTCCCTATAATAACTCCTTAGAAGAATATATGAGAGAACATATGGAGTGGCTTGTATTAACTAAAGTCCAATACCAGATTATACTAGGGGAACCGATGATTGTCCGTAGGATTTACACAAAAGCCTTGGACGAAATGTTGTATAAAAGAGATAGATTCCCTGATCTAACAGTATTTTGACGGTTCTCGTGGGATTTCCGATAAAATCATTCATATTGTAAACACAAGTACCATTCACAAGGGCTTAATTGTGACCAGATTTCTCATGGGCTTTCCTGTATTAAAGCCTCCACTATGTAAATAATTCATGCACTATTTTCCCGTGGGCTTTTACAAAAAGCATCCACTTTGTCTTGTCGGGTCTATCCTTTCTCATGGGGTTTGATAAAAGTATCCACCATATTCTGCGAAACCCATTTTCCGTAAGATTTACTTTTTCGGACGAGAATCTACTATCAGATTTGCTTTGGCGTTACCAGAAAGCAATCATTCCATCCATCGGATTGGAATCCTTGTGTGGACATCGCCCTGGCATTATACGAAAGATATGATTCCATCCACCTATTCACGGATGGCCTACAGTAATGTTTGTCTCCCCTCTCTCCCTATATAATGAGGGTAAGGCCCATTGTTGAGGCATCGACATTTAGAGTCAGTTAGAGTCTTTGTGTGTTTTGAGTCGAGTGCCTCTCTTGCTCTGCATCTGCAGACATTTTTTCTGATCTGCTTGCAACACGAGAAGAACTCAAGTCCTTAGGTGATTTGGCAGCCTGCGCATCAGTGTGCTCAGCACTGGTGAGAACCTAAAGTGGCAGAATCAATTAGAGGGTCTTCCAATCTGTAAATGAGGTGTGTCATAATCTGAGGTAGAGCCTATCTTTTTCCAGGTAGCCTTCGGTATTGCTTGTTCCTTGAGAACGGCATAAAGTCCAATAAATGCGAAGATAGTCAATTTCTGTAAGGATCTCTCTGTAAAAAGCATTATCCATTCTGAAATAAAATGAGTATACCATTCTGTATCTGAATACTTTGTGCATACATAAAGTCTGTTGTGTAGTAGTTGTCCCTGAAGCTTTCATTCGAAGTTCGCAGGAAGTTCGCCAAAGGAACGAAGGGATGCCAAGGCCTTTGTTAGGCAAAGAAGCCGTTGTTATGGCCATGAGAGCGTGAAAGTTCTGAGTAGGTTCACCACTGGTTCACCAGGAGTCAGCATTCAGAGATAATCAAAGAGACACAGCAAGGTCAGCAGAAAAGTGACAGCAGCTGCGCCATAGATTAATATATGGTTTTCCAACCATATAAAACCATACCACCATGTACCCATAATAGATGTATATACACCTTTTGAAAAATTAGACTCAAACTGAACTTTGCCCTGTTGACTTGACCGTTGCCATGTGTCGAGCTACGTGAATGCCACATGGCCAACAAGCCCTATTTTCACCTATTCACCATAAAATTCAATGGGTAATTCCTCCTTCATTTGTAGGCCAATTGAAAAACCAAAAATACTACTGAATTCAACGCGACGAGCTCTTCAGCTTGGCACTATTTCTAGAAACATCTGAGACCTCGGAAATTAGATCATTTTTAGGATCCTCCTAGATCATTCCTCTCTAGTGGAAGCTTCTGTAACACCAAAAGTTGGTTTTAAGAAGACATGAGGTGAGGGTACAACTCCCTCACCCTTCTAATCTCCATGCACCTTGCTTTGCTAGGATTCATGCCTTTGTGTCTCACTTGAGGATGCCTGACATATCCATGCCTCGAAATGCAGACCTTCCTTTTACCTTCACCTTTCATCCTTACTGTATTGATGCAAGGCCATACTTGATCACCAACCTGAAAGTGATGATCCACCTTATGCTTGTCATGACACCTTTTGAACCTATGAATTGTTTCATTCATCTAAGGGAAATAGAAAAACCTTTGTAGTTGTTCCGCTGTCTTGCCCACACCAAAATTCCTTGAAACACGAGAAGAATGTGCTTCCCTAATCACATGCGCTCTTTCTCCCTGCGGTATGTACAACTTTTTAAGATGGTACAATAACTTGTTATGAACATTGAAATTTAATTCTTCCACCTGAGCACCATGAGTTAGTGATTAATAAACATCTTTTAAAATAGTATCTATGACATATTATTATATATAACTTTCTTGTGCTAAAGAACTATTTTGTAGAATAACTGAAACATTCAAAGAAGACAACATATCAGCTACCTTTTTTGTTGTAACTTTCTTATACTTGATTACTAAGTGGAACTGCTGGAAAAAAACCCATCCATCTATAATGTTGAGACTATTGCAACTTAGTTTGAGATTGAAGGTATTGAAGTGGCTAATGATCCATATGAATCACTGTTTCTTTTCCCATTAAATAACATTTCCATTTTTTAACACTTTCCATTAATGCATATAATTCTTTACCATAAGTTGGATAGTTTGTAACTACTTTAGAAAATGATTTGTATGAACACAAATAGGCTTTCCTTTCTACAATAAAACTGCACCCATTGCATACCTACTAGCATCAATTTCTATTTCAAACAATTGTTGAAGGTCTGGTGGAGCTATTTCAATTTTATACTTCAACGTATCAAATGGTTTTTGTTGTTTTCCTCCCCATTGAAAGGAGACTTTAAAACTTTCTAAACCATGAAGTGGTGATGCAATAAAAGAGAAATGACAAACAAAATTCCTCCAATACTAAACTGCACCCACGAAACATCCAACTTGCCAACTTGAACTTAAAATAAGAATATCATCTAGATAGACTATGAAAAACTTATCAAGGAAAGGACAAAACACATCATTCATCACTCTCATTAAAGTTGTTGGAGCATTGCACTAATCAAACATCATAACCAACCATTCATAAAGCCCCTGCCTAGTCTTAAATGCAGTTTTCCAAACATCATTCTCTATAATACACATATGATGATAAACATTTCTTAAATCTAGTTTAATGGCTGATATATGATACATTCCAATTTTTGGGAGACGTGCATCAGATAGTAATTGAATCTCATGTTGTATTTCTCGTTTTGGAGGGAGACTTTTAGGTTCTTTAAACAATTCTTCATAAGAATCTACTATTTCAACCAATTTATCCTTAAACTGAGAATCACACCCTTGAAAAGCATCATACTTATCTTGAGGTTGTTCTTTAACAATAATGAGAATATACATTTTACTTATTAACATTTTCAAATGACTGTCATTGATTAAATCCAAGTTTGTATTAATTTTGTGTGCCCTCACAATGTATTCAATTCAATGTTTAAAAGATGATACTTATTCTCCCTTCTATGAAAAAGAACATGTCTATCATAAATATAGAGAATACCCAACAAAACTCCACATATATCTAGAGGAATCACATCTAGCTCAACTTCATCAACAAAATTCGCTGTAATTGCGAACTTTATTCGACATTGTTTCGTGACATGCATTTGAGTGTTTCTTTCAACCATCCTAAGGGATAAGGTTTTGGATGATTTTTAGCTTCCAATTCCAGTTTCTTTACTAGTTCCTTAGATATTAAGTTTTCTTGTGTTCCACTGTCAAATAATGTGTCTATCTTAGTGTGCTTGGAAATAATCCTTATATGAAAAGGCTTAACCCTCCTCTTTTCATCAATCACATTATTAGTCTTTGAAGATGATGCATAGTAAGTACAACTATACCTAGCTTTAGAAACTATACCTGTTAGACTCATTATGGTAATCCTTTGTTCATCACTAGAGTCAGATCCCAAATCTTGTTGGACTATAGCATTAGCCTTCATTTCACCCTTCTCTTTAAGAAACTTCTTCGGCTTAAGTTTTGGATGAAGCTTACAACACTTGGAGTCATCATGTCTGACCCTCTAAAAATGAATACAAGAAGGCCTTTCTCCTTCTTTCTTAATTGTTGCAAATTTATTTCCTTTGAACTTACCCTTTCCTTTGCCTTCTTTGGAGCCTTTGTGTTCTGACTACTTGAATGGTTTCCACTGAAAGGTCTACCCCCTGATTCAATATGAATGGCTTGCACACATAATCAAATTTAGTTGGATTAAACATGAGAAATTTATGTTGCAAATAAGAATGAAAAATTCCAGTATACTTTAACAAAGTTTCCGTGCATTTAATGGAACATCAAGTGCTAATGCCTTTTTCCTGATTCATGTGTAAACTCTTGTGCACTTTGTCCGTTAACTTGCCTCAAATGGTGTCAATCTATTACAACCTATTGCATATATCCTAAAGGATACAATTGCTTTCCAGGAGATTTAAAAATATTATACCATGAAGAGATAATTTTACCTTTATGCTTCAAATCTAATTGAGTTTTATTTTTGCCACCAAATCAAAGATTTCCTCCCATTCTAAGTGTAGCTAATTGAATTTTCGCAGAAGCATCAACAATATTCTGAATTCTACAATACACTTCAAGTTTTTTAATCCAGTTGTCTAACCTTTTAGGATTCATTTCACCATCATATATGGGTAGTTCAAACTTAACATCAAGATTTAGGAAAGGAGATTTCTTATGTTTATTCTTTGATTTAGAATCTAAATCTGCACTTGAATGATCAAAAGATGAAGAATAAGAAGATGAATATGGAGGAGAAGGAGGTTCATTACGATCAACTTTTTCCTTGCCCTTTTTCACTTTCGTGCCTTTAGAAGATGAAGTTGCACCTCTAGTCTTCATGTCCTCATAAAGTTCTACAGTCATCCTTTGGATATTAAGGAACATCTGGTGAAAATTCTTCTCACTCTTTGTCTTAGGAACTTCTCCTTCATTTGAACCTACCATATTTTGTGAGACTTTCTTCTTTCCAATCTCTCAATTTAACTCTTCATGTTTCCCTTCTCCATGTTGTGACCTGGATCTAGTCAACATTAACATTGGAAAATATCATGCTTAAATATGATCAACCTTGCTTTGATACCAAAATATGATCTGAAGTCTAGTGGATTAATTATTTGCGCAATTTCACCAACATTAACTAAGGTTGCATTTATGTGAATGAATGAGGGAAATTAAGTTGTTAATATGCCTCAAACATAAAATTTGAGAACTGAAAATAAAAATGAATGAAAACAATAAAAGACACAAACAAAACAAACATTGTTGACAGAGTTTGTCCCTCCTGGTCTACATCTCGAGGTCCGCTTCGAATGGGCATCCATTATATTAGGAATGATCCAAAAGGGTTCTTTACATATAATTTCACCAACTGAACTATGAATGTAGCCACTGCTGTCTACTATTATAATGAAGACCTCTATCTCAGCTCTCCAATGCCACTGTCCATTCCAAAAAATGCCCAAGGATGGCCAAGATATGCTCAAAACAGAATTTGCAGGCATAAACAAAACATTGTTCAAAGTTTCACTATACTATTCTTCAATGGACTGGTGCAATGATAAACCTTTTATAAAGCCTTGAGCTGGTTCCAGGGTCAAACCCTTAGACTTCCCGAGGTATTCATTGCAAGTGGTAAACTTAGCAATTACATGGCGGGTTTTATGTTGCTTTGTTACATTTCATTGTAACAATGTTTTAATATGGTACGTATAAAAACTAAACTCTATCCAATCATATATATATATATATATAGTTTGGAACTATATTATTGTCGCACTGATTTAAACATTTGTTGTAATCATACCATATTTTATAGCCATCGCATATAATTCAACACTAGTGGTGTAGTGAGTTTGCAACACGTGGAAAACCATGTGACCTGATAGTTATTACAATTCTTCGGCGGCTAACACAATTCTTTGGCGGTTAAAACAACCTCAGACCTGTGGCACACATATGTGGCATGACTCATATTTCAATGGACCCGTGGCATTTACATTGAAACAAGGCTGCACTTTGTTGGCATGCCCATGCCATAGCCAAAAACATTACCCCATGCCATATGTGCTTAACTCTGCGCCGAATTGGCTGCCATAACTCCACAACCTTGCATGTCATGACATTCACCATAACCATACTCCACGTTCCATGCCAGCGTGACATCTATCTTCTCATTTTAATGATAATTGTTGCCATGGACCCGCTCTGACGATGGCTGGACCTACTCCGACGCATACCAGACACCTCTACACACTCCGACATTTGAGTGGCGTATCCCCTTGGAAACATTGACCCGTCTGATGCTTTGGTGGTGACCTTCTCCACCATAATTTTAATACAGTACATATGTTTAACGAACATCATATCCAAAGTTTATAATAATCTACCATATGACTTTGTAATATATGTTTATTATATAGTTTTTAAAACCATACCATATATAGGCACCCATCATATATTTATATATTTGCACCATGGTTATTAGATAGTTTGTAGAACTGTACCATAGTTTAATATATGATTTAATATATGGTTTGTCAACCATAGAAAACCATACCACCATGTACCTTTAATAGATGTATATGTACCTTTTGACAAATCAAACTCAAACTGAACTTTGGCCTGTTGACTTGAACGCTGCCACATGTCAAGTTACGTCAGGCGTGAATTCCACATCACCAGCAAGCCCCATTTTCCCCTATTGGCCATAAACTTCAACAAGTAGTTTCTCCTTCATATGGAGGCCAATTGCGAAACTAAAAATATTGTCGAATTCAACGCGACGAGCTCTTCAGCTTGGCACTATTTTCGGGAATGTATGAGACCTTTGAACTTAAAGAATTTTGAGGATCCTCATGGACCACATATGTCATTCCAATTTTTAGGTTCTAACTCATAGTCAGAACATGCATCTGACTCTAAATCCTTTAGCTTGACCAACAATGACTGCTTGGCTCAACACTCACTTGTGTTGTGAGTGGGTCTCGTATGGAACTCACACCACTTTCCTTTGCCATTATTTTTCTTCTTGGTATTATGATTTACCTTCATCTTCAATGGGTTTCCTTTGGTCATGCCACATTGGATTTATCCTTTGTTCTACGAATTGGGGGCGCCTCGTTGAAGAAATGTAGGGCATTGAAATTAGGAGATTTCTCCTTCATTAGTAGTTTCTTGTGAATTCATTTTTAAATTCTTTATATTAGGTCCTTCTTCTTGTTTGTATTATTGACATTATTCTTCATCAAATAGTAACCAATGCATGAGCAAAAGTAGAAAAGAGACACACCATGTAGGCTATGAGCCAGGGCCAAAAACTCTCACTCTTTGAGAGGAAAACCCACAAAAATTATTCTCATAGATATTCCAATTGAAGAATACCAAGACCATGACCCTTGAACTATTAGGCCACTCCAAGACCAAGACACCAATCCTCTTCTTTGTCACTAATGAGATCATCATCATCACTACTACTAAATTCATCACTGCTGCAACACCATGATCATTACTACTGCACCACTAAGATCATAACTGTTGCACCCTCATCAATATCTTCACCATAACAACGAGATATGATATATATATGTGTGTGTGAGAGAGAGAGAGAGAGCTGCACTTAGATCCACTGAGATAATTATCTTCTCCATCAAGGTCATGAATGTGTCTCTACAGACACCATAATAACATATATGTCGAGATCATGACTTCATCTAGTATGTAGGTCGAGATAGAGTGTGTTTATTGTGAGATCATCGAGATCTTCATCATCTGAGACTGTGACTATGTCTAGAGAGTATACCGAGGGTGTCTTACTCTTCATTGCACATGAGAATGTGACTGTGTTTTAGTATGCTGAGGTAGTGTTCACTGTGAGGAGGCTAAGACATCATCTTTTTCGATATCCATCTTAAAAACATAGAGATGCCCCTCCATCCGAAAAAATGAACCTCACTATAATGCAAAGAATCTCAGACCCGTACGATCAAAAAATTACTGAGAATCCAATTTGTTGTGATCCTACTTTTGCGTAGACCCTAGCTGGGTATTTATATTAGTTTTGTCTCCATAATAATTCAACTTCACTGAGTGAACCGATGTGTCTCCTTAAATGAATCAACATCAGTTATTTTAATTCTATTTTCTATCCGACTTCCTCGAGAGGGATTGTGCTTGTCTTTGGAGGGATTTTAGACATTTCTATAGATTTGTATACATTTAACATAGGCTCAAGAGGAGCTCTTCATACATGAATTTGACTCTTTGACTCAATAATAAATCTTAAGTCTCTCAATGGGAGACACTAATGTATAAACCTCTTATTTCTAAAACCCATGCAGGAAGGCGTACAAAAATAATTTGATTCCTTTTATCTCATCATTTACAAAGATCATGTCATTAAGAAGACCGAACCTAGTTACATTTTCTTCAACATTCCCTCTTAACTAGGGAGGTATTCATAATGGTACTTGGTCATTCTCAATCTGAATAATTTCTCATAAGCAGAATCAGATTGATAATCCCATCTCTATAGCATCATGTCGACCAACATTTTCATAGTGTAAGGCCTTGACTAAAATATCCATCTCTCCATGAGATCTTGAGCTATAATACTGACGATATCAATTACTATAAACACCTTCATCTTTGTCTCTCAAGGTACATACCCACCTGGGTGTTCATTAAGTATGACCTTCTAGGACTCTTCTTATCTTGGGTTACCATCACTCAAATAATATTGGTCCTCTTTCCTACTCTTATCTTAGATGCCCTACACATCCTCAAAGAGCATTATATGCCATATGATTACCCAATCCTCCATTATTTCTTCCCAAGTGAAGATAAGAATGTTGTGTCAATCTCTCCCTCTCAATCAGGGAGGAAACATACATCATGTTTTTACATTTCTCTTTATGGCTTTCACTAATGCTTATGACTGTTATTCCTCGTCTAGTGCATGACACATGAAATAGAAAAACACAAATGTCACTCCTTCTTAATTAGGGGTGCCCCAATCCAAGCTCCCTCTTGATCACGGACCCATCAGACCTCCCTCTTAACAAGGGACTCTCCTTTGTCATCAGCGACCTCTTCTTCGTGGGTCCTTCAACTGATTGATAAAATTCTTTCCTTGATGTCATGAAATTTAGTTTAGCTTCTTCCTTGTAGGAAATTAGCCATCCATCACTTTCCTTCTTGTTTTGTCATGTCATTCTTTTCTTCATGGAAAGTGTCCCTCTTGATACATATATGGAACCCTCGTCATATGGCTACTTCTTGCTCATCATGTTTCTTTCAATAATTTCTATCCACCATATGAATGTTAGTTTTACTTGTACTTACATTTCTTGTTTCGATATCCCTGCATGAACTTATCCAAATATTACTCAAGAAATAAAAACATAAAATTAAATCAAATTGTACCTTTAGAGATGGATATTCATCATGAAATCTTCCTGTATGTCTCAACATCCTACATACATGTTGACACATCTCCCAAATATATCTATTGTCAATGATCTTCATTTTTCCATACATTCAAGAGAGTCTTCATATCGTTCCGGGAGATTTCCTAGTCAAATATTATTGGTCTTTTGGATGTTGATTGCCTTCATCATGGTTACATATCTCATGATCTATTCCTTCCTCACACATTCCATTCCTAGGAGCTTTCAATCAAAGTTTATTAGTTGTAGTCAACCGCCTCATACTTCATATGAGGTCATATTATGTTGATTTCATCTAGTGTGACTTATGCCTTTCTGCATATTTTTAGAGGAGGATATCATTTTCCCTTGATCATGCTTCTCAAGATAGAAGTAATGATCCATGTTACCTACAACCATATGACATGATTAAATACAAGCATACATACCTCATTTTAACCTTTAGGTCATCTAGGATTCTTCTAGAAGCTTCCTTGATTGAAAAGATCTTCAATCCCTTAATCTGGTAAATCATACCATCATCCCATGAACTCCATATGTTGGAGTTCTTGATGAAACACTTGCTTACTCTCTAGATCAGTGAATCCTGCAACGAGGACTCCATCAAATAACCTTGAGGATTTTTCATTTCCCCATCTGGCAGATGTTTCCTTTTTGATGTATGGTGAACCTTATCTTGGATGGCATCTTTCTTTCCTTAAATGTTTAATGAGGTTCCAAAGAGCTATATCCTTCATGCTTGACTGCCATGGATTTTGTCCTTCATGGTTCCCATGGTGATGTTAGGAGCTATTGTTTCTAATTCTTTCATGATGCCACGATGCATCTTATTATCATGGTCATATCTATAACAAAATATTTAGGAGCTTATGATAGGATCCTTTTGTGAGGGATACCATCTCACTCATAGTAGAGATCTGTTACTCCCTTTTTCCTTGGTCGTTTTCTTCAGCTTCCTCTATTTTTCCGATGATATGAGCTTTCTTTTCATAATTTTCCATAGCATTGTTTTGTCTTGCTTGAGGGCCAAGCTTCCCTTTCCTCTCTGCAAATGTTTGAGTCCTTTAACCTTCAACTTGTCTTTTTCTATCTAGAATAGAGACCACAAGTTGTTGAATCAGGTAACCTTCTTGTTTATGGACATTTGTTACCTTTCTTATCAGTTAGATAAATGATGATTATCTTCTTATCATCTCTCCCAGATCTCCAAATTGAGATGTCATGAAGATATTCCTTCATTCTTTTATGCCCTCAATTAGGTCTAAGTGATATGACCTTCTTCATTGCATTTCAGAGAGTATATCTTCTAGCATTTCATATATATCTTTTATGTCTTGATGTAGGAGCATCCAGTACTCTTAACTAAAGAAGTAATCAAAAGCGGAGCAAGGACGACGTGGACAATTAGAGAAAAACAAGGGATAGATTCTGTTATAAATAGAGCTAGTTTGATGGAATGGATAAAGTCTCTAGAAGACTTATTTAACGTAATATGCCACATATGTATAAGAATAAAGAGATTTAGGGGTTGTTGAGGAAATCAAGGAGAGGATTGATCGGATCCTTTCAGTGATCTGATCCAATATTCCTGTAACGATGAACCTATGTGTTCTATATATATATCGTGAGATAGATAAAGAGGTACATATAGAAATTTGTGAGTACAACATGACCAAAATGTAACCAAAAAGGGAGGTCGTTTCTAAGGCTGAAATGCCTTAGATCTGTAACTATGTCGTGTATAATACAAAGTGTGTTTAAGTGTTGATTTATGCGCCTATGTTTTATCATATAGATAATCTGAATGTTCAGTGTTACAGGTTTTGATAGACCATCGGTCACTGTAGGATCGATGATGATCCAATGATTATATTGGTGTTCGTGCATAAACAGAGAAATGGTAGAGGAACTGGATTAAAGTGCAGAATCTATCAAATGGTGGATAAATAGACATTGATTGTTTGATCGACAAATCAACAGATTGACGGTCATTGCATGGCATAGATGTGAGGGTGTTACGCAGTGAAAGTAGTTTTCAAAGGTGGTAAATGGATTTTTAGGCAGCCACAAAACCATAAGTGGTAAAAAGGTGTAGTCACCTGATTCCATTCAACAAAGGACATGTAGCAATGCCAAGGAGATAAGAAACCTTTTTCGAGTGGTTAATCCTTGTGCTATTTGTCCACCCGAAATCGCTGTGGACCGTTGGATCCACTAAGTGCAGATCGACAGTGAAGGATTGAAGTGCCAATTTAAATATTCATAGTGAATATTGACCATTGGACTTGGGAAAGTAACGGACAACAAAAATCGGCTGATCGGAGATCATAGTTCAAAGGAGTAGCACAGCTAAAAAGTGAAGGATGAGTGGACCCACTGATATTTATGAACGCAGGTGTATATATTTGAAGTCTGGCCTTAAGAGTTCAGCGCATTTTCCCGTGTATTCCTTTGTATTGCATTATAGTGTTGTGATCTGATTTCTAAGGCATAGAGCGACTAAGTGCTTCCGATAGGTTTGTGGGCCATAACCCATAGGCCTCAGGATCAAAATTTATAAAGAAAGGGGAAATTGGCCTTATCCCAAAATCTCCTCTCATCATTTGGTATCAGAGCAGGGAAAGATTAAAGGGAAAGGTTAAGGGAAAGATTTCCTACGAGAAGGAATAAAGAGTGCAAGCAAAAGGAGAAGAGGTACAGTTGTGTTGAAGACTAGAGAGTTATGGTATTTACTATTGTGCGACAAACGTCAGTGGAAGGTGAGAAGAGTGGCAACAACCTAGAGCATGGAGTGGTCAATTGGTTCCAGAGGAGAGAACCAAAAGGATGCCAAAAGACTAAGCTCAAGAGAAAGACTGGTGAGGTATCGTGTAGCAGAGGAAGACTGTTACTACAGAGGTTGATTGTAGTTCACAGAAGATCATGAAGGCAGTTCCATTGAGAGGTGGGTAGAATTTCTAAGGGATAAGGAGAAGCATATGACCCGGAAGTCATAAATTTTTGTGCCTCGGGAGTCTGATGCATGAGCGTCCAGCACTCGTAATTAAAGAAGGAATCCAAAGTAGAGCAAGGACAACATGGACCATCAGAGTAAAGCAAGGGACAAATTCTGTTATAAATAGAGCTAGTTTGATGGAATGGATAAAGTCTCTAGAAGACTTATTTAATGTAATCTGCCACATATGTATACGAATAGAGAGATTTAGGGGTTGTTGAGGAAACTAAGGAGAGGATTGATCAGATCCTTTTTGTGATCTGATCCAATATTCGTGTAATGATGAACCTACGTGTTATCTATATATATATATATATATATATATATATATATATATATATATATATATATATATATATATATATATATATATATATATATATATATATATATATATATATATATATATATCATGAGATAGATAGAGAGGGATAGATAGAAATTTGTGAGTATAGAGTGACCAAAATGTAACCGAAAATGGAGCTTGTTTCTAAGGTTGAAATGCCTTAGATCTGTAACTATGTCGTGTATAATACAAAGTGTGTTTAAGTGTTGATTTATGCACCTATGTTTTATCGTATAGATAGTCTGAATGTTCAGTGTTGCAGGTTTTGATCGACCATCGATCACTGTAGGATCGATGGCAATCCAATGATTATATGAGTGTTCGTGCATAAACAAAGAAATGGAAGAGGAACTGGATTAAAGCGCAGAATCCATCAAATGGTGGAGAAATAGACTTTGATCGTCCGATCGAGAGATCAACAGATCGACAGTCATCACATGGCATAGATGCGAGGTCGTTACACAACGAAAGTAGTTTTCAAGGTGGTAAATGGATTTTTGGGTAGCGATAAAACCATAAGTGGTAAAAAGGGGTAGTTACCTGATTCCATTCAGCGGAGGACACGTAGCAACACCAAGGAGAGAGGAAACCACTTTTCAAGTGGTTAATCCTCGTGCTATTTGTCCACTTGAAATCGTTGTGGACCATCGGATACACTAAGCGAAGATCGACGGTGAAGGATTGACATGCTAGTTTGAATATTCAGAGTGAATATTGACCGTTGGATCCGGGAAAGTAATGGACAATGAAGATCGACCGATCAAAGATTGGAGTTCATAGGAGTAGCCCAGTTGAAAAGTGAAGGATGAGCGAACCCGTCGATATTTATGAACGTGGGTGTATATATTTGAAGTCCGGCCTTAAGGGTTCGACACATTTTCCCATGTATTCCTTTGTATTGCGTTATAGTGTTGTGGTCCAAGTTCTAAGGCATAGAGTGATTAAGCGCTTTTGATAGGTTTGTGGGCCATAACCCACAGGCCTCAGGATCAAAATTTGTAAAGAAAGGAGAAATTGGCCTTATCCCAAAATCTCCTTTCATCATGTCTCCTCTTCTACTACATAGGGATGAGAGGAACTTTGACTGATTTCATAAGAATCATATGAGTCCCTTAATCCTTTTACATGCATTCAAACAATGCTTGACCTTAAGGGACTTTTCCATAGATATTGATGACTTATTTTTCGGGGACTTTATCTATCCTCCTTTCTGATGCAAGGAATTTTGATGAACCAACTAGTTTATAGATCTCCTTGCAAACACGAAGTCATTTAACCAAACTTGATTATAAAATGAAAAAACTTACTTATAAAGTGAAGATGAAATCTTCACCTTGATCACGTTACTGATGCTTCTTCCGGTTGATCTTCGAGTTGATGTGATCTTCACTTCTCTATACATTGTAGATCCTTGTGGTATTGTTATAGAGTCCTCCTCTTGTTATCTTTTGTGGTCTTGTAATAGATCCTCCTTGCTGGTGTAGAATCCTAGATACTTAGACTTGTATATTCTTGAGGCACATTACTGTGGAATCATTTGTACCATACTGAACCGATATTACTTGTGCCCTTATGCTTGACTGAGATAGAATCGAGACTCTTACCAGGATTCCATAAAGATTGTATCAGGAAAATGTTGGATCAAGAACATGTGACTATGGTGATATTGATGTCCTTTCTGTGTTGATAAATTCAACAATGAACCATACTATAATATGTACTAGAAACTCTATTTTGTTATCCTTACTATAATTCTCTTTTGCACACTATGATTTAGCATTGAAACTTTGTCCAAGTTGTATGTACTATAATCTAGGTTGAACCAATCACTGTTTAGCACATCTAAGGTATTTCATCCAATTATAACAATGTGTATTTGATGAGCCTTCGAACTACTACATAGAGCGACATTGTAATCACTACAAATTTTCCCAACAAAACTGAGTTTCCTACCTGAGATTTATTGAGATCCTCCTACCTTTGATTGTGATGAGACATAAATGTTGTGATATGATCTTGATGTCACTACTATCTTGACTTTGATTCCCTTTTCCTTAGACTGTAACCATAGCTATGATACCATGTTTAAGAAATATAGGGCATCAACATTAGGAGATTTCTTCTTCATTAGTAACTACTTGTGAATGCATTTTTAACTTCTTTAGATTAGGTTCTTCTTCTTGTTTAGATTATTAACATTCTTCTTCATCAAACAATAACCAATGCATGAACAAAAGTAGACAAGAGACATAACATGTAGGCTATGAGCCAGGGCCAAAATCTCTCACTCTTTGAGAGGAAAACCCACGCAAATGATTCTTATAGAGATTCCAATTAACGAATACCAAGACCATGACCCTTGATAATCCAGGTTTAAACATGAATGCAACAAATTACAGAGATAACCATATACACAAAGATGCAGCGGAAATAATACTTCATTTCATTAATAGAAAATACTGAAATATGCTTACAAATAGAAATGGAAATAAACTAGCTAGGGCGATGGTAGCTTATCTCTGAGAAGAGATGTGATGGCTACATGCCTCTGAACTGTGTTACAATGAGGCTCGAAGGCCTATTTATTGTTGAGAAACAATGGAAAAACCCTTAACATTCCAAAACCTAACCCTAGGAGATGAAACGCCAAACTGTGGGCCCCGTTTGGGGGTAAGTTGGTACATCAACTTCCCAGGGTCGTAACTTTGGCATATGATCTCTGTTTGACGCATACAATAGCTCATTAGAAAGATCTATCCGAGCACTATCATTGTTGGAACGGGCAACACCAGTCCATTCCATGGACTCGTGTTGCCCCCGGATTCCCCAAAAAACGTTGTTTAGGGCCTCAAAACGGCTCCGGAAGTTCAGGACTCGAAAAACTGCTAAAAATAGTAAGTTGTGCTACAATTAAGGAAACTGAAAATGCTGAGAAAGACAATGGTGGGGGTCCAAGTGGACTTGGCAGGTGGCCACCAATATCCACCTGGATCATTTGGATATTGGTGGCCACCTGCCAGGTCCACCTGGATCACTTGACCTATTAAGTCAATCCAAGACGAAGACACCAATCCTCTTCTTTGTTACAACTGAGATCATGATCATCACTGCTGCAACACCGAGATCATTAATACACCACTGAGATCATTATTGTTGCACCCTCACCTAGATCTTCACCATAACAATGAGATTTGAGATATATATGTGTATGAGAGAGTTTCACCTAGATCCACTGAGATAATGATCTTCTCCATCAAGTTCATGGTTGTACCACTATAGACACCATGATACAATCTATGCCAAGATCATGACTTCATCTAGAATGTAGTTCGAGACAGAGAGTGTTTACAATGAGATCACTGAGATCTTCATCATCTGAGACTATGACTGTGTCTAGAGAGTATGTCGAGGGTGTATTATTCTTCATTACACATGAGACCGAGAATGTGTTTTAGTATGCTAAGGCAATGTTCACTGTGAGGAGTGCAAGGCATCATCTTCTGTGATATCCATATGAAACACTGAACCTCATTGTAATGCGAATAATCTCAGACCTGTACCATCCAAAAATTACAGAGAATCCAAGTTTTTCTGATTGTACCTTTGCGTAGATTCTAGATGGGTAGTTATAGTAGTTTCATCTCCATAATAAGATGACTTGACTGAGTAAACCAATGTGTCTCGTTATATGAGATGACGTGACTTCTTTTAATTCTATTTGTTGGTCAACTTTTTAAAGAGGGATTGTGCTTGTCTTTGGAGTGTTGTTAGAAATTCCTATAGATTTGTATACATTTAGCATAGGATCAAGAAGAGATCTCCATACATGAATTTGGTCCTTTCACTCAATAATAAATCCTAAGGCTATCAATGGGAGCCACTAGTATATAAAACTCTTGCTCATGAAACCCATGCAGCAAGGCATAAAAAACTAATTTTATTAATTTTATTTCATCATTTACAAAGATCATGTGATTATGAAGACCAAACCTAGTTACATTTCCTTCAACACGCCTTCCCCTACTTCAAATTCACAAATCCAAAGTATTGTTTCTTCTATTTAAATTTCTACTAGGTCTTGATAGTTTATCAATAGGTGGCGCCAAGCGAGTAGATGTCCAGGAAATTCATCTCATCCTGGATGTATTTGTGTAGACAATTGTGGTACTTGAGTACCAGATGCTGCTCAGAATCCTTGATACCCAAATTTGTGCAAAGGGTATGAAAATATTTGTGAACTCTAGCACATCTTGGTCCCTTCCCTGTAGTAGTGTGGTCCACTTTATGTACTTATCTTTATAGCTCTAGATAGGCTAACATTATTCCTTGATGGCACCTCAGAAACGATTCCAAGTGGGTGCAGCTAAAAAAAGTGAGGGTTCCCTCTCAGTCGTCTGCTTAGAATAGGTTTCCTGCCAGTCCTTGACATGAGGAGTGACTTTGAGGAATGCAAAAGTAATATCTTCCTGATTGGAAAAATTATGAACTTAAAAGTATCCTTCCAACATATTTAACCATTTATCTATGACATATACATCTATTTGGCCTTCAAATATTGGAATGTCAAAGTTTATTTGTACCTTAAATGGAGTGCCACCTCCAAGGTGGAATTTGGATGAAGATCCGTCGCGTGTGGGAATTTGCTGAAGGATATAGGTAAAGTTGTCCATCATTCCATTCCTCTGTCCCTCGAGGGATTCTTCGAGCAATGTTTTGAAAGGATATCCTTCTCCCTAATATTTATTTTCCTCCACCATGGGAGTTCGTCGGGGTCAACGAGGCCAGTCTTGCAAAGGTTCAACCTATTCGATCCCTAACTCCTTATACCCCAACCCCTTGGGGGACATGCATAAAAATATAGATAAAGAGTAGACTGATATTATACCAATGATCCATATTTATCTAGGAATTAAATGGAATATAGAATTAAAGAGAAACCCAGAGCTACAACAAAAAATTAACTTCAATTCATTGATAACAAAATACTAAAATTGTTTATATGCAAAATGGAAATAAAGTAGCTCGAGCTATGGTATTTTATATCTAAGAAGAGATTATGCCTTTGAATTTTGTTACAATGAGGCATGATGGCCTTTTTGTTATTGAGAAACAAGGGAAACCCCCAAACATAAAAAAACCTAACCCTTGGAGATGAAGTGCCAAATGTTTGTGGGCACTGCTGGGGTAAGTTGGTACACCAATTTCCTGGTGTTGTAATTTTGGAATACGATCTTTGTTTGATGCATATGATACCTTGTTAGAAATATCTATCCAAGGAATACAAATTTTGATCACAAATACTTTCATTATGCTACAAGTTTTCCATTTTCCAAAAGAACATCGTTTAGAGCTTCAAAACAACTCCATAAATTTAGGACTGAGAAGGTTGCTAAAAATAGTAAATTGTGTGAAAATTAAGGAAACTAAAAGAAATAGTATTAGGGATCCAAGTGGAATAGTGGGTGTCCATAAATATCCACTCGGATCATTCCTCCCTCCTTAGGAATCAATGGTCCCTATTGCGTTGATTTCCTCCATGAGATGGGGAATTTCTCCTAAACTTGGTCCCTTGTGAGCCACTTGCCCTGATGCAAGAGTTGGACAACTTTGAAAACTTGATACAGTTGGATGGTTTCTTTGCGAACATCCTTGATCTATTGGTCTACATTGAATATGGGCTGCAAGCCAAGGAATGGGGGGATACTGAGCTCAAAATAATTGTCTCCCATAACCTTGGTGATGACGTAAGCCCCATATCGGAGTGGTCGAAGCTTACGATGGGCTCCAATGAGGCACTCTTTGTGAAGATGTAACCAAAAATTATAGCCCACTTGTAACTTAAGGGGCACCTAATGTTGACCATGTCATTATTTTTATTTGGAATTGGCTCTCTCTAAGATGTCGTGAACCTACTGGCAGATGTGTTGAATGTGCTCAACAAACTCGATGTCTTTATTAGCTTCAAACTAAACATGGGTATATTCTTCCTATGTAGTTAAAAAAGGGAGTGCAACATCAAGGGGACTTATTGTTTGAAATACCACGTCCACTTCAAATGGGATGTGGTGAGTCAAGTTATGGAGAGCACTTTGGCACTTTTTTGGTGCCAAAATTCCTTTATATGAGGCCTCAAATTGGGCTTTTAGCAGTTATTCTAGTTTTCTGTTTTTTTTGAGGTTTTACCAAAATCGTAATTAGCTTTAGATTTTTTGGAAACAACTACCAAAAAAGGTTGATTTGGTATTATAGATAAAAGTGTTTATTTTTCATTGTAAAGGGGTGTGGAGAAAGGAGGTCAAAGGATAGTCAATCTATATTGGTTCCACTCATTGTCGATTCTAGTATGTTTAATCCCATATAAATTGCAATCCCTTTTTTTGGTTGCATCATCTAATATTAGAGCAAGAAGATGGTTGGGAGAGGAAGATGAGATCTTGCTCGGATGCATAAAGATATGAAAAATCTCAAATGATGAATAGTAGACCTTACAAACATGTTGGTAAATCAAAGAATGGTACTAAGAGGAGACTTGTTTGATGAATATCCAAACCAAAGAGACGTAGATCAACATGTAGAGATCGATGAAGAACAATTCAAGTGCATGAATTTTAAAGGGAGAAATCTCAAGGCTGTAGAAGGAAAGAATGATGGAATCAAAATGGAAGCTTCAAAGTATGAAACTAGTATTAAATTAGGGGAGTTGATAGATTGGTTGAACAACAGTGGAACAACATGGGTAATTTTTTTAAATGGAAGCATATGATAGAGAAAAAAAATTTTAAAATTCACATGAAACAAATTGAAGGGTCATGCAATGATCTAGTAGGATAATTTGCAAAAAGAAAGAACAAAAAAAGGAATAAGAAGGTAATTGAATAACTAATTCTCGTTCTTTTATATTTCAATAAGATGTTTAAAGTGGATTTTTATGTGAATGGATAAGAAATTAGGGTTATTTTAAGTCAAGAAGGAAGATTGATTACATTAATTAGCAAGAAGTAGAGTCATTCCAAAAGGAAGTATTATGCTTATGATGAGGAGTTATTTTCTATTATACAATATTTGAAGAAATGAAAGCACTATTTGGAGTTGATGGAGTCGATGAAAAGGCTAATGATGTAGAGTCTTGGAATCTCTTTTAGGATTGCATGTGGATAAAAATGAGGACAATGGGATTTGGTTTTGGCACAAGATGAATTTTCTTACAATGATCCAATCAACAGAGCTTTTGAAAGAGTTCCTTTTAGATTGTTTATGGTAGCTAACCAAGGGTAAGTATGTTATATTTGAGAAGTTTTTTAATTGTCTAAGGAGTTCAGGGTCTAGCCTTAATAATCTATAAATAAATAATCTAGTTTTAGAACATTTATTATTCTCTATGAGTCAATATTCCAATAATTCCGATTTTGACCTTGTTCCAAATAAATTAGAGTTTGTGGAGTTTTTCAAACACCGAATTGTTAGCATTTTGATTTGCAATCAGGTTTATATCAAAGGAAGATGGACCCTTCTTTTATTTAGTAGGACAAGAAATATAATAAAGTATATCTTTGATACCATATAAGGATTAGGTACATATGAATTAAACACATAATTGCACCGAGAGGCTCTCTACATCCTAGTACATGAGGAAAATGTTGTCAAGTAACATTACATTAAAAAATTAATAAATATATGTGTTTACTAGTTACACATTCCCTCTAGGAAGAACTCATATAGTTTCCACTTTGAACTCCTGTGCACCATCAAATCAAATGTTAGACGATTGAAAATTCTTCCACCCTTAGACGATTGAAAGTTCTTCCACCCTTAGATGATTGAAAATTATTCCACCCTTAGATCCCACATTTTTAACTGTCAACTAAATCTTGATTTGTGCAATTGTCCAACATGTTGAACTTTATTATAACCCATGAACATATTGTGGGTACTTCGCCAGTAAGGAATTCATCCCTTCCAACTATTAAGGTTCTTCAATGAGCCTCTTGACTTGACCCTTCTCCAACTTTTGAAGAAAAACCCCATCGAAGGTGCTATGTGTGGAGTAATTACTGCAAGTGTAATTTCTCATGCATGGTGTTGTTTCCCTCAAGAATGTGGAGGATAAAAAAATCTTGATTGAGTACAAAGGAAGCCTACAGAAGTTGAAAATGGCTGAATTGTAGCACAAGAATTAAAAATTTCCTGCAGATGGATCTTTAGTTTTGTTCTTCATTGGAGGGACCAAGACTTCTCATAAGAACACCATGCCAGTGGACTACCACCAACAACGAGGTAAATGGAAATTGTGTGAACTTGGAATATATAATTACAAAAAGATCTTTTCCAATTCCATATTCGTCATGAAGGGCATGCCGAGGAGTGAGATGTTTGTAAAGTTCATGAATTTTCTGCCACTTCTTCCATTGCCCCCATGGATGGTCCAATGCATCTCACAGCCTAAAATAATGGTTGAAGTTGAGGTGTTCGCTGTGAAAAGTTGAATATAGGTTATGATAATACTATCTCCACTTGGCGCGCTTCCTCACAGTGTGTTTATTTTCAAGTGGAATAGGAGGATATATGTGGTGTTTGTGGGTGATAAGGATGAGGGTTAGCCAAACTTTTGGTCTTAGATGATAGATAATTTGGCTTCAGAGAGATTATTTTTATGTGTGTTTCAATTTGAGATTTCTACGGTTCATGAATCTATTGTTAATCATTAACTAACTTGCCCATTCATCCTTAAGCTGGTCGACTAATCATAAACTAAATTTCTTCTTTCCAGTAGTCTTTTCATGTATAATTTTGATCAAAACTAGCGTTGTAAATGGTCAACTAATCATAAACTAGATTGCTTCTTTCCAGTAGTCTTTTTAGGTATGATTTTGATCAAAATTGGTGTTGTAAATGGTAATAATTATGACTTTATTAAAAAAAATTGTGATTTAAATTTTCTTATAGTTTCCAAATCGATTCAAATTTTAGTTTGCATGACTCATGAAATTTAAATATTTATAGTTTGCTAAATTATGATAGCCTTTTTTCCCTTTTATGTTTTTTCTTCAAAAGTAGTAGTAAGTTAAAATATGAAATCTCTCCCCCTCTCCCCTCTCTCTTATTGCTTGATTCATTTTTTTTTTATTACAGAGTTTTTTAGTAAATCATGGCCATTATATTAGATCAAAGTTATATATATGATGGGAAACAGAGAATGATTGTTAATTTTGGCACTTTCATTCTATGTTGAAAGCTTAGTAGACAATATTAACCATGTTAGGCATGGAAAACATTGAGTCTGCAACTAGCATAGCATCTTTGGAATGTGAGCTGTAGAAACAAAAATTTGCAACATTTAATATTGTACAATATTTCGCTACTTAAAAAATACTCTCTGTGAACTGGATGCCAATCCAAAATACCGAAGTCTTCATTTTCGGCATTGATCCCCACATAATTATGTTAATAAAGTCTGGTTTTGTTTATTTTACATTTTCAATTCAAATAAGAGATTTTCAAGGTTGTTTTGTAGGTGCTACAATCACAACGATTTCTTTCTCCTTGCATAATTGTCTTATGGCTCCACTTTAAGATTGTGTCGAGTTCCTTGTCACTGTAGTATTGAATGTTTTATTTATCTCTTAGTTTTAATTTCATTGAAATTGTTATTTATGAAGTGTAGCTCAATTAGTTTGCATGGGTTTAGCTCATATTCAAGCTATCTAGCATAACTAGATAATTTGCTAATTTTTTCTTAGATATTTGAAGAAAATGATTCCGAACAAAAACTCATAGAAATAGTATTTTTGAACTGACCTCCAGAATGCCAAGTATTCTTACTTCATGCTCATACAAGCCTTTTATATGACAAAAACACCACCTATGAATCAAATACAAAAAGATCAGATGAAGTAAACTCAAGCATTAATGAATTTATTATGTCTATCTCGATTGTTAACACAACTCTTCCATGCGTATCAATTATTTGGCAGCAACTTCACATTTTGTGTATATGCTCATTAGTTAAAAAATAGAAAACAAAAACAAACCAAATATAATCAAGATATCCAAGATGATGGGTTTTATCTCTACCATATATCTTTTTCTTTACATCTCACAACCACATATAATCCCGGGAAAGCAATGCAAACAGAAAGGGAAACAATGAAAAATAAAGGAAAAATCAATAAAGAGCACCAATTAGAACCCAAACAAATGGACAAAGAAATAGAGAAAATGCATTGTAACAAAGGCCATGCATGGCAATGTAGTGAAACAACCAAATCTGGAATAGAAAGTAACAAAACCAATGTAATTATGAGGAAAAAAGATATTGAGAGGAAAAGATTGACCATGCAAATATGTCTATGAAATTCACAGTAATGAAAAGGATGAGAGTAGATTGAATGAGCATAGATTTGGAAAAGGATGATATTATATTGAATGCACACATATGTATCTGTAATTCAAAGTAAAGATGAATATAAGAACCTCACAAAAATGGTTGCGAAAAAAATTCTTACATACTTTTCCTTTAAAATTGAAAGAAATTTTACAGGGGGCAGGGGAGAGGAGTCTCCCTCAACAAATCAGTTGTGGAGATCAAATATTCAGTTGTGACAAAAAAATCACAATTGGATAGGCACTTAAAAAACACATAAATTTACTCACCACAAAACATAGTAAAAAAAAGTAAAAGCTTGGAGCAACACAATAAGACTTTGGATTATATTTCTAATGCATTAAATACATACATATGGAGACTACAACTCCTTCACTAGTAAAATAAAATTTTACAATGATTTACACTTCACCACAGGTTGAGAGTTACACAGTAAAACCGAGTAATTGTTGTTTTCATTTGCCCACCAATATTTTCTCCACGATTTTATCCTCTCTGCCTCTCAGGCTTACACACTCAACTCCTCTCCTATACAAATGACTTTTACATTCATATTTATCCAAAACATACATTTTGACTCGTTAATACATGACTGATCAAAACATTAAGACACAATGTGGGTGATTTTACATAATAAATGATTTTATGAACTTGCAAGTGTTGTGGATTCTAGATAACAATTGCAGAGTGAATGTTTGTCCATATGTATTTACCAAACTTCATTAAATTTAAATTTTCTCTTAAATTCTTTATGTGTTTTGCGGAATGGTCTGATGTGTTAGGAAATGGGGAACTCGTACTCCTCAAAACTTCTGCCCTTCAGCCTACAAACAAATCTGCAACCTACAAAAATCCATCTGACAAGTATGGTCACTGTTAGTGTTTTTAATGTAGTGGTTGGGATAAATTTTCCAACACTCCCCCTTAATCACAACTGGCACCATTGGAAATTCCGAAGTTTTCTATGAGATAAACAAAATTTTCACGTGCCAATGGCTTTGTTAAAATATCAGCAAACAGTTCCTATGACCTACATTGTTGTAACACAATTTCACCATTGTTAATCAACTCTATAATAAAATGATATTTAGCATAAATGTGCATGGTCCTCTTGTGAAAAACATAAGTCTTTGATAGTTCAATTTTGGAAGTGTTGTCACAGAAAATAGTCATTGTTCCTTCCTGGTCAAGGGATAAAAACCTCAACATTCTTCTCATCCAAACTGCTTGACATGCTACTGCTATTGCGACAATATATTCAACTTCTGTTGTTGACAATGACACTATCGATTGTTTCTTGGAGGCCCATGAAATGGATCCAAAACCCAACTGAAAAAGATATCCTGATGTGCTCTTTCTGTGATCGAAACTTCCTGCCCTATGACTGTGAGTGTAACCAACCAGCCTAAAATCATTTATTGCGGTGCACAAAATTCCATACTCCTTTGTCCCATTGACATACCCCAGAATGCTTTTGGCTGCTGCCCAATGTGTCTCCTTGGGAGTCTCCATGAACCTCGACACCAGGCTTAATGAATACATTATATCCGGAGTAGTTGTCGTCAAATACATCAAACTTCCCACCATACTTTTGTATAGTGTTGGATTGAAATTGCTTCTACAATATTCTTTGCTCAACTTCAATCCCATGACAGTTAGAGTTGCTGCGGGCTTGCTGCTATGCATATTAAACCTCTCCAAAATGTCTACTATATACTTTGCTTCAGAAATAAAAATGTCATTTTCTATTTTCTTCACTTTTATGCCCCAAAAATATCTTCACAACGAACCCAAGTCAGTCATTTCAAATTCACCTTTCATGAATTCTTTGAAATCAACGATTAGGAAATCATCACTACCTGTAAAAATCAAATCATCTAGATATAAGACAATAATAAGAATCTTACCATCACTCTCTTTGATGTAGAGAGTAGGCTCTCCATCACATTTGTCAAAGCCATTATTCAACAAGTATGTGTATATTCTATTGTACTAGGCACATAGTGATTGCTTCAGTCCATAAAGAGATTTCCTCAACTTATACACATTTTTTTCTTGGACTTCTAGCTCATAGCCAGGTGGTTGTGCAACATACACTTCTTCTTTCAGCACTCCCTTCAAGAAAACCAATTTTATGTCCATTTCTTACACTTTCCATTTATATTTTGTGGCAATCGACACCACTATATGCACTGTCTCCATCCTTGTGAATGGTGCAAATGTCTCCACTTATTATCTTCCATGATGTTGCTTGTATCCTTTGACAAAAAGCCTTGCATTATGCCTTTCATTCTTCCCCTCAACATTTCTCTTGGTCTTATAGACCCAATTCACTTCAATGACTTCATTTCCATGCGGAAGGTCCACTAACTCCCATGTGTCATTATTTTCTATTGCTTCTATTTCTTCCTCCATTATCACAACCCATTTTTCTTCTTCGACTACATCCTCAAAATGGATTGGGTCATCTAGATGAAAAAATAATGCAAATAAGTAATTCAGAATAGTGCTACTATCTACTTCATCTTTCTCATAAATTTCATTTAAATTTTCATTTAAGTTTCTGAATTTTGGTCTTCTTATGCTTGTAGAAGATAGGCTTGACATGTCAGTTGGTGCTGCACTTGAAGTAGATGAGACTGTGGGTCTCTACGGCATGCTTGGATAAACACTTGATTGAATGCATGGTGTTTTCCTATTATTTTTTGACAGTGTTACTTGTTTCTTGGTTTTGTTGTGCTTGAATAGGAGTAGAGGGAGTCACTGTTGAGGAATTTCTTGCTACTGTAAAATCCTTTTTGTGTTCATGTGGTATACATGTTTTCACATTGACTGTCTTCTCTAAAATTTCATCCCATGCTCCCTCTTCTATCAAATACACATCTCTATTGATTATGACCTTCTTGGTTGATGCATTGTAGAGCTTGTGTGCCTCAGATTCATTACTATATCCAACAAATATATGTTTCTCCCCCTCGTTATCTAACTTCTTCCTCAACTCATCTGGGACGTGTGCATGCGCCACAAATCCAAACACTCTCATGTGAGTGACACTATGCTTTCTTCACTCCATGCCTCTTCAAGAATCACACTCATGACACTTTTGGTTGGACACCTATTCATGATATATGTTGCACAAATGACAAATTCAGCGAAATAATCATTTGGAAAATGTTTTTCCTTCAACATACTCCTTGCCATTTCGATAATGGTCCTATTCTTCCTGTCCACAACACCATTTTGCTGATGTGGCTGAGGTGTATAACTTGTTATAAATTTCTTGTGAATTCCATGCTCCCTACAAAAATGAAGGAAGTCATTTGAGATGTATTTTTCAGTTATGTCAGTCCTCAAGAATTTGATGTAGTGTCCACATTGGTTGTCAACAAGAGCTTTGTATTAACGCAAGCGCTCAAACACTTCAATTTTCCGTTTTAGGAAGTAGACACATGTCTTCCTTGTGTAGTCATCTATGAATGTCAAAAAATAGTATCTACCACCAATTCATGGTGTTTGCATTGGTCGACACAAATCTGAATGGACAGTATCTAAAGGTGATTTTTCCCTTATTGACTTTCCTACTAGAAATGTCTCTCTATGTTTCTTGCCCGAGATGCATACTTAACATAGACTGTCCAGGTTTTCTATGAGTGGAAATCCCTTCACCATTCCTTTCCTATGTATCAAATTCAAACCTCCAAAGTTGAGATGACCAAATCTCAAATGCCATAACCAATTTTCATCTTTAACCTCTACTTGAAAGTTTACTTGTGTGACAACTACAACTTTTATCTCATCCTCTTGCAAATTCATTGCCAGTTGTGCTTGGGCACCTTCTCCTTTGAAATTCCATTTTATATTTAGGGGAAAAATTATATTTCTTGTCATATGAACCTTTGAAATCAATTGTCTACTTGGATGCTTATCCAAAATTTTGCACTCATCATTTTTGAAAAAGACACTGTAGCCCTTTTCCATGAGTTGTCCAATGCTTATGAGGTTATGCTTCAACCCAGGGACAAAGTAAAAATATGATATGTACTTCTTCTCCCCCTCCTTTGTTAGTATATTAAATATTCCTTTTCCCATGATAGAAACTTTGCTACCAGTCCCTAATGTCACTTCAAATTTCACACTTTCATCTAGATTAGAAAAAATTTCTGTATTCCCTGTCATGTGGTTGTTGCACCCTGAATCTAGAAACCATACCTCACTTTGTTTTTGTTGTGCTACATTACAAGCTAAAAACATGCTATCATGTTTCTGATTTTCCTTTGTGAAATTTACCCTTGGTTTGTTACTTATGTCACATTGCTTCTTTCTACATTCATTCCATAATGACCATATTTCTTAAAATAATGACATTGAACTTGAGATTTATCATAGCTCTGACCTTATGTTTGATTCTGGATTAGGCCTTGACTTGTATTTTGATTGCTTCCCCTTCCACTTGGGATTGAAAGGATGCCTCTTCCACCTTTGTGTGGGCTTCTTCCTCTTCCTCTAGCATTTGATCTTCCTCTTCCTCTACCTTGACCAAATGAAACTTGTGTCTTGAAGGCATGCTCCAGTGAGGAGTGTGTTTCTCTCTTTAGTTATGCTCATGATAAATTAATGATGCATGAACCTCATCCACTGCAAATTGTGAGAGGTCCTTTGTCTCTTCTATGGCCACAATAATGGCATCAAACCTTGCTCGGAGGCTTCTCAAAATTTTCTCAACTATTCTCCTTTCGTGAAGTATCTCACCATGAGACCCCATTTGGGTAACCAACCCAATTACATGTGTAAAAAATGAGTCTACATTCTAAGACTCTTTCATACAAATTGTCTCAAAATATCTCCTCAACATTTGTCATTTTGTTGTCTTCACTTTTGCCATGCCTTGGTAGAGGGTGTATCATTTTTGCTTGGGCTTCATTGTTGCTAAAATCCTTGGGAAAATACTTTCATGAACTAATCGAAAGATATAGAAGAGAAATTTTTGGATCCTTATTCATATTGTCCCTCAACAAATCCCTTTATGTTTGTGTCAAGGTAGTGTATGCTATTGCATTTGCTAGTTCTTGGAAACCATTATCCACCAAATCCCAAATGTCTTGAGAAGAAAACAACGCCTTCATTGTTATAGCCCAATAATCATAATTTTTTCCATTAAACTGAGGTATCTTGGGATTATTCAAACTTGTGCTTGTTGCTGCCATTTCTGAGTGTAAAAATAAACTTTCTCACTGCTGGTAAATATGCTCCAAAAATCATCTTGATTTCGAATAAAAACACTTGTTTGTTTTTACACTAACAAAGTTTAACCCGCTATGATACCGTGAAAGAAATTTCACAAGGGGTAGAGGATAGGAGTTTGCCCCAAATTTCAACTAGAAAGAGGCTTAAAAAATACAAAAACTTACTTGGAAATACAGAGTAAAACAAAGTAAAAGCTTGAAGCAACACAATAAGACTTTGGATTATATTTATAATGCATGAAATACATACATATGGAGGTTGCAACTTCTTCACCATTAAAATAAAAGTTTATGGCGATTTACACTTCACTAGGGGTGGCAGAGTAACACACAGTAAAACCTAGTAACTATTGTTTTCACATGTGCACCAATATTTACTCCACAATTTTCTCCTCTCTACGTCTCAAACTTACACACTCGACTCCTCTCTACCTCTCAGACTTACACACTCAACTCCTCTCCTATACAAAGGAATTTTAGGTTTGTATTTATCCAAAACATACATTTTGACTCATTAAAACACCTCTCCTATACAAAGGAATTTTAGATTCGTATTTATCCAAAACATACATTTTGACTCATTAATACACAACAGATCAAACCATTAAGACACCGTGTGGGTGATTTTATGTAATAAATGATTTTCTAAACTTGAAGGGGTTGTCGAGTGTAGATAAGACACGATGTGGGTGATTTTACATAATAAATAATTTTCTGAAATTGCAAGTATTGTGGAGTGTAGATAACAGTCCCAGAGTGAATATTTGCCCATAATTCTCTTAAATTCTTGACGTGTGTTGTGAAATGGTTTGATGTGTTGTGGAATGGAGAACTCGTACTACTACTTAGAACTTGTGTTCTTTAGTCTGCAAACAAATCCGTAACCTGAAAAAATCTATTGATAGATATGGTTGTTGTCGGTGTGTTTAACGCGATGGTTGAGATTAATTTTCCAACACAAATGTCCACAATTCTTTAACTGATAAAAAACTCTTATTTGATAATTTCAGGAAAATTTGGATTTGCAAATGTATGTGACTAGTATTTTGAATTTTAAATAAAACATTTATATTTTTTTAAATAAATACTAAAATTATATCATTTCAGTTTCTTAAATGAAAATTAAGCAAGAACTTATCTTGTTAGATCGTCGGGTATCCGACCAGTGATCAAATTTGAAGGGTAGGTCTTAATTTCATTTAGAAGGGCACACATTTAGGTCGCACTTCTAGAATGAAAAGCATAACAAAAAAAAGCAATTCAATTGACAATAGTAAATTATTTTCAAATTTCTTTTTATTTTTTCACAAACAAAAAGATACTACTATGTCAAAGGCTGCATTAGTAAATGAATTACTCTTACACGTGTGATTGAGAAATGTAACCACATAAGATCATATTTCACAGGCCTTGAACTCAGCCACAATTGAACCAACTATAGGGACAAAATCATAGTTGGGAAACTGCATATGAGTACAAAAAATAAACATATATACATAATTACATCTTAATGAAATTGAAATAAAAATAAAAATACGAAGAAACAAAAATACTTATATTAAAAGTATATGGAAGGTCTCATTTATAAAATTAAAAATAAATTCTAGCTTATAAACTTCAAATTTGACCAAATCACTATTCTATTGTCTATTAGAACTCTTTTGGAAAGTTGAGACTTCCAATATTTTCACATCTCAAATTATTGGAACTACAGTCCCTATACTTGGCCGCAAAATTGATCTAAGATAGCTTTTTCTTTCAGTTATAGAACTTTGACAGTTATGGTCCTCCAGCTTAACATATCTTGTGCAATATCCTGCAATGATTACATTCAATATGTGTTAGAGAAACTTCACATACAAACCTGAAAAATATGGTTATGCTTTCATTTACAAAAGACAAATGGTATAAAACTAAAAAAATTCACTTACCAAAATGGTTCATTCAAGTGCTCGATAGAGTAAGACAATGATGGTAATAAACACTGAAACTTACTAGTTCTTTCAATCTATTTTCATAGTGGAAGAGGTTTTCGAGTTTTCATCTCTTTCCATTCATCATAAATAGCATTCCAATCTACCTCATTTAGAGCATGAGGTGCACTGAGAGAGATAAACATTAACATATCCAATGTTTTTAAAGAAAGCCTTGACCTATCCTCATTTTTTATCCGATTTAATTTTGAAAAACCTCTTTCACAAACTGCTGTACTAGCCGGAATAACAAGAATTGCTTGCCATAGCTGCATTAAGCATGGAAATCCTTCAAACCATTCAACTTCACCTCCACATAGATCCCATGCTCCAAACATATGCTTCTTTGGGTAAGATTTATACATAGTACATATAAATTCATCCATTTCACCCATACATTTAATGTTGTCCAAAAAAAGCAAGCCTCCAGCACTAAATTTTTCACATAAACATGTCAACCATCTTCTTGTTTGAGAGTCTCTGTCATCCATATCCTCATAATAATTACGAGGACTAAAAAACTTAGCTCCATTAAAAATAGGTAAATCTGTTAACCTTGCATTTAGAGAGTCAATCACCTTCATTACAAAAGCCTTTCCTAGCGTAATGCAGTCATCTAGTGTCCCTGATCTTTGTGACTTTGGCAAACTCTCAAACCTTAATTCATGTACATGTACTATACCTATGCCATCTGCAAACTCAAGAGTTCCCTGTTGTGTTTTATTTAAGAAGGATGATGTATGCATTGCACCTACCCCAAATGTGCCTTTTAAAAATCGCTTATGAAGCAAGCTAATAGTGATATCCAAAGTTGTTCCAATAGATGTAATGTCAACATGATCCTCTTGAAAATTTTGATTCAGCTTATTTAATTCAATAAGCACATCTGCAAGTAAGTGGATGCAAAATTGAACTTGAAATATTGTAGCCATCTCATACATTTTTTTCTCCACTAACTCCCAGTCCCTTAACAAAGTAGGCATGAGCTTAACGAGTCTTTCCATGACTTTTCCTCTAGAAAGCCATCTAATATGATGAATTTGTAACACATCTAGCCTTGTGATTTGAAATGACTCCATTAGCTCTTTCAATTCTCCATGTCTTTTAGTAGATTTCCCTAACCATGAATAGATCTTGTTTGCAAACTTATCAATAGCTTGCAACTCTTCAAAATAAGATGAAGCATCATTAGCTGCTAATGCTTCTCGATGAGCTATACAGTGGATATCTACTAAATGAGGGGCATGTCGACGAAGCTTAGTAGATAAACCTTCACGAATACCCCTCATGGATGATGCTCCATCAGATCCAAATCCAACTAACTTTGTCATGGATAGATTCATGTCTGCTAAAAGAGATGTCACAGCATCATACATAGACTGTGATGTTCCATCCCTAATTTGTAGCAATTGTATGAATTTTGTAGCACATGGACCTCTTCCTTCATTGGTCAAATATGTAATATAAATAATCAAATGTTGCACCATAGTCCGATCAGTGCTTTCATCAACTAAAAGTGAGTAATATGGGCTTTGGAAAATCTCATCTTTTAATTTTTTCCAATATACCTCCTTAGCAGCTTCTAGAAAGTCTTTTCCAGATGTTGTATTTGTATATTATGAGTATTCATCTGTTAGAGGCATGTGAGGAGTGTTTTTATACCTATTCAAATCACAAATTGGCTTATATACTTCCAAAGGTAAATCATGTATTGCAACAAAATACATGTTCTCAATAACTGATATAATTCTCTCTTTCTGAGCATCAACCATTAGTTCTACATGTTTTGTAATTGGAAGAGTACTCCGTTTACTTTCTCCCTCTACAAGTTGCAAATCAAATTTATGAGCCTCTGATGTTGCATGGATGTTTAAAGCACTAACTTGAAGGGTTGTGCTTCCATATTTAGCAAATGGAGTTTCCCTTTTAAATTTTACACACCATGAACATTTTATCCTTTCAACACCATTAAAATCTTTTACAGCATAAGCCCATGGAAATCTCAACTTCCATTTGGACTTGAATGTTCTTTTGTACCTCTTGGATGTTGGTTCCTCTTCAAGAAGTTCTGCACTATCTGATTCATGGTCCTCATCCACATGATCATATACTTCATTTTCAGAAATATGTGGTTGATTAGAACATTGAGAGATACCAAATGCATCGAAAAGTGAAAGTTGTTTCAGATCCTTTTTGGGGCGACCAAGAAGTGGCATTTTATACCTATAGTCAACAAAACAAGAAATATAAAAATATAAATTAATATAAAAAAACATATTTTTATTTGAAAATAAGACAATATACAACAAAATTCATATGAAAACTAATGAAAAGCAACAAATAGATCTCACACACATAGGTTTGTTGATCACTGAAAATTAAAATTAACATTGATCTTCATGGAAGGTTATGCACATTGCTATCACCAAAATGAAATTTCTTCTATAACAAGGAATATCTCAAATAGTTTTTTAGTAATTGTAATGTAGAAGGCATCATGATTCACAAGGACAACAATCACAAAAACGAGGATGCACAAAGCACACCAGCAGTTGGCAGTTTGAGTGGGGAAAGTCTATGCAACATGTGTCATGTATGGATACTTCTTGAGAAGAGTTCACAAACACTTCCAACTAGAGAAGAGCATTAAGATGTTTCCTTTTGTCTCAAATGAAGAAAGTGATTCTCAGCAGTTGAATTACATCCACCCAAAATTAGAAGGTAGAAATTAGCAAGAAAATTCAGCTGTACAAGGTGGTGTGGCTGGATAATAAATAATGAATAAAAATCGTACACGATTATCTCCCAACACTGCTAACACCAGATGATTAGGATAGCCATGAATATTAACATGCATGGTTCCATGATTGTTATGTATGTTAACAACTACACATGGTTGAGAGTGGAGGTGGGCAACTAGAAGTCCAAATTTCAATGCTCAACAACTGTACATTTCAATGTTATGGTTCTAATTACATCACACATAAAATTATAGACATGCATGTGTGTACATTTCAATTTTATGGTTCTAATTACATCTCAAATAAAATTACAAACATGAAAGAGTGCGCATTTCAATTGTTTCAAATACTCTTATTGTGTGTTTTGCTTTAGGAAAATAAAAACAACAAATGCCTCTATCTCTCTCTCTGAGTTGTTACATGCCTTTATTAGTGGAATATTTTTCTTCATCTATTTATCCTTCTTTTATACAGTAAAAAAAATACATTGAACAATGTACATATGTTTCAAATCATTCCATTGCATCTCAAGTAAACTTGTTATAATGAACATAATATTGAGTAGCCAACACATATAAACATATTATCACATGAAATTGTAAAGCCATCACTCATTCTATCTTATTAATTATTATTGTCCTATATGGATTTATATCTATTGTTTTTTGTATGTTGGATTTCTCTATAATAAATTAACATTATTCATTTCACTATTGCAAACATGTGATATTAGACGTCTCTAGGATTAAAATATAGGTAGATATACTTTGATCAATGTCATTATTGTATAGGGATTTAAACTAAACAATGAACAAACCCAATGGACAAATATTATAAACCTAAACAATGAACAAACCCAAGAAGTCAATATTAAAAATAAAAAAGATTTATAAACCGAAGAATTAATATTTTAGACCTGAGGGATTAATAAACCCTAGAGATTAGTAATAAGATAAACCCAACCATATTAGTAAATGTGGTTGAAAAATATCAGTAAATGTTAATGGTAAAAATCTATTATTAGTCATAAAAGTGATATTCAAATTAATAAATATATAATATTAATAATAATAGTAATATTAAAAACTAATTATTATAATAAAAATATTATTATTATTAACATTAACAATAATTATTAATTTATATTACTAATTAATTATAATATTAATATATTATTATGATTAATATCATTAATTAATATTACTCTTAATATTATTATTTTTATTCTTAATAAAATTTAATATCTTTATTGTCTATGGGGTCATGGATAGATAGTGATTAGGTACTTTGTTATGGAACTCTGTGAAGTCACTAGTGCAATTCCCTGATTAGACATGATGAAGATGTAGTCCCACCAAAAAATAATAAAATAATAAATATTAATAATAATTAATTAATTAAAAATAATTTCATAATTATTAGTATTAATATTTTTTAGGTACTTTGTTATTATTAGTACTTGATTGTAACAATTTTTACAATTTTTTTTGAGATATTTAAGTTCATTTTTTATTTATTTTTTTAAGATTTCAAAACAATTTATTAAAATTCTATGTTTAATATTTTAAATGTAGCTTAATTAATGTATTAATATATTGTTAAATGATTTACAACGTTTTATTTATTTTTATTGAAACTCTCAAAATAAATTATAATAACAATTTATTTTCCCTGATTAAATTTTGTCATAATATCAAGTAACTTTGTTAGATATTAAGCTTTTGTGATCCATAATGTAGTAAGCTTGTCTTCCAAATTAATCACATCACTATTATTTGGTTGACGTTTCGAACTAGCTAATGTGGTTCATCCTCAGGAAAAAGGCAAAAAAACCAAAAGATCTTAATGAATAAATTATATTATTATTATTATTATTATTATCCATTTTAAGGTCACAGCGAAGCCAGAAACCAAATTTGTGTAGGAGACCCCCTTGTTTGTGGGACAAGGGAACCACCTTCGTACAACGATTTGACTGCTAAGTCTATGAAGGCATACATACTCTACCCCCCTCTGGTTTTGAACGTGTGACCTCTTAGGAGGAAACACATGCTCTTAACCATTAAGCCCACTCATGCTATATAGAAAGGATGCATTAGGGATCATAATTAGCCGTTAGAAAATTAGCTATTAGAAATTAGCCGTTAGGAACTTAGTTCTATATAATAAGATTAATATATTTTTATTTATTTATTTATTATTATTATTGTTATTTAATTCAAACTAGTTATTTAAATAATAAAATTCTTGAGAGAACTTATATAAAAATGGTCATAGCTTTGCAAACCTAATGGTCAAGTAGCCATGAGTTAGGCGGCGTGGGGAAAACCAAAAACTGTAACAGACACAGAAACCAAGAACCAGAAGAAATGACAAAGGAGGAGAGGAGGGGAGAGATCCCCTCCTATTGAGATGCGGCGACAGGAGAAGGCCAGAACACTAGCAACCAGGTGGAAGAAACAAGAAAACTGGGACCTGTCCTTGGAGCATGATGGCAGGCAGGCAGCAAAGGCAAGTGTTTACCATGTGCGACGGAGAAACCAAGATTTATAATCTCGATGAACAAACTGGAGCGATATAGAAGCTACATGAAATACCATGCGCTAATTTGCAAGTTCATCGGAGTATGGCCAATGAAAAAGGACCTCACCAGATGGATCCAATAAAAATGGCAACCCCGAGGCCATATCGAGCTAAAGTTGGGAGCAAGAGGCTTCTTCACAGTAATCTTCTTGAACCTGCAATATAAAGAAAAAGTGTTTGAAAATGGTCCTTACTTTCATTTTAATGCTAGACTGTTTATGAGATACTGGAAAGAATGTTATAACCCCGATAAGGAAAAATTATTCGCAGCCCCTGTATGGGTAAGGTTATTCGGGCTACTAATGGACTTTTGGGATCAAGATATCCTAGAGGGTATAGGAAACACAATAGGAAGCTTTGTTAAAATAGCTGAAACTAAAAAAAATGGAAGATACACCAAATATGCTAGAATTTGTTTCTACATGAATATAGCTGACCCTATTCCAGATACAGTAAAGCTAGAGTATCATGCGGAGGTATGGAAGCAAACCTCGATTATGAGCACATTCCATTCAGATGCAGAAGATGTCATGAGTATGGACATCTGTTCAAGGAATGCCCACTCAATATAGAAGAAGAGGAGCGAACGAACAAACAACAGAGGAAAAATAAAGAAGACAAGGAAGGGTTTCAGGAAGTAAAAAGAAAAGGAAGACACACAAAAGAGAACCCCAATAAAGGAAGGAAAGAAAAACAAACCCAACTAAGTAATACAAACAACTTTGAAATCCTACAAGAAGAAGAAGAAGATACAATGAGACCCAAATAATGGAATATCAGGGAGAAAAAGGAAAGGAAAGCAACACATGTCAAGGCAAATCAAATACCAAGAGAAAGGAACAAAGTGAACCAACTGAGAAGGAGGAAAAGGGAGTGAGGGAGAAGATCGACAATGCAGTAATGGAAATTGACACAAGCAGAGGAGAAGAAATAAGCTCAGAAGAAGAAGTATTGTAGAAACTTCTAGATGAATGGAGACACCTGGATGAAAGATTCATTCCAGAAGAGAAAAAAAGAATATACAGAGAAACTTTTCAACAGTACAAATTGAAACAAGGATAAGGAAAGATGGAGATGGTAGAACAACTAGGCCTCAAACAGGATAATACTCAAGATCATCAAAGCAAAGAAAAAGGCGGGAAAAAAGGAGGTTAGAGAAATCTACAGTAATTGATATAGATCATGGGAGAAATGTTAGTGAACATCGAGATAGTAGTTCCGCTCTCGGCGGTATTCCACCAGACAAGCAAAGCACCCTAATGATAATCACATCCTAGAATATAAGAAGCCTTAATAGTAAAGGCAAATAGAGACACTTAGCATAAAGGCTAAGAAAAGAAAAACCCCAACTAGTGTTGTTACAGGAAACAAAAATCTCAGGAAGGAAAATGGAGGAAATCCTAAACAAAATAAAACCAAAATATGAATGTATGACCATAGATGCGAAAGGAAGTGCGGGAGGCATAGCAATACTATGGAACCCTGTAGAAATCACAACAAATTACTGGATAGGCATGAAAAGAATACTCACAGGGAAGTTCCGGTTAATCGGAAATAGAGAATGGTTTCTAGTTTCGATAGTATACGACCCTCATACACCAGCGGAAAGAGGAAGCTTTCTCCTCCAACTTCAGTAGCTAGGAAACCTTCATGAAGAAAAATTGTGGTTGATAGCAGGAGACTTTAACATGACAACATCAAAAGATGAGAAGAAAGGTGGACTGCAAAGAGAAGAGCAAGAGATGGAGAGATTCAGGGACCTTCAAGCAGAACTGAAAATGGTAGATATCCCAACCATAAATGGAAAATACACATGGAACAATTGAAGAGGAGGGAGCAGACAAATAGCATCCAGGCTAGACAGATTCCTAGCAACATAACACTTCATTGGAAAAGATATCTTCTATGAAGCAACAATCCTCCCGTGTCTAGGGTTGGATCACTCACCCATTAAATTAGAAATAGCTATGAATCAACAGAACCAGAATAAACCCTTTAGGTTTGAGGCATTCTGGTTGAGAGAACCCACCTTCATAGATAAATGAAGAATTGGTGGAAGGAGATTGAGACTGGGATGGAAGGAAGAAATAAAATGCACACCCTCCAACTCAGATTAAAAGACTTAAAAGGAAGGATAAAGAAGTGGAACAAAGAAGAATTTGGAAATATTCAAAAGGAACAAGAAATGCTCTAGATAAAGATGAAACGAATACAATAGAAAATCATAGATGAAGGAAGAAATGAAGAACTGGCAAAAGAAGAAGGACTAGTGCTAAATAAACTGGAGGAAAGAAGAAAACATGAGGAAATATTATGAAAACAAAAATCGAGAATCCAATGCCTAAAATAAGGAGAAAGAAACACGAAATTCTTCCATAAGGCAATGGTACAACACTAAAAGCAAAATAGAATATTCTCCCTAAAATACCACCAAGGCAACCAACTAACACAGAAAGCTGAAATGGAGAATTTGATGGTACAACAGTTTAAAGAGCTCCTGACAGAACCTAATATTAGAAGGGAGGGCGACATTGATAAACTTAGTCAACATATCCCCAAAATAGTGACTAGAGACCAGAACTTGGCACTCCTAAGGGTCATCACAAAAGTGGAGGTGGAGGAGGTAATAAAAAATATGACAAAGAATAAAGCACCTGGGCCTGATGGATTCACCTCGAAATTTTATCAAGCCACGTGGAACTTCATGAGCCAAGATATAGTGAATGATGTAGAAGAGTCTCGATGCACCAAAAGAATGCACCTAGCCTTGGATGCCACATTCCTAGCCCTGATACCAAATACGGATAACTCAGAAGAACCACAAGGATTCTGACCGATAGCGCTCTGCATACCTCCAACAAATCCTAAAGGCATATGCCTTTGACAACAGGTGGATAAACTAGGTAATGTCAATGATAACTACGCCAGTTATGTCAGTACTACTAATATTCTGTCAATAATTTCAATGAAGCCTTCAAGCCATCTAGAGAACTCAATCAGAGCGACCCAATATCCACGTTCCTCTATATCCTTGCAGTGGATGGACTAGGAAGACTGATAAAAGCTAAAGTTAATAGCGAACAAATGAAGGGATTAAGACTTTGGGGAAATGACCTACCTCTAACCCACCAACAATTTTTCGATGATGTTATGTTATATGGATAGGAAACACCCGATGAAGCAAAAAATTAATAGAAATTCTCACAAAATTCACAGGGGCCTCTGGGATAGAGATAAGCAAAGAAAAATCAGAAATTTATTTCTTCAATACCCAAGCTTCCTCCCAAGCCTTCCTAGCAAGAACCATGGGATTTAGAGTCGAGAAATTCCCTACGAAGTACTTAGGGATCCTATTAAATGACAAGAAAAACAGAGTTACTAATTGGGGTACCCTGATGGGTAAGATTCAATAGAGAATGCAAAACTAGACATTCAGGGCGCTGAATATCCCGAGCCATATAATCTTGGTAAAATCGTTGCTCCAATCCATACCAATCTATCAACTTATCAACCAATCCACACCTAAAACAATCTTCCAGAAAATGGTAGATATGTTTAAAAATTTCCTATGGCAAGGGTCGAGTAAGATAAAAGAATGGGTGCTTCTATCCTGGAGTTAGCTAAGTAAATCCCTAAAAGAAGGAGGACTAGGCCTGAGAGACCCATACATCCTGAACTAGGTAATGGGGGTAAATTTTTGGTGGAGATGGACACATGGAGGGGACGACTTGTGGAAAAAACTATGGGAGAGAAAATATGAGATGCCTAGGTCTCCAAAAGGAAAGCTGAGAAGCCAAATCGAGAAGAAAGGCTTTGCCATCTGGAATTTCGCAAGTGACAACAAGGATCTGATCAGGGAGCATAGCTTCTGGGAAGTAATAGGAGGGGATAAAGTGAATTTATGGGAAGAGGCATGGCAACAGAGAGAAAATATAAACAACCAACCTCTACTCCAAGAGATCCATCAGTTCACCAACCAGTGTGAGGGCAATACAGTACGAAACTACTGGAGCCCAGAATCTGATGGATATTGGAGAAAGTGGAAACAAAAGGAAAACTGGCTAGAAGCACATGTAACAGCCCACTGGGAAATATATGAAAAGGAAATGGCAACAAGGAAAGTAGCAATCAAAGAAGGGATGAACACTCTAAGATGGGGACATAGAATCAAAGGTATGTTCACAATAATAGAAGGATACCATCTAAAAGTAGGATACAATAGACACCCAGAAACAAAAAAAAAGGAAATCATATGGAAAACAAAAACATGGCCGAAGGTAGCATTCTTTACCTGGATTGTGAGCCACGGGAGAGCACTAACATGGGACCAACTGAGGGAAAAAGTAACACAAGGCCCATCGAGATGCGCCCTCTATAGAGAACAAGAAAAGACCATGGAGCATTTAACTAATGCTTGCAAAGTCAGCGACAATATGTGGAGACAACATCAACAAATTTTTGATATCATTGACAATGACATAAACAACATGAAAACAATGATAGAGAACTGGAGGAATAAACCTTACCAAAATACAATCCTAAACAGGGCATGGAGAATCTCAATAGGATTCGTTCTATGGCATATCTGGAAAGAGTGAAATTGCCTGATTTTCGAGGAGGCTGGTAGAGAAAATATAGAGATATGGAACCAAATCATACAGAATATTAGAGAGACCATTCACGTAAAGAGGTGGTACAAGGAGGATTGGAAAATTGACCCAACAGAAACAAGATAAATGAGACGCTAGCAACTAAAGCCAAGCATGACACACAAGACAGCAAGGAAACACCAAACTAACGAGATGGAGGAGGTCAATCACTACAGAAATCCTCAACAGTGGTTTATCAAGTTGAATTTCAACGGGGCTGTGAAAGGAAACCCAGGCGAGGCAGGGACTAGTGGAGTATTCAGAGACGACAAGGGAATGATGCTTAGAATCTACGCGATGGATTGTGACAACGCCACAAACAACGAAGCAGAGCTCCATGCATTGAAAAAACGGTTGGATATTGCCATAAGGGAGGCATACCAAAATCTATAGGTTGAAGGAGATGAAAAAATTGTAGTGGATATAATCAAACAGCTATAGCGACGAACACAAGCGGAGAAAATTAGTTGTAGCTGGAGAACCACCTGGTTGGTGCAGGAGATAAGTAAACTAATAAGACAGGTAGCCTATATCCTTCTCACCCATGTGAGAAGGAAGGGAAACAAACCAGTAGACAACCTAGAAAATTGGGGCTGCAAGAATGGTGGAAGAACTCTGGATGCAAGTGAGGTCGAGCTAGTCCAGATGGAGGAGATGGAAAACTTAGTGCAACTCCTCGCAAAAGACAAAGGAGGAGAGAGGAACTCCAAATCAAGGAACATCATAGAAAATCTAGAGAGACCGGGGAGACGTGGCCAGGAAGGGGAAGGAAGAGTACATGTGGGGGAAAGGACAAACACGGAGAATGAAGTGAGTAGATAGGTAATCTAGCAGGTGATGGAGCAGGGAAAAGAAGGTACAACTCTCGAGAGTATGAGGGAAGTGACGGAAGAGAAAGCCATAGAGGAGGGCAAGGCAGAGAGTAGGAGGGTGGGTAGAAGAATGATATCAAGTGGCAGGACAAGGACATCAGGAACACGGCAAGAGCAGGTGGGAGAAAGTGCGGATTAATGAGAGGAGATGGTAGTAAGGACAGAAGGGCAGCATCCTGAGATGAGGGTGTAGGGATCTATTCAGGTAATAAAGCCAGACAAGTGGCAGTAAAGGCAAGGGACCAGAGGGAGAGAGGAATAAAACTTAATGAAAATAAGAATATAGCAAAGTGCATGCAGACGAAGACGAGAAAATCTAGCGAGAGGGAAACTGGTTGAAGAGCAAAGACACAGGCGACAGATGGAAGAGGCAACAAATCGGCAAGCTGGTATGTAGTCCTTTCGCTCCACATCCTTTCTATGCTCAGAATTATTTTCAGTAGGAAAATAGGAGGTCTGATATGGAACTTGCATAAGACTGTAAAAAAGGATAACAAAACCTCCCGCGATAATGGTAAAACCAATTTCACAGTGCATTTGAATTTCTAGGGCAGGGAGATTGGGAGGGAGGGTTTCACACCCAGGAAGGGAGAGGGCTATCCTATGATAGAAGCCCATAGAATTCCCCGAAAGAACATGACCCTAGCCAGCCCTATAGGAATTGACAGGAGTGAGCCAGTAGGAAAAATGGAAGAAACTTGGGGGGAAAAACCCCAAGGATTATAGTGAACTAGGAAATCATGCAACCTTGGGGGGAGGGAAGGAGAGTCAGCTCTAGGAGGAAACCTGTTGACAAGACAGGGAGACCCTGGGAAAGGTGGAACAAAAATCCAACCTCATCTGAGGAGGAACCCATGAGGATGACCAAAATGGAAAGGCCGGGCGTAGACTGCTGCCACAGGAGGAAAATGGGAAGAAACCCAAGAAAACACCAAACCCTTACCAAAAAAAGGACTGGCTCTAAACCCAATCTGACTAAAACCCCAAAGGTAGCAAACACTGGAAAGGGAAAGAAAACGAGCAATTGGGAAATTGTTTTGATTCAATATTACAACTTTGATAAATGCAATGATTTTGTGATAGGTATATTAACATACCGGGGAAAGTACAGTGAGAAAAACAGAGAACACCAGGAAGAAGATAGTTGCAGACAGGTAGGGAGCAAAATGGCCCCCAGGAGAGGAAAGAGAGAAACCAAGACGGAAGAAGGAACAAGTGGGCCGACCAGGAAAAGAGGAAGGAAGCCAGGCAGTGAACATATGAAGACAATTATTAATGCTTACATGGCAGGGAATCCGCCAGACATTAGAGCCCAGATTGCGAGTTGGGAGAGGGAACTGAACGACAATATCAAGCACCGGGACATCCCCATGGAAGAGTGGGAAAGCATGGTGCTTGATCCTGGGAATACTTGTGGAAGGCATTCCCTATTCAGGCAAACCATACAGTAGTAATGGGTAATGAAGAACGTGGTGGCACGAGCCATGACCCTGCATTGAGAGAAAACGGTAGGTGAAGGAGCAGAGGCATAGGAGAAGAACAAGGAAAAGGACCCAATCAGGGTGGAATTACTCAGGGAGATAGTGACAATTCAGATACAAACCTATAGAAATAACCTGGCCCTTGGAAGAATTGAAGTGGAGAATTGAGCAGTGGAGCGAGATGCCAGGATCCAGTGCCAAAGCGCTAGCCCAAGTAATATCCTCCGATGAGGATTGACACAATGATCTAATTTGATATCAATAATTTTCTTATGATGAAATGCATTTACATGTTTAATTTTCTTTCTAGAAACAGTAGTATAGACAGTCAAAACAATGATGCTAGATGGATAGCAATAAACCTATTTAAATTTTGGATAGGGTTTAATGCTGATAGGTGGTTATCTGGTTTCCTTCGGGCAGGTAAGCCACCTGGAGAAAATGGTTGTTAAAGTTTTTAATAAAATTATTCTTTTTAAAAACCATTCAAATGACCAGTTATTATAAAATTAACCGATAATTACATTTAAATATTTATTAATATTGAAAATATATTATAATAACCTATTAAGAAGTTAATAATTAATAAACAAAAAAGCCAAGTCAAAACATATTAATAAAACAATAATCTATTAAATTATTATATATATTATTTATTTATTACTAATCTTAGGGGAATCTATATATTTTGGACTAACTTTATTCTTCATTCAATAATTATAAAGATAAAAGTAATATCTAAGAAATAATCTAAAAGTAAAATAATTACCAATAGTTAATTCAACATTTATATAAAAGTAATTTTTTTAAAGAAATAACGTAAAATAAAAATAAAAAATAAAATAAATAAATAAATAAATAATTAAAAAATAAAAAATAAAAAATAAATCACGACAAAAGAGCTGGAATCTAACTCTTACTTAGTTTCCACACATCATCCCTATTGAGATTTTTAGCATGTTTCTCAATCTCAATAGCTTCTCTCAGCTTCTTATGATGGAAATGATCAACCTTGGCAATGAACCTTGCCTCCTCAATGCACACATGGTGCTTATACTTCTCTGCATGCTCTGTAAGAGGTGAGGAATGAGGTCGTCTATGCCTAATGTCTGCAACATGCTCTTGGATTCTCTGCTTAATATAGCGGTCAGTATAGCCACTCGGTGTGACAAAGATATTCTCAATATGAAAATAAACCATGGTAAACCTTGGTCAACAATTCTTATTTTAGGGTTCATAGTATTTATCTTAGGGTTATAGGTATAATCCCATGGTTTTAATATTATTCCCTTGGGTTTATATTCCATAGGACTTTTACTATTATCCCTTGGGTTTATTATTCCCTTTAGTTTTAATATCAATATATTTCCTTTATTAATCTAAGGGTTCATATTCCTAGGGTACAATATTATTCATAATATTTAAAATATTATAAAAAATATAGATTATTAGTAACAATATGGATTAATACTAAAAACCCAATAGATTAATTCTATAAACCCTAGGGAATAAAAACCCAAGGGAACAATATTAAAATAAAGGGATAAATGTCATAAAACATAGGTGTATAAACCCTACGTATATTAATACAAATCCCTTCGGTTTACACTCATGGTCGACCATGGTCCAATGTCACATTGTGAAAAATATTGTCTCAATAGGAAAATTAACGATGGTCAAGCAAGGTCCATCGTTGCATTGTGACAAGGATATTCTCAATATGAAAATCAACCATGGTGAACCATTTTTATTTTACAGTTCATAGTATTGATCTTAGTGGTTATATACCTATGGTTTATAAGTATATTCCCTTGGATTTAATATTATTCACTTAGGTTTATATTCCCAAGGGTTTTTGGTATTAATCCCTTGGGTTTATTATTCCCTTTACTTTATAATATCAATACATTTGGTTGATTAATCTAAGGGTTCATATTCCTAGGGTATAATCTTATTCATAATGTTTATAATATTATAAACAATATGGATTATTAGTATCAATATGGATTAATACTAAAAACCAATGGATTAATACTATAAACCCTAGGGAATATATACCGAAGGGAATAATATTAAACCTAAGAGATTAATACTATAAAACTTAGGTGTATAAACCCTACATATATTAATATAAATCTCTTGGGTTTATACTCATTGTCGACCATGGTCCAATGTCACATTGTGACAAAGATTGTGTGAATAGGAAAATTAACCGTGGTCAACCAAGATCCCACGACACATTGTGACAAAGATATTCTCAATATGAAAATCAACCATGCTAAACCATTATAAAACATGGTCAACCAATTTTATTTTAGGGTTCGTAGTAATTATTTTAGGGTCTATATACCTAGTGTTTACGGATATATTCCCTTGGGTTTATATTCCCTAGGGTTCTTAGCATTAATCCATTGGGTATAATATTGCCTAACAAACATTATGCGATGGATTGAGAAGAAAAATACTTGAAACAAAACTACGGTTGCAGAAACTTGAAATCTAAAATGATTCATAATGTTGATACTATTATAAAAAATATGGATTATTAGTATCAATATGGATTAATACTAAAAACCCAATGGATTAATACCATAAACCATAGGGAATATAAACCCAAGGGAATAATATTAAACCCAAGGGATTAATACTATAAAGCTTAGGTGTATAAACCATATGTATATTAATATAAATCCCTTTGGTTTATACTCATGGTCGATCATGGTCCAATAACACATTGTCACAAAGATTGTCTCAATAGAAAATTTAACCATGGTCAACCATTTTTATTTTAGGGTTCATAGTATTTATCTTAGGGTTTATAGGTATATTCCCTTGGGTTTACATTCCCTAAGGTTTTTAGTATTAATCGATTGGGTTTACTATTCCCTTTAGTTTATAATATCAATAGATTGGGTTTATTAATGGTTCGTATTACGAAGTTGCAATCTAAGGATTCACATTCCTAGGATTTATAATATTAATCACTTGGGTTTACTACTATTCCCTTGGGTTCATTATTTCTTTGGTTTTATCATATCAATTGTTTGGGCGCATTAATCTAAGGGTTAATATTCCTAAGGTATAATACCATTAATAATGTTTAGAATATTATAAACAATATGGATTATTAGTACCAATATGGATTAATACTAAAAACCCAATGGATTAATACTATAAACCCTAGGGAATATAGAAACTAGGGAATAATATTAAACTCAAAATATTAATACTATAAACCTTAGGTATTTAAACCCTATGTATATTAATATAAATCTCTTGAGTTTATACTCGTGGTCTACCATGGTCCAATGTCACATTGTGACAAAGATTGTCTCGATTGGAAAATTAACCATAGTCAACCAAGCTCCAATTTCACATTGTGACAAAGATATTCTCAATAAGAAAGCCAACCATGGTAAACCATTTTTATTTTTTGGTTCATAGTATTTATCTTAGGATTTATATACATAGGTTTTATTGGTACATTCCATTGGGTTTAATATTATTCCTTTGGGTTTGTATTCCCTAGGGATTTTAGTATTAATCCCTTTTTTTTTATTATTCCCTTTAGTTTATAATATCAATACATTGAGTTTATTAATCTAACAGTTCATATTCTTAATGTGCAATCTAAGGATTCATATTCCTAGGGTTTATAATATTAATCCATTGTGTTTATTGCTAATCCCTTCGGTTCATTATTTCCTTGGTTTTATAATATCAATTAGTTGGGTTTATTAATATAAGGGTTCATATTCCTAGAGTGCCATATTATTCATAATGTTTATAATATTATAAACAATATGGATTAATACTAAAAACCTAATGGACTAATACTATAAACCCTAGGGAATATAAACCTAAGGGATTAATACTATAAACCTTAGGTGTATAAATCCTATGTATATTAATATAAATCCCTTAGGTTCATACTCATGGTCAACCATGGTCTAATGTCACATTGTGACAAATATTGTCTCAATAGGAAAATTAACCATGTTCAACCACGGTCCAATGTCACATTGTGACAAAGATATTCTCAATATGAAAATCAACCATGGTAAACCATGGTCAACCATTTTTTATTCACGATTCATAGTATTTATCTTAAGGTTTATATACCGAATATTTATAGGTATATTCCATTGGGTTTATATTACCTATGGTTTCTAGTATTAGTCCCTTGGGTTTATTATTCCCTTTAGTTTATAATATCAATACATTTGGTTTATTATCATACGGGTTCATATTCCTAAGGTGCAATCTAATTGTTCATATTGCTAAGGTTTATAATATTAATCCCTTGGGTTTATTACTATTCCCTTGGGTTCATTATTTCCTTGGTTTTATAATATCAATCGGTTGGCTTTATTACTCTAAGGGTTTATATTCCTACGATATAATATTATCCATAACGTTTATAATATTAATATTAGCGTTTGATATAAATCCCTTGGCTTTATACGCATGATCGACCTTCATTAACCATGGCCAAATGTCATAGTGTGACAAGTAATGTCTCTGTAGCACAATTATCCATGGTTAACCATGGTCCAACATCACATTGGAACCAAGATATTCTCAATATGAAAATAAACCATGGTAAATTGAGGACAACCATGTTTATTTTAGGGTTTATAGTATTTATCTTACCGTTTATATACCTAGGGTTTATCATATTAATCCCTTGGTCTTAATATTATTCCATTGGTTTTATATTCCCTAGGAGTTTTATTATTAATCCCTTTGGTTTATTATTATCTTTTGTTATAATATAAATCCATTGGGTTTATTAATCTAAGGGTTCATATTCCTAGGGTGTAATATTGCTCACATTTCTAGCATGTATGAAGGTTCATATTCCTAGGGATTATAATATTAATCCCTTGGGTTTAATATTATTCCCTTAGGTTTATAATATCAATCCATTGGGTTTATTAACCTAAGGGTTCATATTACTAGGGTATACTACTATTCATACTAAAAATCCAAGGGATTATAAATGTGACGTTGGACTATGGATTATATTGAACCCTGAGATTAATATTAGAAACCTTATGAACAATATAATACCCTCGGAATATGAACACTTTGATTAGTAAACCCAAGGATTGATATGAAAATCAATCATGGTGGACCATGGTCAACCATGGTCCAATTTCGCATTGTGATAAAGATTGTCTCAATATGAAAATCAACCATCGTAAACCATAGTTAGCCATGACTATTTCATGGTTTATAATATTTACCTTAGGGTTTATATACCTTGGATTTTTAGAGATGAATCCCTTGGGTTTTTAGTATGATAATATTATACACTAGGAATATGAACCGTTATATTACAACCTCAGAATGTGAAGCCTTAGATTAATAAATAGAATTGTTTGATATTATAAACCCAAGGGATTAATACTATAAACCCAAAGGAATAATGTTAAAGTCAAGGGACTAATATTATAAATCTTAGGTATATAGACCCTAGGTATATTACTATAAATCCCTTAGGTTTATACTCATAGTCGAATATTGTCAACCATGGTCCAATATCACATTGTGACAAATATTATCTCAATCATGGTTAACCAAGGTCCAACGTTGCATTATGACAAAGATATTATCAATAGGAAAATCAACAATGGAAAACCATGGTCAATCATGTTTCTTTTAGGGCTTATAGTATTTACCGTAGAGTTTATATACCTAGGTTGTATAGTATTATTCCCTTTGGATTAATATTACCCCCTTGGGTTTATAATCTCTAGGTTTTTTATTATTAATCCCTTTAGTTTATTATTCCCTTTGGTTTATAATATGAATACATTGGGTTTATTAATATAAGGGTTCATATTATTAAGGTGTAATCTAACTATTCATATTCCTAGGGTTTATAATATTAATCCCTTGGGTTTAAAACTATTCCCTTGGGTTCATTATATTCTTGGGTTTATAATATCAATTAGTTGGGCTTATTAATCTAAGGGTTCATATTCGTAGGGAATAATATTATCCATAATGTTTATAATATTAATCTCAGGGTTTGATATAAATAGCTTGAGTTTATACTCATCATTGACCATGGTCAACCATGGTCCAATTTCACATTATGATAAATATTGTCTCAATAGAAAAATCAACCGTGGTTAACCATAGTCCAACATCACATTGTGATAAGTATATTCTCAATATGAAAATTAACCATGCTAAATTATAGTCAACTGATCCAGGTGGATATTGGTGGCCACCTACCAAGTCCACCTGGACCCCCACCATTGTCTTTCTCAGCATTTTCAGTTTCCTTAATTGTAGCACAACTTACTATTTTTAGCAGTTTTTCGGGTCCTGAACTTCCGGAGCCATTTTGAGGCCCTAAACGACGTTTTTTGGGGAATCCGGGGGCAACACGAGTCCATGGAATGGACTGGTGTTGCCCGTTCCAACAATGATAGTGCTCGGATAGATCTTTCTAATGAGCTATTGTATGCGTCAAACGGAGATCATATGCCAAAGTTACGACCCCGGGAAGTTGATGTACCAACTTACCCCCAAACGGGGCCCACAGTTTGGCGTTTCATCTCCTAGGGTTAGGTTTTGGAATGTTAAGGGTTTTTCCATTGTTTCTCAACAATAAATAGGCCTTCGAGCCTCATTGTAACACAGTTCAGAGGCATGTAGCCATCACATCTCTTCTCAGAGATAAGCTACCATCGCCCTAGCTAGTTTATCTCCATTTCTGTCTGTAAGCATATTTCAGTATTTTCCATTAATGAAATGAAGTATTATTTCCACTACATCTTTGTGTATATGGTTATCTCTGTAATTTGTTGCGTTCCTGTTTAAATCCGGATCAGTGGTATCAGAGCGGTCTGCTTTTTCTCTATTTTTCTTTGCATGTCCCCAACAAGGTCGGGATATAAGGAGTTAGGGCTTGAACTGGTTGAACCTTTGCAAGACCAGCCTCGCAAATCCCGACGGCCTCCCATGGCGGACGAGAAGAAAGACGAGGGGGCAGGAGATCCCATCAAAATCTTGCTCGAAGAAGCGCTCGAGCGACAACGGAATGCGATGATGGACAGCTTTGCGCAGATCCTTCAGCGGCTACCCAGAAGCGGCGCATCGGCTTCCAGCAGCTCCTCTGGAAATGCCACACCCTTTAAGGTACAAGTTAATTTTGAAATCCCCATATTCGAGGGTCAGATAGACGCTGATGCCGTAGATAAATGGTTAAATCTGCTAGAGGGTTATTTTTCTGTTCATGAATTTTCGAGTCGGGAAAAGATTGTTTTTGCTCTTCTCAAAGCAGCCCCCCACGTCAAGGACTGGTGGGAAACCTACTGCGAGCAGAAGGATGAAAGTACTGGCTCACTATTTTCAGCCGTACCCACCTGGGATTCGTTCCGGGATGCCATCAAGGAGCAGTACTACCCTGTCGGAAGCTATGAGGATGAATACATAAAGTGGACCACGCTGCGGCAGGGAAGGGACCAAGACGTGCCGGAGTTCACCAATCTTTTCCATACCCTTCGCACAAAGTTGGGTATCAAGGATTCGGAGCAACATTTGATACTCAAATACCGTGGCTGCCTGCACAAGTACATCCAGGAAGAAATACAGTTCCTAAACATCCCCTCGCTCGGCGCAGCATACCGGTATGCCGTCAAGGTCGAGCAGAAGTTTAAACAAAAGAAGCGAGACTTTGGATCTGCGAATCCAAAGCAGGGGAAAGGTGCCCCTAAACCACAGAACAAAGGACAAAGCCAAGGCGGGACAGCCCAAGACAACCAGCCGAAGCTGCAAGCAAAGAGCAATGCCGCGAAGCCGAGAAAGGACACTGGAAAATGGTGCGAGTTCCATAAGAGCTCCACTCACAACACAAGTGAGTGTCGGGCCAAGCAGTCGCTGGTGGCTGAGCTAAAGGTTTCAGAATCAGATGCATGTTCCGACTCTGAGTCAGAACCCGATAAGGGGTATGAAAAAGGGAAGCAGATCATTGATGCGAATCCCAGCGCCACTGTTGCTACCGCAAAGATCCAGAAAAATGAACCCGAAGATCCAGAGGAGGAGGAGCGTCTCTTCCACTCCCAGATGTGGGTAAAGGGCTCCCCGATACAGTTCATTGTTGATAGTGGGAGTCAAAAGAACCTCATTTCGGCAGAGGTCGTGAAGCGGTTGGGCTTACCGACCACAGCACATCCACAACCATACACCATTGGGCGGTTTCACCAAGGGCGAGATCTTCGAGTGAGCCAGCAGTGTCGCCTTCCATACAACATCAAGCCCTTCACGGATGAGGTATTGTGTGACATTGCTCCCCTTGAAGTTTGTGACGTATTACTAGGACAAACATACTTGTGGAAGCGACATGCTATGTATGAATCAAGGCCCCGTGCTGTTATTATTACATTGGGAAATAAGTTGTTCAGGATACCAGAGGTAGCACCACCTGCCGCCATCTCTTTGATTACTGCAAAACAATGCAGTAAGATCATTTCCAAAACCAGGAAATTTGTTTTCCTGATGATACGCCCTCAAGGGAAGAAGAAGACAGTGGCCGCGGCCTCCAAACGGGGTCCCTCTGCACGGCAGCTACAGATGGACAAGATTGTGGAGGAGTACGAAGACATCTTCACCTCCCCGGCAGGGGTTCCTCTGCACTGTCAAGTCAAGCACTCCATCGATCTGACCCCAGGTGTGCCGCTACCTGATGGACCAATTTATCGGCGCTCCGTTCTGGAAAACAATGAAATCAAGAGTCAGATTCAGGAGCTCCTGCAGAAAGGTCACATCCGTCCGAGTTCTTCGCCCTGTGGGAGCCCGATAGTGTTGGTACAGAAGAAGGATGGGACGTGGAGACTCTGTATTGACTATCGGGCGCTGAACAAGATCACTGTCCGTAATAGGTACCCGATCCCGCGTATTGATGACCTCCTAGACCAACTTAAGGGGGCGAAATATTTCATCAAGATCGATCTGAAGTCAGGATATCACCAGGTACCAATTGAACCCTCAGATGTGTGGAAGACTGCCTTCAAATCCAAGGAGGGCCTCTTCGAATGGTTGGTCATGCCTTTCGGATTGACGAATGCTCCTGCAACCTTTATGAGGCTAATGGATGACATCTTGCGGCCATTCACCAACTCCTTTGTAGTAGTATACTTGGATGACATTCTGATCTTCAGCCAGAGTTGGGAAGAGCACCTCCAACACATCCGACAAGTTCTCCAAACACTGCGGCAGCACAAGCTATGTGCCAATTTGGAGAAATGCACTTTTGGCATGACCGAGGTTCAGTATCTGGGATACATCATTGATGAACAGGGGGTGCATGTCGATCCAGCCAAGGTCCAAGTCATTCGGGATTGGCCCTCTTCAACCACTCTAACAGAGCTCCGCATCTTTCTAGGTCTTGCCAACTTCTACCGCAGGTTTGTGTTGGGATTTTCTCATATTTCTTGGCCCTTGAGTCAAGTCACCAAGGGCGGGGCGAAAGCAAAATTCTTTTGGTCTGAATCTCAACAGAAGGCATTCAGGGAGTTGAAGGATCGCCTCTGCACGGCACCAGTTCTCGCGTTACCAGATTTACAACAACCATTTGAGGTCGAGGCAGATGCCTCTGACTATGCTATTGGGGCAGTCCTTACTCAACATGGACATCCAGTGGCATATCACAGTGAAACACTTTCAGACACAGTCCGGAAGTACCCCACTTATGATAAAGAGATGTATTCCATTGTACAGGCCTGCCGACAATGGAAGCATTACATTTTGGGGAAGGAAACGGTCATCCACACAGACCACCGACCTCTGCAGTTCATACAGACCCAAGGGAAATTGCAGAATGATCGCCATCAGAAGTGGTCTACATACCTGCAACAGTTTCACTTGAATATCAAGTATAAAAAGGGCAGCACCAATAATGTTGCAGATTGCCTCAGTCGACCACCAATCATGGCGCTAACCACCGTGCTCAACTCTTGCGGGCACGAGACTTCTGATTGGCCACTTCTCTACAAAAGTGACCCAGAATTCGGCCACACATACCAGACACTCTTGGAGGGTCGGCAGGTTGCAGATTTTCACCTCCAAGATGCCCTATTATGCCACCTCGGTCACCTTTGTGTTCCTTCAAGCGAGCGTGCCAAGATGATTTGGGAAGCACACTACAGTCGGGTTGCTGGGCATTTCGGGGTCGAGAAAACAGTGGCAGTACTGCAAAACTATTTCTATTGGCCGAATCTTCGACAGGATGTTGGGAAGTACATCTGATCATGTACTGCCTGTGCCATTGCCAAACCGACCATTAAGAAGCAAGGCCTCTATACCCCGTTGCCTACCCCTAGTCGACCTTGGGAATCCATCTCCATGGATTACATGTCAGGCCTTCCTTCCACTAAGCATGGAAATGACTGTGTTTTTGTGGTCGTCGACAGGTTCTCAAAGATGGCCATTATGATGGCTTGCAAGAAGAATATCACAGCAGAAGCCACTGCTAAACTCTTCTTTGAACGAGTGTGGGTGCACTTTGGGATCCCACAGTCTATCATCTCAGATCGGGACAGTCGGTTTCTCAGCACCTTTTGGTCTAGTCTCTGGTCAATGCTAGACACCAAACTCACGAAGTCCACAGCCTTCCATCCTCAAACTGATGGCCAGACAGAGGTTGTCAATAGGATGATTGTGCACATTCTGCGCATGTATAACTCAAAGCATCCACGCACATGGGACGAGAGCCTCCCTTACATTCAGCACAGCTACAACCGAGCTCTTCACAGCTCCACTGGCCATAGCCCTTTTCAGGTGGGTTTGGGATTCCAGCCACTATGCCCCATTGATGTGGCCATGCCACTTGCAGCTACTCACATGAATTCAGCTCATGTCCAATCCGAAACAGATAAGGCCACCAGCTTCATTGAGCGCATCCAACATATTCGCCAGCAGGTCCATGATATTCTTGAGAAATCAAATGCCAAGTACAAGCAGCGACATGATCAACATCGGGTGCCACACAAGTTTCAGGTGGGCGACAAAGTCTGGTTGCATTTGCAAAAGGAACGCCTTACTGGAGCCTATCGGAAATTGAGACCACTCCGATATGGTCCTTACACCATTACTAAGGCTATGGGAGACAATGCATTTGAGCTCAGCATTCCCCCATTCCTTGGCCTGCACCCAGTATTCAATGTGGACCGCCTTCGGCCATACTTTCCACCATTGCTAGACACATCCGACATTGCAGAACAACTCAAACCCACAGAATTAAATCCAGATTGCATGGAACAAGCTGCAACTGATCGGATCATGGACACACAAATCAAGAACACTCGCCAACAGAATATCCAACTGTATTGAGTTGTCAAAGCGGGCCAACTCCTTCAGCAGGGCAAGTGGCTCACCAGGGAACAAGTTCAGCAGAAGTTTCCTCATCTCATGGAGGAGCTCAACGCAATGGGGACCATTGCTTCCTAAGGGGGGAGGAATGATCCAGGTGGATATTGGTGGCCACCTACCAAGTCCACCTAGACCCCCACCATTGTCTTTCTCAGCATTTTCAGTTTCCTTAATTGTAGCACAACTTACTATTTTTAGCAGTTTTTCGGGTCCTGAACTTCCGGAGCCGTTTTGAGGCCCTAAACGACGTTTTTTGGGGAATCCGGGGGCAACACGAGTCCATGGAATGGATTGGTGTTGCCCGTTCCAACAATGATAGTGCTCGGATAGATCTTTCTAATGAGATATTGTACGCGTCAAACGGAGATCATATGCCAAAGTTACGACCCCGGGAAGTTGATGTACCAACTTACCCCCAAACGGGGCCCATAGTTTGGCGTTTCATCTCCTAGGGTTAGGTTTTGGAATGTTAAGGGTTTTTCCATTGTTTCTCAACAATAAATAGGCCTTCGAGCCTCATTGTAACACAGTTCAGAGGCATGTAGCCATCACATCTCTTCTCAGAGATAAGCTACCATCGCCCTAGCTAGTTTATTTCCATTTCTGTCTGTAAGCATATTTCAGTATTTTCCATTAATGAAATGAAGTATTATTTCCGCTGCATCTTTGTGTATATGGTTATCTCTGTAATTTGTTGCGTTCCTGTTTAAATCCGGATCATCAACCATGTTTATTTTAGGGTTTATAATATTTATCTTACGGTTTATAGTATCAATCCCTTGGATTAATATTATTCCCTTGGTTTATATTCCATAGAGGGGTTTATAGTATTAATCCCTTGGGCTTAATATTATTCCCTTGGGTTTATATTCCGTAGAGTTTTTGTATTAATCCCTTGGGTTTATAATATCAATCCATAGGATTTATTAATCTAATGTTTCATATTCCTAAGGTGTAATATTGTTCATATTTCTAGCGTGTAATCTAAGGGTTCTTATTCCTAGGCATTATAATATTAATCCCTTGGGTTTAATATTATTCCATTGGGTTTATAATATCAATCCATTGGGTTTAATTATCTAAGGGTTCATATTCCTAAGGTATAATATTATTCATACTAAAAACCCAAGGGATTATAAATGTGACACTCGACCATGGATTATATTAAACCCTAGGATTAATAGTATAAACCTTATGAATATTATTATACCATAGGAATATGAACCCTTATATTAATAAACCTAAGGGAGTTATATGAAAATCAATCATGGTTGAGCATGGTCAACCATGGTCCAATGTCGCATTTTGACAAAGATTGTCTCAATATGAAAATCAACCATAATGAACCATTGTCAACCATGACTATTTCATGGTTTATAATATTTATCTTAGGGTTTATATATATATATATATATATATATATATATATATATATATATATATATATATATATATATATATATATATATATATATATATATATATATATATATATATATATATATCTATATATATATATATATATATATAGATATATATATATTCGGTTTAAAATATTAATCTCTTCGATTTAATATAATTCCCTTGGTTTTCTAAATCCTTAGGTTTTTAGTATGAATAATATTATAGCATAGGAATATGAACCCTTAGATTAATAAACACAATGTATTGATATTATAAATCTAAGGAATTAATATATCGAAGGGAATAACATTAGAACCAAATGATTAATATTATAAACACTAGGAATATGAACCCTTAGATTACACCCTAAGAATACGAACCCTTAGATTAATAAACCCAATGGATTGATATTATAAAAAATTTTGTTTTTATAAATCCAAAGGATTAATACTATAAACCCGAAGGAATATAAAACCAAGGGAATAATATTAAACCGATGGGATTAACACAATAAACCTTAGTTCTATAAACCCTAAGTATTTTAATATAAATCCATTGGGTTTATACTCATTGTCAACCATGGTCCAATGTCACATTGTCGCAAATATTGTCTCAATAGAAAAGTTAACCATGTTTAACCAAGGTCCAACATCGCATTATGACAAAAGTATTCTCAATATGAAAATCAACCAGGGTCAACCATCTTTATTTTAGGGTTTATAATATTTATATTCTCGTTTATATACCTAGGGATTTTAGTATTATTCACTTGGGTTTAAAATTATTCCCTTGGGTTTATATTCCCTAGGGTTTTTAGTATTACCCCCTTGTATTTATTATTCCCTTTAGTTTAACATATCAATACATTAAGTTTATTAATCTTAGAGTTCATATTCCTGAGGTGCAATCTAAGGGTTCAAATTCCTAGACTTTATAATATTAATCCCTTGGGTTCATTATTTTCTTGGGTTTATAATATAAATCAGCTCGATTTATTAATCTAGTGATTCATATTCCTAGAGTATGATATTATTCATACTAAAAAACCAAGGGATTAATACTAAAACCTCAAGGGATTATAAACCGAAAAGAATGATATTAAACTCAAGGGACAAGTATTTTAAACTCAAGATAATAAATGTAAATTAATATTGTTGGACAGGTAAATCCCCTCTGCCGACAGAGGCGATCCCACTAGCCCAAAACGGGTCTAGCAACAATCAGTCACGCTATCATGCAAGTTCCTAGTTGTAAATCGAAAGTAGATAAGAAGAACCAACCTGGGATCCAACGCTATTATCGTAGACAAGTTGATATTCCCGCTCTCCAGCTCAGGCAGGTCACAGTCCTAGCGATTCCCGCGTATGGACACTTGCACATGCAAAGAACGAAGCGAATACAAGCATAAAATCCACGATATACAACTATATGTCAGTCAGAAAGGACATAAATCAAACTTCATCATCATGAACAGTAAGATTGGAAGCATAATAATAGTTGTTTATTAATGATCAAACATAGAAAATTACAACCAATGTTCTAATGTTGAGCCTCTCCTCTGGCTGAGCGAGCAACTATATGTGTCTTGCGATGTATCTCCTCTCCGGTAGCATAACATCTCTATGCTTCACTATCACTCATGACAATCACAACTAGCATTCCTCTAAGAACTTTAGAACTCAAGAACTAGCTTGTCAAGTGCATGAGGATGGGCTTTTATAGGTGGAGAAGGGAGAAAGATTCAATGAACCAGGACACCCATTGTGAATTGGAACTATAACGGAAAAAGCCATTGTGGATAGGTGTCAAGGATAGATGACAACTCTTGACCTTTAACCTGGTGGATTTTTCCCTCAAAAGGCTTCGTGATCTGAAGGGAAAAATCATATGGGTGTGCTTTTAGCAAAAATCACTACCAAATTGGGCTGGCACGGGCGTTGTTCTGTGACAGAGCGCCAATGGTCGCGCCCTCTTTTGAGGATCTGAGTGATTGGTGCGGGTAAGATACTGTGGACCTGCGCCAATGGAAAAAGAGTACTTCTCAGGGAGAATTTGCAGAAGGTGTCTTCAGGGAACATGAAGTATATACTCAGGGGAACATAATGCAAGTGTTTTTAGGTTATGTCACTGCTCACAGGTCTCGGAATGCGTCCTCCAATGTATGGAAACGGGGCGATAGGGACGGTGACCAACGGTGACAAATTACTGTGTAACAGATGCCCCCTAAAGCATGAAGTCCGATAGAGAGAGGGGTGAAATGCTTTATAGGAACACACAAGAACACACATAGCTGCTGCCAAGGATCCGCATTGAGAGGCACGACTGATAGTTCAATTGAATGATGTACTTGGTATGGTTGCAACCATCCATAAGAGAGTACATAAATAATCTAGATCCATAGTATGGACGCAGCCATCTGGTTTGGATCAATGAATTGACTCAGGTATGGTCGCAGCCATCCAGTGAATGCGTCATGTATCAAGAATCACGCCTGGATTACAACAGACACAATCCAGGGTCTTGCGCTCCATCTCGACCCGAATAAGAGTACAAGTTCAAGCATGCGAATATATGATCTGAAGTCGAACATGCATGAACATCGTTTGATTACCAGTCAATATTGGAAACTGTTCACGGATGCGAGAGGTACCATCAATAATGACAATGGCCCTCAAGGTACTATAGGTACAATCTACGGCGTGCGAATTAATGAGCTGGCGTCGAACACCCGTAGAATCATTCGATCGGAGGCCAATGATGAAAACCTCACGTCGAACACGAAGAACCTGCCATTGAGGCATGTAGGCTCCAAGGCACCGGAAGGGAGTCTCTAGATCAGCTTCCTAGATAATGAGCTGACGTCGACAGGAAGTGACCTTGATCAAAGGTGGGCCATAATGTTTCCCACATCATCGACACGAGACAGAGAGATAATTTTGTGAATCAAGAACATGTGAACTATCAGATGGAGGTTGTTTCTTTTCAGAGGACAACTTCTCTTGAACATATCGGCGGCATGATAGTGGAATTGGCAGTATTTGACATCGACGGATCAAAGGTCATGATGACGAGGCAATGAGCAGATGAGAGGTCGAATAGGATTACCCAAATCCACGGAGGCCAGTGAAAAATGAGATGAGATATCCCACCCAGACACGAAAGCAGGCAAGTGCCATGTTCAAGAGCGACATACTGCCGACACGATAATAGTTATGGTTCCAAAATTTTCTTTTCCCCCACCATTTCTGGCGAGTACCCCAGTTATTTTTAACAAGCTTGATGGGGATAGCATATGCTCGTGGTGTGTCATTTCGACAAAATCTGATGTCATCAGGTTTTAACGAGTCTGACAAAGGAAGAACTCGACGTCTTTTCACGTTTAGAGAGTTTGAAAAGACAGCAGAAAAGGAAACTCCAGGGGTGTCCTTTTTCATAAAGTTGTGTCTCTCGGGCCCGAAAAAGTATAAAATAATGCCCGAAAGAACCGCCCGACCATTACGATTGAGGAGTACTTTTCATAAATAGTGATTTTGACCTGAAAAAGTAAAAAAGCGATCAAAATCACGTCGTTTCGTAACCGTTAACGAGTTTGAAACGACAAAAGCCCGGTAATCTTTTTATGTTTTAACGGTCGACAAAAAGAACTTAAAATGACCGCCCCTTATTAACGTTTAACGAGTCAAGAGGAGTAACTCGGCAATCGTTTCCTCTTTAAATGGTCACAATAAAAGAGCTAAAAGAAGACCTTCCATTTTTATTCTCTTTAACGAGTCAAAAAGGGAAAAATACTCGGCAATCTTTTCATATTTTACGAGTCAGAAAAGAGCTTAAAGGTGACTCGTCCTAGAGGAACGAGTGGTATAAAGGGTAGCAACTAGTTCCGGTAATGGTGGAACTGCTCAAAACATGTAATGGTCAAGAGGTTGGCTAATAAACCACTCATCGCTGCGGTTCCTCAGGAAAGGAAAACAACCAAGTGAAAGCATATGATCGGCCAAAGAGATGGTGGCGATGGAATGAAACAACCAAGGCTCATCTAGCAGAATTTAGCAGATAAAAGGCAATCACGAGATGTAAATCAGGTATGGGTTCATTTTTACACAAGCTTGAACCATGGAGAACTTTGCTTGGATTCGGTTTCATGTTTACACAAGCTTGAAATGAAAAAACTATGCTTGTTATAAATTTGCATGCCCCCAGCATGATAATGCAAATCGAGGTACATGCCCCCCAAGCTTCATGGCATTCACGGAGTGGATGGAATGAAGGTTTACTTGGAAAGACTCGATTTTGAAAAGGAGGATGCATGCCCCCCGGGCTTCAGTCACGCGCCCGGGTTAGCTGACGTCATCAGAATGACAGATTGGGTGTTGAGGCATTTCCTGTGGAAATAAGACCATTTAGGAATGGTAGATGACTATATGTGAAGTGTGAACCGGGGAACGAAAGTTGGTCTACGATCTTTATCGTTCTTCCTTCGTGCGGAAAACACATCACTCTGAAGAGTGAGGACACAATTGCACGTATGCGATAAATATAGTCTCGCCCAAGGAGTAAATTGTAATCTAACGGACCTTGGACTACCATGATGCCCATTTGAACGGTCTTCCCTTCTAATGTGATAGGTACATTGGGAAGAATTCCTAAAGGTCGAGTGGTTTCTCGATGAAAACCTGTAAGGTTTCTCATCTCAGGCAGAAGCAGTGGCGAACCAAGTGCTTCCCAAGCTGTTGAAGAAAGGATGCTCACTGGAGACCCCTCATCAATAATGGTACCGGCCATAACCATTCGGTAGACTTAGACTATAATTCGAAATGGTATGGAAGCTGGTAACCGGAAATTGCTTAGTTGATCCCAATTGAAGGGAACAACTAGATTGCTTGGAGGTGGGACCGGATAAACGGCCGGATATGACTCTGGTGAACTTCCTTCCTGCTGCGAAGGAATGAGAGGGATGCTCACTAGATCATTAGAGTCTATATCTATGAATAGAATTTGGGCGGTGTGGTCTTCATTCTTTACAGTGATAATATCATCGGAGGATGGAACTTCTGAAGGCAAAACCGGGTCAACTGTCATCTAGACCTTTGGAAAGACCGGGTAAACTGTTATCTGGACCTTTGGAATTTCGTCTCGTTTGGATTCAGATGCGGTATTATCATCTGAGGATGGAACTTCTGAAGGCAAAACCGGGTCAACTGTCATCTGGACCTTTGGAAAGACAGAGTCAACTGTTATCTGGACCTTTGGACTTTCGTCTAGTTTGGAGTCAGATGGTTCATCCTTGATGATAGAAACTCCCGGAACAAAGTGGTGGATAGACGATGAAGGTAAATCAACACTTTTTTCGACCAGGGACTAGTCTAGAACAGGCTGAGCACAGCCAGGTTCGGGAAGAGAAGGCTAGACCAAAGAGGAATCATGCTTGATCTCTTGGTTAGCGGAGAGATGATCTGTGGTTGCAAGAAGACTCTGATATCCAGTGGGTAGTTGGGGTAAGGGAGCTGACAGACTTTCCAAAAGACGGGAGGCTTCATCCAGAAATGGACAAAGGCGAAGGAGATGAGTACCTTCACAAAGTCGACAAGGGAAACGAACCTTCCCTTTTCCCTTACCAGCTGATAAGGTATCGTCAATTCGCGACGACGAGGGGCGAGTCGGGTCACAGGACCATATATCTAGGACCCTGGGAATACCAGGACAATCAGCAAGAAAATGGTCCTCCTTGCATAATTGACAAGGAGACTTAGCCTTCCGCGGAGGAGCAGAAGGTGGCTTTACTTCAGGTATACTCGGGGTAGATGCGACCTTTCTCTTGGGAGACTTCTTCTTTTTGGTCTTCTTCTTCTTCTTCTTAGCCACCTGGTTACTTAAATCCAGAGTTTCACCAAGCGAAGTAGAAGATGACGACGCAGCAATAGGCGAAGAAGGGGAGGGATCCACCTCGGAATCAACATGATGTTGTTCGGGTGGAGGAGGTGGTGGCGGAACAGGATTCATCACACTCGAGACTACCGAGTTTGAAAACAACCATACGGGCAAACCGATGGTTAACCCAGGCAAAGACAAAGTTGCGATATACTGAACACCGACATTTCCAACAGAAGGAAATGGACTAGGGTTTCCAGCATGGGGACCACCGTAGCCGGTGGACTGAGGGAAGGATGCCATTGAATGAGAAAGAATCCTACCCAAGCTAACGCAAAAAAAATCTAATTGGGTAAATGTTATCGTGTCCAAATAAATTTTAAGACACTGAACTTGAACTTGACCTTTTCATGTTTTAAGAGTCGAGAAAAGGACAAGAGATGACTCTAGTCCCCTTCGAATATTTAACGAGCCCGAAGTGACAAATGCTCGGATGGACTTTTTCCGTTATAGAGTCTGAAAAAGGCCAAAAGGAACTGCTCTGGAGTTCTAGGTAAAGGGTGTGCCAAACTATTCGCAAAACCGCAGAATACTTTTTAGGGTACGGACGGTCAATCTTCCCCAATGCTGTGTTCAGTGCATTGCGATCAGTAGGGCGGCTGACACGGCTTCCTATGGATAAAAGGTTTTGAGCCTATAGGGGTCTCCCAATATATACTCGACGGTACGTGGGAGCACAATCCGTACTGGCACTTATCGTTTCACCGTGGAGGAATCACCCAACCACTCGACGGTAAGCTACCAGGCTTTACGACGCCGGAACACGTCTCTAGCATAGACCTCTAGAATGTTTGCGTTATGTTCCAATGCGTTGTTATGTTCATTGAGTTTATTTTAAGGTTTATCTTCAATTATGTTTCAGTTTTTGGTCCTACCGTATGTGATATCTCAAAAGCTTCTTAAATGCAAACTACATGCCAAAACTATATCATTTCATTCAATGAATTCTATCTACAGGAAGGTTGAGATCTTTACACAAACGAAATGATCACTCAGCAAACAGAAAAGATCCTAATGCAGCTAATAACAAGAAATGAAAATTTTTCTTTTTCTTTTTAATAGCAACAAATAACAATAAACGCTAACTAATATGATGCAGAAGATCTTTTGCTTTTCTTTCCTTTAAGATGGCATGATGCAATTAAACAGATCTTAAGAGATATCCACAAGTATAAACAAACCAAGTTCACTCAATGAAACGAAACCAATTCTGAAACACCAAGACTTTCAATGAACCATGTAATCTAAGTTCAAATGAAGTCAAGTAAAATCCAACAAGCTAGAAGTGAATCACCCAAAGCATAGAAGACCAAGCTTTACCAAACCACTAGATAGGTGCAGAACACAACCAGCAAGTTGACTGAAAAATCAAAAGACCGAAACTTCCCACAGAAGGCTAGACATGCGAAGCCACTAGATGTTCTAGAGCTAGGACGAAAATCAATAGAAATAAGCAAACAACTGAAGGATCAAGGCAAAACCAGTCAAACAGAGGTTCAACACACTTCCAGAGGCTGTAAGAGATATAAGAAGACAAAAATCTGAGTTGAAAAAGCTTCCAAGAGACACACAAGCAAAATTCACAGGGCTGGCGCGACTGTAAGCCTGCAACTTGCGCCACCCACAGATTGGCGCGAGTGGATGTTGGGAAACATGCGCCAACTGGCGCGACTGTTAGGGTAAAAACCACGCCAACTAAGCTTGCCGGCTTAAAAAATAAATATCACGACTCGAGGTCAGGCTGACAGTGTTCAGATGGATCAAACGGCAAATAACAGTCTCAAAACTGACCCAGAAAGCTCATTCACTCAAGCAAGCAAGAGAAAATTAACATGCAAGACAAATTCAAAATAGCTTATCCCCAGTGGAGTCGCCAAATTGTTGGACAGGTAAATCCCCTCTGCGGACAGAGGCGATCCCACTAGCCCAAAATGGGTCTAGCAACAATCAGTCACGCTATCATGCAAGTTCCTAGTTGTAAATCGAAAGTAGATAAGAAGAACCAACCTGGGATCCAACGCTATTGTTGTAGACAAGTTGATATTCCCGCTCTCCAGCTCAGGCAGGTCACAATCCTAGCGATTCCCGCGTATGGACACCTGCACATGCAAAGAACGAAGCGAATACAAGCATAAAATCCACGATATACAACTATATGTCAGTCAGAAAGGACATAAATCAAACATCATCATCATGAACAGTAAGATTGGAACCATAATAATAGTCGTTTATTAATGATCAAACAGAGAAAATTACAACCAATGTTCTGACGTTGAGCCTCTCCTCTGGCTGGGCGAGCAACTATATGTGTCTTGCGATGTATCTCCTCTCCGGCAGCATAACATCTCTATGCTTCACTATCACTCATGACAGTCACAACTTGCATTCCTCCAAGAACTTTAGAACTCAAGAACTAGCTTGTCAAGTGCATGAGGATTGGCTTTTATAGGTGGAGAAGAGAGAAAGATTCGATGAACCAGGACACCCATTGTGAATTGGCACTATAACGGAAAAAGCCATTGTGGATAGGTGTCAAGGATAGATGACAACTCTCGACCTTTATCCGGTGGATTTTTCCCTCAAAAGGCTTCGTGATCTGAAGGGAAAAATCATATGGGCGTGCTTTTAGCAAAAATCATTACCAAATTGGGCTGGCGCGGGCGTTGTTCTGTGACAGAGCGCCAATGGTCGCGCCCTCTTTTGAGGATCTGAGTGATTGGCGCGGGTAAGATACTGTGGACCTGCGCCAATGGAAAAAGAGTACTTTTCAGGGAGAATTTGCAGAAGGTGTCTTCAGGGAACATGAAGTATATACTCAGGGGAACATAATGCAAGTGTTTTTGGGTTATGTCACTGCTCACAGGTCCCGGAATGCGTCCTCCAATGTATGGAAACGGGGCGATAGGGACGGTGACCAATTGTGACAAATTACTGTGTAACAAATATTATAAATTTAATATTAGTATTAATTATTTAATATTATTAATATATATTTCTATTTATAATTATAATGATGATACTATAATTATATTATATTTCAATCTAATATAGACTATATATTGTTGAATTGAGGCTTCTGTGATCCATATATATTTATATATACTTATATATACACTATATATACTTATTAATACTATTATTATTATATTATAATAATAATATAATATATTATTATAATGTTAATACAATATAAATATAATTACTATTATTATTATTATATATAATTACGATAATAGGATTTTTTTTATAATATTTATTAATCATTAAAATATTCTTTAAAACTAAATGTATTTTATATTATATTTTAATTATGTTATGGTTTTATAATTGCTAATATATTAATATAATATTATATAATAATACAATATATTATCAATATATAATATGGTAGTTATTATTTATAAAATTATTAATATATTTATTTAATGGTCAGATGGTCAATTTTTAGAGAACACATTTACATTATACACTTTATAATTATTGATGTGGTAGATATAAGCCTATATGCCTATATCAACTACATTATTAAAATGTAGTCGTAAATATATTTCATATATCTCTATAAGCTTACATCAACCATATCAGTAAATATGAATGTGATTGTATATAACATAGTTACCCAATTCAGCGGATTCAATTTTGTGGTTAAGTTCGTTTCGATTAGGTCAATAACACAGTAAAATACAATTCGGTACGAATGGTCTTTGAATAAAATTTGTTATATCTTTTTCAAATAGCAATTTTTATGACCATTTATCTTCCAACACGACCAGTCTATGGGAGCCTTCCCCTTCTCAGAATATTTATAATCCTCCATCACCACCAGTCATAGATTCATCTGAAAACTGAAAATCAGACGATTTTCAAATTGGATGTCCGAATGGTCGGTGAAATTTGCCGTCACACCTTTGTTTAATTGATCACAGCAGAAGAAAATTGTGATAAAAAACATCGTAAAACAATTTCGACTCGTAACCAATGTATGGCGGTAGAAAATAGGGAAGAATGAAAGAACAAAGGAGTTTAGAAAATAAATTAACCCCACAGGTAAGTTAAATAAAAAAAGAAAAAGATAAAAGAGTATTTAAATAAAAAAGTTTAGAAAATTAATGTAAAAATTAACTGAGTAGTTTGGTATTTAAATTTTAATTGTAGAGTGAAATAATTAATAATTTTGTGGAAATTATTTTATAAATTTTAGCTAATTTTAAAGTTTTTTTTTTAAATATATGGTTCATATAGCATTATATTGTAGGGAAGTATGATGAACAATAGTTAACTATTTATTTGTAATAAGATTTGTTGGAATCTAATTTCTTGCTATTGGGAATTTTGTTGGGGAAATAATTTATATAATTTTTAGAGTTTTATGGGCAAATGACCCTTGATTTAATCTTTATTTTTGTTGGCATTATGTTTTCTGGTATAACTGTCTGTTACAGATGTTGTAATTGATGGCAACTCCAGTGGTAAGGCTCTCAGTTTGTTGAAAATTAAGAAGGACGCAGGCAATCGGTTCCGAAAGTGCGTCCCCGCAGGTATACCATGCAGAACCCGCGTCGAGGGACGCCGGCCAGCCGTTCAGGGGGTGCGTCTACCCAGTGCACACATTTCAAGGCAGAAACAAGCACGTGGGGGTTTCTTGTGTGGTATCTAGCCGACGGTTTTGTGTTTCTATGGTGTCGGCTCGTGGTATTGTTCCATGTTTTGGGGAGGAGCTTGCCTATATAAAGCAAAGGTTTTCATTTGGATTGTGCAAGAGTCTTGGGTTGAATATCTTATTTGGTGAGATCTAGTCCAGATCTAAGAGGGCGAATCTTCTAATGGACTGTGATCTCTATGGCGCATGATCAGATCTGTAGATCTGACTGATTGGGTCTGTTCTGAAGTCTTCATATCATTTACATCTGAAGGGTCGCAGGTTCAGTGAAGGGAAAGTGCGTCGGGACGCTGATACTGTAAAGGGCAAGTGCGCCGGGACGCTGATACTGTAAAGGGTAAGTGCGCCGAGACGCAGTACAGTAGAGAGAGACCTGCGTGGGGACGCAGGGCGATCAAGGTTCAGGTGCGTCTCTGAAGCAGAAGGACGCGGCGCGATAATGTTTTCAGGTGCGTCTCTGTAGCGAAAGATGCGGCGCGATAGTATCTTTGGGTGCGTCCCTGAAGCAACAGAACGCAGAGCAGTCACAGGAACAGTGCGTGGGCACGCAGCGGAGCAGAAGGATATCTGCGTGTGGACGCAGAGTAGCAAAAAGTTAACGGCGTCTGGTCGCAGGCCACAGAAAGAAAAACTGCGTCTTTGTTTTAAGATGTTCTGTTGATTGAATTTCTCTGTTGATAAGGTGTTCTGGGTTGTTTCTGTCATTGCTGATCTGATATCTGTAGTGGTCTATATCTGTTATGTACTTGTTGATCAACTGATGCTTTATGAAAAGAAGTAGGGAGTTGTAGCTCCCTTCCAGGAGTAGACTGGAAAACGAGAAAGAGAAAGAGTTGTAGCTCTCTGCAGGTTGCAGCCTGCGTACTGGTAAAGGACTACACCAGTACAAAATCATTGTAAAAGAAGTTTCTAAATTGAAAGAAGATAGAGACATATTGCAGCAGGTGGTTTTCACCCACATTGGGTTTCCACCTTACATCTTGTGTTCTTTGGTGTGATTATCTGTTTTTCATGCTCATTATTTTATGGTACTGACATGCAAAAATAATTCAAAGATCAAATAAGGAAGATTTATTAAATTGCTTGATAATACTGATTCACCCCCCCTCTCAGTATTATTATCAACAATTGGTATCAGAGCAGGTCCTTCAGAGAAGCTTGATCGCTTGAAGGTAGATCGTTCATCATGAGCAACTACGAGAAAGAAGCATCAATCAGGCCACCTATTTTTGATGGGACAAATTTCAATTATTGGAAGGTAAGAGTTACTGCATATCTTCAATCTCTTGGTACAGAAGTTTGGAACATTGTAGAAACAGGCTATGCTTTTCCTTCAGCTACTCCTACAGATCCAGCTGAGAAAAAGCAGTATGAAACAAATGCAAAAGCAGTCAGTACTCTATTAGGAAGTATATCCCAAACAGAATTCATGAAGGTCATGCACTTCAAATCAGCAAAAGAGATATGGGACAAAATGATCACTAGCTATGAAGGAGATGAACAGGTAAAACAAGCTAAACTTCAAACTCTCAGGATTCAATATGAGACTCTCAAGATGTATAATGATGAAAGTGTGGCTAATTATTTTCTTCGGGTAGATGAGATTGTTAATTGTATGAAAAATTTGGGTGAAGAAATAAAAGAGACTATAGTAGTTCAAAAGATTCTAAGATCATTATCCCCCAATTTTGAATCTAAAGTATCTGCAATAGAAGAAAAGGAAAATCTCCGTGTTCTCACTATGTCTCAGCTACATGGAATTCTAACTGCTTATGAAATGAGAAAGGGAGGTCCATCAGACAGAAGGGAAGCTGCTTTTAAGGCATCAGGCAAAGAAGATTACTATGAAGCAAGCCATGTTCCAGAAGAAGAGGAAGAAGAATCAAATTTTGTCAGAAATCTTCAAAGGGGTTCTGGAAGGTTCAGAGGTAAGCTACCTTTCAAATGCTTTGCTTGTGGAAGAGTAGGTCATTATGCTGCAAAATGTCCTTATAAGGATAAAGGAAAAGAACCTGCTAAATGGAACAAGAAACAAAGTGCAAATAAAAAAGCTACTATACCCATGAAGATAGTGATGGCTTATCAAACAGTGATGAAGATGAACAAGGTAATAAATATAAGCTGTTAATGGCATTTGAAGATGATGATTATGAGGATGCTGTAGATGTGGATAATCTCTATGATGAAATTACTAGACTCAAGAGATGCATAGAAGAAAAGAATGTGATCATTGATACTTTGCAATTTCAAATTGATGAAAAGGAAAAACATCTTGAAAAACTAGAAGGTGAAATTGTTGGTCTCAGAAAAGAAATTGAGAAAACAAAAGCTATTAATCTTAAGTTTGTCAAAGGATCTGAAACTTTGGATGAGATTATCAATGTGCAGCGGTCTCCTCTAAACAAGACAGGTTTGGGCTATAATGGAGAAACTTCTCAAGCATCCACCTCAAAAAGTTATCTTGATGCAGCAAGAAGAAATGAGCAGAAGAACAATGAAGATAATCAGGTAAAGCAGGGACGAATTACAAACAAAAACTATCAGGGACAATCCATCTTAAGGGTGAACAAAAGCTACAACCAGCCACAGGTAAAATCTTCTCAGTTTGGTTCAAGAATAGATGAAAATAGAAATTACAATCAGTTGGCTGGTAGATTCAATAACCGCAGAAGCTTCTTCAATGGACAATGCTTTTCTTGCCATAACTTTGGTCACAAAGCAGCTCAATGTGTTGCATATAAAACAATCATGACTAGGGAAGCTCAAAAACAAAGAAGTATGACAGGGATTACAAAAAGGACCTATAACAACTTTTCGGTTCTTGAAAATGAAGTTGAATGTTCTATCTGCAATAATTTTGGTCATGAAGACTCTGAATGCAGGAGCAGGTTTCAGGAGAAAAAGGAACAAGCCACAAGCACCAAAACATGGAGAATAAAGGAACCTCAAACAGAAAGATGTGGGATAGCATTTTATGCAGAAGGACAGGAAAATCTATGGTACATTGACAGTGGATGTTCGAAACATATGACAGGTGATAAAGAAAAACTTGAATCTTATTCTACTTTAGAAAAGGGAAAGAAAGTTTCTTTTGGAAATGATACTCCTGCAACTATAAAAGGAAAAGGTATTGCTCCTTTGAAAGAAAAGGTCAAGGCTGGAAATGTTTTGTATGTTGATGGATTGAAGCATAATCTTCTAAGTGTCAGCCAGATGTGTGATCAAAAAACCGAGGTTATTTTCAGATCGAATGGATGTCTTGTTCGTGATCTTGATACAGGTAAAACAGTATTCAAAGGCAAAAGAACTCCAAATAATCTGTACATATTTGAAGAAGGAGAACAAAAATGCTATCTTAGCAAGGATGAAGAGCACTGGTTATGGCATCGAAGGTTGGGACATCTAAGCTTCTCACAAATGAGGAAAGCATGCAAATATCAGGCAGTTCGCGATCTTCCAGATATCAAAATTCCTGACAACACCATATGCAGATCATGTCAGTTTGGAAAACAAACCAGGACTAACTTTCCAGAGAAAGAGGGATCAGCTAGCATGCCTCTTGAGCTAGTACATACAGATACATGTGGCCCATTCAGGAAAAGAACACCTAGAGGAGAGGAATACTTGATATTATTTATTGACGATTTCTCCAGGTTTGTCTGGTTAGGACTTATGAAGCACAAAGATGAAGCATTCGAAAAATTCAAGACCTTCAAAGCCTTGGTTGAAAATGAATCAGGTCACAAAATTAAGTGCCTCAGATCCGACAGAGGTGGGGAATTTACTTCAAATGAATTTTTCGATTTCTGTGATGAACATGGGATAAGGAGAGAATTCTCTACAGCTAGAACTCCTCAGCAAAATGGAGTTGTTGAAAGAATGAACAGAACAATCCAACAAATGGCTCGTGCTATGCTTGATGAATCAGGAACTCCCGCAACTTTCTGGGGTGAAGCTGCACATGCTGCGGTTATTATTCTCAACAAGACAAATGTCCGGTGAACAGCACTCAAACTCCTCATGAGCTCTGGAGTGGTAAAACTCCTTCGGTAAAGCACTTCAAAATCTTTGGGAGCAAATGCTATATCAAGAATACTGATGAGCAGCTTGGCAAACTTGAACCTAGAGCAGATGAAGGCATTCTTCTTGGCTATTCTCCACATAGCAAAGCATACAAATGCTACAATAAAAGACTTGGCAGAATTGTTGACAGCATTGATGTAGTGGTTGATGAGAAGGGATATATTCCTAGGCAAGTACATCATGAAGATATAGAAGAAGATGAAGGCTACCCTCAAAGACAGAATGATGAAGAAGAAGAACCCCAAGGAGAACCTCAAGAAGAACCAGAAGAGCAAACAAGAATAGAAGAGAAAACTCCATCCAGATATGTTCAGAAGAATCATCCAGAATCTCAGATTGTGGGGCAGAAAGAAGCAGGTGTACAAACAAGAAGAACAGTTGCAGAAGCCTCAAGCTATTTGGCATTACTCTCCTCTACTGAACCACAAAATGTGAAAGAAGCATGCAAAGATGAATGTTGGGTGAAAGCAATGGATGAAGAACTTGAGCAAATCGAAAAGAACAACACTTGGGAGCTGGTTCCTAGACCAAAGGATAAGAATGTTATCGGAACAAAATGGGTCTTCAAAAATAAATTGAATGAAAATGGAGAAGTAATTAGAAACAAAGCCAGACTTGTTTGTAAAGGGTATGCGCAGCAAGAAGGAATAGACTTTGAAGAAACTTTTGCTCCTGTTGCAAGACTTGAGGCCATCCGAATGTTCCTTGCTCTCTCAAGTTTTCAAAACTTCAAAGTATTTCAAATGGACGTGAAATCAGCCTTTCTGAATGGAGACTTGGAAGAAGAAGTGTACATTGAACAGCCAGATGGGTTCATTCTTGGAAATGATCCAAATCTTGTATGCCGATTGAAAAAGGCTCTCTATGGTCTCAAACAAGCTCCAAGGGCTTGGTACTACCGGTTGGACAAATATCTTCATCAACAAGGCTTCTCAAAAGGTTCAGCAGATAGCAATCTGTATATAAAAATTGAAAATGACAAATTACTAATACTTGTGTATGTAGATGACATTATTTTTGGCAGCAATGAAGAAGCTATGAGTCAAAGCTTTGCCTCGGTCATGCAGAAAGAATTTGAAATGTCCTTGCTAGGAGAACTGACATATTTCCTTGGTTTGCAAATCCAACAAAAGGAAGGAGGAATCTTTTTATCTCAAACCAAGTATCTCAAGCAGATTTTGAAGAAATATGGCATGGAAGATGCAAAACCAGTATGTACACCCATGGTCACAGGATGTAGTCTCAGTGCAAATGATGAATCTGCAGCAGTACATCAACCAACCTACAGATCTATGATTGGAAGTTTACTATATTTGACAGGTACCCGACCGGACATCATGCATGCAGTTGGAATAGTTGGAAGATTTCAGGCAAATCCGAAGGAGACTCATCTTCAAGCAGTAAAGAGAATTTTCAAATATCTTCAAGGGACTCAAAATTATGGCTTATGGTATCCTAGAGATACAGATCTTACTCTTCATGCTTATACAGATGCAGATTGGGCCGGAAGCGTGGATGACAGGAAAAGCACAAGTGGTGGTGCGTTCTTTATGGGTTCCAGACTGGTATCTTGGTTCAGCAAGAAACAAGTTCGATTGCCTTGTCTACAGCTGAAGCGGAATATGTTGCTGCTGCATCTTGTTGCACTCAACTCCTTTGGATGATGCAGACTTTGCAGGATTTTCAAATCACTTGTACACCACCTATCCCCATCTTATGTGATAACACAAGTGCAATCAGCATCTCAAAGAATCCGGTTATGCATTCAAAAACCAAACACATACCAATCAAGTACCATTTTCTCCGGGAACAAGTGCTTGAACAGAAAGTCAAGTTGGAGTATGTTCCTTCCAAGGAACAAGTTGCTGATATTCTTACCAAACCATTGCCCAGGGACACGTTTGAATACCTCAGGCAAAAGCTGGGGGTTGTTGATGCATCATCTTGTTGAACCTCTTCTTATTGGTGGTACAGGCTCAGGGGGAGCACATAATGCATTGTTGGCATTATGGAGAAGGAGAACTTGGAAATAGCTGCAATATGTCTCTATCTCTTTCATGGTGGTGCGTTGCTGCAGATCTGGTTCATATTCAGGGGGAGCATGAGCTTATGGGGAGCATACCCTTTGCCCTTGATGTCAAAGGGGGAGAATGAAGCTGAAGTTTGTGAGGTTGCCATCAAGTCCAAAGGGGGAGATTGTTGGCATTATGTTTTCTGGTATAACTGTATGTTACAGATGTTGTACTTGATGGCAACTCCAGTGGTAAGGCTCTCAGTTTGTTGAAAATTAAGAAGGACGCAGGCAATCGGTTCAGAAAGTGCGTCCCCGCAGGTATACCATGCAGAACCCGCGTCGAGGGACGCCGGCCAGCCGTTCAGGGGGTGCGTCTACCCAGTGCACACATTTCAAGGCAGAAACAAGCACGTGGGGGTTTCTTGTGTGGTATCTAGCCGACGGTTTTGTGTTTCTATGGTGTCGGCACGTGGTATTGTTCCATGTTTTGGGGAGGAGCTTGCCTATATAAAGCAAAGGTTTTCATTTGGATTGTGCAAGAGTCTTGGGTTGAATATCTTATTTGGTGAGATCTAGTCCAGATCTAAGAGGGCGAATCTTCTAATGGACTGTGATCTCTATGGCGCATGATCAGATCTGTAGATCTGACTGATTGGGTCTGTTCTGAAGTCTTCATATCATTTACATCTGAAGGGTCGCAGGTTCAGTGAAGGGAAAGTGCGCCGGGACGCTGATACTGTAAAGGGCAAGTGCGCCGGGACGCTGATACTGTAAAGGGTAAGTGCGCCGAGACGCAGTACAGTAGAGAGAGACCTGTGTGGGGACGCAGGGCGATCAAGGTTCAGGTGCGTCTCTGAAGCAGAAGGACGCGGCGCGATAATGTTTTCAGGTGCGTCTCTGTAGCGAAAGACGCGGCGCGATAGTATCTTTGGGTGCGTCCCTGAAGCAACAGAACGCAGAGCAGTCACAGGAACAGTGCGTGGGCACGCAGCGGAGCAGAAGGATATCTGTGTGTGGACGCAGAGTAGCAGAAAGTTAACGGCGTCTGGTCGCAGGCCACAGAAAGAAAAACTGCGTCTTTGTTTTAAGATGTTCTGTTGATTGAATTTCTCTATTGATAAGGTGTTCTGGGTTGTTTCTGTCATTGCTGATCTGATATCTGTAGTGGTCTATATCTGTTATGTACTTGTTGATCAAATGATGCTTTATGAAAAGAAGTAGGGAGTTGTAGCTCCCTTCCAGGAGTAGAGTGGAAAACGAGAAAGAGAGAGAGTTATAGCTCTCTGCAGGTTGCAGCCTGCGTACTGGTAAAGGACTGCACCAGTACAAAATCATTGTAAAAGAAGTTTCTAAATTGAAAGAAGATAGAGACATATTGCAGCAGGTGGTTTTCACCCACATTGGGTTTCCACCTTACATCTTGTGTTCTTTGGTGTGATTATCTGTTTTTCATGCTCATTATTTTATGGTACTGACATGCAAAAATAATTCAAAGATCAAATAAGGAAGATTTATTAAATTGCTTGATAATACTGATTCACCCCCCCTCTCAGTATTATTATCAACAATTTTTAGTTATTAACAAATATTTCATAGTGTAATATTAGGAAACAATTTCATTAATGACTATTTATTGGTTGACTGGAAAAAAATTCTAATGGTTTCAGACATATTATTTTTTTCATGTTCATTCACAAAGAGTTCCCAATACCATCTCATTGAAAGTTACTTTCAATGAGGATGAATTCTCTCTACTACTCTCAATATCTAATTTTATTTGCAATTTCCACAATGTGATTGAAAACAATTTTTGAGGAGTATGAGAAAGAGTTCCGGATTCCATCTCATTGGAAGGCACTTTCAATGAGGATGAATTCTCTTTACTAATCTCAATATGTAATTTTATTTGCAACTTCCGTAATGCGATTGTTTTTTTCTTTTTGAGTATGAGTTTTTGACCTTTTTTAGTATTGATAAGATGGATATTTCCCAAATTTTTTGGTATTAAATTTTATATAGTCATTTTTTTGATATCAAATTGAATGCAAATCCAAATTCGAATTCACACTTGGTAACTATGATATATGGTCTGAAAAATAATAAAAAACTATTAACATAACTATGATATATAGCCCGAGAAATAATAGAAAATTATTAACTACTATATTTAACATAGAGTGTAAAGTTAATAGTTATATATTTTCTTAAAATACCAATAAACCTTTGTGTTCTTGATTTGCATTTCCATGAAAATGATATAAATAGATGAATGAATGCCCAACTACACCTATTGATAGTGTTCTGGACAACCAGATCTCCCGATGGAGACTGATTTCCCATCTGATTCTGCCAGAACTCTGGAATCTACTGCGAACGTTTAGCAATGGTTAAGGAAATAGGTTACTACGACATACTCGCAGTGAGTCCGACGAGCACTGAAGCAGAGATCAAGAATGCTTATTACCTAAGGGCCAGGTTGGTTCATCATCATAAAAATCCAAATTATCCTCAGGTGGCACAAAATTTCCAGGTCTTAGGAGAATCTTACCATGTTCTCAGCGATCCAACATAGAGGGCATCATATGATGCACATGGAAATGAAGATGTATCAACGAAAAAATAATAGAGGCAACAACAGTCTTTGCGATGTTGTTTGGAAGCGAGTTATTTGGAGAACCACCTCGCAATTGGTTCTATGGCTTCTTTTGAGTCGATGTTTATTGAAGGTGAGCACACATATAACATGAGACTACAAGAGGAAAGAGAAGAAAAGGTTGCACATATATTGAAATATTGTCTTTATCCGTACGTACAAGGTGACAAGAAAGGGTTTATCAAAAGAAGTTAAGTACGAGGTTCAATTTCTGGGTGAGGCAGCTAATGGAAACAATATGTTGGAGACAATTTGTTACATGTTTGAAAGAGAAGCAACAAAGGAATATGGAAAGAACGGAGCCTTATATTTGGGTTTGTCAATTATAGCAGACTCGTCCAGAGACATAGGGCATTTAAAATCACAAGGTTGTGTGGCACTGTTTGATGTTTCAGACATCAAACCATCATGCTAATTTAAACCTCCACAAAGTTCATGAGGCTTGCAATAAGTTTCTCATTCTCTTCATGAGGCTTGCCATAAGTTTCCAAGTCATTATATGAGGGAAAGTAATACACTATGGAAAGTTGGAAATAATAATCCCAACTACTATGCTAAAAAACATTTACTGAACACCATGCTTGCCCAATCAACTATTCCATGGTTGTGATTTTGTTTGTAGGTGAAAGGACTAAAGTGAAGAAGTAATTCCACAACACAACAGAGAGTTTAAGGCATTTAATGAATTTTGGTAAATAGGTATGGGCAAACACTTACTCAGCCAATGTTTCCCACACTCCACAACACCTGTATGTTGGGATAAATATGAATGTAAAATTCCTTTGCAAGTGGTCCAAGTTAGAGAACGAGAGAGAAGGTGAAAGTCTCTGAGGTAGCGAGGAGAAAATTGTGGATGAAATATTGGTGGGCCCCTAAAATCTAGTTTTAGAGAGTTTTAAAACATTTACTCTAGAAGCCCACTGATGCGTAAATCACGGTAAGTATTTCGTGTTTTCACTTGGAGTTTCAGTCTCCATTTATCATGCGAATGTATTTTCCTATGTGTTTAAATATAATACAAAGTATCTGATATTGTGATGTGGTCTTAAACCTTCATAAGTACATTTAACCAACCTTTTTGTTTCTACGTTGTTTTGTCATGAGTTATCTCTTGTGTATTATTTAAGATTCTATGTAGTTATGATATCCTTGCCGCAACATAAGACTTACCTTTCTGCAATTGGATTATGAGAAAGGCTCCTCTCCTCTGCCCCTGCGATTTTTTTTTCTAACATGGTATCAGCCCCTGCGATTTGTTTTTCTAACATGGTATGAGAGCAGGTTAAACATTGTTGGTGTAAAAACAAGCATTTTTACTGGGAGTCAAAGAAATTGTTTTGAGGGCAAAATCTTTGAAGTGTAATTCATTTTCTTTCACTAAAAAATGGAAACATCAAGCACAAGATTGACTAATTCTCAAATACCTCATCTTAGTGGAAAAATTTATGATTATTTGGCTATTGAAATGAAGGTCCTATTTTCTTCTCAAGACATTTGGGATTTGGTGGAGAATGGTTTTCAAGAACCACCAAATGCAACAACATACAATGCCTTGTCTCAAGAAGAAAGGGATTTGTTGAGGGACAATAGGAATAAGGATACAAAATCCCTCTTCTAAATTTTTCAAGCAGTTCATGAAAGTATTTTCCCAAGGGCTGTAACAACAATGAACTCCAAGCAAGCATGGGACACCCTCCAAACAGCCTACCAAGGCATGGAAAAAGTCAAGAAAACAAAGCTTCAAATGTTGAGAAGAGACTTTGAAACACTTTGTATGAAAGAGTCTGAGAATGTGGACTCAATTTTTACAGTTGTAATTGGCTTGGTCACTAAAATAAGGTCTCATGCTGAGACACATGAAAAAAGGAGAATAGTTGAGAAATTTCTGAGAAGATTGTTAGCAAGGTTTGATGCCATTGTTGTGTCCATGGAAGAGAAAAAGAATCTCTCACAATTCTTAGTGGATGAGTTTCATGCATCATTGATTTATCATGAACATATACTAAATAGAGCAACAAGCTCCTCATTGGATCATGCCTGCAAGGCACAAGTTTCATTTGGTCAAGGTAGAGGCAGAGGAAAATAATATGCTAGAGGAAGAGGAAAAAGCCCACACAGAGGTGGAAGAAGCAACCCTTCAAGCTCAATTAGAAGGGGCAGAAATCAAAATCTAAGTCAAGTTCTGAGCCAGAATCAAGCACAAGGTCATAAGTATGATAAATCTCTAGTCCAATGTCATTACTATAAGAGGTATGGTCATTATTCAAATGAACGCAGAAAGAAACAATATTAGATTAGTAACAAACCAAGTGTAAATTTCACAAAAGAAAAACAGAAAATTGATAGCATGTTTTTAGCTTGTAGCATATCACAAGAAAAACTAAGTGATATATGGTATCTAGATTCAGGGTGTAGAAACCACATGTCATGGAACATAGAAATGTTTCCCAATCTAGATGTAAGCATCAAATCTTAAGTGATATTAGGGACTGAGAGCAAAGTGTCCCTAATGGGAAAAGGAAGAGTCAATATCCTAACATAGAAGGGGGAGAAGAAATACATCTTAGATGTTTAACTTGTCCCTGGTTTGAAGCATAACCTCAAAAGCATTGGACAACTCATGTAAAAGGGCTATAATGTCTTCTTTAACAATGATGTGTGCTTAATTTTGGATATGCCTCCAAGTAGGCAGTTGATTGCAAAGGTTCAAATGAAAAACAATAGAATGTTTCTCGTAAATATAAGTTCAGATTTGAAAGAAGAAGGTGCATAAGCATAACTATCAATGAACTCACAAGCGGATGGAAGAAAAGATGTAGTTGTCACACAAGTAAACTATCAAGAAGAGGTCAAAGATGAAAATTGGTTATGGCATTTGAGATTTGGACATCTCAACTCAGGAGGTTTTAATTTTCTTCATATGAAAGGCATCGTGCAAGGATTGTCACTCATACAAAAACCCGACATCCTATGTGAATTATGTATCTTGGGCAAGCAACATAGAGAAACATTTCCAAAAGGAAAGTAAGTAAGGGCAAAGGCACGTTTGGAGATTGTCCACTCCAATTTATGTGGACCAATGCAGACACCATTGGTCGCAACCATTATGTATTGACTTTCATAGATGAATACACAAGGAAGACTTGGTTGTATCTCCTAGACCATGAAAGTGAAATGTTTGAGCGCTTTCATCAATACAAGGCTCTTGTTGAGAAGGAAAGTGGACACTATGTCAAAGTCCTCGGGACTGACAGAGGTGGCCAATACAACTCGAATTACTTCCTTCAATTTTGTAGGGAACACAGAATTCACAAGCAATTTACAACAAGATATAGACCTCAACAAAATGGTGTGGCTAAAAGAAATAATAGGACCATTATGGAAATGGAAAGGAGTATGTTGAAGGCAGAGCATTTACCAAATGATTATTGGGCTGAAACTATCTCTTGTGCAACATATATATTGAATAGATGTCCAACCAAAAGCGTCAAAAATGTAGTTCTCAAAGAGGCATGGGGTGGAAGAAAGCATAGTATCACTGACATGAGAGTATTCGGATGTGTGGAATATTCACATGCCCCAGATGAGTTGAGGAAGAAGTTGGATAACAAGGGGGGGAAAATGCATATTTGTTGGATACAGTGATGAATCCAAGGCATACAATCTCTACAGTCCATAAACCAGGAAGGTAACAATCAACATAGATGTGCAGTTCATAGAAGAGGAAGCATGGGATGGAAGTTTAGAGAAGACAGTCAACGTCAAAGTATGTATACCACATGAGGACAAAGAGGAATTAACAACAACAAATAATTCCTCTACATTGACTCCCTCTACTCCTATTCAAGCACAACAATGTAGAAATCAAACAACAACATCAACAAATAATATGACATTGTCGACAATCAAGAAAGTGCTTCTCCAAGCACGCCGAAAAGCGCATCACCAAGTGATATGTCAAGCCCATATTCAGCAAGCACAAGAAGACAAAAATTCAGAAATTTAAATGAATTCTATGAGCAAGATGAAGTTGATAGTAGTGTTGGTATGAATTTCTTATTTGTATTTTTTTGTCACATGGATGACCCAATCCATTTTGAAGATGCATTCAACGAAGAAAAATGGGCCGCGACAATGGAAGAAGAAATATGAGCACTAAAAAATAATGACAATTGGGAGTTAGTGGATTTGCTGCAAGGAAAACATGTCATTGGAGTGAAGTGGGTCTATAGCACCAAGAGAAATGTTGAGGAAAAGATTGAAAGACACAAGGAAAGGCTAGCTATCAAACGATACAAGTAGCAGCATGGAAGAGATTATTCAGAGACATTTGTGCCAGTCACAAGGATTGATACAGTGCGTATATCTGTGGCGATTCCCACACAACATAAATGGAAAGTGTATCAAATGGAAGCAAAATCAACATTCTTGAATGGAGTGCTGAAAGAGGAAGTGTATGTTGCACAACTGCCTAATTATGATGTAGAAGGCCAAGAAGAAAAAGTGTATGGTACAGCAGGATAGATGCTTACTTGTTGGACAATGGTTTTGAAAAATGTGACGGTGAGCCTAATCTCGACATCAAAGAGAGCGATGGTAAGATTCTTATTTCCATATTATATGTAGATGATTTGATTTTTACAGGCAGTGATGATTTCCTAATCGCTGATTTCAAAGAAGTCATGAAGAGTGAATTTGAAATGACTAACTCAGGGCTGTTAAGATATTTTTTTGGCATAGAAGTGAAGCAAACACAAAATTGCATTTTTATTTCTCAAGCAATGTATGTAACAGACATGTTGGAGAGGTTTAAGATGCAGAAGAGCAAGGCTGCACCAACCGATATAGGTGCATCTGAATGAAAAGACGATAGCTGGGAAACATTTTTGTTCTGTTTAATTTGTTTCATTTAAAATTAAGGCTGGCTCAGCCATTGTTAGTTCTTAGATTAGGCAAACAAATAAAGTTAGGATTAGTTAAGAACTGTTTGAAGAAATTGTTGAGCAATTTTTTCATAACTGAGGAACAGTTCCTTGAACTATAAAAGAAACTATTAATGATGTATTGAAAAGGAAAAAAAGGAAAAAGAGTAGAGAGTTAGCCGAATTAGAGTATGGTTGTAAGCCTATGGACAGAATGTAAAAGAAGCCACTCGTATTAGGAGAGCAGGCCATAGAGAGAGACAAAGTCTTAATATGTTTCCTTTGTTTATTTGTTATGTGCAAAGATAAATTCAAATCAATATAAATGTGTGTTTTGAATGATTGAATGATGAATTCACTATGAACTAGAGCTTCTGTACCATATATATATGTCAAGGTGAATTTGGCGAACACAAAGAGCAGAGCAAATACACAGAGAGGAAAGAGTGAAAACGAGGTGGAGGATCATGAGGGATCATTGAATCCATTTGAAGGAAGAACCAAAGAAATGCCTCAAGCATTTGTGATTAAAGAATCATAGAGTTCAAGTTCAGGAGAGAAGAATTGCACAGCTAAATAGCGAAAGGCAGAACCTTTGAAGAAATCCCAAAACTACAATAGAACTGAAGAAATGGTGAAAAAACCCAAGTGAAGAGAAGGGTGAAAGGATGAAGTATCATTGAACCATAGCCATTGGATCTTTATGATTAAGGGTCAGGATTAAATCGCATCATCATAATCCTTTTGAAGTTATCGGAACTAGGCTTTGGGCAGTTGCAACGAGTGATCGCTGATTGATCGAGGACCATTAGATTGGAACCAGATCAATGGTCGCGATCTAATCGCAAAGCAAAAGTCTAAGGTGACAAGGGACAATGGCCATAGAATTGCGATATTGCAATAGCCGATACGCTGATCACTGATAAGGTATTGATTGGGATGGGAGGAAAGTGAATTCGACATGTGAAGTTAAGCGGACCTAATAAGGAATAGGCATCGTTGTATATCATTTGGAATCCGACGTTATCGCATATCGGAGGAGAAGGTGTTATGTCTTGTGTGACCGCGGCCAACCCTGATTGCGATTAGTGATAAAGGGGAGCCCTCGAGAAATGTGCAAAGACTATGGAATAAGTGGGAAAGGGTGTGTTACACATGTTTTATGCGTCTTTCCTTTATAAAGGTTTTATAATAATTATAGCGCCGAATTGAAGGATTTATGTGGTAAGTCCAAAATAACCAAGTTTAAAGAGGAGTGGTTATATATATATGCAGGATTAAGGACTTTAAAGGATATAAAGGTTATAGAGTTCCGATAGGAAGAAACGATGAAGGGAAAGACTGGGTTACTTAATTGAATCATTCCACAGAGACTGGTTAAAGGGGTCGTAGCCAGTAGGGTTTGAATCTTGGTGCATGCAGGTATTTGACGGCATCATTTTGGTATCAGAGCCGGTTTTCCTTCTCTTAGTAAAGATGAAGGTAGGAAGAAAGGGTCAAGGAAGAGCCGTTAGAAGAGCAACAGATGAAGAGTTACGAGACTATATTAGAAATTTAACTGCACGTTGGACAACAACAGAAGGAGGAAGGAGTAGAGACTCAGAAGGAGGGGATGGCAGTGAAGAGGAAAACATAGCCACGACAGATGGGTTAGATGATGAAGGACCTGAAATTAAGCAATTGAGCTCAGTTTTGTTGGCTAGCAGCAAGCCAAGACCAAATGTTTCTAATTATGATGGCAGTTTGTCCATAGAGGTCTTGTTAGACTGGATATGTGAATTAGATAAATATTTTGAATATGAAGAAATCAGTGAAGACAAGAGGGTCAAGTTTGTTGTCACCAAATTGAAGGGACATGTAGCATTATGGTGGGATAGTGTACAGGTAGAAAGGAGGAGACTAAACAAACCCTTGATTAAAAAATGGGATAGGATGGTTGCGAAAAAGAAGAGCAAGTTTCTGCCTAAAGATTATCAAATTTCCCTTTATAGACAGGTACAGAACCTGAAGGAGAGAATGATGACTGTGAAGGAATATACTCAAGAATTTTTTAAAATTAACCTGAGAGCTTGTTATGTAAAAAATACCCCTGATAAAACGACGAGGTTTTTGAATGGTCTATGGGTGGAGATCCTAGACAAAATTAACATTATTTCCCCTAAGACCATGGAGGAAGCTTATCAGAGTGCTCTGAAGGTAGAGGAAAAGATTTCTAGGAAACAAAATGCCAGAAGAGGGCATGGTTCTCGTAGAGGTCGAGGACAGACCTTCGGCAGAGGTAGGACTGCCAACATCAATGAAGAAGGTAGTAGTTCAAAGACTTTGGGATAGAGTGAAAGGGAAGGTAACACCAGAGGAGGAAGGCCATACCCATGAGGAAGAGGTAATGGTAGAGGCAGAGGAAATTCCTATCAGTGTTACAAGTGTCACAAGTGGGGACACAGGTCCTTTGAATATCCTGAAAATGAACAAACGGGGCAGAGGGGAGCATATGTTACTTAGCCTGATGAAGTGATGGCACCACCACAGGTGGTGGAGAATATACAAGAAACTGCAGAAGACTTGGTGTTGAACAAAGTATTATTAAAACCAGCTAAGGAAGTAGCTGATCAGACACAAAGGAAAGCATTATTCTGGACTGTATCCAAGTCGCATGGGAAATGCTGCAAATTGATTATAGATAGTGGAAGTACTGATAATTTGGTAGCTACTGAAATGGTGGAAAAATTGGGTTTGAAGAAGTTGAAGCACCCAACTCCATATAGGGTGTCTTGGTTGCAAAAAGGTCACCAACTGCTGGTCAATGAGCAGTGTGAAGTAGAGTTTCATATTGGAAAATAACAGGAAAGGGTGATTTGTGATATCATGCCTATGGACATGTGCCAACTTCTATTAGGCAGACCATGGCTGTATCATAGGAAGGTCGTCCATGACAGGGCAACAAATTATTACAAGTTTGTTAAGGATGGGATTAAGCATACCCTAGTGCCCATGAAGGAAGAGGATGTTGCAGAAACCAGTGGAACAAAGGCACTACTTTTAGGCGGAAAAGAGTTTCTGCAATAGATGGAGGATGATGAGGTGAAGTATGCAGCTATATGAAGGCCAAAACTAGTATTGGTCCATACTGAAGTCACTAACTTACCTAAAGAAATACAGAACATGCTGCAAGAATTTAGTGATATTGTGGTAGACGATCTAACAGACAAATTACCACCGAAGAGGAGCATTAGTCACCATATTGATTTTATTCCAGGAGCCAATTTTCCAAACAAGGCTACCTACCAGATGAGTCCAAAGGATAATGAAGAAATCTGGAAGCAGGTGTAGGAATTGTTGGACAAAGGACTAATTCGAGAGAGTTTAAGCCCTTGTGCAATTCCGATTGTTTTAGCTCCCAAGAAAGGAGGTGAGTGGAGAATGTGCATAGATTCCCATGCCATTAACAAGATTACTATCAGGTACAAATTCCCATTACCTCGGATGGATAATATAATGGATTGTTTGAGAGAAGTAGCGTACTTTTCAAAGATAGACCTGAAAAGTGGCTACCACTAAATCAGAATTTGATAAGGTCACGAGTGGAAGACAACTTTCAAGACTAATGAAGGCTTGTACGAATGGTTGGTTATGTCATTTGGGTTAGGCAATGCCCCTAGCATGTTCATACGGTTGATGAACGAGATTCTTAAGGAATTCATTGGAAAATTTGTGATTATGTATGTAGATGATATACTTATATTCAGTAAGATGAAGCAAGAACATTTTCGACATGTGTGATCCGGATTTTAACAGGAACGCAATAGATTACAGAGATAACCATAAATACAGAGATGCGATAACCATGAAAACAAAGATGCAGCGGAAATAATACTTCATTTCATTACTGTAAAATACTGAAATATGCTTACAAATAGAAATAACCCAGCTAGGGCGATGGTAGCTTATCTCTGAGAAGAGATGTGTCGGCTACATGCCTCTGAACTGTTTTGAACTGTGTTACAATGAGGCTCGAGGGCCTATTTATTGTTGAGAAACAATGGAAAACCCTTCACATTCCAAAACCTAACCCTAGAAGATGAAACGCCAAATTGTGGGCCCCGTTTTTGGGTAAGTTGGTACATCAACTTCCCGGGGTCGCGAATTGGTCATACTATCTCTGTTTGACGTGCATGATAGCCCGTTGGAAAGATCTCTCCGAGGACTACGACGGAAAAGACGATTTTTATCAAAAAAATCGCTGGTGGTGGATTTCCCAAAAAACGTCGTTTAGGGCCTCAAAACGGCTCCGGAAGTTTAGGACCCGAAAAACTGCTAAAAATAGTAAATTGTGCTATAACTAAGGAAACTGATAAAAACTGTAAGAAGCACTAGAGGGGATCCAAGTGGAATTAGCGGGTGGCCACCAATATCCACCTGGATCAATGTGAGGTATGTATTGGAAAAATTGCAGCATAATAAATTATTGATAAATTTGAAGAAATGTTCTTTTTTCAAAAAGAGTTAATTTATTTGGGATTTGTGATTTCAAAGAATGAACTAAAAATGGATCCAGAAAAGGTTGCAGCTATAGTTAGCTGGCCATCTCCCAAAAGTTTGTTTGAGGTACGAAGTTTTCTTGGGTTGGCGAGTTTTTATTATAAATTTATTACAAAATTCAGTGGGATTTGTGCACCTATGCTAGACACCATTAAGAAAATAGATTAGCCTTTCCATTAGACAGAAGTGGCATAATAGATTTTTCAGCTACTCAAAAGGAAAATTACCGAAAAACCAATTTTGAGATTACCAAACTTTAACAAACTTTTCCAAGTTCGTTGTGATGCCAGTGGGATAGCCATTGGTGTAGTACTCAACCAAGAGGACAAGACGGTAGCCTATTTCAGTGAGAAATTAAATGAATGTAGGCAAAAATACACATCCTATGACAAGGAATTTTATGCCGTGGTTCAAGAACTAAAGCATTGGAGACATTATCTGTTGGCCAATGAATTTGTCTTCTTTTTAGGCAATTCTGCGTTGTAGTATATTATGCAGCAGCATAAGTTGAACCATAAATATGCGAAGTGGGTGGAGTAATTACAGAGTTTTATGTTTGTGTTGAAATATATCAGCGGTCAAGCCAACAAAGTGGCAAATGCATTAATCAGGAGGAATCTGATCCTACAGGAAAGTACAATACAAGTATTAGGATTTGAACATCTTAAAGACTTGTATGAGGCAGCTTCAGATTTTAAGGAAGCTTATGAAGCTTGACAAAATCCATTGTTGAGAGATAATAGTTCATGGATGGACTATAAAATGCATGAAGGATTGTTGTTCAAAAGAGGAGAGTCGTGTATTCCAGAATGTTCTATGAGAGAGAACTTAATCCAGGAAAAGCATAATGAAGGTTTACCCAGGCATTTTGCCATAGACAAGACCTTGGATCAGTTTAGCCACTTTTACTATTGGCCGAAGATGCACAGAGATGTACAAAGGTTTGTAACTAGATGCAAAGTGTGTCAGCTTGCAAAGGGACACAGCTAAAACACAGGGTTGTATATGCCCTTACCAATTCTGAATAGACCATGGGACTCAGTCAGTTTAGACTTTGTATTGGGTCTACCAAAGACACAACGTGGATTCGATTCCATCATGGCGGTGGTGGATCGTTTCACCAAAATGGCACATTTCATTCCATGTAGGAAAACCAGTGACGCCACACATATAGCACATTTGTTCTTTACCGAGATAGTTAGATTACATGGCTTGCCAAAGTCTATTATTTCGAATCGAGACGTTCAATTTACATGGAATTTTTAGCAAACCTTATGGAAGAAATTAGACACCAAACTAAACTTCAGTTTAGCTTATCATCCACAGACTGAGGGCCAAACTGAAGTGGTGGAGTTTGGTTGGAGAAAATTCTCAAGAGTGGGATCATGTGCTTGCACAAGAGGAATTTGCTTATAACGATTCACCCAACCGAAGCACGAGCAGTAGTCCTTTCCAGATCCTATACGGAATGCACCCACGTGGAGTACATGAGTTATGGGATTTGGGACAGTTGGAATGCAAGAGTTCAGATGGTGAAGATTTCACAAAGGCAATCATCGATCTTCATGAACAGGTAAAATTAAAATTAAAGAACAGTAGCCAGAGATACAAGCAGAGGGCATATTTGTAAATGCGGGAGGTACAATTCAACGTGGGAGACATGGTATTAGCACACTTACACAAAGAGAGGTTTCCTAAAGGTAAATACAACAAGTTGAAATGGGAAAAAATTGGGCCTTGTAGGATTCTTTGGAAGTTTTCTATGAATTCTTACGAACTGGAGTTACCCCCAGGTATTCGATTTTCACCCATTTTCAATGTGGCAGATCTGTATCCCTACATTGCGGCAGATGGCGAAGATAGTTCAGAAAGATGAACATGGGACACCCAGAAGGAGAATGATTCATGGATTAAACAAATGCCCCAGCAAAGCCTCTAGAGATCGAATAGATCCTAGATACCCAAGTGGCCAGACAGACTCGAAGGAAGGAATATTTGCAGTACCTAGTCAAGTGGAAGAGTCACCCTATTGAAGATAGTTCTTGGTTGGATGCTTGCCAGGTTGAAAACACCGGGTACTCTATTGAAGAGCTCATGGATAGAAGCCATGAATTTAATTTACCCTTGGAGCCTGATGTAGGAGCATTCGAATGAAGAGGCAATAGCTGGGAATTTTTATTTTTTTTTTAATTTGTTTCATTTAAAATTAAGGCTGACTCAACCATTGTTAGTTCTTAGATTAGGAAAACACATTAAGTTAGGATTAGTTAAGAACTATTTGAAGAAACTGTTGAGCAACTGTTTCATAACTTTGTAGAGATTTAGTTGAATTAGAGTATGTTTGTAAGCCTACGAGCGGAATGTAAAAGAAGCCACTGGTATTAGGAGAGCAGGGCATAGAGAGAGACAGAATCTTAATATGCTTCCTTTGTTTATTTGTTATGTGCAAAGATAAATTCAAATCAATATAAATGTGTGTTTCGAATGATTGAATTGTGAACTCACTGTGAACTAGAGCTTTTGTACCATATATATATGTGTAGGTGAATTCGACGAACACAAAGAGGAGAGTGAATACATAGAGAGGAATGATTGAAAACGAGGTGGAGGATCATGAAGGATCATTGAATCCATTCGATGGAAGAACCAAAGAAATGCTTGAAGCATTCATGATTAAAGAATCACAAAGTTCAACTTCAGGCGAGAAGAATTGCACAATGAATAACGAAAGGCAGAACCTTTGAAGAAATCCCAAAACTACAAGAGAACTAAAGAAATGGGGAAAAAACCCAAGTGACGGGAAGGGAAAAAGAATGAAGTATCATTGAATCGTAGCCATTGGATTTTTATGATCAATAGTCAGGATTAAATCACATCAGCAGAATCCTTTTGAAGTTATCGGAACCGGGCTTTGGGTAGTTGCGATGAGCGATCATTGATTGATCAAGGACTGTGGGATCTGAACTATATCAATGGTCGTGATCTAATTGCAAAGCAAAATTTAGAGGTGACAAGGGATAGCGGCCATAGAATTGTGATATTGCGACTGCTGATACGCCAATCGTCGATAAAGTGCTGATCGGGATCAGAGGAGAGTGAATGTAACATGCGAAGCTAAGCAGACCCGATAAGGAATAGGAATTGTTGTATAGCACTTGCATTCCAACGTTATCACATATCGAAGGAGGAGTGATGTGTTGTGTGGCCGTGGCCAACCTCGATTGCGATTAGCGATAAAGGGGAGCCCTCGAGAAATGTGCAAAGACTATGGAATAAGCGGGAAAGGGTGTGTTACAAATTTTTTATGAGTATTTCCTTTATAAAGGTTTTATAATAATTATAGCATCGAATTGAAGGATTTATGTGGTAAGTCCAAAATAACCAAGGTTAAAGAGGAGTGGTTATATATATGCAGGATTAAGGACTTTAAAGGATATAAAGGCTATAGAGTTTTGATAGGAGGAAACGATGAAGGGAAAGACTAGGTTACTTAATTGAATCATTCCACAGAGACTAGTTAAAGGGGTTGCAGCCAGTATGGTTTGAAGCTTGGTGCACGTAGGTATTTCATGGCATCACCAACTCCAACTGTCATGGGGTTGAAGTTGAGCAAGAAATATTGCAACAATAATGTCAATCTAACATTATACAAAAGTATTATAGGTAGCTTGATGTAATTGACCACCACTAGGCGAGATATAATGTATGCAGTGAGTTTGGTGTCAAGGTTCATGGAGACACCCAAGGAGACACATTGGCAAGTAGCCAAAAGGATTCTAAGGTATGTCAACAGGACAAAAGAATATGGCATTTTGTACACTGGAACAAGTAATTTCAAGCTGGTTGGTTACACTGATAGTGACTGGGTGGGAAGTGTTGATGACAGAAAGAGCACGTTAGGATATGTTTTTCATTTGGGTTTCAGAGCCATTTCATGGGCTTCCAAGAAGCAACCTATAGTTTCATTTTCAAAAGACGAAGCTGAATATGTCGCCACAACAGTAGCAACGTGTCAAGCAATTTGGATGAGAAAGCTGTTGAGGGATCTTCATCATGACCAAGGGGGAACGACAACTATTTTTTGCGATAACACATCAACAATTGCATTATCAAGGAATTACGTTTTTCACAAAAGGACCAAACCTATTGATGCTAAATATCATTTTATCAGAGAGTTGATTAATAATGGTGAAATTGTGTTGCAGCACTGTAGGTCATAGTAACAATTTGCTGATATTTTCACAAAGCCATTGGCACATGAATTTTTTTTTATCATATAGATTTTTTGGGAATTGTCAATGGCAACAGTTGTGATTAAGGGGGAGTGTTACAAATAATATTCCCAACGACCATATTAAAAAACAATGACGAACAACATGCTTGCCGAGTCAACTACTACACCGGTTGTGATTTTGTTTACAGGTGAAAGGATTGAAGTCAAAGAAGAAGTGCGATTAAGGGGGAGTGTTGCAAATAATATTCCCAACGTCCATATTAAAAAAAAATGACGAACAACATGCTTGCCGAGTCAACTACTACACCGTTTGTGATTTTGTTTACAGGTGAGAGGATTGAAGTCAAAGAAGAAGTGCAACACTGACCATTTAAAAACACACTAGAGAGTTTAAGGCATATAAGGAATTTTGGTAATAAGTTATGGGCAAACATTTACTACGTGACTGTTGCCCACACTCCACAACACCTGTATGTTGAGATAAATTTGAATGTAAAATTCATTTGGATGTGGTCCAGGTTAGAGAGCAAGAGAGATGGTGAAAGTTTGTGAGGTAGCAAGGAGAAAATAGTGGAGGAAATATTGGTGGGCGCCTAAAATCTAGTTTTACGAAGTGTTACAAACATTTACTCTAGAACCCCACTGATGCATAAATCGCAATAAGCCTTTTGTTTTTTCACTTGGAGTTGCAGCGTCCATTTATCACCCGAATGTATTTTCCTATGTTTTGAAATATAATAAAAAGTATCTTATGTTACGATGTGATCCTAAAGCTTCATAAGTAAAATTATGACAACCTTTTTGTTTCTACTCTATTTTGTCGTGAGTTATTTCCTGTTTATTATTTTAGCCTTTGTGTAGTTGCGATATCCTTTCTGTAACATAAGGCTTACCTTTCGACAATTGAATTCTGAGCAAAACTCCTCTCCTCTACGCTTGTGATTTTTTTTTCCTAACATGGAACAAGAATAACGAGAAACAAGGGTTTTGTATTTTTTTCTTGTCTATTGTTTTTTTTTTAATTAATTTAAATAAAAAAGTGTTTCCTTTGTAAATTTGGAAGTTTAGTTAGTTTATTTTTTACCTTTGTTCACATTTTTTCTAACTATAAAGAGAATAAACTAAATTAATATTCACACCCTAAAATGGATAACGCTCCGCCATTTTCCAACTTGGAGGTAATTTTTTTTTTTTTAATTAAAACTATGTGATTTCGTTAAGGATATGAATTCAAATGAAATAAGTTTTATACTTGAAAATTGAAGGTCAATTTTTATTTATTTATTAAAACTATGAAATTTTGTTAAGAATATGAATTAAGTGAGATAAGTTTTATATTTTAAAATGGAAAGATTCCAATACTATAGCACCACATTTCATTTTAGGAGTTGATTTCAATGTTTTTGTTAGAAACATCAGGTAGTTTAATGTAATAGTTGTGAAAGGTAGTAATTTTAGTCCTGACAAAATAAGTTGATTGTTGGATTATTAGTTTTTTAAATAAGTTAGAGATAATCAGTAAAGGTGATCTCCACTAAAGGAAAAAGTTTCATCAGTTCATATCAGGTTAGTAACTATGCGTGAATGTATTTCTTGTTGATTCATAACTAGATTTTGTGGAACATCAAACAATGGTTCATAACTAACCATTTTGGTCTCTTGTGGATGCAGTCTTAATCTTACTTCTACCTCACTTCCCCACCCGATTGGCCTTTTACAACACAGCGAATCAATAGAAAGCACACTCGCTATAAAGGATAGGATATATGGTTTCTACAACAACAATTTACTATAATAAAGTATTATTTTTTCACTTTGAAACAATATTGAATGTAAATATTAGGGCTATATTCATTGAGAGGCATCTCATTCAATATGTCCTCATATTCCCAAGAAAATTTGAAATGTGTCTTTGGATTTGAGGTAACTGATTCTTATTATAGCTAGGGATTGTGGTGATTTTAGTGATTTATATTAATAGTTTATCCAAGTACAATTTATACAACTTGAAATCTCAATTTTTTATTCTTATACCAAGAAAATAAGTTTGTGAAGAAGGGATAATGATCTTTTTATAGATGTTACACTATTCCCATACTTAGCTCATGTTTTCATTCTCTTTGAATGGAACAAAAAATATGTGAATTTATTTTGCTAAAAGATAAAAAATAGGAATGAACTTAGAAATGATTATGTCATCCTTTGCTTCTTTCAAAGCCAAATAAATATCTAAGATTAAACTTTTTTTTTCAATTTTCGATATCAAATTATCATTACCTAATATTTGTATTTGTTTTTAACAACCAAGATAACCCTAATATCAAAAGATATCCACAAATTTTTGTCTTTTACAACCTACAATATCCAAGATATCACAATAATCAACCAAAGTTACCATGTACTCTTGGATCCCTTTTATGTTAATAGCAAACCTATCATTCATTTCAAGGATTGTTAGGTACTATCTCAACTCTTAATTTTTGTCTCCTACAATATACAATATCCAAGATTTCACAATAATCAACCAAAGTTACCATGTACTCTTGGATCCCTTTTATGTTAATAGTAAGCCTATCATTCATTTCAAGGATGGTTAGGTACTATCTCAACTCTTAAAGGTGATTTTTTCCATTACTACCATTGTGATTAAATCCATTGTGATTACATTAATGGTTTCCCTATTGATATATTTTAATATTATAAAAAAGTCAATTTTGAGAGCGATCTACAAAGGAAACTCCCCTTTGATAATAGATAAGGGAAACTTTTTTGTTATGAAATGAATGATATTATTTGTACTTTTAAATGAATGATATGGGAGAGTGATATGCAATTAAAAATATCAAACTTTAATATTATATTGAAATAAGGATTTTTAATTAACATAGATAAGTACGAGATCTCTATTTTTAAATATGTTGTCTACTTATGTAGATTACATGTTTGTAATATACGAAATGCCTCTAATGACTATTAGAGATCTGGTTAAGAATTTATTAAGATAACTAATTTTCCATCACTATTTCCTATTAGTTTACTACCTTAAAGATATCATTCCATTATGGACAATGACCTATATTACAAGCAACTTACATCAAAAAATATCCAACAAGAAAATGTCAAGAACATAAATCTACTCCAAATCCATCATAATATATCATGTACTCCATATCTAAGCTATCATCTACATATTATCTCTCCAAAATTATAGCACTCTCTCTCATTCAGTCCAACCCCTTCAACTTCACATTTTGGTATTATTATTAATGGAAAATGTAACGAATACACAACTAATCCTCATTCTCTTGGCTTGATCACCTTCTAGAATAATGATTAACTCAACCAACTCCATCCACCAAAAACCATGTGCAAATACTATAAACAATGCAATGCCTTTGGAATTCACTGCAATGAGCATAGTATTAAAAAACTCACTCTAGAAAGGGTAACTTACAAACCTACCTCTGAAGGAAAGAGGATGAGTGATAACGCCTATGGAAAGAGTCTAAATAAATAATTTGTCACCTCAACTTCGGCAGATCATTACGTTCACTCGTCCCTCATAAAATGGCTTTTATAAATCCTTGAAAGGTGGGCTATGACTCTTTGCAATACCTTTCCCAATCCATAAAGAATGCCCATGACTCTCGGAACAGTAAGGTAGATAAAAGAAAAAAGCGCTAGACGAAAAAAGAAAAAAGCCCTTGGCAAAAAAAGAAAAAGCGCTAGACAAAAATGAAATTTACAAGTGAAAGAAAATGGAAAAATGGAAATAAATTTATTAGTCAAAACGAGCTGAAAAGAAGGGAAATAAATTTATTATTTATATGTTAAGATGTAAGACTTCCTTTTTAGGATTTTATGATCAGAAGCCGAAGTTGAGTGATTTATAACCACTTATACGCAGTGTAAATGTTATGGCATTTCAAATGCTCCATTTCAAATCATCGTATCGTTGCTTTTTAGGAAATGAAATGACAGCTACTGACTACTAAAATTATCCTATAAATTATGAATCATAAAATCCTTCGTCTATATACATCAGCAATCTACTTGGCCTCTAACAAATAGCGAAAACGAAAATCGTTCTACTGTAACTTACATCTGGTTCTGGTTGGAAAAACTTTTCTTGCAAGACCGTTCCAAAACCGCAAAACGGTATCCATTGATTGACGGAACCACGATCTAGTTCCACAGCCCTCACAGAAAAAAGGAGTATTCCTGTCACGATTCCTTGATAATGTATCGGGAGAGATTGCTTCGTTTTTGCATTCTTTCTTTCCCAGCATGCGAGAAGCGTCTTTTTCTGGAATTCGATCTTCACTTTGTAGTTTCGAAGTTTGGAAAATCTGTCCAAGAGTCTTCAAACCTTTCGCACGAGCTCCAAGTTCTTCTTTCGTTGCACTCTTATCCTGCAACACCATCTGGCACACATGCGAGAGGGTGCCTTCAATGTCAGGCACATTGACTTTCCAGAGTGAGCTCACAATCAATTCTTTGTTGGACTGTAAAAATGCTTCCATATCTACTGTACTCGGCTGCTGTTTGATATCCTCTAGTAATCGTAGTAGCGCCAAAGCACCTGTTGCTGCTGTGAATTGAGATTTTATAAAATGCCCTTTGCTTCTCAACCATTCTGCTATAAATGGCAAACCCAAATATATGGCCTCCTTTCCAAGTTCCTTTGCTGCTTGTCTTTCATACATGTAACCAATTTTCTGCACCATATTGCTTCCATTAGGTGCACCACACATCAATTGAACCTCAGATTTAGCTTGTTGTATAAGCCCTACCTTGTCACCTTGTACATACTGATTAAGACGATCTTTCAAAATCTGCGCAAGTTTTTCTTCTCTTTCCTTTTGGACACCCTTCATATTCTCTTGTAGTTTCTTGGAATCTGTCTGCCCACCTTCAGTAAACTTCTCAAAAGCAAGCATTGAAGCCATTGCAAGTTGGCCTACATAGTCTTCAAAGAAGTCGCTTCCAAAGAGCACAGCGAAGACTGCTGCTGGGTCCATCATTATTTCCATTGATACACCAGCTTTTCCATGTGCGTCATATGATACCCGCTGTGCTGGATCACTGAGAACTTGGTAAGCTTGTCCTAATATCTGGAAATTTTCTGCCGCCTGAGGATCATTTGGATTTTTGTCAGGATGAACTTGCCTCGCCTTGATATAATATGCTTTCTTGATCTCTGCTTCTGTGGCCGTTGGGCTGACTCCTAAAAGGTCGTAGTAACCGGTTTCCTTAACCATTTTTAAAATTCTGGAGCTGATTCCAGCCCTCCAAGAGAATCAAATGGGAAATCGATATCCTCCGCGAGATGCTTTGTTCAGAACACTAACAATGAGTGTAGTGGGGCAGTTTTTAGTTTATATCGAGCCCGGTCATCTATTTATATTATATTTTTGGAATGGAAATCGGGAACACAAAGGTCGGTTGGTATTAGAAGATAATTTACAACTACTAACTCTATGGTTTACGTTAGGAACCCTTTACTACTTTTGTGGCTGTATATTATGGTTTTTAAAGAATTTTTAAAATTCTTTAACGACAGTATTGTTATAAAGGAAGTGTGGTGTCGATTCCATTAATACGAAGAATAACATTAATTGGATTTTTATTAATTACCATTAATAATATGGTTGTATTAGATGAAAAATAATCTTAATTGAATTTTTATTAATTACTATCAATAATATGGTTGTATTAGTTTATTTCTCTTTAGAAGAATTGAAAAAGTTTATTTCTCTTTAGAAGAATTGAAAAAGGTATTAATAATTATTAATTGAATAAGAATAAATTTATCATCTAAATAAGAATAAATTAACACTCATGGATTTTTACAATTATTTTATGTTTTTTTCTTGTATTGATTGTAGATTTTATATATTTTTTGTTATCTATATTGTAAGTATATCAATTTTGTACATACTTTCTCAGACTTTTTCAGTATGTGTTTGGGTATGCTTTCACAATAGCATTTACAATATGTAATTTTCAGTATTTTGCATAATGAAAGTTACGATTTTTCCTTGGGAAAAAAATAATAGATAAACACTTTACTGAAAATTATATGAATGTAAAGGTTGATTAGTGGAAAAAGGGTATGTGGTATCATGATGGGATTTAGGAAATATGTATTCTTAGAACCTAGGTTTTGCAACCATTATACTTCTCATGGATTTTGATTACTACGTAGCTATACATTAGGACTTTTGGAGGATGAATTAATATATTACCGTGATTATCCTTTAGGTGATCGGAAAATTCAAGTTGACCCAAGGGAAATATAGGTACTCTACACCCCTTATACTCTTTAGTTGTTCAAATCATAACAAGGACTTTCTCTCTATATGTTCCTTTTTAGAGTGACTCCAAGAGTATTTCCCCCCTACTTAACTATGTGTACACTTAAATCAATAGTTATCACCACCTTATCACCATCTTGAACCTAATGCCTATATTATTAGTGATATGGATTGGATCATTATATTGTTTGTAATCGATGTCAATGATTTCATAATGGAAAACATGGAGGAATAAGCTCACATGACCATTTTTACTAGTGGGGCCCAATTTGGCAAATTGAGGTTTGAAATTTTCCTGCAACATTTAAAGGCATCAAATGGAATTTTCTGAGGGTAAATATTTACCGCTTTAGTGCAACACATTTTTTCCTATTCTACACCAAATACCTTTCCAACAACATTAGGATTGTATCAATCAGGCTCTATATGCAAATGTTACGCCACTCGAAAATTGGCCTTCCTATTTTGTCCACCATAATCCAAGACGATGCCATGTTAGCCCCATTACTCATCGAAAATGGGCTAGTGATATGATCATGATGAAGAGGACTCTAGAAGAGGAAATGTTGTAACTCCAATTAAGGGTAGACAGAGTGAAACCAGACCACTAGTAGACTATTTGTCTATAATGTTATAATCATGCCACCAAGAGGAAAAGGGTGTTCCATTCTTTTTGAATGAATTTTGATCCATAGACTAACATAGTAGCCAAGAGGGATTGAGAGAGAGAATAAAAAATGAATTTGTGCAATGCCGTAGCCCCTGGGCCACAATCCTTACTTCTTTGTACTCGAAACCAATTTTTTATTTCAGAGAAAGAGGTAGGGTTGTCTCACCTTTCAACTTGTTTTACCTAAAAGGGATTACCAAGTTATATATTGTGTCAAATTGTTGTTTGTTAATTTTTATTTCAATGTTCTCTATTTTTTGCATAATTAAAATTTGCATGCATATTGTAAAACAAACATTTATATATCCAAAAATGTAGGAGAAATAAACCTTAATAGAGTATATTTCAGATCTTAAAGTATAACTTATCATATATGTTGTGATGAAATATCCATGGGAGTTTAAAAATCAATTAGGAAAAAAACTACTATGGTTCAATGGGACATTTGTTGGATGAGAGCATTCAAGCTAGTCTCATGCACCATACATGGATTTTAATCTCATCTCAAAGGAAGGAACCAAATCTCGATAAATTTGATGGAAGCAATATTTAGTTCAATGGATATTAGAGGTCACATTCATGGATGACAAGATTATAGATTCATTTGGAAATTCCTTCTAGATGAAATAACGAGCAATCTCTCTTTCCCCATTCCAAATATCGTACAAGTGGGGTCATACAATCAAGAGGACCAAGGAACCCTTAAAAAATAAGGACGTGAATCAAACATAAATCTAAGGTTATCGATGTTTTCTTAGCGGATAGTTTGAAGTTAAATTAAATTTTTGATTTTGAAAAATCCTCATTTCTTGTAATATTTTTGACCCAAATGATTGCAAGTGACCTCTCTCAAAAACAAGATTGAGAATATCTTTGACATTGTATTGGGATACATTATGAGAAGTATTATTTTTGTTAAAAAATATATAGCTTGGTCCTTTTGGGGATTTGAAGATGTTGAAAAGTATTGAAAATTTGTTGGAAAATAAGCACTCATGATCTCCTTATTAAAATATTACAACTAGACATTAATTTGCACTCAACACAGGGATTATTTATCCCCACCTATTATAGAATGCATGGATTTCCATAGATTCTCTAGTTTAAGGAAATCTCGCATGAAGTTTTTAATTTTGTAGACCTTTACTATGAAGTGGAAAACTCATTTCAAGATGTAAGGTGCATGAGTATGGTGTGAATTCTTGTTATCCTTGACCTATTCATAGGGCTATCAAATTCAATTAGTATCAAGAAAGGTCCTACATTTTTGTATCATCTTCTCGATTATGAAGGAATTCTTTTTGAGTGTGGAAGTTTCCATGAGTATGGATCCTAATCACCGATTGTGTGCTCCATTTCTCTAGAAAGTTATGGGTGAAAAATCCCCCACCTCTTGTCAAAGAGAATTGACCCTTAACATAGGAAACATCCATTACCATCTCTCTACAAATCACAGAAATGAAAGATCCTTTAGCTTCAAAGTAAAAAATAGAAAAATTGTGGATTGAATAGTAGTACTCTCCTAGGGAACAATACCCTCAACTAGAAAAAGCAAGGATGTGATACCGCTGAAAGGATTTGTTTCCTTCCCATTCTCCCATTGTTTCCTCCAGTCATGTATGCTTCACTTCCTCGGAAGTAGATTTACTAAAGGGACTGAGAAATATGTAAATGAAATTTCCCTCTAACTTCTCAAGGTTCTTGAACACTTAGTTTACTTCACTCATCCCCTTGGAAGGGTTAACAAGATCTGTTTCTATAAATTTGTAGCCTCTTGACCTCAATTTTATTCTCTTGAATGAACTCTTTGAAAATGGTACCAAATAACGATCCTCTCCTTATCATATCTGAAAGTGCACTCATAGAGCATGTAATAAGGGAAATGGGACTTCAAAGGAAAGTGATAAAGGTGGCCTAAAACACCTAGAAGTGAAAAACCCAAAGGAAAGGTAATGATGTAGAAAATATTATCTTATCCATAACCTAGAAGCAATTTAACTTGGAAGTGTAAATCCAAAGAAAACAAACTTTAATTGGAGATCTTAGAGAATGTACCCCAAAGGTAGTTCCAAAATGATTTTCTTAACACTGAACTGCAAAAGTTTGGCCAATCCATCTACGAAATTTTCCATTAGGAGAATAATAGACACTCATAGTTTCTTTGTATTTTTATGCAAGAACTCATGATAGAGGCATGATAGGAAGGGCCAAAATTGTACAACACCTCTTGAGATTTCTATAATGATAACTATAGTTTCATGGATTCCTTAGGCCATTTAGGAGGGCTATTCATCGGATAGAAGAATATTCTTTTTTCCATGTCTAATTCATGGGCTTTAGACCCAAGGTTGGCGCTCGTGCTTAACTCAAATGAATTTGGAAAATAACTTAATTCTCTAAACATCTATGGGCCTAGTCACACCACTCAGAATTTTGTGACCACTTATCCATGTCATGGGTAAGTAAAGGGTAGGTAGTTCTAAGTTGTGATTTAAATTTCACTATTTATGTCTCTAAGGTGTGGGTTGCAACAACCCAAATGGACTCTGTTTTTAATTTTCTTCTTAGAATCCTAGCACAAGTTGGCACCTAAACATACATTCAACCACACTCAAACTAATTTCAACAAACTAAATAACTAGGAAGATCCAAATTTATAAATGTCTTGATCAATTATTTTCCTCCTAAGACTTCTCAAAATAAACCCTTATACTTTTGGAACGTGTTTCAATTGGATTAAGCTTTGATCAGAATATATATTTTCTAAAGTGGCTCTGACATAAGTAAATTTCCTCAACCTTTTTAAATTAAAGCCTCAATGTTTCAAAGATGAAATTTCATAATACAAATGTTGAAAAATGTTTGGTTTCACTTCAACAATTCTCTAAAAAAATTTGTAGTCATTCATTTACATTCAAATTTGAAAAAGGATAAGTCTGTGGTGATCCCATGATCCAAGGGAAAATATGAAAAGGATGATAGATTCCTTGGAGAGGTATCATAATCCTTAAACAATAGAATACCTTTGGAGGGATTTGTACACTCAACAACTACTTTAAAACATGATTTCTATCAATTCTATATAAAAAAAAAGGAAACTTAGATTTAGACTCAAGAGAAAGTACTAAAATATAAAATATAAGGTCATGTGGCTTGAGATAGGGAATGCAAATACAAAATTATCTTGCCATACTACAAATTATTATAAAAACATGAGCTAAATCTATAAAATTAATGGAGGAGGTGGCTCCCTGCTTGAAAATTTCACCAACATTACTTCGTAAAGGGTCACTCATTTTTAGACCCTCTTTTAAAGAGGATAATTGAGCTTCTATAGATGCCATCCTTTAGATTTCTAGTTCTTACCCAAATTCATAGACTAAAAACAAAATGACTACCCTATGGTAGAGGTGGGAAAATATATACTCAAAACATTGCACATTTTTTAGAAGGTAATGACCTCTAGGCTAGATGGACTACCCATTGAATTATTACTCAGTCTCTATGAAATCATAGAAGAGGACCTATTCAAGGTCATGGAAGGCTTTCAACTCTCTATAAAGGTCCTATTTTTTTTCAACACTATTTTTATATTTACTCATCTCAAAGACAAACAACCGAACCATATTTGAGGTTCCCTAGCGAGTATCACTTTCTAAAAGTATTTACAAGATCATGTCAAAAATAATCTCTTGTAGAGTAAAATAAACTCTCTCAAATCGGTCCTCATTAATTCATTTTGGGTTTGTTGAAGGAGAGAAAATCCACGAGGCATTTAGTATTCCTCAAGAGGTTCTATACTATTAATACAAAAATACTAAAGGATATGTTTTCAAAGCCAACATCTCCAAGATATTTGATTGGGTTAGCTGACCTCTCCTATATCTCATCCTAATTTACTTAGCACTCAAGTTAAACCTTGTGGCCTATGTTATGGCTTGCACTAATTTGGTAACTTTTGTAGTCTTAATTAATGGGTTAGATTCTCACTTCTTCGAATATTAACTAGACAATTAGTAGGGATTCCCACCCTCTTCCTTGATTTTCCTCATTGTAGTGGAAGAGCTAAATAGAAATATGAGGGCCGCATAGCAAATAGTTTCTCCAAAGGTATCCTAATTGGTAGTTCTTTGTTTCTTTTAAATTTTCCTTTTTGTAGAAAACATTCTTATTTTATGTGATGAATCAAGGTGGTTGGTAGACAAATTGAAGGAATTCTTAGATCTCTTTTGTAGAGCCACATGTATATAAATAAATGCTTCCATGTCTCTAGATCTTTTTTTGGGGTCTCTCTAAGCTTGAGAAGTTCTATATCAATATTATTTTATGTTCAAGGAAGTCCACAAAGCACATTGTCAATGATGATGAACTAATGACATCAAACCATAAAAGTTATAGTGATTGGAATTCAAATATCTTTCACTATTTTTTATGCCAAAGTGATTTGTTGTTCAAAGTTACCATATAATGAGTTATCACAATGAATAATTTTCCCATAAGATATGTGTTGGGTTGTGTTATATCTTTCCACGTAGTTAATAGGGGGTTTGAAGGGCACCCGTAACCCCACTTTATGGGGTCCGAGGCAGCGCCTCGGAAAATTTTGGTTTTGGACCATATGTTAGGTTGGGCGGACCCACCTATGGTTTTGTGCATGATTTTCGCACATGTTTTTTGGACGCGATGGTTTTCGGTCCATGCTATTGGATGCTTCGGCATGTATAAATATGTATTGTAACATTGAAAGGAACATAATGAAAAATCAAGCTGGTAGTCCCGGTTTTGGGATCCAGGGAAAAATCTTTGTGCATATGTGTTTTATGGTTTATGCTCTCGCATTGTTTATTTTCTTTGTTTAAGAATTCGTATGCAGGTAATTTCTGTACAGGGTTAAAACCTACATTTGGTATCAGAGCTGTTTTGGCTTCAAGGGGATGCCTTTGTTGCTGAAGGGTTTCGCTCGGGCCTGTGGTAGACCCTGTTCAGTGGGAGATCTGCGAGATCGATTCTGGTGGTGAAAGAAGATGGCGAGCAGTGGAAAGATAGAGATTGAGAAGTTCAATGGTCAGAGTTTTGAGTTGTGGAAACTCAAGATGGAGGATCTGTTGGTGGATAAAGATCAGTGGATCGTGGTAGATCCAGTTACTAAACCATCGGGAGTGACCGATGAAGAATGGAAGAAGTTGGATCGGAAGGCAAAGAGCACAATACGATTGTGTGTCTTAGATTTAGTATTGTTGAATGTATCAGGGGAAGCTACGGCGAAGGCTTTGTGGACCAAGTTAGGGACTTTGTACCAATCTAAGTCTCTAGTGAATAAATTGTTCCTGCGGAAAAAGCTATATAACCTAAGGATGAAAGATGGAGACCCGGTGATAGAGCATCTGAATGCGTTTAATACTGTGGTAAGTCAGTTATTATCTGTTGATATTAAAATCTCAGATGAAGATAAGCACATCAGTCTGTTGTTTTCTCTACTAGATTCGTGGGATAGTCTGGTTATTGCAATAGGTAGCAATGCAACTGCTTTGCAGTTTGATGAAATAGTCTCAGCCTTGTTGACGGAGGAGATGAGACGAAAAAATATGGACAACCAGAATGGTGATGCCTTGTCTGTATGAGGACGGTCCCAGAACAGAAACAAAAATAAGTCATCGAGTGGGAGATCTAAATCTAGAGGGAGATCTAAATCTCCAGGAAAACCTACAAAGGTGGTGTGCTGGAAATGCGGAAAGGAAGGGCACTTCAGAAGGGATTGTAAATATAAAGATCCTAATAAAGGAAAGGGATCTAATGATACTCCTTCTGCAGAGGCGAAAACCACCTCAGATGAAGGTGGGGATGTGTACTTGGCTTCTTCAAGTACACATGTAGATCATGAGGCATGGTTGATTGACTCAGGTGCATCCTTTCACTTCACTCCCCATAGAGAGTGGTTCTGTGAGTATGAGAAATACGATGGTGGTGATGTCTTCTTAGGAGATGATAGGAAGGCTAGAATCATTGGTCGGGGAAAAGTAAAGTTGAAGTTGCAAGGTGGAAGGGTTAGATCACTTCCGCGTGTTCTGCATATTCTTGCATTGGCCAGAAATCTGATTTTTGTAAGCAAGTTGGATGATGCAGGTGTAAAGACGGTGTTCGAGAAAGATACCTGCAAGATGGTTCGAGGAGCACTGATGTTAATGCGAGGAGTTCGGATTGGAACTCTGTACAAGCTACAAGGTAGCACTGTTGTTGATGGGTGCAATAATTCTATGGTTCCTGAAAATGGAGTAGAGAATCTAGTGGTCTCTGGAGAGAAGACCATGTTGTGGCATCAAAGGCTTGGACATATTGGAGAGAATGGCCTTCGAATACTTCATGGTAAAGGTACAGTAGAAGGTATGAATAATAGCTCTCTGGATTTTGATTTCTGTGAAAATTGTGTATATGGGAAGCAGAATCGGGTGAGTTTCCCTCTAGTGGTAAGAGGACGAAACAGATATTAGAGCTTGTGCACAGTGATGTGTTTGAACCTGTGAAGGTTCCATCACTGGGTAAGTCTGTGTACTATGTATCATTCATAGATGAATTCTCAAGGAATACATGGATATATTTTCTTAAGAAGAAATTTGAAGTCTTTGACAAGTTTAAAGAATTTAAGGCTCTGGTGGAAAATCAGACAGAGAAGAAGATAAAGGTGCTGAGGACAGATAATGGTGGAGAATTTTGCAGCAAGGAATTTGAAGAATTCTATAAGAAGTGTGGTATAGCATGGCAGAAGACTACTCCATATACACCTCAGCAAAATGGAGTCGCAGAAAGAATGAACAAGATGTTGACGGAAAGGGCAAGAAGCATGCTCAGTGGTGGCGGGTTAGGACAGGAATTCTGGGCAGAGGCGGTGGATACTGCATGTTACCTGATCAACAGATCACCTTCATCAGCGTTGGAGGATAAGACTCCACAAGAAGTATGGACTGGTAAGAAACCCTCTCTTTCACATCTAATGGTATTTGCATGTGATGCATATGTACATGTTCCAAAGGAGAAACGAACCAACTTGGATAGTAAATCTGAAAAGTGCATCTTTATTGGGTATAAGGATGGTTTAAAGGGTTATAAGCTTTGGAACCCAGTCACATGGAAGGTTGTGTACAGCCGAGATGTGTTGTTCAGAGAGGTAAAAGATGTTATTCAACATGAAGTCCAACCAAAGGAACCTGAGAAGATAGAGTTTGAGCCAAAGGAGGAATAATCAGACTCTGCAGCAGAGGAGGAATCAGAAGATGAAGAGCCGCAAACTCCAGTTGTGAGAAGATCAGTTTGAGAAAGAAGGTAGCCAGAAAGGTATAGTCCATCTGCTTTCAGTTCAAATTTTGCTTTGTCTGTTACTGATGATGATCCCAGAACTGTGAAGCAAGCAGTGGATTCAGAGGATGGAAAACTTTGGAAAGAGGCCATGGTCGATGAAATGGCATCTTTGCACAAAATTGAGGCTTGGGATCTGGTGGAGTTGCCGGCTGGAAGGAAACCCATTGGCAGCAAATGGGTGTTCAAGAAGAAGAAAAATGTAGAAGGAAAGGTGGAGAAATACAAAGCTCGGTTGGTAGCAAAAGGTTATTCCCAGGTGCCGAGAATTGATTTTGGTGATATTTTTTCTCCTGTTGCCAAGGTAACTTCTATTAGATTACTTTTATATGTTGCTGCTGCTTTTGATTTTGAGGTAGAACAGATGGATGTGAAGACAACATTTCTTCACGGGGATTTGGAAGAGGAAATCTACATGAAGCAACTTGAAGGCTTTGCGGTGAAGGGTAAGAAAGAATTGGTATGCAAGTTAAAGAAGTCTCTCTATGGGTTAAAACAGTCACGAAGGATGTGGTATCATAAATTTGATACATTTATACGGGGACTTGGCTTCCCCAGAAGCAAAGCAGATCATTGTGTGTATTTTAAATTAATTGGTGACCGTATTATTTATCTGGTCTTGTATGTGGATGATATGTTGCTGGTTGGAAATGACAAAGAAATGATCAAGGATTTGAAGACCCAATTGTCCTCCAAATTCGACATGAAAGATCTTGGTGCTGCAAACTATATTTTGGGCATGGAAATTAAAAGAGATCGGTCAAAGAGGAAGGTCTGGTTAAACCAGAGGAAGTATGTCGAGACAATACTCCAGAGGTTTAATATGCAGGATAGTAAACCGGGGAAGGTTCCTATTCTTGTAGGTGTGAGGTTATCTGCTGAACAGTGTCCCAGGACACAAGAAGAGGAAGAGGACATGTCTTGTGTTCCATATGAAAGTGTAGTGGGTAGCCTGATGTATGCAATGGTCTGTACTAGACGAGACATTGCACATGCAGTGGGAGTATTGAGCAGGGTTATGTCAAAACCTGGGAAGGAGCACTGGACAGCAGTGAAGCGAGTTTTCAGGTATTTGCGTGGCACTAGTGATTATGGTTTGTGCTACCAAGGAAGACCAGGATTGGACAGAGTGTTGGATATTCATGTCTTTGTTGATGCAGACTAGGCTGGAGATCTGGATCAAAGAAGATCTACAAGTGGGTATGTGTTTAACCTATTTGGAGGTGCAGTCAGTTGGATGAGTAAGAAACAATTTGTAGTGGCACTATCAACTACAGAGGCAGAATACATGGCAGCCACTCATGCAAGCAAGGAAGCATTTTGGTTGCAGAGATTGTGTTCAAGTATGGGGTTAGTACAAGGAGCTATAAGAATAGACTGTGACAGCCAAAGTGCAATTTTCTTGGCAAAGAACCCTGCTTATCATTCAAAGACAAAGCACATTGATGTTTAGTATCACTTTGTGAGGGATATGATAGAAGACAGAAAGGTGTTGCTAGTAAAGGTGGACACTTTGAAGAATACTACAGATGCATTGACAAAATCTGTGAGCTCTGAGAAGTTCTCTTGGTGTAGAGAAGCAATGGGAATCTCAGGGCTAAAAAATGACTAAGCTCTCCTATGGCCCCCTTGTGGAAAGAAAACAACATGTGGGAGATTGTTGGGTTGTGTTATATTCTTTCGACGTAGTTAATAGGGGGTTTGAAGGGCACCCGTAACCCCACTTTATGGGGTCCGGGGCAGCGCCTCGGAAAATTTTGGTTTTGGACCATATGTTAGGTTGGGCGGACCCACCTATGGTTTTGTGCATGATTTTCGCACATGTTTTTTGGACGCGATGGTTTTTGGTCCATGGTATTGGACGCGATGGTTTTCGGTCCATGGTATTGGATGCTTCAGCATGTATAAATATGTATTGTAACATTGAAAGGAACATAATGAAAAATCAAGCTGGTAGTCCCGATTTTTGGATCGAGGGAAAAATCTCTGTGCATATGTGTTTTATGGGTTATGCTCTCGCATTGTTTATTTTCTTTGTTTAAGAATTCGTATGCAGGTAATTTCTGTACAGGGTTAAAACCTACAATATGACTAAAGTAAAAAGAAATGAAATGAACCAACAACAATTGTGGTGAATCAATTATGCCCCATGATATTAAATTGTCCATTTACCACTTAGAAAATCAGGAGGTATGACCAACTAGATTTAAGAGCATCATTTCTATAAATTCATGCATGTTAATGTTAGATTTTTATTTAGTATAATTTTTTTTTATCTTCAAGTTAATTTTACATTTTGAAGAGGGAAATATATAAATACAAATTTGTTAGTAATTATTACTTATTAGGTTTGTTTTAATGCAATTTTGGGAAGGAAAATTGTTGTTTTAATCCCTTAATCTAGACAACAATGATCATTGCATTAGTTCCAAAATAACTATTGGTTTGCTTGGTCAAAATAATAAAATGAGGACAAAAAATAATACTATTCCAATAAAATTTCATACCACCATATCACACCATCATTTCACTATGATAATTGCACAATTGCCATTGATTTTAGAAGTGTAATGCTCAATGAGTCATAATGCTATTCATAAAATAAATCATTTTTTAAAGAAAATTAAAATGAGGTTTGGATAATAATTTCACCAAATTTATTCAATTATATGTGCAATAATTTTTGGAAAGATCACTTTACACACTATAATTTTTTGTATAGAGAATTGTAGTTTCAAGCATATCAATTATTATAGATAATATCCTAGATACACTTGAGAAACTCTCAAAGGGTAAAGTTTGAATAGTATTTATTCTAATATTGAAGAAAGAAAGCTTCTATTGTTTGAAGTATGGGAGATAGCAAACAATAATTCTATGTTTTATTGAATGATTTTTTTTCCAATGCAGTTCTTCAATCCTAAGTTATACAAATGTTTTTTAATGAAAATTTTATTCCTACATTTAGCACATTTCCAGTGATATGAGTGAAAATAAAAAGGAATACAAAAATCTACCATCCAATAATATATATTGTATGATGGTTGGGTACCGTAGAATTCACATATTTGAACAATTGATTGGTACTTGAGAAATATTAGAATATAGAAGGAGAAATATTAGAATATAGAAGAAGTTTAATGTTCTTAAAAATAATTAATGTTTAATTAATGTTGTGAAAGTGATAGAGGGACTTTCCTTCATGATGTATGGTTAACAACCAGAGTAAATTGAAGAATATATTAAATTTTAGCTCCAATTCATCATTGCAATGGCATTCTCCTGTTTTATATAGAATGCAAATGGTTATTAGATCTAAATACTTCTCATTCAAAAGGAAGTGGTTGATCGATTATATGTACCGTCATTTAACAATAACTTAATGTATAACAAATGGATATTATTACATAAATCATACTTAATATTATATTAAACTCGCGCTTAAGACTTATTCTACTAAAATGAATACTCATATCAAGAAAAGAAAAACACATTGACACAAATAAAAATAGGACCTTTATCCTTTAGAGGCTACATCTTTGAAAAGATTTGTCCTTCAAAACATTAGTTCGACTAGTTTGGCTCCATCAAGCGACTCCATATTTCATTGAAATGTACAAACTCCAAGTTATAATCAAAGTTTGCCATAACCATTTGATATCAATAGCTCTTGAAATATCTTGTAATCCTTGTAAAGATATGAGGATGAACTTCAATTTCCCAAATTTGCATTGGAATATTGAACAAAAATTCCCACATGCATATCCCATTACCCCAATAAGATATAGTTTCTTTAACTCATAAGAATCATGGATCTAGTTTCTTTAATTCATAAGAATCATGGATTTTTTCTTTGATTGCATCCCTATATTTCCTCAAAGTTTTGACTCCCTTAAAATGTGAATTCTCCAGCAAAGTTTTATGCACTTTCTACATCTACTATATTTTCGATAAGATCTACATTTGTTGATTCTTTAAGCTTTCCTTTGAGAAGATCGCTAGAGTGGTTTTTGAAATTACTTTTTTATATGGCCCATTTTCAATAGTAGTAATATTCTATCTCCCTATTGTATTTCGTGTAACTATTATGATTTTTTATTGAGTACAATACCATATTAGACTAACCATCACCTTATGCATCCTTGCAATGGATCTCCCTATTTAGCTAAGAGTGTAAAAATCATATCTTCTAGACATTAAAAAGGATACTAGCTAAGAATCAAAATAACACTATTGTATTTAGATGGAAAACTATTTAATAGAAATGATTTAAAACTATCTTCATGTATCATACCCTTGATTATCACTAGCTATGTAATGGTAGATCTCATATTGTTTAGGTGACTAGAAATGGTAATTCTACATACAAATTAAAACTGAATAATTATAAATTGAGAGAAAACTTTGCAGTTACTACTTTTGCTTCAAATAGTCTATTCAATTAATACTAACTTTTATTGGATTATTTCTCCAAATCTTCATTTTATAGCTATGTATCTACGAGATTAGGGCTAATAATGAATTTGGCTTTACCATCTCTTCTCAACCATTCAACTTGCTTAATTAGATCTCTAGGTGTTCAATCAATTCCTTTTAATATCCCCATATAGATTTCTCCATTAGATGCATTTATTTATTTACTTTGTATGTGCGGACATTTAAATTAACGTATTTCTCTAATGGCATTTCAATGTTTATGGAACAAAAATACAAATATTGAAAAAAGGTGAACAATATAAAGGAAAATATATACCACCTCTAAATTGAGAAATATAAGTCCTTTTAATAGATTGAAGATAGGTAACTCATATAATAATATTTACATATCATATATTAATTTTAGATTTGTGAATGTAATTTAGGGTGTATGAGGTCTCTTTGTCAAGATGTTGAGATCAAATTGTTGTGTGAATTCTATGAATATAATTCTCCAAGATGTTAAAAGGGATGACGAATAGGAAAGAATAACTCAGCTAACCACAATATCAATGACATATAAGAAGTTTACTAATAACTTTACTTTCCTCTTTCTAATTTGGATAACTCAATGATTTAAAACCAATATATTCAAAAGAAAAAGTCTTCAATTGTGGAGCTTTGATGAATTGTGATATTTAAAGTTATCTATTGAAACATGTTTCCATGTTTAATGATACTTGTTGGGATATAGAAAGTGTTGTCATCAAAGAGAGATTAAGAATTATTTTTATTATTATTGTTTTTCCTGACAATCTTTTAAAAACACTATCCTAAATCACTAGACTTTGTCCTAGAAAATGTTGAATCTTGAGCTTGTCAAGTACAATCTAGAGGACAATTCATTGATTCATAATGAAAAAAAAATTATAATCTGCATAAATTTACCACCAAATGATATTTTACAAAATTACAAACTTAAAATTAACTTTCCAAAATTTTCATTTTTTTATGCCATAATTCATGCTTCTTTTTCCTATTAATAAAAAATCATACTATGAATAGCGCTCCTCGATAATTAAAATAAAAATTTATTCCAAACCATAGATTTAATAAATAATATCATTGTAGACAACACAATATTCCATTCAGATTAAAAAATTATTCTATGAATTGCACTACGTTTTTTCCCTATCGAGTTAATATTATAACTTTATTAAAAATATGAAATTAACAACTATTAATTCAAAATAAACTCCTAAATCGTCATTTAATGATTTATTTGTCAATTAATTTTGTTTTTTAAAACTTGTATTAAAAATAAATACAATAAAAAAATTTCCTCTCCAAACAAGTTAAACGAAAATGGAAAAAAATGTAAACAAATTTGTATTTTTATTTAAAATAAAAATAACTAAACATAATTACAAAGTATTTGTAGTTTTCTTTAAATAAAAAATCCATTTATCTAGAAATCATCTACTATTTCGAACACCATCTCTTTATCTTTAAAGAAGGAAAAAAGTTTCAAAATCCATTTTTTCCCATGTGATATATAGCTTTCATTGTCATGCTCTTAACCTGCAAAATGATACCCAAATATAGAATATGCGAAGAAAAGATACCTAGAACATAGAATAGCAATGATTTTATTATTCAGAGAGTAATGTTCACTTGCCTCTTCGATGGGGCAACCTCCAATAGAGCAGAGCTCGATTACAAAATAAGACACGATGCTCCTTGCAGGGAGTCTATATCCTTTATATATGACTCATACATGCAATACCATGGACCAATACCGTGGGTTTTATTAATACCATCTATCTAATACTACGGTCCATTTGCAACTAATTGTGGTTCTGTCATTAATTGTGGATTAACCACTTACAATTATTAATATGGGCTTTATCGACTCTTGACTATGACGTGATCCCATTACATAAATAAGGGGGTTAGGGTGGGATGCTAACATGCCCTCCCCCTTAAGACTAGCCTTGTCCTCAAGGTTGAAGCTGCGGAAACTGCTGAAGGATAGTGGCTGGTTCCCAAGTTGCATCTTCCAGAGAGGTGTCTTTCCATTTGAAGAGGACTTCCTTAACCATGCGGCCGCGTAGTTGCTTGTCTCGTGTGTCTAGGACCTTTTCAAGTTGAAGCCAGATGGACCCTTCTTCGTCCAATTCAGGTAGACTGGTCTGAGTTCTGCAATTGTTCCCAATCACTTTCTTGAGGCATGAGACATGGAAAAATGGATGGATTTTTGCAGTAGGTGGCAAGGCCAACTTGTAAGCCACTTCTCCAATGTGCTGAAGTACTTGATATGGTCCGTAGAATTTGGGAGATAGTTTCTCACACCCCTTGTCTTTGAGTGATGTTTGCTTATATGGTTGTAGCCGTAAAAAGACCTGATCCCCTTCTTGAAATTGGTGCTCGGAGCGATGCTGGTCTACTTGTTGCTTCATGTTGTTCTGAGCTTGATGAAGATTCTCTCGAAGATGGGCGAGCATGGTTGCGCGGTGTTGTAGGATTTGATCCACTGCTTGTACTTTTGAGCACCCCTTGAGATACGAAGTAGGTGAAGGCGGGAGTTGACCATATACTGATTCATAGGGAGTCATTTTGGTTGTGGCATGATAGTTGGTGTTATACCACCATTCAGCTAGAGGTAACCACTGTACCCAAAGGTGTTGCTTTTCTGAAGTGAAACACCTAAGGTAGGTTTCTAGACATTTATTGATGGCTTTGGTTTGACCATCTATTTGCAGATGATAGGAAGTACTAAGTTTTAGTTGAGTGCCTTGTATCCTGAAGAGTTCCTGTCAAAAATTACTGGTGAAGATCGGGTCACGGTTGGACACAATAGAAGTGGGCATGCCATGCAATTTGAAGATTTGATCCATGAAAGATTGAGCGACCAAAGTTGGTGTAAACGGGTGGGGTAGGGTGCAGAAATGAGCATACTTCGACAGTCGGTCCACAACCACCATGATGACTCACTTTTTCCCTGACTTTGGAAGACCTGTAATGAAATCCATAGAAACCTCCATCCAAATTGATGCCGGAATGGGCAATGGTTGTAATGTGCCTGGTGTGTTGACGATTTCCCCTTTGTGGCATTGACAGACATCGCATTCTACTACGAAAGTAAGGATGTCCTTTTTCATGCTTGTCCAAAAAAATGATCTTCTATTGCGAGCATACGTCTTTTGAAAGCCTGAATGTCCTGCAATGGGAGATGAGTGCAATTCTGCCAAAATGCGACTTTTGAGGGTGGATGTTGGTGATATTAGGACTCAGTCCTTGTAGCCAAGAATATCATCCTACCACGAGTAGCCCTTGGTGGAATCTGGATCTACCTGCAATTGAGAAATGAGTTGGGAGAGCCCGGGGTGTGAAAACCATTCCCTGCGAGCCTCTTCTATCCATTCTGGAATGGGGAGGGAAATTGCTAGCAGAGTAATTTCCTCCTCAAATTGGTGAGATAATGCATCTACTACACTATTGTCTTTCCCTTTCTTGTAAATGATCTCATAATCATATCCCAACATTTTGGCGAGCCATTTATTTTGTTGTGGGGAGGATAGGCGTTGCTCCAAAAAATATTTAAGACTGTGATGATCTGTGCGGATTTGGAAACGTCACCCCAATAAGTAAGGTCGCCAGGTCTCGACTGAATGTAAGATGGCCATAATTTCCTTCTTGTAGGTAGATTGGCCCAGATTCCTCCCACTTAGTTGTTGGCTTGTGAAGGCCAACGGTCACCCTTCCTGCATTAAGACCGCCCCAATACCTGTACCTGAAGCATCACATTAATGAAAAAAGATTTGGTGAAGTCAGGTAGTGCTAAGACTGGAGTGGAACACATGGCATTTTTTAGAGCTGTAAAGGCCTGGTGTGCTTCCTCATTCCAGAAGAATGAATTTTTCTTTAGGAGTTGGGTGAGGGGCTTCGCTATGCGACCATAGTTGCGAACAAATTTATGATAATAGCCTGTGAGACCCAAAAATCCTCTCAAGCTCTTCAAGGTCTTAGGTTGAGGCCATTCCTGCATTACCTGGATCTTTTTGGGGTCCACCTTGACACCATCATGCCCCACAATGTGGCCCAAATACTCTACTTCTGCCATACCAATTGAACACTCGGACATCTTAACAAATAATTTATGCTTGCGGAGCAGTTGCAAGAGTAGATCTACATGCTAAAGATGTGCGGCCCAAGTGCAACTATAGATGAGGATGTCATCGATGAAGACAAGGACAAATTTCCTGAGATATGGTTTGAGAATGTGGTTCATAAGGCTCTGAAAAGTAGAGGGGGCATTACAAAGACCAAATGGCATGACCAGGAATTCATAATGGCCTTCATGAGTTCTGAAAGCAGTCTTGGGAATGTCGACTTCCTTCATGCGAATTTGGTGGTAGCCTGAGCGAAGATCCATCTTAGTGAAGAATTGAGCCCCATTGACTTCATCCAGCAAATCATCAACCACCGGGATGGGAAATTTATCTTTGGCTGTCAATGTATTGAGAGCCCTGAAGTCGGGACACATCCGCCACTCCCCATCTTTCTTAAGCACCATGACCACTGGGGATGAATAAGGACTAATGCTGGGACGAATGACACCTGCTTCCAAAAGTTCCTTGATGATTTTTTCTATTTCATTCTTTTGGGTGAACGGATATTTGTATGGGCGAACATTTCGGGGTTGGGCCCCTGGAACCAAGGTGATGCTATGATCATGTTCCCCTCGCGAGGGTGGAAGCTCATGAGGCTTGTCAAAGACCGGAAGATGGTTATTTAAAATCTATTGCATCTCAGGATGAATTGGTAGAGGCTTGGTTTCGACTGCCTGGATGGCATTAAATTGAGCTACAACTCCATGATTTCCCTTTTTTAACAATTTTTCCATCCTATGCAAGCTGATGATAGAGGGGGCTCCCGCCTGGAGTCCACAGAGGGTATGTGTGTAGTTGTTCTGCTTAAAACTCATATATAACTCCTGGAAATCCATTGTGATTGGCCCAAGAGTGCAGAGCCATTCAGCGCCGAGGATAATGTTGCAACCCCCCATGTGTATGGCAAACATGCTGGTTTTCAACTGATAATCCCCCATTTGAAGTTTGACATTTTCACAGCGGCCTTCACATTTCATTGTGCCTCCATCCACAATTTGAACTTGGAAGTTAGAAACTACTCGTACAATACAATGCACTGCTTCTGCGACTTTTTGATGGATGAAATTATGTGTACTTCCACTATCAATCAAGACTACTACTGGGCGATGTTTAATAAAACCTCTAATTTTGAGAGTTTGAGGGGAAGAAATCCCTGTCAAAGCATGCAACGAAATAATTGGTTCGTCAGAGACATTGTCCTTACGGTTGTCTTCTTCTAGCGACTCATGTTCCTCAAGTGGTGGATCTTCCTCTGTTGAGCTGTAGTCAGTGGCATCAATTTGAAAAAAATTGGGCTCCTTGCATTTATGACTTGGGGAGTATTTTTCATCACAGTAGTAACATAGTCCTTGCTTTCTTCTGTCGGCCATTTCCGCAGGGGACACCTTTTGGACCTTAAGTGTTTGAGTCGTGTTGTGAGCCTGTGGGGGGCAACCTTTAGCGGAGAAATTTGGGCGACTGTATTGGGTTGCTAATGCACGTTCCACGTTACAATCTACCTTGCAAGCCTCCGTCCATGTGGGAGGGTGGTGCAGTAGGACTTGAGCTTTGATGGCTTCTTTAAGACCGCTGATAAAACATTCCGTGTAGAACACATCTAAGAGACCCCAAGTGCGGAAGGCTAAGGCTTCAAAAGCTGTAATATATTCATCCACTGTACCAGTCTGTCGGAGCTTAGTAAGACGACCCAAAAAAGATGATTCCTGGTCAAAGCGGTCTTGAAGAGCTTTGGTGAATTTGGTCCAAGTCCTAAAAGGTCCAATGCAACGTTGATGCCATTCCCACCATTGCCACCTTTCATTGTCCAAGTACATGCTCCCCAACATAAGCTGAGTCTCATCATCTAAGATGTGATTCAGTTTGAAATACTGCTCCATTTGTGATATCCATGCCGACGGGTGAGAACCGTCAAATTTATGCATATCCAACTTGGGAGGTTGTTGACTGGGTTGTTGGTGGGTGTGCCAGACGTGAGAAGAGTGGCTAGACTCACCCTCATTATGTCCATTGCCATTATATTCCTCCTCGTGGGCTTGCTCCTTGCCCTTCGGGATTATTTTCTCAACCATGCTACATAGTCCGCTAAGCTGAATGTGGATGGTTTGCACTGATTCTTCAAGTTTGTCCATCCTTTCATTGGCCATCGCTTGAGCTCTAGTTTCTACCATACACCAACCTGATTTTTTTTAAATTAGGACCGCCTAAAAAAAAATTTCCACTAAGAAGTGAATGGTACCACCGTGCTCAGTTCGTCGTCCTGATTTTGATGGGCTAGATCCCCAATAAGCGCCCTGAAAGATCTCAGACTTTTTTTTTTTTTTTTTTTCGAAAATTCTTAACAGAGTTTTACTCCTTCCTTATCAATACTGCAGTTGCCAAATCCTCAAAATGTCAATGCGGCCAAAAGTCCTGCAAAAATTACACCCTGGTATAGGAACCTATCACAACGACTCCGATCTGGTGGATCTGAGAGATCTGAATGGCGGATTTGATAGCTCTGGGCGGCGAAACAGACTGCTTATGCGGATCTGATGGATCTAATAGATTGGAATGGTTGATCTGTGAACTCGAGACTTCGGGACTGATTTCTGCTGCTGCTACACCCCTTTGCACAAGCGGATCTAGAAGAGATGATGTGTGATCCCCCGATAGAAAAGGGAACTATGGTCTTGAGGAGTGTCAGGTGCTATAGATCGCAATATACATAAGGGTCTGGCAGCAGCACTCGGCCCAATGTTTCAGGGCTCTAACTAAGGAGGATCGACCGTACCCTTAGACGTACAACCTGACTACCCTATCGTACGGGCGAGTAATCTCTCCGAGTGCTGTTCTCGGTGTACTGTAGCCGTAAGACGGCCGACGGTTTATCTATGGCGAGGTTTCAAGGGAGCCTAGGGGGCTTCCGATATACCTAGAGGGTACATGGAAGACAGTACGTGCGCGGTTCTGGCTAATGCGCTACTACTCGAAGGGGTACCCATAGGGGTTACAAGGGAGTCCAACAGACGTGACCACCTCTTGTATTTCCTGCGTGCATGCCTCCCCAAATCCGCAGGTTTATGCGCTCAACGATAGATCCCGTGGTTTAAAGACGCTGGAACACGTCTCTAGCCAAAAAAAAAATTGCTAAGAAATGGAGATCCCACCGATCCTGGAAAGTGCTCTGATACCACTTGTTATGCTCTTAACCTGCAAAATGATACCCAAATACAGAATATGTGAAGAAAAGATACCCAGAACACAGAATAGCAATGATTTTATTATTCAAAGAGTAATGTTCACTTGCCTCCTCGAGGGGGCAACCTCCAATAAAGCAGAGCTCGATTACAAAATAAGACATGATGATCCTCGCAAGGAGTCTCTATCCTTTATATATGACTCATACATGCAATACCACGGACCGATACCGTCAGTTTTATTAATACCATCTATCTAATACTACGGCCCATTTGCAACGAACTGTGGTTCTGTCATTAATTGCGGATTAACCACTTACAATTATTAATATGGGCTTTATTGACTCTTGACTATGACGTGATCCCATTACATAAATAAGGGGGTTAGGGTGGGACCCTAACATTCATTGTTTTTGGAGATAGATTCATTATAGCTACCATAAGAGGATAAAACATGGTGAGATGAAGAAAACTAGGAATATTTCCATTCATTGTTTTTTGAGATAGATTCATTATAGCTACCATAAGAGGATAAAACATGGTGAGATGGAGAAAACTAGGAATATTTCCAAAACATTGTTTAATCAAAGATATATTGATGGTAATAATCCGTTCCATATACAGATTATTATTTTTTTAAATATAATAAAACAAAATTTGATCATAATCCTTCTATTTTTGGTGACTGTTTCTTTTAAGATTATTTTGAACACCAATATATCATTTATTGATCTTATATACTTGAAACTACTATCTTTTGAGAAATACTAATGGTAGGAGAAACAAAGTATGAAGTGTATAAATAATTTTCAAATTTACATGGAGAAACAAAAATAAATAGACATTCCATTATCATCTATAATAAAAGAAGTAACAACATGATCTAAAAAATATGATATTATCATGTAGACTGTTTTTAGAATCACAAGTTAATCTTCAAAAGTAAGTACATCACTTACTTTTGCATTCCTTTTCAATATTATAACATTGCCAAAATGTTTTTAATGGTATCACTAAAAATTTCTTGCAATTATCTTTTGCCTAATTATTTTCTCAAAATGGTAAGTATCCAATGCTTCAGGGTTTGAACAAATTGTATATTTTTTTAATTCTTTTCAGCCACCATTGTTTGATGGCTTAACTGCACACACAATAATAAGATACAATAATTGATAGTAAGGTAATTAAATGGTTAGATTAGTTTTATGAATTCACATGCCACTTGTTAAACCGTGGTAGGTTATGGTAGGAGTAAGATAGTCTATTTTTCATTTATGTTTTCAAAATAAGATGTTAGTTTATTATAGCTCCTGGAATAAAATCAATTAGATGGTTTTTTTGTTATATAGGGTTTCCTAGATTTTAATTAAAATGTTTTTCTTTCCCTTCAATTATAAACTTGGTTTTGTTTTTTTTTTTTCATAAATATGACTAGCATAGATATTAGAAAAAATAAATAAATAATATTATCTATATTTAGTCGTTCACCTTAGTGTCGATGGCTATAAATTACTAAACTAAAGATGACAATTAAAAATTATTGAACAAAGATCAATCTTTTCCAAAAGGTTAATTGAAACTTGTTATCTCTTGACAACTAAGTTTAAGATCCACGTGTCTTCCAACATTCATACTTTCCCATTTATAATATTTTCCTAGCAATGTGATTTTCAATGGTAATTTGATTTCAACAAAGCTCTAATTTCATTCACTTATTTTTCTTTTTATGGTGTTTTTATAGTATATGTTTATTTACATGGTTTATTTCTAAAATTTCCATTAAATGGTCACTTATGTTCTAGCAATTTTCGATGCATCAACCGAAGTGTGATTAATTGGAATTCTTAATATTGCGTTGTTACCATGGTATGGTGAGTGATATCATATCATAACAGTACATATATAGATTTTAGAGAGAAAATAAGGAAATTTTTTTAGGTTTCTTGATATAGATAACTAACCTTATCTCCTTTTTGAATATAGTTTCAAAAGTATCCCTAACATCTGAAAGAATACTCACAACATATTTTATAGGATTTTATAGGGAAACTCTTTTGGGTTTCTTGATATAGATAAGTAACCTTATCTCCCTTTCCATTATAGTTTTAGAAGTATCGCTCACATTTGAAAGAACATTTTCAACATATTCTAAAGTATTTCTTAATGTATATATATCATCTTTCATAATTCAGACGCTGCATCTATTACCTAAAATCAGCTAATATTACTCTCAAACATCATATTCCATCCTTGTAGATTCTACATGCTACCACCCCCCTATCATTTGAGTTAAATACAAATGAATACTCTCCTCTCCAAAACCTAAATAAATTTATAAATAAAAAAAGTGGAAAAGTATAAAGAGGAAATATACTTGAGGGAAGGAATGTAGATCCTTAAATGAAAAGGAAATGATTCTTTTTTTCTAGGACTATGGACACTTGGTAGCAGCCAGGAACGCTCTGCGATGTCATTATTAATCCATTGAGGCTATGTATTTTCATGGGAAGTGAAGCAACAACATGAGATTGAAAAGATAGTAGGAAAAGCTAATGCAACTCACCTTTGAGTAGGGGGCATATTAGTTATATATATGGACATCCTTTTTGGGAAATGACATAGTAATATCAGAAAATAATAGTGGGTTAAACTTCTAGTTCTCTTATGAGTAGCTTGGCAATAAGATGGAAATCAATCAATGTGCCAATCCAACCGATTTCTTCCCACTATAGTCTTGTATAAAATCACAAGTAAGAATGAAGGCCACCTTTGTAGAAATAATTATGCACAAAGAATCAAGGATCCATCTAGTGAGTTTCCATTTGTTGAGTACACAACACACCCCTTAATTTTCGCTCAAATATGAGTGAAGCACATATTTTTTCACATCGTTAACATGATTCCCTATAGACTTCCTATCCAACCATTGATTGATATGACTCTGATGAATGGAAAACATTTATTTGGATTTTCTCCTTTATTCTTGTAACTTCAAAAGGTTGTCTATCCTACTTTGAACCACAAGACACAGCTTCCTCTGACACTCTTGAGAAAGTTGGAGGGTAGGGAGGTATACATTCAAAGATAGGATGGCTTCTTTTCCATACACCAGAAATTAAGGAAACGTTTTCAAAGAGGGTTTAGGCATGACATGATCAGTCCATAGAGAATTCACCAAAGCATTAATTCATTTCCTTTGTTCATAGTAAATGGTTTTCTTAATAATGCAGATTAGATTTTTATTAGTTGACTCAGTAAGACTATTAACTTGTGGAAAATAGTTGGATGAATGTTTCAATACAATGTCATTCAATAATGAAAAATTAGAAAGTGTAAATAATGAGAAATAAGTTGCATTATAAAAAATAAGTGATGTAGGAACATTGGACGTGGTGATGATATTTTGTCTAAGAAAATTGATGACTTCCTAATCATTCACTTTTTTAAGAGGAATTTCTTTTGTCCACCATGTAAAGTATTATGTAGCAATGAGAATATACTGATGTTTCTTTGATACGTGTGGAAATATTCACCAATGACATCCATTCCCCATTGTTGGAAATGTTCTTCTATAACGATGGGTTGCAATGAGGTAGCTGACTTTCTATCATGGTGGCCACATCTCCGATAAACTAGACACTTTTGGGCATAAGCATGATAATCCTTGAAGAGTGTGGTCCAATAACAACTAGCACACATTCTTTCCATAATGTCCACCAGCTGGATCATCCTGAAGTCCACCCAATACCATTTATGAATTAGGTTCTTCTAGACATGTTAGCAAGACCCCATTGTGGTGCTTCCTAAAAAGCACTCCATGTACTAATTGGTATGATAAAGATTTAAGTAAAAATGCCCTCTTTTGTCGCACGATTAGGTGTGAGTACATGGTACCATGCTTAAGATACTATTCACATTTGCATACCAAGAGGTGGGTGTATCAGTGGGGGTATCGTGTTCAATGTTGTACATCTCCATTTCCTTCTACCATCTATAAGAGTCATCTTCTGGTGTATTAGCCATTTTTTGCTGTAAGCTCGTATAGACCATGGAATTTTATCATGTGGAACAGCTTAAAATCAATATCATACTCTTGTACGTTGGTCATCTAGTTCGCTCTTCTTTCACCCAACTCTTGTTGAAAAAACAACAAACTGACCACTGGGTGAGGGACAAATACAATAACGTGATTTCTCAAAATATAAGGCCTAAAGTGTTTTACTACCTTGTACACTTCATAATCATGTGTACTGATGGTGCTATAATTTAACCCATGTCATTCTTATCTTGAACTCATCAATGATATAGGTTGTTCATTCCCTTGATTGTCCTTTTATGTGAGTATGCTTGCAAGAAAAGTGTCAGAAGCAAAGGTATACAATAGAAAATTCTTGCCAAAATATGGACCATATAATGTTGGAGCTTCTATGATCGCTTTCTTAATATGGCTGAAGGCATCCTTTTCCATTTTATAGCACTTGTAAATTGCATCCTTCTTTTTCATCTCATGTAATGGCTTTACTATCTGTGTGTAATCTATGATAAAGCTGCAAAGGAAATTGATCTTCTGTAAGACGAATTGCGCAGCTTTTTTACTCATTGGAAATGGAATCTGAGCGATAGTTTTCACCCATTGTAGGTTAACTTTAATCCCACATTTTTCGATAATCTAGCCCAAGAGATTTCCCTTAGATACCACAAAAATTATCCTCTTAGCATTCAAAGATATATCGTATTTCCAACATCACTAAAAAAATTTCCTTAGAAGACAAAAGTGATCAGATCTCTTCTTCAAAATAATTTTCACATCATCTAAGTAAACCAAAACAATTTTTCCAATCAATCCATGAAATGTGATGTCCATAGTGTGTTAGAAAGTGGCTCCTACATTAAGAAGTAGTTTTATGTATATTGAGTTCCAACAATAGAACCTAGTTGTATCCAAAAAAATTGTCCAGCAATGAGAACATTTCCGACACCGATACTGTTTGCAAAATTTGTTCCATCGACGACGCTAGGTAGTTATCCTTGCCTGAGGTAGAATTTAAATAATTTAAATCAATGCACATGCATATTTCCCTGGACTTCTTCTTGAGGAAAAATAGGTTAGAGACTAATGTTGAATGGAAATTTTTGAATATGATCTGAGAATCCAATAATTCTCTTATTCTTTTTGAATGAGGGGTTCAAGTGTAGGATAAAATTTTCTCATTTTTGGCTAAAAAGACTTGAATGTTTCCTTAATGGGAATAACATGTTGGATTATCATGTATTGCAATTTTTCAAATGGTCATAAATCCACACAAACACATCTCGATATTGTTTGAAAAGATGCATAAAATATCTCTTCTCTTGAAGAATACAACAAGTACCAGGATTTACTAACTTCAGATCTTCTTTCATATCGATATTCACTTCTTCGTGAAAAAGTGTGGAACCATAGGTATTTGCAATGACTAGCCCATTAAACTGATTTTCTAGATCATACAAATTCTCTAGTGATACCACACCCTTGGGCACGGGGTTTCCTTTACTTGTTTGAGCTAACCACTGCATTGCTTTTTTGTGCTCATCTTCATCAATAGCTGCATCTTTAAATACATCAACATTCACCATAAAGTCTAGTATCTACTAGTGATCATTGAAATCATGAAAGTTAGTAATAGTATCATGAACAGATGGCTTAGAAATGATTTCAACTGAAAATACATCCTTTAAATGTCACAACCTAGCAACAACATTTTCTAATGTATTAGTAGCAACATTATGAATTCAAGGAACAAGAATAATATTAAAATCTTGGAAATGAAAAATTAAATGCCATAGCATTTGTTGTAAATTTTGGATGTTAGGTGACACATAATATATATTGTATTTTGTACCTTTCACATAAAAATTTCAAAGTCACCTATTGCTTTGAGTGCTTAAAATTTTAGTTTGATGGCTTTCTTTAAACCTAGTATGAGTGCCTCATATTGAGCAACATTGTTAGTGCACTCAAATTCCAAGCAGAAAGAGATTAGATGTTTATTCTATCGTGGGTCTATTAAAATGAAAACTTCTCCAAATCCCTCTTGCATTTTCGAACCATCAAAGTACAATGTCGTTGGTTCAAAATGCGTCGACGAATGAATTTTGATGTGATATTCATTGAAATAATTTCTCATCAACTTGATATGGATCACAAAAGCCTCAATTCAATAAAAATGTCCAAATATTAGAAATACTAGGGATATGTCCTATTCTAATAATATTTACATATATTGTACAAAAGTCATTTGCACTACTTGGATTTCAAGGAAGGATTTCCAACTGTGTATCTGGTGGGATGGGTGAAGGCTATGCTACATAACAATTTCCATAAAAAAACATTTACAAAGCAGACCGACTATTTCTTTCCATGATGTTGTGTCAAAGTATGCCTCATATAAGGCTTTCTTTCTATTCGAATCTAGCTATTTTTTCCCTTATACGGAAGTCACAAATGTGTCCATTCGGTTGAAAATTAACCTTGTAGCTTGTTGGACCAATACTTTCTCAGAAGTAAACCATAGGCTTTAGGAATGTCGGCAATTCAAATTTTTATGCTCTTGTGAACTCTATCCTCTCATGACAAGCAAATGATAAAATTGTTAACTTCACCAATGGATGAGACAAAAAATCTGTCAAACTATATGATTCATGTACCGACCTTTTCCCATTTATCGTTAATTTTCTTACCAATAGATAATGCCATGACATTCGTGGATGCACTAGAACCAACTAAAAAATTATGGACATTATAATTGAATATTTTGAATGTTGAGAGAAATGGAGGGCAAAGAGTGTTAGAATTCAAATTAACAGTGTTAACTATAGATTTGATAATGTCGCGAGAGTTACCAGACATTACCTATGAAGTTGAGGCTCCCTTACCTATTGAAGAGTGTGCTTGGATAATAATTTCTTATTTTCCCATTATCATTGCGAGATTGAAGTTTGAAATGTTGGCTTGAGCTCCTTTCGTGTCATCAATAATGTTATAATTGATAATTTCAATGTTAACGAGTTGTACTAATAGATTGAGTGGTGTAGATTTATTAGAAACTTTAGAGTAGTGGACTTATTCTTATTATGGGTGGAAGTGTTCTTATAATTTGGAGAACTTCCCAGCTTATTCTACGAATTCCGAGCTGGAATGGAAAGTGGTAAAATCCTTCAAAATATTTTCTTCTATAGTTCCTGCTCAGAAAAGGGTCCCTTTCTTCTCAAATTATAATGATCAGTTGATTGTTGGTGTTATCTCCCTATACTACTAGTGTAACCCCTTATTGTTATTAGTAAAACCCCCTTATTATATTGTTTTGCTCATGTAGTCTTGTCATTTGTATTATCCAAGAATTCTTCATTTGTGTAATGTAAAGGAGGTTGCCCCCTCTAAGAGGCTTATTTCTAAGGCATTTATCTATCTTTTCTGTCTTTTTGTCAACTGGTTTCACAACATTTGGAATCAGAGCTTTGGATTCTAGGGTTTCACTACTCCAAATAGGTCATTGTGGAATTTTCGCTATACATTTTTCACTACAAAGTTTCAAAAGCTAAAAAACCCATTTGAGAACAGATCGGTCTGAGCCTCAGGTCCAAATTTTAGATCTTGTAACGTTATATTTTCAGAGATATGATCTTAGGAAGTTATGGTTTTTTCAAGCTCCACAATTCCATCTCAAACAGGTCATCATGGAATTTTAGCTATAACTTTGTTTCTATGAAGGTTCAGACTATGCAATTAAAACCTATTTGAGCCAAAATCATGGTGCAGCTTGGGTCCAAATTTCAAATCTTTTCTTGCTATATTTTCAGAGATATAATATGAGGAAGTTAGGGTTTTTATAGTCTCCCAAATTACATTCTAAATAGGTGACCTTGGGAAACTCGTCATAACTTTCTCTCTGAACATAAGATTGAAATTTCGTAAGAAGTTATAGAAAGAGGACAGAATATATTTTTCTGTGCATATGTTTTAGATCCTAAGGTTGAAACAATGACACATGGTACTTCGTACAAGTACGCTCTACTGAACAAGTATATAATCAGGTCATCATGGGAGATTTGACGTAACTCTTCCTTGCAAAATCCAATCTTGATCAGAATTGTAGGGTTAGAAAATGAACGCAGAGGGCTACTGCAGGACAGAATTCTAGAACTTAGAGATCTGAAATTACAAAGTTACAGTCATTTCAAGATCGAGCTCCTCAAATCAAGAATAGGCAATATGAGGAAGTTTAATGGCAAGGATCTAGTAAATTGGATACTACAGATGGAGCAATATTTTGATCTACATGAGGTCTAACTATTACAAAAGTTACATATTGCATCTTCATATTTAGAACCAGATCAATTTTTATGGTATAAAGGGCTTTGTTCTCATAAACCACTTGTTACATGGTCAATTTTCATGGAGGAAATGATAACACATCATGACGATACAAAGAGAAACACCTTCTTTAGCCAATTGATAATCTCAAACAAAAGTGTTCAATGGCAGAGAACATTGAGGACTTTCAAAAATTGAGTATAAGAGAAAATGATATTCCAGAGAAGCAGAGGATTGATGTCTCCATAGGGACTTTAAATGATAACATTCAACATGAGGTTCATCTTAGGGACCCTGACTCATTAGAGAAGGCATTCAGGTTGGCAAGAAAAGTGGAAAGAAAAATTATGATACAAGGAAGTCTATCCCTCGCAACTATACATATGGAAGTGTTGCTTCTCCTAGCCTTCCAAAACCTACATGGTTCACATCACAACAATTGGAAGAAAAAAGAGCAAAAGGGCTTTGTTACAATTGTGATAACAAAGACGTTAAAGGTCATACATGTGCTGAGAAGAAATTATTTTACATAGATTGTGAAGAGGAGGAAGAAAAGGATCAAGAAATATTAAAAGAAGATGATATACACCATGAACAAACCCTAGAGAAAGAAGAAATGGATCCGACCATATCTTGTAAAGCATTGGAAAGAATTACTAATCCTCAAACTCTCAAGATAGAAGGACATATCAAGAAGAAAAAGGTTCATGAAGTGAAAGATCACATCGAGAAGGAAGAAATGAATTCGACCATATCTTGTAATGCGTTGCCAATAATCACCACTCCTCAAACTATCAATATAGAAGGACATATAAAGAAGAAAAAGGTTCAAGAAGTGAAATATCACATCGAGAAAGAAGAAATGAATCTGACCATATCTTGTAATGCATTGGCAAGAATTACCACTCCTCAAACTATCAAGATAGAAGGGCATATCAAGAAGAAAAATGTTCAAGAAGTGAAACATCACATTGAGCATCAAAAAATGAATCTGACCATATCTTGTAATGCATTGGAAGAAATTACCACTCCTCGAACTCTTAAGATAGACAGACATATCAAGAAAAAAAATATTCAAGCAGTGAAAGATCACATCGAGCATCAACAATAGGTTCTCCAACTTTTAAAGGATAACGACAATTTGGTGCAGAATCGAATGAAACAATAGGTAGATCAACATCGCAGTGAAAGAATTTTTGATGTAGGCGATTGGGTATTTTTATAGCTACATCTCAAGCAATCTATTTATGAGAAGGAAATTTGGGCAATACTACATGCACTTAAGAAATGGCGACCTTACCTAATGGGAATACACTTCAAGGTAAAAATGGATCATGATAGTATTAAATACATTTTAGAACAAATATTATCTTTATAAGAACAAAAAAAATGGGTCACAAATATGTTGGGTTATGACTTTGAAACCATCTACAAAAAAGGGAAGAAAAATGTTGTTGCAGATGCACTCCCAAGAAAGGATGAGGATGTGGAAGCATTTTTTATGCTATTTATATTATCCAACCAGATTAGATAAATGAAGTAAGGGATGAATGGAAGAAGGACGAAGAAGTGTGGCCACTCATTCAAAAGTTGCAGAAGATTCCAGTTCAAACAATATTGCTAGAACTTGGTGAGGAAGGAAAAATCATATTGGAACCTAGAGCAATCACATAAACAAGAACCTGACAGTTACGAAATCGATTAATTTCAGAGTATCTCATCAAGCGGAAGAACTTACCCGCTGAATATTCCACAAGGGAGGACAAGAATTTTATACAGAAGCATCAAGAACTACTCAAGCATTGAGGACAACACTTTTTGAAGGAAAGGGGTAGGTTAGGTCCCTATACTACTAGTGTAACCCCTTATTGTTATTAGTACAACCCCCTTATTATATTGGTGTGCCCATGTAGTCTTGTCATTTTTATCATCCAAGAATTTTTCATTTGTGTAATGAAAAGGAGGTTGCCCCCTCGAGGAGGCTTGTTTCTAAGGCGTTTATCTATCTTCTATATCTTTTTGTGAGCTGCTTTCATAAAATCTAGGGAGGACCTTCACTCACTAATGGTTCATCATTACATTTCTTATCATCATTATATATAACATTAAACATGTTCACTAAGTGTCCATCACCTAAACATTCTTCGATCATGATCGGTTCATTTTCTTCTCCACCCTACTCTGGTTATTCTTCCATTAATGAGGTGTCAACAAGATTGGTCATCATAGTGTTCATATTTTGATTCAAGTGTCGGCATTTTTTTTCTAAATGTTTCTCTTGATGGAAAGTACAAAAATTATCCATGCCCAAACGTTTGTTATTGAACATTGCATTATAACATTAAGAATATTTAGTTGGTTGGGGGTTATTATTATTTTTAAATAAAGGTGGCCTAAATACTTGTTGTTATCTGTGGATTCCTCACTTGACATCCTCTTTAATTCTGATACTTCACTCGTGAGAAACTTCAAAGACTTCGCCAAGCTTTCCATATCAAAAGAATCCTTTCCTTAGCCTTAATGGAAGAGGCTTGAGTTTTCTTACGAGTTTATTTGGAATATTTAGACTCACCTGAATCATTAATGGCTCCAATTGATCACGATACCTTTTCAACAGTGATAGCCTCTGACAATTTTAAGTCCAAAGTATCCTTTGCATCTCTCTTGGCAAACACAAAAATTTTAGTTGGCAAGGAAGTTGTATAATATTATTTTGTGATAGAATGGTGGGGTTGCACATCTATGGGGAAATTGTCCATTAAATGGGTAAATTTCTAATTAAAATATTTTATTTTCTCCTTTTCCCCATCTTAAGACTAATTATTTCTTTTAACAACATGGAAGGAGTTTTATCATTTTAAACAACCTTTTCTAGAAACAACTTCTCAAACTCCCTCCAAATATGGATTGAATTGGTCAAAAGACTATGATACCATACCAAGGCTCTACCTTCTAGAATGTATGGAAAAATTCTACAAGTAATTTCATCAAAATTTACCTCAAGGATTCACAAATTTATGTAGGAATCATTCATATGATCTTCAACATTTTTTTCCTTATCTCGATCGAACTTTGAAAGCTTATTTTTCATATGTTTCGGAATGCGATGAAGGTTGTCTAAAAGTGTGAGTAGCCCTTAGGCCATCCAATACAAGTCTTGATCAACCATGTAATCACCTTATACTTCTTCCTCATAATTTGAATCAAAATATTCTTCCCCTTTACCATTCAAATATTCATTATAGTCAGGTAGTACTTCTTCCCTTGGCTATTCTTCATCGAAAAACTAAAAATATCCCTCATCACCTTCTACACCTTCCTAAATAGGTGGAATTTCCTATTTTTGAGCTTTCTCTTCATGAGAGTCTACTAACTCCTCAAGATTGGCGAAAACCAAATCTTCCACTCATGAAAACAATACACCGACACAAGTTCTTTCTTTCTTTCTTGGATTATGAGGAACACTGTGAGAAACAGGAAGTATCCCAAGAGATTTTGCAAACCGACATGTAATGGGTCAAAGTGTCAAGATTTGATTGTAATTAACTTCAAAAGTTTGTTCCGGACCAAGCTGAGAGGACCCTCCTATTTCAGGAGTATGGGTTGGAATGGAACTCGACGTGTTATTGTCTTTTGTGAAAGATGAATTATTAGGATGAGATGAATTTTCACCCATAAAAATGTGGATTCCTTTCTTTTAGTGCCGAAACGTTGATGGTGTTGGAACTCACCAACATACAAAGGGGTCTCCCTGATGTGAAGCCCCAATTAGACTACACATCATTTGGTATAAGATCCCTTCGATAAATAAAGCCTGTCTATCATTATTCGTAAAAAATTTCCTTGCTTGTTATTGTTAGCATAAGAGAGTAATGAATATGTACTTTTGAATGAACAAGTGAGTATGCCTTGTGAAATATTCAATTCTAGAATGTATTGAGGTTCTTTCACTCAAGGGAGAAGAAAGTGACCCTTTCATAGGAGAGTAATAGTACTAATACAACAGAGACACAGAGGATATATATATATATATATATATATATATATATATATATATATATATATATATATATATATATATATATATATATATATATATATATATATATATATATATATATATATATATATATATATATATATATATATATACAAAACAATCGTTAAACAACTATAGAAATAGTTCACATAGTAGTAATGATCGTTAAAACACAAGCAACATGCATTCAATAATATAAGTATCAAAGTCACCGAAATAGGTTAATTTATTTAGTAGGAAATAAAAACACGTACACTAGAAACATTGAAAGAGTAGTCTTAAAACATTTATGATATACACATGAAAGTGTGTTGGCTCAACAAGCTTCAAGTATTAAGTGAAATTTCCAAAATACACCGATACATTGAACATCACTAGCTCCAATAGTGGAGCGTTAAAGCTACCACTCACTCTCCAAAAGAACTATCTTCCTCTCTAATGCCTCGTAGGAGAAGAAAATGTGAAAAACCTTTGAATGAGAGATGAGGGTGTATATATAACAAATGAGGTGATTCTCCACCCCCCTTTTGACTCTTGGACTCCTCTCATGACTCTTGAGATTCCATCTAACTTTTCAAATTTATGTAAGGTTGTTTGATTTCAACATGATTTTTCACATTCTACAAGTGACTATTGGGCTTCCACTTTACATTACATTTATCGTATTATTGAAAATTAAATAACTACATCCACAAATGATGCGGCAAATGATGACTCATATCACACCTTGAAGTGACACTTTGACATGACATGACATGACATTGATGACATGGAATTGATGATGATGTGAAAATATTGAGCCATACTTCTACTCCTATATTTGTGTCTTCTTGAGAGATGATTCATGTTATTCCTCTTCCTCCTCCATAAGGCTTAAATATAGGTATTTTTCACTATGGTCTTCGTCTTCCAAGTTCTGTGGCAATATATTGTCCCTTCATCTTCTTGGTCAATGATCAACCCATATTTACAACTTCATAGCTGTCTTGTAGAATTGTATCCTTATTGTCCTCTTCAATCATCATCCTGTCATGTCAAGATATAATACCTACAACTAGATATCACTCAGGAAAAGAGAACATCAGCCAGAAAAACTCTTAGTCTAACATGTTTCACGAACATCAATGGTTGAGCTAGAAGTGCATACTGGATAGGGAAGAAGGCTCAAATATTCCATAGTGTACAATTCCAGAGGGTAGGAGTGTAAGACTGAAGCTTGTCACTATGCAATGCATAGTATTGGAGGCCAATAGGACATGATTTCATATTTGAGGGTCACATTGAGGCATCATTTCCCACTGTGACTATGTAATAAACTGTTCGGGAGAGAGAGAGAGGCTAATGGGTCGTGTAATTGCATAGTTCATGAAGGTGGGAAGGTATAATATTGCTTGCGACTACGCAATGAACATTGTCCAGTTCCATGAGGTAAGTGTACATGCTTGAAGCCTGAAACTACACAATGTGCAGTTGGTAGGGCATGAAGCTTTCCCTAATTTTACTAAGTGTGGGATCAACAAGGCAGATATGAAACCAAGTTTGGACATCAACATGATCACACACTCAGAACAACCAATGACACAACACTAAACAATCAACACTTAGAATCAACATGTTCCACTTGATGCGATGACAAGACAACATTCTCCTCCAAGTGGCACACTTAAGATACACTTTGTGAAGACAATGACGACACTAGTACGACAATTCACGAAACTTTGGGAATGGGTCTCATACACATCTATATTCTAAATAGGACACAGACAGAAAATTTGACCCTTGAAATGAGCCATAACTTTTTATTTTGTGATATGCGAGACTTACCATGTCAAAATATGACACATGGGTTTTCTCCACAAAGGTACTTGAAAACCTAGAGGATACACATGGAATGCCTAATACTACTAGAAAGGATAGCTTGAAAGGTCAAAGTAGGCTCTGAAATCTGGATGTATGCAAAAATTTTGAGGTTGTTGTAGCAAAAACAACATAACCACATGTGATCCCTGGAAATATCATCAAATCATAAAATTAATGGTTCTCCATGGATAATAGTAAACTACTTGGATAAAAGCTATTAAAACTCTATAAAATGGGATTGTACCCATCTACAAAAAAATTTATTTCATGTTTTACATAGATCCATTATATTGATCCTTCTTTATTCATGTGGACATATAGGACCAACATTCCTACATTAGATAGAGTGCCAAATCTCATATATTTTTCTCAGAAGCATGTACATGTAACGATCAACAGTCACATTCCCTAGAGATTGAAAATATACAAGATAGAAACACAAAAGTATATCCTAATGGAAATAAGAATCAAGTGACTCCTCCCGAGATCACGAAGAATGTTATAATTTTAAGAATGGAATGACAAAGTTATGAAGATGACAATGAAAGGATAATTAGAGCTTCGGATGAAAAAAACTAGTTGAACATAGTCATGCTATAAAGCTTGAGTGACATACATAAGAAGATGAATCATGTAAATGATTAAAACAATGATAGAAAGAGAAAAAATAGCTTTAAGATTCATTCTAATAGGAGGTCCCATAGTACCAAAAGAAGACATAGAGATGGGACATATAAACTATTTTGATTCACTTCTTGTAGGAATTCATTCTTTGTGGAATTGTTCAATACCTCAAGATCTTCTAATTGAATCTAATTGTTAATAACAGGGGAACAAATGTTTCCGATAAACTCACATGGAGATTTTTGAAAGGAAAATTGATGCATCTAATTAACACATTGGAACTTTTTTGGTGCCAAAATTCCGTTATATGATGCCTCTTTTAGTGGCTTTTCTAGTTTTGTTTTTTTTTTCAAGATTTTTCCAAAATTATAATTACCTTTAGATTTTTTGGAAACCACTCGTAGAAAAGGGTGATTTTGTATTATAGATAAAAAAAGTGTTTATTTTTAATTGTAAAGGGGTATGGATAAATGAGTTCAAAGGATAATCAATCTATATTGGTTCGACTTGTTGTCAATTCTAGTAAGTTTAATACCATATAAATTGTAATCCATTCTTTTTTGTTACAACATCTCGTATCAAAGCAAGAAAATGGTTGGGAGAGGAAGATAAGATCTTGCTTAGATGCATAGAGATATGCAAAATCTATAATGACAAGTAGAAGACCTGACAAACATGTTGTTAATTCAAATAATGATACGAAGAGGATATTTGTTTGATGAATATCCAAACCACAGAGACATAGATCAACGTGCAGAGATTGATGAAGAACAATTCAAGTGCATGAATTTTAAAGGGAGAATTCTCAAGACTCTAGAAGGATAAAATGATGGGATCAAACTAGAATCTTCAGAGTATGCAAGTAGCCTTAAATTAGGGGAGTTAATAGATTGGTTGAACAACAACAAAACTACATGGGTAATTTTTTTTAAATGGAATCATATGATAGAGGAAAAGAAGGTAAAATTCACATGCAACAAATTGAAGGGTCATGCAATGATCTAGTAGGATAATTTGCAAAAGAAAAGAACAAAAATGGAAAATAATTTGAATAAGAAGGTAATTGAATAACTACTTTTGGTTATTTTATATTTCAGTAAGATGTATCAACTGAATTATGATGTGAGTGGATAAGAAATTGGGGTTGTTTTAAGTCAAAGGGTAAGATCAATTACATTTTTTAGCAAAAAGTAGACTGATGCCGAAAAGAAGTATCATGGTTATGATTAGGAGCTATTTTCTATCGTACAAACCTTGAAGAAACGAAAACACTATTTGGAGTTGATGGAGTTGATGAAAGGCTAATGATGTATATTCTTGGAATTTTTTTAGGATTATATGTGGATAAAAATGAGGACAATGGGATTTGGTTTTGGCACAAGATGAATTTTCTTACAAGGATTCAATTAACAAATATTTTGAAAGAATTCCTTTGATATTGTTTATGGAAAGCAACCAAGGGTAAATATGTTATATTTGAGAAGTTTTTTAATTCTCTAAGGAGATCATGGTCTAACCTTAATCATCTATTAAAAAATAATATAGTTTTCGCTCATTTCTTCTTCTCTATGAGTCAATATGCCAATAATTCCCATTTTGACCATGGCAAAATACTTGTTCCAAATAAATTAGAGCTTTTGGATTTTTGCAAACACCAAAATACTAGCATTTTGATTTGCAATAAGATTTGTATCAAAGGAAAATAGGCCCTTGTTTTGTTTAGTAGTACAAGAAATATGATAAGATATATATTTAATAACACATAAAGATAGATTATATATGAATGGAACACATAATTATGCTGAGAGGTGCTCTACAACCCATTACATGAGGAAAATGTTGTCACGTAACATTACATTAAAAAATAAAAAATATATATGTGTTTATTAATTACACCATAAGGCGTTCCCTTTGGGAAAAAATCACCTAGTTCCTACTTTTAACTCCTCTGCACTATTAGATCCAATGTGAGACGATTGAAAGTTTTTCGACCCTTATATCCCACAATTTTAACTGTCAAGTGAATCTTGATTTTTGGAACCGTTCAAATTCTTGATATTTATTATAACCCATAAACATAATGCGGGTACTTCTCGAGTAAGAAATTCATCCTTCCAACTATTAAAGTATTCAATTTACCTCTAGACTCGACCCTTCTCTATCTTGTGAAGGAAAACTGCATCAAAGGCTTTGTATATGGGGAAATTGTTGCAAAGTGTAATTTCTTGTGTATAGCTATGTTTCCCTCGAGAACGCGGTATTATAAAAATAGAGAGATGCATAAGGATGAAATAAAATCCCATTAATCGAACTTCTTGGATAATGAGTACATTATATAGGCACACGTAGATAGATTCTAGGACAACCTAGATCCAAATAATTCGGTTCACCAACTCGAAACACAAACTATAAAGACAAAACTCATGATATATAGACTCAAACACTAACTAAGAGAATAGAACTCATCAACTCGATCTAGAATGTATATCTTTTTTACATTTTTCCAACATCCCCCATTAATGGAGAAATTGATTTTCAACAATGCCTAGTTGTTGTCAACATATTTCAAATTTCATCTTTCCAAGAGGCTTGGTAAATATGTCAGTTACATTTTCACTTCTATTACAATAGACTAAATGAATCTCATTTGATTATATATTTTCTCTTACAAAATGATGCTGAACTTCACTATGTTTTGCTCTAACATGATAAATTGGACTATTTGCCAACTTCATGGAACTCTGGTTGTCACATTTGATGCTTGCTGGTCCTCTCTATTTTTCTCCAAAATCTTCAAGAATCATCCAAAACCAAATAGATTCACATGTTGAATTGGTCAAGGCTTTGTATTCAGCTTCTATGGATGATAAATGAATAGTTGGTTCTTTCTTGTTGCTACATTATACGACCCTCGATCATACATTGAATGCATATCCAGAGGTTGATCTTCTATAATTAGGATTTCTAGCCCAATCTGAATCAGAAAAACCTGATAACTCAACATTAGATTCATCTATATACAAAATACAAAAATAATGTGTTCCCTTCGAATATCAAAGGACTTTCTTTGCTACTTTCCAATGGATTTCACAAGGCTTAGCCATAAATTGACTAAGGATGCTAATATAATACGCTATATCTGGCCTGGTAGTGGTGAGGTAGTTCAAACTTCCCACCAATTGATGATACAAATTTCCATTCACTTATTTAGATCCATCATAACGGTACAACTTGGCATTCTTTTCCAAAGGAGTAAGCACTAGTTTTCATTTAAAAATATGGAATCTTTCAAGGATTATCTTTGCATATTTTCTTTGTGTGATGATTCTCTTACCAAACTCCCTCCAAATTTCAAGACCCAAACAATAACGAAATTCACCAAGATCCTTGATTTCAAATACCTGTAATAACTGAATTTTTATTTCTTCAATCAACTTGAGTGCACTGCTAGTTATGATAAGATCATCAACATAGAAACATATCAAGGAAATGTTCCTATCTTCATCTCGCTTGATGTACAATTGAGGATCACTTTTGCATCTTACAAAACCTTTGTCATAAAAGAATGACTCAATTTTCACATACCAAGATCTTCGTTATTGTTTCAAACCATACAAAGCCTTCTTTAACCTGCAAACAAGATGCCCTTTTCCCTACTTTACAAACCCTTCACGCTGAACTAAATAAAATTATTCATTTAATTCACCATTCAAGAAAGCAGATTCATCAACGGGGACTTGGATGGGGTCGGCTCTGCATCATAGGATGAAACCCTACTGGCAGGGGTTTACAGGCCGTCCTACGGCCCTGTAAGCCCCCTCTCCATCCGTACTATCCCCCTGTACTTCACTTTCCGAGCCGGTATTTCCTTTTCTCTCTCGACCCGCGGCTCCATATACTTTTTTACCCTTATTCCCCCGTTTCATTTTTTACCCTTGTTTTTACCTGGCTGCACTCCTCGCATCGGAACGACGCATCCTGATCGGCCGACAGCACACGGAGGTGGTCGCTTTCATTCTTCATCCGGAGAGAGCGACCTGTGAACCTGCATATCCACAACGGTCTCCCCGCGGTCGGTGCCGACGGTTACCAGGTTACGAGGCGGGCACTAGCAGGCGGTTACCAGATTTCCGAGGTGGGCACTTGCAGCTGTCGACATGGACTCAGAAGAGGTGGATTATTTGGATTCCCCGCTGGCGGAAAGCTCCATCTGGCACTCCACATTCTCATCATCTGGGGGTCTGTACAGTGGGAATATGTCTGCTAGTTTCGAGCATCTCTCTCCTCCGATTGACCCGTCTCTCCCCTCCTCCCTTTACCCTGGCGAGCCCTCCTCCTGGAACTCCTTTGCTGTTCCCTCCCTGACTTCTCTTGGTTTCCTTGCGGACTGTTTACAGTCATCCCCGAATGGAATTGCCCCCCATATGCCGGAGTTACCCTCCCAACCCCTTCTCCTTGCAAATCCCTCGGAGATCCCTTCTCACCCTGTGGAAAACCCTCCCCTTTTAGACTCTAACCCTCCCTCAGCCCCTCTTGTTCCCTCTTGCAGTTATCACGCCGTTCCCCCCCTCCCTGAAGCCATCCCCACCCCCGGGTCTAACCCGCTCCCCCCCCCCTCCTGTTCCCCCCCCTGCGGGCTCACAGGCTCCTGCAAACCAGGGCCGCATGTCCTCTCGTCCCTCTAAGAAACAACGTTGTTTTAAATCCACAGCCGAGGACGCCTTCCTGAGGCTGGAAGAGGATATTCAGTGGGGGGACGCCATGGATCTGGCGGACTGTGTCCTCGTGGGTCGGATTCGAGGCAGACATACCTCGGCGGAAAAAATCAAGCAATGGGCCACAGAGATCTAGGGTCAATACCTAGCGGAGATCCCATCTGTACAGACGTTCGTGCGAGGATGGTTCGCACTCAGATTCACAAGGGCGGACCACACGAGATGGGTTCTTTCATCTTTTTGGCACTTTGAAAAAGCCCCGGTCCTGCTCAAACGGTGGACGCCCCTCTTCGACCCGGAGACGGAGCTGCTAGGCATTGGACCGGTCTGGGTCAGACTGCCGGGCTTGCCCCTTCAGTACTGGTCCGACGATATCTTCAGGAGAATTGGGAACGCGCTCGGCACTTTCATGGAAACTGATAAATCCTACATCTCGACGGGCTCGATGGCTTATGCAAGAATTCTAGTGCACATGGATACCAGAGGAGGAGTGCCGGAAAATATCACAATTCAGTGGAAAACCACCTCAAGGAAGCAGAAGCTTGATTATGAGGGCATCCCCTATCGATGCAGAAGATGCCACCAGGTGGGGCATCTATACAAGGACTGCCCCCTTCTCCAGAAGACCCAGCAGGCAGCTACAGGCCAGGATCCGCCCACTACAGAAGGTCACCCAGACCCCCCTGCAGCAGTGGCACCAAGAGCAGACCACATCTTAACATCTGACATGGTGGAAGCGCCTCCAGCACCTCGCCGCAAGAAGCAAGCATCGAATTCGAATCGGTCGCCATCACCTCCACTGACGCGTTCAAGAGTTGCAAAGGGAGCCGTCTTCTCTTCGGGTACGTCCTCTATATTGTCTGCCTCTGTTTCTCTACTTGCATCTTTGAGTTTATCAGCCTCTAGCATGCCCCCCCCCATCAGGGTCCCCCCTCCCTCATCCTCGTCTGCACTTGACCTGGTCAAGACGGTTTGCCCTCCACACCCCCCCTCCCCGTTCACATTATGTGTCTTGCCCCATCCCGAAGCCATCTGGCTTTCCCACCTCCTCCTCGCTTCCCTCTTTCCCCCTCCCCTCTTTTCCTTCGCCCTCCCCTTCGGTTAACTCATCTCCGAGATACCCTACCCGCTCGACCACTAAGCTGAAAGTCTCGGACTCCATTGGGCTGTCGGTGGAGTCCCTTATCCTCTCGCCCAAGCAGGGGCGTGGTCGACCTTCCTCAATGTCAAAAGCTCAGAAACAAGCGGAGGACGAGGTCCTCCAGGGTAGACAACATACTATTCATAGGGCCCTTAGAGCGCAGGACACCCTCCCCCATCCCCCTCCATGAAAATCTTGTCCTTCAACTGTAGAGGGTTGGCCAGCCCGGAAAAAAAATCGGCCCTGAAGCGCCTCTTACTATCGAACCCGGTGGACATCATTTTTTTACAAGAAACCTTATGTAGCGCAGACTCGGTAACCTCCATTCTTGGTCTATGGCTGCCTGGGTGGACTTTTACAGCCATTGATGTATCAGGCCGTTCTGGAGGCATTGCTATTGGCTTTAAGAATAATTCCATACTTCTAAAGAATATCTGGGGTGGAGGGGGTTATTTGGGGGCAGACATATACTCAAAAGAAATGGAGGAAAATTTTAGAATCATCAATGTCTATGGACCCTGTCTAAACAGAGAGCTTTACTGGCAAAAGCTCTTCAGCTCCCCTCTTCTCCAAGCTGAGAATATTATATTGGGTGGAGACTTAAATTTCTCTTTGGGTTTCTCTGAATCATGGGGACATCTGGCACAAATCGATCCCCTCTCTGACTACTTTGGGCAGCTGCTAGAGGATCATCATTGGATTGATCTCCCTTCTGCAAAAATCCAATACACATGGAAGAACAACCGATCAGGGGACCAAAGCCTAGCCAAAAGGCTGGATCGATTCATCATCAAGGAACGGCTCTGCAACCATCACCCTAGATCTCGGCAGTGGGTGGGAAGTGGTGGGATCTCGGACCATCGGCCCATATATTTGGAGATGGGAGCAAGACAACAGACCCAAAAAGCCCCTTTCAAATTTAATTCCACTTGGCTCAGGGATCCCACTTACACCAAACTTATATCTGATTTCTGGAAAGCACATCCGATTCCTGAGGACGTGGACCCTGCCACTGGCTTTGTCAGGAACCTCTCCGAGATCAAAGGGATTTCAAGAGAATGGGCAAAAATGAAGAGAAAACAGGATGATCAAACTTTATCTCTGGCTGAACAAGCTATCGAGGCACTTGAATCTCACACAGATGGAACTTATATAACCCCAGACCAGAAATCTATGTATGAAGGCCTCATCAACAGGAGAACACAGGTTCTTAGAGACAGGGAGGACTCTTGGAGACTAAGGAGCAGAGCCATTTGGCTCAAGGAGGGGGATGAGAACACAAAGTTCTTCCATCATTTTGCAAATGGTCGGAAGGCGATCAACACTATCTGGGAGCTGCAAGACGATCAAGGACATCCGGTTAGCAACCCTGGAGAACTTGCCTATCTAGCCTTAGCACACTTCAGGAACATATACAAAGCCCCGGAACAAGCAAGTCTATTAGAAATCATGAGAGTGGCAGAACTCTTTCCTAGATTTGTGGATGATGAAGTTGCAGAGGAGCTTACAAAAGAAATTACATTGGAGGAATTGGAAGCTACCATCAGGGGATTCCAAAAGGACAAAAGCCCGGGACCTGACGGCTGGACCATTGAGTTCTATTTAGCTTTTTTCGAGCTGCTAGGACAGGACATTCTCAAAGCTATCAATCACTGTAGCCTTACAGGATCTGTCCCCTCGAGCATCAAAGCCACCTTCATTGCCCTCATCCCCAAATCTGATAAGCTGGAATCTTTTAATGATTTTAGGCCTATCTTGCTCTGCAACTACCTATACAAGATTTTGGCTAAAATCCTTGCGAACAGACTAAAGCCCATCCTCTCGGCCAATATATCCTCCGAACAATTTGCTTTCCTCCACCGACGCCAAATCCATGAAGCTATTGGCACTGCTCAAGAGCTTCTTCACTCAATGCAGAGCAAGAATCTGAAAGGAATGATCCTCAAGGTAGACCTCTCAAAAGCCTTTGATAGGGTAAATCTGCTATACATCAGAATGCTTCTCACCCATCTGGGCTTCCCTTTCCTTTTCATTAAAAGAATCATGAGTTGTATCTCCGATGTACCGTTCAGTGTCCTCCTAAATGGCTCCCCCACCCCTTTCTTCACAGCCGAAAGAGGCCTCAGACAAGGCTGCCCCCTATCTCCCCTACTGTTCCTACTCATCATGGAAGGGCTAAGCAGGCTGATTGCTTCTGAACACAGGAGAGGTCGAATAAAAGGGATTAAAATTGCGGACAACTGCTCCCTTACTCATCTTTTGTTTGTGGATGATGTACTTATCTTTTTAAATGGAAGCATGGCTGACTCATCCACGTTACAACACATTTTTGATCTCTTCCAGAAAGCCACAGGTATGGTTATAAATGTTCAGAAATCCACCATAACATCTCTTGGTTGTACTCCACATGAAATCATCTACACAAAAAATCGCTTCCCCTTTCAAATTCATCCTATGGAGGAAGGGCTGAAGTATCTGGGCTTCCGTGTGAAACATGGTGGATATAGGATAGCTGACTGGATATGGTTAATCACAAAGCTGGAGAAGAAAATAAATGTATGGTACAATAGATACCTTACAAGGGCTGGAAGACTCACTCTTATAAAAGCAGTGCTGGAAGCTACGCCGGTGTACTGGATGTCTCTGGCATGGATACCAAGAGGGATCTTAACCAGGCTTCAAAAAATTTGCTGCAGATTCCTATGGAAGGGAAACAAACAGGGAAACCTCTTTGCTTGGGTAAAATGGGACACCATTGCAAGACCAAAAAAATGGGGAGGCTGGGGAATAAAGAGACTAGATTTATTTGCAAATGCTCTGGCAGCAAAATTGGGATGGCAACTTCTCACATCTCATAGTCTCTGGAAACAAGTGGTTATGGAAAAATACATTACACCGGAAAGCATTTACAGCTGGATTCGCAGGGAACACAGGGGTAGTGGAAGACACTCAATCATCTGGAAAGCAGTGCTCAATTCCCTCCCCCTTATTCGGGAGGGACTTACATGGAGAATCCATCAGGGGAATTCTGTCCGCATTGGTATAGATCCCTGGATCGGATGCGGAAACATGCATAGGCTATCTGGGTAGCTCATAGCACATCTAAATGATCAGGGGGCCACACATGTTGCTCATATTGCAGACCAAGAAAACTCCTGTTTTCTTCATCAGGCTTGGAAGACAGCGCCAGATCTCCTCATTCTGGAACAATGGAGATAAGAATGGGAGTCATATACTGAGGCTCTCACACAAGCACACATCAGAATATCGGAGGAGGAAGATGAGATTGTCTGGGCACTAGCTAAAAATGGATTATACACCCCAAAGGAGGGATACTTGCACCTCATGCAACCATATCAGCCCGACAATACACAACAATGGTGGAGAGCTATTTGGCATCTAAAAGCAGCTCCCAGAACGCGACTGCTAATGTGGGCTATCCTTTACAACAAAATTCCTACTGGGGCAAACTTAAAAAAACGATCCTTCTATGGACCTTTCTGGTGCCATTTATGCAGAAGGAATGAAGAAGACACTGAGCATCTCTTCCTTTCCTGCCCGGTAGTTCAAGAACAATGGTCCCTCCTTACCTCACGCTCTCCCTCCCTCCAGCAATGGCATGGCCTCTCCATCATCGATGCTTGGAAAAACTGGCAGGAGCAGCACTCTGGAAAAGATAAGAACATCCCACTCCTCATGTGCTGGTCCATCTGGACAGCAAGGAACCGTGCAATTTTCGACCAAAAACTTCCTCACTGGCCTAACATTATTGCCCACATTTTTGCAGACCTAGCACTCATCCCTGATGATCCTCCACCAGCCCCTCCTCGGACTATAACCCCAGAACTCATAGATAAATCCATCCCCTGGGCCTACTTTGATGGCTCAGCCCAAGAGGAAGGCTGTGGGGGGGGAGCCCTCCTCTACCTCAGAGAAAACCACTATTTCATGCTCCAAATTCATCTGGGTCGGGGCACAAACAATTATGCCGAGCTCACTACTGCAAAACACCTCATCTCCTTTGCACATGAGAAAGGATGCACTAAACTACAATTGTTTGGGGATTCGCAACTTGTCTGCAATTGGCTCACCAGAAAATCAATTTGCAATGCTTTCTCTTTGAGACATATTCTGGATGAGGCACTCAGACTAACAGATGCATTTGAAAAATTTGACTGTCATCATATATACAGGGAGCGCAACGTTCGGGCGGACTACCTTTCCAAGCAAGCAGCGCAGAGGCAAGAAGCGGACTGGCTAATTCAGGAAGAACTGGATGGAACCTTCTTTCAACACTACCACAGACCCTTTGATGATCAACAGGCACAAAGGGGCGCTCAACATTGAAAGGGGTCCCATCATACACAGAATTCTGTTTTTTCTATGCTTTTATATATAATCTGTCATATATGAACTGTACCGTCCCAAGGCGGATAAACATAGTTGTTTTAAAAAAAAAAAAAAATTGGGCAGCAAGCTACAGCTGCACAGTATGATACAGCACCGGAAAACATACACAGTATATGTTTTTTCTTACTCTATTGTCTTTTTTGGATATATACCTCTCTGAGGTGGCACACTCCCTGCGTGGAGATAAACAGTTTGGGGAGAGGAACGACTTCTTTTTGCTTACCTGTTCAGTTTTGGAACTATCACTACAAGTTCTTTTAGACAGCTTTGAGAGGCATCTAGCCTCAGTATGCATATGCTCAGCATCTACAGAATGTAATTTCTTTTGACTTAATAGAAATTACGACTTTTTCTACGAGAAAAAAAAGAAAGCAGATTTGACATGTAACTGATGAATTTTCCAATTTTTTTTGTAGCTAATGCAATCATGATTCTAATCGTATTCAGTTTAGCTACAACTTTAAAAGTATATTCATAATCAATGCCTTCTTTTTGTGAATAGCCTTTTGCAACTAATCTAGCTTTATACTTATCAATACTACCATCAACATTAAACTTTGGTTTCAAAAACCATTTGCATCCTATGAGAACTTTATCTTTGGGAAATTTTGTTAATTCCCATTTTTCATTCTTCATTATGGAGCTATATTCTTCATTCATTTCATCTCTCCATTCTTTATATTATCTAGCTTCTTCATAACTTGAAGGTTCTACAACATTCATTACATGAGACATCAATGCATAATCTTTATATCTTATAAAATGCTGAATTTGATGTGATGACCTCCTCGGAGTTTTACTATTTCTTCAGTTCTAGACCCTGATCCAATAAGGATGAGGCGAAACAGAGAGTGTTGTTGACCCATTTTTTGGAGCTTCTTCCTGTTATTATCCTACCAATCCATTTTAAACATCTAAAGCAATTCTATTCATAAATAGTGACATATTTAACCAACACACCTAAATCTGCCCAACAGAAATATGTTTCAAATGCATAAAAGGAGAACAATGATGCATAAAGGAAAGGTAACAATACAAAGAAGGAAGCCCTAGGCTCTCAGTTTGGGCCCAACCCCGAGAGCTATGGCTCCTATAGGAAACTCAGAGTTGATATAAAATCGAACTGCTTCTCATTATCAAAAAATAGTCATAAGTCAAGAGTTATGCCAAGATGGCTACAAGAGAACAAAGTAAAGCTAGCAACACTATAGTGCAAAATATGCAACGGTTTCAAAAGTCCCTCACGAAGGCTGATGCCTTAACATTTATACACCACGAGGGCCCTAGCTGGCTTCCTAAATCTATGGGACTTGGCTGCCCAAACTTTGAGTAGACAGCTCCTTCCAAAATCTGCTTGGCTGCCTTCTAGATCCGGTTTTGGTGGCCTTTGGAGCTCGAAGTTGGGGTGAAGATCCCGAGGAAGGATAGTGAATGCCATAGACAACCTGCCCACGAATCCTCACCCCAAGCTTGGCTGTCTTCTAGCCCATGATTGCTCGGTTTTGCTCCAACATGTGTCAAAAAAAGCTGAAATGAGCACATATTAGCCACCTAGGAAGAGTGACTACCCTTATTCGTACAAATGACATAAACATACTGAAAAATAATGCATAAGCTATGAAAAATGAAGGATTGAACAAGGATAATTAGGCCAAATGAGCCCAACAAGTTACCAAATTTGGGGCTCATCATCACCCCCCTGATAAAAGGGTTGCTCATCCTCTGAGTAACTAGTCCAGCTCCTCGTCTTTCATTGCTTTAATCGCCACCCTCACATCCCAGGCTTCTGAAGTAGTATCCTCCTCACTATCATGGAATCTGGCCTTCCTTTCCACCTCTTCCCACTGCTTATGCTCTTCTTCTTCTGTGCTTCCTTCTAACAATCCCAAAAGCAAAGGTGGACTTAGCTTGAGGCCGATCCAGCTGGCCTGGAGGTTCTACATAGACTTCTTGTAGGGAGGCACTCATGCCAAGGCCCCTTAATTCTAGTTGGAGTGTGATATTCCCTGATTTTGAGGCTGTGGGACAATGTGTTCCACCTACAGGTGCAAGCATGAACACAATTGTCCCCTAATAATCGCTCCATATCCTCAAAGTGTGCTATGGCCTAAGCCCGCCGATCCATGTACTCTAATAAAGCCTGAGAGTTGGTTGCTAGGTGCTGGTGGGCTGATATCAATGTTGTGGGGTCCCCTGGCTCTGCTCTAACTAGCAGTGGTTCATGTAGTTCTCGGTTCATGACATTTCTGACCTCTGTTGTTCTCTTTTCTTCGTGGTTTAACCATGAGGTCATTGCCATCAACTGCATATCCCCTACTGTTGTGTTGGGGTCCCATGAGGTTACATTTGGAAGGGCCAAATTATGCAGGTAGAACTCTGATAGCTTGGCCTTGTCTTCTAATGAACTGTTGTTACATAAATCCATGAACTGCTGGGAGTTTTGGATTTGTTAGATACCCCTCTGTGCCAATGTGTTAATTTGGAATTGCAGCCACTGATCTCTTAGGTATAGGCCATAGGATTTGGCCGGCTGCCTACATTGCAGAGCGTCCATTGCCCAACTGGCCATGCAGGCCAGTTGTGCCTCCTTTTCTTGCATCTGCTGTTTTAGAGATTGTATCTGTATGCCTGCCTGCAATTCCATTTCCAATAGTTGTCGGTTTAGTTCCTCAAGATCAGCTTGCACTCCTTCTTTTTCTTGGGGTTCTGTTGTGGTGTCCTTGGCTGTTGTGTCCTCTTCTTTCCTCTGTCCCTGTAGCTGTAGTTGTCGTTTGAGCTGCTCATTTTCTTCCTGTAGAAATACTCGCTGGTAGTTTCCCACATGTTTTGCCATAGCCAATTCTCTTCTTGCCTCCTTGAGTTGTTCCTCCAAGGGACCTATATCTGCTACTCCTTTAGACTTGACTATTCTCATCCATGTGTGGGTCCTCACTCTTTCTTCCTCTAGTGCAAAGAAAAGCGACAATGTGAATTTCTGTGGAATGATTTTTTCGGCCTCCAAGAAGTTATAATAAGAGCCCAAGCCGGGCTGGGGGCTAGGTTCCATAATGCGCTCTACCTCCTCTTCCTTTTGTGGTGATTTGGTTGCCTCCCCTTCCATTCTTTCAGTCTCCTTGAGCCTAGCCAATATTTCTTGTAGAATAGATTCAGCATCCTGTAGAGAGGCTTTTGAAGCCAATCTTTCCATTCTCTCCCTCCAGGTAGATGTCTTCGGGCTCCCCCGCTCATAAGTGACTGATGCTTTGGAGGGAGACTTCTCCTTTGGCAAGGTAGGGGTGTCTTCAATGGTAATTGGGTCTTTGGATGGAGGTTGGGGTCTGCCGGTTTTAATTCTTACACTTCTTCTCACTTTGAAATACAGAGGAGTCTCTCTCTTTCATTTTTCCTTTGGCTTGGGAGAGGTACCTAGGGTGGCCAGCACAGCTGCTGCCTCCCTAGCTAGAATTTCGGCCGATTTCTCCTTCTTCTTTCCTTTTTCCGGACTTCCTGTAGAAAGTCCTGTAGTGGTTGGTTTCTGGCTTCCTGTAGAAGCCGTTTTTAAACTTCCTGTAGAAATAGCCTTTTGGTTTTTTGTAGAAGCAGATGGCACCATTTTAGCCTGCTTGGTGGAGGGTGCTTTTTCCTTTAGCTTGGCTGAGGCTGCCTTAGGGGTGCCCTCACTAGCTTGGACTTTCTCAGTCCTTTCTACCCTGCTCTGTAGTCTTTTCTCCCTGGGTGTTGGTGTAATTTTACCACCCCCTGTTTTGGCAGCTTGGCTTTTTTCTTGTGTTCCCTTCTGTTCTTTCTTTGGTGTTTTGCCCGGGGTTTCTTGTCCTTTAACTTTCTTCTCTGCCTGAGTGTGCTCCTTCTCCTCGCTGTTGGAGGAAGTGAGCTCCTCAGCCAAAATTTGGATGTCATCACCCTTAGACAGATTCTGAAAAGTTTCCCAGGAGAGAGGGACGGTGTAAGTGTGGAGTGCATCTTCCACGAGGAGCTTGATAAGCCCATGATGGGCTAGCTGGTCTGGCATCCCCTCTCTCAGTTTGGTGGCACACTCAATCATGGACTGCAGGAGGAAGTAAGGAATGCTAAACTTTTTCTCTAAGGGTAGGTCCATTTGGTGCCTGCGTTCTGTGAGCAACCGGAAATTACAGCCATACACAATTCTAATTCGCGCTTCACACGTAATATACTTCATAATTTGGAGGCTGACTTCACTCCAGAACGGCTGTAGGCTAGTTCTTCGAACTCCATTCTTGTCCTCTGAAAATTGTTCCTCTGGCAAGAAGAACTCTTTTTTAGCTTTCTGACCCAATTTCCTCTCCTCCTTATCCCAGGGTACCCCCATCGGTAGATCAGTTACTCTGCTAATGAACTGTGGGGTGAGCCTGAGGGTCAATCCTCTGAAGTTGACAACAACCAATGTCTTAGGCTTCGGCTTCAAGGACCTTAGGAATTCTTCTCTAATTTCGTCATCGTGACCTTGAATTTTGTCACAGAATGACATCCAGTGTGCACAGGAAAACAAGTCCACCACCTCAAGGGTTTCCCGTAATTTCTTGGAGTCCGAAGGATCTTTTCTAATGAATGCTCCTCACATGGTAAAAAACTTGTTTTTGTTGTTCTGAACTTGCCTGCTCGTGTACAGAAGGAGAGCTTCGGGGTTTTTCTACACAGAACACAGAGCTATGTCTCTGCTATGCACACAGTCATATAAAATTCACAATTTCCCACTGGTGAGCCTTGACAGTGGCTCAATTTTGATTCAAAACCCTGGAGAAAATCTTGCGTGCAGACTACGACGACAATTTCATGCAGCGATAAGAAAAAAGCTTTTGAATTCATAAACAGACTTGATTCACACTCTCAACACGTCGAATTCACCACCTTTTGAATTATTTGCATGGGAAAGTTATGTTCAGGCCTACCTCACTAAGAATTGCCACCCTCGACGTGAACAGTCCAAGCTTCCCCGTAATGCCGAGCTTCCTATAGTGCAGCTTCCAATAGAAATCATGCACGACTTCTGGATAACGTTACAGTGGTTCTGGATTTTCTGAGCAGCAACAAGACATTGGAACAGGCCGAGAACTCAGGCTAACAACCTTCAGAGGATTGAGGACGCGTACTCGGCTGCCAAACGGTTGTGAGTAAATGACTGCAGTGTATCATAAGTGATTTAGCCGGCCGATTTTGAATTGTTGCGGAATTCATGGCGCGGGGGTGAGCTGTCCCAGTCGATCCATTGGCCGACGTCATAGTCATCATTCCGCTATAGGTCCCTGACCGTGGAATCCTTCCCTCTGCATTCACCACTGCCATTCCTGTTATACTGCCGCTTCTCTCCGACTGGACGCTTCCCACGTGTCAATTGCCCATCTTTTCGACATAACCAAGGCCATTCGGATCCGACGAGGCCGTCGAACTGGTTGTGGTGGCCAGTTGAATGGCTACCCGACTTGTTCAATCCGTTCATTCTCACAGTCATGCACATTTAGAGTATAGCTTATGTAATTTGACGAAATAAGGTTAGGCACTTACCTGTGCGGCCGTGGACGTGGGTTTTTCAGGCTTCAGGATGAGGAATGCTAGATCTACTTGCTTCTACTTCGTGTACGGGTGCTAAAGCTACTCTTCATTGGCTGCTACTGGCTACGAGATCTTGAGACCGGATTTCCTGGTGGTGTATGCTACATGCGGCGGTTTCATGAGTTGCTGGTGTCTCCATGGTATGTGCTCCCGCCAGATTAGCTGCTACAGGATTCCTGTAGGACATCTTGTAGCCGTTTCTCCTCCTGGGGTGCATGCTAAAATAATTGAGTCGCGTTCACAGGTGCAGGGTCCTGAGATTGCCTTGACAAGTAAAGTGTGCGAGCCTCTACATGCTTTATTTCCTCTTTAAAAAATCTTCTTCTTTTTTATCTGACAAAACAAAGTTCTGGGATGACTGTGCAGGTATATTCGGCCATATGGCAGCAATGGTGGTGAAAGGAGGTGAAGGATGGAAGAAAAGAGTGGTTGCATGCCTCCTCAACGGGCTTCAAGCTTCAAATTCTTCTTCATAATCGGTCCTGGCCTGCCCAAAGGCTCTACAGGATGTTTCCTGTAGAAATACAGAACTTCCTGTAGAAAGTCCTGTAGCTTCCTGTAGAAGGCTAAACCATGACCAGATTGTGTCCAAACCTTGAAAAAAATGAGTGTTCATGGAGGGAGTGTATGTGAGGTCGCCTGGTAGCTTGGTAGGGACCCTTGTCCTTGAGTTGAGAGGCCTCGTTTTTGCATTGTGTGCCTGCAACCTGCAACAATTTCCAGAGATTAAGCCTGTTTTTTCTGTTTCTTCCTTCTTCTTTTTCTTTTCCTTTCTTTTTGTTTCTTCCTTTTTTTTCTTTTTTTCTTTTTTTTCTTTTTTTAAGAGACAGCAGGGGCGCCTCAATGAGGTTTTCACCCCTACTATCTGCCTTGGGCGCCTCAGAGAGGTTTTAACCCAAGGATCTTTTTATTCCAATTCTTTTCCAAAGAGACAACAGGGGTGCCTCAATGAGGTTTTCACCCCTACCATCTACCTTGGGCGCCTCAGAAAGGTTTCCACCCAAGGATATTTTTTATTTGCATATATATATATATATATATATATATATATATATATATATATATAATGATGCTCAGGGTATGCCCAAAATAGAGGCAGAACCCTTCTCTATGACCAGCACTGATTTTTCCATAGTTTTGATGAACTCTTGCCTCGAAAGAGGTTTCCTGTAGATCTTTAGTCGATGCCCATTGACGATCATGGGGATGGCTTCTTCATCAATGGTCCGGATAAGGACAGAACCATTTTCATTACACTTCTCCACTGCATATGGTCCTAGCCATCTTGTCCTCAGCTTCCCCTTGAAATACTTATGTCTGGAATCATACAGCAGCGCCCAATCTCCCGGCTGGAATTATTTGTCATTGAGGTGCCAGTCGTGCCATATCTTCCTCTGAAGTTGAACCACTCCTAAGTGAAGGAGGGTCTGCATTCGATGTTCATCTAACCCATTCAGCTGCAATAACCTTTCTTGTTGAGCATGGCTGAGGTCTAGGTCTAGCTAAGCTGCCATCCTCAATGTGTTGTACTCAAACTCGATTGACAGCAAAGCTCTCTTCCCATAGACCAACTTATAAGGTGTGAAACCGGTTGTGGTCTTCCAGGTGGTTTTGTAAGCCCAAGTGGCCTCATCCAGGCGATCTACCCAATCCTTTCTGCTGCTGCTCATCACCTTAGTCAAAATCCCTTCTAATGCTCTATTAGTGACTTCCACCTGCCCATTTGCTTGAGGATGATATGGGGTGGAAGTCCTATGCTTGATCTTGTGATGAGTGAGCAAGTCTTCAATTAAGTTGGAGGTGAACTGGCTTCCTTGATCGGTGACAAGTTCTCTTGGGTAGCCAAATTTGTAGAAGATGTTTTCTCTTAAAAACTCGGCCACCTTTTCTTCTATCGTTGCTTTGATTGCCTTGGTTTCGCCCACTTTGTCAGATAGTCTGTGCACATAATTATGTAAGACCTTTGCCTTGAAGGAGGGTTGATAGGACCCACAAAATCCATACCCCACTTCTCAAATGGCTCAAGAGTCACTTGAGGTTGGAGAGGAATTTTTTCCCTTGGAGTCGGTTTCCCCATCCTTTGGCATCGGTCACATTGGCTGATATATCTTCTGACATCTTGATGAAGCGTGGGCCAATAGTAGCCTACCTATAGAATTTTGAAGGCAATCCTCTTGTCTGCAAAATGTCCTCCACAAGGCCCATCGTGACAAGTTAGGAGGATGTCAAAGACTTCCTCCTCCCTTACACAACACCTTAAGATCTGATCGGGGCCAAGTTTGAACATGTTTCCCCTGATCTAAGTGAATGAGGCACTTTTCCTCATGATTCTGCTCTTCTCCTTTGAGGATATATGCGGAGGGAACTGTGCTGAGACCAAGTAGTTTACTATGTCAGCAAACCAAGGAGAGAGTACTGAGATAGCGAAAAGATTTTCATCTGGCATCTGGTCATCCACTGTCCCCTCTTCACCCGCAGGTAAATCCAATCTAGACAAGAAGTCAGCAACAACATTTTCTTTACCTCGTTTGTCAACGATAGTCAAATAAAACTGCTGCAAAAAAAGTAACCATCTAATAATATGAGCATTCACATCAGGTTTATTCATTAAATATCTAATTGCAGCATGATTAGTATGTACAAATGTTTGATAGCCAGTGATGTAGTGTCGGAACTTGTTCAGGGAATGGACCACGGCCAAGAACTCTTTCTCAGTTACAGTATAATTCATTTCTGCCTTGGATAAGTTTTTGCTGACAAAGTATATGGCATATGGAAGTTTTTGTTCAACTTGTCCTAAGGCTGCCCCTATGGCTTTGTTCGAGGCATCAGTGTGGATGTGGAAAGGTAGGGCCCAGTTTGGACCTCTCAAGATCAGGGCGGACACCAACTTATCCTTTAATTCATTCAAAGCCCTCTGACAGTCATCAGTCCATTTAAACTCAGCATCTTTTGCTAAGAGGCCAAACAATGGCGAGGCTAGCTTACTAAAGTCTTTAATGAATCTTCTATAATATCTCGCTAAGCCTAAGAAACTCCGAACATCTCTTACCTTCTGAGGAGGTGGAACCTTTTTTATGAGAGCAATTTTGTTAGGATCCACCTATAATCCTTGGCGAGAAATGGTATGTCCTAGCACGGTCCCTTCAGTCATCAGGAATTCACATTTTTCAGGACTGAGGGACAGGTTCATCTCAATGCACTTGGTTAGAACTTTTCCCAGATTGGACAATGCTTCCTGGAAGTTGGACCCATAAGGAGTGAAGTTATCCATATATATTTCCACCGAATCATGGACCAGCTCAGAAAAGATGCTCAATACTGCTCTCTGGAAAGTGGCAGGAGCGTTGCATAGCCCAAAGGGAAGGACTCGGTAGGCAAAGGTACCCCAAGGACAAGTGAAGGTGGTCTTATCTTGGTCCTCCGGGCTGATTTGGATCTGATTATACCCGCTGAACCCATCTAGGAAAGAGAAAAACTTCTTTCTTGCCAGTCCATCCAACACTTGATCTATGAAAGGCAGAGGGAAGTGGTCTTTCTTGGTGGCTTTGTTCAGTTCTCTGTAGTCCACATAGATCCTCCACTTCCCATTTTTCTTGGGTACCAACACCAGAGGGGAAACCCATTCGTTGTCCGAGATGGGGTAGATGAATCCTGCATCCAACAATTTTTGCAATTCTTCTTTGACAATGTCCTTAAGGGCTGGATTCATTCTCCTCTGAGGTTGCCTGACCGGTCTACAATCTTCTTTAATGTAGATGTGATGGGTACAGACCAAAGGATGGACTCCTTTCATCTCCTTATAGCTCCAAGCAAAAGCATCTAGATGACTGGCCAGCAAGCTACACAGCTCCTTTTCCTGGGAAGGGGATAGGGAGGAGTTGATCTTTAAAGTTCTCTCGGGACCAAAATCCACATTCTTAACTCTGGGAGAGGTTGGATCAGTCACAGAGAGGTCCACTAAGGTACTGGCTTGAGTATCCTCCACCAATTCCTCTAAGGACAATGCACTAGGAGGTGGACTCTAAATCAAGGTCTCAATCAAATCATCCTCGGTTTGAGGACCTCCCCTGGTGGTTTCTAAGATGCACAAGGGTGCAGAGTATACCTCATCCTCTTCTCCTTCTTCCAACCAAAGTGGTAAGTCATGCTCTAACAGAGGTTGGGCAGGAGGGTATAGGACTAGCTGCTTGGACATAGGACTATTTTTCATGGTCATGTTTCCTGCTCGGCAGCTTATGTAAGCATCCGCAGTGGCTAACCAAGGCCTTCCCAAAATAACGGGGTATCCAGTAAGCTTTGCCTTTAGTTGAAGGACCAAGAAGTCCGCAGGATACTCCCAAGAGTCAACAGAGACCAAGACATCCTCCACAATCCCTTTGGGAGTCATGGTGGAGCGATCTGCCAGCTGCAGGGCTGTCGAGGTGTTCCTTAAGGAACTTTGAAGGTTGATTTTGAGCATGGTGTCCCTGGTCATCACATTAATGGCAGCCCCTAGATCAATCAAGGTGTGGGGTATGATGGTGCCATTGATGTGGACATCAACTACATGACTCCCAGGATCCAAATACTTCGGACATATTACTTGCCCCAACATAAGATCAGACAGTTGCCATATGACATTGATAGCTGAGGCATCTCTTTTTCGCCTGCCTGGGTGCCTGATACACTTTTCCTTAACCAGTTTTTTGTATATCGATACATCTTTGATGGCGTGGAGAAGTGGTATTCTCACACACAACTGTTTGAGTTCTCCCAGAAGCTCATTATCCTCTGGGTTGGGTTGTGTGGTTACTGTTAGTCTCTCAGGAAAGGGTGGAATGGCTTTGGATTCACTTTCCTGTTTGTCTTCCTCATCCTCTAGCGGAGGAGGTTGGCGATCTCGAAGAGTCTTCCCGAATCGCAGGTTGATCTCCTGGATCTCCACATCATAGGTAGGGCATGTTGTTTCCCCAGTATATACTGGCTGGGCCTGTCGGTTGTTGGGGTTCAAGTTCGGTTGAGCAAGCATTTGGGGTTGTCTTGGAGGAGCAGGAGGTAATGGTTGTGGTTGAGCCGGTGGTGGAGGCAAAGTGGCGGGAGGAGTGTTATATTGGGGCCTCCACCCCGGTTGAGGTGCATTCCATTGAGGCTGTGGTTGGACATGCGAGTGAAACGAATGAGTAGTGGGTTGAGTATGGTATTGAGGCAGGTAACACCACAGAGGAGGTGCAGACCAGGAAGGATGAGCAGGGGGACCCCAAGAAGGCATAGGAGCAGATTGGTTGGGGCTATAATAAGCTTGGGATGCCCCTTGCATCCCCTGCTGGTAAGGTCTAGGTCCATGCGGCCTCCTTTGGTTGAGGAAGTAGAGAGTTTCACACGGTGCCTCAGTCCCTTGGTATATGGATTTAAATCCTGGTAAGGTTGGGCATTGGTTTGTGGGGTGGTCCTCCTCACAAACGAAACATACCTCTACTGAGTGCAATGGACACTCGTTCTTAGGGTGCTTCCTTGTACACCTGGGACAGAAGATGGCCAAAGCCCTCTCAGCTTCCTCTTTCTTTTGCTGGATTCAGAATGTATCAAGTTGCATGGCAATGGTCTGTCTCACCTCACTTTTGAGGTCCTCCAGCTGATTAGCAAACTCATGCTTGGAGAAAGTAGTACTAGCTGAAAGTGGGTTTCCCCTACCTCTTTTCTGGGCTGCCCTAGAGTGGTTTCTAAACACAGTATTTATATCCTCATAAGGTAGTTGGTAAATATCTCCTCCAGCTAGCATGTGAAGGGTATCTAGAAGGTCTTCAGGGACTCCTCAGAGCAGGACCAGCTTTAGAGATTCAGGGTCAAGTGTGCACCTGACCCGTTTATAGCTAAGTTGGAACCTTTCCTCGTAATCTTCTAAAGACTCATTGTTTCCCATGGTCATTCGAAATATTTCTCCCTTGGCTTCCTTGGACCTACAATAGTCCCGGTATTTGGTATTGAAAGCTTGCTACATCTGAGCCCAAGTGGTGATACTGTTTCCAGGTAACCCCATAAACCAGCGTAGTGCTGCATCCTTGAGGGTAGAGAGAAAGAGCTTCAATTGTTGCTCATATTTTGTATAATCATAGTTTCGACAAAGAACAACAAACTCAAATAGGAAGGTATCAAGGTCTTTCGTAGTCAACCCATATAATAATAATAAATATATTTTTAAATTTACCACAATGTTTAAATAAAAGATGAAACGTTTGTGTATATATATATATATATATATATATATATATATATATATATAATTAAAATAGTATTTAAATAAATATTATAATTTTTTATATATATTATATATTTTTATTTAAGATATAATTATATATAGTTACTTTTAATAGTGATTAGCATAATCATATTAATAAATAGAGTTAGCCACATTAATAATTATGAGATGTATGGTATGGATTTAACTTCAAAGCCACATTTCTTATTGGTGCATATAAAGATTGACTTCTGTTTTATCAAGATATTTTTTTGGTGAAATTGACCGTATGACTAAATTATTCTCATGGAATGACATTGATTCTCATCTAAAAAGGAAACATTTAGTTGATGGCTAGTTCAAATGTTTTTATAGTTTTTCTTTCATGGAATCTATAATATACCCACTCAAATAAAATGATAAAAAAAATATTGTAAAAATGTGCATAATTTCAGGAATTTTGCAAACAATATTATCACATCATTCATAAATATATGTTAATATAAAATCGAAGAAAATTTTAATGGGAAGATAAATTTTACAATATTACACTTACAAAGCATAATAAGTAAGTCTTTTAATATATAGCAATAGTAACTAGATAATTTCACCATTTTTTTGCTAAACTGTAGGAACAAGCTACTATGTAGTATTGTTGAGAAAGAAAGTCACTCTCTTGTTTTGGTTAGCGGAAATATGCTTCAATATATTAACAACAATGGTACTCATTTTGTCTTGTAAGACACCTTCAACCAAATTGAGGAAGTGGTTGAACGGAAATGGAGGAGTCTTTGATCTGAAAAAATTGTGATACTAAAAACATATAAAATGGGATTATCAATGAAATTATCTTTACTTAAATTGTACTGGAAAGAGTGGAATATAGATATGATGTTATTTTCATTCTTAGTAACTTTATATCAAAAAGTCAAATTGCTCTAAAGAAGAAGTGTTTATTAATAAGTATTTTAGAAATTCTATTAGCTAATGTTTGAAGCATTTTTAATATCCGATCAGCATTGCAGCATTCATTATAAGCTGCAGTTCTTTTTTATAAGATAAGATTTTAAATATGGGTTAAAATAGAAGAATTAAGTATCTTGATATCCAAAATTCTTTAGATTCATTGAAATTCCTATATATATGTATATTGAATAGATGTTTCTATCATTTAAATTTTATGTGAGATTAATTTTATTTTCTATTATTTCAAATTTCAACTCTAAATTTATAAAAAATTCAATTTTTAACATTTAAAAGATTTATTTTATTTTATTTTAATTTAAACTTATTATTTTAATTATTTTTAACATTATAATATGTTTTCAGTTGTGTGTTAATAATATGAAATTTCTATATTATGTTTTTTAATAATGGCAGTTAGTGATGATGATGGTTAATATCTCCTAAGACCAAACTTTGGTCTATCAGACCTAAAGAAACTAATTATTTAGTTTGATTTAAGATTTTATTCCTATGCTCAAAAAGCTTAGGGAGAAGCCTCCCAAGTACGTTAATGAAATACTTTTTATATATTCCAATTTTTATAAATTAATTATTTTCAAATTGCCAACTATTACAACATTATTAAAATTTCAAATGTGTTTTTTATTTTTTTATTCTTTATGTAGCTAAACAAACATCCTAGATAATATGTGATTTTAAATTTAAATACAAATGTTAATAAATAGAGTTGGTAATTAAAATTATTTGATAATATGAATACTTAAAAGCTAATCACAATTATTATAAATTTTATTGTAAATTTAGTATACATATAAGAGTTGAAATGAATTATCACAATTTTTATTTGAAATTTTTATAATAGTAAATTTAATTTTAATTTTTTACAAACTAAAATAGTATTTAAATAAGTATTATTATTATTATTATCTAATTTTAAGGTTATGATCAAGGGAGACATCAAATTGGTGTATAAGACTTTATTGCTTATGAGACAAGGGACTCACCTCCCACTGCTAAGTCTACAAGGCGACATACTTTATCCCCTCTAGTTTTGAATTTTTGACCGATTAAGAAGAAACACATGCTCCTCACCATTATATATATATATATATATATATATATATATATATATATATGACTTAAGATATAATTATATATGGTTACATTTCATAGTTACTAGCATAATCATATTAAAAATTAGGATTAATTGCATTAATAATTATTAGGCATATGGAATGGATTTAACCTCAAAGACACATTTATTGTTTGTCCAAATAATTATTTACTCATGTCTCATTAAAATAATTCTAATTGTCAAATTGACCATAGTTATTTTTGAAAAGCACAAAAAACTTGACTAAACTACTTTGATGGAATAACATTGATTCTCACCAAAAAAAAAAAATTAAGACCATGGCGAGTTCAAGTGTTTTCTTATGGTTTTTCTTTAATGGAATCTGTAGTATACTCACTCTGGTAAAATGATAAAATGTTTATTGCAAAATTGTGCGTAATTTTAGGAATTGTGCAATCAATATTATGACATCAGAGATATATGTTAATATAAAGTGGAAGAAACATTCAATGAGAAGATAAATTTTACAAATATACTTACAAAGAATAATAATTAATTCTTTTAATATATAGAAATAGTTAATATAAAGTGGAAGAAACTTTCAATGAAAAGATAAATTTTACAATTATAATTAATTCTGTTAATATATAGCAACAGTCATCAGATAATTTCACTATTTTTTAACTGAGCTCAGGGACAAGCTACTACATTGCACTCGTTGAGGGAAGAGGTTTGTCAATTTCTTTTGTGGGTTTCTTTAGGGATGCTTATAAGCGATGGTGCTCTTTCTTTTCTGTTAACAAACCTTCAAACAAATTGACGAAGTTGTTGCACTGAAATGGAGGAGTTGTTGATTTGAAAAGGTAGTGATCATCAAAACATATTAATTTTTCTATGACACTACGGGATTACTTTTACCTCACTTGTGCTGGAAACAGTGGAATATAAATATGATGGTATTTTCATTCTTAGTAATTTAATATAAAAAAAAAAAATTGATTAGTAATTTAATTCAAAATGAAAATTGCTTTAAACAAGAAGTTTTTTTTAATAAGCACGTTAGAAACTCTATTAACTTTGGTTCCGAGCATTTTTAATCTCTCATCTCAACATTGCATCATTCATTATAAGTTACACCTATCTTATTAATGTCACTTTTCTTCAGAGTTCTCTATATGTGTCATAAATCTTTATAATTATAAGATGAGTTTTTGAATACTAATTAGAATTGCAGAATTGATTCTTATAAGATGAGTTTTTGAATACTAATTAGAATGGCAGAATTGATTCTTTTAGTGTCTAAAATGATTTTGACTCGTTGAATTTTCTATATATGTATGTTGAGCAAGTTTTTTTTATAATTTGAGTTTGATGTGATACGTGATTCCTAGATTTTCATTTATTTATTTTTTTTTCTAAATTCATTTTAAATTTTATATTATTAAATATTAATTTTATTTTTTCGTATTTAAAATTTAAACTCTAAAACAATTTCTATTTTTAATATTTAAAATTTTTATTTTATTTTAATTTAATTTTATAATTATATTTTTTCAGATATTTTCAAATATATTTTAATAATATAATAATTTTATATTATTTTTTAATAGTGACCACTAGTTCATACCAGTCGTAACTATTTCATCAAGTAAGAACAATTTCATAAATGTGATAAAGCTAATTTACATTCAAAAACATCCCACCAAACAATTAAAAACATCTTAAAAAACCATAGTACAATTTTCAAAACTTTTTATATTAACAAAATAAACTATTTCAAAATAAAAATACATAAATTCATATTTTTATATTAAAAAAAATTAATATTATATTTGATATATAAGTAATACCAAATTCATAAGTAATACCAAAACTTTGTCACTCCTGCGATCTAATATGCCTGTGAGGTTTGGGGTTGCAGCGTCTTCAGAGAATCATGGAGAAAGATTGAGCAAATCCAGAAGCGTTTTATAACTTATAACTTGAAAATTAAAAGTAATACACCCTATCCTATTCTCCTTATAGAAGCAGGTCTTTCCCCTATTGAGAGCCTAGCTATGATTAGGTTTCTGCTATACAAGCACAAATTCAATAACATAGACAATCATAGACTTCCTAAGCTAGCTTTAAATTCTAGCCAAAACCACCTAAGGCTCAATCGAGGGTGGCATAAAGACACAAGGGCCTAGTTAAACTATTGGGAGATCAACGAGAATGATGCATTGCAAAACATAAATAAAATTAAAGATATTGTCACTTCTAAGTTCAAAGAAAAAATGTGGTGTGAAAAAGATATAACGGCTAAAAGAAAATTAAGTTATTATAAGAAGGTCATCAACCCCACCCTAGAAGATCAAAAGTATCTCTATATTTTAACTAGCTCAAAGAAGAAAATTAATATAGCAAAGATTAGAACGAATTCTCATGAGCTCCATAGTGAAATAGGTCGTTGGGTAGTTCCTAAAACGCCATGGATGGAAAGGGAGAATAGGAACATCGAGGATGAAAACCAGTTCCTAAAACGCCATGGATGGAAAGGATCTGCCATATATGTTAGAATAGGAATATCGATGATGAAAACCACTTCCTCTTAGAGTGCCCCGCATACAACCACATTAGATCTCAGTTTCACAATCTTTGTTACAATACTGACCTTCCTAGCCTTTTACAATGTCAAAGTTATAGTGAGATCGAGAGGCTTCTCTCCAAGCTTTTTGAGCATAGAAATAAACTCTTAAATCAAAATAAATAATTTCTTTCTTTAGGTCTGATAGACCAATGTTTGGTCTGAGTGGACGTTAACCATCATCATCACCATCATCATTAAAAAGTTTAATGTTATATTTGATATATATAATATAATATGAAATTGAAATTTCTTTAATTTTCATAATTTTACTTTATTTATTTTTTAAATAATTTTACATTACTTTTTCTTATATTTAATTTATGAACATAAATTACATTCATCATGGGTCAAATGGAATGGAAATTATAGATTAAAAATATATTCGAAATTATATCTTAAAAATATAAATTTATTATATATTTTATTAAAACTAATATCTTTAAATTTAAATTTTATATATATATATATACTCGGAAAGAATTTTTTAGTTTTAATTACACTTCTGTACCGTCCAATTCAATGTTAGACTATTGAAATTTCTTCACCCTTGGATCTCACTGCTTTAACTATTTAACTGAATTTTGATTTGTGCAACTATTGAACTTATTGATTTTTATTATAACATGCGAACATATTGCAAGTACTTCATTGGTAAGAAATTCATCCCTTCCTGTTGTTAAAACATGCGAACATATTGCAAGTACTTCATTGGTAAGAAATTCATCCCTTCCTGTTGTTAATGTTCTTCATCGAGACTCATGACACCCACACCAAATCACTGGTCATGTCCATGGCCGGCATCAGATCCTCTACGCGAGAATGCCAAAGGAGAATTTGATTGATTAAGCTATGAAGTCGTCAGTGTACACAGACTCGCTGGAACTTTCCCTTCCCTTGCTTATCTTACACTGGCCACGACGCATCCCACGCTTCAGCGCCTGAGCTCAATCCCTAGTTCCTTCCATAATCCTGGCGAGTCTCTCATAATATTTGGCGAGGCTCAAATCCCCAGCCGCCTGCTGGATTTAGATACTCTTTTTCTATGTTCCCAATATATTTGCAACTTCGTACAACTTGGGTTATGTTGTTTGTATCTGCAGATTTAATGGAAAATATTCCATATTTGATAGTCATGGCAATTTCACCGAGAAACCGTTTTTTTTTATTTCCTTTTAAATAAACTATTATCGGTTGGGATTAGGTAATTGAAAAGAAATAGGCCGGTACTCGAAGGGAAGATTCATCATTCATTACATCTCTCTGCAGTGCAATCCTTTTGAAAATAATTGGGCTTATTAGTTTTTATATGTTTCTTGCCTCTTCAATTTCATTTTGAATTTGCTAAACTTTTGTTTGGTAGCACAAGCTTTCTGTCTGGCATCATTAGAACTAATCAGAGCATAATAAATGTTTCAAATTCCCCCACACTATTGGTAACCGTCCAGTGCTTGAATAATTTTTTTCAATGGCATTTAATTAGATGTTTTACTTTTATCACTAATCGTTCTTTTTATTTTATTTTTGGTTCCCATTAATAATTTCATTTTATTATTTCATCTTCATTATTGCATTGATGGTTCTTTTTCACAACCAAATATTGCATGTTTGAAGGTTTAATTCTTATTTCATCTTCATTATTGCATCGATGGTTCTTTTTCACAACCAAATATTGTATGTTTGAAGGTTTAACTCTTATTGTAGTGGATTATCCGCTCGATTTCATACGATTAAAGGATGAAACTATCCCATATACACCTCCTGTCGAGGGCGACCCCCCTTTCCTATACACTTTTACGTTCTATGGGCAGTTCAACATCTAAGTACCACAACCTTTGCTAGAGATTCCTTGTCTTGAGTGTCGTGAGAATAACTAGCAGAACTTCAATTCAAAACACTTCATAAATCTAAACAATTCGATGTGTTGTGAACGATACACCTGCCAAATAAAGATTAACACCTGTTGTATGATACAAGAAGGGATACACCTGTATAGAAAAACAATCATATAACAATGCATCAAAAAAGTCTCTGCCACTTATTCATACAACTTTATGTATTAACGCACTTATTGCATGTCATCAACCCGCACTTACGACTTTATGTATTAACGCACTCATTGCATGCCATCCACCTAGATATGGTTAAAGCGTCTACCCCATTGCCTTGGTGTTTGCCTCCTTACCACTTGGTATGTTATGGTGAAAGGTGTCTGTACCTAAGCATTTATGGCTTCTTTGTTATTGCCTGCAACAGAAAAATGTAGGAGTTACCATGCAAAAACAGTTGAGGATATTGCATGCTACAAAAAAATGCAGGAGTAATAACCATGCAAAAAGTATTGAGAATGTTGCAAGTTTGGCTTGTTTGCTACAGAAAAATGGAGTTACTATGAAAAAACAGTTGAGAAACTATTGATAATGTTGCAAGTTTGGGTTGTTTGGCCATTGTATTAGCATCAAGGACGAGTTACTATGAAAAAATAGTTGAGAATGTTGCAGGTTTGGGTTGTTTGGCCACTATATTGGCATTAATGAGTGGAGATGGGGTGGCAAAAAAGCATACCATACATAGTGATATATGCATGTTGGATGGCCATTGTGTTGGTATCAATGAGTGGAGATGGGGCGACGAATAAACATACTGTACTTATGTACATATGGAGAAGTGAGGTATGCATGTTGGATTTATCAAGTATCTTTTGAGTGAGGAAGAAAAGACTGTTGAAATGATAATTTCAACTGCAGCACTTGCCGGAATTCACCATCAACCAGCGAATGCAAATAGTTTGTTTCTTTTCTCGTGATGCGATCTAATCGCAAATCGCAAATTGCATCCTTTCCTATTGTTTCTGTCGGGTTCTCTTGATTTCTGCCGATTGCGATGTTGCGATGCGAGCCGATCACAAATAGCACACATATGTTAACGTTCTGCCTTGTGTTTTATGCCGATTGAAATTCCGCGATGCAATCTGATCACTACCGCAGATCGCACCTTCCTCAAACCAATCTTAGCCATCCGATTGATATCATGATTTGATGTATAGGCCTGCACCATATTACTTGAAGTGAAGTGAATTTTCATTTTGACCGCCGATTTTATTAGTAAAATATTTAATGAAATTTACTACGGGGTTGGTAAATGTAGGTAAGCTTTTAATTTTATTGTTTTTTATTATGTACGAGAGTATGGAAACAAGAAAATGTAATGTACGTTTTGTTGTTTGGTGAAAAAAAAGGGGGGAATGCACAGCAGCGCATGAGCATGTAAAATTTTCATTTACACACAGCAGTGTGAAAATATACAGCTGAGACAAAGTAATTTGTTTTATGAGAGACAGTGAAGGTTTTTGGAACTACATCTGAAGCAGTCTTTGAGTGTAATCCCTCTGTTAAGAGGAAGATCTTCTTGTTGTAACAACCAGTTTTATTAATGAATGAAAATTTCAATGTGGATATGTGAAACTCTGTTTTGAATACAATTTTTTTTCCTGTGTTAAGATCCTGTGGTAAAAACAGAGCATTATTCTCTGTTTAGTTTATTCATTTTTGTTCTGGAATTATCAGAAATTCCCATCATGGTACCAGAGCTTGTCCAAGCTCTTTGAAGGTGTCAAAGAAGCTGAAGGAAGGATTTCTTGTTGCAGTAGATTCTCCAGCAGAGTGAAGACTCAGTCAAGGAAGAATCTAAGGTATTTCTCAAGTAAGTTATTTTAAATACACGGTCAAGTATTTTGAAGCATAAGTTAAGAGTGCAAGAATGGTTGGAGCCAACACTAGCATGGGTATCTGTTATACTCAGCTCCCACAATTTAATGGGAAAAACTATGACTATTGGACAATAACCGTGAAAGCTTTGCTTGCTTCCCAAGACTTATGGGAATTTGTTGAGGATGGTTTTGAAGAATCAGCAGATGAAAATGAGTTTAATAATTTAACTCAGGCAGAGAAAGAACTGTTGAAGAGCTATAAGAAGAAGGATTCAAAAGCCCTCTACTTCTTGTATCAAGCTGTGCATGAGAGTGTATTTCCAAGGATAGCAATAGTTAAGAGATCCAAAGAAGCATGAGAAACTCTCAATACAGCCTATCAAGGCATGGATAAAGTGAAAACAACGAAACTACAGTTGCTGAGGAGAGATATTGAGAATCTTTGCATGAAGGAGTCAGATAATATTGACTCATTCTTCACACATGTGATTGGTCTGATCACACAGATAAGGTCTCATGGAGAGATTCTTGAAGAAAGGAGGATTGTGGAGAAACTATTTAGGATCCTACCTTCAAGGTTTGATGTGATTGTCACCACCATAGAATAGACAAAGGATCTCACAAACTTTTCAGTTGATGAACTACATGCATCATTGATAACACATGAGCAGAGATTGAGTAGGAATGAAAACTCATCTCTAAAACATGCCTTTAAGACCCAGATGTTCTTTGGAAGCGGAAGAGGTTAAGGCAGAGGAAACAAGAGAGGAAGAGGAAGAAGCCAAAACAGAGGTGGAAGAAACAGTCCAGCAAATTCTCAAGGAAGAGGCAACAATCCAAATCAAAATCAAGGCCAAGGCAGCACCCAACAAAGTGGACAACATCATGCTCAAGGACAAAAGTATGATAAATCCAATGTCCAATGTCACTATTGTAAAAAATATGGGCATTATGCAAATGAATGTAGGAAGAAACAACATGATATGAGTAATAGAACTAGTGCAAATTTCACTAGAGAAAATATCAGCCAAAATAAATTATTTTTAGCTTGTAATATGGCTGAAGAAAAGAGTGAAGATGTATGGTTTCTAGACTCTAGTTGTAGTAACCATATGACGGGAAATATAGCCCTGTTTTCTATGTTATATCAGAATGTGAAGTCACAAGTCAAACTAGGGACTGATAATAAAGTTTCTGTTATGGGAAAAGGAGACGTAAATGTATTAACAAAGAAAGGTGAAAAGAAAACCATAGCAAATGTTTATTATGTTCCTGGAATGAAATGTAACCTCTTAAGTATTGGATAACTTGTTCAAAAGGGTTACAATGTTTTCTTTGTGAATGATGTATGCACCATAATGGATAGAGCACTCAGCAAACAATGTATTGTTGAAGTGAAGATGATAAGGAATAGGATGTTCCCTCTCAGAATGAAGGCAGATTTGAAAAATAAAGAAGAAATAGCAGCAGTGACTCAAGAGGTTTTCCAAAGCGAACCAAAGGATGAAAACTAGTTGTGGCACTTGAGATTTGGACATCTCAACTTTGGAGGTCTTAACTTGTTGTATAGAAAAGGAATGGTAAGAGGATTACCATTGATAGAGAAACCAGATAGCCTTTGTGAAGGTTGTATCTTGGGAAAACAACACAGAGAAAGTTTTCCATCTCGGAAAAGCATAAGGGTAAAAGCACCCTTAGAGATTGTCTACTCAGATTTATGTGGACCGATGCAAACTCCATCACTTGTAGGCAGCCATTATATACTAACATTTATTGATGATTTTACTAAAAAAGCTTGGGTTTATTTCCTGAAGAACAAGAGTGAAGTGTTTGAAAGATTTTGCAACTTCAAAGCACTTGTAGAAAACCAAAGTGGTCTGCATATCAAAGTTCTAAGAACTGATAGAGGAGGTGAGTATATCTCCAAGGAATTTCTATGGTTTTGTAGAGAAAATGGAATTCATAAGCAGTTTACCACTACGTACACTCCGCAGCAAAATGGAGTTGCCAAAAGGAAGAGTAGGACAATCATAGATATGACAAGGAGTATGTTAAAGACAAAGCATTTTCCAAATGATTATTGGGCTAAAGTTATACACTGTGCAACATGCATTTTGAATAGATGCCCTACAAAAGCAGTCATGAACAGAGTGTCGGAAGAAGCATGGAGTGGGACAAAGCAAGGAGTCATCCACATGAAAGTTTTTGGATATGTGGCTTATGCACACATTCCAGATCAGCTACGGAAGAAGTTGGACAACAAAGGGGATAAATGTATTTTTATTGGATATAGTGAGGAATCCAAAGTTTACAGGTTGTATAACCCATCCACCAAGAAGCTTATTGTGAGTAGAGATGTTCAGTCTATTGAGGAGGAAGCTTGGGATGGAAGCATAGAGAAAATAGTGAATGTTAAAAACTCCTTGTCTCATGATGAAGATGATGAGGAGATGGCTGAAATACATCCCCAAATAGCAACACCAACACAAGGACAGCAAGGGACACCCTTGAGGAGAAATGAAAGTGCTTCTACAAGCACACCACAAGGAGGAAATTCAAGTGCTTCTTCAAGCACTTGCACACCAAATGAAAGAGGAAAGAAGTTTAGAAATTTAAATGATATTTATGAACAAGAGGTAGCAAATGAAGGTATGAATTCTTTGTTTGATTTATATTGTCATGTTGAAGACCCTATTCATTTCGAAGAAGCAATTAAGGATAGGAAATGGATAGAAGCTATGGATGAGGAGATCAATGCCATAGAAAGAAACAAGACATAGGATTTGGTTGAACTACCAAAGGAAAAGAAGTCATTAGAGTTAAATGGGTCTACAAGACCAAGAGTAATGCTAAAGGCAAAATAAAAAGACACAAGGCAAGACTTGTTGTCAAAGGATATAAGTAGCAGTATGGGAGAGACTATGAGGAAACGTTCGCATTGGTTGCTAGAATGGAAACAATGAGAGTAGTGATGTCCATAGCAGCACAAAACAAGTGGAAAGTTTACCAAATGGACGTGAAGTCAGCATTTCTAAATGGAGTGTTAATGGAAGAGGTTTACATTGAACAATCTCTAGGCTATGAAAAGAAAGGCCAAGAGCACAAAGTGTGCAGATTGAAGAAAGCTCTTTATGGACTGAAGCAAGCACCAAGAGCGTGGTACAGTAGGATAGATTCCTATATACTGGAAAACCGATTTGAAAAGTGTGAGGGAGAACCTACCGTCTACATCAAAGAAAAGGATGGTAAATTACTAATTGTTGTGTTATATGTTGATGATGTTATTTTCACAGGTAATGATGATTATCTTATTGAAAAATTCAAAACAGTCATGAAAGAAGAATTTGAAATTACTGACATGGGTTTGTTGAGATACTTCTTAGGAATAGAAGTAGAACAAAATGGAAATGGGATTTTTATCTCATAAGCAAAATATGTTAAGGAAGTGTTGGAAAGATTCAATATGCAGGAGAGAAAGACAACAATCACTCCCACAGTGATGCGATTAAAACTTAGCAAAGAAGACATCAGCAAGGATTTTGATCCTAGTTTGTACAAGAGCATAGTTGGTAGCCTCATGTATTTGACGGCAACTAGGCCGGATATAATACATGCTGTTAGTTTAATTTCCAGATTCATGAAGAGGCCAAAAGAAGCACATTGGCAGGGAGAAAAAATGATTCTGAGGTATGTTAAAGGTACTAAAAGGTTTGGCATTTTATATACTACTTCAAAATGTTCAGATTTAATTGGATGCACTGATAGTGATTGGGTTGGAAGTGTAGATGATCGGAAAAGCACATCCTTTTATGTTTTTCACATGGGTTCAGGAGCCATTTCATGGGCTTCTAAAAAACAGCCTATTATAGCATTTTCTACAGTAGAGGCAGAATATGTGGTAGTTGCAGCAGCAGCATGTTAAGCAATTTGGATGAAAAGGATGTTAAAGAGTTTATGCCCAGAGCAAACAAAAGGAACTATAATTTTTTGTGACAATAGTTCAGCTATTGCATTATCCAAGAATGTTGTGCTTCATAAGAGAACGAAACACATTGACACAAAGTTTCATTACATCAGAGAATTAGTAAACAATGAAGAAATTGTTTTACAACACTGCAAAACTCAGGAGCAGGTTGCAGACATTCTGACCAAACCATTGGGACAGAAAAGTTTTGAATTTCTGAGGAAATGTCTGGGTATGACTGATAACCCAACAGTTGAAATTAAAGGGGAGTGTTGAAATGATAATTTCAACTGCAGTGCTTGCCAGAATTCACCATCAACCAGCGACTGCAAACAGTTTGTTTCTTTTCTCGCGATGCGATCTAATCGCAAATCGCATCCGTGCCTATTGTTTCTATTAGGTTCTCTTGATTTCTGTCGATTGCGATGTTGCGATGCGACCCGATCGCAAATCGCAAATCGCACCCATATGTTAACGTTATGCCCTGTGTTTTATGCCGATTGAAATTCCGCGATGCGATCTGATTGCTACCGCAGATTGCACATTCCTCAAACCAATCTCAGGCATTCGATCGATATCATGATTTGATGTATAGGCCTACACCATATTACTTGACGTGAAGTAAATTTTCATTTTGACCGCCAATTTTATCAGTAAAATATTTAATGAAATTTACTACGGGGTTGGTAAATGTAGGTAAGCTTTTAACTTTATTGTTTTGTATACTCCCCAGCCGCCTCCTGGATTTAGATACTCTTTTTCTATGTTCCCAATATATTTGCAACTTCGTACAACTTGGGTTATGTTGTTTGTATCTGCAGATTTAATGGAAAATATTCCATATTTGATACTCATGGCAATTTCACTGAGAAACCGTTTTTTTTTATTTCCTTTTAAATAAACTATTATCGGTTGGGATTAGGTAATTGAAAAGAAATAGTCCGGTACTCAAAGGGAAGATTCATCATTCATTACATCTCTCTGCAGTGCAATCCTTTTGAAAATAATTGGGCTTATTAGTTTTTATATGTTTCTAGCCTCTTCAATTTCATTTTGAATTTACTAAACTTTTGTTTGGTAGCACAAGCTTTCTATCTGGCATCATTAGAACTAATCAGAGAATAAGAAATGTTTCAAATTCCCCCACACTATTGGTAATCGTCCAGTGCTTGAATAATTTTTTTCAATGGCATTTATGTCCAGAAAATGTAATGTACGTTTTGTTGTTTGGTGAAAAAAAAGGGGGGAATGCACAACAGCGCATGAGCATGTAAGATTTTCATTTACACACAGCAGTGTGAAAATATACAGCTGAGACAGAGTAATTTGTTTTATGAGAGACAGTGAAGGTTTTTGGAACTACATCTGAAGCAGTCTTTGAGTGTAATCCCTCTGTTAAGAAGAAGATCTTCTTGTTGTAACAACCAGTTTTATTAATGAATGCAAATTTTGATGTGGATATGTGAAACTCTAATACAATTTTTTTTCCTCTGTTAAGATCCTGTGGTAAAAACAGAGCATTATTCTCTGTTTAGTTTATTCATTTTTGTTCTGGAATTATCAGAAATTCCCATCATGGTACCAGAGCTTGTCCAAGCTCTTTGAAGGTGTCAAAGAAGCTGAAGGAAGGATTTCTTGTTGCAGTAGCTTATCCAGCAGAGTGAAGACTCAGTCAAGGAAGAATCCAAGGTATTTCTCAAGTCAGTTAATTTAAATACACGGTCAAGTATTTTGAAGCATTAGTTAAGAGTGCAAGAATGGTTGGAGCCAACACTAGCATGGATATCTGTTATACTCATCTCCCGCAATTTAATGGGAAAAACTATGACTATTGGGCAATAACCATGAAAGCTTTGCTTGCTTCCCAAGACTTATGGGAATTTGTTGAGGATGGTTTTGAAGAACCAACAGATGAAAATGAGTTTAATAATTTAACTCAGGCAGAGAAAGAATTGTTGAAGAGCTATAAGAAGAAGGATTCAAAAGCCCTCTACTTCTTGTATCAAGCAGTGCATGAGAGTGTGTTTCCAAGGATAGCAACAGTTAAGAGATCCAAAGAAGCATGGGAAACTCTCAAGACAGCCTATCAAAGCATGGATAAAGTGAAAACAACGAAACTACAGTTGCTGAGGAGAGATATTGAGAATCTCTGCATGAAGGAGTCAGATAATATTGACTCATTCTTCACACATGTGATTGGTCTAATCACATAGATAAGGTCTCATGGAGAGATTCTTGAAGAAAGGAGGATTGTGGAGAAATTATTGAGGATCCTACCTTCAAGGTTTGATGTGATTGTCACCACCATAGAATAGACAAAGGATCTCACAAACTTTTCAGTTGATCAACTACATGCGTCATTGATAACACATGAGCAGAGATTGAGTAGGAATGAAAACTAATCTCTAAAACATGCCTTTAAGACCCATATGTTCTTTGGAAGCGGAAGAGGTCAAGGCAGAGGAAACAAGAGAGGAAGAGGCAGAAGCCAAAAAAGAGGTGGAAGAAATAGTCCAGCAAATTCTCAAGGAAGAGGCAACAATCCAAATCAGAATCAAGGCCAAGGCAGCAACCAACAAAGTGGACAACATCATGCTCAAGGACAAAAGTATGATAAATCCAATGTCCAATGTCACTATTGCAAAAAATATGGGCATTATGCAAATGAATGTAGGAAGAAACAACATGATATGAGTAATAGAACTAGTGCAAATTTCACTAGAGAAAATATCAGCCAAAATAAATTATTTTTATCTTGTAATATGGCTGAAGAAAAGAGTGAAGATGTATGGTTTCTAGACTCTAGTTGTAGTAACCATATGATGGGAAACATATCCCTGTTTTCTATGTTATATCAGAATGTGAAGTCACAAGTCAAACTAGGGACTGATAATAAAGTTTCTATTATGGGAAAAGGAGAAGTAAATGTATTAACAAAGGAAGGTGAAAAGAAAACCATAGAAAATGTTTATTATGTTCCTGGAATGAAATGTAACCTCTTAAGTGTTGGATAGCTTGTTCAAAAGGGTTACAATGTTTTCTTTGTGAATGATGTATGCACCATCATGGATAGAGCACTCAGCAAACAATGTATTGCTGAAGTGAAGATGACAAGGAACAGGATGTTCCCTCTGAGAATGAAGGCAGATTTGAAAAATAAAGAAGAAATAGCAACAATAACTCAAGAGGTTTTCCAAAGCGAACCAAAGGATGAAAACTGGTTGTGGCACTTGAGATTTGGACATCTCAACTTTGGAGGTCTTAACTTGTTGTATAGAAAAGGAATGGCAAGAGGATTACCATTGATAGAGAAACCAGACAGCCTTTGTGAAGGTTGTATCTTGGGAAAACAACACAGAGAAAGTTTTCCATCTGGGAAAAACATAAGGGTAAAAACACCTTTAGAGATTGTCTACTCAGATTTATGTGGACCGATGCAAACTCCATCACTTGCAGGAAGTCATTATATACTAACATTTATTGATGATTTTACTAGAAAAGCTTGGGTTTATTTCCTGAAGAACAAGAGTGAAGTGTTTGAAAGATTTTGCAACTTCAAAGCACTTGTAGAAAACCAAAGTGGTCTGCATATCAAATTTCTAAGAACTGATAGAGGAGGTGAGTATATCTCCAAGGAATTTCTATGGTTTTGTAGAGAAAATGGAATTCATAAGCAGTTTACCACTACGTACACTCCACAGCAAAATGGAGTTGCCAAAAGGAAGAGTAGGACAATCATGGATATGACAAGGAGTATGTTAAAGACAAGGCATTTTCCAAATGATTATTGGGCTGAAGTTATACATTGTGCAACGTGCATTTTGAATAGATGCCCTACAAAAGCAGTCATGAACAGAGTGTCGAAAGAAGCATGGAGTGGGACAAAGCAAGGAGTCACCCACATGAAAGTTTTTGGATATGTGGCTTATGCACATATTCCAGATTAGCTAAGGAAGAAGTTGGACAACAAAGGGGATAAATGTATTTTTAACTGATACAGTGAGGAATCCAAAGCTTACAGGTTGTATAACCCATCCACCAAGAAGCTTATTGTGAGTAGAGATGTTCAGTCTATTGAGGAGGAAGCTTGGGATGGAAGCATAGAGAAAATAGTGAATGTTAAAAATTTCTTGTCTCACGATGAAGACAATGAGGAGATGGCTGAAATACATCCCCAAATAGCAACACCAACACAAGGACCGCAAGGGACACCCTTGAGGAGAAATGAAAGTGCTTCTACAAGCACACCACAAGGAGGAAATTCAAGTGCTTCTTCACGCACTTGCACACCAAACGAAAGAGGAAAGAAGTTTAGAAATTTAAATGATATTTATGAACAAGAGGTAGCAAATAAAGGTATGAATTCTTTGTTTGATTTATATTGTCATGTTGAAGACCCTATTGATTTCGAAGAAGCAATTAAGGATAGGAAATGGATAGAATCTATGGATGAGGAGATCAATGCCATAAAAAGAAAAAAGACATAGGATTTGGTTGAACTACCAAAGGAAAAGAAGTCATTAGAGTTAAATGGGTCTACAAGACCAAGAGTAATGCTAAAGGAAAAATAGAAAGACACAAGGCAAGACTTGTTGTCAAAGGATATAAGTAGCAGTATGGGAGAGACTATGAGGAAACTTTCGCATTGGTTGCTAGAATGGAAACAATGAGAGTAGTGATGTCCATAGCAGCACAAAACAAGTGGAAAGTTTACCAAATGGACATGAAGTCAGCATTTCTAAATGGAGTGTTAATGGAAGAGGTTTACATTGAACAATCTCTAGGCTATGAAAAGAAAGACTAAGAGCACAAAGTGTGCAGATTGAAGAAAGCTCTTTATGGACTGATGCAAGCACCAAGAGCGTGGTACAATAGGATAGATTCCTATATATTGGAAAACCGATTTGAAAAGTGTGAGGGAGAACCTACCGTCTACATCAAAGAAAAGGATGGTAAATTACTAATTGTTGTGTTATATGTTGATGATGTTATTTTCACAGGTAATGATGATTATCTTATTGAAAAATTCAAAACAGTCATGAAAGAAGAATTTGAAATTACTCACATGGGTTTGTTGAGATACTTCTTAGGAATAGAAGTAGAACAAAATGGAAATAGGATTTTTATCTCATAATCAAAATATGTTAAGGAAGTGTTGGAAAGATTCAATATGCAGGAGAGCAAGACAGTAATCACTCCCACAGTGATGCAATTAAAACTTAGCAAAGAAGACAACAACAAGGATTTTGATCCTAGTTTGTACAAGAGCATAGTTGGTAGCCTCATGTATTTGACGGCAACTAGGCCGGATATAATACATGTTGTTAGTTTAATTTCCATATTCATGAAGAGGCCAAAAGAAGCACATTGGCAGGGAGAAAAAACGATTCTGAGGTATGCTAAAGGTACTAAAAGGTTTGGCATTTTATATACTACTTCAGAATGTTCAGATTTAATTGGATACACTGATAGTGATTGGGTTGGAAGTGTAGATGATCGAAAAAGAACATCGTGTTATGTTTTTCACATGGGTTCAGGAGCCATTTCATGGGCTTCTAAAAAACAGCCTATTGTAGCATTTTCTACAGCAGAGGCAGAATATGTGGTAGCTACAGCAGCAACATGTCAAGCAATTTGGATGAAAAGGATGTTAAAGAGTTTATGCCCAGAGCAAACAAAAGGAACTGTAATTTTTTGTGACAATAGTTCAGCTATTGCATTATCCAATAATGTTGTGTTTCATAAGAGAACAAAACACATTGACACAAAGTTTCATTACATCAGAGAACTAGTAAACAATGAAGAAATTGTTTTACAACACTGCAAAACTCAGGAGCAGGTCGCAGACATTCTGACCAAACCATTGGGACAGAAAAGTTTTGAATTTCTGAGGAAATGTCTGGGTATGACTGATAACCCAACAGTTGAAATTAAAGGGGAGTGTTGAAATGATAATTTCAACTGCACTGCTTGCCAGAATTCACTATCAACCAGCGACTGCAAACAGCTTGTTTCTTTTCTCGCGATGCGATCTAATCGCAAATCGCAAATCGCATCCGTGCCTACTGTTTCTGTTAGGTTCTCTTGATTTCTGTCGATTGCGATGTTGCGATGCGACCCGATCGCAAATCGCACCCATATGTTAACGTTATGCCCTGTGTTTTATGCCGATTGAAATTTCGCGATGCGATCTGATTGCTACCGCAGATTGCACATTCCTCAAACCAATCTCAGGCATTTGATCAATATCATGATTTGATGTATAGGCCTGCACCATATTACTTGACGTGAAGTGAATTTTCATTTTGACCGCCAATTTTATCAGTAAAATATTTAATGAAATTTACTACGGGGTTGGTAAATGTAGGTAAGCTTTTAACTTTATTGTTTTTTATTATGTACGAGAGTATGGAAACAAGAAAATGTCATGTAAGTTTTGTTGTTTGGTGAAAAAAAAAAGGGGGGAACGCACAGCAGCGCGTGAGCATGTAAGATTTTCGTTTACACACAGAAGCGTGAAAATATACAGCTGAGACAGAGTAATTTGTTTTATGAGAGATAGTGAAGGTTTTTGGAACTGCATCTGAAGCAGTCTTTGAGTGTAATCCTTCTGTTAAGAGGAGGATCTTCTTGTTGTAACATCAAGTTTTATTAATGAATGCAAATTTTGCTGTGCATATGTGAAACTTTGTTTTGAAAACAATTTTTTTTCCTGTGTTAAGATCCTGTAGTAAAAACAGAGCATTATTCTCTCTTCAGTTTATTCATTTTTGTTATGGAATTATCAAAAATTCCCATCAAAGACTAGTATTTTCTATAATGGTACGCAATTGCAGTAGCCCTAACTTTCATCACATAAACCATCACCAAGCTACAAACCTTTGCATGTAGGAAAAAAAAAATTGGAACTTATTCACATTGGTTAGGAATCACTTATTCAAATATATGTTAGAATTGCAGGTGAAATGACAACGTCACTGTGAGCATGAAACATAGAAATTGTGGCATAAATATGCCGTCTGTGACTGAGGTTGAAAATCAAGAACTTTGAAGCCGTAGGTATTTCTACTGCGTCCCAGCAGCCTCACAAAAATTTAGAAAATGCTAACGTGCTACCGAGGCTTGTTGGAAGGGTGCTACTTAACCCTTTTATTGAATGATCAACGAAATTCAATTTATATTTGATTTATTTTACATGCAATTCAAACTTTTTGATACAATTTTCTTTTCATCAGAGAGTTCATGTCCCTTTCAATTAAATTTCAGCCGTTTTTAACCAAATTTGAACGAATTCACAACAGACAATTTTGTTCCATTTTACATCAAATCTCTTGTGGAATTTGATTGAACTTGAAACTGCGACCGAATTTGATAAAATTCAAGGAGAGTTCAACAAATATTCCTATAATGGTTTGAAACCTTTCATGTCATCATTTATGGTATTTATGTCTTTAACTTTCTTTGAGTTTTTCCATCCGCGCAAGATTTTGTGATATTTTGGTAAAGAATTCAAGTTGCAGTGAGACATTTACAGTATTTGTTCTTATTATCGGCAATGGAGAAAATTCTAGAAACTTCTGCGAAGAACATCTCAGTGGAGGTAGTTGCTGAACTTTCCCACATACAATGTTAAATTGTCTACAGAAATGCCTACGAAATTTCAGAGATATATGTCTAGGAAACAAAAGGAAGAACCTAAGATTATTGACTGCATAAGACACGTCCCTTTCCTCCATGCCTGAACTAAGCTTGCTACGCCTTCCGTGGATCCAATTGGTGAAGTGTAATGTTGTCATTAACATAGTCACCCATATTCGTTCGTAGCACCTAAATGTTCACTGAACATAGCGCCTCCCTCTATGTAGACGTCATAGTAACCTCCCCTCTATGTAGTGTGGTTGGCTTGGCTATTGGTCTCAGGTCTAGTGCGACCAACCTCTGCTTGCTCTACCATTGTCTGATCCAAATAGAGCTGACCACAGTGTATAGATTCAGATCGGTACAGATTCAGATCAGTTGATAACTCACAGATGACCACCACCTATCATGCATAAAAATTATTCACAATGTGCTACAAGCCACACGTGGACGTTTTCATGCAAAAACATAGCTGACTTCAAAATAAAATGCCACAGGTTGACGTTTGCATGAAAAAGCACAGTTGGCTTCCAAATAAAACTTATAAGGATATGTTCTGATTTTCAAAAATTTATATAATGACTTTAGAGCTCATACTTAGGGTAATGTGGTAAAGTAATGCACTGATCAAATAATGCAAAGAGAAGCTACAATAAGAGGTACATTCTTCCTGCCCAATCAAATAGCTAAGAAACTTTGGTTAATGGTTATTTTCCCCGCCTACACTACTCAGTGACTCATAAGCTTTGGTTAAATGAGTGACATAAGAAACAAGTCAACACAATTAATATGTATAATGAATTTAAAGCTCAAACTTAGGTTAATGTGGTAATGTAATGCACTGATCAAATAATGTGAAGAGAAGTTGCAATAAGGGGTACATTCTTCTTGCTAAATCAAATAGCTAAGAAACTTCGGTTAATGGTTATTTTCCCTGCCTACACTACTCTACTCAGTGACTCAGACACTTTGGTTAAATGAGTGATATAAAAAACAAGTCTAACACAATTAATAGGCAGTTAGCGGCATACTGTTCGCTATATACCTACCTCGACAGGTATAATAAGCTTCAATCTACACACAGGGTTCATTTCATATTTACTCAGTGACTCAGACACTTTGGTTAAATGAGTGATATAAAAAACAAGTCTAACACAATTAATAGGCAGTTAGCGGCATACTGTTCGCTATATACCTACCTCGACAGGTATAATAAGCTTCAATCTACACACAGGGTTCATTTCATATTTTGAAGAGGAAACTTTATTATAAAGACATTATGATATCTCAAAATACTTTCAAAGTTTGAAGATGAATCTTTGTGATAAAGATGATATAATATATAAAAATATTCTCACGAAACTTTAACGATATTGAATTAATGTCTAAGTTTATGTTGGAACAATTAACTTCGTTATGATATATAAAAATATTCTCTGAGAAACTTTAATGATATTGAATTAATGTATGTGTCTATGTTGGAACTATTGAATTAATGTACAATTCTATGTTGAAATTCGGCATATGTGCTTTATGAAGAGATGGACATATTGAATTAAGGTATAAGTTTATGTTGGAATTGGCCATACTCCCTTTATGAATTGATGGACATCATGTTTTGATTTTTATTCTAATATTTTGTTTTTTGTTTTTTGATAGAGTAAAATTTGCTTAATATATGTTTAAAAAGGAGAGAGTATAAGTTATATGTTTATGTTGGATGTGTAGTGTTCGACAACATTTTTTTGAATTAACAAAGTCAAAAATGTCCATTGTAATTAATGTGATTCTTTGTACTATTTTTATTTAAAATAGTAATTTTTATTTTTATTTTTATAAATGAATATTGTTAAATGTGTAATTGAGTAAAATGTATTAAATTGATATTCTAATTTTTAAGATATTTATTTAAAAAAGTCAAAGCATGGTGAGTTTTTTTTTATTAAGATTTACTCTAGATATGTTAAGAATGAATCTATCTCAAGTCCCAAACAAGATTCTTCATACACCGCTCAATTCCGACTTCCACTCTTCTTATTCTAGCTTACACCTTGACACTCATCCTCCTTCCGTAAATTTATACAATGAGGCATAGGGTAGCTATTGCATATAGGAGAATTTAGATCTGATAAGAAAAATGTGATACTCTGTTATAATTTTCTTTACAAATGTGATATTGAGTATGCCCTGAATGTTGGAAATTTCATGGTTAATATAGTATAAGCTAAATGCAAATTTACAATCTTCTATACTATTTTTTTTGTAGCATCAGATGCGCTCTAGCCTCAAAAATGGGTGGAGAGGTTAAGGCACATAAGTTCTAAAGAACCCAAAAATTGTATGGTGAAGTTCCACCCAGATTGTATTTTATTAAAATAATTAATATTTTTAATGGAGTTCCTAAGTCTAAGCTTAGGAAAATTAAAATATTAATGTGTATTAATCAAAATATGGGTGAGAATAATCTAGAAGACATATCAAGTCAAGTTTTAATCTTAACCATTGAATAGAGACTTAATCTCGGCCGTTGAAGTCTCAATGAGAAAAGTATAAGAAGGAGGCTTGGGGTTCATTTATAAAGACACACATAGAGAATGAATTGTTCTGGAGTTCAATTTCTCGGGCTAAGAAGCTCAGAATTTGAATTGAGTGATCATTCTACAACACAGGTGCAGGAATAGTTTAGGAAAACTAGAAAGAGAGGCGGAGTGGTTCTAGTGGAGGCATCACAGCGACTAGAAGGACTGACACTTGGCTAATTTGAGCCTAGGCAAGCCTAATGCAGAGCAAGAAGAGCTAGCACAGAAATGAGATTGCCCTCACGTAGAAAGTCAGAAATTATCGACGAACTGTCGGAATAGTCGAGAGAGGTTGATGCAGAAGTTCCAAAGGAAGAATAGGTAGTGAAAAATTTGACACAAAGCCTGTAAGGTCGATGCAGGGCCTATGCAGGCCCAACAAAGAGATAGCCACGGTTAGCTAGTTTTGTTACCAGATCACTTGAAATTCGCGAGTTGAAGTGAGGTAAAAATCACTCAATTTTCCACCATTATATTTTCTCTGTCACTGGTTTGCCAGGAAGGAAACCAACATTGTATTCATAATTACTTCTTAATAATATAAAACTCTCCGAGTTGTTTTACCAGTTTTCCCGCATTGGGTTTTTTCTGGGGACTATTTTGTCCAAAACTAATTATGTCATATGTATTTTTTTCTTTGCTCAACTTTTATTTCATGTAATAAAATTTAAAGTAGTGTAAGTTGTAGAATTAATTTAATTAAATATTTAGAAAATAACTTGATAAAGAATATTAAATCAAGTAGGAGAAGTAAATTCAATTTTTTCTACAGTAGGGGTTCCTTGGAAGGAATATTCACATGATATTAGAGGGTCAACATTGAAATAGGAAGAACAAATATAGCACTGCGTGGAGAGGCTGATAGGTGCATTTGGCAACAATTTGAATCCCATTGAAGGGATTGCGTAGTCGTTGCTGGGAAGCAGAGATTTCGAGGAATTCTCTCTCTGAGAGAGTCCACACAGAGGCATGATTTCCAGTTCATGAACTTGCAAAGGCAGAGAGAGTGACACATAGCTTTATTGTAGTGCTTGAAGGACGCAGTTTCTGTCAGGGCAAAAATCCATCGAAAATGAGCAAAGACACAAGGAAGAGAAATTTTCTCTTCGGAGCACTTTTCTCACCAAAAGTTTGAATTCTTCACTTGTTAGACAACAAATCCATGCTAAGCAGTGACTAGAGGAGTCAGCTCAATAGTTTGGGTGAGATGAAATCACATTGGCTCTGATCCAGGTGGATGTTGGTGGCCACCCACCTATCCCATTTGGACCCCCACAACTTTCTCTTTCAGTTTTTCTGTTTCCTTATTTATAGCACAATTTACTATTTTTAGCCGTTTTTTGGGTCCTAAAATTCCGGAGCCTTTTTGAGGCCCTAAACGACGTTTTTTGGGAAATCCACCGCCAACAATTTTTTTAACTAAAAATCGTATTTTCCGTCGTATTCTTTGGAGAGATCTTTCCAACGGGCTATCATGCGCGTGAAACGGAGATAGTACGACCAATTCGCGACCCCGGGAAGTTGATGTACCAACTTACCCAAAAACGGGGCCCACAATTTGGCGTTTCATCTTCTATGGTTAGGTTTTGGAATGTGAAGGGTTTTCCATTGTTTCTCAACAATAAATAGGCCCTCCTCATTGTAACACAGTTTTTTTGGAGAACAATTCAGAGGCATGTAGCCAACACATCTCTTCTAAGAGATAAGCTACCATCGCCCTAGCTGGGTTATTTCCATTTCTATTTGTAAGCATATTTTAGTATTTTACATTAATGAAATGAAGTATTATTTCCACTGCATATTTGTCTTTATGGTTATCTCTGTATTTTATTGCGTTCATGTTTAAATCCAGATCAGTGGTATCAGAGCGGTCTGCTTTTTCTCTGTTTTTCTTTGCATGTCCCCAACGAGGTCGGGATATAAGGAGTTAGGTCTGGAACTGGTCGAACCTTTGCAAGACCAGCCTCACAAATCTCGACGACCTCCCATGGCGGATGAGAAGAAAAACGAGGGGGCAGGAGATCCTATCAAAATCTTGCTCGAAGAAGCCCTCGAGTGACAAAGCAACGTGATGATGGAAAGCTTTGCCCAAATCCTTAAGCGGCTACCTAGAGGCGATGCATCGACTTCCAAGAGCTATTCTAGAAATGCCACACCGTTTAAGGTACAAGTTAATTTTGAAATCCCCATCTTCGAGGGTCAAATAGACGCAGATGTCGTAGGTAAATGGTTAAATCTGCTCGATGGGTATTTTTCTGTTCATGAATTTTCAAGTCGGGAAAAGATTGTTTTCGCTCTTCTCAAAGCAGCCCCCCACGTCAAGGACTGGTGGGAAACCTACTGCGAACAGAAGGATGAAAGTACAGGCTCACTGTTTTCAGCCGCACCCACTTGGAATGACTTCCACGATGCCATCAAGGAGTAGTACTACCCTGTTAAAAGCTATGAGGACAAATACATCAAATGGACCACACTGTGGCAGGGACGAGACCAAGATGTGCCGGATTTCACAAACATTTTTCATACCCTTCACACACAATTTGATATCAAAGATTCTAAGCTGCATCTGGTACTCAAATATCGCGGCTGCCTACACAGATACATCCAGGAAGAGATGGAGTTCTTGAACGTCTCCTCACTCGGCACAACATACCGCTATGCTGTGAAAATTGAGCACAAGTTCAAACAGAAGAAGCGAGAATTTGGATCTGCAAATCCAAAGCCCAAAGGACAAAGCCAAGGTGGGGTGACCCAAGACAACCCATCGAAGCCGCAGGAAAAGAACAATACCACGAAGCCGAAGAAGGACACAGGAAACTGGTGTGAGTTCCACAAGAGTCCCACTCATAACACAAGTGAGTGTCGGACCAAGCAGTCGCTGGTGGCCGAGTTGAAGGCTTCCGATTCAGATGCATGTTCCGACTCTGAGTCAGGACCCGACAAGGGGAATGACAAAGGGAAGAAGATCATTGATGCTGATCCCAGTGCCACTGTTGCTACTACCAAGATCCAGAAAAATGAGTCGGGAGATCCAGAGGAGGGGGAATGTATTTTCCACTCACAAATGTGGGTGAAGGGTTCGCCGCTACAATTCATTGTCGACAATGGCAGCCAAAAGAACCTCATTTCAGCAGAGGTCATGAAGCGGTTGGGCCTACCAACTACACCACACCCACAGCCGTACAATATCGGTTGGCTTCACGAAGGACGAGATCTCAAAGTTCGCCAGCAGTGCCACCTTCCCTACAGCATCAAGCCCTTCACAGACGAGGTATTGTGTGATGTTACACCTCTGGATGTGTGTGATGTACTATTAGGCCAGCCATACTTGTGGAGGCGACATGCTGTGTATGAGTCAAGGCCTCGCGCTGTCATCATTTCTTTGGATAATTCATTATACAGGATACCGGAGGTAGCCCCACCTACCGCCACCTCTTTGATCACTGCTAAGAAAGGCAGCAAGCTCATCTCACAGACTAGGAAATTTATTTTCTGTCCGGTTCGCTCCCAAAGTAAGGGGAAGATCGTTGCTACATCCATGACCCCCACGAAGGGTTCCTCCACACAGCAGCATCAACAGAGGGATACAGTCGTGACAGAACACAGGAACAACTTCTCCTTACCTGGAGGGGTACCACACAAGTTTCAGGTGGGCGACAAAGTTTGGTTACATTTGCAGAGGGATTGCCTTACTAGAACCCATCAGAAACTCAGACCACTTCGACATGGTCGTTACACCAGTAACAAGGCTACGGGAAACAATGCTTTGAAGCACAACATTGCTCCATTCCTTCGCTTGCACTGAGTGTTCAATGTGGACCGTCGCCGACCATGCTCCCCACCATTTCTGGACACATCAGAGATTGCAGAACAACTCACCAGAGACTGAGCTCAGCAGAAGCTTCCTCATCTCAGGGAGGAACTCAACAAAATGGGGACCATTGCTTCCTAAGGTGGGAGGAATGATCCAGGTGGATGTTGGTGGCCACCCACCTATCCCATTTGGACCCCCACAACTGTCTCTTTTAGTTTTTCTGTTTCCTTAATTATAGCACAATTTACTATTTTTAGCAGTTTTTCGGGTCCTAAGCTTCCAGATCCGTTTTGAGGCCCTAAAAGACGTTTTTTGGGAAATCCACCGCCAACAATTTTTCTATCTAAAAATCATCTTTTCCGTCGTCGTCCTCGGAGAGATCTTTCCAACGGGCTATCATGCATGTCAAACTGAGATAGTACGACCAATTCACGACCCCGGGAAGTTGATGTACCAACTTACCCAAAAACGGGGCCCACAATTTGGCATTTCGTCTCCTAGGGTTAGGTTTTGGAATGTGAAGGGTTTTCCATTGTTTCTCAACAATAAATAGGCCCTCGAGCCTCATTGTAACACAATTTTTTTGGAGAATAGTTCAGAGGCATGTAGCCGACACATCTCTTCTCAGAGATAAGCTACCATCGCCCTAGCTGGGTTATTTCCATTTCTACTTGTAAGCATATTTTCGTATTTTACAGTAATGAAATGAAGTATTATTTCCACTGCATATTTGTCTTTATGGTTATCTCTATATTTTATTGCGTTCCTGTTTAAATCCGGATCAGGCTTAGAGATTAGGATAGGTTGGAATGCGCTTCCAACTATGTCATATGGAAGACCATAATCTTAGTTGTTTTGGAGGATTATGATCTTGAAGGCTATGTCAAGAGCATTGTAGTTGTTCCTACAGACAATGATTAGAGAAAGAAGTACAAGGCCAAGCAGGGGAAGGTGAAGAGGTTCAAATTCGATGGAGTTTGAGATCATGTGGTATCACACTTTCAAGGCAAAGATATAGCTCTAGAGATGTGGGAAGCTTTGTCTTTAGTCAATGAAGGCTCTTCAAAACAATGGAAGATGTACCAAGAAAGAAATTTATAATGGACATTGAATGGGGTAACTTCTATCTTCATTGTCTTCAAGACACCAGAGACCAGCTTGCTATAGTAGTTTCTACTCCTCAGTCTACCGTGATGGTAAGGATGACACTGAATGGAGTCTCGGATGAATAGCATGTGTTCGTCCAAAGTATATTGGGAAGGGAAAGAGTACCTTCATGGGAGGAGATATGGGTAGTTGTTCAACACGAGGAATTAAAGAGAGACCTAATTAATGTCAACCTCAATGGCAGTAGTGGAAGTGGAATGAAGTCCAAGGAGGAGCAGGAAAACATGGCTCTAACATCAAAGGGAAAACAAAAGCAGAAGTGGAGGAAGGAAATTTCGAAGGTGAAATGTTTCAGATGTGGTGAGATTGGCCACTTTTCATCCCAGTGGCCTTTGAAGCAAAAGGATAACGATGAGAAACATGATCTTAAGGCTACTCTGGAAAAAATTGATGAAGATAAGTTTTCCATGAGAGCCCGCGAATCTTCAGGAGGGAAATGGGTTGATATTGAGTTGTAGTTGGGAGGACTACATGTGGGTAGGATCCTTGAGGAGTCCATCTCTTGGATTAATTCCTTACTACAAGAGCTCGAGAATCAGTAGTAGTGAGATGGACATAATGTCAAATGATGCAGTGGATTGTTTGGAGAGACTGATGCAGTAGCTTGAAACGAAAGACTGATCGGCAGAGACCATGGTTAGCAGTAGTGCAGATGGAATAGTTTAGAAGTTAGTAGTAGCACAGAATATTTAGAGAGTCAGAGACTATTAGTAGTCTGATTCTTACATTCACGTGATGTTATGTTGAACACAGTAAGTTCAGAGATTTCAGACGCTTTTCCATTGCTGAGCAACAACAATTAGAAAATGACTGATTAAAGTATATTAAATCAAGTAGGAGAAGTAAATTCATTTTTTGGTGCAGTAGGGGTTATTTAGACTAGAAGTTTTCACAAATACAAGATCAAGAAAGATATGCCTAATAGCTAACACCACAGAGTAAGACATGTTCGCTAATTCCACAGTTTTTATCAAACCCCTCTCATTTTTGGAGTTATTTTCTCAATAGACTTGTTTTTACTTCTCTTGAAGTGATGAAAGCCATCGTTGTCTCATATAGGAGAATTTAGATGTGATAATAAAAGTGTGATACTCTATTATAATTTTTTCTACCAATGTGATGGCAAGTATGCCCTAAATGTTGGCAATTTCATAGTTAATGTAGTATACCATAAATGTAAACTTACAGTCTTCTATTCAAGATCAAGAAAGATATGACTAGTAGCCAACACCATAGAGCAAGACATGTTCACCAATTCCATGATTGTCACCAAATCTCTCTCTATGTTGGAGCTCTTTCCTCAATATCCTTTCTTTTATTGCTCTTGAAGTGATGAAATCCACCACTCCATTATGTTTTACTATCTACACAAAGAAAAGAAAGCAACCAACTTCATATTATCTACTGAAATATAAATCAATTCCTTTTAAGGCACTCAAAAATATAATGAAAACTTAGAAAAACACTCACTAAGTATGAAATCAAATCAACATAAAATGGTTAACGACATCCATATAAAACCCTCACCAATATGTAAGTATGATTTGTACAAAATCTAGGTTCATTATAGTACAATCTTAAGATTATTTAGGTTGGTAAGAAGAGTGCCTAAAGAAAAGATAACATAGAACAACACATTCTCAAGAGAAAAAAAATTCATGAATGAATGACATAGAATTTGTCAATTCAGTGTGAACTCTCCTCACCTAACAATGGAAACAAAGAGATAGAAAGCTATAAATAGAGAAAAGTCCATGCTTCCTTTCCAGGCAAAGAGATGTTAATGATGAAGTGCATGTGATGTTGTGATGTATTGTATATCAGGAAGGATGAAAAATTAATAAAGGATGAATATTTGAATAGCTTATATAACACGTTGGGTTTTTCCTCTAAACAAGTAGTTATATGAAAGATGTTTTACAACATTAGAAGACGAGGATTGACAATAAACAAGGGGGAAAATAATAGAACCTGAAGATCGAAATGGTTTAAAGTTGACATAGATTGTTCAATTTTTCCTCTAAGAAAGTGAGCATATATATGATTTTTTTTTTAGATCTAAGTATTTACAACACATATATAGTAACTTGAGAAAACCCTGAGTTTTTTTACAAATTCTATTATAACCTTTCTCTCCATCCCGTAGATATTGCAGAGCCTTCTAAACATAGAGTCTATTCTAGTCTATAACTTGATCCGCAATCATAGGAAAGGGCTAGGGATGTCACAAGCTAAAATAAATGGTCTTTCTCATTGACGTAGTGATGTAGTGACATTATTAGTTGAAATGGATCCTATTAGCTGAATGGTGGCTAGAGACACTGAACAATTCAAAGTATATATCTATTATGACATCCATATTTCCCATAGACCATTGATCATTCCCATCTTATACAACAATTTCTAACAATAATCACCCAAGTTGCACTCCAATTACTAAAACCCCCACCCATGTTGGGGAGATCGCAATGTAAAATCAAATGATCCTGTGGTATTTTTAAAGGGTTCATATACAGAAAACGAAATGATAAAGTCAATATTGAGATATAATAACTGAGTTCTAAATCATTATGACAAACAAAACATCACACTAGCTCATAAAATATATCCAATGCTCCAATGATCTAAGATGATGTCTGAGTTTTGAATCATGATAGCTAAGTGGCAACCAAAACTATGTTGTAGCCACAAGAAAAGCGTGACAAGAAATCACAGAATATAGACAAGGCTACAATGAACCCCATACAAGGTGCTCGACCTCACAAGTATTTTAGTGCACCTAGAACATCACCCTAGAAATTCTATACTCTTAATCAGTTAAGAATAACCTAGGATATCTAGGGTGGATGCTGAGGTGTGTGGTACAAGAATTTAGGATGCTTTTTAAAGGGCAAGGGAAATTAGATATGTCATCTTTCAAAGAAGCATTAATTAGTGTTATATGTTATTGCCTCACAGAGTTTCCTTTGCAACAATTGGTTCAATTTCTAGTATATGTATATGTGACAGATATTGCATGTAACATTACTTAAAAAAATTCACTATTTTATATAAGAATTCCCCTAATTAAAAAATTTCTTTTATATTCGAGGTTCGTAAGTATAAACGAGGGAAAATTTTAACGATGGAAAATTATCTTGAAGTTTAAAAATATTGGTGAATCTCACTAGTCTCTAATATGAAAACTATAAAATGTTTACTAATATATTTGTAAAATTATTCAAATTTATAATCATTTTATATATAGCCTCTATATAAGGTTGGTGATTTTAAAGGTAAAATAATTTTATATCGTAAAATTTGGGTAATCATTTTTATAAAAAAATGGAAATTGATGAATCTTGTTTTTTGAAAAATCATGGAAAATTAGCCCACCTAAAAAATAAAATAACATAAAAAGATGCTTTACAGCCCATTACATGAGGAAAATGTTGCCACGTAACGATACAATAAATTAAAAAATATATATTAATGAATTCCCTCTAATATTAGCGATATCTAGGTTCTAAAAAGTATATTAATGAATGCGCTCTAATATTAGGGACATCTCTGTTCTCAACAAGAAATGCATATATTAGCTATAGGTAACCACATTATAATTGATTGAAAGTTTAGCACAAGAAGTTTAAAGTTGAAAATTTCTTTGAATTAGAAAGAATCCAAGGTTGACATAATTATTTATATGTTCATTTATGTTTTCTATCCTTTACTAAAATAGAATCACATGTATTTGGCCCAAGTTAAACAAAATGGAAATATGGATGAATTTTATTACAAAATTCATTATCTCTAATTCAAAAATCCTATCTGTTTGTACAAATCAGAAATTAGAGTTTTCAAGCTATAAAAATAGTGTACATGTAAACTCTTAAAAGCAAAACATTGAATTAAAACAGAGTAAAATAAGTCTAGGAATTAAGGTGGGCTGTTCCATAAAAGTATGAGTAAACACTCTCATTTTACTCTAACATACTTGAGAAGTTAGCTTACTTGAGAACTTAGTTTATTTGTCTAAATTCTTTCACAAGAAATATATTCTTGTATAGTTACCAACTTAATTAGAAGTTTTCAAAGATTTTTTCTTTTCTTTGGAGATCAGTTTAGTGTCACTTTAGCTCATTTTAGAAATTGGTTATTCCAAAATCAATTTTGTTGAACTAAAACCTACTAACATATTAAAATCAATTCATAAAATGGTTCTTTCAACATCACTTTCTTTCCATTTTGGTGTTAAAAACCATATCTCATTTGAACTCACATTCTACGAAATGAAACCCCCTGTTCTAGAATCAAAGAATGATCTCATAAAAAAATGAGAACCACTGCGCTAAAATCAAAGGAGATCTTTCTTGGTAAATGACTCTAACCTTTCTAACCTTTCCTAGTAGGAAAAAACACCAATAAGGAAACCATTAATGTAATACAATGCTAATGGTAGGAATATTTTCCTTTTGTCGACTTGAGATAAAAATTCCCAATCGTTGAAATGAATTATAGCTCTACTATCAAACAAAAACGGATCTTAGAGGACGAGATAATTTTTATTGATTACTCGCAATGTCATGGACATTATATGGTGTTAGAAACTAAAATTAATGGATGCCATCTGAAATTACGGAGGTCTTAGTTATCAACAACAAATGTATATCTTGGTTATAGGCACATGACAATTGATTAAAACAATTAGCACAAAAAGTTTATCATTGAAAATTTCTTTTGGTGAGGACAAAAAGTTTAACATTGAAAATTTCTTTGGGTTTGAAAGAATCGAAGGCTGACATAATTATTTCTAGCTTCGATTCATGTTTTTATTCTGTAGGATCATATTGCATTGTTCTTAAGCATATTCTATTGCTCTTAAGAATATTGTACTGTTCATAAGCAGTTGCCCAGAACAATCCTAATATTTCAAAATAGGTCATGAAAAACGAAAACCAACGTAGAAAATCTGACTAGCAAAAAACCTCCAAATTGAAATAGTCAAATAGGAAAGTTAAAATAATTTTGCATTTGGTTGGAAAAACCTTTCTTGCAAGACCGTTCCAAAACCGCAAAACGGTATCCATTGATTCACGCAACCACGAGCTAGTTCCACAGCCCTCGCAGAAAAAAGGAGTATTGGTGCCATGATTCTTTGGTGATGTATCGGGAGAGATTGCATCATCTTTGCATTCTCTCTTACCCAGCCTACGAGAAGTCTCATTTTCTGGAATTCGATCTTCATTTTGTAGTTTCGCAGTTCGGAAAATCTGTCCGAGAGTCTTCAAACCTTCCGCACCACCTTGAAGTTCTTCTTTCGTTGACCTCTTATCCTGCAACACCATCTGGCAAACGTGCGACAGGGTGCCTTCAATGTCAGGCACATTTACTTTCGAAAGTGAGCTGACAATCAATTCTTTGTTGGACTGCAAAAATTCTTCAAAATCAACTTCACAATAATTCTACTCTGTACTCTGCTGCTGTTTGATATCTTCTAGTAATCATAGTAGCGCAAAAGCACCTTTTGCTGCAGTGAGTTGAGATTTTATAGAATGCCCTTTGCTTCTCAACCATTCTGCTATAAATGGCAAACCAAAATATATGGCCTTCTTTCCAAGTTCCTTTGTTGCTTGTCTTTCATACATGTAACCGATTTTCTGCACCATATTATTTCCATTAGCTGAACAACACAGCAATTTAACCTCAGATTTAGCTTGGTGTATAAACCCTACCTTGTCACCTTTTACATACTGATTAAGACGATCCTTCAAAATCTGCGCAAGTTTTTCTTCTCTTTCCTTTATATTCTGTTTTAGTTTCTTCGTATCTGTCTCATCACCTTCAGTCAACTTATCAAAAGGAAACATTGAAGCCGTTGAAAGTTGACCTATATAGTCTTCAAATAAGTCGCCTCCAAAGAGCGCAGCAAAGACTGCGGTTGGGTCCATCATTATTTCCATTGCTCTTGGGCCTCTTAATTACTACCTAGCTATACATTAGGGCTTTTGGAGGGTGAACTAGTACATTTTCTTGATGATCCTTATGTGTGATCAACAAATTCAAGTTTACCCAAGCGACATCTAGGTTACATCCCTTGACAAAGACTCCTTAATTGTTCAAGTCATCGTAAGAACTTTCTCCCTATATGAGAATTTTTTAGAGTGACACCTCCATGTATAATATCTCACCTTACTCAACTATGTGTATACTTAAATTAATAGTTATAACTACCTTAACACTATTTCGAACTCAATTCTTATATTCGTGATCTAAATTATATCACTATATTGTTTTTCATCCATCTCAATACTTTCAAAGAGGAAAAAGTGCAGGAATCAACTCACACAAACGGTTTTATTGGTGGGACTAAATTTTGCGAATTGGGGTACGAATCCCTCCAGTAGAATTTTGAGGCATCAAATGGAAATTTTTGAGGGAAAATGTTTACCACTTTAGTGAAACACGTTTTTTCCTATTCTACACCAAATACTTTTCCAACAACACAAGAATTCCTTCAATTAGACTTTGAATGCAAAAGTTACGTTACTTGAAAGTTGAACTTCCTGTTTTCTCCACCATAATTCAAGAGGATGCCACATCAACCCCGTTACTGATGAAAAACGTGATAGCCATGTAATCATGATGAAGAGGAATCTAGAAGAGGAAATATTGTAACTCCAATTAAAAGTTGAAGGAGTAGAACCCAACCACTAGTAAGTTATATGGCTATGTGATAATCGAGCCACTCACAGGAAAAGGGGTTCCATTCTTTCATTAGATTTTTTCCATAGACGAACAAAGTAGCCAAGAGGGATGGCGAGAGAACACAAAAAGACAGTTCTTCATTTAGTAGCCCATAGGATAGGGCCATTAATTCTTTGTATTCACAACCATTTCTATTTAATGAAAGAGAGTAGGGTGACCTCACATTTCAACTCTGTTCCTTTTTGTCAATAAAATTATCTACTAATTCACGCAAATATTATAATAGTTTTGCACAACGATTACTTTTTTGGTTAGGTGAAGAACACAAAAGCTTAGTAAAAAATGTCAAAATCTTCTATGGATCCAAAAAGAAAAAGATTAAAAGGCCCAAAATATCCGTAAGATAAAAATGTAAGCAACATTCATTAAGGAGCAAGAGGATGGTCTGGGGATGGGTGTTCTGGAGCATTGCCCAACAAATCAATATGAGTTAAGGTTAGGTCCCTATGATAATAGTGTAATACCATTATTGTTATTGTTAATGTAGCCCCCATATTGTTTTTGTTGTGCCCCATAGAATCCTACTATTTTTATTGTTATGCCCTTCAATTATTATTGTTATGTAGGCTGTGATTATATTGTGACCCCTTAGACCCCTATATATAGAAAGGATGTCTTTTCATTTGTATCATCCAAAGATTATTCATTTATGTGTTGTAAACGAATTTTCCCCCTCAAAGAGGCTATTTCTCAAGTTGTTGATCTATCCTTTATTATATTTTGTGAGATGGTTGCATAACATTTGGTATGAGAGCTTTGGATTCTAGGGTTTCACTTCTTCAAATACGTTATCTTGGAATTTCCGTTACAATATTTCTTACAGGAGGCTTCAGAAGATGAATGGAAACCATGTGGAGTCAAAATATTGGTGAACTCCATGTATGAATTTCAGATCTTAGTTCACTATATTTTCAGATATATGATCTGAGGAAGTTAGGGATTTTGCAGGCTCTAGAATTCCATATTAAACAGGTGACCTAGGTAAAATCATCAAAAATTTCTCTATGAGCAACAGTTTTGAATTTTGTAAAAGGTGACCAAAGGTGTACAGACTGTAGTTTTTCATGTATCATTTTTAGGGCCAAAGCTTGAAACATGGAGACATGCAACATCATATAAGTTCGCTCTATTGAATCAGTCCATAATCAGGCCATCGTGTGAGATTGAACATAATTTTATATTGCAGAATCCAATTTTGGTTTGACTTGTGGTGTTGGAAAGAAAGCGCATAGGGCTAGCACAGGAAGGAATTTCAGACCTTGGAGAGCCAAAATTATAGAGATACGATAGTTTGAATGTTTTGCTCCAAAAAACAAGGAAAGAGGTGTGTGTGTGTATATATATATATATATATATATATATATATATATATATATATATATATATATATATATATATATATTAATTGGAATAAGATTTGTTTGAACAATCAGTTTGGAGTGATTCAAATTGCATAGAGAAGAATAGATATCATTATTTTGATCGAATATGTCTCGAAACAAAAAAACGGGCACAGCTAGTAAGAAAACATAAAAATTTAATATGATACATGAAGAAGAGGAAGAAATGCAACATGATATATCAAAGTTACATGACCAAGCGCAAAAACTTTCACTCTCCCAAAGAGAAACCAAAAATGAATTCGGAATGATGAATGTTAAGATAGATAGTTTAGAGAAAAAGATAAAAGGAGACATGGATGGTTTAAAAGGAGATAGGGAAGGTTTAGAAGAATACATGGAAGGTTTGAAGGAACATTTGACAAAGTTGCTTCAAGAAAAGCTTCCCTGTGGTGACAAGGTAATGCATGGAAATCGTGATGAGGACAAAACGAATATGAACTATTATTTTACAGACTCCAATGTTCGGTTTAAGACCCACCACATTCCAAATATAGATATAATAAAGTTTGATGGTAAGGATCTAGTAACATGGATACTACATGTGGAGCAATATTTTGATCTCCATGATGTGCAACACTCATACTTGTTAGGAATTACATCATTATATTTAGAACTCTATCAGTTTGTATCATATTGATGGATTTGTTCTCATAAACCAATTGTCATGTAAGTTTTTATGGAGGAAATGATAGAATATTATGAGGATACGAAGAGCAACACCTTCTTTAACTAATTAATAAATCTCAAACAAAGGGGTTCAATGGTGGAGCACATTGAAAACCTCTAGAAACTAAATATCAAGGTAACTAATATACTAGAGGAGCATAGGATTGATGTCTTCATAGAGAATTTAAAGGCTAACATCCAGCATGAGGTTCACCTTCGGGAACCTGATTCATTAGAGAAGGCATTGAGGGTGCTAAGAAAAGTTGAAAGTAATATTATGGAAACAAGGAAGTCTACCACTGACAACTATAAATATAGAAGTGTTGCTACTCCTAACATTCCACAACCTACAAGGTCGAAACCACAACAATTGGAAGAAAAAGAGAAAAATGGCTTTCTTACAGTTGTGATAGAAAATACACTAAAATTCATAAGTATGCTAAGAAGAAATTATTTTACATATATTGTGAAGAGGAGGAATAAAAGGAACAAGAAACATCAAAAGAGGAGGATACACCAGAATCTGGCCATATCTTGTAATGCATTGGCAAGAATCACAACTCCTCAAACTCTTAATATAGAAGGATATATCAAGAATAAAAAGTTAATAGTGTTGATTGATTTGGGTATTACCTATAATTTTACTCATTGTAAGATAGCAAGGAATTGAATTACTTCCTTTATACAACACCACAATCTCAAGTGATGGTTTCAAATGGAAGAACTATACATTTCTCTAGAAAGTGCCATAATATCAAGCTAACCATGGGGGAATGTGTATTGAATATTCCAATGTTTTCCATTCTAATGGGTGGTGTTGATGTTGTACAAGGACTCTAATGGTTACAATCTTAGGGGATGATAGCTTTTAATTTTCAAGAACTTCTCCCCAATTTTTTTTGGCAAGGAAAGGAAGTTGAATTAAGGTGTATCGTAGAAAAATAGGAAATATAATAAAATTTAATGGCATGAAAATGATTCTAAAGAAAGAACGATATGGCATTATTACACAATTATTCCCATTAGAGATTTAAACATCAAAATCATCTATTTTTTAAGATCTCCAAATATCAATGGACAATTATTCCAAGGTATTTGAGACACCCAAAGACCTCCCAACTATTAGTGATCATGATCATGCTATTCATTTGATCCCAGGAAATGTTCCTCCAAACATCAGGCCTTACAGATATCCCTATGCCCAAAAGAGTGAAATTGAATGTATGGTTGCAAAAATGCTAGAGGCTAGTATAATTCAACCTACTCAATGTTCTTTCTCTACTCTAGTAGTATTGGTGCACAAGAAGGATGGATCACAGTGTATGTTTCCAGATTATAGGGAACTTAAAAAGACCAGTATTAAAGAAAAGTTTCCTATTGCTATCGTTAACAAATTATTTGATGAATTACATGGAGCTATTTACATCACCAAGTTGGATCTTCATTAAGGATGCCATCAAATTAGAATGAAGACTAAAGACATTTCAAAAACAACATTCAAAACTCATAAGGGTCATTATGAATTTTTGGTCATGCCTCTTGGCCTTACTAATGCACCTTCCACATTTCAAGGTTTGATGAATTCTATTTTCAAACCCATAGAAAATTTGTTTTACTATTTTTTGATGATATACTAATCTACAACAAGTTTTGGAAGGATCATTTTCAAAATGTTGACAGGGTGCTCAAACTATTGGAGGAGAAACAATTATATGAAAAAACCTCTAAATGTTTCTTTGGAGTACAGGAGGTGGAATATTTTATTCATATTGTATCTCATGAGGGTATTAAGGTAGACCCTAACAAAATTAAAGCCATTAAGGAATGGAAAATCCCAATAACCATAAAGCATCTTCGGGGATTTAATGGATTTATAGGATATTATTGTAAGTTTGGTAAGAATTATGGAATAATACCAACACCTCTATCAACATTACTAAAGAAAGATGCATTTTCTTGGACTTTAGAAGCAACTAAGTTCTTTGAAAATCTTAAAGAGGTAATGTGTCAAGCACCGGTCTTAGCTACGCCAGACTTCACAAAAACCTTTATTGTCGAATGTGATGCCTCAGGAAATGGAACTAGTGTTGTTGTAATGAAACAAGGAGGAACCATTTGTTTTGAAAGTGGCCCAATCGATGTAAAGTATTTACACAAACCTATTTATGAGGAAACTTTTGAAATACTACATGCACTAAAGAAATGGAAACCTTACGTAATGGGAAGAAACCTCAAGGTAAAAAAGTCATGATAGTGTTAAATACTTTTTGGAACAAACATTATCTTCAGAATAGCAGTAGAAATGGGTCACAAATATGTTGAATTATGACTTTGAAATCATTTACAAAAAAAGGAAGAAAAATGATGTTGCAGATGCACAATCAATAAAGGATGAGGATGTGGAAGCATTGCTTTATGAAATTTCTATTATCCAACCTGATTGGATAACCACGGCAAGGGATAAATGGAGGAATGACAAAGAGGTGTGGACAGTCATTAAAAAATTGGCAGAAAGACCCGAATACTTCTGAAACATTTAGCTAGAAAAATTATTCATTATGGTACAAAGATCGCTTATATATTTGTAAGAATTACTAACTCAAACACAATATTATTTTGGAATTGTACACCTCCCCCTTAGGAGGAAACTCAATATTTTTAAAAACTTATCACACAATCAAGAAGGAATTTTTTCGAGATGGCCTTAAATTTGATATTCAAAAGTTTTTGGTAAAATGCTTGGTTTGCCAACAAAATAAAGTTGAAAAATTAAGACCCCAGATCTGTTACATCCTTTAGCCATTTCAAGTCAACATTGGGAGGAGGTCTCAATGAATCTTATCACACGTCTCTATGTTCTCTATTTTGTACATAATTAGACTATGAATGCACACACAATAAAAAATAACTTATAGATCCAAAAATATAAGGATAAATAAGCCATAATATTGTTGATTTTATATTTGAAAGTATATTTGATCAAATATACCATGATAAAATTTCCAATGGAATGTCCACAGCAATTTACAGATCAATTAGAAAAATGTTTACTAAGATGCAATGGGAAACATATTGGATGAGGGTAATCAAGCTAGTCTCACGTACCAAGTTTGTATTTTAATATCATATCAAAGGATCCCAAATATTTATGAATTTCATGGGAAGAAGTCTAGGTTCAAGGGTTTTGGAAGGGCACATTCATGGTTAACAAAATTATAGCTTCATTGGGAAAATCATTATAGATGAACTAATGAGTAGTATCTCCTTCCCTATTCCAAATCTCCTACAAGTGGAGCATATAATAAAGAGTACCAAGGAACCCTCGAAAAGTAAGGAAGTGAATTAAACATAAATCTAAGTTTATTGGTGTATTCTTAGGGGATATTATGAATTCAAATGAAATATTGGATTTTGGAAGATCCTCATTTCTTGGAATATTTCTGAGCTGAAGGATTGCAATTGACATCTCTCAAAAATTGGATTAAGAATACCTTTGACATTGTATTGGGATACATTATAAGAAGTATGGGTGATGTTAACAAATGGTTAGCTTGGTTCATTTGTACATTTAAAGATGTTGAAAAAATATTGCAAATTTTATGGAAAATGATTACTTATGATCTCCTTGAAAAGTGACATCTGGACATTAATGTGCACTCAAAAAAGGGAGAAATTACCCCCACCTAGGATAGAATGCATGGATTTCAAAGGATTCTCTAGGTTAAGGACATATCCCAGGAATTTTGTAATTTTGTAGGCCTCTACTATGAAGTGGACAACTCATTTCAAGTTGCAAGGTGTATAAGCATGGTGAGAATTGTTGTAGTCCTTTACCTAGCCAAAAGGCTAGAAAATTCAATTATTATTAATAAAGATGCTAAATTTTCATATCATCTTCTTGATTATTAAGGAATTCCTTTTAAGTATGGATGTTTCCATGAGCATGGGCACCTAGTCATGGATTATGTGCTTCATTTCTCTGGAAAGGTAATGGTATTAAATCCCCCACCTCTAGTAAAAGAAAATGAACCCTTGATATAGGGAAAATTCGTTACCCTCTCTTTACAAATAACATAAATGGAATATCTTTCAGTTTCAGTCTAAATAATAGAAAAAAATTGGATTGATTAGGAGTACTCTCCTCTTATGCAACGAAAAGAAAAGGTATATCAAAAACTTGAAAACTAGGCTCTTCTAGGAGGAAACCCCCTTTACATGACATACATGAAAAATCATTGGATGATACAAATGACAAGACCTCATTGACATATATAGGAGTCTAAAGGGTCACAATATAATTAGAGCCTACATAACAACAATCATGTAAGGGCACAACAATAGCAATAAGGGGGATATACCAATAATAACAATAAGGGGGATACACTCATATTATAGGGACCTAACATGTGCCTCTCCCTCAAAAAAAATGTTGTCCTCAACACTCAAGTAGTTATGGATGCTTCTATATAAAATTGTCATCCTCCCATGTGGAATCTTTAGTGGGTAAGTTATTCCACTTAATGAGATACTCTGAAATTGATCAATTTTATAGATGTAAAATTATTATTTCAGCGACTACTTTAGGTTCCTATATTATTTTTCCTTCCTCACCAAGTTCTAGAAAAATTGTTTGAACTAGGAGCTTGATGCTGATAACCTTCTTTAAGAATGAAACATGGAAAATTTGGTGTACTTGGGAAGATTCATGAAGCTCCAATTTGTATGTCATAGTAGTAATCTTTTGCAACACCTTGTAAGGACCATAGTACTTGGGTGATAATTTATAATCCTTCTTATATTTCTTGAGGGATATTTTCTTGTATGGTTATATCCGTTAAAATACCCAGTCACCTACGTCAAAAATTCTTTCCCTGCGATGTTGATTTTCCTGTTGTTAGATTCGATTCTGCGCCAAAGTGAGCTTGTCCTTTAATATTTGGAAAAATTGTTGTGGATGCTCAATGTGATATTCCACTGCTTGAACCTTGGAATGTTCTCTTAAAGATGATGTTATGAAACCAACTCACAAAAAGATAGAAAAGATAGTTGAATGCCTTATAATTCAGCCTCTTCGAGGGGGAAACCTCCTTTACATTACACAAATGAACAATTCTTGGATGATACAAATGAAAAGACCTCCTTTTTATATATAGGAGTCTAAGGGGTCATAATATAATCAATGTTGACATAATGATAATAATGTAAGGGCACAATAATAACAATAGTCTGCTTCCATGGAGCACAATAGTAACAATATGGGCACTACATCGGTACATCAATATAATAAGGGGGTTGTACTAATAACAATAAGGGGTTACACTAGTAGTATAAGGGCCTAACATGCCCCTCTCCTTCAAATATTGTTGTCCTCAACGCTTGATTATTCTTGATGCTTTTGTATAAAATTCTTATCCTCCCATGTGGAATCTTTAGTGGGTAAGTTCTTCCACTTTATGAGATACTCTGAAATTGATTGATTTCGTAGCTGTCAGGTTCTTGTTTCTATGACTACTCCAAGTTCCAATATGTTTTTTCCTTCCTCTTCAATTTCTAGAAATTTTGTTTGAATTGGGACCTCTTGCAAATTTTGAATAAGTGGCCATACTTATTCGTCCTTCATCCATTCATCCCTTACTTCTTTTATCCAATCTAGTTGGATAATAGAAATAGCACAAAACAATGCTTCCACATCCTCATCCTTTCTTGAGAGTGCATCTGCAACAAAATTTTTCTTCCCTTTTCTATAGATGATGTCAAAGTCATAACCCAACATATTTGTGACCCATTTTTTTTGTTCTTCTAAAGATAATAGTTGTTCTAAAAAGTATTTAAGACTATCATGATCCATTTTTACCTTGAAGTTTCTTCCCATTTGGTAAGGTCTCTTAAGTGCATATAGTATTGCCAACATTTCCTTCTCATAAATAGCTTTCTTGAGATGTAGCAGTAAAAATACCCAATCACCTACATCTAAACATTTTTCACTACGATGATGATATACATGTTGTTTCATTCCATTTTTCACCAAAGTTGCATTATCCTGTAAAAGTTGGAGAACTTGTTGTTGATGCTCGATGTGGTCTTTCATTGCTTGAACCTTTTTCTTCTTGATATGTCCTTCTATCTTTAGAGTTTGAGGAGTGGTAATTTCTTCCAATCCTTTACAAGATATGGTCAGATTCATTTCTTGATGCTTGATGTGATCTTTCACTTCTTGAACATTTTTCTTCTTAATATTCCCTTCTATCTTGATAATTTGAGGAGTGGTAATTCTGACCAATGAATTATTACAAGATATGGTTGGATTCATTTCTTCTTTCTCGATGTGATATTTCACTTCTTGCACCTTTTTCTTCTTGATATGTCCTTCTATCTTGAGAGTTTGATGAGTGTCAATTCTTGCCAATGCTTTACAAGATATGGTTTGATTCATTTCTTCTTTCGCTGGGGTTGGGTCCTGATGTATATCCTCTTCTTTTGATGTTTATTGATCCTTTTCTTCCTCCTCTTCATACTCTATGTAAAATAATTTCTTCTTAGCACACTTATGACCTTTAGTGCATTTGCTATCAAAATTGTAACAAAGCCTTTTTTCTCTTTTTTCTTCCAATTGTTGTGGTGTAACCCTTGTAGGTTGTGGAAGGCTAGGAGAAAAAACACTTCCATCTCTATAGTTGTGAGGGGTAGACTTCCTTGTTGCCATAATTTTACTTTCCACTATGTAACAAAGCCCTTTTACTCTTTCCAATTGTTGTGGTGTTGCTCTTTGTATCCTCATAATGTGCTATCATTTCCTCCGTGAAAATTGACCACGTAACAAGTTGTTTATGAGAACAAAGCCCTTTATACCATAAAAATTGATCCGGTTCTAAATATGAATATGAAATACATACCTTTTGTAACAGTGGTACACGATGTAGATAAAAATATTGCTCCATCTGAAGTATCCAATTTACCGGATCCCTGCCATCAAACTTCCTCATCTTGCTTTTTCTTGATTTTAAGAGCTCGATTTTGAAACGACTGTAACTCTGTACTTTCAGATCTTTAAGTTTTGAAATTGTGATATGCATTAGCCCTTTTTTCCCTCTTTCCAATGCCACCAGTCGGATCCAAATTGGATTCTCCAAGGAAGAGTTGCGCCAAATCTCCCACAGTGACCTGATTATAGACTAGTTCAGTAGAGTGAAATTGTACAACATGCCATGTCTCACTGTTTTGACCTTTGGCTCTGAAAAATATATACATGAAACTACAATCCATCCTCTTTCTTTACCTTCTTACAAAATTTCAATCCGATGATCAGAGAGAAAGTTATGACAATTTTCCCCAGGTCACCTATTTGGAATGTAATTCAAGAGTCTGCAAAAAGACCAAATTTCTCAGATCATATCTCCGCAAATATAGCATGAAAAGATTTGAAATTCAGACACGAGGTTCAGTGCGATTTCATCTCAAATGGGTTTTTTTTTCACTTCTGAAACGTCGCAGAAACAAATTTATAGTGAAAACACCATGATGACCTATTGGGAGCAGTGAAACCCTAGAATCCAAAGCTCTGATACCAAATGTTATGAAACCAACTCACAAAAGGATAGAAAAGATAGTTGAATGCATTAGAATTCAGCCTCTTCGAGGGGGAAACCTCCTTTATATTACACAAATGAACAATTCTTGGATGATACAAATGAAAAGACCTATTTTCTATATATAGGAGTCTAAGGGGTCATAATATAATCAGAGCCGACATAACAATAATAATGTAAGGGCACAATAATAACAATAGTGGGCTTCTATGGGGAATAATAGTAATAATATGGGCACTACATGGGTACATCAATATAATAAGGGGTTGTACTAATAACAATAAGGGGTTACACTAGTAGTATAGGGGCATGGTGGATGATATCCATAAAGTGCAATAAATGGGGTCATTTCTTCTGCAGTATGGAAGGAAGTGTTATACCACCATTCAAACAAAGGTAACCACTTACCCCATTGTGTATGTTTATTAGATACAAAACAATGAATATATGCTTCCAAATATTTGTTCACTATCATATTTTTCTCGTAAGATTGAGGATGATAAGATAAGCTTTCAGCTAATTGAATACCGAGACAAGAAAATAATTGTCCAAAAATTTCTAGTGAAAATGGGATCTCTACCACTTATAATAATCTTTGCATTTCCATGTAGCTTTTGAGTTGTTTCCATAAATGAAGTAGAAATTTCTCTAGCTTTATAATGATGAGATAATGCACAAAAGTATGCATACATGGTAAGTCTATTAACTACCACCATGATAAAATCCTGTGATAAAATCCATTGGTACCTCCTCCTAAAGATGACATGGAATGGCTAAAGGTTGTGATAGACCTAGGGTATTAACTGTCTCAACTTTATTTTGTTGGAAAACCAAACATTCTGCCACAAACTTTTGAATATCATATTTAAGGTCATCACAAAAAAAACCTTATTGACCCTGTGGTAAGTTTTTAAAAATCCAAAGTTCCTTCCTAATGGAGAGGTGTGCAATTCCAAAATTATATTTGTTTTAGTTGGGAATTCTTACATAGATACAAGTGATCTTTATACCATAATGAGTCATTTTTCCAAATAAATGTATCAGATGTATTGGGATCTTGCTGAAATTCTTGAATGAGTTTCCAAATCTCTTCTCCATTCTTCTTTTCCTCCCTTTCTTAAGTTATTCATTGAGGTCGGATAGTAGAAATGGCATAGAGAAATGCTTCCACATCCTCATCCCTTCTTGATAGTGCATCTACAACAACAATTTGCTTCCCTTTTTTGTACATGATTTCGAAGTCATAATGTTACATCTTAGTGACCCATTGTTTTTGATCTCATGAAGATGATATTTGTTCCCAAAAGTATTTAATAGTATCATTATTTGTTTTCACCTTCAAGAATCGTCCCATTACGTAAGGCTGCCATTGATTCAAGGCATGTAGTATTTCCAAAATTTCCTTCTAGTAAATAAGTTTGTGTAAATACTTTCCCTTGATTATATGACTTTCAAAAAACCAATGGGTCTTCCTTATTGCATTAAAATAACAACAATTCCATTTCCTAAGGAATCACATTCCACCATAAAGGTTCTTGTGATGTTTGGAGTAGCTAAAACTAGAGCGTGGCACATTTCCCCTTTAAGATGTTCAAAAGACTTAGTTGATTCTAGAGTACAAAAAATGCATCTATCTTCAATAATGTTGATAGAGGTGTTGTTATTTTCCCATAGCTCTTAAAAAAATTGTGATAATACGCTATCAAATTGAGAAATCATCGAAGATGCTTTAGGGTTGTAGGGATTTTCCATTCCTTGGTGGCTTTATTTTTTTTAGGATCTACGTTAACATTCTCATGAGATACAATTTGGCCCAAATATTCCACGTCCTATACCCCAAAGAGACATTTGGAGGTTTTTGCAGACAATCGTTTCTCCTCCAATAGTTTGCGCATGCTATGAACATGTTCAAATGATCCTTCCAAGACATGTTGTATATTAGTATATCATGAAAAAACACTAACAAAAAATTTCTATGGAAGGGTTTGAAAATGGAATTCATCAAACCTTGAAATGTTGAAGGTGCATTAGTAAGGCCAAAACACATGAACAAAAATTCATAATTACCTTCATCACTTATAAATAATGTTCCTAGAATGTCTTCATTCTTCATTCTAAATTCATGATATCCTGAATGAAGATCTAGCTTGGTGAAGTAAATCGCTCCATGTAATTCATCCAACAATTCATCAATGATAGGAATGTGAAATTTATCTTTAATAGTGAGGTTGTTGAGCTCCATATAATCCTTACACATATGCCATGATCCATCCTTCTTATGTACCCATGCTACTAGAGAAAAGAAAGTGTAACTTGTCCCTCCCACATTTACACAATATCACCAGCTTCTTAGGGTAAACATCATATGAAGAGTTACGAAGGCATGATGCACACTCCAAGATCTAGTTATGGAAGTGGACTCAAAAAATGACAACTCACAACATCCCTTAGGGCTACAAAACACTCGGAGCCAAAGGACTACCCCAAGTGACCAAAACCTAAGCTGGGGCTCTTTTCCACTACCCTAAGAAAAAATTTGCATTCATGACAAGGTCTAGGTGTGGTTATAGGCCTCCAACTGCATGCACAACACTGCCTCCCTACAGTTAGAGCCAAAACTCTCGAGTTCAGAGGGTGTGGTCCTGAGATCTTAGCCACTTTTCCAGGCGAACCTCCAAAACACTATGAAAAAATTCCTATAACCTCTCATAATGATAAATGGAATAATGAAAAATATTTTCATGCAAAACTTGAACAAGAATTGATCCAAGACATGATTAGTCTATAATAGACATTTTTTCAAACACATGGAAAACATGTAAGCTACAAGCCATGAATGCATGTCTAATCATATTAGACTAATATTTATTTTAGGATCACCAATAACGCCCTGTTCCCTCTCCACATAGCTATAATATCACTTATTAGTCCATACATTCATCAACTAATCCATAACTAAGCATGTCATGACAAGAGCCATAGATGGTATACATCATAAATCATTCTTATAACCAACATATAACCAGAATGTTAACCATGCTAGAATAACCATCAAGGCAACATAATAACAAGTACAAGTACTCATGAATCAAAACTGAGAAATAGGTCTTATTAATGTATTCAAAAGCCAACCATGTCAAGGACTTCAATGTACCACCCGACCATAGATTGAGTTGAACCAAATATTTCTTTCAGCCAATAATCCTTGTTCCATATTCCAAGCAAGAATGTAGGATCTTATGGGATAAAAAAATACATAAAAAACCAAGTAATCCATAGGTTAAACCACCTCCACCCTCAAACTACAACAATATTTCTAAAAGAATTCAATAGATCGCAAAACCAAAACAAGCTTATATGACTTGCAATTCCTTCACCATCCCTTGAGGAATTTTCCTATATCAACCCACCTATCCAGATATTCTTGGAGAAAATCATCTCTTTCCCCAAGCCTTGGAAATTTTGTTGAAACCACCTCACCAAGATCCAAAATCTTCCGACAATCCAAAGCTCAACAAAAAATGGATCCCATCACACTGTGGCTTTGCAAATTTGAAACCACTCTCAAACATGACAAAACCCATTCCAATGATATAAAATGAACTAAATTAACAAATTCATGTACCATGCATTCACACTTCAGCTAGTAAATCACACACACAACCTAATACCTGTAAAATACTCCTATTGAAGTTGTTGATCCAACCTTCTCCTTGCATTCCTTTGATTTCCATGGCTTTCCATTTCATTCCTTTGATTTCTTTCTTCATTTCTCCTCCTGTGCTCTTCTCTCACTCTCTCACACTTGACCCAAGCTAAAAAAAAAAAAACTCAAACTACCACAATCTTTCTAAAAGGAGTCGATAGATCACAAAACCAAAACAAGCTTATATGCCTTGGAATTCCTTCACCATCCCTTGAGGAATTTTCATATATCAACCCACCTATCTAGATCTTCTTGGAGAAAATCATCTCTTCCCCCAAGCCTTGGAAATTTTGTTGAAACCACCTCACCGAGATCCAAAATCTTCCGACAATCCAAAGCTCAACAAAAAATGAATCCCGTCACACTGTGGCTATCCAAAAAATTACATTGAAATTTTGAAACCACTCTCAAACATGACAAAACCCATTCCAATGATATAAAATGAACTAAATTAACAAATTCATGTACCATGCATTCACACCTCAGCTAGGAAATCACACACACAACCTGCTACCTGTAAAATCCTCCTATTGAAGTTGTTGATCCAACCTTCTCCTTGCATTCCTTTGCTTTCCTTGGTTTTCGATTTCCTTCCTTTGATTTCTTTCTTCATTTCTCCTCCGGTTTCTCTTCTCGCACTCTCTCACACTTGACCCAAGCTAAAACTGAAAAAAAAAAAATAAAAAAAAATAATAATAATAATTAAAAATCACTTAATTGACCCTCAAAATCCTTGTTTATCATTGAGGCCTCTATTTTCTTCATTTTCCTTCATTTTTCCTCTAATTTCCCTATCATGCAAATTTATGTCTCTTCACCTTACTTTTCTCCCATTTTCCTTTATTTCATAAATAAAATTCCAATTAATGCCTCTTTGTCTTTTCCAATTTGCTTAGCCATTAATAAACCAATAGTGATGCCCACTATAGTGCTTTGCCTAGCATTCAGATTGGAATATGTGTCCCATGACCTTGGTCTTATTTTACCATTATTAACTTTTATTGCATGAACTTTTAACCCCGGGCTATTACAAACCCCTCCCCCTTAGGGGAACACCATCCTTAGTGTTTTATGACAATTATAACCAACAAACCACTGAAAACAAAACATACCTCCTATGGAGATTTATAACACAGGTCAATGTAGTATTAACAATGGAGAACTATTACAACCATGACCAACATGACAAACATTACAATCATTCTTCTTAGTGCAGCTTTATAGTAGAGCTCATCATAGTACTTACAATCATACATATATACAGATATCAAAAACTTATTTTCTTGACCCAGCAAACAATGAACGATATGAAGCCCGCATCTGAACAACCATATCCCATGTAGCTTCATCAGTCCCAAATTGCTTCCATTGCACTTTAACTTACTCGATTTCTCAGTTTTGGGGTATGAGTTGTTTCTGCTACAATATGCATTGAGGCTTTGGTTAGAATTCTCCCTATGGCTCCACCTGAAATATAGACCATTCAATTACATGATCAACATCCTGGACATACTTCTTAAGTAATGAATCATGGAAAACATCATGGACTTTCACTATTGAAGGTAGTGCAAGTCTGTAGGCCATTGGTCCAATCCTCTCAAAGATCTCAAAAGGCCCACAATACTGAGGTACAAACTTGTCACATGATCCAATCCTCAAGGAGCTCTTGTTGGGCTTGATGTGAAAGTACACATTCTCCCCAGATGATCCCTCTAGTTGACAGCAGTATTACAACTCTGCCCATAAAGCTCCTCAAACAGACTCATCTTCAAGGATTTTTGATACCCACTATTATATGCAAACTATATCAACGTCACATACTCATGCCACTTCCTTTGTTGAAGCATAATGTACATCCTCAACTTGTACTTAAGAATCTTATTGACCCTCTCTATTTTTCCATCTGTCTAGGGATGATAAGTTGTATTGATAGCCAAATTTGTCCCCAACCCTGCAAACAACTCCTTCCAAAACTTGGAAGTGAACTTGGAACCTTTTTCTGATATGGTCTTCTTAGGAACACCATGCAACCTTACTATCTCCCTGACAAAAATCTAAGCTACCTCACTGGATGAATTAGCAGAATTAACTACATGAAGTGAAATACCTCACGAATCTATCCTGATGATGAACCACATTGGATGGTTTGAAATGTCTATTCCAAAAATATGTATGCGATGACTGTTGGGTGTACGAATTTCACTTAAGTAAACTCCTCAACACTTAATTGTCAACCTAGGAGATTCGTAAACTTAGGGAAGAAGCACAGGTAATGCCAAAGATGGTATGAATGTTTCTAATGTCAATCCCTACTTTCTTTAAAGGAAAGATTGCAGAATCAAACTAAAGAAAGAAAAAGGCAACTTGAACCATCAAAATAATCTAGATTGGAACAAGGAAGAATGCATTTGCAAAAGAGATTTAAAAATAAAGGAGCAATCCCTCTAGCTAAATATTGATTAACTACTGAGCGTGTGTTTTTATTTATTAGAGACACATTAGTAGTCTCAACAGATGGGCCCTTCAAACATGCTTATATAGAGATTTCCTTCTTGCATTGATCTATATTGCACTGGTGTAGTCTGCTTGCACAAGTGCAAGAACATAAATTTATGCAGAGGGTATGAATAGTGTTTGTACTAAAAGTGTTTTTCTTCGTGCAAGGGCTTGAAATTTCTTGAGTTCAAAGCACTCATATCCCGTGACAAGAAACTAGTTCTTGCACCAGATCAGAGCTTCTTACACTTAGTATTTAATTCTTGAAATAAGAGCTTAACTACTGCAAGTGATGTGAAATCAAATTGCACACATAGAAATGAATTTTTCTGATTTTAACAAAGTGCAGAAATAAAGAAAAAGTCCGTATTATTTATCTTGTCATGAAGCATTAATGAAGGCAAGAAAATTGTTGGAAGTAAACTTAAAAAGGCTTGTTGCATCACACCAACTTGTACTGGCACAAGTTCATTTCCCCTGCTTGGACTAGGCAGGGAAACCAAATCAAACAAAACTGCCGAAAGTGAATAGCACACCAACATGCACTGGTGTAGGGTTATTTCTCCTACTTGGACCAGGCGGGGGAAACCAAATCAAAAAAACAGTAGGAAATGAGTAGCACACCAACGTGCACTGGTGCAGGCTTATTTCTCCTACTTGGACCAATCCAAAATTAGATCCAGGAAAATAAATTCTAACTACCTCACACCGCGGATCTGCTTTCACTCAAACATGAATTCATGTGTTGTGCATTAAATCACACTTGGCAGTAGAAACATAAATTACAAGAACATAAAAGAGGGTAAATGTGCTGGGTTGGCTGGGCCCTAGCCAACCAGCACGTTTCCCTTCTAAATAGAAACATTGCTCAAAACTTTATCAATTCATCAACTTCAAACAAAAAATATTTTTCATGAAAACACAAGGTGGAGCTCCTTTCTTATTAATTCATAGAGGCAAATACATGCGTGATTACACAGTCCAGCATAGATTTGGGTGATAACAAAAATACAGGCCTGTTACCACCTCCCTGGTTATATATCTATTCTATACAAACTTATCAAGAACTATCTCGTCCTATTTACATTCCTCGTTATATAGATCCTCAACCGAAGGCGAAAAGGATCATTTAACCGATTACATAACTGATATGCAGAATTTAGCTTTTGGCCTTCAAAACTAGGTAATTTAACAAAACTAGCCATAGCCAATGTCCAGTTGTTCGTTCTTCATAAATCTGATCTCAACTACCTTTAGATTGCCTTGCTGTCGTAATTGGAGCTCAGCTTCCTTCAGATCTAACCTGTTGTCATGGCTGAAGCGACACAAAACAAGGCAGTGATCAAGGAGGTCTGAATCTGCTGCAAAGATTCGTTGTTTTGGCACTAGTGCGAGATCCGATCCTGAACTAGGATCAACGATCATGGTAAGCACTTGACTATCAAACAACATTGGAGATATTGACAAGTTACAAGACTGATTATAAGCAAGAAATCACGTAATAAATAATTAATTAATGCTAAGTTAAGTTAAAAATATGAAATATAAATTTTATGCAAAATATGTCACCGTTCTCGGACTAGTGCAAGATGAGGGTGTATAAGTGAGGTAAAACAGTGGTAAATGGCAATGATTTACGAAGGGAAAAATGGTCAAAATGAAGAAAATTAGGGGGCTAACATCCTCCCATCCCTAAACTGTTGTGTGTCCTCACACAACTCTTTACCTCTACAAAAAAGTTCAAAACTTTAAGCACTCTAGGTCAATCCTGCTTTGGCATACTGTCATCACCCTGCAATGTTTCAAACTTCTTCTTTTTGGTACTCTTTAACTTCTTGGTCAACTTTTTAAGCCGCCTGAAACGTTGCGTAGCTTGGTACTTCCAGAATTTAACTTCCCTTTTCTTCTTCTAGATTTCTGTCATCAGTTCTCCTCTGCTCTATTATTTGTCCTCCTGTTCTTTGGCTACAAGCTGCTCTAAATTATGTACTTGAAGTTCTAACTCAACTACCCGAGGAGCAGGAGTTGCCAATTCCTTCTATTTTTCTATTTCAGCAAGAGCTGTGTCTTTCTCAGAGACCTCCATATACGCCATGGTTACATCAAGAAACTCTTCTCCCTCTGGTCCCTTTTCTTTTGATTCTTCCTCCTCCATTTCTTCTTCTTCCAGTTCTTCCTCCTCTAGTTCTTCTTCTTCTGGTTCTTCCTCCTGTGATTCTTCTTCTCTTGCTCCTTCTTCAGATTCTGCCTCTTCTTCTTCTACTTCATCTTTTGTAGGGTCTACATCTTCTTTTTTGAGTTCAACCTTTTCTTCCTCAAATTCCACTTCTTCTTCTTCTGTGGGTTCTTTGTCATCTGGCTCTTCTTCCTTTGTCTCTTCTTCTTCTGCTTCTTTGTTTTCTGCTTCTTTCTCCAGTTCTTCGTCTCGCACTGGTGCTTCCTCCTATACTATTGCAAGAGGGGATTCCACGCCCTGTGGGGACTGTGGTTCTTGGCCTTCATCGCAGACTTTACTCTTTTTCTGTGGCTTCTTGATAAAATCGGCCAATAGAGCATTGTCCTTGACCTCTGCAAGCTTTGTTTCGTCTGCAAGGACTGACAGGTTGTCATTTTCAGGGGTTGAAATGGTCCCTTCAGCTGGTGCACTATCGATCCTCTCATTTGAAGGCAATGCCTTCTCTGCTTATTCATATTGCTTCCTTTTTGCACTGGTGCAAGAAGAACTTCCCTTCTCATTTTTGCTCGAGCTTTTGCTTGTGCTGGTGGGGTCCTCTATCCCCTTTCTAGTGGTTGTCGCTTTGTGCAACTATTTAAACAATGCTTCCCATGTCATACCTTTTACTTCTAATTGTTTCACGACCAAGATTTTTATCAAGCTGTGATGATATAACCTTGTGTCGGCATGGTCTGCCCTACTGTCCTGTATGATTTTAGCCATTTTTTCTAAGATTTTGAGCAAAAAGTAAGGGAAATTCATCCTCCGCCAGACGTGCTGGCCGACTTCAAAATGTTGTAGCATTCTTAAGTGCTATACCAAGGTACAGGTGTATCTTCCTTCGCAGGTCACAAACTTTTGTAAAATGAAAAGGAGGTCTTTCCACTGACCTGGAAAGGTGCTGCATAGAACTCCTGATTTCCACTCTACCTCTATCTTTTTATCAACGATGAAATTCTTCCAGCATTTCCTTTCTAGCTTCTGATTTTTAAACCATTGTTCTCCAGTGTTCTCTAAGCCTGTTGCTACTGCTATGAATTCCTCTGTGACTCTGAATTTGAGAGGCCCAATTCTCACTCGGTCGTTTCTAAAACTCCTTGCGAACTGTAGGGCCACTTCCCTATCATACCCATCAAACTTTTGCAGAAACAGAAGAAAACATGAGTCTCGCAATAGTTCAAGACTATTGCAGCACTCGGCGGTCTGCTCTATTTTGCTGAGAGACAGGGGTTCATTCCGAATAGGTGGCATTGCTTCTTAACTGTTATGAATAGCTGGTTTCTGAATTTTATACATGCAATACCGAGGAAATCAGTCCTTATAAATAGAAATCTAACTGTCCACCATCCTTTCCATCGTATCACCGGTTCATTCACCGTATCGGCATGTCATCTTTGAGGTCAGGCTAGATTCGTACTTGCGTCGACAGTTTAATGGCTAGGTGAGGTAATAATTATGATTGAAGGACATTTAGGATTATGGCAAAGAGGGGTAATCATGTCCAAGCAATGGTTAAAATATCTCTGCATTCCTTCATAGTTCAAGAAAAAAACTTAGCATTTATTAAAAAATATCATGATTTCTAACTTAAAAAACATCTTGTACTTTAAATAATTTCTCCTAGTTAGTATGATAACATAGGTACTTCGTTAGTTAAGTGAAAGGACTTCATATAAATTTCATGTTGACCACTATTCTTATATCGTATGCTATAAAAAGAACTTGTACTATGTGGTTGATGAGGTGCATGCTTGCACTGATTTGCTTACAGCGCTTGAATCATACTATTCTGTTGGTACCCTTATACTTATTTTATCATATAGGAGAACATGCTTGCACTAGTTCAAGCATAATATCTAAAACATAGAATTTAAATAAAATATAGGTTGGATTTTCACATGACTTCCTCAACTTATATTGAAAATTTTCTTCACAGTTTCTTGATGCTTCTGAACATATCCTTTTGCTCTTTGCGCGAGATCCTGCAATAAATTCATGAGGGAATAAAGAAGTGGGAAAGGGGAATTTCCAAAATGGGAGGAAATTCTACTATAGGGATTCCAAGAAGAGTACCAAAAGAGGAAATATATAGAAGTAGGATAGTAAACAAATTCAAAGGTAAAGTGGGATTTCTTCGAAGCGGACAGGGTAAATTTAGAATACTGTGGGAAGGTTGATCATTCTGGGATTGAGGAAGAAAATTGAGGGAATATTACGAAAGTGGAATATGAAGAAAGGCAGAAAATTTTCTAGAAGGTTTGCCTGCACTAGTTCAAGAAAAAATAACTGCAGTGAAAATTATGCATTACTTGAGTAAAAATATCCATGCTAATTAAGCCAACTGTATAAACGATGGTTCTGCTAAACCTACTTTTACTTGGTGGTAGCTTGCATATCTAAAGCTCAAGCAACATTTTCTTTTTATTAGAGATTTTTGATCTTCCTGCCAGCAGGCTGGTTTTCAGGTTGATCCTTCTGTAATCATGTCAGCAAACCGATTTTCATAATTATAGGAAAATATTTTTTCTTATTTTTTATTTTCAAGAAGAAAGAGAATTCATGTTTTCAAAATGTTGGTATTAGCATTCACCACTACCATCCCAAATTTCTGTTCGACTTGTTGTGTAAAATCTTTCTTGGTAGGTAGCTGAAAATACTTCTTTAGCTTGTGTCCATTTACCAATAATACTGAATTTTTTCCATCAATAGCTTTAACTTCTACCACCCCATTCTCAAATAATCATATCACTTCATAAGGTCACATCCAACATGTATGGAATTTCCCTTTAAAGATTTTAAATCTAGAATCATAAAGAAGCACCCAATCACCTGGTTGGAACTGCTTTTTCTAAATAGACTTGTCATGCCACCTTTTATGTTGCTGCTGAATTAGTATGTTCTGTTGAACAACATCCCTATGAAATTCATCTAACTCATTTAATTGGAGAAGACACTGTTGTTGTGCCTTAGTGAAATCTAGTCCTAACTGAACTGTAGTTCTGAAAGTTTTGATCTAGAATTCAATTGGTAACAGAACCAGTTTTCCATATACCAGCTCATATGGTGTATGTCCCGTGCTATTTCTCCAAGTGGTTATGTATGCCCACAAAGCCTCTGGTAATCGTTCACCCCAGTCCTTCTGATGCATATTGACTGTCTTTGAAAGAATGGACTCGATCACTTTGTTTGTGGATTCCACCTGGCCATTTGCTTGCGGGTGATACGATGTGGATTTCCTGTGCTGGATCTTATATTGCTCCATCACACCTTGTACTAGATTAGAAATAAAATGTGGACCATTGTCAGAAATAATTCCTCTAGTCACACCAAATGTAGTAAAGATTTCAGTAAAAACAAAATCAACAACAACTTTTTCTGTAGCAAAACAAACAACTTTAGCTTCTACCCATTTTGTAACAAAATCTATACAAACCAAGATATGCCTTTTACTTAATGATGTTGGATTTATTGGTCCTATAAAATCAATAGCCCATTTTTCAAATGGCTCAATCATAACTTGAGGGCATAAAGGCATTTCATTGGTTTGATTTGGGTGGCCCATTCGCTGACAACTATCACAATGCTTGACATACTATTTGGCATCCTTAAACAAGGAGGGCCAATAGTAAGTAGCATGCAATACTTTATATGCAGTCCACTTATTAGTGAAGTGGCCTCCACAAAGTTCATCATGAATAGATTTTAATATGTCAAACACTTCCTCCTCTCTTACACACCTACGGATAATCAGATCTTGACCAATGTAAAAGAGATCTCCTTGAATCCAGGAATATGCAGCACTTTTTTGAAAAATATTCCACTTTTCACAAGCAGACAAGGGGGTGGTGTTTTCCCTATAACCAAATAATTAGCAATGTCAGCAAACCACGGGGAATCTGTTGACATAGCAAAAAGATGTTCATCTGGAAAATCATCATTAACAGGATTTGCTTCACGAGGATTATCTAATCTAGAAAGAAAATCTGTTACAACATTAGATTTTCCGGGTCTAATAATAATAGTAGTATTAAATCCCTACAACAATAGTAACCACCTAGTCACTCTACCACTAGTTATTGGTTTCTTCATCAAATATTTAATCGTGGAATGATCAGTATGTACAAATACTTCATATCATGTAATATAGTACCTGAACTTATTAATTGCAAAAATTACAGCTAAAAACTCTTTCTCTGTAACTGTATAATTTCATTCAGTGGAAGACAATTCTTACGAATATAATAAATAACGTACGATTGTTTATCTTCCTCTTGTCCTAAAGCTGCACCAATGGCCAAATCTGAAGCATCAGAGGAAATATGAAAAAGCAGAGACTAGTTAGGACCTCTTAAAACTGGTGCATGCACTAACTTTTGCTTCAATGTTTCAAAAGACTGTTGGCAAGTTGTAGTCCAAGAAAATTCACTATCCTTAGCTAGAAGTTGAAAAAGAGGAGCAGCTATCTTAGAAATCTTTTTGATGAATCTCCTATAATAACCAGCATGTCCTAAAAAACCTCTTGCTTCCCTTTGAGTTTTGGGTGTAGGAAGATGCAGAATGATTTCGATCTTTGCTGGATCAACCTGGATACCTTTACCAGAAATCGAATGGCCAAGTACAACTCTTGCTTTATACATTAATCTACATTTCTTGTCACTCAAGGCGAGATGGGATGCCCGACAGAAAATAAGTACTTTTTCCATATTTCTGAGAGCTTCCTGAAAAGAATCACCAAACACAAAAAAGTCATCCATATTAATTTCTACAAATTCTAGACTAATAAAAATGGCTAGGAATTCCCTTTGAAAGGTATCCAGGGCATTACATAAACCAAAGGGGAGAACTCTATAAGAAAATGTACCCTATGGACATCTAAAAGTAGTCTTATCCTGATCTTTGAGTGCAATTTGTATTTGGTTATAACCACTGAAGCCATCCAAAAAGGAAAAGTATTTCTTCCTTGCAAGGGTATCAAGCACTTGGTCAATGAAGGGGAGAGGGAAGTAATCTTTGAGAGTAGCTTTGTTTAATTCTTGATAATCAATACAAATATGCCATCTTCCATCTTTCTTAGGTACCATCACTAATGGAGAGACCCACTGACTGTTGGAAGTAGGATATATAAAACCAGCATCCAAGAGTTTTTGTACTTCTTCCTTGAAAATATCTCTTAGAGCTCAATTCATTCGCCTTTGGGGTTGTCAGACAGGTCGGGCTCCTTCCTGAATATAGATGTGGTGTGTACAAGTTTAAGGAGGAATGCCCTTCATATCTTCATAGCCCCGTGCAAAGGCACTAAGATGGTTTTGCAACAAGTTCACAAGCTGATCTCACTGAGATGAGTCCAAATCTTAACTAATATACAAGGATTTACCACAGATTATCTCAACAAGAGTAGTATCAGACTCAGGAGTACTCAAGGGGGTGGCCGAATGTAGCTGCACAGAAGAATGAGAATCATGGTTATCTTGAAAATCTAGGCTGAATATTTGGCTCAATAGCTCAAAATTGGGCATAGTGTCTAGATTATTCAAGAAATATTGAATCTCATCTTCTTGTGAAGACCCAGTATGCTGATGGATAAAGGAAATAGGTTGAGTCTCCTAATCACTGCTCTGGTCTAACCATAAAGTATCTCAAAGGTCCTGAATGGATATGGTAGGGGGGTATAAGGTAACTTTCTTCCTAGATTCCCCATTGAAATATACATATCACCCGAGCGACATCCAATATATGCATTGCTGTAGCAAGCCACGGTCATCTCAATATCAAGGGATGTCGTCCTACTGGGATCTTTGGCAGAAGCACAATGAATCAGCAGTATATTCCCAAGAATCTAATGAGATGATCACATCATATAATACTCTTTCTGGCTTAATTTTAGATCTATCTGCTAATTCAAGCACAATGGGAGTAGGGCGAGGATGAGATATCCGAATTTAATCCATGGTTTGCTTAGTCAAGACATTAATGGTTGCCCCTAGGTCTATAAGAACATTAGATACAAGGACATTACCAATCTGAACTGAGATAATAGGGTTTCCGGGATCAGTGTATTTTTCCATAGACACACATCCTGTGATCAACTCTGCTGCGCTACCAACAAATTGAATGCTTTGGGGTTCCAATCTCTTCCTCCCGGGTTTCTTAAGATAGAGTTCCTTAATAATCTTAGTGAAAATAGGGATATCTTTGATGGCTTAGAGCAAAGGTATCTTAATGAAAAGAGTCCAAAGATCTAATGCCAAACTAGTCTCAGAAATAGGCTCACTTCTTTCCATTACTAGCCTCTCTGGGAAGGGAGGCTGGTTGGAAGAAGGTGGCAAGGATTTAGACAGTAAGGGCTGCTTAGTGACGGCTTTCGGAGAATTATTAAGAGTTTCCTCTTCTTCTTTCTCTTCAACAATCACTCTAGGTTGCTTTTGATTTTTTGATGTTGCAGTCCTTCCCGATCTTAATTGAATATCATGAACCCCAACTGGAATAGAGTGGTACGAATAAAGGTGGATTTGTTACATAGATCATTTTCACTTCTTTATTATTGTTAGGATTGGGCATAGGTTGAGCAGACGATTGCGGAGGTTGAAAAGGTCAAGGTAAGGGTAATGGTGGAGTAGAATGACTCTAAGGTTGAGGCATTGGATAAGGTGCATGTGTAGATAGATATGATTGCATGGGTAGCTGGTAGGAATATGGAGAAGGATTTGGCCCTCTCCCCTTGTTGCCATGATTGAGAAGGTTTCCCATGCTGATATTGGTTTCCACACTACCACTACTAATTAGTGTTGGGATAAGAATATGCATGTGAATTATAACCAAAATAGTGTGGAAAACATTCAGGAGCCATACCTGCACCTACCTGAGGCCAATTTCTTTTTGCTCCGATAGCATACAAGTATTCAGCATTAGGCTATCCCCCTGTAAATACAGCTTTAAGTCCTGGTATAGAGGGACAATTTTTTGTGATATGATCTTCTGCACAAATAGCACACTTATTAGCTTCTTTCAAATTAAGAGGACATTCTCTAGGAGGATGCTTGTCTCTACGTTTAGGAAAGAAAATACTTAATGACTCTTATTCCTTCATAAGTTTTTGTTGAAATTTTAAAGAGTCCAATTGTTTGGTAACAATATTCATTATATCAATTTTAATGTTTTCCATTTTATTTTCTAGTCCAATAATCATTGCATCAGTAGATTCGGTCTTTCTATTTGTATTTCGAGTTCTTCTACCAGATCTATACTGATTCCTGGAAAATTTCCTGCATAACTCACAAATTTGTTCGAAAGTTTGTTGAGAAGTATCATCTTGTCCTAACATATTTAAATTATTTCTAGCATTATCAGTAAGTCCTCTTAAGAACAAGGTTCTAATAGTACTAGAATAAAGCTTAAGTTTCAACCTTTGTAAAATATACATAAATCTTTCTAGATAGTCTTCAAGAGTTTAATCATCATCATGTATGATTGTAAAAATCTCATCCTGCATGTCTCGAGTTTTGCAATATTCTTGATATTTATATAAAAACACTCTCTTCATCTAATCCCAAGAGGCTATAGTGTTTCTTCCTAACCCAATAAACCAGCGCAAATCTGAGTCCTTGAGAGAAACAAGAAATAATCTTAGCTTTTGAGCATCAATGAATAATCATAACTTCTACACAAACTATCAAACTCAAATAGAAAAGAGTAAGGATCTTCATGAACTTTACCATGGAAATGAGGGAGAGCTAATGGTGGAATGTTCTTCATTTGTGCCATAGTATCAGGGTCCACAATTGGAAAAAAAAAAGTGCATTTTTCCCCACTTACATGGTTTTCATCAGTCCTTAACCCATGATATTCACGGTCTGCCATTGTTTCCCTTTTACTCCCAACAGACTGAACCACACCTGAGTTGTTGTCACCAGAATCCAGGAGGATTGTTCCTACGTGATGGGTTTGGATTCGATTGGGTTTCCTACTCACAGAAGGAGACCCAATATGAGAATGGTTTTCAGAAATATTTTGTCCCTTAGTGGGGTTTGAACCCCTACCTTTTCTAGGCATTCAGTTCAAAAAATAAAGAAAAATAAGCAAAACAATAAAAATGTAGTCAGAAATCAATCAAGAACAGTAAAATTCCTTCAAAGAAGCTTTTCCAAAAAATACTGCAAAAATGAAGGAAAAATTACCTCTATATTATAATCAAAAAATTCTTACCAAATCAAATCACCTCCCTCACAATGGTGCCAAAATGTTGGGTGCAGGAATTTCACTTAAGCAAACTCCTCAACACTTAATTTTCAACTCGGGGGATTCGTAAACTTAAAGACAAAGCACAGGCAATGCCAGAGATGGTATGAATGTTTCTAATGTCAATCCCTACTTTCTTTAAAGGAAAGGCTGCAGAATAAAACTAAAGAAAGAAAAAGGCAACTTGAACCATCAAAATAATCTAGACTAGATCAAGGAAGAATGCATTTGCAAAAGAGATTTAAAAATAGAGCAATCACTCTAGCTAACTATTGATTAACTATTGAGTGTGTGTTTTTATTTAGTAGAGACACTTTAGCAGTCCCAATAGATGGGCCCTTCAAACCTTCTTATATAGAGATTTCCTTCTTGCACTAATCTATCTTGCACTTGTGTAGTTTTCTTGCACTTAAGAACATAAATCTATGCAGAGGGTATGAATAGTGTCTATACTAAAAGTGTTTTCCTTCATGCAAGGGCTTGAACTTTCTCGAGTTTAGAGCACTGAGATCCCGTGACAAGAAAATAGTTCTTGCACCAGATCATACCTTCTTACACTTAGTATTTAATTCTTGAAATAAGAGCTTAACTACTGCAAGTGTTGTGAAATCAAATTGCACACATAGAAATGAATGTTTTTGATTTTGATAAAGTGCAGATATAAAGAAACAATCTATATAATTTATCCTGTCATGAACCATTAATGAAAGCAATAAAACTGCTGAAAGTAAACTTAAAAAGGCTTGTTGCACCACAACAACGTGCACTGGTGTAGGTTCATTTCTCCTACTTGGACCAGGCGGGGAAAACAAATCAAACAAAACTGCAGAAAGTGAATACCACACCAACGTGCATTGGTGCAGGGTTATTTCTCCTACTTGGACCAGGAGGGGAAAACCAAATCAAACAAACTGCAGGAAATGAATAGAACACCAACGTGCACTAGTGCAGGGTTATTTCTCCTGCTTGGACCAGGCAAGGAAAACCAAATCAATCAAAACTGCAGGAAATGAATAGCACACCAACGTGGACTGGTGCAGGGTTATTTCTCCTGCTTGGACCATGCGAGGAAAACCAAATCAATCAAAACTGCAAGAAATGAATAGCACACCAATGTGGACTGGTGCAGGGTTATTTCTCCTGCTTGGACCAGGCAGGGAAACCAATCCAAAATTATATGCAGGAAAATAAATTCTAACTACTTCACACTGTGGATCCGCTTTCACTCAAACATGAATTCATGTGTTGTACATTAAATCACACTTGGCGCGTTTCCCTTTTAAATAGAAATGTTGCTCAGCACTTTATCAATTCATCAACTTCAAATAAAAAATACGATTCATGAAAACACAAGGCAAAGTTCCTTTCTTATTAATTCATAGAGGCAAATACATGTGTGATTACACAGTCCAGCCCAGATTTGGGTGATAACAAAAATACAGGCCTGTTACCGCCTCCCTCATTATATCTTTGTTCTATACAAACTTATCAAGAACTATATTGTCCTATTTACATTCCTCGTTATATAGATCCTTTTCCGAAGGCCAAAAGGATCGTTTAACCGATTACATAACTGATATGAAAGTTTAGCTTTCGGCCTTCAAAATTCGGTAGTTTAACAAAACTAGCCATAGCCAATGTCCAATTGTTTGTTCTTCATAAATCCAATCTTAGCTACCTTTGGATTTCCTTGCTGTCATAGTTGGAGCTCGGCTGCCTTTAGATCTAACCTATTGTCGTGGCTAAAGCAGCACAAAACAAGGTGGTGATCAAGGAGGTCCAGATCTGCTGCAAATATTCATTGTGTTGGCACTAGTACGAGATCCGATCCTACACTAGGATCAATGATCACAGTAAGCACATGAATATCAAACAACATTGGAGATATTGACAAGTTACAAGACTTATTATAAGCAAGAAATCATGTAATAAATAATTAATTAATGCTAAGTTAAGTTAAAAATATGAAATATAAAGTTTATGTGAAATATGTCATCGTTCTTGGACTAGTGCAAGATGAGGGTGTATAAGTGAGGTAAAGCAATGGTAAATGGTCATGATTTAGGAAGGGGAAAATGGTCAAAGGGAAGCAAATTAGGGTGATAACAATGACTCTAGAAGATAACACCAAACAAAATATAGATCGCAGAAGCCCCAAAACAATAACTTAACTTGTCAACCACAACCATAATGGAATCATGTTTGCTGGATTTCCTTAGAATACTTGTAATGAATTCCATGGAAATGACCTCCCATTTCAACTTTGGAATCGAAATCGGCTACAATAAACCACTTGAATCCTTACAAAATTCTTTTACCTATTGGCAGTCTAAACATCTATCAAAAAAATCATACACCCATCTCTTCAAGTTCGAGCAACGGTAGAAATTCTTAACTAATGTCAATATCTTCTGATATCATGAGTGAATCAAACATGACTTGACATGAAATTTCCTCAAGATAAGGTTCTTGAGCTCACTGACATGCGGTACATAAATCTCGTCCTTGAATCATACCAAGCCATCTTCTATGATATGATATTCATCATCCCTATCACTTTCACCCTATTTTTGTAACATGTGCCTCAACTATTGGTATCTATCATCATGTTTTCATGACTGCAAGATCCGCTCAAGTAAATATGTCACATAAGAACTCACTGCTGCAATGTGATTCACCTGGACTCTTCTACTAAGAGCATATGCAATCCAATTCTCCTTTCCCTTGATGTACCTTATCTCAAAATCAAACTCACTGAGACTATCCAACCATCTAGCTTTCCTGAAATTCAAATTAGGTTGGTCAAACAAGTAACTTATTCCACTATGATCACTAATGAGAATAAACCACTTGTCATGAAGGAAACACCCCCACATCTTCAAGGAATGAATAATAAATTTCAACTCCATATCATGAGTCACATAGTTTTCCTTCTGCTCATTCAACTTCCTAGATTCATAACATACCACATGTCCCTCCTTCATTAGGACTCGAGAAAGTCCCCGCTTGTAAGCATTTGTACATACCACGAATGCTTTGTTTGGATTTCCAATCGTTAAGAGTGGATAATTTGTAAGAAAATGCTTCAAATACTCAAACTATATGCACACTCCTCATTTGATTCAAAATTATTCCCTTTTCGCTGCAAAGATGTAATAGGATAGGAAATTTTTGATAAGTTCTTAATAAACCTCTTGCAATAACATGATAATCCCATGAATGATCTGACCTCATCTGCATTCCTAGGAGTTTCCCACTCTATAATAGCTCTGATATTTTCTAGGTCCACTGACATACCTTCCTTGGAAGCAACATGTCTCCAGTAATTAACCTTTGTCTAAAAGAAGATGTAGTTACTAAGATTGGCATACAATCTGTGCTCGGTCAACAATCTTAACATTGTTGTTAGGTTCTCTTCATACTCTTCCTCATTCTTAGAATATGTCATTATGTCATGAATGAATATTATCACAGACTTGTCTAGATAAGGATGCAACACACTACTCATCAAACACATGAAAGTAGTTGGAGCATTAGTAAGACCAAAAGGAACTACTACAAACTCATAATGCTCATACTTGAAATGGAATGTTGTTTTATATATGTCCTCTTCTTTGATGCATACCCACTAATATCCCAATCTCAAGTCAATATTTGAGAACATTATTTCTCCCTTCAACTGATCAAACAAGTCATCAAGTCATGACAATGGGTACCTATTGAGTATCATCCTTCTTCTTTATGAACAACACTAGTGCACCCCAAGATGGTACACTTGGCATAAATAATCCCTTAATTTCCTTGACCTGCATCTTCAATTCCACTAACTCTAGAGTACTCATCATGTATGGTGCCTTTGGTATTGGTGCTGCTCATGATACCAACTCAATAGAGAATTCCACCTCCCTATTAGCCAGTAATTCTAAAATATTTTCTATAAATACATATTGAAAATGCTGCAAAACTAGATACCTCTTCAAGATATTAGCATCGTCAACATCCTTCCCTTTGTCACTATAAATATGTACTGCAAACAATAGACACCCTTTCCGACAACTGCACTTATCCTGCACTCTTATAACCATTATCACTGATTGAGGCTTCTTCTTACCCTGCAATATTATCTTCTCTCCATCATCATCCAAACATATATTATCCTTCTCATATAAATCTACCTTAGTCTTGTGAATGTACAACCAATCCATACCCAAAATCATATTGTACAAGCCCAAAGGATGCACATTTAGATGTGCTGATGTAGGAATACCATTAAGCTCAAATCCATAAGCTCTAACCCAATGATGAACCCCTTTCTTGGCCCTTGTATCCAACTACACCAACCACGACTCTTCATGCACTTCTTTACTTAAGCCACACTTATCCACCAGGTTACGATTAGCATAACTATAATTAGTTCGAGGATAAATCAAAATGGAAAAATCTCTATCATAGAACATTCCTTTCATCTCAATAATGGATGCCTAGTGATTTCTATTCTTGTTATCAAATGTTGCATAAATTTGAGGAATGATCTAAGCAACATCCCCACCTGAGCATTGTAGATATAAGGTCTACCAATATGATACAATGGAAAATCCTTCTTACAATTATCTTTGTCGCATCTCCAACACTTCAATGATTCTCTCCCACTACCTTTATTCTACTGGTCTCTAGGATGAGATCCATATCCCTTCTTTGTTGTATTAAAATTCTTGTAGGTAGCCACATTCTGTTTCTCTCCTCCATCTTGAGGTATTTCCCACTTTGGAGGCCATTTTCCTTTAGTCTTGGTGTTTCCTTTCTAATCACACTTACGCTCTGACTTATGCTTAGACTACTCATAACAGTGCTTAAACTTCCTGATGACTTCCTCCAACGAATAAGGCTCATCATACTCAACCTGATCCTTGGATGCTAATGGAATTCCGCTCATGAATCTTTGACCTTTTTCCTTCTCATCCTTGAGGTAAGGAACATACCTCAACAACTCTAGAAATTTAGTCATATAATCTTCATCGATCATGGAACCCATCTTATAATTGGTAGAACTCCTTAGCCTTTTCTCATAGTACCTATTTGATAAGTACTTCTTCCCCAAGATTCTTTCAATGCTTCTTAAATGATTCACATCTTCCCACCAGATGTTTGCCTTTTCCTTGAGACTAAAAATAAGTATCCTTTCTTTCATTATCTCTGTATAGTCATGCAGCTCGAAAAAATTCTTCAGCCCAAGCAACAATGATTCTACATCATTTGGTTTATTCAATTCTCCATTGAATGTTGGAGGCTTGGACTTCTTGAACTCTTCTGGAAATTATCCCCTCTCATTTCTCACATAAGGATGATATAGATCAAGACCTTGATGTCTATTTAAACTAGAGGTAGAATATGACTCATAACCACTACCTCTCTTTTCATGTGTATCCATCTATCTTCCACCTATGAAAATATCATATTTGTTTGACCTATGCCATGATCAAGATCTACTACCATATTCCCCATTGGTCATGTCCTCTTGTCCATAACTAATCCTTGGCTTTCTTTTTCTCTATAAATTTGATAAACTCTAAAGGATCACTACATTGACCTCTTCTTGCCTTTCCTATGCCCTAGAAAGTACTTCATGTGACTGAATGATCATGTCATTATTTGCTTTGTAACTCCTAATTTTTTCCTTATACTTCTCAAGGTACCTACTATGTCAAGAGAGTAATCTTACCTTGGCTACTCATGTGATATATAAGGAGAGTCACATGAATTTTAGTTCACCATTCTTCTTCTCATCTCTAAAGTTATTGTTGCAAATATACCATGTTAGGTAACCAAATACAAACATACTCAAACATACCTTATTGAAGTTCATGGGAGGATATCGCATGTGCACCAATCAATCCATGTTAGCATGATACACTTCTATACATATTCATATCAACATATCAACATCATGCATGATAACCCTAACTTCATACAATGACCTCATGCATGACAACAATAACCATGAAAATGCATGAATAACAACATGCAACTATCCCATCCAATCCAAGTGTTTTAACATAGAGGCTCCGATACCAAACTATAACTTCCCTCTCCTACATCTATCCAATTTCACCAGCCTTCCAGGGTAAACATGAGAGCAAGAGTGTTGAGAACCTTTGAGCACTACTAGGACAGGGGGAGGTGGTTGAATCAGTAGTGTGATCTTCTTAACAATTTTTTCCTTTAATTATTTTTCTTATTGAATGACACATACATGCACCAAAAAATCATTAGATTATTCATGCATATAACATATAACCATCTAAATCATAAACCATGTGAGCAACATAAACAAAATAAACACATCAAATCATGTCCACACAAGTAACATAAGATTTCTAGTGTAAACCCTTCCGGGAGAAAAACCACGCTTGTTGTTGTTGCTCTATTTAGAATTTATATTATGTCATGCAATTGATATTTTACATAGCTAGCTTAATACCATCAGCATAGAGACTGGATGTCATATATAAAATTACAATACCGATCAACTAGGAGATTCACTACTACTAATCAGTTTGGAATATTTTATTCTCTACAGATCTCTACAGACTACCATCCACTGAAGGCCACCACAATCAGTTGATCCCCACCCAACTAACATTAGACTACAAAACCACCATTGGATTGATAAAATTCCTCATTTCGCTAAAGCTTTGCCATCACTGCTCCTCTCCACTATGTGGATCTCCTTTCATCTATTTTCAAATTGGATCCCAAGGCACTATTCTCAACTAGAAATCGTATCTACAACCATGCTATTAGAAGCAAGATCTCATCATCAAATCAAAATAGAAAAAATGCACAAAACATGTGCTCTCCAATACAAAATTGTGCTGACACAAATCTAAATACAATCAAATCCTCGCAACAAAAGATTGTTTCATAATACAAATGAAGTCGTAAGACACTATGACTATGTTCCAAATGCATCATCAACTCCTGCATAAAACAAGTGTGACAATCATCATCAAAAAATATATCCATCAACATACACAACTCTCCAAATAAATCACTACACTAACATCTCCAAATCATATCTATTATGCAGCATGCGTGAGATCTGTAGACTATTCAGTCATGAACACTAATGGACTAAAGAATATACACCCTCCACTAGATATAATCATACACAACTTCTTTGCAACCTTCTCACTCACTCACTACTATCATCAATCAATCCTCAACTCCAGAATCTAGAGCCTTCCAGACTCTCCAATAGGCTTCTGTGCATGCATCCGAGAAGACAACCTTTCATTTCTCTCAATCTAGATTGAATTTTGAAAAATTGGTCAATAGGAACCTAATTTGGTCCATTCTGCACAAAACTCATGTCTCTAAATTTTGAGATTCATCTTCATTTTCCCAAAAAATCCAATCCAAAACTCCCACTTCTATCCAAACACCATACTGAACAACTGGGCCTAAAACTGAAGTAAAAGAATTTTTCTTCAGTCCAAAACCTTTGCCACTTGATTGAACGTCTTATCTAGCATATCTAATAACCCGCAAACCTTTGCCACCTGATGGAACATCTTCTCTAGCATATGTAATAACCTACAAACTACTGGCATAGTCTCTGACACCTCTACAAGTGGATCAAACAATCCTCCCACGTGTCACTGCCAAGTTGACCTAAAAGGGCTAACAAACAAGGTTGGGAAGTGTGCCAACAAGTCCTCCACTCTCCACCATACTTCCACAAGTTGCAACACATTTTTCATACCTACAAAATTATTGTAGCACCATAATCAAGCCATAACATCACTACAACAAGTCTCCTCATAGGCATAGACATCAATACCTAATGAATACCTAGTTGAAAACTCAACTAGAGTGTCATGAACCATCTTTATTATATGTATATTTGATCATCACCTGTAGCAGATTCCTCTATCTGTAGTAGAATCAAAAAACCATGATGACATTTCCATCAATGCATATTCCAAATCCTCCAAGACCAACATCCTACAACAAGCCACATGAGTGTTCCATCAAGAAGACCAACATCAATGTCAATACATACCGACCCAAACCATGATCAATCAATCTACATCATCATGAGGTTGACATAAGTGCATGACCTCAAGAGTTGACATCAATGCCAACACATCGATCTCATTGTCAATACATCAATGCCAACATAGAGAAGAATCAAGTTAACATCCATATCACATGACAAGCAGCATTATAAACATGACCTTGTTGACATCAATGTCAACAAACTCCCCCTTTGGCATTGATGTCAAACTCATCAATATGTGAAACTGATCACCATCCATATTCTCTCCAATTTCTCTCCCCCTTTGACATGAATGGAAAAGGGTCAACTCCATATGAATGATAGCAAGAACTGAAGTCCATATTGGAGTAATACATGGCTACATGGCTGAAATAAAATACATCAAAGGTCATCCATGCATCCATATAAGAAAGAAACAATATATACCAATCACCATTCTGATCAAAATACCAACCAACAACTACTAGTAACAAGTAGCATCATGTCAACATAAGGCAACCATAAGCATCATATGCAACATCAACATAATGGAAACTATGAGCAGCATCAAGTATACATATGAGCATCATCATAAAATGCCACAACATCCACATGAGGCAACCACACACAATCTCCCCCATGACTACATAGCAGCAACCACCATAACATCTCATCACATGAGGCCAAGAACCCCATTATCATAGAATATTATGAGGTATAGTATGAACACCTCCAAGTGGAACATAATACCAACAATGTATGGCTAAATTAAATAGGAACAAATAATGCTCCCCATGAACACATGCCATCTCCAAGCTATAGAGATACTAATTGTTGGGCCGAAGTGACCACTTCCATTACAGCAAATGCTTTCTTTGACAAATAGAAGCGTCATATGGACAAAGACTCCACATGATGATGACTCAAGTGACATATACATTTACAAATACATGGTTGTAGAAATGACATAAGAACCTCATACATGACTATTACATGACCTCATGGCTCATTGATATATCACTAAAATATAGTACACTATAAGTACATGGCTCCATGAACATTATACATGGAAATATCATTAAATGCATGTCTGTTATGATCATCTCCAATGGACCATGACTGAAATACATGATACATCAATATTATTACATCACCATTAGCCCACACATGTGGCTACAATATGACTCCATACGACTACTCCATAACATGCCTATCGCCATGATGGCTAAACAACTATTTACTGGACTCAATACCATCATAAAATGATGAAACAATAGTAAATACATGGGTGTTAAAATATTCATACAACAACTCATACACGGCTGGTCCATGTCACAATTCATCACAATAGGTCTTGGAGTCATGATGATAGTCTATGAATGGTTTCACATCATTTCAACCAATTGTTAGTTGAAGCCAAAAACATATACATGGTAGAAAAATGTTCTCATTTTCACTCATGAAAACACAAGTGAATATACTGCAAATGACCGAGTGAAAATCAATGAAGAAAATTATAAATATCACATATAAATCCATACCATGCATAGCTCCCCCTAAGAGAAAAATAGCTCTAATAAGACAGGTTGATCCCGTGGACCTGAAAATGCATGAATTCTAAAATGAACTCATCATATGTCGCTAAAAAATCCATCATATGCTCCCCCTAAGGTTATTCACCTCTCATGCTCTACATTCCTCCATAAGTATGCATTAAAAATCATGGATTGCAGGATGGAATGCTCTTCACTAGTTGAAGAGTTGGAGCTCCTTCTTCTTCTACACGGTCTTGGGTTGCTTCCTTTCTTCCTTCCTCTGCTTCTGTTCTTCCTTCAACTGCATCTTCTCTTGCTTCACTTGCTTTGTGCTATATCCTCTTGGTTTTTGTTGCCTTAGAAGGTTTTGTCTCTAGTAATGGGGCAAGAAACAATATCTTTCCATTTGGCCAAATATATGGCATATAAAACATTCCACATCGCTAAGAGGATCAAATCTTCTACTATTCATGCCAGATCTAAACCATGCATGAAATATGTCTATCCTCCAATAGTAAAACCTTCAATCTATTGCCTTATGCCCAAACAAGTAACATGAGTTACAATAACCATAAGAATCACAAGTGTACCTATTGGCTATTCTTCTTGGCTGCTGAAATTGTTGGAATCTCTACTAATATGGTTTATATGATCTGCTCCAATAATTTTCTGCAATATTCTAAAACTAATGATAGTTGTAACATTCTACATTATGCACAAAAGGAACAAAAGAACTTGATTCCTTTGAAATTTTACAAATCTATCACGATCATCTCTAGGAGTAAAGGATCTTTTGAATGTAGGAGCTCCTTAATATTTCCTTTTATGTTGTTGGTTTTGTTGATTGATCAGTTGCTGGTTCTGCTTACTTTTCTATTGTTGGTTTTTTTGTTTGCTAACTGGATGCTGAATGTTCTTCTTATTACCTTGGATCTCATTTTTGTTGTTGGTATTTTTTGCAACAGGTTTCTTGGATTCTTCTTCGATGTTCTTACCTGCATGCAAACTAGATTCACCCTTTTGAAATCCAAGACCAGATTTATCCAAAGGTGATCTTTGGATTTCAAGAAAATTATCCAAGGACATGGTACTCTTTTCCATATTTCATTGCTTTCTCATGGAAATAATTTCAGATTCTAATTTCAAAACTTCTTCAACCTTCACCTGATATTGTTTCCTCATACCTTCTTCAACCTTCTCAAATTATGAAAATTTAAATTTTAATCTCACTATCTGTTCCTTGATATTGGCCTCCCTATCATCAAATATTTGCAACAAATTTTCTTGATCCTTGCATGAACTTGTTAGTATAGAAATCTTAGATCTAAGACCCTTAATAACATTCTCATCTTCACTAGGAACTTCAGCATGATCAAAATCTCAATCAAAATTATAACTCAACAGAAAATCATTAATTTCTATACCTTTAGGTGCAAGAGTTTCTGATCTCTTCTCATCATCTACTGAATCTTGTGCACTGGAAGAATGAGACTCTTATGGCTAATATTCGTGTTTTTGGAGGCTCTTCTTCTTGTTATTTTTTTATTCTTCTTCTTGTTGCTCTTCTTCACATTTTAAATTTGCTACTAGTACCATCATCAAATATGGATTCTAGATTGTCCCACATATATTTGGCACATTTCAAACCCATTATTCCCTTCATATCATCATTATGAATATTATCATAGATTATACATCGTGCTTGTGCATCTTGTTGCAAAACTTCATCTAGAATTGGATATTTGCCACAACCTTCACACACTACTTTCCAAATGTTAGATCCACAAGATAAAATTTGAGATTTTACATTTTTGTGCCATACCTTGTAATTTGTAGTAGTGAGGACAACCATTCAGAAAAGAAAAAAAAAATATAATATAATAATAATAATAATAATAATAATAATAATAATAATAATAATAATAATATAATATAAATTAAATTAAATTAAAAATAAAATAAAATAATTAATTAATTAAATTTAAATTAAGTTATATAAATAAAAATTCAATTTCCACCAACAATCCTCAGATCTACTCTCTAGCGATCAAGCTGCAACCAAGGCATCATTCTCATGCTAAATGTTTCAAACCTTTGAGCAAGATTGAGAGGTTGGGGGCGGGGGTGTGGAATTAGTAGTGTGATCTTCTTAACAATTTTTTCCTTTAATTACTTTTCTTAGTGAATCACACATACATGCTCACAACAATTCATTAGATTATCCATGCATATAACATATAACTAGCTAAACCATAAACCATGTGAGCAACATAAATGAAATCAACAATCAAAAGCACATCCACAGAAGAGAGACAATATTTCTAGTGGAAATGCTTCCGAGAGAAAAACCACCCTTGTTAATGTTGCTTAGCTTTGAATTTATATTATTTCAAGCAATTGGTCATTTTCATAGTTGGTTTACTACCATCAGCATGTTGACTTGACGTCATATATAAATACCAACAATTATCGACTAGGAGACTCGATACAACTGATAAGCTCAGAAGAATTTGTTCTCTATGGATCTCTATGGACTACAATCCGTTGAAGTCTACCATGATCATTCAATCCTCGCCCAATTACCATTTGAATATCCAACAAGAATTGGATTGAGAAACATCCTCCTTTCCCTAAAGCTTCACCATCACTGCTCCTATCTCATGAAGTCACTACTCCTCTCCGCTATGTGGATCTCGTTTCATCTATTTTCAATCTAGATCCCAGGACATTATGCACAACTAGAATTCATCTCTGCAACCATTCTCTTAGCAACAAGATTTCATCATCAAATCAAAATAGAAACAATGCATAGAACAGGTGCTCTCTAATACAAAATTGTGTTGACAGAAATATGAATACAATCACATCCTCAAAACAAAATACTGTTGCATAATACAAATGACATCATAAGACATTATGGCTATGTTCTAAATGAATCAATAACTCCTACATAAAACGAGTTTTAGAATCATCATCAAAAACTCTATCCAACAACAAACACAACTCTCCAAATCAATGACTACACTAGCAGCTCCAAATCTGATCTATTATGTAGCATGATTCAGATCTGCTAACTATTCAGTCATGAACACTCATGGATTGAAGCATATGCACTATCCAACAGGTCTGAAGCATACATAGCTTCTTTGCAACCTTCTCACTCACTCATTACTATCATCAATCAGTCCTCACCTCTAAGATCAAGTATATAAAACATGCAGGGCGAAATTGAGCTTAGGGCTAAGATCAAAGGTGCACAAATTGGACCAAATCAATCCATTAACACAAAAAATTATGCCCTAAATGCATTCACATCATGAGAGGATTCTTTCAAACTATTTCTGACCTTTCTCACTAATTCTCAAGTCTCTAGGACTTTCCATGCTAATTAAATTTTGAATAGCGAGAGGAATGTAGAGCTTTTCTCATCAAAACCCATAGACACTCCCTTATCACTTCTCTGTGTGTGTCTTTAGCTTCCCAGAGCTATTGAGGCTCCCACAAGCCTTCAAGCTAGTGTCCAGAGCCTTCTAGACACTCCCACATGATTCTTTTCATGTGTCAGGGAAGAGAACCTTTCACTTCTCTCAATTGGGACCGAATTCTGAAAAACTTCTCAAGATAAATGTAATTTGATCCCTCAAAATTTTGAGATTCATATTCATTTTTCCATAAAATCTAGTCCAAAACTTCCACTTATATCCAAGCACCATAATGTACAACTGGGCATAAAACTGAAGTAAAACATTTGTTCTTTAGTCCAAAACCTCTGCCACCTAATGGAACATCTTCTCCAACATATTTACTAACCTCCAAACATCTGACATAGCCTTTGACACCTCTGCAAGTGGATCAAAGAAGCCTCCCAAGTGTCACTGCCATGTTGACTTAGAAGGGCCAACAAACAAGGTTGGAAAGTGTGCCAACAAGTCCTCCACTCTCCATCAAACATCCACAAGATGCAACACCTTTGTTAGACCTACAACATGTCTATAGCACCATGGTCAATCCATCACATCACTACAACAAGTCTCCTCATATCCATAGACATGAATACTTAATGAACACCTTGTTTACAACTCAACTAGAGTGCCATGAACCATATTTGTCATATGTAGATCTGGTCATCACCTATAGTAGACTCCTCTACATTCAGTAGCATCAGAAAAACATCATGACATGTCCATCAATGCACATGTCAACTCCTCCAAGACCAACATGCTACCACAAGCTCCATCAATGCCATCAAGAAGACCAATATCAATGTCAATACATACCGACACAAACCATCCTCAATCAACCTACCTCATCATGAGGTTGACATAAGTGCATGACCTCAAGAGTTGACATCAATGCCAAGACATCCATCACACTGTAAATATATAGATGGAAACCTAAAGAACTATCAAGTTAACATCCATCTCACATGACAAGCAACATTATTACCATGACCCTATTAACATCAATGCCAACACAATAATTCCAACAAAGAGTTACTATCACATTACCCAACCTCCAAGCGCTAGTTATGGAAGTGGGGCTGAAAAATGACAACTCACAACATCACTTAGGCCAAAGAAACACCCCAAGTGAACAAACCCTGAGTTGTCGCTCTTATTCACTACACTAAGCCCACAACTTATTCATGCTAAGGCTTGGGTGTGATTATAGGCCTCCAACTACATGCACAACATTGCTTCCATGCTGTTATAGCCCAAAATATCTAGTTCAGAGGGTGTACTCCTGAGATCTAAGCCACCTTTCCAAGCCAACCTCCAAATAACTACCTATAACATCTCATAATGATAAATGACATAATGGAAACACTTTTCATATAAAACTTGAACACGAACTAACCTAGGACATCCTAGTCCATAATAGACATTTTTTTCAAACGTATGGAAAACATGTATAAATCTGTATGTAATGAATTCATATATGATCATATTAGTCTGATATTCATCTAAGAATCACCGAGAAGTATTTGTGCCCTTTCCACGTAACTTCAAGAATGCTTATTATTCCATATGTTCATCAACCAATCAATAACTAAACAATTCATGACAAGAGTCATTTATGGTACACATTATAAATCATGATTATAGCAAATATATAACTAGAATAATTGTTGAAAATGGAAACAAGAAATGATAAAAATATAAGTGCTAAAAATTGCACTGCTATAAATAGTAGTTTGGGTACCAGTGCTGGATTGGGCAATAGGGAATGAAAAATGGAAGTGCTAAAAATTGAAATACTATTTTTAGCAATTCAATCAGGATTCCTATTTTAGTCAGTCCTTGGACTAAAGATAGGAAGCAAAATTCGAATTTGAACTTAACAGTTGTTTGAAAATAAATTAATGAATTCAGCATGAGTTAATTAGTTGTGAAAAATCAAACATGAAGTCTATGTGAGGACATGCAACAGTTTATCTACTAATTGAGGAATTTATCCATCATTAAAGAGATAAGGATGAGTTCTATATTGAGTAGTAATTAGTTGGCTCGGTTAACTATGTCAAGTCCAATTATATTTGATTTAAACAGTTTGTTTAAATTAACTAAGTTCAATTAGTTAATGCATGCTTGCATATAACTGTTGTTCTTCAGATAACTAAATATTCTCTCATGAATAACTCATGCATGTCAGTTTAGACAGAGACCCAAGTGAGATCAAAGAAGGGACAGTGTACTATCAGTTAGATGAAATTTTTCCTATAAAGGAAGCTCATCCATGGATGAGGATTTATCTCCTTCAGGACTGCGTAGCTGGATCAGAGGTTAGTGAGTGTGTGAAGAAGCCAATTCACACAAGTGGCTACACTGGACCCCAATCAAAATTGTGCAAAGAAATAGGAAGCTTGGAGGGTAGATCAAGAGGTTTGAGAGAGGCCTTTGACTGTCTATGAGCAGTAGAGATATTGCAGAGAGAGCAGGATAACTTTGGAGCTGATTCATTTTGTAATACTGGGTATATTTCCACTTGTATGATAATACAGAGTTGTGGTTTTAGGCTGAGGCTTTCCCCGGGTTATATCTTCTGTGTTATGTGTGATTGATTCCTTCTTATCAGTTATATGTGTTCTTACTGATGTTTCTCATGTTCAATGAAGCTTCCACTAAATTGGTTGTAGAAGTAGATAAAGTATTTTTCTTTAGTCTATTGCATTATCATGTGATCTACAAGTGGGAATTTCTACATAATATCAGGGCTAGCTGATTTGCAGAGAAATTCTGCAATAATGACCATGGCAAAAAAGCCATCAAGGAAACATAATAACAAGTGCAAGTACTCATGAATCAAAATAGAGAAATAACTCTTATTAACATATGAAAATGCCAACCAAGTTAGGAACTTCCATGTACTATAAGACATATATTGAGCTGAACCAAATATTTATTTCATCCAATCACCCTCATGCCATATTCTAATAATAAATGTGGGATATCATGGGATAAACCAAGTCAATATAAACAATCAAGGTAATACAGAGGTTGAATCACCTCCACCCTCAAACTACCGTGATCTCGCCAAAACTGGTCTAGAGATCACAAAATGAGAACAAGTTTGGATGCCACAAAATTCCTCTGCCATCCCTTGATGGATTTTCTTATTTCCACCCACCTTTCGAGGGCTTCCCAGAGAAAAACATCTCCACCCCAACCCTTGGGAATCTTCCTGAGACCAACTGACTTGGATCAAAAATATTTTTTCAATCCAAAGTTCAACTAGAAATGAATCCCAACACACATGGCTATATAGGAAATGGCAAGGTAAGGCTGACATCATTGTCAAACTCGACAAAACCAATTCTAATGACAACAAATGAACCAATTCTAATGGCAACAAATGAACCAAAAGAATAAATTCAGGTACCATGTAGTCACACATCAGCAAGGAAATCACACATGCAACCTCTTACCTACAAACTCGTCATGTTGAATATGTTGATGCAACCTTATCCTTGTTTTCCTCTGTTGTCCTTTTCATTCCATTTCTTCATTTCTTTCTTTCTCCTCTTTGTTCACTTCTCTCTATCTCACTTGACCCAGGCTAAAACTAACAAAAATATAAACTGGCCTTATGATCCTTGGTATTGCACCAAGAATTTTGCAACTCAAAAGGTCTTCTCAACTCAAATTATCAACCCGAGGTCCATAGAATCTTGGAGGTGACAATGTCATATGCATAGTAGGTTAGGTTCTACTCATGTCACCCTTATTCATGAAATCAGATCAAGGTGTTCATAAATCACTCCTCGAACTAACTCCAGCGAAAAATTCTCATGAAAGAATAAATGAACATTATTCTAACTACAAAAGTGAAACTTTCATTCATTTCAATGTAAATGCTAATTGACATTGCATGAAAGGGAAAGGCTAGACTATTTGTAGAAGTAAATAAAAATGCTAATTCTAACTTTGTTTTTCTGTTTGATGGTTGCAGTGAGGAAAGAAAGTTGGTTGGAGTGGTCTTAGAGTCTTCCTTAATCATAAAATCATAAGTTGGGGGCCATTATTCAACTTTTCTATGCTAGGATCAATGTAAGGAGCAAAATTAGTTGAAGTAAACACTACTAGAGGGATGCTACAAGAGGTGCTACAGGAGGTCTTGTATTGCTATAGGAGGTAATGTTTTGCTACAGGAGGGGATTTGAGAGCGTATTAAGGATGGAAGTGGTGTCTTAGAGTCGGATAAATGTGTATGAAGGTAGAAAGTGATGAATGAAGGGTGTGGGAACCCCTTAGCAAATCCTAGTACCTCTCGGAGGTCTAGCTTGCACCAGTGTTGATGCCCCTTGTGTGCTTCATTTTCCTTAACAAAGTTATTTGGAGACAAAGGTTGGAATTAAAGTGATGTTACTAGGAGGAGGATGGAAAATTTTAGGTGAGTGTGGAAAGGTATGCCCACCCCCGCAGATAAGAATAGTCCCTAAATCTAGCCAAATACATGCATCAAATGACCAATAATGTAGTGAGACAAATTAACATGGAAAAGATGAGTTGAATTTTATTTGGATCCATTCTATCCAAAAATAATAATATAATCACTTAATCTAATGACACTAACTCCTAAATTGTAGAGAATAAGCATGAAAAATGATCACAAACTTACATCTATCCATTTCCAAGAAATCATAAACATGTATTTTTGGATTGTGATTGTAGATATTTCCAATTACTCTTCCCACAAGAGAGGTGATAAGCATGCGCAATTACAAGTTTTTATGATATAATATCTACTAAAACAATAGAAGGATTGCAATGCTTTGAAACAAGAACGAAAAGGAAATATAAGAGAGGGACTAAAGCCTCTGGGTTGGGCACAAACCTGAGGGTTTCAACCATCCAAAACTAACTCATATTCATATCAATGGTAAACATCTCATTAATAGAAAACAATAGTCTCATACATCATATGAAAGGTAAGAATAACAATGTCAAGCATTAGGATCTCAGTAGGTACTCGTAGTTGCAACAAAAATTTTATTGCTAATGATCCTTTTAGTTGTTTTACTTATTCCAAAGAGATTGAGGGGAAGCTTCTTTGGAGGAATGCTCCCCTCCAAAATCTCGATATTTGTGGATCTAGATACCTTTTTCCTTGTCATTCACTTGGACTTTTGTGGCTGCTAGTGAATTCAAGTTGTTGGAGATGATTATGTGATCTCAAGCTGAGTTAGGGAGTTAATGAGGAGGACAAGTTCCCTATATTCTCTCTAAGTTTATCCATCAAGTCCCTGTATGGTAAATATCTCCAAAAATGATTGCTTGACCTACATGTTAATCACATTAGGCCATATAATATGAAAAACACCTTTTAGTTTTCCTACTAAGCATATTATGGCTAAAAATATGAATTAATGTGAGAAAATGAGAGTTTTAAGGGATAGAGGATAGCATAACTAAATTCAAAGTATACATATTTATGGGAGACATCATCACCTACTAATGAAGGTGTTCTTGACCCTTTGAGCAAGTCATTCACTGATATGAAGCTAATTCATGGCCTTTGTGGTCTCTCTGACATCCCAAGGAACTTCAGATGGTGTGCCTTCCTTTGGATAGAAGCCTACATTTTCCTCTATGTCTTTCCATTCTTTTTGTTCCTCTTCTTGGTTTATTCCTTCTTGTAGGCCCAACAGTAAGGGAGAACTGATTTTGAGCCCTATCCAATTGATCTTTATCCTTTGCATGATCCTTTTGTATAGTGGTGTTTTCTCCAAGGCATTCCTTAGTCTTTATGGTGAGTGATATTCTCTAATTTGTAATGTGTAAGGGAGGACCTAACACATTATTTGGAAAGCTAGCAAAAATTTTGTCCCCACCATCCTAAAATTTTCCTCAAAACATGGTATGGATTTCTCTTGGGATTCTATGTACCTAGGTGTGAATTTGGGATCAGAGGAGATGAGATTGTGGTTGGTGATGACAACCTTGAGGTTCACCAATTATTCTCTGATATATAAGGGAATATTTTCTTGTCTTTTCATCACCCATTTCACTTCTTCAACTCGTGTCCTCATGTGTCAATCAAGGTTCTAATTCCATGAGTTGCATGTCTCCCAATCTTGAATTGGGGTCCTAGAAATTTAGATCTATTAATGTCATATTTTGCATATAAAACTCAACTAATTTTCCCCTATCCTCAATACTTGCCTTTTCAAAAAACTCAATAAATTTCCTATAGTCTTAGAAAGGTAAAGATCCATACTATGTCAGTGTCTTTATCTAGAATTGCAGCCACTTCTCCTTGAGGAAAATACCATAGAATTTGGATGTTTTCCTGCATTTTATGGCTCCCGTAGATAAACTTGCTATAGTAGCAATTTGTCTTTCCTTTTCTTTCAATTTTTATTTTAGCCTTGTGTACTCTACCTATAGCTTCTTTCTCATGGTTGACTCCCTCAGATTTAGGTCACTTAATTCCTTTCCCATTTCATTTATTTTCTCCTCCATGAGGTGCACATCTTCTAAACTTTTTTATTTCGCAATTTCCATCCATCTATGTGTTCTACCACTTTCCTTCTTCGACTCAAAGAAGAGTGGGATGGAATATTTCTTAGGTATAATCCTACCTCCATCAAGAAATTTGTAGTATGATTTTAGTTTTCGTTGTGGACCAATTTTTATTTTAGCCTTGTGTACTCTTCCTATAGCTTCTTTGTCATGGTTGACTCCCTCATTTTTAGGTCACTTAATTCCTTTCCCATTTCATTTATTTTCTCCTCCATGAGGAGCACATCTTCTACACTTTTTTATTTCGCAATTTGCATCCATCTATGTGTTCTACCACTTTCCTTCTTTGACTCAAAGAAGAGTAGGATGGAATATTTCTTAGGTATAATCCTACCTCCATCAAGAAATTTGTAGTATGATTTTAGTTTTCGTTGTGGATCAGGCTCTTGAAGCTCTTTCAGGCCTTTTTCATCTTAGAAAGGTAAAGATCCATACTATGTCAGTGTCTTTATCTAGAATTGCAGCCACTTCTCCTTGAGGAAAATACCATAGGATTTGGATGTTTTCCTGCATTTTATGGCTCTCGTAGATAAACCTGCTATAGTAGAAATTTGTATTTCCTTTTCTTTCAATTTTTATTTTAGCCTTGTGTACTCTGCCTATAGCTTCTTTCTCATGGTTGACTCCCTCAGTTTTAGGTCACTTAATTCCTTTCCCATTTCATTTATTTTCTCCTCCATGAGGTGCACATCTTCTACACTTTTTTATTTCGCAATTTGCATCCATCTATGTGTTCTACCACTTTCCTTCTTTGACTCAAAGAAGAGTGGGATGGTATTTTTCTTAGGTATAATTCTACCTCCATCAAGAAATTTGTAGTATGATTTTAGTTTTCGTTGTGGATCAGGCTCTTGAAGCTCTTTCAGGCCTTTTTCATCTTATTTTAAAGTGGTTTCTCCTTCCTATAGCACCTCCTGCTGCTCTTGTAGAAACTCCTTTTTCTCCTGCAGTAACCCCTGTTTCTCTTATAGTTGCTCTATTTCCTCCTATAACTCTTCTCCGTCTTCTTGTAACATGGAAGTTTGTATCTTGAGTCTCTTAAAGGTGACTTCCCTAGTGGTGGTCCTTCCCAAAGGTGACTTCTTCTTTTTTCCTTGTTGACACCTCTATGGTGATAGGGACCTTTATAGGAGGCTAAGACTTTCCTTACCTTATCCTTATGTTCTTCCTTGTTTTGAAGTACAAAGGACCTAGCCTTGGATGCCTTCTTTTGAGCTTGAAAAGTGTGCTGAATGTGGCCAATGTTATAGTCACTTCCTGCTCAGCATTACCTAGAGAATGATGATGAGCCTCATCATTGGGTAATTATATGGGCCTTAATTCACCTCCTGGCTTAGTCAAACCAACTATTCTCACAACTTATTACATACTTTTGATTATATTTTGTTTATCATATGAGTTAGAGTTGGATATTTTGCTTTGTGGTCTAATGTGCACTTAATGTAGGATTTAAGGATAAAAACAAGGAATTTTGTAAAGACCTTGGTAAAAAATCGAATAGGACAATGGAGAGGAATTATAGGAGGTAAATCCTCCTCATTTACTACCCCTCCATTTGAATATTCCTCCACTAGCTTGGAGTGCAAACAACCAAATCATGAGGACTAGAAGGCAGCCGAGTAAGTGAAAATCAAAGCACAAGTTTATCTCAAGTTTGGGAGCCAAGCCTCCCTAATTTTAAGGAAGTCATTCAAGACTTCACATGTATAAGTAGAGAGGCCTAGGACCTCAGTAGGATTTGGATTTTTGATTGTAAATCTTTACTCTGTTTTCAAGCTGCAAGACTTGTGACAGTTTTTGATGTAATTCATTGTTTTGATAATAATAATGAGTTTTGTTTCGAGCCAAAACTAAGTTAACTGAGAGGGATGAAGCTTTTGGGTTAGGGCCCAGCCTTAACAACTGAGGCTCCTCTTTATTGTACATGTATTCTAGCGTAGATTCATGGTTTAATCGTTCATTTGCTTAAGTAGCTAGATTTCCATTACAACAGTGTAGTGTAGATTGGTTGTGTTTTAGTTTGCTTCCATTTGTGCCTTCTTTCAATTAGTAGGTTAGCAAGGAAAAAAATATCACCATAATGTTGTCAGCAGGGGTCTCGGCCTCACCTCCTCACTCTGGGACCATGACTTGAGGAAGAGACCCTTCAACAACCGCAAAAACACAGATTTCTGGTTCTTGCATGAGCTTTGGAGTTTGTTGTCTTGATTCAGTACTTGGTTCATTTCATCATCATCTTTTTTCGCCACTCTCTTTTTGTAATAATGTATCACTCATATTCTCATTTCTTTCAGCACGAAATTCTTAAGTGGAAGCTAAAAAATCACGTCTTAATTGGATTATACCCATGGATTTCCTTACCATCTGATCCACAACAAACCTAGCCAATCACCATTAATCACATGTCGCATAGCCAACGTATTCATTTCAATGTTTGACTTTATGTGCTCCAAATCTTCATCATCGAACTCTCTTGCTTGATCCAATGGCTATCACGTCACCTGCTCACCAACTAGCTTGGCCCATCTCCATCGTTGATCAATCCCGCATGATCCAACAGCCATCGTGCAATCTCACATGAATTATTGCACGACCGATACCTGACCGAGAGCATGTGAGAAAAGTGTTTTTCCCATGTTACGTGTCACTCACTTAGGCTAATCGTGTAAATTTTAGGAATTCCACTTGCAACTTTGAGGGCGTGCGAGAAACTGCTTACCACCTATGAAGACCACTCCATCATTCCGTGCATTTTCCACCCTTCTGCCAACATGTGACTTGATGTGATCCATCCATCTATTCACTTAATCTCCATGATAATATCTCCACCACTCATTTTTTCTAGGAAATCTAATGTCCTTTTGATCTGCTAGTCCCACTAAGACGAGTAGCTATCTTAGAAACAAACAATTCAAAGCATTTCAAGATTTCCTTTATGTATGATAGATAAGAGAGAAGCAAAGAGCACCAACCTGTATCTTTCACTTGGCTCCTTACTTGTTTCCTCTCTCCCTTGATAGAGCTTGCCACTGCTTTCCTACTTGTCCCACTTTAGAGAATATTTGTAGAGGCAAAGCAACAAAACACCATCAAAGCATAGATATCTATAATACCATAAATAATGCAGAATCATAAATACATTAACCATACAATTGCATTCAAAAATATCAATATTTACAAATACACAAGTATATGGAGGAAAACTCAAATAACTTTATTGATAGTAGAATTAGAAGAGAGGATTACAACACATCTATCTCATCCAGCATCATCATCCCAGCATGAAAGCCCTCTTCACCTCATGAAAAGTAAGATCACCCAACAATACAATGTCTCAAAGAGAAACCAATAGCACTTCCTTACAAATTACAAAATTCCAGCCTCTGGATCTCTGGGATGAGGGTACCATTTATAGATATTTTCAGACAGGTGAGTTAGCTTCTGGGCTTTTGATTAGTGTCATTTCATTGATATTTCTTGGTTCCACTTCGAGATTTCATGATCTCTTACTCATCCCTGGGCGAATTCACGGAGGCAAGTGTCATATAAAAAGTTTCTAGAAGATTCTCTGGGTTTCCACTTAGCAAACTGTCTCTGCCATTTGTATACTCTCGCCCATCGCACCCCACAGAAGGCTCTTTTAGTATTCATCAGACCTGGCCAGTGTAACAGCTAGTATGCATTGCACCCTTAGCATGGAGCAGTCTGTATGGTCCAGTTTTGGCCAGTTCTGAGTGCCTTTTCAGGTGGAACTTTTGGGAAATGATGTAATCAGTTGACCATGATCCTTTAGGGTGTCAAACAACACTTTTAAGGGTTTAAGAGCCCTTGGTTTATCGCCATATGTGATTGGGGTTGCAGTGCCCAAATATTTCTATAACAGTTTCCCGCTAAAGCATGAGGTCGTAAATCTTCTGATGTCGGGTGTAATGCCTTATCATGAGGATCCGAGGTTTTTCAAATTGGAAGTTGACCTATATAAAATAAAATACAATACATTATCTTCATATTATTTTCATGATCTAGCTGAGGCGGGCATTCCCATGCTCAGCTTTATAAATTCATTTTCATGTACATAGGACAGACAACCGTCTGTGTTGCAGACTGGTGATTCTTGTAGAGTCATCATCCCTTAGCTTGGATGATAATTTGTGCAGCTATGGTGTACATTTGATGTATTTAATTTCCTGAATATATCGCAGCCCAAATGGATGAAACTAGATCTGAGGTCTTCAAACTTGTTCAATATTCGCCTGATATACAAGTCGATCCATGTGAAAAGATGTTCTGAAGTCGAACACGGAAAGACATTTCCTGATTACTAGCCAATGATGTAAGCTGTTAACAGGTGAGAGTGGAATCATCGATAATGATAATGACCCTCAAGGTACTATAGTACAATTCATGTGGTGTGAATATACGATCTGATGTTGAACACCACGCAAAATCTTTCGGTCGAAGGCCATTGATTTAAACCTATCACTGGAAGTGAGAAACTTGCCATTGAGGCATGTAAGCTTCAAAGTACTGAAATGGTTGTTCCTAAGTCAGCTTCTTGGATAATGAGCTGATGTCGACAAGAAGTGACCCATCGTAGGAGGGCCTTAATGAATCCCACATCTCCGACACGAAACGAAGCAAATGATTTTCTGGAGGTGAAAACTATCTAATGATACAAGGTTCAGCAATGGCGATCATGAAAAATGGAGAGTGAAGGTATTGCAGTAGATGATCCATTAGCTGGGTTCGTGAATTCTCTAAATGACTTCTCTTGAACATATCAGCAACACTGAGATGGATCGGTAGCATTAACCTGAAAAATTGATGGTACAGAGGATCAATGGTGATGTGACAGGTGAACGGAATAACCCAACCCGACTCAATCATGGTGATGGAGTGAAAGTGTCATGTTCAAGAGTGACCTGCTACCAATGAAGTTCTTAAAGTTTTCTTCCCTTTTTCCCCAGTCATTGCTAACCAATACCTCTTTATTTTTGTCAAGCTTGAGGAGGATAACATATGCTTGTTCTATAATTTTCCCTCGGGGCAAACCTGTCGCTATGTTTTAGCGAGCCTAGCAACAATGAAACTCACTCTTGTCCGGATGGACAAGTTTGTCACTATTGTTTTAACGAGTTTAACGACAAAGATAACTCGGTTCCTTTCATGTTTAGAGAGTTTGAAAAGAGACAAAAAGGAAACTCCAGTAGTTCTTTTTCATGGCATAATCCCTTTAGTCTAAAAAAGTATAAAATAATACGAAAGGGATGAATTTTTGATAGCTTTAGCGAGCCGAAAAAGAGAAGCGCTCGATATTTTTGTGGAAAAATCCCTCAGGTCCAAAAATATTAAAATGTAGAGGAGGGATGGTGCTTCCCTTTACTTTAACGAGCTGGAAGGGCTAGAATCTCGGCAATCTTTTCACATTTTACGAGTCTAAAAAGAGCTTAAAAGAGACTCATTGTTTGAGGAACGAGTGATGTTTTCAGGTAGCAACTGGTTCCAGGTAATTTTGGAACTTCTCAAACATGGTAGTGTAACAAGGGTGGCTAATAGAATCACTCGTCGTAGCTATTCCTCAAAAGGGTAAATAATCAAGTGGAGGTGTATGATTGGCTAAAAGGGTGGAGGTTACGGTAAGAACATGACCAAGGCTCAAAAGGTTGATAGCAATGTGATCACAAGGGTTATTTACTAAGAATGGATTCATTTTTTAATGAGCTTGAATTTTTAGAAACTATGCTTAGTGGCGGGTTTATTTCTTAACGAGCTTGAACCCGGTGGTAACATTTCTCATGATAATAGTGAGAGATGCTCAATTTACCATTAACACCATATTCTTTTGATGGACGTACAACCTGTTCAATTACTCCATCAAATTGATTAGAAATGCAAATACATGCTTGAAAAATGAGTTAAAAACTAACATTTCACTTGAATTACGTGAATAGTAACATAAAAGCAGTTTTACCTCTCATTTTTACCATTTCATTCCAATTTGGGATTGTTGGAGCTCTAGAGGTGTTTTCCCCCTCGAATTTCATCAGCAGATTTTGGGAGATCTAGTGGACTATTTTCCATGATGTCTGGACTAGGTAGGGGCTAACCCTGAGCTCTTCAATTGCATTCCTTCCTTTTCTGATTTAGAGTAGGCTTTCCCTTTCTTCTGGGCCCCAGGGGTTTGAATAGTTCATTCTCTCACCATCACACCTAATCTGCATCAAAACGTGCAATGCATACTGAGCTGGCCATTGGCCAGTCAGTATGCATCTCACCCTGTACACAGCCAGGGTACGATGGGCGCAGAAGGGAAAGTTTATGCAGTGTTTTCTCATGAAATTTTTTCCTGTTTTTGCCCAAATCAGGATCCTAATTCATCTTTTGTTTGTGTTTCAGAGATTCATCGGATCAAGATGGTCGTTACATGGCATGAATGTGAGCATGATCTGGGTACGGTTACTGCATTGTGAAACTGTGGCTTTCTCAAATTCTTCCACATATCCAGCATGAGGCAACAAATCAATTTGTTGCAATATCTTCTCGATGCATGGGATCCGACCAACCAGGTGTTCCAGATTAGAGGCAAATCCATTCCTTTGACAGTTGAGGATATCTACTTTTTGACTGGGCTATCAAGGCGTGGTGCCCCTCTCTCACTATCAGGATCCGCCTGTGGGGGTGAATCCATGAGGGATTATATTTGCCAATTTTGTAGAGATGGATCTGAGCAAAGCAGGGATGGCAAGATCAGTATTCGAGATTTCATTTATCGGTCCTTAAGGACTATTTTATTCACCTTTGATAGATTGGTTGGTAGCGCAGCTCTTCATTTGGCCAACAGATCTTATACGCAGTACGCCCTGGAATGCCTTGAGCAAAAGGTATTCAGCTTGCGTGAGGCAGTACTTCTGGTTATAAAAGAACAACTTTCCAAGGTGAAGAATGGAATATCCAAGTACTTTGGTTACGGTTCCATTCTGACTGCTTTCGCCTTGGAGAGGATTCACTGATGCAACCACAATACATTTCATTCAGATTTCCAGCACCGAGGGAACCACGAATGCAGAGATGGGTTGATCTCATGGCCAGACATGCTGGTCAGTCACAAATTTCATTCTCTAATGCCTTCTTTGAGTGCTTCAACCGTCAGGAGATGGTCTTCGCAAAGTATTCATATGTTGGGATGGATTTCCGAGGAAACCCAGATTTGGGGTTACTGGTTTGCGAGCAGTGGGGTGTTATAGGTAAAAATATCTGACCGTATCTCTGTTTATTGCTTTTTTAATGTTCTTGTGTTTTTTAAAGGCTATCAAGACTAATCAAACTCATATATGTGTGCAGATGTTGGGCCAGTGTGACCAGCAGTGCGCCCAAGGGTAGCAACTGCCATTCTAGCAAGAGAGGCTGTAGGGAGGGCTGTCCTTCGTGATCTGGACATAGCGGAGACCCTTGCAGTATTGCAGGATCAAATCAAGGGTCTTACCCTTGGTATTTAGGATGTGAGGACCGATGAGTTATATCTGAGATTACATCGCCGTACCACTGGCGTGATGAGTCGATGGACTAGGTTCTTACGTATGATCACATAAGCGGTGACTTGCTATTACCAGCACCATTAGTCTAGGATGCTTTTCTGAATTTTTGGGTCATATGAACGATTTTGTCCTGGACACAGAACATTTTGTGAAAACTAGAAACAAATATATATATTTTTTATTTTCAGAGTTTTATTTCGGATAAGTTAAGTGATCCTAATGCAAATGTTAATTGAAATGCTTCTTCCTTTATAAATGTTGGAAATGTCTATCTAACACATAATTTTCTAATGAATCAGTTAATGTGTTTAAGTTTCTGGAAATGTGTTGATATTGAATAGAATCAAAATGCCTTTCCAAAATCCCGACCCTTAGGAAAATATGATAGATAGCTATATTCTGAACGGAATAGATGCCAGTAAGTTGTAGGATGACGAATTGTGAATCTAGCCTGATGACAAGTCGGTATATGCCATGTGCGATGGCACCAAAGAGAAGCTCCATCAATGCGTTGTACTCAGTGATGTTGTTCATTGATCGACCAATACATATCCTTTTGAAACTCACTAACTCATCACTTGGATAAAAAATGGCCCAGGCTGTAGAAGAAAGATTCCATGTACTACGATTGGCTCTATTGGCATATCTAATGAATGATTCCAACAGGTCTGACATCTGCAACAAATGCAAAGTAGATTACCTCTCCAAAATGACCACTCTTGATGAAAACAAAAACGTAACCAAAGCATATAAAAGATATTACACTTAGTCAAGCATAGTAACACTTAAGATACAACCTGTTTCGGGGTTGCAACAGTGGAATCCCATCGTAATCTACTAGCTCGTAGGCTCCTTTTGCTAATACCCATTTAACAATGTAGGGGCCCATCCACAATGGTTGGAAATTACCTGCTCCTAAGTTATCAGATTCCTGATCATATAGCAAGACCAGTTCACCTTCTGAGAAGACAGGGGGTTTGACATGTTGGTCAAATTGCACCTTGACCTGTTTCTTATGAGCTTCATTAGCCAAAGCAGCATCACGACGGGTTTCATCCAATTGGATTAGTTCCAAGAAACGAGCCTCTTCCTCTGATATTCGGGAAGTAGTTCGATTGTGAGCTTGAGAGATGAAATTTCACACTGAATCGGTAAAACCGCTTCTAGGCCATACACCTACTGAAAGGGTGTAAATCGAGTCGCATTTCTCACCGATGTCCTATATGCCCACAAGCCTGAATACAAGATTAAGTGCCAATTTCGTTTGTGGATTCCAATCATCCTTTGCAGCATGTGCTTTAGGACTTTGCTGATTGCCTCAACTTGTCCGTTAGCTTGTAGATAATATAGAGAAGAACTGTTGTGGGATAGTCCTAATTTGGCAGCCAATTCAACCATCATGTGATTGCGAAAATGCAATCCATGATCTGTGACTATAGCTTGTGGAACACCAAATCTAGAGACTACATGATTGAAAAAGAAAAGAGTAGTCGTTTCACCACTGTTGTTTAATGTAGGCATCACCTCGGCCCATTTTGTAAAATATTCGACTGCGACTGTGATATACCCATGCCCCCCAGCCAAGGTGGGGTTATATGTCATGAAATATATGCCCCATTTGGCGAATGGCCCATCAGAAACTACTGGATGCAGTGGTGCAAGTGGTAGTCTGGTTTTGTGGACGAAGATCTGACAGGCATGGCAACTTATGACCGCGATTATGCAATCTTTGAATATAGTAGGCTAGAAGTAACCTACTCGTAAGATCTTTTGTGTCGTAGTGTAACCAGATTGATGCCCCACACACGCACCTGAATGACAATCATTTAGGACTTTTTTTGCCTTCTCATGCATGAGGCACCTTCACAGAACTGTATCAACACCACAACGGTAAAGTGTATCACCGACAATCATGTAGTCTTTGGCTTGGTATCGAGTACATCGTTGTTCAGATCAAGAGGTATTAGGCCTAAGGGTTTGGGTTTGGATATAGATCAGTATATCTCCATACCACGGATCGCTTGACAATATCAGAAACACAGATTCTTCCACAACTGATGCTTTAGATTTTGAATCGTTGGACGACGATGGGAGGTCGCATAGTAACTCCATGAAAACTAGAGATTTCTTTGATTTGGATTTTATGAATTCCTTATCAAACTCTTGCAAAATGGCTATCCATTTTGAATATTTTCCCCCTAGTAATTGATGCAACAAAATGTAGGTCATAGGGTTGCAATCTGACAGAATTGTAGTTTTGTGAAAGAGGATATAGTGTCAAAATCTATGTACTTCTTGAACAGCTGCTAGAGCCAGCTTTTCAACATAAGAGTACTTTCTTTCTATATCATTTAAGTTTCGGCTTAAATAATAGACTAGATGTTCAATTCCATCATCTTCTTGTACTAAAACCATTGCGATGGTTGTATCTGCTACTGTAAGATACATGTTAAAGTCCTTTTGATAGTCAGGAGCGTACATTAATGATGCTTTTATTATGGAATCCTTTAAAGCATAAAAGGAAGCTTGCGCAACCTAATCCCAGTTGAAGGGCACTTCTTTTTTCAAAAGACGCATATAACCTTTAGCTAATTCAGCGTAATTTGGAATGAACCTCCTTAGAAAGTGTGCTTTCCCTTAGAGTTTTTGAATGTGAAGCAAATTTGAAGGTGGAGGCATGTCGATGATTGCTTGAACCTTACATGGTTCGCGTCGAATCCCATCCTTAGAACTACGAAACCAGGTAAACGACTAGAACCGACACAAAACAAACACTTGTGTGGATTGAGCCATATCTTGTATTGTTAGCAATATAGAAATATAGCTACGCCAGATCAGTTCTTCATCTTGTCCTGACGATGAACCACACTGGTTGGTTCGAAACGCGTCGACGAAATATTGGTTATGTGATTTTGCCGAAGATTTCTATACAATGTTATGGATCACAGAAGTCTAAATTCCTTAGAAATATAGCTCTCAAACGCTTCGGATGATCAGTTTACTTTCGTGAATGAGCCGGTAGATCTTCAAGATATGGTCGAATGATGTGTTCAATGTCATGGTAGGCATAGTTCATTACCCTTTGAAAAGTTTCCCCTGTATTCTTTAAATCAAAAGGTAGTTTACGGTACGTGAATGTGCCTCACGGACATATAAATGCAGTCTTCGACTGGTCCTGTGGGCGGATGTTTATTTGATTATATCTAGAAAATCCATCCATGAATGAAAATATTTTGCATCCGGCGCATTCATCAATTATCTGGTCGATGAAGGGTGTAGGGTAGTTGTCCTTTGGACAAGCTTGATTTACATCCTTGTAATCAATGCACACTCTAATCGTTCCTTGCTTTTTCATGACAGGAACAATATTCGATACCCAATCAGTTAGAGGAACAGGGTAAATGAAACCAGCATCTAAAATATTTTCAACTTCTACCTTAGTGGCAGCGGCTTTCTTCGTGTGAACCTGTCGAAGCCGCTGTTGTACTAGTTTAACATCTGGATACATCTTGATTTCGTGTTCAACGATGCTCGAGTTGATTCTTGGCGTTTCTTCATATGACTATGCAAAGGCATCTCTGAATTGACGAAAGAGAGCGGAGTATATTTCCAGTTATGAATAAGAGCAAGATTTGCCTACATGAATATTCTCTACAACATTATGTTTGGTTGAGATATTTATGGCAACAGTTTCTTCAATATTGGACAGATTTTGCTCAGAATCCACCGTATTTATAGTATTTGATATAAAATAAAAAAACTAAAGGATGATCTAGGTCACTATAATAATCTTCATCGTTATCTTGAAGACGGGAACGATGGTGGTAATCTTCCCATGATTCCTCTCCTATCATCATTGAATGAATGATTCCTTCATCTGTAGAATTTATATGAGACCAAGGATCGGAAAAGGTACCATACTCTAGAGAACTATCTATCCAAGCACTCGATGAGTGTTGATTTGGGTTTGCTGCCCAGGCTAAGAAAATTGATTGCTACAAAATTTCTATGGGGCTTGGAGGCAATACCTGGCAATGATCCATGCTAACAAAATGTTCGGAAATCTTCTTAACCTTTGCTGATATAGAAGATACCATATTACAATTTTCCACCGTGGCCACTTCCGCCAGATTACTCGGAGGCATGAGGGAAAAAGTACCCATTAAGGTTGGGTCTTTTAGGAGGCCTACTCCGACATTTTGAAGTGATTGAGAGCTTCCATGGATCATTGGAATGCTTCCTGTAGCTTGTGAACTGTTGGGGAGAAAGGTTAGTTGGTCAACAACTGTAATTCTACCTTGGAAGGGAAATTCAATCTTTCTAAAATATGTTGACGCAACAGCAGCCATAGCATAAATCCAGGGCCTTCCTAATAGGATATTATAATTGAGGTTTCCATCGATAACTTCGACTTCAATTTCTACTGTCTTGCCCCCTAGTTCAACTTGCAAGTTACTTAATATCCCATATGGCGTGTATGTTCTTCCATCAAACGCTTTTAATGTTGTTGATGATCGCGACAAGGGTGGTGAGCCTAAAGTTTTCCAGCAGCTCATTGACATTATACAGGTAGATGCGCCCTCGTCAATGATTGTTCAATGAACGGTTTTGTTGAGGACTTTTACCTATATAAGGAAAGCGAGTTGGGTCGGTAACTGAGGTTCACATCCTTTGTGGTTAAAGGCCACAAGATTGGAACCCGTTGGGTCAATCCCACCTATTGCTAATAATAAAGCTTGCTTTTGGGAGGGGCAATTTTGCAGTACTTCAAGTGTCGACATAGTGAAGTCGCCATTTTGTTTTTGTGAAAACTAGTGTCTTTTTGATATACAAGTCCCACTAAGATAGGTAGCTATCTTCGAAACAAAAAATTCAAAGCATTTCAAGATTTCCTTTATGTATGATAGATAAGAGAGAAGCAAATAGCACTAACATGTATCTTTCACATGGCTCCTTGCTTGTTTCCTCTCTCCCTTGATAGAGCTTTCCACTCCTTTCCTACTTGTCCCGCTGTAGAAAATATCTGTAGAGGAAAAGCAACAAAACACCATCAAAGCATAGAGATCTATAATACCATAAATAATGCAGAATCAGAAATACATTAACCATACAATTGCATTCACAAATAGCGGGATTTACAAATACACAAGTATATGGAGGAAAACTCAAATAAATTTATTGATAGTAGAAGTAGAAGAGAGGATTACAACCCAGCTGTCTCATCCAACATCATCCTCCCAGCATGAAAGCCCTCTCCACCTCATGAAAAGCAAGATCACCCAACAATACAATGTCTCAAAGAGAAACCAAGAGCACTTCCTTACAAATTACAAAATTCCAGCCTCTGGATCTCTGAGATGAGGGATCCATTTATAGATATTTTCAGAGGGGTGAGTTAGCGTCTGGGTTTTTTATTAGTGTCATTTCACTGATAGTTCTTGGTTCCACTTGGAGATTTCATGATCTCACAGTCATCCCTCGGCGAATTCAGAGAGGCAAGTGTCATATGAGAAGTTTCTAGAAGATTCTCTGGGTTTCCACTTAGCAAATTGTCTCTGCCATTTTTCTACTCTCACCCATCGGACCGCACAGAAGGCTCTTTCAGTATGCATCGCACCTGGCCAGTGTAACAGCCAGTATGCATCGCACCTTTAGCATGGAGCAGTCTATTTGGTCGAGTTTTGGCCAGTTCTGAGTGGTTTTTCAAGTGGAACTTCTAGGAAATGATGTAATCAGTTGACCATGATCCTTTAGGGTGTCAAAAAACACTTTTAGGGGTTTAAGAGCCCTTGGTTTATCGACATATGTGATTGGGGTTGCAGTGAAAATATGTCTAGAACACTCATCTTCTGTTAATCCTGTTCATTGATCGATCCATCCATCTGTTCACTTAATATCCTCGATAAGATCTCCACCACTCATCTTCCATTGATCTTGTTCATTGATTAATCCATCCATCTATTCACTTAACCTCCTATGATAAGATCTTCATCGCTCATCTTATGTTAGTCCTGTTCATTGATCCGCCCGATCCAACGGCTCCTTTGTACTGCTGCTTCATTACGTCTCCCTTTAACTTATTTCAATCTTCGATTGCTCTTTTGCTTGACTCCTTCCTTAACTTTGTTATGCATATCATTTAAACACTGCCCCTTCAGAGCTTTGATTTGGTTACTCAATCAGACTCCAACACTGTCAGACCATCGCAAACACCGAAAAACCAAAAAAAGTGAAAACACGGATTTAGTTTAGTTTCCTTTCTTACACATTAGTATGATTTCATGCTCTTTACTTCTATAACTTAGATATCAACATTAGGTTAGTGTTGATTTGGCAATTCTGCTTAACACAGTTGTTTAAATGGTTAATTAGGATATGGTGTGATTTAGCATTACATGTTGTTTTCTTCATTACTATAGTAGAGTAGCTCTCTTAAAATATATTTTCTCCTTCCATCAAAGAATCAAGCTTCTGCTGACCCTATAGAAGTCTATCTTGGATGTTGGATTATGTTATATTCTTTCCATGACTAGCCTCTTAGTTAACCAGGGGATTAGAGGGGGGGCAGAGTCCCCCCTTCATTGCGATGATTGTATAGTGTGGGTGTCACAGGGGGTTTGAGGGGTGTAGGTAACCCCACTCTATGGGGTCCGAGGTGCAGGTAACCCCACGCCCCTGAAAATTTTGGTTTTGGAACATATGGTAGGTTGGGCGGACCCACCCATGGTTTTGTGCATGATTTTCGCACATGATTTTGGATGCGATAGTTTTCGGTCCATGGTTTTGGACACGATTGTTTTTGGTCCATGGTATTGGATACTTCAACATGTATAAATATGTATTATAACATTGAAAGGAACATAATGAAAAATCAAGCTGGTAGTCACGGTTTTGGGATCTACGGGAAAATTTGTGTGTATATGTTTTTTATGTGTTATGATCTCACATTGTTTATTTTCTATGTTTTAGAATTCGTATGCAGGTAATTTCTATATGGGGTTAAAACCTACATTTGGTATCAGAGCTATTTTTGCTTCAAGGGGACGCCTTTGTTGCTGAGGGGTTTCGCTTAGGCTTATGGTAGACCCTGTTCAGTGGGAGATTTGCAAGATCAATTCTGGTGGTGAAAGAAGATGGCAAGCAGTGGAAAGATAGAGATCGAGAAATTTAATGGCCAAAGTTTTGAGTTGTGGAAACTCAAGATGGAGGATTTGTTGGTGGATAAGGATCTATGGATCACAGTAGATCTGGGTACTAAACCAACGGGAGTGTCCAGTGAAGAATGGAAGAAGTTGGATCAAAAGGCGAAGAGCACAATACAATTGTGTGTCTCAGATTCAGTATTGTTGAATGTATCAGGGGAAGCTATGACAAAGGCCTTTTGGGACAATTTAGGGACTTTGTACCAATCTATGTCTCTGGTGAATAAAATGTTCTTGCGGAAAAAGTTGTATAACATGAGGATGAAAGATGGATACTTACTAATAGAGCATTTGAATGCATTTAATATTGTGGTAAGTCAGTTAGCATCTGTTGATATTAAAATTTCAGATGAAGATAAGTGCATCAGTGTATTATGTTATCTACCAGATTCATGGGATAGTCTAGTTAATGAAATAGGTAGCAATGAAACTGCCTTGCAGTTTGATGAAATAGTCTCATCCTTGCTGATGGAGGAGATGAGATGGAAAAATATGGAGAGCCAAAATGGTGATTCCTTTTCTGTGCAAGGATGGTCCCAGAACAGAAACAAAAATAAGTCATCAAGTGGGAAATCTAAATCTAGAGGGAGATCTAAATCTCTAGGAAAACTTGTAAAGGTGGTGTGCTGGAAATGCAGAAAGGAAGGGCACTACAAAAGGAACTGTAAATATAAATCTCCTAATAAAGGAAAGGGATCTAATGCTTCTCCTTCTGTAGAGGTAAAAACCACCTCAGATGAATGTGGGGATGTGTACTTGGCTTCTTTAAGTACACATGTAGATCATGAGGCATGGTTGATTGACTTAGGTGCATCTTTTCACTTCACTCCCCATAAAGAGTGGTTCTGTGAGTATGTGAAATATGATGGTAGTGATGTCTTCTTATGGGATGACAGGAAGGCTAGAATCATTGGTTCGGGGTAAAATAAATTGAAGTTACAAGGTGAAAGGGTTAGAACACTTCTCGGTGTTCTGCATATTCCTACATTTGCCAGAAATCTGATTTCTTTAAGCAAGTTGGATGATGCAGGTGTAAAAACAGTGTTCGAGAAGTATAATTGCAAGATGGTTCAGGGAGCATTGGTATTAATGCGGGGAGTTTGTATTGGAACTCTGTACAAGCTGCAAGGTAACATGGTTATTGTTGGGTGCAACAGTTCTATGGTTCCTGAAAGTGGAGCAGAAAATCTAGTGGTCTCTAAAGAGAAGACCATGCTGTGGTATCAAAGGGTTGGACATATTAGAGAGAAGGGCCTTCAAATACTTCATGGTAAAGGTATGGTAGAAGGTATGAATAATATCTCTCTAGATTTTGATTTCTGTGAAAATTGTGTATATGGGAAAAAGAATCAGGTGAGTTTCCCCTCTGGTGGTAGGAGGGCGAAACATATATTAGAGCTTGTGCATAGTGATGTGTTTGGACCTGTGAAGGTTTCATCACTGGGTAAGTCTATGTACTATGTATCATTTATAGATGACTTCTCAAGAAATACATGGATATATTTCCTTAAGAAGAAATTTGAAGTCTTTGATAGGTTTAAAGAATTCAAGGCTTTGGTGGAAAACCAGACTGAGAAGAAGATCAAGGTGCTGAGGACAGATAACGGTGGAGAGTTTTGCAGTAAAGAATTTGAAGAATTATGTAAGAAGTGTGGTATATAACGACAGAGGACTACTCCATATACACCTCAGAAAAATGGATTCACAGAAAGAATGAACAAGACGTTGATGGAAAGGGCAAGAAGCATGCTCAGTGGTGCCAGGTTAGGATAGGAATTCTGGGCAGAGGCGGTGGAGATAGCATGTTACCTGGTCAACAAATCACCTTCATCAGTGTTGGAGGATAAAACTCCAAAAGAGGTATGGACTAGTAATTAATCCTCTCTTTCACATCTAAGGGTATTTGGATGCGATGCATATGTACATGTTCCAAAGGAGAAATGAACCAAGTTGGATAGTAAATCTGAAAAATGCATCTTTATTAGGTATAAAGATGGTTTAAAGGGTTATAAGATTTGGAACCCAGTAATAAGTAAGGCTGTGTACAACCGAGATGTGGTGTTCAGAGAGGTGAAAGATGTTATTAAACATGAAGTCCAACCAAAGGAACCTGCGAAGATAGAGTTTTAGCTAAAGGAGGAAGAATCAAACTCCATAGCAGAGGAGGAATCAGAAGATAAAGAGCCACAAACTCTGGGTGTGAGAAGATTAGTTCGAGAAAGAAGGTAGCCAGAAAGGTATAGTCCATCTGCTTTTTTTTCAAATTTTGCTTTATCTATTACTGATGATGATCCCAAAACTATGAAGGAAGCAGTAGATTCAGAGGATGGAAAACTATGGAAAGAGGCCTTGGTTGATGAAATGGCATATTTGCACAAAACTGAGGCTTGGGATCTGGTGGATTTTCCAGCTGGAAGGAAACCCATTGGCAGCAAATGGGTGTTCAAGAAGAAGACAATTGTAGAAGGAAAGGTGGAGAAATACAAAGCTTGGTTGGTAGAAAAAGGTTATTCCTAGATGTCGGGAATTGATTTTGGTCATATTTTTTCTCCTATTGCCAAGGTAGCTTCTATTAGATTACTTTTATCTGTTGTTGTTGCTTTTGATTTTGAGGTAAAATAGATGGATTTGCAGACAACATTTCTTCAAGGGGATCTAGAAGAGGAAATCTACATGAAGCAACCTGAAGGCTTTGTGGTGAAGGGTAAGAAAGAACTGGTATGCAAGTTAAAGAAGTCTTTGTCTGGGTTAAAATAGTCACTAAGGATGTGGTATCAGAAATTTAATACATTTATACGGGGAATTGGCTTCACCAGAGGCAAAGAAGATCATTATGTGTATTTTAAATTAATTGGTGATTGTGTTATTTATTTGGTTTTGTATGTGGATGATATGTTGTTGGTTAGAAATTACAAAAAAATTATCTAGGATTTGAAGACCCAATTCTCCTCCAAATTCGACATGAAAGATCTTGGTGCTGCAAACTATATTTTGGGCATGGAAATTAAAAGAGGTTGGGCAAAGAGGAAGCTCTGGTTAAACTAGAGGAATTATGTGGAGACAATATTGCAGAGATTTAATATGTAGGATAGTAAACTGGTGAAGGTTCCTATTCATGTAGGTGTAAAGTTATCTGCTGAAGAGTGTCCCAAGACACAAGAAGAGGAAGAGGACATGTCTCGTGTTCCATATGCAAGTGCAGTAAATAGCTTGATGTATGCGATGGTGTGTACTAGACCAGACATTACACATGCAGCGGGAATATTGACCAGGTTTATGTCAAAACCAAGAAAGGTGCATTGGATAGCAGTGAAGCGGGTTTTTAGGTATTTGTGTGGCACTAGTGATTATGATTTGTGCTACCAAGGAAGACCAGGATTGGACAGAGTGTTGGATATTCATGGCATTGTTGATGCAGACTGGACTGGAGATCTGGATCAGAGAAAATCTACAAGTGGGTATGTGTTTAACCTATTTGGAGGTGTAGTTAGTTGGATGAGTGAGAAACAATTTGTAGTGGCACTATCAACTATAGAGGCAGAATACATGGCAGCCACTCATGCAAGAAAGGAAACAATTTGGTTGCAGAGATTGTGTTCAAGTATGGGGTTAGTATAGAGAGCTATAAGGATAGACTGTGATCACCAAAGTGCAATTTTATTGGCAAAGAACCCTGCATATCATTCAAAGACAAAGCACATTGATGTTCAATATCACTTTGTGAGGGATATGATAGAAGACAAAAATGTGTTGCTGGTAAAGGTGGACACTTTGAAGAATATTGCAAATGCATTGACAAAATCTGTGAGCTCTGAGGAGTTCTCTTGGTGTAGAGAAACAATTGGTTTTTCCGGGCTGGATAAATGAATAAGCTCTCTTGTGGCCCCCTATGGAAGGAAAATAACAATTACGAGAATGTTGGGTTGTGTTATATTCTTTCCATGACTAGCCCATGCAGTTAACCGGGGGATTAGAGCGGGGGTGGAACCCCCCCTTCATTGCGCCAATTGCGTATCAGGGGTCTCACAGGGGGTTGGAGGGGTGCAGGTAACCCCAACCTATGGGGTCTGGGGTAGTGCACCAGAAAATTTTGGTTATGGAACCTATGTTAGGTTGGGCGGACCCACCTATGGTTTTGTGGATGATTTTCGTACATGTTTTTGGATGCGATGGTTTTCGGTCCATGGTTTTGGATGTGATGGTTTTTGGTCCATGGTATTGGATGCTTAGGCATGTATAAATATGTATTATAATATTGAAAAGAACATAATGAAAAATCAAGTTGGTAGTCCCAGTTTTGGGATCGAGGGGAAAATTTGTGTGTATATGTGTTTTATGTGTTATGCTCTCACATTGTTTATTTTCTGTGTTTTAGAATTCGTATACAGGTAATTTATGTACGGGCCTAAAACCTACATTGGAACCGCCAGGGTCTCTCTCCAGATGAATAGTGACAACAAGCATGACCTTCACTTTTACTTGTGCACATTGCACTGTCAACTCCAAGTTTGTATGAACCCTAGGTTGATAAGTAAGGCTGGTAGCCCAAGAGTTCCATCATCCTTGCTGCAATACTGGCGCTCATCACTTTTTGGTGTCGTTGCCAGGGTGGTGTCTGAGTAGAATGTGATTACTGCTTTCTTTTCTTCTATTTCTAGTCTTGAATTTTTTTCCATTAGTTTATTTCTGCAAAAGCAATCTAGTAGCTTCATTTCTTTCAGTTGTCATTATCTGCTTTCCTTTCCATTCTACAAGTAGAATTTCAATTCAGCAAGTAACTTTTCTTTCTGCCAGTAGTTTTCATTCAATCAGAAATTTCATTTCTGTAAAGTAATTTCTAGCTTAAAAATATTATAAAAGGCAGCCCAAAAACATTTCCTTTCGTGCCTCATAGGAATAGGGACAATTTAGGGAAATTCTTAACAAATACCCCCACTTCATCCAACAGGAAACCTTCTCTCTTCTTTGATGGTTGTGAATTAGAGAAACCTTTAGGTGAGAAACCCGACATATTTGAAGAACCTCCAGGGGAAGAAGAAGAAGAGGAAACCATTCCTACTAAAGCAATGGCTAAAAACTGAAATGACATAGGGAATATAGAGAGAGTTGAGGGTGACTTCCCCATTAGAGAAACTAATGGGGACACCAAGATGAAGAATATAAGCCCCTTTTCCTTACCTCATTTCCATGGCCTGACCACAGAGGACCCTTAAACTTTCCTTTTTGAGTTTTTTGTTATATGTCAAACCTATGACTATAGAGATTGTGAGAAAAAAGTTAAAAAATTTTCCATCTACCCTCAAGGATGTAGCATTGTGTTGGTTCATGGGTTTACCTGGAGATAGCATCACAACTTGGGCTCATATGCAGGAACCTTTTAATAAAAAATATCAGGACTACTATAGGACAAAGGATACTGATGAAGAGATTTTCAAGATGACCATGGGCTAGGATGAATCCTTAGAAGACTACGAAGAAAGATTCCATCTCAACAAAAGGCCCAGGTGCACACTTGACCCTGAGTCACTAAAGTTGGTCCTGCTTAGAGGAGTAAGGAAAGATCTTTTGGATACCTTCCACTTGTTAGAAGGAGGGGATATCTGCCAATTACCCTATGATGATATCAAGACTGTCTTTATAAACCATTCTAGGGTAGCCAGGAAAAACGGTAGGAGAATTCAACCTATGGCCAGTACATCATCTTCCAACTCATCCATCAAGGGTGAAATTGGAAATACGCTGGAAGATTTCAAAAGTGAGATGCTGCAAACCCTTGCCTTGCAATTAGACACCATGAATATCAAAAGGAAGCAAGAGGAAGTAGAGAGAGCCTTTGCCATCTTTTGTCCTAGATGCACCTGGAGGCATCCCAAGAACAAATGTCCATTGAACTGCATTTAGGTTTTCTCGGTTTGTGAAGAAAACGACTCCACAAACAAGTGCCCTTCTTTACCCAAACTCAAAGTTGTATGCCAAGGAGCTGAACAGGTCACTGAGTAGCTTTTCTACATCAACCAAAGGAGACCTCTTGTGTTTGGACCATACCAGCAAGGTATGCAAGGGTCATCCCATGCATATTACAACCCCAAACAAACCACAACTATACCTTCTTGGGTACCCATTGCTCATCCTTCTTGGTCTACACCCCCTCCCTAGTCCTATGCATCTCAGTATCATTCCTAGCCAGCCAGTCACTTATTTCAACCTTATGTTCCACCACAACCTCAGTGGAATACCCCACTCCAGGGGTGGAGGCCCTAATACAACAATGCTCCAGCTCTATTGCCTCCACCACCTACTCAACCACAACTCGTACACTCTACTCCACCCAAGCAACCCGAGATGCATACCCAACCAAATCAGAACCTGAATAATAGGTAGGCTTAACAAGTGTATAGTGGAGAGACATAATACCCAGCTTATGTTGTAGAAATCCAGGAGATCAGCCTAAGATCTGGGAGAATTCTCCCAGATAACCAACCTCCCTCTCCACATAGGGAGGTTGAGGAAGAAAGAGAGGAAAGAAACCTTAAAGTAAATCCACCCTTTCCTAAGAGATTAGCCCAACCACTCCAGCCTACCCTAGAAGAAACTGAACTTCTAGGAGAATTGAAAAATATATGTGTAAAGATCCCCCTTCTCTAGGAAATAAAAGATGTTCCCATTTACAATAAGTTGATTAAGGAGAAATGCTTCAAGCATCCAGGAAGAAGAAAAATGGATGCCCCTACCATTAATGTCATTGGGCAGTTGTCCGATTTAATGCTGGGGCAAGTAATATGTCTGAAATGTTTGGACCCTGGAAGCCCTGTAGTAGATGTGCACATCAATGGCACCATCATCCCACACACTCTGATCAATCTTGGGGATTTCGTTAATGTGATGACCAAGGACACCAATGAGCCTAGGTATTGTAGCAATAATGCTCCAACTCCCAGGGCTACCAGCTTTACTTATCAATGTGGGGTTCGTACAAACTTGGAGGTGACAATGTTATATGCACAAGTAGAAGTGAAGGTATTTCCTATTGTCACTACTCATTTGGAAGGAGACCCCAGGGGTTCCAAGCTAGACTTATATAGAGCCAAAGAAGCTTGATTCTAATGGAAAAAGAGGAAATCTATTCTAAGGGGGAGCTAGTCTACTGTAGCAATGAAGGAAACAACTTATAATGCTAACTCACACAAGACCCTAACTAACCAATTAAACAACTATGCTAAGTAGAACTACTAGATCAATCACTAACCCAATGCTAATTATCTAAGTTACGGAAGTAAAAACATCAAAACTAGACTAAGAGGCAGGAAAAGGAAACTAAGCTAAGTCTATGTTTATGCGGAAGAGCAATCAGAGGTCAAAATTGGTCAAAATAGGACAAAATGAGCAATAGTTCATAAGAGTCATTGGATGAGGTAGGTGAAAGATAAATGAACAGTTGAGATCGAAGTGTAGGAGGGTAGTAGGTAGATGGGTGAATAGGGTTAACTAACAAAATGGATGGCTGAGATTATATCGCGGAGGCTAAGTCAGGAGATGGACGCACAGTGTTAATTGGCAGATGGACAGTGGAGATTACATTGCAGCCAAAAGAAACGTGCGGAAATGGTAATGGGTTTGTGGAGGTTGCAAGCTGTATTTCACGTGCCCTGAAAACCATAAGCTGTATTTTGAGATTTCATGTGATTAGCCTCCCTAGGTGACACGTAGCACAGAGAAACCACTTTTCTCGCATGCTCTCACGTGGATAATGGTCGGACAGAAATCCATGCAATATGGTGCGACAACCACTAGATCAGGCGGGGCTAATCAACGGTGCAGATCGGCAGAGCTAGTTGGTGATCGAGTGAAGTGACAACCGTCAGATCTGGAAACTAATCGACGGTGAAGATTGGAGTGCATAAAGGAATGCATGGAAATGAGGGAGTGGGTTTAGAAGGCGGTAAGTTGTATATCGCATGCCCTCAAAGTTTTAAGTAGTTTTTTAAAATTTTATGCGATTAGCATCCCCGGGCGACACGTACCATAGGGACACCGCTATTATCATGTAACTTTGGGAGGAAAACGATCAGACAAGAATCCATGTGATACAGAACTATATCCATCGGATCTGGCTAGCCAAATCAACGATGGAGACTTAACTGAGCTAGTTGGCGAGCGGGTGCATGACAACCATCGAATATGAAAAGGCAGATCGATGGTAGGGATTTAAAGTGAAAAAATTCAGTATTGGAAATGAATTGGGTGGTGATTGGTAAATTTTAGTTGTGTAAGGAAATCTACAGGTAAAAACCATTTAAACATGAATTAGCAGCTTCTTCTTAGGCGTTTCATGTTGAAGAAGAATGGACATATGAGTGAGATCTAGGAAAGAGGGTGGAGGAATAGGTGACGATGAAATAACTGAATGACCATTAAATGAACCAAGTAACAATGCAATAAACCATATAACTGCTTTAAACAACAAACTCCCTGTGAAAACCAAAACCCTATGGTTTTGGGGTTGTTGCAGGGTTTCTTCCTCAAGCCATGGTCCCAGAGGGAGAAGGTGAGGTCGAGACACCTGTGGGCAACCTTTTGGATCTTTTCTTTGCTAAACTACTAATTTAATGAAATCATAAGTGATCTACTCTGTACAACTGTAATGAGACTGCAGCTATTTAAGCAAATGAACAATTAAACAATAAACCTGTTGTAATGGAAATGTACTACTTAAGCAGATGAACAGAAAGTAGGAAACTATGCTACTTAACAGTAAAATAAAGAGGAGATTTTGCTGCTAGGGTCGGGCCCTAACCCAAGAGGTTCATCTGTCTTAGTTAACTTAGTGCTGGCTCAAAACAAGACTCATCTTAATTACAAAACATTGTATTATATAACAAATTGTTACAAGTCCGGTTCTATAGTCAAAAGTTCGAGTCATTGCTAAGCCTTGGTGACTAAAAAAAATGAGGGCCTAACCCGATATACTTATACATCTGAAGTCTCCAATGACATCCTTCAAATTAGGGAGGTACAACTCCTAATTCAATTACAAACTCGTGCTTTCCCTTTCACTAGTTCAGCTTCCTTCCAGTAGGGAGGCTTGGCTCCCATCTCAAGATAAACTTGTACTTTCACTTCCTTGGCTGCCTTCTAGTACACCTAAATTAGCTGTTTGTATCTTCACTTCCTTGGTTGCCTTCTAGTACTCTTGATTTGGTTGTTTGTACTTTCAGTTGATGGAGGGATATTTGAATGGAGGCGCAGTAAATGAGGAGGAATTACCTCCTGTAATTCCTCTCTCTTGTCCCATTCAAGTTTTTACCAAGGTTTTTTACCATAGTTCCTTGCATTTATCTTTTTATCGCTGCATTTTCCTTGCTTTTGTCCTTTATTCCTGCATTACATGCACATTTGACCATAAAGAAAAACATCCAACTCTACTCATCTCATAAGCAAAATATAATAAAAGGTATACAATCAGTTGTGAGAATAGTTGGTTTGACTAAGCTAGGAGGTGAATTAAGGTCAATTAAGGCCCATATAATTACTCAATGATGAGGCTCATCATCACTCCCTACTGAAAATGCTACTCATCATCTGAGCAACTTAATGGCTCTGGTAGCCTATTTGACATCTCATGCTTCTGTTGTGGTCTTTACTTCTTGTTTATAGAAGGCTTCTTTTCTTTCTATTTCTTCCCACTGATATTCTCTAATCTTCAATCTATTTGGCAGTGTTTTCCATCTTCTTATGCGGGCATGTATATTATCATTTCTTAGTAGCCTAAACATATCCTCAAAATGTGAAATTGCTTGCTCTTGGGAAGAAAGATATCTAAATTCCAGGTGAGGATCATTTGCAATTAGATTACGGGTGTTGATCAGGACCATGGGATTTGATTGTCAGGTGCTTCTATGTCCCTGAAGCCACTTAGCTCTTTTGTTTCTTTCTGCTCTTTCTCTTTTGTTTCAATGCATTCTTCCTCTTCTGGTTCATCATCATGTTCCCTTGTATTAGTTTCTTCTTAATCATGTCCTTCTGTATTAGTTTCTTATTTATCCATCTCATCCCCATCTAACTTTGTATCTTATTTTTCTTGTTTTTTCTCCTCCTCACTAATAGAAGGATTAACATAATCGCTGGAGGTTTTGATGTCATCCTCTGCTGGTAAGTCATTGAAGATTGTCCATGTTATAGGGATCCTGGGGTTTTGGAGGGCATTCTCAATGAAGATTCTAGTCAACCCATGGTGAACTAACTGTTGAGATTTTCCTGTCTTTTCATTGATGCTGAAGTCCATGAGTGATTGCATCAAAAAATAGGGTATGCTGAGTCTTCGGTGAACTGATGTTTCTACCCCAAATATTAATTCTTCAATCTCTCTAAAATGGTAGCCATAAACAAAATTGTATCTACCCTCACATGAGATATACTTGATGAGCATCTTGCTTGTGAGGCTTGAGGAGGAAATAAGCAAATTCTTTGAGAAAAAATAGAGTTTCATGTGTATGTAATCCACTAGCTTTCTAAAGGAAACTCACCACCTTTTTACTTACAAACCAACTACCTCTTAACCTTTGCAACTTTTGATTAAATGATGCATATGATTGAGTGAGCAGGATACTTACCTGTGGCCTTAATTCCATGCTAAAGTTGTCAAAGATCAGAGGTGTTGTTGATGGTAATTCTTCTTCCTCCTTTATTGTCTATTGATGGTGTCTATGAATGCAGATTTGAGGCTGATAAATGGACAGAGGGAGTAGGACTGTGTGCGGATGCAAGGATGATGGTAATGAATGAGGTGAGGGGTCCCTATAGAAAACACAATTTTCACCTGAATTGTAGCAATGAGGTGAAAAACAATGGAATTTATGGAGGGATGCATGGTAAGGAGTGGAGGAGATGAACATATGTGAGACAAGGTTTCCTTTTGATCTTCTCTTTGCTCCTTGATTGTCTTCCTCATCCACCTACAAATAACAATTATGTTTTCTCTTTTTATTATTATGTATATATATATATAATTTTTTTTTAAAACACTTAGGCTGCCTCAGAGAGGTTTTCACCCTACATTTTCCCTGGTCACCTCAAGGAAGGTTTTCACCTAGGGATATTTTTTTTCTTTCTATTTTTATCATCCTTGGGCCACCTCATGGAGCTTTTCAATCCAAAGATGGGACTCAGGCACCTCATGGAGGTTTTTCACCTGAATCCTTATTCTGTTTTCTTTATTTTTCAATGACTTGATTAGGGAGGAGCTGAAACTTGCTCTACCATCATCACTATCTTATTAATATTGTTAATGAACTCTTATTTTTTTTTCTTTTTTTGCTTACAGAGGAATTGACAACTGGGACAGCCTCACAACTCACGTAACACGGGGTCAATTCTAGCCACCGCCACTATAACCCCTGGGAACTGTGCCTGCTCGCTATAACACAGCTCCAAGTAAGTCGAGGGATTTGAACTCATGACCTCAAATACGGAGTCCGCTTTACAGATGAACTACACCACAGTGTGATTACCAACTCGCCTACCCTGTGGGGCTGTTAATGAACTCTTATTTAGATAAAGGCCACTTTTACATTTTAAATCTGTGTCCATTAACTAGTAATGGAATGGCTTCTTCATCTATAGTCTTGATCTGCACTAAACCATTTTCATGGCATATTTCCACCACATAAGGTCCGAGCAATCTTGTCCTTAGCTTTCCCTTGAAGTCTTTATACTTGGAGTTATATAACAACGACTAGTCTCTGATGAGCCCCATAAATGGGTAACTATATGGGCTCATTTTTCCTATTGTCTCCATTTAATCCACCATTCTCCATAGTTTTGTGCATGCTTTTGAATATATTTATGTTAATTGAGTGAATGGGGATAGTCACTTTACCACAAAGTCTAATGAGTGTTTATTGTAGATTTTTGGACATTTTCTGACCAAGACCAGGCATTTATGAGCAGATTGATGGCAAAAACTCTGAAGGAACTAGGCTGTGGACTTATAGGAAGGGTGTCTCCTGCATTGATGACCCCTCCCTTGAGTTCTCCACCAGCAGCTTAGAGTTCAAAGGCCTCCACATCAATGATTACAAGGGAAGCCAAGCAGGTCTAGTGAAGTTTCTGTTATCTGCAAGTTTAGGCAGCCGAATTCCTAAATTTTAGGAGGACTGTTGGGGGTCCTCACTTGTATAAATAAGAAGGCCTCAGGCCTCAGTAGGTCAGCTATTGAACAATCTTTTTTCACACTTTACTTCAGCCTTGCATTCAGCTAATTTTGGAGCTCTTTCTGTAGACAGTTTTTGATGTGACTACTATCTTTTGATCAATGAAGATTAATCGAGCCTTGAACCAGCACTGATATTTTTAAGGGGGTTGTAGCTCTTGGGGTTGGGCCCAGCCCAAGTGCCGAGTACCTCCTTTTTGTATTTATATGTGTTTTTCTTGCATTCATGAAATAATTTACGTTGTTGAGTTTCAATCTTGCTTTGTTACTTAGGTTGTTTTTTATGATTAGAATAGTTGTTCTAGTTTCAGGTTGATTAGATAGTTTTCTACAATAATAGAAGAAGTTCCACAAAAAAGGTGACCAAGAAAGCCTTGATCTCCTTTCTCCCTCTGTGGGACCATGAATTGAGACCAAGGCACTCTTGTTGCCACCAAAACATTGTTTTTGCTTTCCAATGCAATTGCTAGTGAGAGATTTTGAGTTGGACAAGTAATATTAGTTGTATTTACATGCTTAAATATGTTCTTGCTCAATTTCCATGGCTTTCTTGCATAATTTCCTATCCATAAAGTTTTTTTCAACACTTTTCTGGTTTTTACGTCAGAATTAGGTTAAAATAGGTAAAACTCTATTTTTTTAATTCTCCTTGAATCAGTTTTCAAAAGCAGGTGTGCAGCTCACTTGAATACCATTACAGCTTATCATCCTTTCATCACCCAATCTGCTCTAGTACATCTCTCAAGGTTTTCTCCACTCATTTACCATATCTTCCCAAACTTCCCTAATTTATACATTCTTGTGCAAAATTGCTTCCTTGACCTTTTGAACAAATCCAACCATCTCTTTTATGTTTGAACTTCATTGACAGAGTCCTAAACCCTTTGAAACCCCATCCAACCTTCATTTTATTTTCCCACCATTTTTCCTCCTCCAAGCCTTCAAAAATCACTTTCGGCCTGCTCCTGTAGAACTTCATGTAGAATTTCCTATAGATCCCCTGCACACTTCCTGTAGAAGTTCATGCGAGTGATTTTTCGAAGTCTGATTGCAATGGAAATCTCCAGAAGGGTGCTAAGTACTCCTTAGGTCCTCTCCATACCTTCCTCATCATCTAGAACAATAGTCCATGGCATCCATTTTAGTATTTTCAACTCTTTTTCTGGAAAAAGTAGGGTTAGTGGGTAAAAATAGGGTTTGCTAGTGTTTGCATTTCCTTTTAGTTTTCATCTTCTTTCTGCAAGTAGAATAGCCTCCTTTGAGTTAGCTTTCTTCTATCACAGTTAAAAGCTTCTTCTGAGAACTCATAGAAGTTTGCTTAAGCTCCTAGCGAACTTGTGCCAACTGATCAAGTGACAGCCTGCAGTAAGAGCTAGTACTTGTGCATACAACATTGTTGCTTCCAAGTTTGTTACAAACTACCAGGTTGATAAAAGTAAAGTAGGGAGTCCCAGCAGTTGCAGCATCATTGCTGCAATCCTAGAGCTCACCATATTTTTGGCGTCGTTTCTAGGGAACCGTCAGAGTATTTGTGATTACTGCTTTTCTTCTATTTTCTACTCCAACATTCTACTAACTAGTTTATTTCAACAAAAGTAGAGTAGTTGCTTTTCAGTTCTACACTTTCAATTCCGCAATTTCAATTCTGCAAGCATAGATTAGTTATTTCCTGCTTTCATTTCAATTCTGCAATTTCATTTCAGCAAGCATAGATTAGTTATTTCTTGCTTTCATTTAAATTCTGAAATTTCATTTCAGCAAGCATAGATTAGCTATTTTCTGCTTTCATTTCAATTCTACAATTTCATTTCAGCAAAATAGATTAGTCCTTTCTCGCTTTTATTTCAATTCTGCAATTTCATTTCAGCAAAATAGATTAGTCCTTCCCTGCTTGCATTTCAATTTTGCATTTTTAATTCAGCTAGAGAGACTTTAGTTAGTTACAATTTGTTGTTTAATCCATTCTAGTTTTGTAGGTACAAACAAAAAAAGAAACAAAAAAATTTACCCAAAAAAAGAGATTTCCTTTGATGCCTCGTAGAAACAGAGACAATTTAGGAAAATTCCTACCCAACACCCCCACCACATTACTAAGTCACCCTTCTCTCTTCTTTGGTGGCAGTGATCCAAGAGAACCTATAGGCGAACCTCCAGAGATATACAAAGATCCTATAACAGAAGAAGAGCAAGAAACCATTCCTTCTCAAACCATGGCAGAAAACAGAAGCGATAGAGGAAATGGGGAGAGAATAGAAGGTATCTTTTCCATCCGAGAGACCAATGGGGACACAAAGATGAAAAACATAAGTCCCTCAGCCTTACCTCACTTCCATGGATTGACTACTGAAGACCCTGATACCTTCTTGTTTGAGTTTGTTGTCCTTTGTCGAACCTATGACTGTGCAAAGGACGAGCAAAAGTTGAAACTCTTTCCCTCTACCCTCAAGGATGCAGCACTACGCTGGTTCATGGGGTTACCTGGAAATAGTATCACATCTTGGGCTCAGATGCAGTAGGCCTTTAACAACAAATATCGGGACTACTGTAGGTCAAAGGATATGAAAGAAGAAATCTTTCAAATGGGCATGGGGAGTGATGAATCTTTAGAAGAATATTAAGAAAGGTTTCAACTCAGTTATAAAAGGGGCAGGTGCACACTTGACCTCGAATCTCTGAAGTTGGTTCTGCTCAGGAGAGTCCCTAAAGACCTTCTAGATACCCTCCATTTGTTGGTTGGGGGAGACATCTACCAGCTACCTTATGATGACATAAAGACTGTGTTTAGAAACCATTCTAGGGCAGCCAGAAAAAGAGGTAGGGGAAGTCAACTTCTAGCCAGTACCCCCTTATCTAGTTCATTCCTTAAAAACAAATTTGCAAATCAGATGGAAGATTTCAAAAGCGAGATGAGACAGACCATTTCCATGCAAATGGATACCTTGCAAATCCAAAAGAAGCAAGAGGAAGCTGAGAGGGCTTTGGCCATCTTTTGTCCTAGATGCACTAGAAAGCATCCTAGGAACGAGTGTCCATTGCACTCCGTAGAAGTGTGTTTTGTCTGTGAAGAAGACCATCCTACAAATCAGTGCCCATCCTTACCCGGATTTAAAGCTATGTACCAAGGGGCTGAAGGAGCCACTGAACCACTCTACTTCATGAACCAAGGGAGGCCACATGGACCCAGACCTTACCAGTAGGGAATGCAAGGGACATCCCAGACTTATTATAACCCCAATCAAGCCACTCCCATCCCTTCTTGGGGCCCCCCTGCTCATCCTTCCTGGTCCACACCCCCTCCTTGGTCGTATCCATCTCAATACTTAACCTACTGCTCATTTGTTTCATTCGCATGCTCAACCACAACCTCAGTGGAATGCACCTCATGAGGGGTGGAGGACCCACCTGCTCAACCACAACCATTACCTCCTGCTCGTCCAAGACAACCCCAAATACCTGCTCAACGGAACCCGAAACCCAATAATAGACACGCCCAGTAGGTATATACTAGAGAAACAACATGCCCTACCTACGCTGTGGAGATTCAGGAGATCAACCTGCGATCTGGGAAGGTCCTCCCAGACAACCAACCTCCTCATAAGGAGGATGAGGAAGAGAAACAAGAAATTGAACCAAAAGCCATTCCACCCTTTCCTGAGAGACTAACTAGAACCACACAACTGACCCCAGAAGAAACTGAAGTTCTCGTTGAACTAAAACATTTATGTGTAAAAATACCACTTCTCTAGGCCATAAAAGATGTACCAATCTACAACAAGTTGATCAAAGGGAATTTTTTCAGGCACCCAGGCAGGCACAAGAGAGATGCCCCAACTATCAATGTCATAGGACAACTGTTTGACCTGATGTTGGGATAGGTAATCTGTCCAAAATATCTGGACCCTCAGAGTCCTGTAATTGATGTCCACATCAATGGCACCATAATCCCCCACACCTTGATTGATCTAGGGGCCTCCATTAACATAATGACCAGGCACACTATGCTCAAACTCAACCTTCAAGGTGCCCTAAGAAAGACCCCAACAATACTACAGTTGGCATATCGCTCCATTGTGACCCCTGAGGGGATTGTGGAAGGTGTCATGGTCTCCATTGATTCCTAGGAGTACCCTGCTGACTTCTTGGTTCTTCAGCCAAAGACAAAGCTCACTGGGTATCCTCTCATCCTAGGGAGGCCTTGGTTAGCCACTACAGATGCTTACATTAGTTGTCAAGCTCGGAGCATGACCATCAAGAATGGGCAGATGTCCAAGCATCTAGTCCAATATCCTCGTGCCCAACCTCTGCTAGAACATGAATCACCTCTTTGGTTGGAGGAGGAAGATGAAGATGAAGTCTACTCCACACCATTGTGCACAGTGGAAGCTACCAAGGGGGGTCCTCAAACCGAGGATGATTTAATTGAGTATTTGATTCAAAATCTGCCCCGCGGTGAGTTGCCATTAGAAGAGTTGGTGGAAGAAACCCAAGCCAATGCTTTAGTTGATCTTTGTGTGGCTGATTCAACCTCTCTCCAAGTTAAGAATGTGGAATTTGGCCCACAAAGAACCTTGAGGATCAACTTAGCCCTATCCACCTCTTAGGAGAAAGAGCTGTGTAGCTTATTGAGCAGTCATTTGGATGCTTTTGCTTGGAGCTATAAGGAGATGAAGGGAGTCCATCCTTCAGTCTGTACTCATCACATTTACATTAAAGAGGATTCTAAACCAGTCAGGCAACCTCAAAGGAGGATGAATCCAGCCCTCAAGGACATTGTCAAAGAAGAACTGCAAAAGCTGCTGGATGCAAGATTCATTTACCCCATCTCTGACAGCGAATGGGTTTCTCCTTTGGTGCTAGTGCCAAAGAAAAACGGGAAGTGGAGGATCTATGTAGATTATCAAGAGCTTTACAAGGCCACCAAGAAGGACCATTTCCCTTTGCCTTTCATAGATCAAGTGTTGGATGGCCTGGCAGGGAAGAAGTTCTTTTCCTTCCTAGATGGGTTTAGCGGGTACAACTAGATACAAATCAGCCTGTAAGACCAAGATAATACCATTTTCACTTGTCCATGGGGTACCTTTGCCTACTGGGTCCTTCCCATTGGGTTGTGCAATGCTCCTGCCACTTTCCAGAGAGCAGTACTGAGCATATTTGCTGAGCTGGTTCATGATTAAGTGGAAATCTATATGGATGACTTTACCCCTTATGGTTCTAACTTACAAGAATCATTGACTAACCTGAGAAAAGTTTTAGCCAAGTGTATTGAAATGAACCTGTCGCTCAGCCTTGATAAATGTGAATTCCTAATGACTGAAGGGACCATGCTAGGTCATACAATTTTTCAGCAAGGATTACAAGTGGATCCCAACAAGATTGCTATCATCCAAAGGGTCCCACCTCCTCAAAAGGTAAGAGATGTTCGGAGTTTTCTAGGCTTAGCAGGGTATTATAGAAGATTCATTAAGGATTTTAGCAAGCTAGCCTCTCCATTGTTTGGTCTTTTGGGAAAAGATGTTGAGTTCATATAGGCTGACAACTGTCAAGAGGCTCTGGATGCTTTGAAAGTTATGTTGGTAACTGCCCCAATCTTGAGAGGTCCAAATTGGGCCCTACCTTTCCACATTCACACAGATTCCTCGAACAAAGCTATAGGAGCAGCACTAGGACAAGTTGAAGAGAAGCTACCGTATGCCATATATTTTGTCAGTAAAAACTTGTCCAAGGCAGAATTAAACTACACTGTAACCGAAAAAGAGCTCCTGGTTGTAGTCCATTCCCTAAACAAGATTAGACACTACATCACTGTCTATCAAACCTTCATACATACTGATCATGTTGCAATTAGGTATTTGGTGAATAAACCTAATCTAAATGCTCATATCATTAGATGGTTACTTTTATTGCAGCAATTTGATTTGACCATTGTTGACAAGCCAGGTAAGGAAAATGTTGTTGATGATTTTCTGTCTAGACTAAATCCGCCTGTAGGTGAAGAAGGGATGGTGGATGATCAAATTCCTGACAAACACCTATTTTCTATTTCAGTACTCTCTCCATGGTTTGCTAATATAGCAAATTATTTGGTTTCAGCACAGTTTCCACCACACCTGTCCTCAAAAGAGAAGAGCAAGATCATGAAGAAAAGTGCCCCATTCACTTGGATGGGGGGGAATCTTTTTAAACATGGCCTGGATTAGATTTTGAGGCGATGTGTCATGGAGGAGGAAGTTTTTGACATTCTCCTAACCTGTCATGATGGGCCTTGTGGTGGCCACTTTGCAGCAAAGAGGACTGCCTTCAAAATTTTGTAGGCAGGGTACTATTGGTCCACTCTTCATCAATATGTCAGGAGATACATCAACCAATGTCACTGATGTCAAAGGATGGGGAAACCTACTCGAAAGGATGAGATGCCCCTATAGCCTCAAGTGACTTTTGAGCCATTTGAGAAGTGGGGCATGGACTTTGTGGGTCCTATCAACCTTCCTTCAAAACAAAAGTCTTACATCATTGTGTGCACGGATTACTTGACAAAGTGGGCAGAAACAAAGGAAATCAAAGCAACAACAGAAGAAAAAGTAGCTGAGGTTTTGAGGGAAAATATCTTCTACAAGTTTGGCTATCCGAGAGAATTGGTCACAAATCAAGGAAGTCAGTTTACCTCCAATCTGATTGAAGACCTGCTCACGCATCACAAGATTAAGCATAGAACTTCCACCTCTTATCATCTGCAAGCAAATGGAGAGGTGCAAGTCACTAACAGAGCTTTGGAAGGGATTTTGACTAAGGTAGTGAGCAGCAGTAGAAAATACTGGGCAGACTAATTGGTTGAGGCCACCTTGGCCTATAACACTACTTGGAAAACTACCACAGGTTTCACAACCTATGTGCTGGTCCATGGGAAGAAGGCTTTGCTGTCCATAGAATTTGAATATAACACATTAAGACTGGCAGCTTAGTTGGACCTAGACCTCAGCCATGCACAAAAATAAAGATTGCTTCAACTAAATGGATTAGATGAACAGAGAATGCAGGTTCTTCTCTACTCAGAGGTAGTCCATCTTCAAAGAAAAATATGGAATGACTGAAACCTCAAATAGAAACAATTTCAGCCGGGATATTGGGCGCTGCTATATGATTCAAGGTACAAATATTTCAATGGCAAGCTGAGAACTAGATGGCTATGACCATATACAGTAGAAAACTGCAATGACAATGGTTCAGTCCTTATCCGGACCATTGATGAAGAAGCCATCCCCATGCTTGTCAATGGGCATTGCTTGAAGATCTACAGGAAGCCCCTTTCCAAGCAGGAGCTCATTGAAACTCTGGGTAAATCACTACTGGTAGTGGAGCAGGTCCCTATCTCCACACCACCCACACCCTGAGCAAAACAAACAAAAAAAAACTAAAGAAAAAAAAACAGAAAAAAAAAACAGAGAAAAAAGAAAATGGAATAAAAGATCCCTGGGTGAAAACCTCTTGGAGGTGCCCGGTGCAGGAAGTAAGGGTGAAAACCTCATGGAGGTGCCCCAGCTGTCTCAAAAAAAAGAAAGAAAAAATAAAAAATAAAAAAACCTAACTTCTTTTGAATAACTTGCAGGTTGCAGGATGGTTGCACAAGAGGAAAAGACATGACAGTCTACATGTACCCTTCGCAGTCCATCACCCTATCACTACTATCCTTTCCCAAGTTTTGGTCTCATTTGTTCTGAAATTCCTCATCCTATAGGAAACTCTGTGTTTTCTACAGGAGGATCCTCTATAAATTACAGGAAGGCCAAAATCCATTTTAAAACAAAACCCGAGGGTTGGAAATTTGTCTAGCATCCCTGTGAAACTCTTTACCCCCATCCATCCTCCCATTTCGCCATTCCATCCCTGTACACCTACATCTCTACTCGTTTTTGTCCCTACACAGCCACATACAAATATTTTGTTTCTGTCATCTTACAAACACACAACGAAAAGAAAAATGATGACAAATAAAGGCAACAACATTTTTACTCATCCCTACCTGATACCCTCTAGCTGTGATTTGTTCTCAGTCAATACCTTATTCAGTAGTTTTAGCCCTACTCACATATTAGCTTGAATTTCAAGAGGAGAAGCAGCTACAGGAAATCCTACAGGATTCCTGTAGCAGCTGATCCCTTTGAAAAACATACTTCAGAGACAGGGTCAACGTAGTAGGACATATGAAGCATGCAAGGAGCAATGTTTGAACAGGAGGTCATTGAAAAAAACCCAAGGCCGAGCATGTAGAGTGCAAGAAGCAACAAAAATGAGGAAACGAAGTGCCAAAATCCAAAATATGCATAACACAACAGCAATTGAGCAGGTAAGTGCCTAAACCTATTCCTCGATTGCATGAATAATATTTCAAAACTGCATGAACTGTGGGAATGGTCAATTATGTGGAATCGGTGGCCAGCTAACTGGCCACCCTTGTTCAATTCACACACCTTCACGGAATTCAGTTGAGCCACATCCAAATTCAAACTGCTGATTAGATAAGTAGTCACCATGTGTGGCATGTCAACTTGGGAAGAAGGCATTTGAAACTGGTAGTGGTGGTGGCGGATAATGAGAGTAAGGGAGGTGATGGCGGTCAGGCGGCATGAGGACCCATAATGACACTGGCATCAGACCAATGGTCTGGATGGGGATAACGTACCCATGTAGCCACCTCATCCCCTCACCAGAGATTATGCCAATAGTTAAGTACAATGTAATCCAAGCCTCCACCACCCTTTTGGTTCATTTGCATGTTACCAAGCTCTCGAGTGCAATGTTCATCTACCACCTTCAGGGCAACAAACCAGTCGTCCTCCTCCAGTTTTCTACCAGTTTTTTTGAAACCCTCCTTCCTATTAGGCTCTACAGGAGCCTTGCTGCATTCTACAAGAGCCGGAGAATTTCTAGAGGAGAATTTTTACAAGAAAGGCAGAGAATAGCCAGCAGAAGGAAAACTCGATATTTTTGTAAAAATTCGAGCTTAAAATGAGGTGGGCTCAGGAAACATCCCTGCATATGACTTATTCATATAAGGTGGTGGGTTAAAAACACAACATTGGATTGAAAGAAAGGAGTTTAAAAGTCTGCCTGCATATTTTCCCTCAGTTCTACACAGTTCTCTATTTTCTTCTCTGCATTCAAAGTCTATCTTATTCTTTCTCATATTTTACTGTAAAGAAAACACTTGCAATTGTAGAAACCAGCCAGTGCGAAAAAATCGAATTTGCATATCTATCTACTCTCTAAGAAAAACCCTGTGTTATGTCAACAAAAAAATATTTTCTTTCCAAAAGCAGAAGATCAAATTCAGGATAAGAGCATTTTGAAACAAGGGAAATATTGCAATTTGATGTTGTGAGAAGGAGCACACGGAAATTCCTCCTATAGTTCAGAGAGAAAAAAAACAAAACTCAATTGTCCCTCTGTCTCTGATTTTTGAAATTGTTGTTTTTCTCCTCACCTAAGCACTTCAGAAACCACTCAACACCATGCCAGGAGGGTTTATGAGGAAGGAGCCTTTGAACTCCAACCAATTACATAAGCACCCTGAGGTTGTGGCCCTCTCCACGAGGGAAAATTGGATGATTTTGTTTGAAAGAATACATGGATATGATGATTAGGTAATTGAAGAATTTCTGATGGCCTTAAGACCCCATTCGAAAACACATGCCACAGTCAGTTTCAGGGATCTGTCCCTAGAACTTGCACCTGATTTTATGAGTCGAATCACAGGGCTTCCACCTGGGCTCCCTTGGAGTAAGGAGGAAAAAGCATTGGGACAGGTGGCCAAGAAGGCATTTTTTCAACCTTGGGAGGATCCTGTAGAGGATAAAAATGGGGTCAGAAGGACAAGCTTACCTTCTCCATGGAATGAAGTCAGCTACCAAATAATGAAATACATCACTTTTGAAGGAAGGTTCAGCATAATTTATGTTTATCACTTCAGGTTACTACATGAATTGAGGTATAGGATGTACCTGCCTCTAGTTAGAAAATTGAGTCTCCCATATTTCCTCCTCTAGTCTTTAATAGAATGTAGTACCAAGCTAAATGCCGGAGTCCCAGACCAGCTGGCCCACCATGGGCTCATCAAACTGTTGGTAGAAGATGCCTTACATACATATACCGTTCCCATAGCTTGGGACATTTTCATAAATATGTCCAGAGTTGATGACATGAAAACTTTGAATGAGGATATCAGCCCATCTAGCAGTGAGGAGGAAGAGAAAGAGGAAATTGAGGAAGAAGTGCATGAGGAGACACCACATATTCAAACAAAGGAAGAGTAGGAAATAGAGGAGGAATAGAAAGCAGAAGAGAAACTTGAAAAACCCACTGTAATACCTAAAGCAGAAAAGAAGACCACCCCCAAGACAAAGAAGAGGAAAAGAACAAAAAGTGAGAAGAAAAAGCCTAAGAAAGCCCAAAAGACGATTGCCACAAGCAAGGTAGGGACCCAGCAAGAACAAGAGAAGCCATTGCCAGAAATAGAAGAAACACAAGAATAAATGGTAGGCACAGAAAAAACAACAGAAGATGAAGGGGAACAATAGCAGGAAGAAACATCCCCTGAAACATTGGCAAAAGAAGCAGCAGCTATGTTGGCTGCATTAAGTACTCCAACAAAACAATAAGGAAAAAGAAAAAGAGAAACATCCATGTATGTTAAAGCTAGAAGGAGCCCCAGGATAAAGGTGGGCAAGCCTTAGCCTCCACCAAAGGAACCTATAATAATTAAGGATGCACCTACTGAAAAAAGAAGGAATCCCCCTCCAAAATCTCTATTACCTATGAGAGAGGGAGTCCCAAAACTTCCACTTGGAAGGAAAGAATCAAACTAATGGACTCCAAAATAGTTTTATAGGAAGCAAAAACCTCTCTATAGGAAACACTGTCCAAGCTAAACGAGACTGAAAAATTAGAAGAGGAGGCAGAAACATAGTTACAGGAGGAAGGCAAGGCCAAGGAGATACCTGAACCCAGCTCTCAGCTTAATTTAGGCTCATATTACAATTTGTTAGAAGGTGGGAAGATCATCCCATAGAAATTCGTTGTATCCTTTTCTTTGCATTGGAACAGGGAAGGATTAGAACCCACACTTGGATGAAAATTGCTAAATCCAAGGGAGTTGTAGACATAGGTCACATGGAAGAACAATTGAAAGAATTAAGAAGGGAGTTGGCAATGGTGAGACACATCGAGAGCAGTAAAAGAGCCCAGCTACAGGAGGAAAATGCACTGTTGAAAAGCAGTTATAGCAACAAGAAACTCAAAGAGTAGACATAACACAGATTTCTGAAGAGCAACAACTACAGGAAGGTCCCCTAGAAAACAAGGAAGTAGCAAAAACACAACAGCAAGAGGGAGAGCCATAACCTAATGTGGAAATGATGATAAAGCAGCAACAAGAGAGGGAGTCTCAAGCAGCAGCTGAAATGCTGATGCTGAAACAACAGTTGCAGGAAAGAGAAGCCCAGATGGCCTGCATGGCCAGCTGGGCAATGGAAGCCTTGCAATGTAGAAAACCGGCTAGATCTTATGCATTGTATCTTAAAGACCAATGGCTCCAGTTCCAAATCAAAACATTGGCCCAAAGGGGCACAATCCCTTTCCAAAATTATGGTCAGTTTATGCATCTGTGTGCTACTAGTTCGGCTGAGGATAAGGCCAAATTAGCAGAGTTTTACTTACATAGTATGGTGCTCCCTGATATGAACTTTTGGGACCTCAGTCTGCATTGGGAGACGTACAGCTCATGGCTATGGCTTCCTAGATGAGCCATGAGGAAAAAAGAGCAGTGGAAGTTCAACAGATCATGGCCAAAGAACTAAATGAGCCCCTGCTAATCAGCGCAGAACCAGAAGACCCCTCAGCTCTCATATATGCTCATCAACACCTTACCAACAACCCTCATGTTCTCATGGATTATGTCAAACGGCAAGCGCAATCTATCTCCCATTTTGAAGATATGGAAAGATTATTTGGTGATGATTGCCTTCATGCTTGTATGAGGAGATGGAATACATTATCCTATATCTTAAATATCAGGGAGTATCACTCCCCAACTAGAATGAGGGAGGCTTTGGTGAGAGTTCCTCTCTACAAACAATCAATGCAAAACTTGAAAGCCAACTGGATTGGCCTTAAGTTCAGTCCTCCACTACTCTTAGGACTATTGGAAGGGGATAAGGAAGAAGAAGAACACAGGAAATGGGTGGAAGTAGACAGAAATGCACGTTTTCATGACAGGGAAGAAGACATCACCTCAGAAGCATGGGATGTTAGGGAAGCTGTTAAAGCCATCAAGGTTGAAGAACTAGATTAGTTGCTCAGAGGACGAGCAACCCATTCAGGAGGGGGGTGATGATGAGCCCCAGAAATGGGTAACTATATGGACTCATTTTGCTTATTTTCTCCATTTAATCCAAATTCTCCATAGTTTTGTGCATGCTTTTGAATATATTTATGTTAATTGAGTGAATGGGGATAGTTACTTTACCACAAAGTCTAATGAGTGTTTATTGCATATTTTTGGACATTTTTGGACCAAGACCAAGCATTTATGAGTAGTTTGACAGCCAAAACTCAAAGAAACCAGGCTAAGGACTTATAGAAAGGGTGTCTCCTGCATTGATGATCCCTCCCTCAAGTTCAACACCAGCAGCTAGGAGTTCAAAGGCCACAACATCGATGGTTACAAGGGCAGCCGAGCAGGTCTAGTGAAGTTGTTGTTATCTACAAGTTTAGGCAGCTGAGTTCATAAAGTTTAGGAGGACCGTTGGGAATCCTCACTTGTATAAATAAGAAGGCCTCAGGCCTCAGTAGGTTAGCTATTGAACAGTCTATTTTCACACTTTAGTGCAGCCCTACATTCAGCTCATTTTCGAGCTCTTTCTGTAGACATTTTTGTGATGTAACTATTATTTTTTGATCAATGAAGATGAATCTAGCCTTGAACCAACATTGATCTTTCTAAAGGGGTTGTAGCTCTTGGGGTTAGTCCCAACCCAAGTGCCCATTACCTCCCTTTTGTATTTATATGTGTTTTTCTTGCATTCATGAAATAATGTTTGTTGTTTCGATTCAATCTTGCTTTGTTACTTAGGTTGTTTTTGATGATTAGAATAGTTGTTCTAGTTTCAAGTTGATTAAATAGTTTGCTGCAATAATAGAAGAAGATCCACAAAAAATGCTACCAAGTTGGCTTTGATCTCCTTTCTCCCTCTATGGGACCATGAGTTGGGACCAAGGCACTCTTGCTGCCACCAAAACATTGTTTTTGCTTTCCAATGCAATTGCTAGTGAGAGATTTTGAGTTGGAGAAGTAATATTAGTTGTATTTACATGATTAGATATCTTCTTGTTCAATTTTCATGTCTTCCTTGCATAATTTCTTGTCCATAAAGTTCTGTTCAACACTTTTCTGGTTTTTAGGTCAGAATTAGGTTAAAATAGGTAAAACTCTATTTTTTAATTCTCCTTGAATCAATTTTCAGAAGCAGGTGTGCAGCTCACTTGAATACCATTCCAGCTTATCATCCTTTCATCACCCAACCTGCTCCAATCCATCTCTCAAGGTTTTCTCCACTCATTCGCCACACTTTCCCAAACTGCCCTAATTTCTACATTCTTGTGCAAAATTGTTTCCTTGACCTTTTGAACAAATCCAACCATATATTTTATGTTTGAAATTCATTGATAGAGTCCTAGACTCTTTGAAACCTCCATCCATCCTTCATTTTCCTTTTCCCACCATTTTTCCTCCTCCAAACCTTCAAAAATCGCTTTCGGCCTGCTCTTGTAGAATTTCCTATAGAATTTCCCGTAGATCCCCTGCAAACTTCCTGTAGAAGTTCATGCGAGCGATTTTTCAAAGTCTGATCATAATGGAAATCTCCAGAAGAGTGCTAGGGACTCCTTAGGTCCTCTCCACACCTTCCTCATCATCTGCAATAGCCAACTCCATCTCCCTTTGCCACGAAACCTCTACACAGTCACAAATAGTTAAAACACAAGCATAATAATTCTGCATAAAATTGCTCAAATGTACAAAAAGATGGGTCTTCCATATTTTCCTTCAGAAGTAGCTTAAGTAAATGCATTTTTCCTTGTCAGTAGTCTATGGCATCCATTTCAGTATTTTCAACTCTTTTTTCTGGCAAAAGTAGAGTTAGTGGGTAAAACTAGGGTTTTCTAGGGTTTGCATTTCCTTTTAGTTTTCATCTTCTTTCTGCAAGTAGAATAGCCTACTTTGAGTTAGATTTCTTCCATCACAACAAAAATATTCTTTTGAGAACTCATAGAAGTTAGCTTAAGCTCCTTGCGAACTTGTGCCAGCTGATCAAGTGATAGCCCGCAGTAAGAGCTAGTACTTGTGCATACAACACCGTTGCTTCCAAGTTTGTGACGAACTACCGGGTTGATAAAAGTAATGTAGGGAGTCCCAGGAGTTGCAACATCATTGCTGGAATCCTAGAGCTCACTAGCCTCCTTCTTTAAATCACTTCTCCTTGATATGGTTTTCATGCCAGATTTTTCTCTCAAGCTGAACTATCTAAGTATGGAGGAGGGCCTGCATTCTAAATTCACTCAATCCATTCAAATGGAACAACCTGTCTTTCTCTACATGACTGAGATCCAGGTCTACTTGGGCTACCATCCTTAATATGTTATATTCAAATTCAATGAACATCAAAGCCTCTTTTCCTTAGACCAGCTCATAGGTTGTGAATCCAGTGGTGGTCTTCCATGTTGTATTATAGGCCCAGGTGGCCTCAACTAGTCTTTCTACCTAATCCTTTCTCCTGTTGTTCACTACCTTGGTTAGGATCTTCTCCAGTTCTCTTTTGGTCACCTCCACTTGCCCATTTACTTGTGTATGATAAGGAGTGGAGGTCTTATACTTTATTTTGTGATGCTTGAGTAGTTATTCAATAATGCTAGAGGTAAACTAGCTGCCTTGGTCTGTGACTAGCTCTCTAGGGCACCCAAATCTGTAAAATATATTTTCCCTTGGGAATTCAACCACCTTTTCTTCTGTTGCTACCTTAATTTCCTTGATTCAGCCCACTTAGTCAAATAATCAGTGCACACAATGATGTGATGTTTTTGCCTGGAAGGAGGGTTGATATGCCCAATGAAGTCCATGACCAACTTGTCAAATGGCGTCAAAGTCACTTGAGGTTGTAGGGGCATTTCATGTCATGGGGTAGGCTTTCCCATCCTCTGGCACCAATCACACTGACTAATGTACTTCCTCACATTCTGATGAAGAGTAGGCCAATAATAGCCTACTTGCAACACTTTCAATGTTGTCCTCTTTGCTGCAAAGTGACCTCCACAAGGCCCATCATGACAGGTCAGAAGGATGTCAAAGAGTTCCTCCTCCACATCTTCTCAAGATTTGATATGGGCCAATTTTGAACAGATTTCCCCCAATCCAGGTGAAGGGGGTATTTTTCCTGACTATCTTGCTCTTTTCTCTAGAGGGCAGGTTTGGTGGGAACTGTGCTAATACCAAATAGTTGGCTATATCAACAAATGATGGGGAGAGCACTGAAATAGAAAACAAATGCTTGTCTGGTAACTGATCATCCATCATTCCTTCTTCACCTGCAAGTAGATTCATCCTAGATAGAAAGTCAGCAGCAAAATTCTCCTTACTAGGCTTATCAAAAATATTTAGATCAAATTGTTGTAGTAAAAGTAACAATCTTATGATTCTAGCATTTACATCTGGTTTGTTCATTAAATATTTAATTGCAGCATGATCAGTATGCACAAATGTTCTATAGCCTACAATATAATGCCTAAACTTGTTCAATGAATGCAAAATAGCCAGGAGTTCTTTTTTGTCCATAGTATAATTTAACTCAACCTTTGATAGGCTTTTACTGGTAAAATAGATGACATAAGGCAATTTCTCCTCTACTTGACCTAACGCTGCTCCTATGGCTTTATGTGAGGCATCAACATGGATATGAAAAAGGAGGATCTAGTTTGGGCCTCTAAGGATTGGTGCAGTGGTCAATTTACCCTTTAGAATGTCTAGGGCCTCTTGACAGCTCTTTGACCATACAAATTCATAATATTTGGCCAAAAATCCAAACAAATGAGAGGCTAACTTGCTGAAGTCCTTTATGAACCTTTTGTAGTATCTAGCTAACTGCAACAAACTCTTGACGTCTCTCTGCTTTTGTGGAGGTCGGACCCTTTGGATGATGGACATTTTTTTTGGGTCCACCTGTAGTCCTCAAGTGCTGAGATATGGAATGACCTAGCACAGTCCATTTAGTCATTAAGAATTCACATTTTTCTAGACTAAGAGATAGATTCATTTCAAAGCATTTGCGTAATACTTTTCCTAGGTTAGTTAGGTATTCTTGAAAGTTATAGCCATAAGGTGAAAAATCATCCATATATATTTGTACAACATCATGTAATAATTCAACAAACATACTCAAGGCTACTCTCTAGAAAGTGGCAGGAGCATTGCATAAGCCAAAACGAAGACCCCTATAGGAAAAATTACCCCAAGGGCAGGTGAATGTGGCTTTATCGTGGTCTTCTGGGTAGATTTGGATTTGGTTATACCCACTGAATCCATCTAGGAAAGAAAATAACTTCTTCCCTGCCAGGCCATCTAGCACTTGGTCAATGAAGGGTAGGGGAAAATGGTCCTTCTTTGTGGCTTTGTTCAACTCCCTATAATAGACACAAATCCTCCACTTATGATTCTTCTTTGGAATTAACACTAAAGGAGAGACCCACTCACTGTTAGAGATAGGGTAAATGAACCCTGCATCTAATAGTTTTTGTAGTTCTTGATTGACTATGTCTTTAAGGGCTAGATTCATCCTCCTTTGTGGTTGCCTGACTAGCTTGCAACCTTCCTTGATGTATATGTGGTGAGTACACACTGATGGGTGTACTCCCTTCATTTCCTTGTAGATCCAATCGAGGGCTTCTAGGTTTTTTTTCAATAGATTGCATAGCTTTTCCTCTTCAAGAGCCGACAGAGATGGGTTGGTTTTCAAAGTTTTCCATGGGCCAAATTCTATGGTTTTGACTCAGAGTGGGTTAGAATCAGCCGAGCATAGGTTAATTTGATGATTGTTCATTGTTTCCTTTAATTCTTCTTCTAACGATAATGAACTAGGAGTCGGACTTTGGAGCAGGTGTTAAATTAAGTCATCCTCCTCTTGTTTTCCTCCTCCTATGATTGCTTCCAAAGCATACAGTTGGGCAGAATAAATCTCATCTTCTTCCTCCTCCTCCAACCATAAAGGTAAATCATGTTCTAGAGAGGGTTGAGCAAGAGGGTATAAGACTAACTATTTGGACATATGCCCATTCTTGATGGTCATATTCCCATCTTCATAGCTAATGTAGGCATCAGTTGTGGCCAACCATGGCCTCCTGAGGATGAAAGGGTGACCAGTAAGCTTAGCGTTAGGCTAGAGAACTAGGAAATTTGTAGGGTACTCCTAGGAATCAAAGGAAACCATCAAATCCTCCACAATTCCCTCAGGGGTGACTGTGGAAGGATCTGCAAGTTACAACACTATTGTGGTCTTCCTTAATCACCCTTGGAGGTTAATCTTGAGCATGTTGTCCTTGGTAATCACATTAACGGCAGCCCCAAGATCAATCAGAGTGTGTGGGACACTGGTTCCATTGATGTCCACATATACTACAGTGCTTCTAGGGTCTAAGTATTTTGGACATATTACCTACCCCGGCATTAAGTAAGATAACTACACAATGACATTAATGGTAGGGGCATCCCTTTTTCTTCTTTTTTAATTCTTAAATAACTTCTCCTTAATTAATTTATTTTAAATAGGAACATCTTTGATTGCTTGGAGAAGGGGGATATTTACACATAGGTTTTTCAATTCTCCCAGAAGTTAAGTTTCTTCTGGGTAGGCTAGAGTGGTTGGGCTAATATTTCAAGAAAGGGTGGATTTACTTTAAGGTTGCTTTCCTATATTTCTTCCTCAACCTCCTTATGTGGAGAGGGAGGCTGGTTATCCGGGAGATTTCTCCTAGATCTAAGGTTGATCTCCTGGATTTCAATAGCATAAGCTGGGTATGATGTCTCTACATTGTATGCTTGTTTAGCCTGCCTATTGTTTAGGTTTTGATTTGGATGGACAGGAATCTGGGGTTGCCTAGGTAGAGGAGAGTGGAGGAGTTGTGGTTGGGTAGGTGGTGGAGGCAATAGGGTTTGAACATTGTTGACATGGGGCCTCCACCCCTGGGCTGTGTCAGGCGGAAAGAGTCGATAGTGCGGACACAACCAACCTCCCTAGGAGCCTAAGACTCTCTAGTGACAAATAAGACAAACAAGAGCAATCCTTCTCTAAATATGCATTTACTATATAAGAAATCAAGTGTTTAGATCCTACCTGTAGTCCAACACTGTTGTAGCAGTCGAGCCTCGCTAATCCGGATGAGCTCCTCATTCACTTCGAAACCTGCATTCACTAACAGTCAAACGATTAAATAGCACTTGATAATTTCATAAAATAAAACATATTTAACACATAGACCAAGGAGTACATGAAACAACTCATAAATAACAAGTTATTGAGAAGAATGGACTCGTTTGCATTAATAGGAAACAAAAGGAACAATTACAACCTGAGCCTTGGTGTTGTGCAAGTCCCTCCCAGGGTCCATCAAGAGTTCTCCTTTACTTTGACAAAGCTCACCCACTTCCAAATAGAACAAGCAAAGATGGCAATCTCTCCTCACAAGCCTCTAAATGGGAGTACTAATTCCAGCAGCATCTACCCTTAGAAATGTTTAGCTTCCAACCTCCTCTCCTTCTGGCCCAATTCCTGTATTTATAGTGCTCAAGAGGAAGTTAATCAGGTCCACCATCAATGGGATAATCCCCTCTTTGGATGGGATAGCTCCCTTATTGATGGGATAAGTTCCTCTTTGGTAGGGGTACATGAACCATCTGGAGGCGCTTCATACATGTCAAACAGACTTCCATAAGCCTCTAGAAATGACCACAAGTAACTTTTTTGTTGTGAAACTTGCGCCTTTTGACCTTTACAGGGGTACGCACCTGCTCCTTTACATACAGAGCATACAAGTACGCAATTTTTGTGAACATTAGGTGCATATATGTAGGTAAGGCCGAGAGAATCTGCGTACCCAGAGATAAACACATTTACAAAGACTTTCTCTCTTTTTGGAGTTTTGACATGGAGAGCAGAGGCATAAGACTTGCCCAGGAGGATAGCATGACTGTTGATAGAGCCATACTAACTCTAAATAACCATGGTGACAATTTTTAGTGTAACAGGCTGGGGTATTCCACTAATTTTGTGGTTGAATGCAAGGTTGAAATGATTGGCTAGATGTCTGGGAATGATACTCAGGTGCATAGGACAAAGGAGGGGGTGTAGACTAGGAAGGATGAGCAAGGGGTCCCCAAGAAGGTATAGTTGTGGTTTGGTTGGGTCTGTCATATGCATGGGATGATCCTTGAATACACTGGTAGTATGGTCTAGCCCCAGGAGGTCTCCTTTTGTTGATGTAGCAAAGCTTCTCAGTGATCGATTTAGCCCCTTGTTATACAACTTTGAGTCTAGGTAAAGAAGGGAACTTGTCCGTCGAGTGGTTTTCTTCACAGACTGAGAAAATCTCAATACTATTTAATGGGCATTCATTCCTAGGATGCATCCTAGTGCAATGAAGACAAAAGATGGCCAAGGCTCTCTCTGCTTCCTCTTGCTTCCTTTTGATTTTCATGGTAGCCAATTACAAGGTAAGGTTTTACAGCATCTCACTTTTGAAGTCCTGTAGCATATTTCCAATTTCACCCTTGATGGATGAGTTGGAAGATGATGTGTTGGCCATAGGTTGACTACTCCTACCCTTTTTCCTAGTTTCACTAGAATGGTTTCTAAATATAGTCTTGATATCCTCATAGGACAATTGGTAGATATCTCCTAGTACTGACAAATGCAAGGTATCTAGGATATACTCCCTTACTCCTCTAAGTAGGACCATCTTCAGGGACTCATGGTCAATTGTGCACTTGGCCCTTTTGTAACTAAGCTGGAATCTTTCTTCATAGTCTTCTAAGGATTCATCCTGACCTATGGTCATCGTAAAAATCTATTCTTTAGTGTTCTTTGACCTACAATAGTCCCTATATTTGTTGTTAAAGGCTTGTTGCATCTGAGCCTAAGTTATGATGCTATCTCTAGGTAAACCCATGAACCAGCGCAATGTTGCATCCTTAAGTGTAGATGGAAGAAGTTTTAACTTTTGCTCATCCTCTGTATAGTCATAGGTTCAACATATAACAACAAACTCAAATAGGAACGTGTCAGGGTCCTCTGTGGTTAGGCCATGGAAATGTGGTAGAGTAGAAGGGCTTATATTCCTCATTTTAGTGTCCCCATTGGTTTCTCTAATGGGGAAGGCACTCTCAATTCTCTCTCTATTTCCTCTTTCATCTTGGTTTTCAGCCATTGGTTTAGTAGGAATGGGTTCTTCCTATTTTTCTTCCACTATAGGTTCTTCAAATAGGTCAGGTTGCTCACCTAAATGTTCTTCCAATTCATAGTCATCGAAGAAGAGAGAAGGTTGACTATTGGATGTAGTGGGGGTATTTTGCAAGAATTTTCCTAACTTATGCCTATTCCTACAAGGCATGAAAGGAAATGTTTTTGGTTTTTGTAAGATTTTTCTTTAAAGATTGAAAGTAATCTGTAGAAAGGAAATTGATGATTAAATGAAAAACTACTAACATAATGGAAACTACTTGCAGAATGAAATTGTTGATTGAATGAAAGACTACTGACAGAAAGAAAACTACTTGCTGAATTGAAAGGAAAGTAGATAAATAACAAACGAAAGACAGAAACTAGATTACTTTTCCAGAAATAAACTAGTGGAAGGAAATTGAAGACTAGAAGTAGAAGAAACGAAAGTTAGAGACACATCCTACTCTAACACCTCCCCGACAATGATGCCCAAAAGTGATAAGCCTAGGTATTGCAGCAAGAATGTTGCAACTACGAGGGCTACTAGCCTTACTTATCAACCCGGGGTTCGTACAAACTTGGAGGTGGGAGTGCTATATGCACAAGTAGAAGTGAAGGTACTGCCTATTCTCACTACTCATCTGGAAAGAGACCCCAAGGGTTCCAAGCCAGACTTCTATAGGTTCAGAAGAAGCTTGATTCTGATGGAAGAAGAGAAAATCTATTCTAAGGGGGAGTTACTCTATTTCAGTAATGAAGGAAACAACTTGTAATGCTAACTCACACCAGACATTATCTAACCAATTAAACAACTATGCTAAGAAGAATTACTAGATCAATCACTAATATAATGCTAATTATTTAAGTTACAAAAGTAAAAGCATCAAAACTAGACTAAGGGGTAAGCAAAGGAAACTAAGCTAAATCTATGTTTAAGAGGAAGAGAAGTCGAAGGTCAAAATTGGTCAAAATAGGACGTAATGAGAAACAGTGGATAAGAGCCATTAGATCAGGTGGCTGAAAGGTAAATGAATGGCTGAGATCGGAGCTTAGGAGGGTACGTAGGTAGATGGGTGAACAAGGTTAACTAACAAAATGGATGACTAAGATTATATCGTGGAGGCTAAGTCAAGAGATGGATGGACAAGGTTAATGAATAGATGGACGGCGGAGATTAGATCATTGCCAAAAGAAATGTGGAGAAATGGTAGCGGGTTTGTGGAGGTGGTAAGCTCTACTTCATGTGCCCTCAAATCCATAAGCTACATTTTGAGATTTCATGTGATTAGCCTCCCCAGGTGAAATGTAGCATGGAGAAACCACTTTTCTCGCATGCTCTAGGGTGGATAATGGTCCGAAAAAAATCCACATGATATGGCGTGATAGCCATTGGATCAGGTGGGGCTGATCAATGGTGGAGATCGGCTGAGCTGGTTGGCGAGCGGGTGAAGCGACAATCGTCAGATCAGGAGTGTGTAAAGGAACATGCGGAAATGAGGGAGTGGGTTTAGAAGGGGGTAAGTTGTATATCACGCGCCTTCAAAGTTGTAAGCAGTTTTCTAAAATTTTATGCGATTAGCCTCCCTAGGATACACGTAGAATAGGGAAAATGCTCTTATCATGTACCTTCAGGTAGATAATGATCAGACAGGAATCCATGCGATATGGCACGATAACCGTCGGATCTGCCTAGGCAGATCAATGGTGTAGACTTGATTGAGCTAGTTGGCGAGTGGGTGCACGATAACTATCAGATCTTACGAGGTAGATCGACATTAGGGATTTAAAGTGAAAAAAGTTAGTTTCAGAAATGAATTGAGTGGTGATTGGTCAATTTTTGTTTTGTAAGGTAATCTATAGGTAAAAACCATTTAAATGTGAATTAGCAGCTTCTGCTCAGGTGTTTCATGCTGAAGGAGAATGAACATATGAGTGAGATCTAGGAAAGAGGGTGAAGGAATAGGTGACCATGAAATGAACCAAGTAACAATGCAATGAACCATGTAACTTCTTTAAACAAAAAACTCCCTAGGAAAACCAAAACCCTGTGCTTTCTGGGTTTCTACAGGGTTTCTTCCTCACGCCATGGTCCTAGAGGGAGGAGGTGTGGTCGAGACAATTGTCGGAAACCTTGTGGGTCTTTTCTTTGCTAACCTGCTAATTGAATGAAAGCATAAATGATCTACTCTACACTACTGTAATGAGAGTACAACTATTTAAGCAAATGAATAGTTAAATAATAAACCTGTTGTAATGGAAATAAGCTACTTAAGAAGATGAACAAAAAACATGAAACTATGCTACTTAACAATACACTAAAGAGGAGCTTTGGCTGCTAGGGTTAGGCCCTAACCCAAGAGCTTTAGCCCTCCGATTTAACTCAGTGGTGGCCCAAAAGAAGACTCATCTTCATTATAAAAGCATTGTATTACATAACAAACTCTTACTAGTCCAGTTCTACGGTCAAAATTTAGAAGCCTTGCTAACTCTTGGTGACTAAAGAAAATGAGGTCCTAAGCCTTTCTACTTATACATCTGAAGTCTCCAATGACTTCCTTCAAATTAGGGACGTACAACTCCCAATTCAATGGCAAACTCATGCTTTTCCTTTCATTAGCTCAACTGCCTTCTATTAGGGAGGCTTGGCTCCCAACTCAAGATAAATACATTCACTTGCTTGGCTTCCTTCTAGTAAACCTGATTTGGCTGTTTGCACCTTCATTTGCTTGGCTGCCTTCTAGTACTCCTGATTTGGCTATTTCTACTTTCAGCTGATGGAGGGATATTCGAATGCAGGGGCAATAAATGAGGAGGATTTACCTCCCGTGATTCCTCTCCCTTGTCCCATTTGAGTTTTTACCAAGGTGTTTTACCATATTTCCTTGCTTTTATATTTTTATCCCTGTATTTTCCTTGCTTTTATCATTTATTCCTGCATTACCTGCACATTAGACCACAAAGAGAAATATCCAACTCTACTCATCTCATAAACAAAATATAATCAAAATTATGCAATAAGTTGTGAGAATAGTTGGTTTGATTAAGCTAGGAGGTGAATTAAGGTCAATTAAGGCCCATATAGTTACTCAATGATGAGGCTCATCAGACACCATGCTCAAGCTCAACCTCTAAGGGTCACTGAGGAAGACCACAATAGTTCTGCAATTTGCAGACCATTCCACAGTCACCCTTGAGGGAATTGTGGAGGATGTGATGGTATCCATTGACTCCTCAGAGTACCCTGTAGATTTTATAGTTCTCTAGCCTAAGGATAAGCTTAATGGTTACCCTCTCATCCTTGGGAGGCCATGGTTGGCCACAACTGATGTTTACATTAGCTGCAAAGCTGGGAATATGACCCTCAAGAACGGGCATATGTCCAAATAGTTAGTCCTATACCGTCATGATCAACCTTCTCTGGAGCATGATTTAACTTTATGGTTGGAGGAGGAGGAATAAGATGAGGTTTATTTAGCCAAACTTTATGCTTTGGAAGAAAGCATAGGAGGAGGACAGCAAGATGAGGATGAATTAATTGAACACCTGCTCCAAAGTCCAACTCCTAGTTTGTTACGATTAGAAGAAGAAGGGAAACCTTGAAAAATCATCCAATTGACTTATACTTGGCCGATTCCAACCCACTCCGTGTCAAAACTACATAATTCAGTCGAGAGAAAACTTTGAAAAGTATTCCATCTTTTTTTTCTCTTGAAGAGGAAAAGCTATGCAACTTGTTGAGAGAAAACCTAGAATCCTTCGCTTGGAGTTACAAGGAAATGAAGGGAGTACACCCGTCAGTGTGTACTCAACACATATACATGAAAGAAGGTTCCAATTCGGTCTGACAACCACAAAGGAGGATGATCAGCTCTTAAAGATATAGTCAAAGAAGAACTGCAAAAACTGCTAGATGCAAGATTCATTTACCCTATCTCCAACAATGAGTGGGTCTCTCCTTTAGTGTTAATTCACAAGAAAAATGGTAAGTGGAGGATTTTTGTCGATTACAGGGAGTTGAACATAGCCACAAAGAAGGATAATTTTCCCCAACCCTTCATTGACCAGGTGCTAGATGGCCTGGCAGCGAAGAAGTTTTTTTCTTTCCTAGATGGATTCAGTGGGCACAACCAAATCCAAATTTGCCCAGAATACCATGATAAGACCACACTTGCCTATCCTTGGGGTACTTTTGCCTATAGGGTCCTTCCTTTTGGCCTATGCAATGCTCTTGCTACTTTCCAAAGAGCAGTCGTGAGTATTTTTGCTGAATTTGTACATGACGCAGTGGAAATTTATATGGATGATTTTACACCTTATGGCTGTGATTTTCAAGAATCCCTGACTAACCGAGGCAAAGTATTGCACAAATGCATTGAAATGAACCTGTCTCTCATTTTGGAAAAATGTGAATTCTTAATGATTGAAGGGACCATGCTAGGTCATTTAATATCTCAGCAAGGACTACAGGTGGACCCGAAAAAAATAGCAATCATCCAAAGGGTCCCACCTCCACAAAAGCACAGGGATGTTAGGAGTTTATTGGTGTTAGATGGATATTACCGAAGGTTCATAAAGGACTTGAGCAAGTTTGCCTCTCCTTTATTTGGGTTGTTGGCCAAATATTTTGAGTTTATATGGTCAAAAAGTTGTCAAGAGGCCTTAGACATTTTAAAGGGTAAGTTAACCACTGCACCAATTCTTCAAGTCCCAAGCTAGGCCCTACATTTTCATATTCATGTTGATGCCTCACAAAAAGCCATAAGAGAAGCCTTAGGTCAGGCAGAGGAGAAATTTCCCTATGGCAGCTATTTTATCAGTAAGAACCTATCAAAGGCTAAGCTAAATTATACTGTGACCGAAAAGGAGCTCCAAGCTGTTGTGCATTCATTAAAAAAATTTAGACATTACATTACAGGCTACCAAACACTTGTGCATACTGACCATGCTGCAATCAAATATTTAATGGAAAAACCATTTGTGAATGCTAGAATTATAAGATGGTTTCTTTATTACATCAATTTGATCTAACTATTGTTGATAAGCGTGGTAGGGAAAATGTTGTTACAAACTTTCTATCTAGGATGAATTTGCTTGCAGGTGAAGAAGGAATGGTGGATGACCAGTTACCATACGAGTATTTGTTTGCTATTTCAGTTCTATCCCCATGGCTTACTCATATAGCAAGCTATTTGGCATCAACACAGTTCCCACCAAACTTGTCCTGCAAGGAAAAAAACAAGATAGTTAGGAAAAGTGCCCCCTTCACCTAGATTGGGGGCAATATTTCCAAACTTGGCCCAAATCAAACCTTGAGAAGGTGTGTCAGGGAAGAGGAAGTTTTTGACATCCTTCTGACTTGTCATGATGGGCCTTGTGTAGGTCACTTTGCAGCAAAGAGGACAGCATTCAAAGTGTTACATACGGGCTATTATTGGCCCATTCTTCATCAGGATGTGAAAAATTACATTAGTCAGTGTGGTCAGTGCTGTAGGATGGGAAATCCTACTCCAAGAGATGAAATGCCCCTACAACCTCAAGTGATTTTCGATCCATTTGACAAGTGGGGAATTGGCTTCTTTGGGCCTATCAACCCTCCTCCAAAGAAAAAATAGTACATTATTGTGTGCACTGATTATTTGACTAAGTGGGTTGAAACCAAGGCGATTAAGGCAACAATATAAGAGAACATTGTTGAGTTCCTAAGGGATAATGTATTCTACAAATTTGGGTACCCTAAAGATCTAGTCACGGACTAAGGCAGCTAGTTTACCTCGAACATGATTGAAGAAATGCTCAACCATCACAAAATCAAGCATATGACCTCCACTCCTTGTGATCCACAAGCTAATGGGCAAGTGGAGGTGACCAACAGGGCACTGGAGAGCATCTTAACCAAGGTAGTGTGCAGCAATAGGAAGGATTGGGTAGAGGGACTAGTTGAGATCACCTCGGCCTATAATACAACATGGAAGGCCACCACTGGATTTACACCTTATGAGCTAGTCTATGGGAAAAAGGCTTTGATGTCCATTGAGTTTGTATATAACACATTGAGGATGGTAGCCCAACTAGATTTGGATCTCAGTCATGTACAGAGAGAAAGATTGTTCCATTTGAATGGCTTAGATGAATTCAGAATGTAGGCCCTCCTACATAGAGAGACAGTTCAGCTTCAGAGGAAGATCTGACATGATGGACATATTAAGGAGAAGCAATTTCAAGAGGGTGATTGGGCATTGTTATATGATTCTAGGTATAAATACTTCAAGGGTAAGCTAAGGACAAGATGACTTGGACCTTATGTGGTGGAAATATGCCATGATAATGGTTTAGTGCAAATCATAACTATAGATGAAGAATCCATTCCATTGCTTTTTAATGGACACCGATTGAAAATGTACAAGAGGCCTTTCTCAAAAAAATAGTTCATTGACTATATCAATAAGACAGTGATGATGGTGGAGAAAGTTCTAGCTCCTCCCTCATCAAGTCACTGAAAAAGAGAAAAATTAATAAGGATTGAGGTGAAAACCTCCATGAGGTGCCTAAGTCCCATCTTTGGGTTGAAAACCTCGTGAGGCGGCCCAGCTATGAAAAAAATTTGAAAAAGGAATAAGATCCCTTGGTGAAAACATTCCTTGAGGCGCCTAGGGAAAACATCTAGGGTGAAAACCTCTTTGAGGGATCTTCGATGTTTTTTAAAAAAAAAGAGAGAGAAAAAAAGACACGATTTTTTTAAGAAGAGTTTTGGCGTAAATCACATGTAGAAAACCTTTGTCGACGCGTTTCGAACCAACTAGTGTGGTTCATCGTCAGGACAAGTTGAGGAGTCAGATCAAGGCTGCAAGTTAAATAGGGAGAGAAGATCTTCCAAACGGCTAGGTGTGACCATTAACGGCCATAAAAACGGCTAGATTATATAATAATAATATAATGTTAATAGGGGTTAATAGTAATATAATAATGTAGCCAAAGAAACTAATTTCCTTCTTAATCACTAATTCAATAATTTATATATTATAATATATTATATAATTGAATCTTATTCTATTTCCTTTTATTTATCAATTTGGTTATTAAATTAATTTATTCAATTCTTTTTAATTTATTTAATTAATTAAAATCAAATTTCAAGTGACAGGATTTCTTTATCATTTTATTTACAAATTTTATTAGGTTAATAAGTTTAATTTATTGAATTCTTTATAATGAATTTAATCATTTAAATCCAAAAGGGAAAGGATATAGTCAATCTAGGTGGATAAATTATTATTAAAAATTAGTTAAATTTTTTATATTATTATTATTACTTTTATTTATTTAAATATATACATTTATTAAGGTAAGGGTAAAAAACATAATATCAAAATTATAAGTAAAGCCAACTAATGGATCTAGGGATGTTAGTACATGGCCAGATTGATCATATTAAGAAATGATTGATATGGTACTATTAACAATATTAGAACATGTGACAAAAATCTAAATACAAGAAGGTCAAGAAGAGGACAATTAATAAAATAAATTAACCAAAGGAGAGACCTAGGAGGATAGAAAAGTTAAGGTTCAACGGAGAAGGCAACGAGATACTACGGGAAAATACGGTGAAACCTAGAAAGCTAGAATAGGTCAAACAAGGAAGGTGGGGGGGTCCGAGACGGGAAGGCAAGAATAGGAAGAAAGAGCAAGGATCCAGCAACTACTAATCTTCCAGTCGTCATCTCTATTGAGATTGTTTGGCCTTCTTTCAATTTCAATGGCTTCCTTGAATTTGCGGTGATGGAACAGCATTAGCAGAGCATGCGGAAAGGACCAAGCATCATGTTTGTATTGAGGAGGCCAAGTTTATTGCCAAGGTTGCGCAATTCCATCACCGCAAATTCATGGAAGCCATTGAAATTGAAAGAAGGCCAAACAATCTTAATAGAGATGATGGTTGGAAGATCAGTAGTTGTTGGATCCCTGCCCTTTCTTCCTAGTCTTGCCTTCCCCTCCCCCTCCCCTCCCCCTCCTTGTTTGACCTCTTCTAGCTTTCCAGGTTTCCCCGTATCTCCCCGTAGTAACCTGTTTCCTTCTCCATTGAACCTTAACTTTTCTATCCTGCTAGGCCTCTCCTTCAGTTAATTTATTTTATTAATTGTCCTTTCCTTGACCTTCTTGTATTTATATTTTTGTCTCATGTTCTAATATTTTTAACAGTACCATATCAATAATTTCTTAATATGATCAATCCAGGCTTGTACTAACTTCCCTAGATCCATTAGTTGGCTTTACTTATAATTTTGATATTATGTTTTTTACCGTTACCTTAATAAATGTATATATTTAAATAAATAAAAGTAATAATAATAATATAAAATTTTTAACTAATTTTTAATAATAATTTATCCACCTAGATTGATTATATCCTTTCCCTATTGGATTTAAATGATTAAATTCATTATAAAGAATTCAATAAACTAAACTTATTAACCTAGTAAAATTTGTAAATAAAATGATAAAGAAACCCTATCACTTGAAATTTGATTTTAATTGATTAAATAAATTAAAAAGAATTGAATAAATTAATTTAATAACCAAATTTATAAATAAAAGGAAATAGAATAAGATTCAAATATATAATATATTATAATATATAAATTATTGAATTAGTGATTAAGAAGGAAATTAGTTTCTTTGACTACATTATTATATTACTATTAATTCCTAATTAACATTATATTAGTATTATGTAATCTAGCCATTTTTATGGCCATTAGTGGTCACACCTAGCCATTTGGAAGATCTGCTCTTCCTATTTAACTTGCAGCCTTGATCTGACTCCTCAACTTCTCCTGACAATGAACCACACTAGTTGGCTCGAAATGCGTTGACAAAGGTTTTCTACATGTGATTTACGCCGAAACTCTTCTTAAAAAAATGTTATGGATCACAGAAGCCTCAATTCAACAAAGACATGATTGTTATTTGCCGGTGGGCATCTTGTAGGAAATCATGTAGCAGCCTATCCCACAGAATATCAATTAGCCGCTACAGGTATTCCCTAGGATGATCCACGAGCTCTAGATAGCAGACAACAGACAAGAGACACTAGAGGAGGAAGAAGAATGACCATGCAAAAAATAAACAACGTATCACCTTTGGTCTTCGACAACTGCAGCATGGCATCAAGAGCATAGGTAAGTATCCCGCTCACTCACTCATATGCATCATGTGATCAAATGTTGTAAGGGTTACAAGGTAGTTGGTTTACAAGTGAAAATGTGGCGAGTTAAATTGGCCACTTTCATTCAGTCATCACATAGAAAATCGAGTGTCCTCTCACACATGGCTGCAGCCAACCCAAAGATAGAGGAGGAGTAGGACAAGAAGTGGTTAACTATGGATCTACGAGGTGGGAGCTGATTACGAGGAGTGGGAATGATAAGGTGGTAGTGGGGACCAACGGTCCAAAAATGGCAATGTACCTCTGCTGCCAACATACCACATCACCCGAAAAAGTCATAAATGGAAACAAAACATCATTTGCATGCATTCATGCATTCCACCTCCTCGAAACTCCCTCACTCAAGTCGCTCTCATAACATTGGCCACCCATCGAAAGCAAGGATCCATCGTTCTGGGAGAGAATTTCTACAGGAGCAGTCTTCAAGTTACACAGAGGCAGTCTAGAGGATAGGCAGAGAGGGGTTCAAGAGGGAATATCACGAGAATTACCCACTGCCACCATTCTAAAGAGGTAGGATCTAAAAATCGATCCCCATTTACAAGAAAATGAACTAGAAATGCTCCAAAATTTAGTGGATATAACAAATGTGGGAGGTGAATTACATACACTGGAAAATATGCTTTCTCCTAAATTAAAAATTCTCTTGTCAAACCTCTCATTTCCTCCTTAAGCCTCAGAAGCAAGATGGTAGGAGGGTTTGATAGGTGTTACACAACATTTTGTCACTATCCCTGTACTCCCCATTCCTTGAACCTGGAGGACCTCTACAGTGAACCCTGCATGCTTTGCCTTCATGGAGAAACTCCCATTATGTCCATCTTCGTGTGAAGATGATTTCCCTTTTGCACCATTTCCCCTGAAAATTCTATTTTTCCCAGTTTACAAGACTGGCGCTAATGGCCTTTCTCTCCCCTACGCTGATGTGTAGATATTAGCACTATTCCTCACACCAAACAGTGCGGCTAATCTATGTTCCAGTCATGTCTGTCCTATTATGGAAATCTTTTTAAATTAGAGCTGAAGCTTCCAGCTCTGGAAGCTCCGTAATGGAAGTCTGGTAAATGGTTTGGTTGGATGGGGCTGAGGATGATAGTTTGGGCTCCTTTCCCCTATAATGATGGAACTACCTAAGGGGATAAGTCCTTCTCCCATGAGAAGAGGATCCATCTCCCATCCATATTTCCTATATAAACCTCCCTTCTTCCCAAGCACAAGCTAGTCATAGCTAGAGTGTTGGCTGAGTGTGAGTATGTTATTTTTATTAGACAGGCAAGCTATTACTTGTTGTAGCCATCTAGTCATGTGAGGGAGAAGTGTGTTGGGTTTGGAGTGAAGTATAAAGGGAGGACCCTTTAAGCTATTGTTGTTTGAAGCCATCATGGAATGCTAGCAGAAGTGTGTGGGAACCTGGTCTTGTCAGAGGAATACTGCAACGTCAAGACAAATGGTTGTAATCTCTCTTTGATATTAATATATGAAATTATCGATTGATTTCCTACATGTTCTGTAATATTACATATTCATGCCTTGATGCTTCTTGACTCATTAAGTAGGTTGAATTGTAATTTTTCTATTGTTATGTTTGTGTGTTGTTGTTGTGTACTTGTTTCAAGAGCTCAAAGAAGGGAGCGAGAGATTGTTGGAACGAGCAAGCGAGGACATTATCAAATAGGATAAGCAACCAAGAGGTAGGCCCTCTTGATTGATTCTAACCTAAGAAATGTTGGGTTGTGTTATATTCTTTCCACGTAGTTAACAGGGGGTTTGAAGGGCACCCGTAACCCCACTTTATGGGGTCCGAGGCAGCACCCCATAAAATTTTGGTTTTGGACCCTATGTTAGGTTGGGCGGACCCACCTATGGTTTTGTGCATGATTTTTGCACATGTTGTTTTTGGATGTGATGGTTTTCGGTCCATGGTATTGGACGCTTCGGCATGTATAAATATGTATTGTAACATTGAAAGGAAAATAATGAAAAATGAAGCTAGTAGTCTTGGTTTTGAGATCTAGGGGAAAATCTCTGTGTATATGTGTTTTATGTGTTATGATCTCACATTGTTTATTTTCTATGTTTTAGAATTCATATGCAGTTAATTTTTCAATGGGGTTAAAACCTACATTTGGTATCAAAGTAGTTTTGGCTTCAAGGGGACACCTTTGTTGCTGAGGGGTTTCACTCGGGCCTGTGGTAGACCCTGTTCAGTGGGAGATCTGTGAGATCAATTCTAGTGGTGAAAGAAGATGGCGAGCAGTGGAAAGATAAAGATCGAGAAATTTAATAGTCAGAGTTTTGAGTTGTGGAAACTCAAGATGGAGGATCTGTTGCTGGATAAAGACTAGTGGATCACGATAGATCTGGGAACTAAACCAATGGGAGTGTCCGATGAAGAATGGAAGAAGTTTGATCAGAAGGCAAATAGCACAATACGATTGTGTGTCTCAGATTTAGTATTGTTGAATGTATCAAGGGAAGCTATGGCGAAGGCTTTGTGGGACAAGTTAGGGACTTTGGACCAATCTAAGTCTCTGGTGAATAAACTATTCTTGTAGAAAACGTTGTATAACCCGAGGATGAAAGATGGAAACTCAGTGATTAAGCATCTGAATGCATTTAATACTGTGGTAAGTTAGTTAGCATCTGTTGATATTAAAATTTTAGATGAAGATAAGTGCATCAATTTGTTGTGTTCTCTACTAGATTCGTGGGATAGTATGGTTATTGCAATAGGTAGCAATGCAACTACCTTGCATTTTGATGAAATAGTCTCATCCTTGCTAACGGAGGGGATGAGACGGAAAAATATTGAGATCCAAAATGGTGATGCCTTGTCTGTACGAGGTGTTAGTGTCAATCTTTCCAGCCTTCCTCCAATGATAAAATATGCTCTTACAAAGTGGTCTCAGAGTGTCAAGGTCAAATTTTGTCATTTCAGTGAGTCTTCAAGCAAAATTTGGTCACTAGGCATTAGGTCTAGGGTTTGCTTTCACTCCTTCTAAAGTTGTCCAAATGTCGGTCCATGTCATCATTCTGCTAAGTCTATCATCATTCATAGGGTTTTCATTATCATGTCAGTGTCTAATGAGTCATTTTACACCTTGTTCATTCTTCAGTTGCACCTAGGCAAGGTCATTTCCCTCTCCTAGGGTTTTGAAAGCTAATTTCTCTTGGATGGTCAAATCATTAGCAAAAATTGTATCCATATGTTCATACACCTTCCCCTATCTTTCATGTACCTTATCAAACACTTCCCATCACTGAGATCCCCCAAATTCCTCATTTTTGCACAAACCCTAGTTTCTTGCCACAACTTGGCAATTTTCTAGGCTAGGCCTGTGTTTTGCCCTTTTGGACCCCTTCCCCTCACTTGATCTCTGATATTCCACTTTCCCCTACTTCCTAACATCCCTCCCTACTTCCAAAAATTTCCCCAAAAATTTCGAATCCCCTCATCCCCTTCATTTCGCTTCATTTCGATAAAATCCCTTATTTCACACATCGGGATAGGTTTTACTCACATGCTATTTTTGAGCAATAGAAAATCAATTTGGGAAAAATGAGAGAGGTTTTTGTCCACAACAGGCCAAGGAAGAAAAACCTCCTTCACTTTTTACATAGGTGTCATGGTTTTAGAGAAATGTCAAAAATACCGTTGCCTCAGGAGAATCGAATGCACCTCTGAAGTGACCTTGAGAAAATCAAGTTTTCTCCTAGCTTGGTTGGCCAAATAACTTTCTTTATGAGTCAAATGATAACGCGAAATAAAGAGCTTTCCAATGAGCTATCATGAGCTCCATTTGGAGTTGAGGAAGGCATTCAAACATTGACGACAACAACACTCTGCCTTGAGGCAGCCTCATTTGGCACATTTTGACCAATCTTGGGAGATTTGATTTTTGACAGGGCAAATGAACCCCAAATAGAAATATTATAGTTTTGCTGCAAAGTAGACTCAATGACCTTTCCAACACGCTATCCTGCACCAAATTTTGACACTGGTAAGGCCTCCAAAATCCTCCTACAAAATTCACTATCATCAGGTTGGACGCGCTACGCACCCATGGTGTGCTACGCATCATCATCCTTTTCTCAGTGTAAATTTACTCGTGCGCTACGCACCAGGGGTGTGCTACGCATTGGGTGAGGTGCGCTACGCATTGGGAATTCTGCCTAGAAATTCGCCAGCAAGTATTCAACTCTTCTCCTAATTCAAGCAAACCACAGGTAGGCTTCATTTCCATGGATGGTTCTTCGTTTTGCAAGATTAATGAGAAAACATTATGATAGATGTGCCGTGAAAATTAAATGTTAAAAACCCTAAAGTTGCTGTGTGGATTCAAAGGCCTAGTTTGCTAGGGTTTCAAAATTAAATGCTGCCAAGGTTTTCCCACTTTTGTGTTTCCTACCCCTCCCATATTCACCAACATTTTCCTCAAAAATTCTTCATAATACCCTACACTATCCTCCTACAAAATTCTAACCCCTCCTTTCTATTACAACCATAATATTCCCTACTTCACCCCAAACCCTAAAATATCAGAATTTCTATGCCCTTTCCCTTCCCTAAATTCCTTGTTTTATTCTCATTGCCCCTATTTCCCTAATGTTTCTCCTTTCCTAACATTTCCCTTATATATTTGTGTCCCCTTGGTCACAACATTTTGAAAAAAAGAAAAAGTCCACAGTTAATTTTTCACACAGTTGTATATCAGCATATATATTCCAGCTACCTTGGTTTTAAAGAGCATGTTAGAAACCGAGTCAGCTTATGAGCAGGATTATGATAGTGATTCTACACCAGAGCCAAGAAGGTATCACAAAGGTGGCAAAGGTGGTCGGCATGTCAGGGAGGAGCCTACCTCTTTGGCCCAATTGCAAGCTTGTCCACTTGCAATGGACTATTTCCAGTATCAATCATGTTTTGCATATTGTGAGCGGATCTCACAAATCCAGCATCATCGGGAACTAGTCTGTTTATTTGTTCTACATTTGCAGAATGGTCTTGTAAACCTTGCCGGAGTGAATTTCACCTTGTCACCCGAGACTATTGCTCAGGCCACTGGGATACCAAATGTGGGGGAAGAATGGAGTAAACGCCAGCAGTTAGACAGATATTACTATGAGCCATATATTAAGCCCAGATGTATGAGACACTTGACTGCAGTTTTTCCTTTCAAATTCCTAAGGGATGAGTATGCGCCATTGATGAAACTCATCATTCGATATTTAAGTTGTGAGGGCAGATTCTCACGTCTCTACGCATACCATGTCCGTTTGTTGATGCATTTCACAAGGGTATGTATGATGAATATTCCATTTTTCATGTGTCGCAACATAGAGAGAATGGTGCCTTTAGTACAAAGGAAGAGCCCAGCACATCAGCATAAAAGCATCTATCATTATGCATTGATCAAAATCATAGTGATGCATCAGTTGGCACAGCAGGGCATTACTTGGGAGGATTTTATTTCTCGTGATCTTTTCACAACGCCACAGCCACTTCCTGAGATTGTTCATGATGAGGGAGGTCCTTCACATCAGTTTGACATTCCTGAGATAGAGCATGTCAGCGCTCCAGCATGTGCGACATATCAGCGAGGACACAGGGCCTTATTTGCATCTGCACGACGAGTACTATCTCCACCCAGGGTGGAAGGGGTCTCGTTGACTTCATCAGCACAACGAGTGTTATCTCCACCTCGTGTGTAAGGGGCCTCACTTTCGATAGCAGCACCGCAGGTACAGGATAAGAGCAAGAAGCCCAAGCATGAGGAGAGGCCTTCAGGTGAGCCATCAGGTTTTGTTACTAGTCATGATGAGACAGCTTCATATAACAGGTATCTAGAGCAGTGAAATAAACAGTTAGAGGACGAGCACACACTTATAGAGCTGCAACGAATTCGTGAAGACCGTAGGTTGGCCCATAAAAGACCGGGTGATTTGACACCTGTTGCGCGGCAATTTGTGCTTGAGAAGGTCAACCGACACTTGGAGGGGTTGTTGGCGAAAGCCAATAGAGACAAAGACTTGCTTCGTCACATGAAGAATCATTACTGGGCCCGCATGCATGTTTGCAAGGCCAAAATTAAGATCCTTAAGAGGCGATTGAGCAAGGCACTAAAACGATGGAAAAGGCCCGATCCACTCCAAATTTTGGCTGAAGCCTCTTTGACTAAGCATAATACTTGATTGGGGACCCCCAGCCCAAATTTCAAGAAATTTGGGGAAAAGTTTGTCAATTTTGAATTTTTTTTATAAAAAACAGGTTTTTGGCCTCAACGCATAGCGCGCCGCGCGCGACCCTGAAGATGTGGAGGTCCAAATTACGAAAGATTTGCACTTTTGGATTATTCATGATGAAATACATCTGCTCAGCCACTGCCAAGGCATTTCATCAAGATTTGGGTCCCCAAAAGGTCAAAAAACATGCAAAAAATGACCTCACTGCCCCTTTTTGGACACACAGGTAGCAGCCTTGGGAGAATGCACTTTTGGAGTGGTAAATGGACATCAAATTGGCAAATTCCACCTGGGTTGGAAAGTAGACATCTAGGGCTTTCCAACAAGCCAACATGAGCCCAATTTGGACATCGAGACGTGCCCCAAAAGTTGGTGGAAAGGCGCGCTACGCGTAGGGTTTTGCGTGCTACGCATCAGGATATTTTCCAAAATTTTCATCTTCAGCTCAGGAAAACGCAGCCAGTTTGACCAGTTTTGACTTGTGATGGGATTTTTCACCCTCCTTGATGTAATTTTATGTTGACTTGACACTTATTTACCTATTCTAGATGATTAATTCATAAAATAGCAAACATTTAATGAATGAATTGGTTTCCTAGCTTATAGAAGCAAGTTGTTTTGACTGCCTAGATTATGGTACTTTGTTTAGAATTGGTTGAAACAGCTCCTAGGATGATGAGCTCGACCCCTAGAGGCAAGGGAATGTGTTAGCTTGCCTATATTATGTATTTTCTTAGTCATTTTCATGGTTGGACTCTTGGGAATAGCTTGATACACTATTGTACATATTTTATCAGCAATTTTGGCAAAGGATAGACCAGGGTTTTGCAACACTATTTGGGATTCATGTGGCCTTATGTGTTGATGGTGTGTTTCTCTCAGTAATTGTAAGTTGTGTATGTGTATCACTTTCCTTATTTAATCTTCTGCAATTAAACAAATGAAGTGTTATGGTAGAATCAATAAATTTGCTATGCTCTGCCTTTAAGTTTGTTTAATTTTCCATGTTTTCTTCAGTTTAAGGAGAATCCTTGAGACTTCCTTGCTCTCCTTAGCTCCTCACCTGTCATGACTATTCATTCGCTCAGTTTAAAGGCATCAAAACAATCGCCCATCTTGCCCCAAGTAGACCTCTGCAAAAGCTGTGCCTCATTCCCGCACCCAAAATTGCCTTTCCCTTGAATTCAGCAAAACTTCAAAAAATAAATTCCATAGTCCTTGTACTTTATACCTAGCCTAAAATTAGTCATCAATTCAGTCATCTCAGCCCCTTTGATTACCTTTTGGCGAGATAGACCCGGAGAGAGCCCTCTCTTGTCCTCGTAGGGCTAGCTACGATGTTGAGCGTGGTTTGATGTGGCCTCAAGTTTTGCCTTCCTCAGCCTGAGGCAAATTCGAACGCTAACATAGTGGCGACCATACTAGGGAAGAACAAATGGTTTGCTGGTTGATGTCATTTGTTTTATAAGCTACAGACGGAGCCTGAAGTTATGCCAGGTAGCCTTCGAATTGATTTTTCTTTGCATTAGCAGAAGTAGATAAACGCTGCTTCAGTCAATCTCCGGTCTAGCTTGTAAATGTGACAATTAACTTGTTAATTACCCCAGTACATGCATCAAGTTCAGATCTGATTGTTGATGGTGGAAAACGATAAGACACTGGCAAGGCTGAAATCATTCACCTGGCGACTCTAAATCAGTTTCGAGATCAGATCCAAAGACTCCACTGGAGGATGATCCCGACCAGCAAAAACATGAAAGGACAACATAGACAGATTAGGTATTCAAGTTGGAATTTCATCCAAGACATTTTGTTCTTTGTCATAAATTATTTCTTCTCTTTTCCCAAGAATGTCAAGAAGGCTTTACAAAGTATACTATGTTTGAGAAGAGATCCTCGACCTGCAGTTGATTCTTTCCCTTTGAAGATTGTGAATTCCAAAGATTTGCATACCTTTGAGCTTGATCAAGACCTTTCTTCTAAATTTTGTGATGACCATCTTCAAATTGATGAACCTCAGGAGACCAAGACTAATTCCATACCTGCTGTACATACCCCTAAACCTTGTAAAATTCCAGATCGCTATAAACCTCTTGTTTTACCTTCTGTTCTCCATGCTTTCCCCAAAAACTATGATCTATACTTGCCGAGGTTTGACGGTGAAAGTAAGAATGTCAACGCTGAGCAACATGTGCAGAATTTTGAGTCTTTTCTAGACCTTTTTGAAGTTGATAGCGAAGATGTTAGTATAAGGCTTTTTGCTCTTTCTTTGCAAGCCAAAGTGAAGAGTTGGTTCAAAGCCCTGCCTGATGCAAGCATTTCAGATTTCCAGTAGTTTGTCAAAGTTTTTCTCGATAGGTGGATGATCGGGCAGAACCTTTTCTTGATTGTAGAAGAGTACAACCAGCTGAAAAGACTACCAGGGGAGACAGTACAACAATTTTCTGCCAGATTTAATCAAGTTTATTATTCGATGCCAGTTGATATAAGACCTACTCCTAGATCGGCTCTCTTGCACTATCCGGGTGCCTTTGATCCGGAGATGGAGTTTCAGATGAGAGAAAGGGATATTGCAACACTTCACGAGATGCAAAATAGTGCAGTAAATGTAGAGGCTCATCTGCTAATCCTAAGGGCAAGGTTGAAAGAAGAAGAGATGAAAAACATAGATCCGGCCGAATCAACATCTCTAGAGGTGAAGCTTGAAATTTTGGTAAGTGCAGTGGAAAATATGATGGACAAGATCAATGCAAGGAATGAGAATAATGTTCAAGCCCATGGCTCGCTAATTGAAGAAGAACAAGTTGCTGATTCAAAACATTTTATTTCTTATACCAGTTGTTATAGATCTGATAATGATTGTCTTATAAATCATCTTAGAGAAGAGAGATCTATTTATATGACCTACATGCTTGATGATGTCTCTTATACTGATGATTTACCACAGTTTGATCAATATGATGATGATTATGTTCTCCAAACAGAAGCTAATCTTGCAATCAAACCAGCAGCTAGTTTGTGGGAGGAAGAAGTTCATTTTCAGCAGCTTGAATACAATGTTCAGCCCTCACATACCAGCTATGACAGTGACGAGGAAAGTGCAGCAAATTTTGAAATAAGTGAAGGATCTTTGCCTTTTTGTTTTGATTCATGTCAGTTCATTAGAGACAACTTCCATGCAATCAGAAATCAGTTGTCAACAAGTTTTGATTTGGACCATCTTGAGAGCAATGAAAATTTTGTTCAAGACTTCTCATATTCAGATTTGCAGCCCCTAAAAGCCATTGATTGTCAAGTTGCAGCTGAAGACTTGGAAGTGCACACACATGATTTAATGATTTAAGGTGACTCCGTACCATTCTGTTTTGAATCATTTCAGTTTTTGAAGGGTATATTGCATAGTAAATATTCAAATGAACAGCCTATAACAAATCAGCAATTTCTCAGTGTTAATGTTGAGGATGAGATAGATAACAAAATTCTTGAGTAGCCTGTAGCATCAGATTTGCAGCCACCAAATGAAATTGAAGGACAGATTACAGATGAAGTTGTGGAAGATGAAATACATGATTTGATGATGCAGGAAGATTCTATACCCTTTTGTTTCGAATCATTTCAGTTTATAAGGCAGAATCTTCGTAAAATCTCTCAAGAAAAAGATGAACAGCTAGAAGGATGTCATACATTTTCAATGGATACATTACAGTAGTCTTTTCAAGTTTTTCATGATCCAATAGCTGATGTTTTGGATGAGGTTTGCAGTCAAAGTCTTTCTACATTGACTACATGTGAGCTTGAAACATGTGCTGACATGAGCTTGATACGGCAGCCGGTTTCTTTGTCATTTTTAGCAGAGGTCTCATCACAAGGCTCAGATCAAAGTTTGCATTCATGGTATGAAGAGAAGAGAAGTAATCCATTGGATGAGCTAAGTCCCAGTGTGCATGAAATTCAAGATCCTTATGCAGTGTTTTTGGAGGCGGATAGAGAATTCATATCATTCAACGGATCTGTTTCCAAGTTGTCATGGGAGTTGCCTTTCAGTACTTCTCTCTTGTTTTTCATAAGTGAGCACTTGCGGAAAATTGGAACAGCAGATGGAATACTTACTTGGTTGCACTGGTTGTTTCATTTCACTTGATCAGGTGATGAATGAAACTGTTAGAGTAGGTTGTGATGAATAAGCTCCCCTTTGAGCATCATTTCTAGTTTGTCGGTTCTGTTTAAGAATTGAGTCAGTTTTTAGTTGAGTGAAAGTCAATTTGTCTCATCCGAGTCATCAGTTTTCAGTCATGCATTTTAGTTTGAGTTTTTGACTCCATTGCCCAATGGACGAAGGTGCTGGTCTGCTCTCCCAAAGATCTGTCGTTCTTGGCACCTCCAAGGAGCTACCATCCCCATTGGAGCCAATGTTAGTGTCAGTCTTTCCAGCCTTCCTCCAGTGATCAAATATTCTCTTACAAAGTGGTCTCAGAGTGTCAAGGTCAAATTTTGTCATTTCAGTGAGTCCTCAAGAAAAATTTGGTCACTGGGCATTAGGTCCACGGTTTGCTTTCACTCCTAAAGTTGTCCAAATGTCGGTCCATGTCATCGTTCTGCTGAGTCTATCATCATTCATAGGGTTTTCATTATCATGTCAGTGTCTAATGAGTCATTTTACACCTTGTTCATGCTTCAGTTGCACCTAGGCAAGGTCATTTCCCTCTCCTAGGGTTTTGAAAGCTAATTTCTCTTGGATGGTAAAATCATTAGCAAAAATTGTATCCAGATGTTCATACACCTTCCCCTATCTTTCATGTACCTTATCAAACACTTCCCATCACTGAGATCCCCGAAATTCCTCATTTTTGCACAAACCCTAGTTTCTTGCCACAACTTGGTAATTTTCTAGGCTAGGCCTGTGTTTTGCCCTTTTGGACCCCTTCCCCTCACTCGATCTATGATATTCCACTTTCCCCTGCTTCCTAACATCCCTCCCTACTTCCAAAAATTTCCCCAAGAATTTAGAAGCCCCTCATCCCCTTCATTTCGCTTCATTTCGACAAAAGCCCTTGTTTCACACATCGGGATAGGTTTTACTCACATCATGTTTCTGAGCAATCAAAAATGAATTTGGAAAAACGGAGAGAGGTTTTTGTCCACAACATGCCACAGAAGAAAATCCTCCTTCACTTTTTACACAGGTGTCATGGTTTTAGAGAAATGTCAAAAATACCGTTGCCTCAGGAGAATCGAATGCACCTCTGAAGTGACCTTGGGAAAATCAAGTTTTCTCCTAGCTTGGTTGGCCAAATGACTTTTATGATGCGTTAAATGATAACTAGACACAAAGATCTTTCAAATGAGCTATCATGAGCTCAATTTGGAGTTGAGGAAGGCATTCACAAGTTGACGGCAACAGCACTCTGCCTTGAGGCAGCCTCATTTGGAACATTTTGACCAGTCTTGGGAGATTTGATTTTTCACAGGGCAAATGAACTCCAAATTTAAATATTCTAGTTGTGTTGGAAATTATACTCAAATAAATTTCCAACGAGCTATCCTGCTCCCGATTTTGACACCGGTAAGGCCTCCAAAAGCCTCCTGCAAAAGGCACTATGTAGCTGGGTGCGCGCTACGCATCAGGTTGGGCGCGCTACGCACCCATGGCGTGCTACGCATTAGCATCATTTTCTCAGTGTAAATTTACTCGTATGCTATGCACCAAGGGCATGCTACACGTTGGGTGAGGTGCGCTACGCGTTGGGAATTCTGCACAGAAATTCGCCAACAAGTATTCAACTCCTCTCCTAATTCAAGCAAACCACAGGTAGGCTTCATTTCCATGGTTGGTTCTTGGTTTTGCAAGATTAATGAGAAAAAATTATGATAGATGTGCCATGAAAATTAAATGTTAAAAACCCTAAAGTTGCTGTGTGGATTCAAAGGCCTAGTTTGCTAGGGTTTCAAAACTACATGTTGCCAAGGTTTTCCCACTTTTGTGTTTCCTACCCCTCCCATATTCACCAACATTTTCCTCAAAAATTCTTCATAAAAACCTACACTATCCTCCTACAAAATTCTAACCCCTCCTTTCTATTACAACCATAATATTCCCTACTTCACCCCAAACCCTAAAATATCATAATTTCTATGCCCTTTCCCTTCCCTAAATTCCTTGTTTTATCCTCATTGCCCCTATTTCCCTAATGTTTCTCCTTTCCTAACATTTCCCTTATATATTTGTGTCCCCTTGGTCACAGCATTTTGAAAAAAAAGAAAAATTCCACAGTCAATTTTGCACACATGTATATCAGCATATATATTCCAGCTACCTTGGTTTTAAAGAACATGTCAGAAACCGAGTCAGCTTATGAGCAGGATTATGATAGTGATTCTACACCAGAGCCAAGAAGGTATCACAAAGGTGGCAAAGGTGGTCGGCATGTCAGGGAGGAGCCTACCTCTTTGGCTCAATTGCAAGCTTGTCCAATTGCAATGGATTGTTTCCGGTATCAATCATGTTTTGCATATTGTGAGCGGATCTCACAAATCCAGCATCATCGGGAACTAGTCCATTTATTTGTTCTACATTTGCAGAGTGGTCTTGTAAACCTTGCCAGAGTGAATTTCACCTTGTAACCCGAGACTATTTCTCAGGCCACTGGGATACAAAATGTGGGGGAAGAATGGAGTAAACGCCAACAGTTAGACACATATTACTATGAGCCATATATTAAGCCCGGATGTATGAGACACTTGACTGCAGTTTTTCCTTTCAGATTCCTAAGGGATGAGTATGCGCCATTGATGAAACTCATCATTCGATATTTCAGTTGCGAGGGCAGATTCTCATGTCTCTACGCGTACCATGTCCGTTTGTTGATGCATTTCACAAGGGTATGTATGATGAATATTCCATTTTTTATGTGTCGCAACATAGAGAGAATGGTGCCTTTAGTACAAAGGAAGAGCCCAGCACATCAGCATAAAAGCATCTATCATTATGCATTGATCAAAATCATAGTGATGCATCAGTTGGCACAGTAGGGCATTACTTGGGAGGATTTTATTTCTCGTGATCTTTTCACAGCGCCACAGCCACTTCTGAGATTGTTCATGATGAGGGAGGTCCTTCACATCAGTTTGACATTCCTGAGATAGAGCATGTCAGCGCTCTAGCATGTGCGACATATCAGCGAGGACACAGGGCCTTATTTGCATCTGCACGACGAGTACTATCTCCACCCGGGGTGGAAGGGGTCTCGTTGACTTCATCAGGACAGCGAGTGTTATCTCCACCTCGTGTGGAAGGGGCCTCGCTTTCGACAACAGCACCGCAGGTACAGGATAAGGGCAAGAATCCCAAGCATGAGGAGAGGCCTTCAGGTGAGCCATCAGGTTTTGTTACTAGTCATGATGAGACAGCTTCATATATCAGGTATCTAGAGCAGCGCAATAAACAGTTATAGGACGAGCACACACTTATAGAGCTGCAACAAATTCGTGATGACCGTAGGTTGGCCCGTAAAAGACCGGGTGATTTGACACCTGTTGCGCGGAAATTTATGCTTGAGAAGGTCAACCGACACTTGGAGGGGTTGTTGGCGAAAGCCAATAGAGACAAAGACTTGCTTCGTCACATGAAGAATCATTACTGGGCCCGCATACATGTTTGCAAGGCCAAAATTAAGATCCTTAAGAGGCGATTGAGCAAGGCACTAAAATGACGGAAAAGGCCTGATCCACTCCGAATTTTGGCCGAAGCCTCTTTGACTGAGCATAACACTTGATTGGGGACACCCAACCCAAATTTCAAGAAATTTGGGGAAATTTTTGTCAATTTTGAATTTTTTTTTTATAAAAAACAGGTTTTTGGCCTCAACGCGTAGCGCGCCGCGGGCTACCCTGAAGACGGGGAGGTCCAAATCACGAAAGGTTTGCATTTTTGGATTTTTCATGATGAAATACATCTGCTCAGCCATTGCCAAGGAATTTCATCAAGATTTGGGTCCCCAAAAGGTCAAAAAGCATGCAAAAAATGACCTCACTGCCCCTTTTCCTAGCTTATAGAGGCAAGTTGTTTTGACTGCCTAGATTATAGTACTTTGTTTAGAATTGGTTGAAACAGCTCCTAGGATGATGAGCTTGACCCCTAGAGGCAAGGGAATGTGTTAGATTGCCTATATTATGTATTTTCTTAGTCATTTTAATGGTTGGACTCTTAGGAATAGCTTGATACACTATTGTACATATTTTATCTGCAATTTCGGCAAAGGATAGACCAGGGTTTTGCAGCACTATTTGGGATTCATGTGGCCTTTTGTGTTGATGGTATGTTTCTCTTAGTACTTGTAAGTTGTGTATGTGTATCACTTTCCTTATTTATTCTTCTGCAATTAAACAAATGAAGTGTTAAGGTAGAATCCATAAATTTGCTATGCTCTGCCTTTAAGTTTGTTTAATTTTCCATGTTTTCTTCAGTTTAAGGAGAATCCTTGAGACTTCCTTGCTCTCCTTAGCTCCTCACCTGTCAGGACTATTCATTCACTCACTTTAAAGGCATCAAAACAATCGCCTATCTTGCCCCAAGTATACCTCTGCAAAAGCTGTGCCTCATCTCCGCACCCAAAATTGCCTTTCCCTTGAATTCAGCAAAACTTCAAAAAATAAATTCCATAGTCCTTGTACTTTATACCTAGCCTAAAATTAGTCATCAATTCAGTCATCTCAGCCCTTTTGATTACCTTTTGCCGAGATATACCCGGAGAGAGCCCTCTCCTGTCCTCGTAGGGCTAGCTACGAGGCTGAGCGTGGTTTGATGTGGCCTCGAGTTTTGCCTTCCTCAGCCTGAGGCAAATTCGAACGCTAACACGAGGGCGGACCCAGAACATAAAAAAAAATAATTCATCGAGTGGGAGATCTAAATCTCCAAGAAAACCTGTAAAGGTGGTGTGCTAGAAATGTGGAAAGGAAGGGCACCACAAAAGGGATTGTAAATCTAAAGCTTCTGACAAAGGAAAGGGATCTGATGAGGCTCCTTCTTGTTATAGACATTTTTGCGCCCTACAACCCCAAGCATGAAATGTCCATAAACCAAGGGCTCCTAAGTCCTTAAAAGTGTTGTTCTAACCCCTAAAGGAACAAGGTCAACAGATTACAACTTCTCCCAGAAGTTCTCCATGAAAAATTGCTCAGAATTGGTCAAAACAAGATCATTTCAGCTGCTCCACTGGCCAAGTGCGTTGCATCTCACCTAAATACACTGTGTGGGTGCATTGCATTTCAAAAATCCCTTCTATGGGGTGCGATGGGCGGGAAATGACAAATGGCAGTGTCATTCCGCGAGGTGGAGAGGCAATGGAAGCTTCCCGAAACTTCTCCTGTGACACTTGTCTCTCTAGATTCGACCAAGGATGAGTAAGAGATCATCAATCTCCAAGTGGAAGCAAGAACTATCAGAGGGAAGACACTAATCAAATCATAAGCTGACTCATCTCCATTACAGATATCTATATATGGATCCCTCATCCCAGAGATCCAGAGGCCGAAATTTTGCATATTGTAAGGAATTGTTGTTGGTTTCTTGAGACAAACATCAGATTTTTGGGTGATCTAAGCTTTGTATGAGGTGAAGAGGGGCTTCCTTGCTGAGAGGTTGATGCTGGGTTAGAACAACTGGTTGTAACTCCTCTTGGCTCTTTCTTGTTTATCAATAAAAGCTATTCAAGTTTTCCTCCATACTCTTGTGTCATAGATGTTTTCTGCATTTGTATGGTCAATTTACATCTGATCCTAGATCGTTTATGATTATAGATCCACGTCTTTGTATAGTGGTATGCTATTGTGATCTTACAGGTACTTTGTGAAGCTGGGCGTGCAAGGGAACAAGTAGCGAAAGACTATCAAGGAAGAGAGGAATCAAACCAGGAGATTAGCGCAAGACAGATGTTGGTATTTCTGTTCCTCTCTATCTATAATTCATAAAGGAAAAACGAAAGTAGCTTTACTCTGTTTGTTTCTAAGGCAGCTATCACACCTTAGTGGGATAGAGCAGTTCTATATAGACACTTTTCCCTGTAACAAAATGGTGACTCCACTGGGGAGATGTTAGTTTGTTTGTTTATCATTCCTTGTTGTCTATTTCATAAACTTACAGGTAGAATTTGAACTGCATATGCCATAGCAAATGCAAAGTAGATAAATGCTACTTCAGTCCATCTACGAGATCTGTTTATGATTTAAACAACTGGCTCACAAACTCTTTGATTGCCCTTGTGATAGCTCTTAGATCCTCCTTAGATCTACCCCTGATTGTTGCATTACTGATTACCTTTTGCTCGGCCAAAACCCATGAACTGAACTGCAAACTGTGACCCGGAACCCGAACAGAGTCTCGTTTCTGGCCCAGCGCAGGTCCTGTTTAGAGAATCTAAACTTTAGCGCACTTCCCGAGTGGAGAAGGTGCGCTGCATTTCAAATTCCCTATGTTACAGGTGCGCTGATCAGGCTAGTCTTTGTGCAGTTTTGGTTTCTGTAATTCATTCTTTCCAGTTCTATTCCTGAATTTTGTTGCCTGCGATCAGTATATGTCTGTTTGAAACCCCTTTTCCTTGCTGTTATTCCGCCTCCTGTGTACAAAATAACTGTAAATGTTTTTGTGTGTTTGTTGAGTCATTTTCAGTTCGCCTTTGCAAAAGTAGCGTAATCGTACTATCGTCCTTTGATTTGAAACTGTCGCAAGTGTCGATTTCGATCATAGGAAAGAGTTTGATTGCTGTTGATGGTCGATTATTCTGTTACTATTGTTTTTGGTCTGAATTCGTAATTTTCTAGTGTCAAGAACAAGTATTCATTTCAAAATCGTAAGGTGTTGTGATCGTCTCCATTTTTGATTTCGAAAAGAAACTTGTTGATATTTGTCGCTTGAAAAGAAATTCAGATTTGTGCATCAACTTTCTTCTTATCATTCATATACTAAGAAAGTCGAAAAAAAATACATGCATGTGCATCTGCATATAGATAGTCTGATTGGCTTGATTTAGGAAAGTGCATTTAGAGTGTGCTCTTTGCTCTTTGTGCAAAGATCCTATCTTTCTTTCCTTAGTAGCTAGGGTTTTCATTGCATAAAAAGAAGATAAAAGATTGTTTATCATCTTAGATTTCATTTTAGGAATTACATCTACATCTCGTGGTGAACCTGAAAGGAAAACTTCATAAACAAGATCAACTATAAAATAAATTCAATGAATCTAACAATGCTTTGGAACTTAACGCGCAACATTTAGAAGTCTAGGCTAGAGACGTATTCCGGCATCGTAAAGCCTGGTAACTGTTGTTCTCACTGATGGTTGGGTGATTCCTCCACTGTGAGACGATAAGTGCAAGTACGAACTTGTGCTCCCATGTATCGTCGAGTATATTTTGGGAGACCCCAATAAGCTTAATCCTTTATCCATAGGAAGCCGTGTCTTCCACCCTATCGATCGCAATGCACTAAGCACAACATTCAGGAAGATTGACTGCCGTACCATAAAAAGTATTCTGCAGTTTTGTGATTGGTTTGGTAATCCCTCTACCTAGATTTCCAAAGTAGTCCCTTTCATTCCTTTTGAGACTCTTTAACAAAAAAGGTCCATCTGAGCACTTGTCACTTCAGGCTCATTTAAAATCGAAGGAGACTAGAGTCATCTTTTGTTTTTTCTCGACTCTTAAAAATTGAAAAAACAAGTTGTGTCAAAGCATCTAAAATTTATTTTAAACGAAATATTCATTACCCTTTCCTACGTTGATCTTGGGTTGAGAAAATGGAATCCACCAACCAAGGAATTCCCCTTGGAGGAAATCCTAGTCCCTTCTCCTCTTGGGGAGATGTTGGTGCACCCCATATGGCCACATTGTCGCTTCCAGGACTGACAATCGGCTTGCCTGTATGGCTCTTCTCAACCTCTATCGTTCAGAACACCGCAATTCCTAAACAATCGAATTAGCAACTAGACGAGTCCAGAGTTACCCGCCAACCTTCTACTTCCTCTAATTCTTCATCTCCTCCTTCCTCTTCGCTTGACGGGGCTGGTAAAGCCAAAAGTCAAGAACCTGAGAAGAAGAAGGAAAAGAAGAAGAAAGAGAAGAAGAAGAAGGAGCCAAAAGCAAATGGGGGCAAACGAGTGTCGTCTAGCGAAAATCCACAGACTGCACCGACCAGGCCTAAATCGCCATGTGTCATTTGCAAAGGAGACCACTATCACAGAGGTTTTCCTTGCATCCCTCGGATCTTAAGGGACTTGTCTCCTCGTTTGCACAACCCAGTGTTATCAACCTCTGATAATCATGTTCAAAACACATCGTCGACTAGTGAAAGTGAAGCCCCAGGGAAAAAAGGGAAATATAGATTTCCTTGTAAACTGTGCGAAGGCGACCATGCCGTCCACCATTGTCCCTTCTTAGATGAGGCTAAAAGCATTTTGGACAATCGTCCGATTTCACCGTTACGACTTCCTCCTGGATATAAAAAAATCTTGCCAAGTCCGTCACTAGTTGAAAATCCAGCTGGCCCGCTCAGGTGGTCGACCGAAGCATCTATCATTGAAGACAAACCATCTGAACCCATACCGGACGAAAGTCAAAAGGTCGAAGCGGCAGTTGACCCGGTCTTACCTTTAGAGGTTCCATCTTCAGATGATATAGTCACCGAAGAGAACAAGGATGACACTGTCCAAATTCTTTTCATAAGCACAGACTCCAATGAACATGGGGGCAATTTACCCGTTCCTTTATGGCAGGAAGGAAGTTCGTCAGAGTCATACCCGGTCGTCTATTCGGTCCCACCTCCAAGCAACCTAGTTGTCTCCTTCGATTGGAATCAGCTAGGCAGACCCCGTTTACCAGCCAGTATACCATTACGAATCATTGTTCAAATATATAGAATGGTTATGGCCGGTACCATCATAGATGATGGGGCTTCTGTGAGTATCCTTTCCTCGACTGCTTGGAAAGCGCTTGGTTCGCCATCACTTTTGCCTGAGATGAGAAATCTAACAGCCTTTGATAAAGGAACCAGTCGACCGTTAGGGATCCTTCCCAATGTGCCCATAACATTGAGGGGGAAAACTGTTCAAATGAACGTAATGGTAGTTCAAGGACCCCTGGATTATAATCTACTCCTTGGATGAGACTATATTTATTGCATGGGAGCCATTGTCTCCTCACTCTTTAGAGTAATGTGTTTTTCGCACGAAGGAAGAGTGGTCAAGCTCGTGGACCAGCTTTCGTTCCCCGGATCGCACATAACAAATAGTCATATACCATCCTTGAATGGTATTTTCATGCAAGAAATGTCTCAATCTCCAGTCCACCCGCCTGATGAGCGCGAGTGATTCGGGGGACATGACTGAAACCCAGGGGGCATGCACCATGGTCTGCTTTGGCAGGAAAGCTTCGAGTATAGGGTAGGTTTCCGTGAGAGAATATGACTAGTCTGTACTCCCGTCCGTGATTGGAAGAGGGGGTTATTCTAGAACAAGATTCTCTTGTCAAAGTTACGTGAGTGGAGTAGCCTCCTTCACTCACCTTTGTCTATTTCGGTAGACATCGCCGAAGAAGTGTTTTGTTTGCGCTGTTAATAGAACAACCTTTGGGTGACCTGTAAGAGGTAGGCCTCTCCCGGTAAAACAAATGTTTTAACGGAAGAAAGAAGAGGTAACCTTGAAACTCTGTTTTATACCTGGGGGCATGCAAACCTTTTGGAGTGCAAGCAAAGAGCGATCATTTATCTGTTTTTTAGATTGGTCGTTTCCTAACTTGCATAAAGAAAGGATGTGGGGCAAAACTCTAAAAATTGCCATTTTTATATGGGACATTCTTATTATACGACTGGATTAATCGAGCAATGTTACCGCAAGGTTCAAGCTCGTTAAAAAATAAACCCGCATCGAGCAGTTTTAGAACATAGTTCAAGCTCGTTAAAAAGTAAACATAAGACATGAGCAAATGTTTCCCCCCGCGTTTAAGCTCATTAAAAAATGAACTACTCCCCGGTAAATAACCGTCGTGAATTAGTACTTCAGCCATTAAAGCCTTGGCTGTGTTTGCACCATCACCTCCACTTTTGCATTGGCTGATCATTCACCTCCATTTGATTGTTTACCCATTTTGAGGAACACCTGCGAAGAGTGATCTCACTAGCCATCCTTGTAACACTGCCGTGATTGGAAAATTCCAAACCTTACCTGGAATCAGTTGCTACGCATTTTATCACTCGTTCCTCAAAAGACGAGTCTCCTTTAAGCTCTTTTCAATTGACTCGTAAAATATGAAAAGATTGCCGAGCCATTTGCCTCTCCAGCTCGTTAAAGGGACCGGAAGTGCTATCCCTCCTCTAAATTTTAATCTTTTTGGACCTGAGGGATTATTACACAAAAATATTGGGCGCTTTTTTTGTTCGACTCATTAAAAGTATCAAAAATTCATCCCTTCTGTTTTGTTTTATAATTTTTTGGACTTAAGGGATTAGATGACGAAAAAGGAATTTTGGAGTTACCTTTACGTTCCTTTTCAGACTCTCTAAAAGTGAAAAGGACTGAGTTATCTTTGTCGTTAAACTCGTTAAAATTTTAAATAGCGACAAACTTGTCTATAGACGAGAATGAGTTTCACTATCGCTAGGCTCGTTAAAACATAGCGATGGGTTTGCCCGAAGGGAAAATTATAGAACAAGCATATGTTATCCTCCTCAAGCTTGATAAAAATAAAGAGGTATTGGTCAGCAATGACTGGGGAAAAATTGGGAAGAAAACTTGAAGAAACTTTGTTGGTAGCAAGTCGCTCTTGAACATGACACTTCCACTCTGCGTCCGAGTCGGGTTGGGTTGTTTCATTCACCGGTCACATTACCATGGTCCCATCATACCATCCACATTTGGGGTTAATGCTACCAATCCATCACATCAGTGTCGCTGATATGTTCAAGAGAAGTCATTCAGAGAATTCACCTGTGTCTCACCCACTACCATACATTTATACTCCATTCTTTCATGACCGCCACCCTGAACCTTATATCACCAGATCGTTTTCACCTCCATTAAAATCATTTGCTCTGTTCTGTGTCATTGATGTGGGATTCATTAAGGCCCTCCCGTGATGGATCGCTTCTTGTCGACATCAGCTCATTATCCAAGAATTCGATCTAGGAACACCCCATTCAGTACTTTGAAGCTTGCATGCCTCAATGGCAGGTTTCTCACTTCCGGCGACAGGTTTACATCAATGGCCTTCGACCGAAAGATTTTGCATGGTGTTCGACGCCAAGTCCTCTATTCACACCACATGAATTTTACTGCATTACCTCAAGGGTCATTATCATTATCGGTGATTCCTCTCGCGCCTGCTAACAGCTTACATCATTGGCTGGTAATCAGGCGATGTCTTTCCATGTTCGACTCCAGAACATCCTTCACATGGATCGACTTGTACTTCGAGTGAAGATCGAATGAGATTGAAGACCCCGGATCTAGTTTCATCCATTCGGGCTGCGATATATATTCAGGGAAATAAAGACATCAAATGTACATCATTGCTACACAGATAATCATCCAATCAAAGGGATGATGTCTCTACCAGAATCATCAGTCTACACTCAGACGATTGTCTTTCCTATGTACATGAAAATGAATTTATAAAGTTGAGCATGGGAATGACCGCCTCAGCTAGATCATGAAAGTATTATGAAGATAATGTATTGTATTGTATCTTATTACAGGTCTCCTCCCAGCTTGAAAGAACTTTGAATCCTCATAATAAAGCATTTCACCTGACATCAAAAGATTAACGACCTCATGCTTTAAGGGGAAACTGTTATAGACATTTTTGGGCCCTACAACCCCAAGCATGAAATGTCCATAAACCAAGGGCTCCTAAGTCCCTAAAAGTGTTGTTCTAACCCCTAAAGGGACAAGGTCAACAGATTACAACTTCTCCTAGAAGTTCTCCATGAAAAACTGCTCAGAATTGGTCAAAACACGATCATTTCAGCTGCTCCACTAGCCAAGTGCATTGCATCTCACCTAAATACACTGTGTGGGTGCGTTTCATTTCAAAAAGACCTTCTATGGGGTGTGATGGGTGAGAAACAAGGAAAAATTTAAGGATGGAAAATTTTCTTGAAGTTTAAAACATTGGCGAATCTCACTAATCCCTAATATGCAAATTATAAATGTTTATTGATATATTTGTAAAATTAATCAAATTTATAACTATTTTATATATAATCTCTCTATAATGTTGGCGATTTTTAAGGTAAAATAATTTTATATTCTAAAATTTGGGCGAATCGTCTTTTATAAAATTGGAAATTGGCGAATCTTTTTTGTGGAAAAATCATGGAAAATTAGCCCACTGGGCGAACATTAGCCCTTAAAATTTTCCATGGCGAGAAATGACAAATGGCAATGTCATTTCGCGAGGTTGAGAGGAAATGGAAGCTTCCAGAAACTTCTCTTGTGACACTTTCCTCTCTAGATTCGACCAAGGATGAGTAAGAGATCATCAATCTCCAAGTGGAAGCAAGAACTATCAGAGGGAAGACACTAATCAAATCATAAGCTGACTCATCTCCATTACAGATATCTATATATGGATCCCTCATCCCAGAGATCCAGAGGCTGGAATTTTGCATATTGTAAGGAATTGTTGTTGGTTTCTTGAGACAAACATCAGATTGTTGGGTGATCTAAGCTTTGTATGAGGTGAAGAGGGGCTTCCTTGCTGAGAGGTTGATGCTGGGTCAGAACAACTGGTTGTAACTCCTCTTGGCTCTTTCTTGTTTATCAATAAAAGCTATTCAAGTTTTCCTCCATACTCTTGTGTCATAGATGTTTGCTGCATTTGTATGGTCAATTTACATCTGATCCTATATTGTTTATGATTATAGATCCATGTCTTTGTATAGTGGTATGCTATTGTGATCTTACAGGTACTTTGTGAAGCTGGGCGTGCAATTGAACAAGTAGCGAAAGACTATCAAGGAAGAGAGGAATCAAACCAGGAGATTAGCGCAAGACAGAGGTTGGTCTTTCTGTTCCTCTCTATCTATAATTCATAAAGGAAAAACGAAAGTAGCTTTACTCTATTTGTTTCTAAGGCAGCTGTCACACCTTAGTGGGATAGAGCAGTTCTATATAGACACTTTTCCCTGTAACACTTCTGTAGAGGCAAAAACCACCTCAGATGAAGGTGGGGATGTGTACTTGGCTTCTTCAAGTACACATGTAAATTGTGAGGCATGGTTGATTGACTCAAACGCATCCTTTCACTTCAGTCCCCATAAAGAGTGGTTCTGCGAGTATGAGAAATATTATTGTGGTGATGTCTTCTTGGGGGATGATATGAAGGCTAGAATTGTTGGTCGTGGAAAAGTAAAGTTGAATTTTCAAGGTGGAAGGGTTAGAACACTTCCAGGTGTTCTACATATTCCTGCATTAGCCAGAAATTTGATTTCTGTTAGTAAGCTAGATGATGCAGGTGTAAAAACAGTGTTTGAGAAGGATACCTACAAGATGGTTCAGGGAGCACTAGTATTGATACGGGGAGTTCGGCTTGGAATTCTGTACAAGCTGCAAGGTAGCACTATTATTGATGGGTGAAATAGTTATGTGGTTCCTGAAAGTGGAGCAGAAAATCTAGTGGTCTCTGGAGAGAAGACCATGCTGTGGCATCAAAGGCTTGGACATATTGGAGAAAAGGGCCTTCAGATACTTCATGGTAAAGGTATGGTAGAAGGTATGAGTAATAGCTCTCTGGATTTTTATTTATGTGAAAATTGTGTATATGGGAAGCATAATCGAGTGAGTTTCCCCTCTGGTAGTAAGAGGGTGAAACAAATATTAGAACTTGTGCACAATGATGTGTTTGGACCTGTGAAGGTTCCATCACTGGGTAAGTCTGTGTACTATGTATCATTTATAGATGATCTCTCAAGGAATACATGGATATATTTCCATAAGAAGAAATTTGAAGTCTTTGACAGGTTTAAAGAATTTAAGGCTCTGGTGGAAAACCAGATAAAGAAGAAGATAAATGTGTTGACGACAGATAATGGTGGAGAGTTTTGCAGTAAGGAGTTTGAGGCATTCTGTAAGAAGTGTGGTATATCACGATAGAAGACTACTCCATATACACCTCAGCAAATGGAGTTTCAGAAAGAATGAATAAGACGTTGATGGAAAGGGAAAGAAGCATGCACAGTGGTGCCAGGTTAGGACAAGAATTCTGGGTAGAGGTGGTGGATATTACATGTTACCTGGTCTATAGGTCACCTTCATCAGCGTTGCAGGATAAGACTCCACAAGAGGTATGGACTAGTAAGAAACCCTCTCTTTCATATCTGAGGGTATTTGGATGTGATGCATATGTACATGTTCTAAAGGAGAAACAAACCAAGTTAGATAGTAAATCTGAAAAGTGCATCTTTATTGGGTATAAGGATGGTTTAAAGGGTTATACCCTTTGGAACCCAATCACATGGATGGTTGTGTACAACTGAGATGTGGTGTTTAAAGAGGTGAAAGATGTTATTCAACATGAAGTCCAATGAAAGGAACTTGTGAAGATAGAGTTTGAGCTGAAGGAGGAAGATTTAGACTCTACAGCAGAGGAGGAATCAGAAGATGAAGAGCCACAAACTCCAACTATGAGAAGATCAGTTCGAGAAAGAAGGCAGCCTGAAAGGTATAGTCCATCTGCTTTCTATTCAAATTTTGCATTATCTATTACTGAAAATGATCCCAAAACTGTGAAGGAAGCAGTAGATTCAGAGGATGGAAAACTCTGGAAAGAGGCCATGGTTGATGAAATGGCATCTTTGCACAAAAATGAGGCTTGGGATCTGGTGGAGTTGCCGGCTGGAAGGAAACCCATTGGCAGCAAATGGGTGTTAAAAAAGAAGACAAATTCGGAAGGAAAAGTGGAGAAATACAAATCTCAGTTGGTAGAAAAAGGTTATTCCCAGCTGCCGAGAGTTGATTTTGGTGATATTTTTTCTCCTGTTGCCAAGGTAACTTGTATTAGATTACTTTTATTTGTTGCCGCTGCTTTTGATTTTGAGGTAGAACAGATGGATGTGAAGACAACATTTCTTCATGGGGATCTAGAAGAGGAAATCTAAATGAAGCAACCTGAAGGCTTTGCAGTGAAGGGTAAGAAAGAACTGGTATGCAAGTTAAAGAAGTCTCTTTATGGGTTAAAACAATCACCAAGGATGTGGTATCAGAAATTTGATACATTTATATGGGGACTTGGCTTCACGAGAAGCAAAGTAGATCACTGTGTGTATTTTAAATTAATTGGTGACCATGTTATTTATCTGTTCTTGTATGTGGATGATATGTTGCTGGTTGGAAATGACAAAGAAATTATCAAGGATTTGAAGACGCAATTTTCCTCCAAATTCGACATGAAAGATCTTGGTTTTGCAAACTATATTTTGGGCATGGAAATTAAAAGAGATCGGGCAAAGAGGAAGCTCTGGTTAAACCAAAGGAAGTATGTCGAGACAATACTGTAGAGGCTTAATATGCAATATAGTAAACTAGTGAAGGTCATATTCCTGTAGGTGTGAGGTTATCTTCTGAACAATGTCCCAAAACACAAGAAGAGGAAGAGGACATGTCCCATGTTCCATATGCAAGTGAGGTTGGTAGCCTTATGTATGCAATGGTCTGTACTGGACCAGACATTGCACATGCAGTGGGAGTATTGACTAGGTTTATGTGAAAACCAGGAGAGGAGCATTGGACAACAATGAAGTGGGTTTTTCAGAAAGTTGTGTGGCACTAGTAATTATGGTCTATGCTACGAAGGAAGACCAGGATTGGACAGAGTGTTTGATATTCATGGCTTTGTTGATGTAGATTGGGCTAGAGATTTGGATCAGAGAAGATCTATAAGTGGGTATGTGTTTAACCTATTTGGAGGTGCAGTCAGTTGGATGAGTAAGAAATAATCTGTAGTGGAACTATCAACTATAGAGGCATAATACATGGTAGCCACTCATGCAAGCAAGGAGGTAGTTTGGTTGCAGAGATTGTGTTCAAGTACGGGGTTAGTACAGGAAGCTACAAGGATAGACTGTGATAGCCAAAGTGCAATTTTCTTGGCAAAGAACCTTGCATATCATTCAAAGACAAAGCAGATTGATGTTCAATATCACTTTGTGAGGGATATGATAGAAGACAAAAAGGTGCTGCTAGTAAAGGTGGACCCTTTGAAGAATATTGCAGATGCATTGACAAAATCAGTGAGCTCTGAGAAGTTCTCTTGGTGTAGAGAGAAAATGGGCATTTCAGGGCTGGGAAAATGACTAAGCTCTCTTGTGGCCCCTTGTGGAAAGAAAACAACAAGTGGGAGAATGTTGGGTTGTGTTATATTCTTTCCACGTAGTTAACAGGGGGTTTGAAGGGCACCCGTAACCCCACTTTATGGGGTTCAGGGTAGCGCCCTGGAAAATTTTGGTTTTGGACCCTATGTTAGGTTGGGTGGACCCACCTATGATTTTGTGCATGATTTTCGCACATGTTTTTTTGGATGCGATGGTTTTCGATCCATGGTATTGGACGTGATGGTTTTCGGTCCATGGTATTGGATGCTTCAGCATGTATAAATACGTCTTGTAACATTCAAAGGAAAATAATGAAAAATGAAGCTGGTAGTCCCGGTTTTGGGATGTAGGGGAAAATCTTTGTGTATATGTGTTTTATGTGTTATGATCTCAAATTGTTTATTTTCTGTGTTTTATAATTCATATGCAGGTAATTTCTGTACGGGGTTAAAACCTACAAGTAAATATTCCATAGAATGTATCTATTGGGCTAGACCCATTATCGATCTAGAGGAATTTGTTCGTGTCCACACTTATAATTTTAATTCACCACAAATTGGTGACTTCGCTGGGGAGATCCCATTTTTTTTTTGGTTTGGATTTCATGATTTCATGAGAATGTTTCTAGTTTCATGTTTTCCCTTTGGTTCTATTTCTTTTCACCTGCTTACTGGCTTAAGTATAAAATTCATAGTAGCAGATCTGGTCCCTGTTTTGATTTTTTTTTTATTTTTCCTTAGTTCCCTTGGGCAACACATTTAATCGGCTGATAGTCGTGTCGACCAGCATGAATTGTAGAGGAACAGTCACGCTGACCAACCTTTGGCTCTTGTTGTCAGTTAGGTAGTCACGTCGATGCCTATAAGTGAAGATTAGGGCTTGACGCCAATCTTGGCCAGTGTGTTTTGCTCTTGTGTTTTGAGCCCATGAGCCTTTTTGGACCATCTTCTCCCTAACTAGAAAACTTCATTTAGCTTGATTTGTGTGCTTGCTTGTTTTAGCCCACCCTCCGATGTGTTAAGTCTGGCCCTGTGTGAAGGTCTTTTTATTTTTTCTTTGAATCCCTCGATCACCGCTAGTTGTCAGTTAGGTAGTCACGCCGATTAGCCATCAATGCTAGTTGTAGTACTGGTTAGTCATGCCTGTCATGCCAATCGGCGCTAGTTGTAGTATTATTCAGTTGCACCATTCTCTAAGTTAAGAAAAATTCATAATTTCTCCCATTCCAGTGCGAGTGTGTCTTGACCCTTAGACTCTCTTCTTCCGCCAAAGGTGACTAGGATGATTTGTTTGCTTCATTTTCAATTAGATGAGTGAAAGAGTCTCGTTTGTTCTCTTATTTCGAGTGTCTCTTTTCTCTTTCCAGGCATAGATTAATTTTCTTGGTTTGTCAATTGAAGAATTTATGTGTTTGGTTTGTTTGATTCATGGAAGAAGTTGCTTTTAGTCTCTTTTATCATGCTTTAGATTTGATCGATGCTTGTTTGTTCGGAATATGAAAATTTTCATTGAAGTTCTTTATGTGAAAGATTCATTTTTCATTTTATGAAAAGAAGAACATAATTCTAGTTTACTTAAGTGAAAATATTGCATTAGTAGCGTTATTGAGAAGCTAGGATTGCATCATCATAAGCATTGGAAATGAAATGAAACCTCTTATGTTGTTATAGGAAGATTCAGTGCATTTAGGAGATTTATTAGAGAAAAATTTCATTCTTCTATTGTTGCATTAGTTTTGCATTCTCTATCTCTCAATTAGTGAAAACTTTCATCAAAGACAAAGATCTCTTTTCTCATATAGCTAGAGGTAGGAGCTTTTCCAAATGGTAGCGGTAGGTCCTTGTAATTGAAACCTAATTGAAGATCAAACGTTAAAATTTATTGAATTAACCTAAGGAAGCATTGAAACTTAATGCTCACATTTAGTGGTCTAGGCTAGAGACGTGTTCCGACGTCTTAAAGCCTAGTAGCTATTGTTTGCTTCGGCATTAGACAATGCTAGTACAAATTTGTGCTCCCTGTACCATCGAGTATATAATGGGAGACCCCACTAGGATGCAATCCTTTACCCATTGGAAGCCGAGTCTGCCACCTTGTAAATGTGATACACCAAACACAGCAATTAGGAAGATTTCTTGCCCGTACTTCTCAGTTCGCCGATAGGTATTCTACAGTTCATTGTTACCTAGTAATCCTTTATGCCTAGAGTACCCTGAGTATTCATTTTTTATCTTTATTGGCTCTTCAAATTTGAAAATATCATTGAGCACTTGTCCTCTTGATCTCATTCAAACCGAAAGATACTAAAGTCACCCTTTTCTCTTTTCTCGACTCTTAAAACATGAAAAGGAAAAGTTTTGTTTCAGTATTTTAAAATTAACTTCGCACAAAATATTCGTGGTTAAAGTTATCTTCCTTATTGATTCTTTAGGGTTGATTCCAATGGAAACATCTCCAGAGTCTACCAGTCAAGGATTCCCCTCGAATGGGAATCCTAGTCCTTTTCCTTCTTTTGGACACACTGGTGCTCCTTATATGGCGACGTCGTCCCTTCCTGGGTTAACCATTGGTTTACCTGTCTGGTTATTTTCGACCTCGGTGAACCAAGTGTCCCAACTCTAGCCCCATCATCTCCTCCATTTGAATCACGTCACGATGATTCCCAGGCTGACCCCTCGCCTTCTTCCCCTATTTATTCACCCTCCTCTTCTACTTCGCCTAGTGAAAGTTTGATATCCAGTAACCAGGAGGCTAAGAAGAAGAAGAAGATGATGAAGAAGAAGAAGTCAGATAAGCGAGAGACAAACTGTGTAGTTGTTGCTCCAAATGTACCTCCCATAGATAAGCCTTCTGATCCTTCATGAAAGGTAAAATTCCCTTGCAGGCTCTGTAAGAGTGACCATATCCTTCAAGATTGTCCTGGCATTCCGAGATTCTTAGATGTATGGTCCCAAAACCTGAACCTACCATCCTCATCGACCTCTGGAGATCATGTCGATGCTACACCTTGGCTAGTGATGGTAAGAAGAAGGGAAAAAATAAATTCCCCTGTAGGTTATGTGAAGAAGAGAATCTTCTTCACCTTTTTCCTCTTATGGATAAAGCTTCCAAACTTTCAGAGAACCTTACAGCTCCTCAACCCCAACTTTGTGTTGGTTATCAAAGGCTTTCTTCTAACCCTCTCTCTATTGGTAAAGAGATTGACTTGGATTAATCTCTTGCCTGTCCTTCTCTTCTTGAGAGAGACTCTCTTATGTCTATCCATGACCAACCATTGGTCGAAAAGAGTCTCGACTCTCCACCTTTAGTTGTTCACTCTATTTTGGGGGAGAGTGGTGATCATACTTCTCATGTTCATCTTGTCTCCTCAGGTTATTATGAATCGAAGGGTGGCCCTCCTATCCCAGTTGTTTAGGAGATTCCTTCTGCTATTCCTATGTAGCATGGGTGCAATCATATGATACCCCCACCAAGTAGTTCTGTCGTCTCTTTCGATTGGGGACCATTGACTGCTTTCTACCTCCCATCTTATGTGCCTTTCCAGATCACAGAAAAAGCCTATAATATGGTAGTACCTGGAACTATATTAGATGAAGGTGCATATGTTAGCATCATGTCTTCTACTACTTGGAAAGTTTTGGGCTCCCCACAACTTGTGCTTGTCAGCCAGAATCTGTTGCCTTTCAACGGAGGAACTAGTCAACCTTTAGGGATCCTTTTGAAGTTCCCTATTACTTTGGGAGGAAAGACCATCTATATAGACATGATGGTAGTCCAAGGTCCCTTAAATTTCAATATTCTCCTTGGACGCGACTATGTTTATGTCATGGTAGCTCTTGTTTTTTCACTTTTCCATGTGGTTTATTTTGCACACGAAGGGAGAATAGAGACCATTGATCAATTGTCGTTCATTGGTCACCAGGCACCTCCTTTGCAACCATCATCCCCTATCTGATATTGTTTAGAAGTAGTACCTTCCCCATCACAGGTTAATTATGTGTCTCACCATTCCGCCTCCACGTCCACTGATGATCACACAGATGGAATAGTACATTATGTACTTGGGGCATTAGAACCCGATCTATCTTTGCTACCAAATGACATGTATTCCTCCTAGAGCGTGGTCCTTCCATCTAGTGAAGACCTCTTGGGAGCCATGTTCCCGTATGGTCCATGAATAGTTGTATGAGGATAGTTCTTAGTCTTGTGTCAACCTTGTTAAAAAATGAAACAAGGAGTCATGAGGATAGTTCCTGGTCTTCTGTCAACCTCATTAAAAAATGAAACAAACGATGTGAGCATAGTTCTTTGTCTTGTGTCAAGCTCATTAAAACATGAAACAAGGGTCTCGAGGATAGTTCTTTACTATGTCAACCTCGTTAAAAAATGAAACAACTCCCTTTTCCAAATCGCGTCTTTGATTAAGATCTCATAATATCTCAGTTGAGTCTTTCCTGGATCTCGAAAGTGATCCTTCATTCCATCCACCTAGTTGATTGAAATGAAGCTTGGGGGGCATGTACCTTGATTGATTCATTATGTTGGGGGCATGCAAACATATAGCAAGCATATTTTTTCATTTCAAGCTTGGGTAAACATGAAACCGAATCCAAGAAGAGTTATCCATGGTTCAAGCTTGTGTAAAAATCAACCCATGCCTGATTTACATCTCATGATTGTCATTTTTATCAGCTACATTCTGCTGGATGAGCCTTGGTTGTTTCATTCCATCGCTACCATCTCTTTGGCCGATCATATGATTTCACTTGGTTATTTTTCCTTTCCTAAGGGACCACATCAATGAGTGGTTTCATTGGCGAACCTCTTGACCATTACATGTTTTGAGCAGTTCCACCATTGCCGGAACCAGTTGGTACCCTTTATATGACTCATTCCTTGAGGATGAGCCACCTTTAATCTCTTTTCTGAATCATAAAAAATGAAAATATTGCCGAGTATTTTTTCCCTTTCTGACTCATTAAAGAGAATAAAAATGGGGGGTCTACTTTCAACTCTTTTCCGACCCTTAAAAAGTGAAAATATGGTTGAGCCCTTGTTATTTCGAACTCATTAATGGATGCGAAACTTCATGCACCTGGTATAAGTTTACCCCTTTTTCGGGCTGGGAGGCACTATTTACGAAAAAGGTACTCCTTGACTGAAATGGTCAAGCGGTTCTCTCAAGTATTATTTTCTACCTTTTCAGGCTCGAGAGACATAAATGTATGAAAAGGGACCATTTTGATTTTTCTTTTATATGTCTTTTTGAAACTCTAAACATGAAAAAGATAGCAAGTTACACCTTTGTCAGAATCATCAAACTATTAAACGACATTGGATTTATCGCCATGACAAACATGAGCTTCTCCTTCCTAGCGCTCGTTAAACTTACTAGCTCGGATTCATCCAAAGGATGAACTTACAGTGCAAGCATATGCTATCCCCTTCAAGCTTGTGATTAAAAAATAATTGGGGTGCTTGCCAGAAATGGTGGGGGAAAATTTGGAAATCTATCAAGTCGTGTCGGCAGCTTACTCTTGAACATGACACTCTTTGCTTCATGTCAGGTTGGGACATCCTCCTCTGCATCGTTGACCTTCCTGGGTTTAGGCCATTCATCTTTTCCTTCCATTTGATCTCTGCCACCTCATTATAACCACTATTTCGATGGATCCAAAAGCTGCCAAACTTCCAATTATGTCACCCATATTTTCAAGAGTTGTCCTTCTACAGTTACACTTACCTCTGATTCTCTGTAACATCCTCTTGTCTCACGTCGATGGTGTTGGATTCATTATGGCCCTCCTTCGACACGGTCACTTTCCATTGACTTCAACTCATTACCTCGAAAGTTGACCAAGAGACTCCCTTCCAGTACCTTGGAGATTTCATGCCCTAATGGAAAGCTATTCACACTCGATGACAAGTTCACATCACTAGCTTTCGATCGAGTGATTTCATGGGTGTTCAACTTCAGTTCCTCTATTCACATTTCGTGGATTGTGCTTATAGTACCTTGAGGACCATTATCATTATTCATGGTTTCTCTCACACTTGTTAACAATTTACATCATTGAGTGGTAATCAAGTGACTTTCTAGCATATTCGATGTCAACACATCTATTTGCATGCTAGGATCTATACTTTGATCGAGTCGTGTTGGAGCGCAACACCTTGGACTCAGATCACAAAATTCCAGGTTGGGAAGTGGTGTGACATGGTTATGATGATATGCATGTCTCTTTCAGATGGCTGGCTGCGACCAGACCATGAGTTACGATATGTGATCATTCTCATTATTGGATGGATGCGACCATACCTTGGTTTCGTTATGGTCCTCTTTGATGGATGGCTGTGCCCATACCTGGATCCATTCACATGATCATTCTCTGGATGGCTACATCCATGCCACGATTCATGTATCATTTGATGGAGATCTCAGTTTATGTATATGTCTCTATACTTTCTTGCAGGTTTTCCGACGATAGACCAGTTGCCGCACTGATTTATAAAGCATTTCATCTCTCGCTCCAACTCGGCCTTCATGCTTTAGGGGGCATCTGTTACATAGCATTTTGTCATTATCCCTATACTCCGCATTCCTTGATCCTGGAGGACCTCTAGAGTGAACCCCACATGCTTTTCCTTCATGCATAAACTCCCATTACGTCCCTCTTCATGAGTAGATCGTTTCCCTTTTGAACCATTTCCACTGAAACTTTTGTTCTGCATAGTTTTTCTCCCCCATGGTGATGTCTATAGATTAGAACTATTCCCCATGCCCATCGGTGTGACTAAGCTATGTTCCAGTGGCGTCGGTCCTGTTATGGAGTGTTTTTTAAATTAGAGCCAAAGCTTCCAGCTCTAGAAGCTCCATAATAAAAGTCTAGTAAATGGTTTGGCTGGATGGGGTCAAGGATGACAGTTTGGGCTCCTTTCCCCTATAATGATGGAGCTATCTCAAGGGATAAGTCCTTCTCCCATGAGAAGAGGATCCATCTCCCATCCATATTTCCTATATAAACCTCCCTTCTTCCCAAACACAAGCTAGTCATAGTTAGAGTGTTGGCTGAGTGTGAGTATGTTATTTTGATTAGACAAGAAATCTATTACTATTTGATCTAATCATGTGAGGGAGAAGTGTGTTTGGTTTGGAGTGAGGTCTAAAGGGAAGACCCTTTAAACCATTATTGTTTGAAGCCATCATGGAATGCTATCAAAAGTGTGTGGGAACCTGGTCTTGTCAGAGGAAGACTGCGACGTTAAGACGAATGGTTGTGATCTCTCTTTGATATTAATATATGCAACTATCAATTGATTTCCTACATGTTTTGTAATATTACATATTCGTATCTTCATGCTTCTTGATTCATTAAGTAGGTTGAATTGAAATTTGTCTATTATTATGTTTGTGTGTTGTTGTTGTTTGCTTGTTTCAGGAGATTGAAGAAGGAAGCGAGAGATTGCTAGAGCGAGCAAGCGAGGAAATCATCAAACAATATAAGTGACCAAGAGTTAGGCCCTCTTAATTGATTCTAACCTAAGGAAATCTTCCATAGAATGTATCTGTTATGGCTAGACCCATTATCGGGCTAGAGGAATTCGTTCGTGTCCGCACTTATAGTTTTACTTCACCACAATAGGAGAGAACCCACAAACACTGTGAGGTTACAACAACACCCCCAAGTTCTTGAAATATTTATAAGACACCAATGGATGGGGTTTTTCAAAAAATTCACAGGGTATGATGATGAGGTGGCTCAAGAATTTGTTGATTCCATCACTCCACGCAGCAGAATCTATGCCATTGTTATAGTTAGAGGGCTCACTATATATCTCACCCCATAGCTCATCAGTAGGGTCACCACACATCCCCTAGGAATTCCATGGAGAAAAGAAAACAAAGCAGACAGTCAGGTGGCAAAAACGAAATTCTTTTTAGAAGGCGAAGAACCCACAGAGGATAAAAATGGAGTAAGGAGGGATAGTCTGCCATACCCATGGAGTGAGGTAGGTTACCAACTCATCAAATATATCTCGTGCGAGGGTAGATATAGTGTTGTTTATAGCTACCATTTTAGGATGCTTGAAGAATTAAGATTTGGGGTAGAAACACTAGTTCACCAAAGACTTAGCATACCCTATTTCTTGATGCAATCACTCATAGACTCCAGCAACAAAGTAAAGTAAGGGAATTCCCAATAACTAGATCACCATGGGATGATGAGGATCCTCATTGAGGATTCCCTCCAAAACCTCAGGATCCCTATAACATGGCCAGTCTTCAGAGACTTACCAACAGAGGATGACATCAACACCCTCACCTATGATGTTAGTCCTTCTGTCATTGAGGAGGAGGAAAAACTAGAAGACGAAGATACAAAGTTAGATGGGGATGAGATGGATGAAGGAAAAACTAATATAGAGGAACATGATGAAGGAGAAGATAAGGAGGATGATGCTGAAATAAAGGAGGAAATGAAGGAAGAAACTGATGAAGATGGGAAAGAACAACAAGAGGAAGAAGATACGAAAAGCAGAGAGGAAGAAGGAAAGAGGAAGAAGGAATTGGAATAGAGGAGGAGTCACGTAGGGTGTTTCCAAAGGCCACTGAGAGGAAGGTAGTAGCCGTCCTCACTGCTTTTAGCACCCCATTCAAGCAAAAAGGGAAAAGAAGGAGGAAAATGCCCCGATAGTTTAGAACATGAAAGAGCACAAGAATCAAACAAGGGAAGCCATAAATATCAACAAAAATCCCTATTGAGATTGAAGATTTCCCTACACCAGGAGACAAAATACCTTCCCCTAGGCCACCAATCACCTATGTAAGGAGGCCTAGTACCATATCAACTTCCTTAAAGGGTAATTCCATCCTATAGGATCCACAACAAAAATAAAAAGAAGCACAGAAATTGGAAAGCAAAGTGGGGGAGTAGTAGGAAACAAAAGAGAAAGACCCTGAAACAAGGGAACCAAGTCCCCAACCTAACCTAGACTCCTACTACTGGTTTATTGAAGGAGACGGGGTGATACCTCAAAAATTTTCCATCCCATTTATTTTCAAACTTGAGAAGGAGAAGGCCAAAACCCACAGATGGATGCAAATCACGAAGTTAAAAGGTGTGGAAGACATTGGGCACGTGGAAGAGAAGCTCAAGGAAATGGGAAAAGAGCTAAGTGGCTTAAGGGATAGAGCAGCAATAATGAGGGATCAACTTGAGAGGGAAAATGCATGGCTGGGAGGATAGCTATAGGAAAGGGAAAGCCAAATAGCATGTATGGTCAGCCTCTCCTTGCAACCCATCCAGTGTAGCATGCCAGCTAAATCCTATGCTCTTTAACTCAGGGAAGAATGACTACAATTTCAGATTAAAATACTAGCACAAAGGGGCACCATGCAATTTCATGACTATAGGCAATTCATTGATCTTTGTGACCAAAGTACACTAGAGGATAGGGCCAAAATGGCTGAGTTTTACTTTCACAACATCACCCTCACAGACATGATTGTTTGGGATCCTAATGTCGAGCTAGGAGATCTACAATTAATGGGTTTGGCATCATGGATGAACCATGAGGAGTTAAGGGCTATAGAGATGAAAAGAATATTGGCCAGAGAGAAAAATGAACCTATTTTCATTAGAGCCGAACAATCAAATTCCATGTCCCTAATCAGCACCCATAATCTAATTGCAAATGATCCTCAGCTAGCACTTAGATATATTGCTGCCCAAGAGCAAGCAATTTGACAATTTGAGGATATGTTTGGGCTACTAGGATATGATAGTATACATGCGTCCTTAAGGAGATGGAACACACTACCACACAACTTGAAGATCAGAGAATATCACTCCCCTCAAAGGTTGAGAGAGGCACTCAATAGGACACCTATGTATAAGAAATCAATGCAAAGGTTGAAGGTCAATTGGATAGGCCTAAAATTCAATCCACCACTACTCCTAGGGATGCTAGAAGGGAGAAAATAAGAAGAGGAAAAGAGGTAGTGAGAAGAAGTAGAAAGGAAAGCAATCTTCTATGTACAAGAAGACGAGACCACAACAGAGGCAGGGATGTTAGAGAGGTTACCAAAGCCATGAAGGAAATGGACATTAACTAAGTTTCTCAGAGGATGAGCAACACTTTTAGTAGGGGGTGATGATGAGCCTCATCATTGGGTAATTATATGGGCCTTAATTCACCTCCTAGCTTAGTAAAACCAACTACTCTCACAACTTATTGCATAATTTTGATTATATTTTGTTTATGACATAAGTTAGAGTTGGATATTTTGCTTTGTGGTATAATGTGCATTTAATGCAAGATTGAAGGATAAAAGCAAAGAATTTTGTCAAAGACCTTGGTCAAAACTCGAATGGGACAAGGGAGAGGAATTATAGGAGATAAATCCTCATCATTTACTACCTCTCCATTCGAATATTCCTCCATCAGCTCGGAGTGCAAACAACCAAATCATGAGGACTAGAAAGCAGCCAAGCAAGTGAAAGTCAAAGCAACAACTTATCTTGAGTTTAGGAGCCAAGCCTTCCTAATTTTAAGGAAATTGTTGGAGACTTTAGATGTATAAGTAGAGAGGCCTAGGACCTCAGTAGGATTCATATTTCTTATTGTAAAACTTTACTCTATTTTGCAGCTGCAAGACTTGTGGAATTTTTTGATGTAATCCATCATTTTGATAATAAGAATGAGTTTTTCTTCGAGTTGGCACTGAGCTAACTTAGAGGACTGAAGCTCTTGGGTTAGGACCCAACCCTAGTAGCCGAGGATCCTCTTTATTGTACATGTATGCTAGCATAGAGTCATGGTTTAATCGTTCATTTGCTTAAGTAGTTGCATTTCCATTACAAGAGTGTAGCATAGATTGGTTATGTTTTAGTTTGCTTCCATTTGTGCCTTCTTTCAATTACCAGGTTAGTAAGGAGAAAAAGGTCACCATAAGGTTGTCAGCAGGTGTCTCGACCTCACCTCCTCTCTTTGGGAACATGACTTGAGGAAGCAACCCTTCAGCAACCCCAAAAACATAGATTTCTAGTTCTTGTATGAACTTTGGAGTTTGTTGTCTTGATTCAATACTTAGTTCATTTCATCGTCATATTTTTCCATCACTCTCTTTCCATAATAATATCTCACTCATATTCTCATTTCCTTCAACAGGAAATGCTTAAGCGAAAGCTAATAAATCACGTCTTAATAGGATTATACCTGTGGCTTTCGTTACCATCTGATCCACAACAAACCTAGCCAATCATTGTTAATCGTGTGCCGCATAGCCGACGTATTCATTCAAAATTTTACTTTACGCACTCCAAATCTCCACCATCGATCTATCTTTCTCGATCCAACGACTATCGCGTCACCTGGTCACCAACTAGCTTGGTCGATCTCCATCGTTGATCAATCTGCATGATCCAACAACCATCACACAATCTCGCGTGAATTATTGCATGATCGGTACCTGACCGCGAGAACGGGAGAAAAGTGGTTTTCCCGTGCTATGTGTCACTCACTTAGGCTAATCGCATAAGATTTAGGAATTCCACTTATAGATTTGAGGATGCACGAGAAAATTCTTACCACATACGAAGATCGCTACATCATTCCGTACGTTTTCCACCCTTCTTCTGACATGTGACTTGATGTGATCCATCCATCTATTCACTTAATCTCCATGGTAATATCTCTACCACTCATCTTTTGTTAATCCTGTTCGTTGATGAATCCATCCATATTTTCACTTAATCTCTGTGATAATATCTCCGCCACTCATCTTTCATTAATCTTGTTGGTTGATCGATCCATCCATCTATTCACTTGATCTCATGCAATAAGATATTAACCGCTCATATTCTGTTAGTCCTATTCATTGATCCACCCGATTCAACGGTTCCTTTGCACTGCTGCTTTATTACATCTCCCTTTCACTGAATTCTATCTTCGATTGCTCTTCCGCTTGACTCCTTCCTGAGCTTTGTTCTACGTATTATTTAAATGTTGCCACTCCTAAGCTTTTATTTGGTTATTCAATCAGAATCCGACACTGTTTAATCATCACAAACTCCAAAAAACCAAGAAAAGTGAAAACAGATTTAGTTTAGTTTCCTTGCTTACACATTAGTATTGTTTGATGCTCTTTACTTCTGTAACTTAGATAGCAGCATTAGGTTAGTGTTGATTTAGCAATTCTTCTTAGCATAGTTTTTTAAATGGTTAATTAGGATATGGTGAGATTTAGCATTACATGTTGTTTTCTTCATTACTGGAGTAGAGTAGCTCTCTTAGAATAGATTTTCTCTTATTCCATCAAAGAATTAAGCTTCTTCTGACCCTATAGACACTACAACAAAACTAGCGAGTAGCGTCCCTTTTTACTTCTTTTTTTGCATTTAGAGCCCATTTTTGGTGCTATTTGCATCCATTTATCAAATATGGTGCAAAACTTGACACAAAAGTTGCATCAAGTTTTGCACCAAATCTTACACCAAGTTTAGCACCAGGTATTGCAATAGGTTTTGCACCACGTTTTGCACCAAATTTTATGCCAAGTTTTGTGTCATCCTTTACACCAGGTTTTGTTCCAGGTTTTGCATCAGGTTTGGCACCTAATTTTGTTTGACATACTTTTGCATCCTCATTTGCATCCACTTTTTGCACCTACACTTGCATCAACTTTTGCATCGACTTTTGCATCCTTTTTTGCATCCTTTTTTAAATCATTTTTTGCATCCATTTTTTCATCCATTTGTGCATCCCTTTTGTGCCAAGTTTTACATTGTGTTTTGTGTCTAGTTTTGCATAAAATTTTGCATCCACTTTTCCCTCTTGTTTGGAATCCATATTTACATCCTCTTTTGCATCTATTATTGTACCCAATATTGCATCTAATATTTTTGTGCCACAATTAGCGCCTAGTTTGGCACCTCCTTTTGCACCCACTTTTGATTATAATTTTGCATCCACGTTTGCATCCTCATTTGCGTCTAGGTTTTCATCAACTACTACATCTATTTTTGCATCCCTTTTTGTATCCAATTTTGGACCGGGATTTGCATCGGGTTTTGTGTCTCGTTTTGCATCTACTTTTGCATCGACTTCTATTGCATCCACTTTTGCACACAATTTTGCATCCACTATTGCACCCATTTTAAATTTCACTTTTTGCATCCCTTTTTACATCTTCATTTGCATCATACTTTGATTCTTTTTTTGCATCTATCATTACATCCACTTTTTTTATGCCACAATTTGCACCATGTTTTGCACTCACTGTTGTATCCACGTTTGCTTCCAATTTTGCATCCATGTTCACATCCTCTTTTGCATCAAATATTGCATCTATTTTTGCATCCACTTTTATGTCAGGTTTATGCATTGGGTTTTGCATCTCGTTTTGTATCTACTTTTGCATCTACTTACATTATATCCATTTTTTGCAGCCAATTTTGTTTTGCCTGTTGCATCAATGTTTTCTTCCACTTTTACATCCATTTTTGCATCTTATTTTGCATATTTTTTGTCTATTGTTACATCCACTTTTGTTGCACCATATATTGCGCCTACCATTGCAACCACATTTGCTTCCACGTTTGCATCCCCTATTGCATCCACTTTTGTTTCATCCATTTTTGCATATACTTTTGTTTTCGTTGTTGCATCCACATTTGTTTCACCACAATTTGTGCCAAGTTTTACACCTACCATTGGACCCATGTTTTCTTCCACTTTTGCCTTCATGTTTGCATCCAAGTTTGCATTGACAACTGCATCTACTTTTGCATCCACTTTTGTGTCAGGTTTTTCATGTTGTTGTGCATCTACTTATGTTGTATCCACTTTTCATCCAATTTTACTTCTATTGTTGCCCCCATTTCTATGTTCGCTTTTGCATCCCTTTTCCAACACTCATCATATTTTCTGCATTGATGATATTCCTTATGGCATTGACAATTATGAACAATTGATGACAATGTCAATAATGTTGACAATGAGGAAAATGAAGATGATGGCGATGACATGAATTGTGATTATGATGATAAAGATGATAGTGGTTACAATGACAATGATGATGATGGCAATGATTATGATGATGACGATGCTAATGACGTTGGCGAATCTTCCCAATTTTAGATGTTGTCATTGTCATAATCATAAGCATTATCTTTGGTGTCATGATCATCATTTTCATCTAGGTCATCATCAAAAACAATAATGGCATGAATGATGATGATGCATGATTACAACAATGTCGATAGAAATTACATTAATGATGATGATGGGGATGATAAAAATGACAATGACGATGATAATGGTGGTGATGATGATGATCATCGATCATCTGTCAAAAATAGAGTTTTTATTTCTCTTACGTATATCAATGTGTCCTAAACAACCCTTTTCTAGCACTGATCACATTTTTTGGGTTGATGATATTTCTTACAACATCTACAATTATGAACAATTGCAAACAATGTCCATAATGATGATGATGATGCCATGAATGGTGATTATGATGATAATGTAATGATGGCAATAACAATGACAAGGATGATGGTGATGATGATGACAATGGTTATGATAATGAGAATGACCTTACAATCTTATGGATTTGTGAACAATTACTAGTTTCAATACCATCTTCTGGATAAGTATTACTATCATACTTTTTAAATTTTCTGTCTCTCTTGAGGTATCTTACTATAATGGTGTTGTCAACACTAGAAAGATATCTTGTTGTAATGGTGGTTCTAATGTTAGCACTAGCAAAGTTTAGTAGGGAGGATGCTACTACAAGAGGAATTCCTTCTAAGTGACTATGGCATTCAAAATGAGGCTTTATGGGCTGCTTGTTAACACATGTTCTCATGCTCATATAAAATTAATGTGAAAAGTTGCTTTAATTGGTTCCCATGCATAATTGATATTGATAATGGGGTGGTATAAAATTGTAATGGGCATATCTGTTAGTTAGTTATGTTGGGTCAACAACATTGAAACCATCCAAGTGACATTTCACCTTGGAACAATCGTCGCTCGTGCGAAAACACGAAGTTTATGCAAATGAAAGTTGTGATTGTAGTGGAATTAAAACCATCGAGAAATATCAAAGAAGATGCTGCCTACCAGTTTTGAAAGACACCCAAGGCATTGAACAACTATTTGCGTTAGGATGTAGTGATGGAATCGAAGGAAATTTGGTAGCCCTAAGTTTCCATTACTATTGCCAATCACACATTCAATAGTAACCATAAAAGGTAGCCACATATAAACAGAACCTCGAGGTGTTGACAGTTAGAATCTATTGTAATAGCTTTGACGTATATATAGTTTTGTGTTTAGATGAGAATGAAGTGGGCTTCATCCAGGGTTCGGCTCAATCCTCGTCCATTCCATGTAGTGGTGTTTAATTCGCCAAGCAAGAGAATATTACGTGAGTGTTCAGAGTTAAATCAACAGAAATCAAGGACGTGCAATTGTCAAATTATTGCTCCTCCCTTATGATTGAGTGCTTGATGCGATGGTCATTATCCTTGGGTGATACTTTTATTCCCCATTTTCTATTGAAAAAGTAGCGTTTTTCTGTTCGATTATGATAGGATTGGATGAACGCCGGTTTGGGTGGATGTAGACCCATGTTTTTTTGTGGTGATCTTCAAATGTCTTGAGGATAAGAAAAAAATCCTTGACCAAGGTCCATGGTTTTGGGGATGAGTTGGTCTTCTAGTGAAGCCATGGTTTCCCAACTTCAATCCTCTCACTATGTTGCCGATGACTACTCTAGTATGGGTAGGATTCCCAGTTTTCCCATTCACTTTACCCATCTAGATCTTTTAGAAAAAGTGGGCAATTTCTTAACACAGGGTTCAAAATTATTACAGCAATATACTTATTAATCACTAAATATGTCATTTGTAGGAATTGCAGTTAGGTGGGGAGGATAACACTCCTATCCATTTTTAAAGCTACACCCAATTAATAAGTTCTCCATGTGCCACAATAAATGCAATTTTTATGACTATAGTGACACATCCCTCGAGATTTCCTTCCACACCAACACTTTTATCCATGAACTAAAGAGTGACTATTTCATTATTATATTATACATACATGTTAATATAAGCATTAAAATTTGTATTCCTTTGTAAAAAATGCTAGTCCAAGAGATACATTTTATCACCTTGTCTTGTATCCAATATCCAATGTTGACCCCTATATCCTTAGATCTAGAGTGAAGGTTTCATTTCTAATGTTGTGTTTGAGCTTAAATTCTAATTAAATATTTGGGTTAGCCAAGGTCATTACTTAACTTAATGGCTTTGCAATATACAATGTATCATATTTTTTTTAAGTTCAATTGGTGAGATATGTCTGGGGGATTGAACTTTCGATCACTTGGATACACAAGGGCTTGCCAACATGCTTTTTTCTTGAACTAGAACTCATAAGGAGTTGTCTTGCTATTAGGAAGGTCCCAAGAGGAGGCTGCTCTAGGGTTTCCTTGGAAGCTTTAAGGTCGAAATTGTAGGGTCAAAGTTGCAGGTTGGGTAGCAGTATTGAAGCTGGCAGGTCAAAGTTGCAGTGTCTAACATTTTGGTGTAGAATCAAGGAAGGATTTAAGGAAGGGATGACTTGGTCCTAGGAGAAGGATTGGTCTAGGGTTTGGGTCTTTGTATATCATTTGAAGCATATTTTAAGAAGAAAGCCAATATATGTCTCTATTGTTGTTATTATTGTTCTTGACATTGTTTGATGAATAGATCTAACTAAAGAAGACAAAGAAGATAAATAAGATTCACAAGCAAATATCAAGTTAAAGGAAAATAAGTACAATAAGCTGCCATTATCGATTTTCTAACAATTTCATCCTGGACTTCTCGTGGGAAGGTAGGGGGGGTAGTTGCATTGAAGAGGTAAACAACAATTAGGGCTTGCAACTGAGCACAGGGTTTGCCAAAAGGGCCTTAACCATCAGAGCCACGTCTCGACCACATCCATTGTTGAGGCACGGTGATAATGAGGCGAGTGAACCTAATTGGTGAAGTCTCAAAAGACAAAAGGATTTTAGGGGATTGAAAACCAAAGTGAGGCCAATGGACAATGTACAAAATGAAGGATTTTAGGGATAAAGGTGGAAGGTAAACCAAAGGCCAAAGGAGTTCCAAAGGAATGGTAAAACCAAGACACAATGTGAGGAATATTGTCATAGGCAGGAGGAGGACAAGGCTACCTCACCCCTATATAACACATTGAACCTTCCCCAAAGAATCCTAAACCAAGCAAACCAAAGTAATATAAATGTAGCTGACCCAGTGGAAAAAATTAAGAGCAAAGACAATACTAGTATACTTGTTGGAGTTGAGCTCCCATAAACCTAGAAGAGTTTAAGTGCAGGTACTCCCACCAGTGGGTATGCGGGCCACATGCAACCTTGCCAATACTTGGAAAATGTAGATAGTCTAGCTCATGAAATGGAGTGAAGGATGGAAGGCCAAACCAACATGGAAGAACAACTTGGACCTTCCACGTTGCTTAAGGAACTACTATAGAAGCCGCAGAGGAAATATCCCATAGATAACCCGACAACACGACATTGACACCAAATATCATCAATTTGACCCCAACAATTGTAGGAAATTGAGGAAGTTTCAAAGATTTCCAAATTAAAACAGTGCATTATCATTAAATGTGGGCGACACTATCCCTCTCTTTAATGTTTGGGGTGACAACGGAATAACAAATCCGCTCAGTAACCTAACACACATCTCAACACCCCATCAAATTTTTATTTATTTTTATATAATTTATTATTATATTTAAATTTTTAATCCCCTATCCTTATCACTAATGTAAGTAATTCATAAGAGAGTATCAATAATCATATTAATCCATAAGAGATAAGATATCCCTGCAAGAACTTAAGATTACCGCCTCGCTTGCCCAGATGGTCACATAAAGAGTGGCCCTGTCCCCACAAACCAAAAAACTCCTCAAAAACAACATAATTTCCCCACCCCACACTAACGTCTTTCAAGGGAAATGGAAAAAGTTGAAAAGCTACTTAAGGCGGTGCAAATATTTTGAAATAAAGAGAAGAGTATCCCCACCTTCGAATGCCTATAATACTAGATCAGTGAGTGCTGCGATCCGATGTAGTGTAGGGTTTAGTGGTTCTGCATGAGGGTTCAGGAAGATTCAAGGGCTTTATCTCGGGATTTAAGCCTCCGACCGGATCAGTAGAGAGACTGTAAAATTGAGGTGCAATGGCTGTGTCTTCTTCACCTTCGACATATTTCTCTTTCGAAGCCCAAGAATTAAGTTCGTTGTTATTGAATGCTTCCTCATCATCGTTTGATATTTTGAATTCATGCCAGGTCGTGGAATCCTTCATCGATAGGCACAGCTGGGATCAGACCAGGCATTTTTACATAACATGCTTCCCCGTTCTGCTCCGCAAGATCTTCGGCTTCGAGGAGGTCTTACAGCCATCTGGCATTGGCGGATGGATCGCACAAACCTCTGAGCATTCCACGAATGCGGTCGTAAATCTTCTCTCATCGTCTGGAGCTTTGTTTTCGTCAATCTTTGCCGCAGACAAGGAAAATGTGGTTCGCTATGTGTTTCCATCCTAGCGCCTTCTGGCATGGATTCTTCACATGCTTCAGTCGGAGAGGGGCTTGTATATCTTATCTGAAGTCTGCCCTGCTTTATTTAAAGACTGATTGAAGGAGGACGACCATGGAGGAGGATTCAGGTGGAGTTGAATGCATTTGAGTATTTTATGTTTTGGTTTGCTTATTACGCCGTATGCAAAGATAATGATATTATGCATCGTTCGGATTCAGATGAAATGAAATTGGGGTTTAAGAAGGCTTCCCGGTCTCGTTTCGAGAAATGGGCGTCTTCTCTGCATAGTTTGCACGGTAGCCATGACAATGGAAGGCCCGTGAAGTTCAATTGTAGCCCTTATTTGCATCTTATGAATTTGTATCTACACAAATTTGTTCCTATATCTGATTTTTGTGCTCCCAGTGTGTCTGTACATCATTTTTTCGAGGAGAATCCATCGATATTTTCTCGCTCCGAGTTTGTTGTTCATACCTTTGTATAGTTTTGGTTAGTGAATGACGATTTTTCGCCCTTACCTTCACGGGTTTTCCAGTCTTTTGGTATTTTGTTACCTGTTAATAATCGATATCATAGGTATGGTCTCCTCAGTGTAGAAATCACAGAGGCTCTGAAAATACTGGTCAATTATGTAAGCAGTACTTTGTGTTGTCCTCAAGAAGAGTTGAATTCTGGATGGAGAGATGCATCACAAATGGATACCTTGAGATTGAGGTCATTTTCCTTGCCACGGAGTAGTTTGGTTGTGCCTGCTACATGGTCCCTTCTATTACAGAGGCCTTTGTACAGGTTTATATTACGAGCTTTCAGTTATTGGCCAGTAGGTGCTTGTCTGAAGAAGGCTACACACATTATTGATCTATGGTTGGATTATTTACAGCCTTGGAATATTGGTGAAGAAGGCGAAATGATGCCCGCTCTCGAAGAGGATCATTATTTGGAGGCAGATAATAAGATGCTTAGGGATAGGGATCAACGATTGTCTCCACTTTCAGGTAGCTTGCTTCAAAAGCAAAAGACTGGTACTGATTCTGTGGGATCATTAGTAAAAAGAAGCACGAAAGAAAGTTGTTATGGATATAATGATCATTGGAAAAACTATGTTCTGGCTAATTATCCTTTTTATAGCTCTCTTGTTGTTCAGTTTCTTGTATTTTCCCACAAGTTCGTGCACATCAATGCCAAGGCAGTTCTTCAGATGACTCACAAGGTGCATTGCTCTTTCCTTTATTCTATTATGTCTTATTGATAATAGCAAGGAATAGATGAATAAACTTTGACACTTCAAGCAAGACCCCATGTTTATTTAAAGCAAGATCCAATGGTGGATTAAAGGTACTTATTTCAAGGTAGGATCAACAATTAGGATTATTATACCTAGGTTTTGTATCTAGAAAATTCAGACATGAGGAATTTACTTTTGGAAGTGTGAAAATCAATTAGTTGGAACTTCCTCTTGCATGGGAATAATCACATAGCATGAAAGGAGAAAAATTGTTGTCCAGATCCGAATGTAGATTGCTGCCTTTTAAATAATGAATTTTCCTTGCTGTCAGTGCTATATTAACAGAAAAATTCAACATTAACAACAAATGATCCATTCCTGATAGATTAAGTTATGAGCAGTCTTCATGCATGTAAATGTAGGCTTGAATTTGATATAATTGTTTATTAGTTTAACAGACAAAAAATGTCCTTGGTTTATTTTATAGGCGTTTAAACTATCTTTCTTATTTTGCACTCAAATGCTTTGTATGTGAAAATTACGTCATGTTATTGAAACTTAATTTGGTTGTTAATTCAACAAACAAATAATTGTCTGTGGTTTAAATTAGAGACATTTAGATTAGCGTCTATTTTTTGGATCTCAAATGCTTTGTGTCTGAAAAATACCTATCCAACTTATTATTTTATGTTGACAAATTCATTGTAGTTTAAATAGTTGTAGACAAGATTTCCAATCAAATAGCTAAGCACACCATCTATTTACAGTCTTTTGTGGAGGGTCATTTCCATAAATTATCATGTCTATTGCTCGAGAAACAATGGGTAAATTCAGCCTGATGTCATTGCATTGAAGTTACTTCTATTTGATAATTCAGCGAGCAATTTATATGCTTCATGTTTTGGACGAGTTCTGCAAAGAAGGATTGAGTTTTTCATTTTACATCTGATAGGTACTTCGCTAACTTTGTATAATGGGCATAGATATTGAATGGATATGGAAAAACTTGTGATCCCAACCCAAACCTGGTTTGACTATGCAATTTTGAAGAAAATGTTTTTTGGTATATTCTTATGCACTGTCAAGGGTTCTCAACACAAATTGGGAGTGATCATGTTTGCTGTCTTTATAGTATAATTGGGCTAGGAGGCTCATTTTACAGCCCAATGTGAACGTGATGTGTAAGTATGTCCGTGCTCAACTTGGACTCTAGAGTTGACATGTGTCCCTCTTAAAATAAAAATAAAATATTATCTAAATAGAAAAGTAATGTTGGCTATAATAAAAAAGAAAAAAAGAATATGCTATACATGTTTAATTAGTTATCCATTTGACCTATAATATAATTTCATGTAAAGTAATTAGAAGTAAAAAAAATTATGCGAGTAAGATGTTTAAACCTTATACTTTTCAAAAAATAAGTTAACACTTTATATAAATAAATTACTTGAAGATCTATATTAATAACTTGTGTGAATATCAACTTATGTGAATCCGTGCTTAAGATGGATCCATGCTGGTAAATCATAATGCTTTTCTGACCAAAAAATGTCCTGAATGTGTGTAGTAAGACTTGAAGATCTATATCAATAACTTATGTGAATCCGTGCTTAAGATGGATCCATGCTGGTAAATCATAATGATTTTCTGACCAAAAAATGTCCTGAATGTGTGTAGTAAGTCTGTTGCTTTCAAAGAAAATTGAAGTCCTAAGTTTCTCAAATCTTTCCCTATAACTGTCTGGATAATGTTGATATGCCAATAGTCGGCATTCGTAATCCATTCTCAAGTCACATAAGAAGTGAGTGCAACTCAATGTTAGTTAGGTGGATCATGGTTGGGTGGGCAGTGGTCTTGCCTGAAACCTTGCGTTTCCTGCCAAGTTTGATGATTGTTTTTTAATGTCTTATTGAAAATGTTCCTGGATTTCAATATTTCACTGTTTTAGCTTGATCTTCTAACAAGTTCACTTCTTTGATAACGGTAGCAGTTGGTGGTTATTATTTCTAATTTGTTTCTTTTATCCAGATAGAAACAATACTTGAAATCCAATTTACATTCATGCATTTTCGTTGTATATTCATGATCACTTTAATTTTCAACAGGTTTGGTATTTGGCTGAGATTTATGTCAGTTTATACTGGAGTTCATAGTACATGTATAATTTTGTTTGTTAATGTATTTTCTGACAAGTATATCAAATGGGATTCAAAAGGGTGGACTGTGGTTATTCACAGTTGAATTTCCATGCGTATTTCATTGTATCATTAGAACTGAGATATGTAATGGCAATAACATCTTTTTCTGAACGTGTCCTTTGCAGTGTTACCTCTATTCTTTGCTTTTCCAGAAAACCGGTTTTATAATTTGTTAAAGTCTGTTGTATTCTAATGTAATATTTTGTTTTCATCTGTAGGTATTAATTGTTTTGGTATCTTCAAAAGAGCTACTGTGTCTTATTCGAAGCATAGATTCGACATACAATGATGTGAAGTCAGGAAGTGCGCCATGCTGTTTTGACAGTTTGCATAAGGTTGTGCCTGCCATCCGAGAGCAGCTACAGGTCTTCCCTCTATGACCTATACAGTGTTCTGACGTAGGCTACCTTATCCAATGCACCATTTTTAAAAAGGTTTTGTTTGGAAAATGCCTCATTATATTAAGATGTTTCTTTGTGACTACTACAGGACTGGGAGGGTGATTTATCAAATTTTGAGAAAGGCAGTGAAATTACTCACTCTCCTTTGCAAAAAGAAACACCGATGTTGCAACTTTTCAGCACCAGTGATAGTGGAGGCGATCAAATGCTAAAGGTAAGTTTTGTGAATAGTTTCTCTTTATCTCTTTCTTTTTGCAAGACTCATTTGGTTGATGGATAGGTTTATAATTTATTCTGCCCGTACATCAAAATTGGAACCTTACAAAGATAATTCCTTACAAACATTAATTCAACAAAATTTTTATTTGTGCCATTATAAGGAGGTAACTGCATCAGTAATTGTTTATATTAATTTTCCCAGAGAAAGATGTTCCCTTAACTTGCCCACATATTAACTGTTCCAAGTGAGGAAGTTGGTACATTGTCAGAGTGATGGAATCCCCCTTTCTCCCTCCTTTCCCTGTATTTTTTTTTTTCTGGGTGAGGAATGGAATTGACTTCTAGTTGAAATACCAGCTGGTAACTGGACAGAACTACTTGGGAATAGATCCTGTAACCTCCCTGGGTATTATGCCTTCTGTAGAAAGGGTTGGGCAAACTGAGCTATACTATTGTGCTAAGTGTTCATTAAATATGTACAAACATGAAATCAATCACTGTCTTTATTGGGATTTTCTATAACTAAAATGGAAATGAATTCTATAAATCTTCCATACAAAAGGTTAGAATGACTTTAAAGCTCAGGTAGCTGGACATTATTTTATTCAAGAGGAGAGCTGTGTTGGAGTAGATTATTCCTCAATTTTTTGACCACACTTCAGAGCTCATCTTCAGGGTATAATTGAAGTTTGATTAAATTTGGGCTTGATAAGAACATACTTTTGAAGTTTGATTAAATTTGGGCTTGATAAGAACATACTTTTAAAAAATTGATTTCTGATTAATCTTAGCTGGATAATAACCTAGTTGTGATTTAATTTTGCTAGTTGGAAAATAATCTGCCATGGTCTGGATCTTCAACTTTTCCTGACGATGAACCACACTTGTTAGTTTGGAACGCGTCGACAAATGATTTATGATGTGATTTATGCCGAAAACTCTTCTCAATAATTGAGTTTCTAAACTTTATAGATGATTTTTATTTTTTATTTTTGGGAGGGGGTGGGGAGGTAATTTAAAGGCCTTTTATTAACTGTTGATGATCACATATGATCCAACCTTCTGTATGCCTCTGGTCTGCCACTAGGGAAACCGGACCATTGGCAATACAGGAGGTCTGCTGTCCAAAAATATACATTTTAAAAAAATATACTAAGTTCTAAAAAAGCTTACAGTGCCTTGGCTTAACAGCCACAAAATATAACACATAATCCTACTATAATAGTAAAGATAGAAAACATAAATTTTCATGAGGAGACTAGGAGGTGGAAACCTCCACATCTATGGGTGCTTGATCACCTGGACTGTCTAGATGAGTTGGGCCTTTGCCATGCAGTAAGATTGCTTTTATCCTTGTCAAATGCTTGTCCATGGCTTTAAATTCCAACTGCATCATGTTCATCATCATCAGAATTTGGTTTTTAGTGTCATTTTTGGAAAGGAGTACCCTTCCCTGCAGCTGTATAGTTGTAATGGGACTGGTACATCTACTCTTGATAGATGACCTTTCAGCAATGAAGCAGTGATACCTCTCAAATTTCCATTGCCATTTTCCCACCCTCAAATGCTAGTTCCAACTCACACGGAAATTGATGAGCTTTCGGGGTTATGTATGCCCTGAGGAGGCCCTGCTGCAGATAGAATCCACCTCAGAAGTGCGTGCCCCGGCCAACTGAGGAGTAAGGACTTGACGAGAGGAAGAAAATAAAGAGACCTGAGTAGGAGCTGATCCCAAGAGGAGGGTAGCCCAAGATGTTCTGGTCCCTCTCTCACACCACACCTCGACAAAGCCTCACACCACCATAAACAAAACCAGAAAAACCATAAAGCAGCAAGGAATAACAGAGGATGCCCTGGATTCAGCATAATCAGATAGAAATTTCCATTCATGAATAACATTTACCATCATGAAACAACACAATGTGCCTTTGCAAAGCTTCCCAAATCTGAACTGAGACCTTGCAAAGATTGCTTTTCTCATGCGAGGAGTTTGGTGGAGAGTAAAAGCATCATCTGAGATAATGAAGGGACGTACAACTGTGTACACATTCTCATGAAGTGGTGTGGTGGGCACATCTACCTTGCTCGGGTTAGATGAAGTTAATTTGATGTAAAGCATCAAAGAGGAAACATGACATCAATGACTAGTTAAATGTGTTGTTTAGAAATTAGACAAGGTTAGAGAAGGTTATATTTAAATTTCACATTGGGTTGGCCTATACTTCTACCCCTTTTTTGGTTTCTTCTCTTTTTTCAGCTTTTATTTGTTTACGCAGAGGAGAATTTGCATGTTTGCAAAATGATGCTTTCAGAAACATCTTCATCCATCTGACAAATCTATAATTTCTCCATAAGTATACAAAAATGGTGAGGAGTGCAGAGTTCCTAAACTACTGGTCTGTCTGATCTTCTGCTGTTAAAACTTAAAGTTAGCTCTAAGAGTCTAAACAAAACAATTTGATAGTTAATTTTGTATGAATTGAAACTTCTGTGTCTACCTTAGATAAAATTTTACTTTGAAGCACATCGTTGTAGATTATACAACCTTTAGGCATACATATTTTCTTGATTATCTCTTCTATTTTTTTGCCTCACACCAGATACTTCTAATTGATTTATTCCAAAGTGTGTTTCCATCAATAGTATCAATAGATTTTCGTATGGGGGACCTTGCTAAAAAGATCTTGCATTCTGTCCCTCGTACCTTATTTAAGAAATGCCACCCATTTCCAATGGAGTAGAGGCCACTTGTTTTCATTTTTATCTCTCCAAAGGATGTTTCTAATGATGCTCTCTAGATATTGTATAATTGTAGCAGGGGCCATTAGAATGTTGCTTTGATAGAGGGATATCTGATAGGATTGGCCAGTGTCCAGTCTCTTGCCGTATGTTTCAAACTTGACAGGTAAATAGGATAGGCCAATGGGATTGCTAACTTCATCAGTGTTGATGAGGTAGGGATGTAAAGATTGCCCTATCTCTTCTATTTAAGAAAAGCCCCATCTCTTGTCCGTCATGCCTATGGGGGAAGTTCAGTTTAGGTTTCAGCTTATTGTATAATACCAGTGTCCAGTCACTTGCCTTATGCTTCAAACTTGACAGATAAATAGGATGTGCCAATGGGATTGCTAACTTCGTCAGTGTTGATATAAGGTAGAGGCGTGAAGGTTGCCCCTGATAGAGGATATTACAAGTAGAGGAAGGTTCTCAACATGGCATTACTAAGTGATTGCATCCATCTAGAATTTGAAGAATTATATATTTTTGCTTGTCTCTGCATTAGATATGTCTACTAAATGCTTCCAGTTAATGGGGCATTGATTTGAGCATTCAATATATTTTTATTCTTTATCAAAGTATTCTTTTGTTGTATTTGTATTTTTCAATTTATGCCTTACGGCGTTTCCTTTGCAACATCTGGTGCAAATGCTAGTATATCTTACCTCATTTTATGGTTAACATTGTATAACAAAAACATGCGTTGTGTTATGTAATTAATACTAACATGTAATATTGATTTTTTTTGTCAGAATGCTATAGGTAATGATTGCCAAGACGATGATCCAAATTATGTTCAAAATATATCAGGAGATGATGAGGATGAGGATGAGGATGATGGTGGTGAAGGAGGAGATGATGATGATAGTTGCGGTGTTTGTGATGATGTGGATCAGAGTAATGAGGATGGTCAAGATGATCATGAGGATGATCTTGGTGGTGGTAGCTAGGCATGCACATGCATTGTTTTTTATGAAGAAATTATTGTGTAGAATGACATTGTTATGTTTAGATGGGTGTTGTGAATTTACCCTATATCAATGAGACATTTTGATTTTGTAATCATACGATGAGTTTGATTTATGTATGTTGTTAATTTATGGTAGAATAACGATATTCATGAAATATTTTGATTTGTTAATCATATTTGAATTTTACTTGTTTTGATTAAAAATAATACTGATTTTATTAGTATTATGTTGCTATTTTATACATGTTTTGAAAATTGTTAATGACACATTGTTATTTTTTTGGATGGATGTTGTCAATTTCTCTTAAACTTCTTTACAAATGATTTTGAATTGTGATATCTGCTTTAATGATATTTAGAAACTATCATATATTTCACTATGAATCTATAAAGGGGGTCATATATGTAAAGAAAAATATACTCTATATAAGAAGTCAAATGCGGATGTAACCATGGATGCAAAATTGAAAGTAAAATTGGATGTTAAACTAGGAATTAATACAAAATGCAAACAATTGACATACAAAGTGTTTTAAATTAGAAGTGAAAAATTGTGCAATAGTTGACACAAAGAAGGGAACAAAACATGGCATACAAAAGGATATCAAATTGGGCAATAACAAGGACACATAAATGGGCACCAAATTAGATGCAAAAAAAGACAACAACTAGATGTAAAATAAGATGCAAAGTTGAGCGTTAAAAAGAAGCAAAAAACGTTACAAATTAATATGCCAAATGATGATGCAAATAATGGTGTAAATTTGGGATGCAAACTTGGGTGCAAAAAAGGAAAAAAAAAAAGATGTAAGAAAGACATAAAACAAGATGCAAAATGGGGCTGAAAAAAGGTGAAACTAAGGATGCCATATTGGATGTAAAAAATGATTCCTAATCACATGCAAATTTAGGCTCGAACTCAGACACAATATTATATGCAAATGTGGACACAAAATGAGGCAAAAAAATATGCAAATTTGGATGGTGAAACCGATGTAAAACTAGACACCAAAAAAATGCAAAATTGGATGAAAAAGTTGGTGTAAATAATGGTGCAACATTGGACACAAGTAGACACAAAAAATGGTGCAAAAAGGGGCATAAAATAGCTTAAAATTGGATGCAAAACTTGGTGCAAAAACAAATACAAAAGTAGACGTAAAAAATGGCTCTAAATTGAATGTACCATTAGACACAAAATAAGATGCAAAGGTGGACACAACACATGACTCAACATAAGATGCAAATATAAATGCAAATTTGGATGCTCAAAATGATGTAACATTAGATGCAAGAGATGGTGTTAAAAATGATGCAAAATTGGATGAAACAAATGATGCAAAATATGGTGCAAAATGAGGTGGGAAAAATGGAGACAAATCAAACGTAAATGTGGATGTAAAAAATGGTCCAAAAAAAGATGCAAAAATGGGCACAAAAATGGATGCAAAATTTGGTGCTAAATCAAATTCAACACATGGTGCAAAGATAGGCACCAAAGCCGGTGCAAAAATAGAAGCAAAAACTAGTGTAAGACTAGATACAAAACCTGGCGTAAGACTAGATGCAAAAACTGACACAAAATGGATGCATAAAAAGACGTTAAATTGGATTCAAAATACAGTGTAAACTTGATGCAAATGATGGTGCAAAAATGGAAGCAAAGAATGACACAAAATAGGAAGCAAAAGAGAATGAAAAGTAGATGCAAAAAATGACACAAAACTAGAAGCAAAACCTGTCATAAAATAAGATGCAAATCTTGGTTCAAAATTTGACGCAATTAATGATGCATAGTTTGGTGTAAAAAATGATGCAAAATCTAGCGTGAAAAAGGATGCAAAATTAGGTGCAAAAAAGGACGCTTTAAAAATTGTACAATAGAGCCAGATTTAGCGCCAGGTTGCTCATCACAATTACAAAAAAAATGCACTAAAATCTAGCGCTAAATCTGGCGCAAATCGCTGGTTTTGTTGTAGTGAGAAGTCTGGCTTGGAACCTCTAGGGTCTCTCATGAGATGAACAGTGACAACAGCCAAGACCTTCACTTTCACTTGTGCATATAACACTGCCACCTACAACTTTTTACAAACCCCGGGGTTATAAGTAAAGCTAGTAGCCCAGGAGTTGCATCATCCTTACTACAATACTGACGCTCATCAAGGGAGTTGTTTGTTGTCCTTTCATTTTTGTCTCTTGGGGCTTAGAGGTTTCCTCAGGGTTCTCCTTTTCTGATACTTGTATGTCTCCTTCTTCTTCCTTAATTTATGCTTCTCCTTCCTTTTTTCTCTTGACTCATCTTCCTCTACCTTTCCTCCCCTACCTCCAATGCTAAAGGTAGTGTTTCTCCATGTGTAATGGCTTGGGTTCCAATGAAAATTTCCATGTCCATGTCTACAAAATGAGTCCATAGTACAAAGTTCCTTAGGTTACTGAAAACATCCATAAAAATTAGTTTAATGATTCCATGATGGGAAATGTTTTGGAACTTCCCTTCCCTCACTTTCTGGCTCATTTCAATGATAGCTTGCAAGAGTAAATGAGGAACACTAAGCCTCTCTGGAATAGTTAATTCTTCTTTGAATCTTAGCTCATGGAGAAACCTAAAATGGTAGGCTTATACAATTTTCAACCTCCCCTCAGAGGATATTTATTTGAGAATGTGATAGGCCACTTCATCTGAGGGGTAAGCCAAGATCTCCCTTCTCACACCCTTCTTATCTTATATAGGATTTTCTTTCATAATGAAGAAGATATTTGTGGCTGTGACACTCACTGCATTGTCCTCCTTTCTTTATCAAATTCCTAAGGGTAAGGTCATCACTTTGCTTATGAGCTAAGAATTTAGAGAGAGGACAAGGCCTCTAAAAATAGTAATGGCACTATCTTCTACCTTAGGATTTAGTGCCATGGAAAATTCTTGGGATATATCCTCATCATATCCCTTCCACTGTTAGAAGAATTCCATCCCTTGATTCCTTAGAAAAATATTTACCAAGGGTTGATCTTGATGTATTCTCTTTATGTCTATGGGCTCTCTTCCATTAACCCTCCCCCCCTTATTTCTCCTTCTTCTCCTTCTCAAGGATGCTTAGGTGTATTTGAAATTTCATGCTTAGAGCAGTCTCAATTGTATTTTTAGAAATTTCCTTTTTATCAAAGGGGGAGAAGGATGCAAATAGTTTTTTACAAAAAAACTTTTCTTTGACAATTTCCAAATTGAACTACTGCCTAACTCTTTACTACAGGGAAATTAATTCAAGCAAAATTTTCCATGCAAAGGTATGGAAATTAGAGAGGGAGAGAACCATATATGTATAAAATCTTGTAGATCCACAAGCTCATGCGATGTACTAAAGCACATGACAAGAATCTAGTCCTAATTTCAGGCAATGAAAGCCAATAGATTGATGAAAACAATATGAACAAGAAGAAGATAAATCAATGGCACATAACACAAGATGTATCTAGGGAAAGCCACTCCTCAAAAAACTATTATCTATATTGCATATATCATAAATATGAATGAAGATACAAATATTTATCTCACTATAATAATTCTGCACCAGTGTGCTCAACTCCCTTAGCTCACAAGCTAGCTCATGGCCAACACTTATCCAATTCTCTAGCTCTACAAGCACCTCATCTCTTGCATAATTTATAGGATGAATAACCCATATTAAAAGAGAATTCATGCTTCCAAAACCGTGCAATCAAAACATAGGATTAATCTATGATGCGGATTATATTTACACTCTAGTAAATAATACAATTGATAGTACGTTATCCCTACACTCTAGCATCAATTGGGTCTTTCTCAGAATTGACATTCTTGAGGTTTTCGTGAGGGAATCTTTAATTAATTGGAGTATAAATAGTGGATTCATTAGTGCACCAACTGACTTTTGGTCCTCTATTAGTTCCAAAAACAATTTAGAACTAATTTAACTGAACTTAACTTGTAAACTGAGTGATCTAATTTCCAACACAAATTAAACTCATACTAGACCCCTAAAACTTAGGGAGAACATATACATGACTTGAGAAAGACTTCCAACTCTTTATTCCTAAGCTAATTAACTTAATTAAACATAATTATCTATTTACAAGTTTCTATGAGAATTAAATTCGATTTTAATTCTCAGTTTAATTCAAGAACAAACAAAAATAGGATTTATTTTTTCCATTTCGCAACACTCCCTCAACAAGAAAGGGATTATCAACTACCCCGATCCTATCTATGTGAAACACGAATTTATATCTTAACAATGCCTTTGTCAAATTCCAGAATCTTGCTCCTTAATGGGAATGTACTCTGACAACATAATTCGTCTCAATACACAATCTCCTAGATGATGATATCGGATATCAATATGCTTGGACTGATCAAGAAAAAAGGGATTTTCAAAGAGTTTAATATAACTTTGATTATCATAATATGCTTGGAATGATCAAGAAAAAAGGGATTTTCAAAGAGTTTAATATAACTTTGATTATCATAGTAAATCACAGTTGGATCCATCTACTAACCAAACAAACCAACTAGGATCTTCCTCATCCAGAAGGCCTCACATGCTGCCTGACTCACAACCATGTACTCTACCTCTATTGAACTGAGTGCAAGCGACCTCTGTTTCCTCTTGTAGAAAGAAACAATCATTGTCCCAATACTAAAGATCGATCCTGAAATTATTTTCCGGTCAGATGGAATCCCTTCCTAATCTACATCAGTGAAGCCTTGAAGATTGACTCCCTCTATTCTTCTATACCATAATCCATACTAAGAAGTTACCCTGAGGTATCTCAAGACATGCTTTGTCACCATCCAATACAGCTTGGTAGGGCTAATCATTGCTTAGCTAAGTTGCTTAACTGCATAGCACATATCTATTTGTGTGTTCACCAAGTACATGAGTGAACCCACAAGCTTCCTATAAACAGTAGCTTCCACTACTTCTCCTGAAGTAACATCCTCCTTCCTCCAGTTACCTGCTAGAGGAGTATCCATGGGTTTTCTTCTCTCCATGTAGCATCTCCTGAGTATCTCAATGGCATACTTTCCCTAAGATAAAAATAACTCCCCATCTCCTTACCATACCTCCATGCTAATAAAGTAATGCATGACCCCCATGTCCTTCATCTCAAACTCTCTTGCAAGGTCCTCCATGCAAGATTTGATCAACTGATCATTGCCTATTAGTATGAGATCATCAACATAAAGTACAATGATCAACAACTTACCTTCCATCACTATGTGGTAGAGCTTCGCATTTGCTTCACTCTTTGTGAAGCCCAACCTGGTGAAGTAGCTATCTATCCTGGTGTCCCAAGCACGGGGTGCTTGCTTCAGCCCATACAACGCTCTCTTGAGATGGCACACATGTGACTCACGGTCAAAGGTATCAAAACCTTCACGCTTCTCTATGTACACTTCTTCCTTGATCATGCCATTAAGGAAGGTTTTCTTCACATCCATCTTATGTATCTTCAAACCCATTTGTGCTGATAGTGCCAATATAGATCTCATTAAGGAGTACTTTGCAATAGGAGGAAAGGTATCATCATAGTAAATCCCCTCTACCTATGAAAATCCATGAGCCACAAATCTAGCCTTCTGCTTCTCTACAGTACCATATGTAGCTTGCTTTACCTTGTGAAGCCAATAGGATCTAACCACTGACTTGTCCTCGGGTCTCAAGACCACATCCCAAACACTGTTATGAACTATGGAGTCATACTCCTCCACCATGGCATCAACCCAAGCCATCTGTTGCACTACTTTCTTAAATAAATATGGCTCTATCACAACACATTCGCCCACAAGAGTCATGTATCTAGTGTACCTCTCGGGTGACCTCCTATGCTTTCACTGAGAAGTGGGTGCTCCCACATGCTATTGTTTGTCATGAAACAATCTATCAGCCTTTCTGGTGTGCTTTCTTCCCTCTATGAAAGACTATGGCTAAGGGGATGTCTCCACTACCAGATCTGCTACATGTGGATGCTCCACATCAATTTGAGGCTCCTCAACCTTAGGAGCTAAAAGCTCCTCATTCTCAGTTAGCTCAAGATCCCTTTCAAGGGAAACTCGAATGGCCTTCTCCTTATCGAATCTGACATCCCTGCGGATCAATTTCATGATGCTGGTTGGAAAGCACACCCAGAAGTTGTGAGGTGTATTAGTGTATGCCAAAAATATCACCAACTTTGTTTTCGGCTCAAGCTTCTTCTATGCATCTTTGATCACATGAGAATATACCAATGACCCAAAATTATGGAATGAAACCCCACTATCTAAGTACCATACACATTCCATCATTTATGACACGATGCATGCAATGAGGGAAAACTCCAATCTGAGTTGAGAGGCCAAAACCTCACCCACCACTCCTCCTGAGGACTTCTTCTTGGACTTCTTGAGTGGAACATTTGTAGAAAAATGGCGTAGCTCATGACAATGAAAACACTTAACTTTCACCATGGATTTCTTATTACCTCCACTATAAGAATCTAATTTGGAATGCGAAGTTTTCCCTTTCCCCTTCTTCAATTTAATCGCTAAGACACAATTCTCTTCATCATCAGTTTTTGATGAAGAGCCATCCCCAGTGTTCCTCCTGATCTCCTCCTGAATGAAATCTGACCACATTCGTTCCCAATCTGATAGCTTCTCGCAACCATTGATAGTGTCTTGATAACTATACCAACTCTTCGGGATTCCTATAAGAGAAAGACTCACCATATCATCTTTGGCAACCGGATTCCAACACTTCCAAATTCATCATGACAATGAGTGAACTTGGTCAAGTATTTTAGAATAGTCACCCCTTTCTCCATTTTGATTTTTCAAAGTTTGTCCTTCAGTGTCAATTTCCATTGGTCACTGTTGTTCTAATACAATTCCATCAATGTTTTCCAGATAGAATACGAAGTTTCCTTGCCATGGAGACTAGACACAATGTGGTCTCGAACTCCCTCAAGGATTATCCACCTCACCTTCACCACACACTTCTTCCATCTGGCCAAATTTTATGAAGCTGATGTTGTTGGCTTAGGAATTTCTCGATCAACAAATTCCTTCAAGACATTATCCTCTAGTACAACCTCCATTCTCTCGCTCCACGCCATAAATTCGAGCTACCTTCCAAGGCATACTCAAGCCACAAAATGTAGAATTCCTTCTCTTGATCATGAAGTATGAATTGAAAATTCAAATTTCACATGTAACACAAAACTCAAAACTTTGAAATATCCTCTAGTATATTGTCTTCAACTCGAACACCATGTAGAAAATCCTATAGATTCACAAGCTCATGCAATGAACTAAAGCATAGGATAGAATCTACTACTACTTTCAACCAACGGAAGCCAATATATTGATGAAAATAATATGAAAAAGAAGAAGATAAATCAATGCCACATAATATAAGATGTATTCGGGGAAAGCCACTGCTCAAAACCTCATTATATGTATTGCATATATAAGAAATATGAGCGAATATACAAAGCTTGTTCTCACTAGGACAATTCTACACAAGTATGCTCAACTCTCTTAGCTCACAAGCTAACTCTTTGCCAACACTTAGCCAATTCTTCAGCTCTCCAAGCTCCTAATCTCTTGCATAATTCCTAGCATGAATAGATTGTATTTAAAGGGAATTCATGCTTCCAAAATTGCCCAATCCAAACATAGGATAAATATTTGATGTATGCATGATATTTACACTTCAGTAAATATTACAATTGATAGTACATTGTCCCTGCACTCTAATCTCAACTGGGTCTTTCACAGAATCGACATGCACGATTTTCTCATGAGGGAATATTCAATTAACTGGAGTAGCACTGGTGGATGCATGAGTGCACCAAATGACTATTAGTCCTCTATTAGTTCCAAAAACAATTTAGAACTAATTTAATTGAAATTAACTCAGTAAATTGAGTGATCTAATTTCCAACTCAATTTAAAATCATATTGGACCCCTAACACTTATAGAGAACATATACATGACTTAAGAAAGACTTGCAACTTGAAATTCCTAAACTACTTAAGTTAACTAAACTTAATTAACAATTTACAAGTTTTTATGAGAATCAACTTCAATTTTAATTCTCAGTTTAATTCAAGGACAAATTAAACTGGAATTTCTTGTTTCCATTTCTCAACAACTTACTCCTTTCAAGATAAGTTTGTAATGTGCATGAGGGTTTGAGGGAAATGTTGGATAATTTCTTGTTTGGTCCCTATAGTATTAGTGATTCCCCCATTACTATTGTCATTATATCTCGTATTGTTATTTATGTTCCCATCCGCATATTGTTATTAGTGTGCCCCATTGAAGCCCACTATTGTTATTTTTGTTCCTTTATATTATTAATGTTAGGTTGACTTTGGTTATATTGTGACCCCTTAGACTCCTATATATGGAAAGGAGGTTTTGTCATTTGTACCATCCAATAATTTCTCATTTTTGTAATGCAAAGGAGATTTCCCCCTTGAAGAGGCTTATTTTGAAGGTGTTTATCTATATTTTCTATCTTTTTGTTAGATGGTTTCATAACATTTGGTATCAGAGCTTTGGATTCTAGGGTTTTTCTACTCTAAACAGGTCATCATGGTATTTTCGATATAATTTTTTCGCTACGAAGTTCCAAAAGCTAAAAAAAACACCTTTGAGAAGAAATCAGTGTGAAATCGGGTCCAAATTTCAGATCTTTTCTTTCTATATGTTCAAAGCTATGATCTGAGGAAGTTAGAGTTTTTGCAAGCTCCAGATTTTCATCTCAAACAGGTCACCGTGGAAGTTTCGCTATAATTTTGTTTCTATGCAGGTTCAGATTCTAAAATTAAAACCCATTTGAGCTGCAATTGTGATCAAGCTCGAGTATGAATTTTAGACCTTGTCTTGCTATATTTTCAGAGATATAATCTAAGGAAGTTAGGGTTTTTGCAGACTCTCGAATTACATTATAAAAGGTGACCTTGGGAAAATCATCATAACTTTCTCTCTAAGTATCAGATTGAAATTTTGTAAGAAGCTACAGGAAGAGGATAGATTGTACTTTTCTATTCATGGTGTCTAGTTTTGAAGGTCAAAACAATAATACGTGCCACTTCGTACAAGTTCACTTTACCCAACAAATATATAAGCGGGCCATCTTGGGAGGTGGGGCATAACTCTTTCTTTGAGAATCCAATTTAGATCATATTTGTGGCATTAGAAGGAGGGCATAGAGGGGTACTATACGTCACAATATCAGACCTTGGATATTCGAACTTACAGAGTTATAGTCGTTCAATATCGAGCTCCTACAATGTGAAAAAAGGTGTGTAGTTTTTTTTTAAATTTTTACATAAGTTTGGTTTGAAAAATTAGTTTGAAGGAATTCAAAGGGCACAATAAAGCATTATTATCAGTAATTGATGCCTTAAAGAAAGAAAATGGAAACACCAGTAAGAAACCTGAAAGCTCTAGCGTAACGCATGAAGAAGAGGAAGAAATGCAACACGATATATCAAAATTACGAGAACAAGTGCAACAAATTTCACTCGCACAAAAAGTGACAAAAGCTAAAATGGATGGTTTAAAGAAAGACATAGAAGCTAAGATGTATGGTGTGGAAGCTAATATGGATAGTTTAAAGAAAGGTGTAGATGCTAATATGGATGGTTTAAAGGAAGGCATAGAAGCTAAGATGGATGGTTTAAAGAAAGGTGTAGAAACTAATATGAATGACATGGAAGCTAAGATGGATGGCATGGAAGCTAAGATGCATGGCGTGGAAGCTAAGATGGATTATTTAAGGAAATGCATGGAGGCTAAGATGGAAGATTTGAAAAAAATTCTATAAGAAATTCTTACTAATGGTGAAAGAGTAGTAAAGGAAACTCATGATTGGAACAATAAATGTTAATCATGATTTCGTAGACTCTAATGTTCGATCGAAGAATCACCATGTTCCAAAGAATGATATGAGTAAGTTTCTTGGCAAGGATCCCACAACATGGATACTACATGTGGAGCAATTTTTTGATCTCCATAATTTCGAAAACACACAAAAGGTACACATTGCAACTTTATATTTGGAACCAAATCAATTTTTATGGTATCGATGGCTTTGCTCTCATAAACAAATTGTCACTTGGGCTATTTTTATAGATGAAATGATAGTACATTATGAGGATACAAAAATATACACTTTTTTTTATCCAATTGATAAATCTCAAACAAAAGTGTTCAGTGATGGAGCACATTGAGGATTTCCAAAGATTGAATAGAAGGGTAAAAGATATTCCAAAGGAGCATAGGATTGATGTGTAAATAGGGACTTTAAATGATAAAATCCAACATGAGGTTCACCTATGGGAACTTGCTTCATTGGAGAAGGCATTCATGTTGGCAAGAAAAATGGAAAGAAAAATTATGGCAAAAAGGAAGCCTACAACTCACAATCATAAAGATGGAACTATTGTTGCCCCTAGCCATCCACAACCTACAAGGTTGACACTACAACAATTGGAAGAAGAAAGAGAAAAAGTGCTTTGTTATAGTTGTGATAGAAAATACACTAAAGGTCATAAGTGTGTTGAGAAGAAATTATTTTACATAGATTGTGAAGAGGAGGAAGAAAAGGAACAAGAAACATTAAAATAAGAGGATATACACCAGGAAAAAACCCCAGAGAAAGAAGAAATGAATCTAACCATATCTTTCAATGCATTGGTTGGAACTACCACTCCTCAAACTATCAAGATAGAAGGGCATATCAAGAAGAAAAAGGTAATAGTGTTGATTGATTCAGGCAGTACCCATAATTTTATTCATTGTAAGATAGCCAAGGAATTGAATTTCTTCCTATATCTAGCACCAGAGTGTCAAGTGATGGTTGCAAGTGGAGGAACCATAACTTGCTCAGGAAAGTGCCATACTATCAAGCTATCCATGGGAGAAAATGTATTCAATAGCCCAATGCTTTCCATTCCAATGGGTGGTGCTGATGTTGTACTAGGAGTCCAATGGCTACAATCCTTGGGTACAATAGCTTTTAATTTTCAAGAAATTTTCATGAAATTTTCTTTAGAAGGAAAGGAAGTTGAATTAAGGGGTATCACAGGGAAACCAGGAAGGATAATCAGCTCTAACAGAATGACAAAGCTTCTAAAGAAAGAACAACGAGGCATAATTTCATAATTATGTTCACTAGAGGTTCCCACATCGAAATCATCTATTTCTCCAGATCTCCAAAAAGTCTTGGACAATCATTCGAAGGTGTTTGAGATTCCCAAAGGCCTCCCACCTATTCATTATTATGATCATGCTATTCATTTGATTCCAGGAAGTGTTCCTTCAAACATCAGGCCTTACAGATATCCCTATGACCAAAAGAGTAAAGTTGAACGTATGGTTGCAGAAATGCTAGAGGCTGGTATAATTCAACCTAGTCAAAGTTCTTTCTCTACTCCAGTAGTATTGGTTCACAAAAGGATGGATAATGGCACATGTGTCTAGATTGTAGGGAGCTCAACAAGCTCACTATTAAAGATAAATTTCTGATTCCTGTCATTGATAAATTATTGGATAAATTGCATGGATCAATTTACTTCACCAAGTTGGATCTTCATTCAGGATATCATCAAATCAGAATGAAGACTGAATACATTCCAAAAACAGCATTTAGAACTCATGAGGGTCATTATGAATTTTTGGTCATCCCTTTTGGCCTTAGCAATGCCCTTCTACATTTCAAGGTTTGATGAATTCCATTTTCAAACCTTTCCTTAGAAAATTTGTGTTAGTATTTTTTGATGATATACTAATATACAACAAGTCTTGGAAGGATCATGTTCAAAATATTGATAGGGTGCTCATATTGTATCTCATGAAGGTGTTAATGTAGACCCTAGCAAAATTAAAACCATTAAGGAATGGAAAATCCCCACATCCATAAATCACCTATAACAATGTAAACTTTGAAACGGGAACTATAAACTCAAAACGGGAACTCTGGCCAAAAAACCCCAAAAAAACATCAAAAACAGTGCTAAAAACGAAAAGTGTGTATACTGGAACGATGTTTTTTTTTTAGGTGTCAATTTTGAACGTGTTTTAAAAATGGCAGTGACTACGAAATTTGCTACGAAATTTTCATGCAAAATATAGCTTCAAAACGAAAGTGATGATACTGGAATAATGATTTTTTTTTTCAGGGTCAATTTTCAAACTTTTTAAAAAATGCTAATAAAACCAATTTTTTATGTCTCAAAAAAAGTTAATTTTTAAGGAAAAAACACATTAATGTTTCTGGTAGAATATCATTTTTCTTTCCTAAGTATAAATTTAACATGTTTTTAACCACACCATGCTAGATACAAAAGAAATTGAAATTTTTTCAACTATAAAATTAAAAAACCATGACATTATGAACAAATTATATCACTGAATGAAATCAAAAGTCTTTATTTGTATACTGAATAAAACAAACATTATATCTCTAATTTGATATTGCATTGTAGATATTTAAACAATAAAATGTATCATACTTAAGACATAATCCAACAACATAAAAATGCTTCATAATTTCTCATTTAACAACATATGGAAAACATTAATTTTATTTGAAGATATGATGCATACATCAGTTATATAATCTGTCTTAAACAATTATTCAAAATCACTCATATTTTCTTGCACACCATCACAATTCGCATCTTCAGATGAGTGACTCGATGCTGATAAAGATGTTCCATATTCTTCTCTTTCATCAACTAGTGCCCCATCTGAGTCCACATGCATGCCCAACATTCCAGGTTTCAAAAGTATTCTAGATCTACGACTGGTTTCAGCAGACTCCCATGTCAACATTTTTCCTTCTGGTAACAACATTTTCAGAATCTCTGTCGTCTTGAAGCGAAGAGTTCCTCTCTTTGTTAAATTGAAGTCATAAACAAGTATGTCAACATCCTCCAATTGTAATATGTCTGTGCGGCGGCGATTTATATTTGTACCCTTTCTTTTTCTTTTTCCACCATTTTTTTGTCAACTACCATCTCTGGCTTATACACACCATTGAATGGGTGTGTATTTGTGGTATACCAATGTAATTCAACACTTGTAACATCCTCATTTTCTGTAAAGACCTTTATAACTTTAGCAACCCAAAATGGATAGCCTTTGGGATCTCCATCTGCTATCACTGCAATCATGCAACCCTCCTTAATATCATGTACTGAACCCCTATAAAGGTCTTCCATGGCTTCACGTTGTGCACGAGATCTTCTGGAACCAATATACATCTCTCTTTCCATTGCCTGTGAAGAATTAATAATACCTTGAGTTTGTTGCTGTTCAACAATGTTTACTTCCTCTTGTTCATTTGACACATTTTGTGGCCAAATAAATGGATGTGGGAGAAAACCTATCTAGAATGTGAGGCCTATGATTTGCCACTTTTCCTTTAGTTATGTGAATGTAAATACAAAGAAAGAGACGCGCACCATGGAGTTTTCTTTGGCACCATGGTGTGAATAACAACTAAAGATTATTTTTCTCCTTCTTTATGCTCTCAAATACCATTTCTAGATGTTCTAGTCAACTATGGAAGGCTTAAAATGCTAAAAAATGGAATCCCTTTCTTCCTATTGGCCCTATATTTAACATAGCTTAATAATATATTAAAATTAGGTTTTTTGCATGCTTCACCCTCAACTTTGAAGTCCACACATGGCTAGCCATAAATGTCTGGCTAATGAGGCATAACACACCATCTAGTTACGTCATGGTTGTCAAAATGCTGGTGCTTTTTACATGGTTAGAAATGTCTTTATTTTCATAATAATGTTTAGGAGTTGTGAGCTATAATCAAAAAATATTAACCCAAAAAAGTGTTGGTTGATTGAAATTTCTAAATAACTCTATAAAGTTCTAAACCCCAAATCTCACTCAAAATTTATAAATATAAATAAAAAAATATATAATAATTACTCCATTCCAAACCATACCATATACATATACAAAATAGTTAATTTCATTGAAGGAATATTTTTCATGGCTGAACATCTAATACAACTCATTTATAAACTTACCTCATGGTTTGGCTCCCTATTCTGCTTCGATTTTTGTATATACTCTAATTGGACAGATAATTAATATTAGTTTTCTCACATACACGAGTGACATTTATTATTATTTATTTATCTTCAATAACTTTAATGATGAAGGCCTTTAAAGGAGGAGAAACACTTTACCTGATATTTTTTAGATTATATATTATGTAATAAAGCATCCAATGAGAGGAAGCATATAATAGAACATAGGAGAAAAGCACCATAATATCATAGTTTTGCAATAAGTTTTATGGATTTAGATTTTAACAATCCACCATTATTTTATCAAGAAAAAGGGCATGACACTGCATAAACTTACTTTATTTCCAACTAGGTGTTCTCCTTTGTCAATATCGTGTTTGCTTTTGACCTTATTGGTGCATTTCCAATCTTATATCATAGTAGCAGAACAATCTGTGGTGCGTGCTACAGCTTTTTAAAAAATTTAAAAACAGAAATTTCGCAATCAAGCATAACTTGAATATCTAGAAGTAGTAGATCAAGATTGTGCAGTTATATATCTAGGTTTATGACTAAGTATCAAGGCCTCATCGAAGCTCATATCATGATCAAGATATGATCGAATAGACAGGCTGAGAAGTTGTCAGATTTCACAGTTAGTCCTTCGAGTTTTGATAGTTTGGTATGAAGGATTTGGGTGCCTCATTGAGAGCTTGAATCACGGTGTGTATATTTAGAAACCAAATCAGCAATGCACAGTTCTTTTGAGAGCAAGGATGTTAAAAATTCTAATCAGTTGACATGTAAGAATACTGTTTTATATTATATTAAATTAAGGATAATTATTGCGTGGCAACGCCACCCCCGGGCCACCCTGCCCTGCCCAACCGACGGCGGGTCGATTCCGGGAATCGACCTGCTCTGGAATCCCATTCATATATCGAATGGTGGGCGTTTATATCCCGAGATATAAAAGCCCTTGTTTTCACAATAAGAAAGAGACAGGTTTTAGGTTCAAGCCGTCTGGGTTTTTTAATCTTTTTAATTTTTTGGCAGGTTCGATAGAAGGGAACAGATCGTGAGTTCGGCCCGTTCGGATTTCTTAATAATTGTATTTTTTTGAAATATTATGGTCAGGCTTTTAACTGTATATCCAATGGGAAGAAGAACATCTGACAGTTTTTATCAGAGTCCAAAGAGGTTGACTTACAGTTATATTGACCCAAATAAAATGACCTAAGTTGCTTTATTCATGGTTAAGACTTGGATTTCAAAAAATATTCATTTTCATAGACCTTATTCTAACAAGAAGGAAATGTGGGTGCTAGCAAGTCTCAGTCATTTAGTTTGGGTCTTATTTACAACTTGCAAGTGTGACGCAGCTATTCTATCTTTCGATATCCAACGAGCTAGCACAAAGACACATCGGGAATGTGGTCGATGGCGCTTTAATTCTAGCCAACGATAATGTGTGTACCTACAACATCAATTAATCCAATCCAACGACACGCTGGTGACGTGGAAGATATGTATCAATGCCAATTTTATATAGTTTTTTAAAGTTTTAAATATTTTTTTTAATAGTGGCCTGAAGCTTAGATAAATCAGTCTCAACAAGCTTCTTAATCAATAAAAAATTTATAATTTAAAAGGTTTATATATAAGGCATTTACATATACATTATTAATAACGTTAATTAACCTTATATAAAAATTTACCAAAAGACTAATAATTGGAACCGGAAAAGAGTCTTATAATCTTCATTTACATTTACATGGGAAAAGAAATAAAATTTGCACATGGTGAAACTGTCAGTCCTAATTTCCCATATTTTTTTTATGGAGGATTCAACTCAAATTGTGACATGGAGATTGCAATATTCTCAACTTTGCAATTTGGGTATGTCAAAGCTGTATAGTGACTTATTTTTTTTTACGAAAATGTGACCGAATTATTGTTTCATGGTATACGTAGTTAATCTTTCCATCATATTTTTTGAATATATCTATATATATACTAAAACCTCTCCATCCTTTGAAAAGAAAAACAAGAATGTGGACACTCAAAACCGAGAACAAACTGAAAGTTGATGTTACTGCAATTCCAGAGCAAGTCCACAACGTGGGATTATTAATAGTAAACTATATATCAAATTCATCTTTGTGTTATGAATGGGATTCCAGAGCAGGTCTTCGATTCCGGGAATCGACCTGCTCTGGAATTCATGAAAAGTAAACTATATATCAATCAATAAAAAATTTATAATTTAAAAGTTTTATATATAAAGCATTTACATATACATTATTAATAACGTTAATTAGCCTTATATAAAAATTTACCAAAAGACTAATAATTGGAACCGGAAAAGAGTCTTATAATCTTCATTTACATTTCCATGGGAAAAGAAATAAAATTTGCACATGGTGAAACTGTCAGTCCTAATTTCCCATATTTTTTTTTTATGGAGGATTCCACTCAAATTGTGACATGGAGATTGCAATATTCTCAACTTTGCAATTTGGGTATTTCAAAACTGTATAATGACTTTTTTTTTTTTTACGAAAATGTGACCGAATTATTGTTTCATGGTCTACGTAGTTAATCTTTCCATCATATTTTTTGAATATATCTATATATATACTAAAACCTCCCCATTCTTTGAAAAGAAAAACAAGAATGTGAACACTCAAAACCGAGAACAAACTGAAAGTTGATGTTACTGCAATTCCAGAGCATGTCCACAACGTGGGATTATTAATAGTAAACTATATATCAAATTCATCTTTGTGTTATGAATGGGATTCCAGAGCAGGTCGATGGACCTGCTCTGGAATTCATGAAAAGTAAACTATATATCAATCAATAAAAAATTTATAATTTAAAAGGTTTATATATAAGGCATTTACATATACATTATACATTATTAATAACGTTAATTAACCTTATATAAAAATTTACCGAAAGACTAATAATTGGAACCGGAAAAGAGTCTTATAATCTTCATTTTCATTTACATGGGAAAAGAAATAAAATTTGCACATGGTGAAACTGTCCGTCCTAATTTCCCATATTTTTTTATGGAGGATTCAACTCAAATTGTGACATAGAGATTGCAATATTCTCAACTTTGCAATTTGGGTATTTCAAAACTATATAGTGACTTTTTTTTTTTTTACGAAAATGTGACCGAATTATTGTTTCATGGTCTACGTAGTTAATCTTTCCATCATATTTTTTGAATATATCTATATATAGATAAAACCTCCCCATCCTTTGATAAGAAAAACAAGAATGTGGACACTCAAAACCGAGAACAAAGTGAAAGTTGATGTTACTGCAATTCCAGAGCATGTCCACAACGTGGGATTATTAATAGTAAACTATATATCAAATTCATCTTTGTGTTATGAATGGGATTCCAGAGCAGGTCGATTCCGGGAATCGACCTGCTGTGGAATTCATGAAAAGTAAACTATATATCAATCAATAAAAAATTTATAATTTAAAAGGTTTATATATAAGGCATTTACATATACATTATTAATAACGTTAATTAACCTTATATAAAAATTTACCAAAAGACTAATAATTGGAACTGGAAAAAGAGTCTTATAATCTTCATTTACATTTACATGGGAAAAGAAATAAAATTTGCACATGGTGAAACTGTCAGTCCTAATTTCCCATATTTTTTTATGGAGGATTCAACTCAAATTGTGACATGGAGATTGCAATATTCTCAACTTTGCAATTTGGGTATTTCAAAACTGTATAGTGACTTATTTTTTTTTTACGAAAATGTGACCGAATTATTGTTTCATGGTCTACGTAGTTAATATTTCCATCATATTTTTGAATATATATATATATATATATATATATATATATATATTAAAACCTCCCCATCCTTTGAAAAGAAAAACAAGAATGTGGACACTCAAAACCGAGAACAAACTGAAAGTTGATGTTACTGCAATTCCAGAGCATGTCCACAACCTGGGATTATTAATAGTAAACTATATATCAAATTCATCTTTGTGTTATGAATGGGATTCAAGAGAATCGACCTGCTCTGGAATTCATGAAAAGTATACTATATATCAATCAATAAAAAATTTACAATTTAAAAGGTTTATATATAAGGCATTTACATATATATTATTAATAACGTTAATTAACCTTATATAAAAATTTACCAAAAGACTAATAATTGGAACCGGAAAAGAGTCTTATAATCTTCATTTACATTTACAAGGGAAAAGAAATAAAATTTGCACATGGTGAAACTGTCAGTCCTAATTTCCCATATTTTTTTTATGGAGGATTCAACTCAAATTGTGACATGGAGATTGCAATATTCTCAACTTTGCAATTTGGGTATTTCAAAACTGTATAGTGACTTATTTTTTTTTACGAAAATGTGACCGAATTATTGTTTCATGGTCTACGTAGTTAATCTTTCCATCATATTTTTTGAATATATCTATATATATACTAAAACCTCCCCATCCTTGGAAAAGAAAAACAAGAATGTGGACACTCAAAACCGAGAACAAACTGAAAGTTGATGTTACTGCAATTCCAGAGCATGTCCACAACGTGGGATTATTAATAATAAACTATATATCAAATTCATCTTTGTCTTATGAATGGGATTCCAGAGCATGTCGATTCTGGGAATCGACCTGCTCTGGAATTCATGAAAAGTAAACTATATATCAATCAATAAAAAATTTATAATTTAAAAGGTTTATATATAAGGCATTTACATATACATTATTAATAACGTTAATTAACCTTATATAAAAATTTACCAAAAGACTAATAATTGGAACCGGAAAAGAGTCTTATAATCTTCATTTACATTTACATGGGAAAAGAAATAAAATTTGCACATGGTGAAACTGTGTCCTAATTTCTCATATTTTTTTTATGGAGGATTCAAATCAAATTGTGACATGGAGATTGCAATATTCTCAACTTTGCAATTTGGGTATTTCAAAACTCTATAGTGACTTTTTTTTTTACGAAAATGTGACCGAATTATTGTTTCATGGTCTACGTAGTTAATCTTTCCATCATATTTTTTGAATATATCTATATATATACTAAAACCTCCCTATCCTTTGAAAAGAAAAACAAGAATGTGGACACTCAAAACCGAGAACAAACTGAAAGTTGATGTTACTCCAATTCTAGAGCATGTCCACAACGTGGGATTATTAATAGTAAACTATATATCAAATTCATCTTTGTGTTATGAATGGGATTGCAGGTCGATTCCGGGAATCGACTTGCTCTTGAATTCATGAAAAGTAAACTATATATCAATTAATAAAAAATTTATAATTTAAAAGGTTTATATATAAGGCATTTACATATACATTATTAATAACATTAATTAACCTTATATAAAAATTTACCAAAAGACTAATAATTGGAACCGTAAAAGAGTCTTATAATCTTCATTTACATTTACATGGGAAAAGAAATAAAATTTGCACATGGTGAAACTGTCAGTCCTAATTTCCCATATTTTTTTTTATGGAGGATTCAACTCAAATTGTGACATGGAGATTGCAATATTCTCAACTTTGCAATTTGGGTATTTCAAAACTGTATAGTGACTTATTTTTTTTACGAAAATGTGACCGAATTATTGTTTCATGGTCTACGTAGTTAATCTTTCCATCATATTTTTTGAATATATCTATATATACTAAAACCTCGCCATCCTTTGAAAAGAAAAACAATAATGTGGACACTCAAAACCGAGAACAAACTGAAAGTTGATGTTACTGCAATTCCAGAGCATGTCCACAACCTGGGATTATTAATAGTAAACTATATATCAAATTCATCTTTGTGTTATGAATGGGATTCCAGGTCGATTCCCGGAATCGACCTGCTCTGGAATTCATGAAAAGTAAACTATATATCAATCAATAAAAAATTTATAATTTAAAAGGTTTATATATAAGGCATTTACATATACATTATTAATAACGTTAATTAACCTTATATAAAAATTTACCAAAAGACTAGTTAATTAACCTTATATAAAAATTTACCAAAAGACTAATAATTGGAACCGGAAAAGAGTCTTATAATCTTCATTTACATTTACATGGGAAAAGAAATAAAATTTGCACATGGTGAAACTGTCAGTCCTAATTTCTCATATTTTTTTTTTATGGAGGATTCAACTCAAATTGTGACATGGAGATTGCAATATTCTCAACTTTGCAATTTGGGTATTTCAAAACTGTATAGTGACTTTTTTTTTTTACGAAAATGTGACCGAATTATTGTTTCATGGTCTAGGTAGTTAATCTTTCCATCATATTTTTTGAATATATCTATATATATACTAAAACCTCCCTATCCTTTGAAAAGAAAGACAAGAATGTGGACACTCAAAACTGAGAACAAACTGAAAGTTGATGTTACTACAATTCCAGAGCATGTCCACAACGTGGGATTATTAATAGTAAACTATATATCAAATTCATCTTTGTGTTATGAATGGGATTCCAGAGCAGGTCAATTCCGGGAATCGACCTGCTCTGGAATTCATGAAAAGTAAACTATATATCAATCAATAAAAAATTTATAATTTAAAAGGTTTATATATAAGGCATTTACATATACATTATTAATAACATTAATTAACCTTATATAAAAATTTACCAAAAGACTAATAATTGGAACTGTAAAAGAGTTTTATAATCTTCATTTACATTTACATGGGAAAAGAAATAAAATTTGCACATGGTGAAACTGTCAGTCCTAATTTCCCATATTTTTTTTTATGGAGGATTCAACTCAATTTGTGATATGGAGATTGCAATATTCTCAACTTTGCAATTTGGGTATTTCAAAACTGTATAGTGACTTATTTTTTTTTTAGGAAAATGTGACCGAATTATTGTTTCATGGTCTACGTAGTTAATCTTTCCATCATATTTTTTCAATATATCTATATATACTAAAACTTCCCATCCTTTGAAAAGAAAAACAAGAATGTGGACACTCAAAACCGAGAACAAATTGAAAGTTGATGTTACTGCAATTCCAGAGCATGTCCACAACGTGGGATTATTAATAGTAAACTATATATCAAATTCATCTTTGTGTTATGAATGGGATTCCAGATCATGAAAAGTAAACTATATATCAAATTCATCTTTATGTTATGTTATGGTAAGTATTAATGTACTCGTTCATTAATGAATTATGGAACTAAACCTATAGCATTTCATTAATGGTCGTTTACCAATTATGGTTGTTTTGGTTAGAGTGAGAGTCCTCCCATATGGCTGTGAGCATGGTATAACGTGATAAAAGCAAAATACTTTGCCCATTTGGTCCACCTAAAACGATGAAATGACTTGAATATAGTTGTTTGTTACGCCAATTTATAATGATGAATTGAATAGAATGTATTCACATGATAATTGTTTTTGGTTATATATATGGGGTCAATTTAATTAACAATATGTCATAATAGAAATAGTAGGTTTTGTAAAATTAACTACAGTTTTTTGGTTGTGAAATAATATTTAAAAATGTTTTTAATTAGTTATGAATTTGTCTTTTTGAAATATAAGGAAATAGGTTAATGTATAAAATAATTAATATATTTATCAAATAGTTTGAGATTTTTTTTATTATTGTAATAATAAGAGATTTTTTAGTTATTGTAATAATAAGAATTTTTGTGATGATTTGTATATTATTATTAATATTATATTAGACAATTTGTCACAATAAATCTACTAAAATATATTAGAAAATCTGAAATCTACGCCATGATGGTTTGTTTCTCTTTAGATTTAGGAATATGTTAATTATTAATGATTGCATATGCATGGAAATTATAATTATGTGGAAAACAAATAATAGTAAAATTAAACTTGTATATCAAAAAATTAACAAAATATATACCTTGGGAAGCATTTTCGAGAGAGAACCCAACTGGAAGGCGAGACCACCATACACTCGTTCTTTGAATGGGAAAAGGATGAAAGTATGAAAAAGTGAGGCATGTGGCTTGTGGGCTACTATAGTGCACAAGTCCTCTATGTTTCCTTCCTTTTTATCCACTCTCAACTACTCTACTCATATATGGCACAAAATGCACTTGAATAGAATCAAACGTCTTTTCCTCCTAGTGATTTAGTTATAACACATCTTGATAGCCTACTATTGGTTAAGTCTGACTCATTGAACTCTTCACTTTCAATGAGTAGGGTGTAGGGGGTGGTGGCGGGGGGGGGGTGGGGTAAGGGGGTAGGGCGCGGGTAGGGTGTAGGGGGGGGGATAGGGGGGGGGGGGTAAGGGTAAGGGGTAGGGCGCGGGTAGGGTGTAGGGGGGGGGGGTAGGGGCAGAAGGGGGTGGGTAGGGGGATTGGGTGGGGTGGCGGTAGGGGTAGGGGCAGAAGGTGGGGGGGCTGACGCAGGGCACGAGGATGGGGTAGGCCATGGGGGTAGGGGTGGGGAAGGGTGGGGGGGCGCGCAGTGTGGGGAGCGGTGGGCACAGTGGGGAGGGGCGGCCGCGGGGAGGGGTTGGGGGTGGTAGGGGGTTTGGGGGAATGGGGGGGGGTGGGGGTTAGGGGGGAGGGGGTTTTGGGGGCGGGGGGCGAGGGGGGATGGGGCGCGGGAGTGTGGGGGGACGGTAGGGGGTAGGGTGAGGGAAGGGGAGGGGGGGCCGGGGAGCGGGTTGTGGGGGGCGCGTGGGTAGGGGCTCGCCCATACTTGCCTAAATGTCCACTTAGCCTCATTATCCCTCACCTGACCTCCCGCTCGCCCATCGACCTGCCTGCCCGTTAGAGGTGGCAAAGACCCATTAGAAGAGGAAATTGCGCAAAAGGAAGCAGAAAATATTGTGGAAGATGACAATGATGAAACTCTAGAGGACGAAGAGTTTGGATTACGTGACATTGTTGATTAAATTTAAGTTATACCTGGAAATCAAGCTTTGCAATGTTTTGACTCTGACATTTCATGAAAAGAATAATCAATGAATTAAAGTTGTTATGTGTTCAATATTTTTAATTTGTGATTTTCGCATTGATTTTTAAGTTAATTATGATTTTTTGAAAAAAAAGTTGTTATTATTATTTTTTTGACATGAAATTCATAAAAACAAACTATTATTTGACCATTTTTAGTTAATATTTTTGTATAAAAATTGTGATTTTGACATGTTAATTCTAGCAAAAAATTATCAAAACGTTTAGTTTTTTTGTTATATTTATGTTAAAAATGGTTATTTTTATGTCCATTGTTAAAAAATGTTGTTTTTTAGAAACAATTATTTCATGTGGATTGAAAAATTAATTAAGGATGTATAAATATGTAGATTATCTAAAATTCAAACGATCGACTTTCTAATTTAAAAACGCAAAACAATAAAAACCCCCCTAAAAAAAAAAAAATTAAGATAGAGAACAAGAAAATATGAATAAAATGACGACTTCAAAAACTATCAAATTTAGAAAATAATTTTTTACATTTCACACACTAGAAAATTAAAAGTCAAAAAATAGGTCTTTTAAAAAAAGGGTGTGATGCAGAATACTTACTTTTTAAAATCAGCATGAAAATCACTACGATTCTAAAACTTGATTTCATCCTTGAACATGAAAAAAAATTAAAGTTCCAAAAACCATGTTCTAAAAAAAACATGTGTATTCTGCATCACCACTTTTGAAAATCGGGTCATTTTTTTGCTATCTCTACGAAACGGGTAACAGTATCAGTTCCCGTTTCAAAGTTTACATTGTTCTATGAGGATTTATCAGGTTGACAGGGTACTATCAAAGGTTTGTTAAGAATTATGGGAGAACACTAGCACCTCTAACAACATTACTGAAGAAAGATGCATTTTCATGGACTCTAGAAGCAATGAAGACCTTTGAACATCTTAAAGAGGCAATGTGCCAAGCACCGGTCTTAGCTACACCGGATTTCACAAAAAACTTTATTGTGGAATGTGATGCCTCAAGAAATGGAATTGTTGCTATTTTAATGTAAGACGAAAGACCCTTTGCTTTCCAAAGTCATCCAATCAAAGGAAAGTATTTATAGAAAGCTATTTATGAGAAAGAAATGTTGGAAATACTACATGAACTTATGAAATGGTGACCCTACCTAATGGGAAGACACTTCAAGGTAAAAATAGTCTTAAATGCTTTTTAGAATAAATATTATCTTTAGAAGAGCAACAAAAATGGGTCACAAATATGTTGGTTTATAACTTTGAAATCATCTAGAAAAAAGGGAAACAAAATGTTGTGGCAGATGCACTCTTAAGAAAGGATGCTGATGTGGAAGCATTTTTTTGCACCATTTCTATTATCCAACCATATTGGATAAACAAAGCAAAGGATGAATGGAAGAATGACGAACAAATGTGGGCACTCATTCAAAATTTACAACAATGTTGTGGGGAAAAGTATCCGACTCGGGATGACCCTATCCCTACTCTAAGGGTGATAGTTCCTTAGCAACAATTGAAAGTAAAGCTTTGATATTTTTCCTTTATGAAAGTACAGAGAAGGAAGAAAAGATTGACCAACCGATGTCTTTCGCTTTTGTCGATCCTGTCTTCTCTCTTTGCCTCTTGTTCCCAGCTCCTTGCTCCCTTTGCCGGCCCAGCTACACAAAGATCCTGCAAAAACAAGAGAGGGAAACTACAAGAAACATGTACTCATAACTGATGCATGGATTAGAATGAATCAAATATACAGATAAAAACAATACATCATTGCAATACAAGTATATAGGAGAACATCAAAGCTTTATTGATAGAAGAAAAAGGTTCTGAGAAGGTTACAACCATAAATGGCTCCAATCCAGCAGCACCTCCCCAGCAGCAAGAAATCTCCTCTTCCCCTCTATAAAAGCAATCACCCAATAGCTCTAACTGTAGACCAACAGCACTTCCTTGCTTTGCACAAAATTCCAGCCTCTCTAGACCTCATAGAAGAGCTCTATATATAGGAGATTTGGAGAAAGGATGAGTCAGCTTGAGACTGACCTAAAGCTGCCTTGTGTCCTCTCCCTCTTCAGTTAAACTTCAGTTCTTGAGTCCACTTGGAGATCCTTGCTTCCACATGGAGATCAAGTACCTCTTACTCATCATAGGGCGAATTCCTTGAACCAAGTGTCAGTTTGGAAGCTTCCTGGGCAGTTGACACCTTGCAGAATGACTGTGCCACTTGGCCAATCTCGCCCAGCGCAGGTAGCCTTCATTGGTTTTGACTTTCAGCGCAGGTACAAGGAGGAGCAGTTGACATTCAGCGCAGATGCTCAGTGGAGCAGCTGACATGATCCAAAAATAGCCTGTTTTTGAGTGTTTTCAGGTGGAGAACTGATAGGAAGTGTTGTGGTTTGCTGACCTTGTTCCTCTAGGGGTAAGAACAACATGTTTAGGGACTGAGGATCCCTGTAATTATTGACATTTCATGCTCCATGCTGCGAGGCACAAAAATGTCTATAACAGTTGCCCCCTAAAGTATGAGGTCGTTTATCGGGTGAAATGCTTTATCCAGAGGGTCCGAAGTTCATTCAAGTGCTGAGAGGTGCCCTGTAATACAATACAATACAATACATTATTTTTCATTCTGTTTTCATGATCTAGCTGAGGCGGGCATTCCCATGCTCAGCTTTATAAATACATTTTGGTACATAGAACAGACGATCGTCTGATGGTAGACTGATAATTTTCTGCTGAAATTATCATCCTTTGAATAGGATGATCATCTGCTGCAATGATGTACATGACAAATGCTTTTATATTTCCTGAATATGTATCGCAGCCCGGATGGATGAAACTAGATCGGGGTCTTCAAACTCGTTCGATCTTCACTCTAAGTACAAGTCGATCCATGTGAGAATTTCGCTGAAGTCGAACATGGAAAGACATCGCTTGATTACCGGTCAATGATGAAAAACCGTTAACAAGCGCGAGAGGAATCACCGATAATGATAATGACCCTCAAGGTACTGCAGTACAATTCACGTGGCGTGAATAAAGGACTTGGCGTCGAACGCCACGCAAAATCTTCTGGTCGAAGGTCATTGATGTATACCTGTCGCCGGAAGTGAGAAACTTGCCATTGAGGCATGCAAGCTTCAAAGTACTGATGGGGTTGTTCCTAGATCAACTTCTTGGATAATGAGCTGAAGTCGACAAGAAGCGATCCGTCAAAGGAGGGCCTTAATGAATCCCACATCAATGACACGGAACGGAGCTAATGATTTTAGTGGAGGTGAAAACAAACTGTGACATATGATTCAGGGTGGCGATCATGAATGGATGAAGGATAATGTATGGCAGTGGATGGGACACGGTTGACACTTTCAGAATGACCTCTCTTGAACATATAACGACACTGATGCGATGGATCGGTAGCATTACCCCAAAATGTGGATGGTTTGGCGAAGACCATGGTGATGAGACCGGTGAATGAAACAACCCAACCCGATGTGGTACGGAAGAAAAGTGTCATGTTCAAGAGCGACTTGCTACCATTAAGCTTTGATGTTCTCCCAATTTTTCCCCAGTCATTTCTGACCAGTACCTCTTTATTTTTGTCAAGCTTGAGGAGGATAACATATGCTTGTTCTATAACCTGCCCTTCGGGCAAGCCCATCGCTATGATTTAACGAGCTTAGCGATAGGGAAACTCGTTCTCGTCTAAAGACAAGTTTGTCGCTATTTAATCATTTTAACGAGTCTAACGACAAGGAAAACTCGGTCCTTTTCATTTTTAGAGAGTCTGAAAAGGTACAGAAAGTTAACTCCATAATTCCTTTTTCGTCATCTAATCCCTTAAGTCCGAAAAAGTATAAAACAATACAGAAGGGATGGGTGTTCGATACTTTTAACGAGCCGAACAAGACAAGCGCTCGATCTTTTTGTGTAATAATCCCTCAGGTCCAAAAAGATTAAAGTCTAAAAGAGGGATAGCTCTTCCGGTCCCTTTAACGAGCTGGAAGGCCAGAACTCGGCAAACTTTTCATATTTTACGAGTCAGAAAAGAGCTCAAAGAGACTCGTCTTTTGAGGAACAAGTGATAAACAGGGATAGCAACTGATTCCAGGTACAAATTGGAATTTTCCAATTACGGTAGTGTCACAAGGATGGCTAGGTGAAATCACTCTTCGCAGCTGTTCCTCAAAATGGGTAAACAATCATATGGGGGTGAACGACCGGCCAAATGACGGTGGCTGATAAATTTACGATCGCAATGGTTATTTACCGGGATAGGTTCATTTTTTAATGAGCTTGAACTCTAGTGGAAACTTTTGCTCACGCTTTTCTATTTTTTAACGAGCATAAATTCCGCGGTAAAACTGCTCAATTCATGGTCAAATTTGATTTTTTACTTTTACTAGCTTTTCTCTTTTCAAATGTAGTACTTCACCTTCAATTGCTGCAACAAACTTTGTTAGAAATGGACAATATTTGCATGAAAATGAGATTATAACCCTAATATTTAACTTTAAACTGTGTAAAAAGTCATAAAAAGGTGTTTTTACCTCTCATTTACCATTTCATTTGCATTTTGCTTGTTGGAGCTCTGGAGGTGCCTCTTCTTCCTTGATTTTCACCAGCTGATTCCGGGAGATTCTGTGGACGATTTTCGGCGCCGTTTGGACCAGGTAGGAGCTAAACCTTAGCCCTTCACTTTCATGGTTTCCTTTTTCAGTTTCATGCACATTTTTCAGGGTTTCTGAGCCTCAGGGGTTTCATCAAGGCGCCCTGGCATCAGCGCAGGTTCTCCTTTCGAAACCTGCACTGCATGTCAGGTTGTCTTAAGGCAGACTGCGCCTCAGCGCAAGGGAGAGACTCTCTGCCTGCGCTGGGCCTAGAAAAACTGATCCTGCATGTGATTTTCGATGATTTTTCGCCAGTTTTTCATCAAAATTAGGAACTTACTCCTTCTCTTGTTTGCTTGCAGGGAACTTTGAACAAAATGTCCCTTACATGGCGAGAACGAGAACATGAAGCAGAGGACATGGTTGCACTCCATGACCCGGTCACGGTGAACGCGCTTCGGAACTGTGGCCTACTGAAGTTCTTCCGTATCTCTAGCATGAGAGCACAGATTTCTTTACTGCAGTATATGCTTGATGCTTGGGATCCTGTTAACCAAGTATTCCAGATTAGGGGGAAAACCATCCCCTTGACCATAGAGGACATGTACTTCTTGACTGGGTTGTCAAGGCGGGGTGCCCCCATTTCTTTGTCAGGTACGGCTCGAGGGACTAATTCCACCAGAGACTATATCCGTCAGTATTGCCGGGAAGGTTCACAGCCGAGCAAAGACGGCAAGATCAATATCCGTGACATCACTGACAGGTCTCTTAGGTCCATTCTGTTTACCATTGGTAGGATGGCCGGTAGCGCAGCTTTACATGTTGCCAACAGATCTTACATGCAGCACGCCTTGGAGTGTCTCCAACCGAAAGTGTTTAACTGGTGTGATGCAGTACTTGTTCAGATGAAAAGTCAATTGACCAAGGTAAAGGACGGGAGGCTGAAGAACTTTGGATTTGGTTCTATTCTGACTGCCTTCGCCTTGGAGAAAATCCCATTGATGCAGCCTCAAGTACATCATACTTGACTTGCCTTCTCCGACCGAGCCACGCATGCAGAGGTGGGTTGACCACATGTCCCGACATGCTGGTCAACCTCAGATTACTTTCACTGAGGCCTTCTTTAGGTGGTTCGAGCGTCAGGAGATGGTGTTTTCTGAGTATCCATATGTGGGTATGGACTACCGAGGTGATCGGACTTGGTGCTACCGGATGGCGAGCAATGGGGCGCTATTGGTAAAATCTCTGACCATATCACTGTTTATTGTTTTTACTCATGATGTTACTGTGCAAAACTAATCAAACTCTTGGGTGCATGCAGATGTTGGTCCTGTTCGTCCAGCAGCCCGTCCACGATCGCCAGCTGCTGCCCCAGCAGCAGAGCCTGCTAGGAGAGTTGTTATTCGCGACCTTGGTGATACTGAGACACTTACAGCTGTGCAGGAGCAGGTTGAGAGCCTTACTCGTGGTCTTCCGGATGTACAGATTGACGAGTTACCTTTACAGTTGCAGCGGCACACTATTGGCGTGCCTAGACGATGGACTCGTCTCTTGCGCATGATTGCACAGACCGTGACGTACTATCATGAGCACCACTAGGCTAGGGTGCCCCCTAGCATCTTTTTGAGTTCTAGGTCATACGACCAATTTTGTTTTGATTACAGCACATCATGTACAAACTATAAACAGCTTTATATATTTTGATTTTCGGGGTTTATTCTGGTTTATTTGCGATCCACTTGCATAGCACCGATGCATCTCTTTTTATATATGTCGTAAATGTCTATCTAATACATAGTTTGCTAATGAATCTGTTAATGTGTTCAAGTTTCTGGAAATATGTTGGTATTGAATTGAATCAAACTCTCTTTCCAAAATCTTAACCCTTAGAAACATTCGATAAATAGCTGGATTGCGGACTAAATATATACCAGTGAGTTGTAGTATCACAAGCTGTGAGTCTAGCCTAACAATTAGTCGGCGTATACCATGAGCGATGGTATCAGAGAGGAGTTCAATCAACGCGCTATACTCAGCGATGTTGTTCGTTGACTGCCCAATACACACACCTCTGAAACTCACTAACTCGCCGCTTGGATCAAAAATGGCCCAGGCTGCGGAGGACAAATTCTGCGTACTACGACTCGCTCCGTCGGCATATCCTACATATGTCTCAGAAAAATTCGACATCTGCAACAAACGAGAAGGGTGGATTACTAAACCGAAACAAACACTTTAGCGAAAACAAAATACAACAAAAGCACTCAGGTTACTATTCAGGCATAGTAACGCTTGAGGTACAACCCGTTGCGGGGTTGCGCCAGTGGTATCCCGTCATAATCCATTAACTCGTAGGCTCCTTTTGCTAACACCCTTTTAAAATATAGGGACCCATCCATAAGGACTTAAATTTTCCTGCTCCTAATTTGTCGGATTCTTGGTCGTAAAGCAAAACCAAGTCACCCTCAGAGAAGATACGAGGTTTGACATTCTTGTCGAACTGTGCCTTGACTCGTTTCTTATGGGCTTCGTTCGCCAAAGCGGCGTCACGACGGTTTTCATCCAACTGGATCAATTCCAAGAAACGAGCCTCTTCTTCTGAGGTTCCGGGGAGGAGGTCAATTGCGAGTTTAAGAGACGAAATTTCGCACTGGATCGGTAAGACTGCCTCCAGGCCATACACCAATTGGAATGGTGTGAACCCAGTGGCGTTCTTTACCGAGGTTCGGTAAGCCCACAATGCTGAGTACAGGAGTAGGTGCCATCTTCTTTTGTGAACCCCGATCATTCTTTGCAACATACGCTTCAGGACCTTGTTGATTGCCTCAACTTGTCCGTTGGCTTGTGGATAATATGGGGTAGAGCTGTCGTGAGATAGCCCTAGTTTGGCAGCTAATTCAACCATCATGTGATTGCGAAAATGCGATCCATGATCTGTCACTATAGCCTGCGGAACGCCGAACCTGGCGACTACATGATTAAAAAAGAAAAGGGCAGCTGTTTCACCAGTGTTATCCAATGTAGGCATCGCCTCGGCCCATTTGGTAAAATAGTCAACAACGACTATAATATACCCATGCCCCCGGTCGAGGTGGGGTTACATTGCATGAAATCGATGCCCCACTTGGCGAAAGGCCCAACAGCAACTATAGGCTGCAAAGGTGCGGGCGGTCTCCTGGTTTTGCTATCAAAGATCTGACACGCATGGCAACTTCTGACAGCTATTATGCAATCTTTAAACATAGTTGGCCAGAAATATCCTGCTCGTAAGATTCTTTGTGCTGTTGCATATCCAGATTGATGCCCCCCGCACGCGCCTGAATGACAATCATTCAGGGCTTTCTCGGCCTCCTCATGGGTAAGGCACCTCCTCAGAACCGTATCGACACCACGACGGTAAAGTGTATCACCGACGATCATGTAGTCTTTAGATTGGTATCGTATACGCTTCTGTTCCGAGTGTGAGGTATTAGGCCTAAATTTTTGGGTTTGGAGATAAACAATGATGTCTCCATACCACTCATCGCTTACTGATATCAGAAACAAATTTTCATCCACGATTGACTCTTCTGATGTTTCATCGTTGGACGACGATGGGAGATCGCATAATAATTCCGCGAAAACTAGAGCTTTCTTCGATTTGGATTTTACAAAATCCAAATCAAACTCTTGAAGGATCGCTATCCATTTTGAATATTTGCCCCCAAGCAACTGTCGCGACAGTATATACGTCATGGGGTTGCAATCTGACAGAATGGTAGTTTTCCTAAAGAGGACATAATGTCGAAACCTTTGAATCGCTTGAACAGCAGCAAGCGCTAGTTTTTCAACATAGGAATATTTACTTTCTGTGTCATTTAAGTTTTTACTTAAATAATAAATAGGATGTTCAATTCCATCGACTTCTTGCACTAAGACCATCGCAATGGTCGTATCTGCTGCAGCTAGATACAGGTTAAAATCTCTTTGATAGTCCGGGGCGTACATTAATGACGCTCTTACTAGGGAATCTTTCAGAGCGTCAAAGGAAGCTTGCGCAACCTGGTCCCAGACAAAAGGTACATCTTTTTTCAAAAGACGAGTATAACCTTTGGCAAGTTCTGCGTAATTTGGAATGAACCTCCTCAGAAAGTTTGCTTTCCCTTGGAGTTTCTGAATCTGAAGCAAATTTGAAGGTGGAGGCAAATTAATGATTGCCTGAACCTTACAGGGGTCGAGACGAATCCCATCCTTAGAGACTACAAAGCCAAGTAAACGACCAGAACCGACGCAAAACACACACTTGTGCGGATTGAGTCTTATCTTGTAGTGTCGGCAACGTAGAAATATTGCTCTCAAATGCCGTGGATGATCAGTCCGCTTCCGCGAATGAGCCGGAAGATCGTCGAGGTAAGGTTGAACGATGTTCTTGATGTCATGGAAGGCATAATTCATTGCCCTCTGAAACGTCGCCCCTGCGTTCTTTAAACCAAAGGGTAATTTTCGATAAGCGAATGTGCCCCACGGACAAATAAATGCAGTCTTAGACTGGTCCTGTGGGCGGATATTTATTTGATTATACCTTGAAAATCCATCCATAAAGGAAAAGATTTCACATCCGGCGCATTCATCAATTATCTGGTCGATGAAGGGTGTAGGGTAGTTGTCCTTTGGACAAGCTTGGTTTACATCCCTATAGTCAACGCACACTCTTATCGTCCCTTGTTTTTTCATAACAGGGACAATATTCGATACCCAATCGGTTAGAGGAACCGGGTAGATGAATCCAGCATGGAGAAGTTTTTCAACTTCTGCCTTAATGGCAGCGGCTTTCTTGGGGTGCACCTGCCGAAGCCGTTGTCTTACTGGTTTGACATCAGGATACATTTTAATCTCATGTTCAACTATGCTCGAGTCAATGCCTGGCATTTCATCATATGACCATGCAAAGACATCTCTAAATTCGTGAAAGAGAGCACCATATATTTCCAGTTCTGAAGGGGAACAACTTTTCCGACATGAATATTCTCTACAACATCAGGTTTTGTCGAGATGTTTATGGCTACGGTCTCTTCAATATTGGATAGGTTTCGCTCTGAATCCACCGTATTTACAGTATTTGTTAGGAATTCAAACACTGAAGGGTGATATAGGTCGTGTTGAGTTTCTTCTTCACACTCTGGAAGAAGGGAACGATGGTGGTGATCATTCCATGGTGCCCCCTCAATCATCATTGATTGTAAGATTCCTTCGTCAGTCCCATGAAATTTTGACCATGGATCTAATGGGGTACCATATTCTCCAGACCTATCTACCCAAACGCTTGACGAGCGTTGATTTGGGCTCGCCTCCCATGCCTGAAACATTGATTGCTACAATATTTCTATAGGGCTAGGTGGCAAAACCACTTGATAATCCATGATGACTTTGTCTCCTGCGACCTTCGAAGAAGATACCATGTTGCATGTTGCTACAAACGGGATATCCCCTACATGGAAAGGAGGTGGCAACGCGAAAGTTCCCATCATTGTGGGATCTTTTAGCAAGCCTACTCCGATATCTTGCACTGAATGGTCGCTCCCATGGATCATGGGAATGCTTCCAGTAACTTGTGAACCATTAGGGAGGAAATTCTGCTGGTCGACGATCGTAATCCCTCCTTCAAACGGGAATGCGATCTTCCTAAAATATGTCGACACTACAGCTGCCATGGCATATATCCATGGTCTTCCCAGTAGGATGTTATAGTCAAGATTGCCATCAATGACTTCAACATCAATTTCCACTGTTTTTCCTCCTAGTTCAACCTTAAAGTTATTTAGGATACCGTACGGAGTGTACGTCCTACCGTCAAATGCTTTCAATGTCGTCGAAGATCGCGACAAGGTTGGAGATCCAAGAGTTTTCCAGCAACTCATCGACATGATACATGTCGATGCTCCCTCATCAATAATCGTTCTATGAACAGTTTTGTTGAGTGCTTTCACTTGAATAAGGAAAGCTAGTTGCGCTGGTAACTGAGGATCATATCCTCTGTGATCAAAGGATACAAGATTGGAATCTTTAGGATCCACTCCACCAATTGCTGATAACAATGCCTGCCTTTGGGATGGACAATTTTGCAGTACCTCAAGAGTCGACATAGCAGATGGCGATTGGGCCAAATCTTCCACTATGTTATAATGCTGCGCTGCTCTGGCGCGAGGATTAAATGTCGACTTGTGTACTACTCCCTTAGGTGGCTTTATTGTTAATTCATGCGTGAGGGGGGGTACAGCTTCTGCCGAAGTTGTTGTCGAACTACTGGGTTGATCTTTCCTTTTGTCGTTCGACACCGGCGGATTCCCATAATCTTTATTCCTGGTCGAGATCAAAGCATCATTTTGCTTAGAAACCGACAACATAAGCACTTGTGACGGGGAAGCATTTCCACTATCAACCATATTTTGACCTGGGGTGGGAAATGGATCAGTCAACACAGCTAAAGTTTGGGAACTTTTAAAGAACCTCTTTAACTCAGCTTTGAAGGGACAGTTCTTTGTCGAATGATCCTTTTCATCGCATATCTGACATGGATAAATTTGTTTCCCTTGCCCAGGAGGGTTTGAAGGAGTTTTTTGAGGGGATGACTCACCCTGTTTCTTCTTCTTCCTTTTGTTTTGTTTCTTCTTGCTTCCTGGTTGATTGGAGTTTTTGCTTTTATCCGTAGATACAGCATTTACCTCCGAAGCAAGAATCTCTTGATTTGCTTTTTGATTCGAAGTCTTACGGGCTTTCTTATTTGAATCCTTTGTCGACTTAGCGTTTGCAGTTCCAATCACGCCATCACCGGCATGAGAGTCACTATTTGATCCGGGAGGAGGAGGGATTGAAAATTCCGGTCTGGGGGCGTCAGGTATCTTATCATAGAGCGTGCCCGATTGAGTATATACTAAGTCCAAATATTGAGCACGAGCAATAACCTGCTCCTCTGTTACGACGCCTCCCTTGGCCACATCTTCTGTTATAGCAGGAAGAAGCGACTTTATAAACCACTCAGCTAATAGCTGGTCTGGAACATAGGTCTTTACCATTCTGCGACGACGATGCCACTCATGTATATGATTTGATATATGTGTGGCCGTTGTCTGCTTGAAATTGGTCAAGATCTCTGTTCCAGTTTCGTACCTTATAGGTATCTGAAAGTGTGTTAAGAAAGTCGTGGCTAGGGAGCTAAAATTGTCGAAAGAGGCTCTAGGTAATTCAATATACCATTTAGCAGCCGGACCAGTCAATGTCCTCTGGAAAAGGTGAAGCCTTATCGAATCATCATTCAAGGTATTCGACGAACACCACAGATGGAATGTCATCACATGATTCGACGGGTCTTCGCCAGGATTTCCATTGAATTTAGGAATGTCCGAAGGAAGTTTGTGAGGAATCGCTGGCCACCAATGGGCATAGGCAATTGGATCGTTTGTCAATCGATGTAAATCTGGTAATTCTAGAGTTGCCACGAATGGCAACTGCTAATTCAGGTTTGGCGAGGCGTACCCAGGATACGATGGAATCGCCTGAGCAGTAGGCCTTTGCATACCAGCATAATGCAACTGATGTTGATATGACTGATATGGCTGGTGGGCTTGGCCACTGTAAAGTGGTTGATTTAACCCGTTCTGAATATAGGGTTGCCCACTATTCGCAAAGATCTGTTGTTCAGATCCCTGGTACACCTGTTGAAACTGAGGTTGTTGGTATTGCACCATCCATGGTTGCGAAGCCAGGTTTTGTTGTGCGATACTAACCGACGGACCAAGATGCGGGGTTATGGTTCCCGTTTGTGTCTGTGTCGTCCCGGCAGTTGGCGATTGTGGTTGTGTTGCAGGTTCAATGGGCTGTTTCATTACAACTTGGGGTTGACATACAACAGGCATCGATCGAACTTGCGACACGGTTACAATTGCTGGCGTCGTCGGGATACTAGACATAGGTACACACTGTTGCATGGAATATACAACTCTTGGTTGTTGGGGTAACGTAGGTACCCAACCACTCGTCGTTACTTCAGTCAAACCTGAATGTTGTTGAAAACTGCCGTATGGGTATCCCCCCGGAAGGGGAAGTGAAAGGGCATATTGCCCCCCATATGGTAACAATCTGGAACTCAAGGGTATAGATTGCCTTTGAGGACTGGATGGCCCAAACTGATTTCCAAAGGGATCAATTTGTCTAGTTTCAACATAAGAATTACCGGGTATTATACCGGAAGAACAAACTGGAACAGACCAAGTTGTCGTAATAGTCCCTGGGTGGACTCCTTCTAGCTGATGAGAGCTAGTCGAGACAGCTGGTATGCCGGCAAACATCGTTGGAGTGATAGCAGGAGTTTCTGCTGTCGTTGTGTCATTTGGCATAGTCCTAGATGTCGACGGTTGCTCAGACATTTTAAGTCTATCCAATAAACTGCCTAACGATTCTACAGGAACTTCCAGTGGCGATGGACAAACTTCTGATGCAGAAGGAAAAAGAGTGGCGCCTACTCCAAAATGAGTTGGAGTATTTGCTTACTAGTCCTCTACGATTTCCTCTATTGCAATCAGACCAGGAGGAAGAGGAAGACCGTCGGGTCCGTAAAAGATTTCTGGTGCCGAAGAAGGGGTTGCTTCGACAGCGACAGTTGTTTGAGCAACAAGACTCTGTGGACCGGTTTCAGATGGAACTGGTTCAGTTATGCAAGTACTTGTCCTCAGACTAGGATCAGTACAACTGTCCCTCTGTTGCTGTTGAACTTCTTCAATAGAGGCAGGGATTCCAAAAATATTAGGAGTGACCAGAATCTCAGATGTTGTCGGAACTGTTGTTCTAACTTTAATGGGAGATTTTGACCCGGTCAAGCGAGTTCGCTTCGTCCGTACTACTCTCGATTCCGGAGACAAAGACGGTTGACTCGCGAGTCTCCTCGAACGTCGGAGTTTTAATTGACTTTCCTCCACGGTTGCGGATTACTTGATCAACTAAAATACAAAAAGGGGAATTATGTTTCCGTATTGAATGAATTTTATTAGACGCTTTTAAACACAACTTTGCTTTTTCATGTTTTAAGAGTCGAGAAAAAGCTAAAGATGACTCTAGTCGCCTTCGATGTATTAACGAGCTCGAAGTGACAAATGCTCGGTTGGACTTTTTCAGTTATAGAGTTTGAAAAAGGCCAAAAGAAACTGCTCTGGAGATCTAGGCAGAGGGTGTGCCAAACCTTTCGCGAAACCACAGAATACGTTTTACGGTACGAGTGGTCGATCTTCGTGAATGCTGTGTTCACTGCATCGCGATCAGTAGGGTGGCCGACACGGCTTCCTAAGGATAAAGGATAAATGCCTATAGGGGTCTCCCAATATACGCGACGGTACGCGGGAGCACAAGTCCGTATTAGTCTTATCGTCCCTCAGGAGGAATCACCCACCTTCGTAGAGATCGACAGTCACTACGTTTAACGACGCCGGAACACGTCTCTACCTAGGCCTCTATTGTGAGCGTTATGTTACAAAGCGTTTTTAGATTCATTCAATATATTTTAAGTTGATCTTGTTTAGCAGTTTGTCTTTCAGGATCACCACGAGATGTATTGGTACAAATTCCTAAATGCAGCTAAAATGATAAGCAAGCTTTACAATCTTTTTAGCTTTGAAAATCCTAACTACTGAGGGGAGAGAAAAACATTATCTTTCCACACAGAGCACAAAGCACAAACTAATGCACTTTCCCCTAGATCAATCACGCAAACTTATCGAAAAATGCAAATGCAAGATGCATGTATTGCTTTTCTTTTCCCTTAATGTTGATGTAGACAAAAGGAAACTGTCGTATAATTTTTGAATTCAATTTGAAGCGTAAACAAACAAGTTTTGTCTAAAATCAAAAGACGCCTTACAGGTACTTGTTTCGACACTAAAAATGTATGAATTCAAACCATAAAATGAAAAACAAACAAACTCAAACAGCCATGAACAGTAATAAAACTAGCTCTTAAGATCACGACGACACTTTTACAGTTCAAGATCTAAGAGGCCACAGCTATACTGGTTTGCTTTTCACAATGGGAAACTGTAACTGAGACAAGAAATACTGAAAGAACAATCACAGTTTCATCACACAACTGAGGCGGAATAATGTCAAGGAAAGTTGGTTTACAGCAAGTACAAATGACAAGCAATCAGCAGCAAAATAACAGTAAAAACAGGGCCAAGACTCAGTGAGAAACCTCAGGAAGACATAGCCGAACTGGTTCAGCGCAGGCTCTGGTCTGTCAAACTGACTCTCAGCGCAGTTCCCGAAGGGAGTACCTGCGCTGAAATGCAGACTGCCTTTGGGCAGCCTGCACTGAGACACGAGAGTTGCGTTTACAAGGGTTTCCGGGTCATAAAAAGTTCAAAAATTCACTGTTTTTGCTGAAATAAAAAGCTATAGGTCAAGTAAAAGCTAAGGGATGATCAAGAGGATGAAAAGCTATCACAAAGAGCATAAGATTCCTTGTGGATCAGCTCTTCAAATCATAAACTTGCTCAGAAACTGAGCCAGAGCAGCTGCCCTCTACTTTGCAATTGAAGGACTCAATTGCAGTTCGATTTGGTGCTCTCCTTGTTTATGAGATGAATAGCAAGAAACACAATAAACCAACAAGATACTAGGTTCCCCAGCGGAGTCGCCAGTTTGTTGTGGGGAAAAGTATCCGACTCGGAATGACCCTATCCCTACTCTAAGGGTGATAGTTCCTTAGCAACAACTGAAAGTAAAGCTTTGATATTTTTCCTTTATGAAAGTACAGAGAAGGAAGAAAAGATTGACCAACCGATGTCTTTCGCTTTTTTCGATCCTGTCTTCTCTCTTTGCCTCTTGTTCCCAGCTCCTTGCTCCCTTTGCCGGCCCAGCTACACAAAGATCCTGCAAAAACAAGAGAGGGAAACTACAAGAAACATGTACTCATAACTGATGCATGGATTAGAATGAATCAAATATACAGATAAAAACAATACATCATTGCAATACAAGTATATAGGAGAACATCAAAGCTTTATTGATAGAAGAAAAAGGTTCTGAGAAGGTTACAACCATAAATGGCTCCAATCCAGCAGCACCTCCCCAGCAGCAAGAAATATCCTCTTCCCCTCTATAAAAGCAATCACCCAATAGCTCTAACTGTAGACCAACAGCACTTCCTTGCTTTGCACAAAATTCCAGCCTCTCTAGACCTCATAGAAGAGCTCTATATATAGGAGATTTGGAGAAAGGATGAGTCAGCTTGAGACTGACCTAAAGCTGCCTTGTGTCCTCTCCCTCTTCAGTTAAACTTCAGTTCTTGAGTCCACTTGGAGATCCTTGCTTCCACATGGAGATCAAGTACCTCTTACTCATCATAGGGCAAATTCCTTGAACCAAGTGTCAGTTTGGAAGCTTCCTGGGCAGTTGACACCTTGCAGAATGACTGTGCCACTTGGCCAATCTCGCCCAACGCAGGTAGCCTTCATTGGTTTTGACTTTCAGCGCAGGTACAAGGAGGAGCAGTTGACATTCAGCGCAGATGCTCAGTGGAGCAGCTGACATGATCCAAAAATAGCCTGTTTTTGAGTGTTTTCAGGTGGAGAACTGATAGGAAGTGCTGTGGTTTGCTGACCTTGTTCCTCTAAGGGTAAGAACAACATGTTTAGGGACTGAGGATCCCTGTAATTATTGACATTTCATGCTCCATGCTGCGAGGCACAAAAATATCTATAACAAACAAGATACCAGTACATCTGATACAATTCGCTGGAAAAGTTGTTCGTTATGGTACAAAGATCGGTTATACCTATGTAATAATTCTCAACTCAAACAAAATATTTTTAGGTGTAGGAATTTACAGGGTAAGTTCCTCAGACAGAACACCAAAGGACACCACTCATGAATAGATCACAGATCAATACACCAATATTTTTGACGTGGTTAAAACCCTCAAAGAGGGAAACAGTCCACGGCCTGAGCCAACGCGGCCACTTTAGGCAATATATTAATAAAAGAATGAAAATTTACATAAGCTTCTCTCATGAACGAGTTAACCTACAAATGACCCTCCATGCTCTTTAAATAGAGATCATGGACCAATCGGGTGTTAAGCCACGGCTCAAGTGTCGGTAATACCGAGGAGAGAATAAATCGTTGGATCACTACATATCATGAACGTTGGATTGTAAGTTACAAAATGTACATAGTAAAGAAACACACTTTACCTAATTCAATCCTATCCCAAGTTGTTCTTAAGGGGGGATGTTAGGATATTCCAACACATAGGAAATAGTTAAGTATAACTTGGTCTAGTATACAGTTAGGTAAAGTGTGTTTCTTTACTATGTACATTTTTAATTCCAAAAATTTTAGTGATCTGTTCCATTGCTTCCTCAGGGGTATCAAGTTCTGCAATATGGAATCTAAGATCTGGAGAAATAGACATCCCTATCAGCCACCGTGCTTGATCTTGCCTATTTTCCCATTTAGCTGCCTTATCTTCATCTTTTGGTTTGGTTTCTTGCCTTGTGGCTATTCTGTAGAGACCTTTACTTCTGAGTAAATCCACAATGTAGGACCACCATTGGAAGTAGTTGGTGCTGTCAAGAATAACTTGGAATGGACTTTCCATTTTAATAGAAACTGAAGCTACAGATGCTGAAACAAAGTGTTCCAATTGAAAGATCTTGAAAAATTAAGCTGGTTAAAAAAAAACGGCTCTGAAAATGGCTTCCGGATGAAGAAGTTATGGCTTTTTGAAGAAAATTTGATGAAGACGCTGACGAAGTGCGGGAATGTGCGGAAATGAATGATAATGTTAAAAAAATAAATCCGCCCCCTTTCCAAAATTAATCTAATTAGCTCAACAAAAAGAAAACTTGAACTCAAGACCTCTACTCTCATAAAGTAGCCTTGGACCAAGTGAGCTAAACTAAAAGTTTACTAATTTTTGGAAAAGAGGAAGGGGTTCTTTTTTTTTTTTAGTCGCTGAAGGTTTGGGCTACGTGCTTACTTGGGAAAGAACTTTTCCCTACAAAAAAAAACACAAAACCCAACACGGACATACAAAAAAAACGAACCTTATGGCTCGAAGTTAGCTTTAGCTGGAAACTAAATATTTTCCACAATGTTTCTGATTTTCCGAGATCACACTAAGGTGCAGCGGAAAAGAGCATACGCATGAGAAAAATCCTTCCTTTCTGTTTCTGATTTTCCCAGATCGCACAGAGTCGCAAGGAAAAGAGAATACACAAAAATGAAAGTTATATATCCGGTAATAAAAAAACAAAAGGCTAAATAAACTGAAACCGAAATAAACAGAGAGAAAATAACTATAAATTGCAAATAAACACTGTATACCTCTAGATCTTAAAAATGACGTAGCTAGGGCTACCGGAAACCTTTTCGCATGAAGCAAAAGGGGTTACTAACTGGAACAGATTCTCCTAACACTATAGAGCAGGCCTCTCGGCCCGAAAGTAGTCAGAAACAGTAGATCTAGGAAACGATAGTCGGATGCAGTTCTACCTGCTTCAGATTTGGATCACCAATGGACGCGGCCCTCAAATAGCTCTGATACCATGTAGGAATTTACAGGGTAAGTTCCTCAGACAGAACACCAAAGGACATCACTGACAAACAGATCACAGATCAATACACCAGTATTTTTGACGTGGTTAAAACCCTCAAAGAGGGAAACAGTCCACGGCTTGAGCCAACGCGGCCACTTCATGCAATATATTAATAAAAGAATGAAAAATTACATAAGCTTCTCTCATGAATGGGTTAACCTACAAATGACCCTCCATGCTCTTTAAATAGAGATCAAGGACCAATCGGGTGCTAAGCCATGGATCAAGTGTCGGTAATACCGAGGAGAGAATGAACCGTCGGATCACTACATATCATGACCGTCAGATTGTAAGTTACAAAATGTACATAGTAAAGAAACACACTTTACCTAAATCTATACTAGACCAAGTTATACTTAACTATTTCCTATGTGTCGGAATATCCTAACATTAGGGAATTCCACAACCCTCCCTTTAGGAGGGCATTCTAGATTTCTAAAAACTTATCACAAGGTTAAGAAGAAATCCTTTTGGGATGGACTTAAATCAGATATTAAAAAGTTTGTGGGGAAATTTTTTGTTTGCCAACAAAATAAAGTTGAAACAATTAAGACCCCAGGTCTATTACAACCATTATCCATTCTAAGCCAATGTTGGGAGGTGGTTTGAATGGATTTTAGCACAAGTTTACCCAACTCTGAAGGAAAGATTGTTATCATGGTGGTAGTTGACAAACTTACCAAGTATGAACACTTTTGTGCATTATTTCATCCATTTAAAGCGAGTACAGTTTCTACTGCATTTATGGAAACAATTCAAAAGCTACATGGAACCCCAAAGATTATTGTAAGCGACATAGATCCCATTTTCACTGGAATTGTTTGAAAAAAATTATTTTCTTGTCTTGGTACTCAGTTAGCTCAAAGCTCATCTTATCAGCCTCAATATGATGGGTAAATTGATATAGTAAACAAATGTTTGGAAGGATATCATCATTGCTTTGTATTTGATAAACAAAATAAATGGGTTAGCTGGTTGCCCTTGGCTGAATGGTGTTATAATACTTCCTTCCATACTACAACAAAAATGACCCCATTTATGGCACTTTATGGATATCATCCACCATCCATCGCATCATATTTAAGAGAAAATTCTAAGGTTCAAGCAGTGGAAGATCACGTTGATCATCAACAACAAGTTCTCGAACTCCTAAAGGATAACCCCACCTTGGCACAAAATAGAATGAAATAGCAGGAAAATCAACATCGCAGCGAAAGAAGTTTTGATGTAGGTGATTGGGTATTCCTACGGATACAACCATATAAAAAAATGTCCCTCAAGCAAGCTAAGAAGGATAATAAATTATCACCCAAGTATTATGGTCCATACAAGGTCTTGCAAAAGATAGGTACTATGGCATACAAATTAGAGCTTCCTACAGCTTCCCGAGTGCACCTAGTTTTCCATGTGTCATGCTTAAAGAAGGTTATAAGTGACAAGCTCCCAATTCAAACAATATTGCTAGAACTTGATGAGGAAGGAAAAATCATATTGGAACCTGAAGTAGTCAAAGAAACAAGAACTCGACAGTTACGAAATTGATCAATTTCGGAGTATCTCATCAAGTGGAAGAACTTACCCATTGAAGATTCCACATGGGAGGGTGAGAATTTTATACAGAAGCATCCAAAACTACCCAAGTGTTGAGGAAAAGAATTTTTTGAAGGAGAGGGGCATGTTAGGTCCCTATGATACTAGTGATTCCACCATTTCTATTGTCATTGTATCCCTTATTATTATTGTTGTTCCCCTATTGTCCCCATATTATTATTATTGTGCTCCATAGAAACCCACTATTGTTATTCTTGTGCCCTTATATTATTATTGTTAGGTCAGATTTGGTTATATTGTGATCCCTTAGACTCCTATATATAGAAAGGAGGTGTTGTGATTTGTATCATCCAAGAATTGTTCATTTTTGTAATGTAAATGACGTTGCCCCCTCGAAGAGGGTTATTTTGAAGGTGTTTATCTATCTTTTCCATATTATTGTGAGCTGGTTTCATAACGTTTTTTCTCTCTTCCTCACTTCAATTCTCTCATATAGGTTCTTTTTGGGCCTCATGTAGAACTACAAAGCGTCTTGTAGCAATTGAAAGTCTCTTGTAGTTCCTCATCTATTTCTTCCTGTAGCACCTGCAAACATTGTTCAAAGTAGCTTGGTGGCACCCTAGGGAGTCTCTAATAACACTAGCTCATCCTTCTCTAATTTTCATCTTGAAATGAGTGATTATACCAATGGAGTCAAGCCTTGTAGTTAATATTCATCATGTGGTAAAGGATCACAACACTTTGATGACATGGCTCTTATATGAACTTCCATTTTTTAATCGTTGTCCCCATTCCTCGCAATCATCACCCTGGTCCCTGTGATCATCATCTAACTCCTTGTAATCACCATCTCACTTGAGTTGACTTTTGCATGTGCATGTGTGACTGAAATTACCTTTAGTTTACTAATCGAAGGTGGTCAATTTTAATGACCACCTCCGGCCAATAAAAAATTCCTTTCTCAACCATTACACATTTGATAATCATATGCATAGGGAAGAGGTGAGGGTTTTCATACCTGAGCCTACCTTTGATGTTGAATTGTTAGAGAAGCTTACATGATGGACCTACACTCATGATATGATGATCTTGAATATGTTGATTTCATTTTCATTCTTTTTCATAGGTTCTCTTAGCTTAATGATTCCTTGACTAATAAAATTGTTGTGTGTTCAGGTTTCTTCCCGGTGTCCAATATGTTATTGGTGGAGTGGATGAATTGGTTCCTAAGGAGGTTCTACCTCTTTCCCACTTCAGAAATGGCTTCATGATTCTCAAGTTTGTTGGACCTTCTTCTCTACAGAAGAAAAAACAATTGATGATGAGTTATGTTATGTCTATACAAGATGTTATAGGAGGTGTCTCTTCCCTGAAGCAACCACTTAATCCCTCTTTTTAGACCTCATATTTCATGTAATACTCAGGGAAAGTCATGAAAGGTATGAGAACAAGATTAATATCATGAGGAAGTGGTGTAGGTGGTGGAAAAATTGAATGCAAAGTTTTCTTGTGTTTTTTTATATGCATGGAATAGTGGAAATTGAAGCTGACCTGAAGAGGACATGACCTTCTGGTGTCTTTATCCAATCAAATATTCCTCTTGTAGCATTTCAAGCTCCTCCTATAAAATTACAGGCTGTTCATGTAGCTTTACATCAAGGAGGCAACATTTGATTCTATTGTTGGGTAGATGATGGAGAGAGGTAGGCAGGTGAGTGAAGAGGGTGAAAATGAAATGGGTGGCTGAAAAATGGAGGAATTCACTTGTTGAATATTTCATGTAGTCATGGTCCTCTTGACTACATGGGTTCCTACAAAAGAAAGATGTTAGCAAAAGTAGTGTAAGAAATCCTTCCTTATGTTTTTCTTTTCTCTTTTATCTCTCTCTTTTTACTGAGACATGAAGGCTACCTATGAAAATATTTTCAACCTGCGTGCCTACCCTAGGCATCTCAAAGGAAGTTATCACCTAGGGATATTTGCATAATTTTTATTTTTTTTCCAAGTTTTTCTTCTCCTATGCTGCCTCAAATAGGTTTTTCAACCCTAGAGTTGGCCTCAAATGCCTCATGGAGGTTTTCATATATGTAGGTTTTAATCCCGTAAAGGCATTACTTGCGAAGGAATTTTTAGAAGATAAAATAAACAATGGTGATAGCATAAAAAAAAAACAGATATACATCGAGATTTTCCCCTCAATACCAACCAGATTGATTTCTCATTATATTCCTTTCAATCTTACAATACATATATATTGTTGGCTTATGGGGGCCTCACCTAGGTTCAGAGTTATTTAGCCAAACAAATCCATAGACTACTAGCCCTTTGGGCATCATCCCGCAGAGCATGGACTGAAGTCTCGCCCGAAGTAGTATGGAGGGATGCTGGAACCAAGTTTCCGCACCCTTGAGATGTTTGTGATGTCAGTTTAGTCCAACTAGACCTACCTTTGTGCATGTTGCTTCACATGTTCCAACCTTCAGTACCCTCGCGAAGTGTCACAATTGTCTTTCACACATCCCTAACTAGGGGTTGAGATGCTTTCGCACTGTTATGGCAGCGAACTGTGCTATTTCCCAAACTACACCAAGTATATTACTTACCTTATGAACAGGTCTTGATTATCTTCACGTACAATGATGTTTTAATTTTCATTCACTTAACAATAACAATTATATATGTATATTTGTGCATCAAATAATAATTAGAAGTCAAATTCATATACAATATATTAGATGCATAAAACCTGAAATAAATACACAGAATTGATAGGAAAGTTCTCTTTATTAATACTTCAATTGATTACAGACTCAACTCTCCTTTCACACTCAACTGTAGGGGTCCGCACACTCAGCTTTGAACTACTAGGCCTATGCACACTCAGCCGCAGAGCCTCTTCCTATGCTATGACCCAAAAGTAGACCTTAGTCCATAGATGTGACTCAATTCTTCCTCATTTCTTAGATTCGCTAACTACTTAGAGCCTCTCTCTATTTATACAATCCCATGGTCTGCAGACCATAGGTAGATCTCTACAGCCAACACTACAATAAAAAAATTAAGGGCAAACAACCCTATGACTCTTTAACAAACTACACACTTCGCGGCCACAAAAGGTGGAGTCTTTACATTGGAATTACAAACTTGACCAAAATCTGGGCTCTAAGCCCCAAAACTTCCCTTGCGGGATCCTACGCCCAACAGGCCCCCAACACAAACATCGTCACTCACCCTCAAGTCACTCTTTCGGTGTGGATATCTCTGCATGAAGACCTCCCAATTATGATTGGATAACTATAAGTTTGGCAGTGCACTGAGCAACCGCCTGTCGTACTTCCTCTATGTGTTGTTCAGTGACCGTTGTGGCTGAACTACTACCCTGAATCCTCTCCTATGTTGCTTGCAACTGCACGAGCTTTGCGTCAATGGAGGTTGTAACAATATGTGCCTCATCAATCCACGGATGTAGGCTTGCCTTCAAAACTGCTTCCTTATGCTGAGTTTTCCTGTCGCATTCTTGCAAGCCAACACATAAGGGAAACCGTCTATGTGGTCCCTTTGACCTCATCGTATCTCTACTGTAGCTCATGCGCCTATGTCTATAAGTGCTCTATGTTCGGGTCCTCCTGCAGGGTGGTGAGGACCTCGAATGATAGTTCAAATAGTTTCATGTAGTCTGTCACTACACTGTTAACCGTCGCCATTGCTATTGTGATTGCAGTGGTGCACTATTCCTTAACCTTCGGTGGAGTTGAAGGCTTCACCTTCAACTACAGTTCTGCTATCTAAAGGTTCAACTCCAGCTGAATCCTAGACATTTCCACTCTTCCGTTGCACACCCCTACTTCTAACTGACATATGCGCGCCTCCATCAATTCGTATGCTTGGATGGCCAACTCTAGGACCATTTGATGGGCTTCCTCCACCACCTACACTATCTGTTTTTTTTGTGCCACTGGCTCATTGCATTGCAAGCTCAACTACTCAATGTTGATGCCCTACTCACTCATTACCTATAGCGTGCGACTCTCTCTGGCGCGTAGTTCTGCAGTGACTCCATCCTGCAAAATACAGAGCATCTCCCAAGGGAGAACTACCATATTTAACCTGATTCCTTTCAAGATGTTGACCATTGCCCTGTTAGCCTCATTTTCTATAACTAGTGCTCCATATGGTAGCACCATTGTGTTGGTCATCCTAGTGCACAACATTTCCTCAGCTGTAGAAGTGCCTATTGCAAGGCTGGTTGACACAGTGCCAACCTGTGGAGTGCGAACCTGCAACTCTTGTATCTATGTCCGAAGAGCCCCTAATACCATCTTGTGTTGCTCCTCAAACTACTGGAGGGCCTCAGCGGTGACATCCCTCACTGTCTCACTAATATCATGTAGATCCCCCTTAGTGAGGGTGATTAGGTCGAAGGAAGTCTTTGAGGCCTTCGTCTTCATTCGTGGCCCTACCTGCTCTCTTGGGTGTGAATGGTTTAGCTGGGTGGACATTTTCTGTAGGCCTGTGCCACCTTTCTCTGTGTCTTTTTTTGGCTTAGGCAGAGGTCACTTCTATCCTTCATGCTCTTCTTCTACCATCTTCTGCTACTCCTCGAAAAACTTCACAACGTCACACACCACCTGGGCCTTAGACGTTGCTCTCCCTTCGTGCTCTCTTTCGCCAGCTGTACCATCTATAGTTTTGGCTCTTCCTTCTTCCGCTACATGGCAGACTTCTTTGCTTCCACCATGGAGCCAGCTGGAGTGCACCACTCTAGCGGCCAAGACTTAAGGACCGCGAAAATGACATCACCGATTGCTAAGTAAGGTAGCTCATGCCACATATTCATAGGGTCTTTCTGCGCCCTAATGAAGACATGGTGGAAGTATGCTTTGAACTCTGCAAAGCTCTGCAGACTGTTGTAGACCATGGGAAATAATCACAGCTTGTGATTAATCCCCATTCTGATATTCATCTCCATGAGAACCCAAAAGATTTTGCTCTCCCTTATCATTTGCGCGTCCCTAGTTGCCCACAACGAAGCGTATTTAGATGCCTCCAGAAGGTCCTACGCGATCGTTGGGAATTGGATATGTTCAAGAAATTCCCATGCCACTAGTACTATTGAAAACAGAAGCCAGGCACAATGAAATGTCTTTCCTTGCTCCTGTGCCTCGCGATAGTTCTCAAGGAATTCAATGCATAGATAGTTTTCCAAGTTAAACTAGACCTCTTGTGTACATTGTGCTGCTAAGGAAATCACTGGCGTAGGAACCTCGTCCACATGGCACTTCCACATTACCTTCCCTACCAATATCTGTGTCGCAACATTGACTGTAGGGTTGTTGATGCTAGAAATTGCATACCCTCCCTTCTTCTTATCCAGTTTAAATTTCTTTTTTCATGGCCTCTGCGATGGCCAAATTGTCACTCTTTTCTTCTAAAATGTTTGTCGGGTCCTCCCCTATGCAAGGGAGCCGTGTAATCCTATGAATATGATGGTTTATTGATGAGCCTCATCATTCGGTAATTATATGGGCCGTAATTCACCTCCTAGCTTAGTCAAACCAACTATTCTCACAACTTATTGTGTACTTTTGATTATGTTTTGTTTATGAGAAGAGTTAGAGTTGGATATTTTGCTTTGTGGTCTAATGTGCATTTAATGCAGGATTAAAGGATAAAAGCAAGGAATTTTGGAAAATACCTGGGTCAAAACTTGAATGGGACAAGGGAGAGGAATTATAGGAGGTAAATCCTCATCATTTACTACCCTCCCATCCAAATATCCCTCCATTAGCTCAGAGTGCAAATAGCCAAATCAGGAGGACTAGAAGGCAGTCAAGAAAGTGAAAGTCAAAGCACCAGTTTATCTCAAGTTTGGGAGCTAAGCCTCCCTAATTTTAAGGAAGTCGTTGGAGACTTCAAACGTATAAGTAGAGATGCCTAGGGCCTTAGTAGGATTCAGACTTTTGATTCTAAAACTCTACTTTATTTTCAAGCTGCAAGACTTGTGACAATTTTTGATGTAATCCATTGTTTTGATAATAAGAGTGAGTTTTGTTTTGAGCCAACACTGAGTTAAATCAGAGGGCTGAAGATCTTTGGTTAGGGCCCAACCCTAGCAGCTAATTCTCCTCTTTATTGTACATGTATGCTAGCATAGATTCATGGTTTAATCATTCACTCTCTTAAGTAGTTGCATTTCCATTGCAACAGTGTAGCGTAGATTGGTTGTGTTTCAGATTTTTAGTCATCACATCAGCTTTGGTTTTTATTGTCTTGATTCAGTACTTGGTTCATTTCATCTTTATCATCTTCAATTAGTCTCGTTTTGTAATAGATCTCACTCATATTCTCATTTCATTAAGCATGAAATGCTTAAGCGGGAGCTAATAAATCACATCTTAATCAGATTATACCCATAGATCTCCTTACCTTTTGATCCAAAACAAACCTAGCCAATCACCATCAAATGTGTGCATATTCATTTCAACGTTTGATTTTAGGTGCTCCAAATCTCCAACATCAATCTACCTTTCTTGATCCAACGGTTATCGCATCACTCTACACCAACTAGCTTGGCTGATCTCCACCATTGATCAATCCCGCATGATCCAACGGCTATCATACAATCTCGTGCGAATTCTTGCACGGCTGATATCCACCCGAGAGCATACGAGAAAAGTGGTTTTCTAATGCTACGTGTTACTCACTTAGGCTATTACCATGAAATTTAGAAATATAGCTTATAGCTTTGACGACGCGCAAGAAACTGCTTGCCGCCTACGAAAGATCGCTCCATCATTCTGCACATTTTCCACCCTTCTACCGACACGTGACTTGATGTGATCCATCCATCTATTCACTTAATATCCGCGATAAGATCTCCACCGCTCATCTTTCTCTCATTCTATTCATCAATATATTCACTTAATCCCCTACGATAAGATCTCCGCCATTCATCTCCCGTTAATTCTGTTAATCCATCTATTCACTTAATCTCCGAGGTAAGATCTCCGTCGCTCATCTTTCATTCACCGTGTTCGTTTATCTATTCACTTAATCCCCTGCGATAAGATCGCTGCCATTCATCTCCTGTTAATCTTGTCCTTCCATCTATTCACTTAATCTTCGTGATAACATCTCTACTCCTCATCTTTCATTAATCCTATTCGTCCATCTATTCAGGTAATCTCCTACGATAAGTTCTCCACTGCTCACCTTCCATTAATATTGTTCATTGATCCGCCTGATCCAATAGTTCCTGTGGACTGCTACTTCATTATGTCTCCCATTCACTGATTTCAATCTTCGATTTCTATTCCTCTCGACTCCTTGCATGCTTGATTTTATCAGAAAAACCAAAACCGTGAGAACATATTTAGTTTAGTTTCCTTGCTTACTCATTGGTTTGGTTTGATTAACCCAACCACTTTAGCCTACCCTAGAAGAGACTGAAATTCTGGGAGAATTTAAAAATCTATGTGTAAATATTCCACTTCTTCGAGCAATAAAAGATGTTCCTATTTACAATAAGTTGATTAAGGAGAAGTGCTTCAATAATCCAAGGAGGCGAAGCAGAGATGTCCCTACCATTAATGTCATTTGACAACTATCTGACTTAATGCTAGGGTGGGTAATCTGTCCAAAGTATGTGGACCCTAGTAGCCCTGCAGTAGATGTGCACATCAATGGAACCATTGTCCCACATACTTTGATCGATCTTGGGGCTGCCATTAATGTGATGACCAAGGGCACCATGCTCAAGATTAATCTCCAAGGTTCATTGAGAAAGACCACAATGGTCTTGCAGCTTGTATACTGCTCCATAGTGACCCCTGAGGGGATTTTGGAGGATGTGATGGTCTCCATTGACCCTTGGGAGTACCTTGCAAATTTCCTAGTTCTCCAGTCTAAGGCTAAGCTTACTAGTGACCCTCTCATCCTTGGGAGGCCATGGTTGGCCACTACCGATGCTTACATCCGTTTCAGAGCTGGGAATATAGCTGTCAAGAATGGGGATATGTCCAAGGAGTTAGTCCTATACCCTCCCACTCAACCATCTCTAGAACATGATTTACCTTTATGGCCGGAAGAGGAGGAAGAATATGAAGGTTATACTGCACAATTGTATACCTTAGAAACAACCATGGGAGGAGGATCACATGATGAATTCAATTTGATTCAACACCTACTCAAAATTCCAACTCCCACTACATTGTCCCTAGAAGAAGTAGTAAAGGAAACCTAGAACAACCATCCAATTGATATATACTTGGTCGATTCCAATCCCCTTCATGTCAAAACCATAGAATTCGGCCCTAAGAAAACTTTCAAAATCAATCCATCTCTTTCTGTTCTACAAGAGGGGAAGTTGCGCAACATGCTAAAGGAATATTTGGATGCCTTCACTTGGAGCTAGAAAGAAATGAAGGGATTACACCCCTCAGTGTGTACTCACCATATCTATACCAAGGAAGGTTGCAAGCCATTCCGGCAACCCCAAAGGAGGATGAATCCATCTCTTAAAGATATAGTCAAAGAGAAACTATAAAAAATTCTAGATGCAAGATTCATTTATCCTATCTCCGACAGTGATTGGGTCTCCCCTATGGTGTTAGATCCTAAGAAACATGGTAAGTGGAGGATTTGTGTCGATTACAGGGAATTGAACAAAGCCACAAAGAAGGACCATTTCCCTCTACCTTTCATCAACCAAGTGCTAGATGGCTTGACAGGGAAAACATTTTTCTCTTTCCTAGATGGATTTAGTGGGTACAGCCAAATCCAAATTAGCTTGAAAGACCAAGATAAAACCACCTTCAATAGTCCTTGGGGAAATTTTTCCTATAGGGTCCTTCCTTTTGGCCTATGCAATTCTCATGCCACCTTTCAGAGAGCAGTCTTGAGTATCTTCATTGAGTTGGTTCATGATGCGGTAGAAATCTATATGGACAATTTCACACCTTATGGGGGTGATTTAGATGAGGCTTTGTCCAACTCAGGTAAGGTACTACACAAATGCATTAAGATGAACCTACCTCTCAGTCTCGAGAAATGTGAATTCTTGATGACTGAAGCAACTGTTCTGGGACATTCAATATCTCAACAAGTACTGCAGGTGGACCCCAACAAAATAGCTATTATCCAAAGGATCCCACCTCCTCAGAAGCAGAGAGATGTCAAAAGTTTCTTAAGATTAGCTGGATACTACCAAAGGTTCTTAAAGGACTTTAGCAAGTTGGCCTCTCCTTTATTTGGGTTGTTGGCCATGGAATCTGAGTTTATATGGTCAAAAAACTATCAAGAGGCCTTGGACATGCTCAAGAACAAGTTAACCGCTGCCCCAATTCTCCAAGGCCAAAATTTGTCCCTTCCTTTTCACATTCATGCCCATGCCACACACAAAGCCATAGGAGCAGCCCTAGGTCAGATAGATGAAAAATTTCCTTACGCAATTTGCTTTATCAGTGAGAATCTGTCAAAGGCCGAACTGAACTACACAGTGACCGAAAAGGAGATCTTGGCTATTACGCATTCATTGAACAAATTTAGGCATTATATTACATGTTATCAAACATTTGTCCATACTGACCATGCTGCAATCAAATATTTAATGAATAAACCCGATGTGAATGCTCGTATTATAAGATGGTTGTTTCTATTATAGTAGTTTGATCTAACTATTGTTGATAAGCTAAGCAAGGAAAATGTTGTTCCATAATTTTTGTCTAGATTAACTTTACCTTCAGGTGAAGAAGGAATGGTTGATGACTAGTTACCAGATGAGCACTTGTTCTCCATTTCAGTTCTCTCTCCATGGTTCGCTGACATAGCAAACTATTTGGCATTTGCACAGTTCCCACCGAACTTGTCTTCCAAAGAGGAAAGCAATATTATAAGGAAGAGGGCCCCCTTCACATGGATTGGGGGAAACCTCTTCAAACTTAGCCCAGATCAAATCTTGAGAAGGTGTGTCCGAGAGGAAGAAGTCTTTCACATTCTTCTGACCTATCATGACTGGCCTTGTGGAGGCCACTTTGCAGCAAAGGGGACACCATTCAAGGCATTACAAGCAGGCTATTATTTTCCCACTCTTTATCAGGATGTGAAAAGATATACTAGTCAGTGTGATTGATGCCAAAGGATGGGAAATCCTACTCCAAGGGATGAAATTCCTCTACATGAACAAGTGGCTTTCGAGCCATTTGACAAGTGGGGCATGGACTTCATTGGACCTGTTTATCACTTAGATTTTCCTTAGAAGTTATGGGAAGAAGGAAAGGGGTCCGGGGTAACTAAAAACCAATCTTTTAAGTACAAAATCTAGCCAATTTGTACTCAGAGAGGGCTCTCTCTTTATAATTTAGCTTTGTTTTGGTGTGATATTAGGCTAGTTATTAATGTTCGAGGTTGTTTTATTTGAGAGTGGTGGAATTTTGGGAACAAATGGATAGAGAAAGACCTTCAAGCCATTGGGCTATGGAGTCAATCAAAGAAATGGCTTAACTAGATTAGATCAATTACTAAAGGGATAACTCACAGGGCAAGGTAGCAAAACAAAAGGCAAATGCCAAGTTCAGATGGATTGATGAAATGGTATTAAACAGGGAGAAAGGGAAATGAAGAATCCTTTAACCAGGTTTAATATGTGAAATAAAGGGTACTCATTAACAAGGAGCAATTAAGTATTCTTTATTAAATGGGTCACTATGATGAACTATGAAAGCAAGGGAGCATTTAAGAATTCCCTAACTATGATAGTCTAGAAGAAAACATTAAGAAAGATAAACCTTTTAAAATAGATTGGAACAAAGCAACTTCTGAAATATCATTATTTCGTTTACCATTTAGATTTCATGAAAACACATATGATTATTAATAAATAGAAGGGAAACAGTAAAACACAAGAGATATAGAATACTTATTTGATTTCTGTTTGACACAAGTATCCTCTAAACTGCCTTACATTTATTCCTTGATCCAACAAGCCATACAAATGTTGGTACAATAGCACTTCAATTCCAAAAGTAAATGTCTATAGAAATGTTGTAGAATCCACACCTAATACTTCGAATAAATAAGTATTTATACAAAATTTACATCAAAATATATCATAACTAAATGAGATTTATTGTAGGAATATAAAATATCTCTTTTCACAAATATAGAGACAGATGGTCTAGAATATAGTGACAGATAATGAACTGATTTTTGTTGTCCCTGTTTTTTTTTAAGGAGTTGGTGGCATGCTCTATGAATCTGAATCTTGTTGTTGCCCTAGTAACTTTGTTTTGGACATCTAATTTGATATTTTTCACTGATACTCTTTACCTGTTTACCAAAATTCATCCTTTTTAACCAAATTTACTTTGGTAAATATTTCTATTTACCTCACTATTTACCATGATAATTTATAGGATGTCAGTCATGTTGGTCCACCAATAATCTATTGGTATTCTTGTTTTTGTCAACTTCCTGTAAATTTCATCTGCCTCTGTATACTTTACAAAATTGGGCTGCACTAGTAATAAGTGCTTTACTTCATGTTCAATGAAAAAGAGGTTCTCTAAACCGTCGGACAACACTTTTCCTGTTGGTAGTGCCTTGGATGAAGATGAACTAGCCTGACTGTCAGCCTGCTGATGTAATTTATTAATGTAATCAATCTGAACCATTATCTTATCATTGATGACTAAAGGACTTGGGAGCCCTTTATTTCTTAAGATGTCAATTTTTTTCATGAACTCATCTATATCTTCCTCCATGCTTTGACATCTACTTTCTAGGCCTTGCGTCAGATTCCTTTTGGTCAACACTTTCTTTATTTCGAGGATGGTAGCAGTCCTATCCTCAATGTCTAATTGTTCTAACTGTTGCATGTTTTTACTATTCAAAGAATTGATTAATCTGATAGCTTCCTCAGGTTTCCTACCCAGCGCTTCTCTGGTCTTCTCAATTTCTTCAAGAGCAAGCTTTACTAAATCAATCTGTTCAAAAATAATTTCAATTGACGACCAAATATCATTGATGGAATCAATGATATTGGCCACAATATTTTCCTAATGTCTATCAAAGGCTTTTCAAATGTCAGATCCGTCTACAAAGATTTAATTTGTTGGGCCAGGCCTTCGTTTTTCCTCATCTCTTCTGCATAATTGATCTTTGATATATCATATTTCTACTCCAAAGTAGTGAATTTCCCTTTTACTTTCTGCAGCTCTGTTACTTGGAGTTTCATTTCTTCGATTGACTCAATCAAGTCCTCTGTGCTCTATGTTGGCGTACCTGCCTGTGATGTACCTATTGCTTCTATGGGTGCAACTATTGCCAAATGAATGTTTGGTGCTAAAATAGTTGCCATTGTGGAAGGGAATACTCTTGAAACTATTGGCACTACAGTTTGATCTTGTGTGGTCGACTCACTCTGCCTTGAATGCACTGATTTTTCCAATTCCTGCTCTATTTCCTTCAATTGCTCATTTAAGTTGAGGACCAAGTCCATAAGTTCTTCTTCATTTTTCTTCTGTATAACCTCAGCAATCTGAGGATGAATGAGTGGTGGAAACTTCATTTGTTTTCTAAGTGCAGCTATGTCTTCATTATTTTTCTTAATTAAGCTTTATGATGCCTTAACATCTTTTGGGTCATGACCCAACTCAGTTACTAACTCTTGCAATGATTTTATTCTATTATCTTTTGCTTGTGATGAGGTTTTTTCGAGCTGCAATTGGGCTGTAGTTTTGCTCAATGAATTTTGCAATCTATGAGCAATCATTGCTTTGCTGGTCAGTGTTGAATAGACCATCTCACCTGTTGGATTGTGTAGTTCAATCTGGTTGATAGGGTGGATGTCTTTAGCCATGACTTCAAAATCATTTTTGAGATAATCTGCCAAGGATTTTGACTGCAACATTGTGGGCTTCAGGAAACTCATTTGCATTTTTCCCTCTTTGATGTCAAAGTCTTACATTAGTCTGGTTTGGTTTGTAGGGGCCATCTTTAAGTACTAAGCATAGGCTTGGGCCTTCAGCTGCTCATTCTTCACCTTGATCTCTTTAAACTTCCCCTTTATATCTATAATCTTCACAGAAGAAGACCTGAAGGATGACACTTCTGTGCTGGGTTGTGTTTCTAGTTCTTGCCCCTATGAACTTGAAGGTATCCCACCTCTTGGGAATGTTTGTAAACTATATGTCCCTTCCTTTCTCATGCTCTGTATAGTTTCTCCAATGAATTCCTCCTCTGAATATGGATTCATCCTTTGCCTCTTAGAAAAGGGTTGATCTATGGGTATGCTTGGAGGGGTAGCTACTTCCTTGTCTCTTTTCAAGTTCCTTTCCTCATTTAGAGGAGTTTGTAGCACTGGAGGATTCCCCATATTAGTCTGAGATGGATGTGGCTATGGTGGATCTAACTCTACAGATATTTCATGCTACTCTGATTTCTCTAGTTGTTCTGTTTTTTATGGTCGTTCTAATGTAGATGGACTTGTTTCCTAAATTTTCCTCTGTGAAGCCTCTGCTGTGGGAGCACTGGATTCATGTGCTGGCCTTTGGGAAGACTTTGCATGCACCTGCACAAAGGATTCCAGGTCAAGTCTCTTCTCCAAATCTTTCATCACATTTTCAACTTCAACTCTATCACTATCTTTTTCTACCAATGTCTCTTCCCTCCATTCATTTAAATTGGCATACTGTTCTATTTCAGGCATGCTGTGATCGATGTAGGGTGGTAAATTGTGTTTTATGCTTCTATCACAGATGAAACTATGAGGATCATATGTCCAAGCAAATATTTTCTTTAAATGCATCTTCCTCTCTATCATTTCTTCTGCTTCTTGCCCTACATTTCTATTGTTGCACAGAAATGGGCCTAAATGGTCTTTGATCCTCAACTGGGCTTTCTTCTTGCTTTCATGAAATGGATTTGATCAGAGTTGATTAGTTGCATGTAGTACTTTAGGGCAAGTAATCTCATGGGGACATACTTGGGTAATTTGTAGGGAGGCATTTTACACCCATAGACTCTGATATCAGTATGATTCTGGTATAAGTACCAGTCACTTATCCTATATTGCTTTGATAATTGAAGGATTCTTTTGATATCATCACTAATTCTAGGGGGATAACTTCTTGTCAACATGGTAGTTATAGGATGGACAAACTCATCAGTGAAATCAATATATGAATAGGGAGAAGAGGATGAGTAGTGAAAAATAGAGGTCAAGAAAATGACTGACCTAGGGTTACCTTTTCTATCAAGCTTATGCACAAAGAAAGGGAATTTGTCAGTTTGATAATAAAGGAAGAGGTGATATAGGACTGTAGAATACTTGAACACTATCTTATTTTCTAGCCTTATGAATTGGTCATGGATTTTGTCAGCTATGAATGCAGCATAGTCATACTTGGCAGCAGGAGGCTGACCAGGGGTGAAGATACTCATGAAAACTAGGGTCAATTCATGAACAAACTCACTGGTATTGAAACCCATAATGGCAGCAATAATATTAACAATATCTATACCTATATAAGTGAATAAACATGTTAGGTAGGGAGCGCGATCTTTGGGTATATGATCCTTATCCATGAAAGTATGCCAAATACGGCTAATTTCAGAAGTTGACATTTTGGTGGATTTTTCTAGTAATTCTCTAATGGAAATGGGGGTGAGGTTCTAGCTGGGCTGAAGCTGTAACATTTCATTAATAGAATTAGCAGTAATGGTAAACAGGACTGACTGGTCGTGGGACATTACGGCTCTGAGTTTAGGGTTATAATTGGCCTGGAATTGATGGATAATGTCTGGGAAAATGTGCACAGAAGGGAATGGGTACTTTGGGAGATTTGATTCCCAAAGTCGTATGGTATCCAAATTGTTCATGTAATCGTCTCGGCATCGACAATATACTTTCAAGGGGATTTTGTCAGGTTCAAGGTCTTTTATTTGGAAGTCTTTATCTACTAAGGGAAGGTAATCCAGGTCTTTATGGGGAGCATTGATTGGAGGTACATTAAGGGCCATGGGGGTTTCCATCCTGGTTCTTGTGTTTTCAGGGACGAAACTGGTATTTTCAATGAAATTGTCAAAACTGAAGTGCCTGGGAAGTTTTGAACTAATCTTAGCAACTCAATTTATACTGAAATTTAGGTTTTTAAGCAATTTCAGACGAATTTCAACATATAACAGGGTTTCCGGGAGGAAATCTGTTAAATACTTGTTTCTGGGTAATTGGCAATGATGTTCACATTTGTAGGATGCACGCAGTGGACTAGAGTGGCATTGAAAGGCAACTTTCGAGGTAGTTGACAATTTGGGAATGAACTGGTTGATTTTGGATGTACTGCGTGCATGCATGGAATTGTTCTGGATAAAGAACGAAGAATAGATTACACTTGTTTTTTATGAAAAGTCAATATTTTGGCGTGTTTGGCAACAAAGATAGGTGGCATCAAATTAATGAAGTGATGTTTTGTCATTTATGGGAGGCGGTAAGCGGGTTTCATCACATCGCTTATGGGAGATTGGCAGTATTAGGAGAAGGTTGCGCAATTCCACTAGTCTGCACATTTAACATCCGAACAAAAGGTGCGCATGATATGAGCGATAGCCTTCATATCTGAGAGATCTGATCAGACAGTGGTCGGGGATGGAAAGTGATTAATGTTTAATGGAGGGGGCTCAACGTTAATTAAATGCTTTTAATTACATTGGGGGCGATGTGATTGGTCAATGTTATTAATTAATCCTGATGATTAATTAATCCTTTATTTAGCATGGCGGGGGTCGGGGTTCTTAATTAATCACGGTTTGACTAATTAATCCCATTTATTCAAACATTATTAAGGTTATTTTGCAACTGGGTGTGGGATATGTAATTTTTTGGGTTTTTTAATAATAATACGGGGAAAGGGTAATTCTTTTTTGGGATTTAGATAATAATACAAGTTAGAAGTTAATATGATTATGGAATATGAGGTGCGCTAAGTAAAAGTGTATTCTTCATATGACATTTATACCTTAGGCTAATGATATATGCAGGTTTTATGTAGATAGAATGTTTTAATTTTCCTAAGTAAAATAGGGATTTTTCTTAGAAAAAGCTTTGTAAAGGCAATGAGTGACTTTATGAATGGGTAATATTGATGAGGGGGATTTAAGTACTTTACGTATTTACAAACTATTGGGCCGAGGGTCTGGTCCCTCCAAAAGTTAGAGAAATGCTCTGAACCCCTCTAACATGTTATAGATACCTTTAGCATTTAGGGGAAATTAGTGAAAGCTTAGGGAAAAATGAGTAAGCAAGTTAATAAATTTGACTTTGATTCCTTGATGTGTTGTCTTCAATGTGAGTCATTTTTTTTCCGAGTGATGAACGAAAAAGATTTAAGCATTAAACTTAACCATTCACCATACATTTATTCTACAACCATCATCTACTTACCCTACCTACTTAGCCTAGAATTTTTACTTCTTTATTAGGGTGCACTTAAACTAGCAAACCCTTTTCAAAATTTCTTTTCTTTTACATAGTGATACCTATCTAAGTCTAACCATATTACATCCAAGGGCTCAGATTAAACTGTTGAGCTCCTTATATTTACTCTACTTATCTACATATCTGCCAAGATTACATTGTTTGGTCAGATTTTTATTCTCTATCTCTATAACATGGAAATTAAAACATGAAATAAGGAAGACTAAGCTGTTTGGTTACCATGGATTGTGGTGTAGGTGACAAGTTGCACACAATCTTTATTATGCATAAATTAAATAGTAGTGGCATTTGGGCTTGCACACATTCATGGTATTTTCTTTTTTGTTGGGGTTCACTTTCTTTCATTTTTTTGACCTTTTCTTTATTCTTTTCACCCTTTTATTCTTTTTCTAAGGCATACCTTCTTTACATTTTTTAATTTTTTGTTTTTCACAAATATGGAAAACCTTTGCAACAAGCAAAGATATGAACATATTTCAGAGCTGCAACCAAGTCAATCACGATATATGACACCTATTGGTATAGGGGGATAATAGTGGCTCCACTTGGGGATGGCTTTCCCTGGTGGAAAGTCAAGAACAATAGATTAGTGGCCTCTGAATGACTTTGACTATGCTCTTCAATCTTGCTTTTGCCTACTGCTTTATGTGTATGTATGACAGTAATGCTTCTAAAGCTTAGGGCCTTCTCTTCGGGCTTCAACTTCACAACCCTACCATCCAATCAATACTGAACATTATAAAGGATATAGTATGTACAATTAGGAACATGGTAGTATCAATAACTAGGATCAAAGTAATGCTTTAACATCCAACCATTGGCTGGTCCTCCTTCAATTTCTGTACCATCTAACTCTTTGAGAAAATATGCATTGTTTCCTCTGAAAGCATATATTATGTATGGCCCTTTCCACATGAAGTCAAACTTCCCATGTTTTCCTTTGTCCTCTCTTCTTGAATCGCATCTCAACACTTTATCTCCCGGATAGAAGTCTTCTACTTTGTTCCTTTTGTCAAATATCTTCTTGAGTTTCTCCTACAGTACTTGGGATCTTTGGTACACTTTCTCCCTAGTCTGCTGTAAGTGAATGCTCTGGTTAATTCTTCTTTGTATATCATTTGGTTCCACTTGAGCTTCTTGAAGAAGTTTCATGACAGGAACCCCTAAAGATGAAGGAAAAACTGCCACCATTCCATATACTAAATCATAGGGACTAGTTCCAATGGAATTCTTAGTAGTAAGTCTATTCCCCACAAAGCATTAGTCAACTTCTTATTCCAAGTTTTCTTATTTTCTTCTAGTAATTTTTTGATAATATTGATGAGACTTTTATTAGAAGATTTTGCAAGTCCATTCCCATGAGGATAGTAAGCTATGGAATGACCAAGTGTTATGTGATATTTGTGACAGAAGGAAATTATTTTCTTTGACTTGAAGGTTGTAGCATAATCAGTAATGATTTTAGTGGGACAACCAAATCTGGACAAAATATTGGCCTCTAGAAATCCTATAATGACAATGTCTGTGGCTTGTCTAGAGGGAATGGCTTCTATCCATTTTGTAAAGTAATCAGTTGCAATAAGTATCCATTTGTGTTGACCAGAAGGGGGTGGACGAATTTCTCCAATGAAGTCAAGACCCCATTGTTGAAAAGGCTTCTCAGTGGAAATAGGTTTCAAGGGTAAAGGTAACAATTTTCTTTTGCCTTTAAAGATTTGACACTTATGGCAGGAAGTTACGAATTTCTTCACATCTGCAAACAAGGTTGGCCAATAGAATCCAACCCTTACGATTTTGTCAGAAGTTGACTTCCAATAGATATGTCCACCATAGTACCCTACATGAAATTCTTGGAGAGCCTTGTTAGCTTCTTCTTTTAATAAACAATTTAATAAAATTCCTTCATGATTTTTCCAAAACAGAGTATTATCTAAGATGCAAAACTTTGAAGCTTTCATTTTCAAAAATCTAATCTTGGTCTTGGATAACCCTAGAGGAGCCTGTAAGTTTTGTAAAACATAAATTATATCAGCATACTAGGGTGAATCTGAAAAGGCCTAGCTGATTTGTGGAGTCGCCATCTCCTATTTTCTATCTAGCTCTGTAATAAGGTTTATGTCTAGGGCTTGGCAATTAGTTTCTGCCATGAGTTTGGCCAATCCCTAACCTTTAATTAGCTTGGTAGGTTTTATCTCTATATCATACTCTAAGGTAGTAACTATCCATTTTCCTCTTTTTCCATCAACTCCATTCTGAGTTAGGATGTCTTTGTCTACTGCATTAGGAACATAAGCTATTACATGGGAATACAATATATAGACTCTAAAATCCTTAATGGCTTTCACCAATGCAAAAGCTTGTTTCTCCATTATTTTGTATTTTAATGATGCATCTCTAAGAGCTTTACTAAAAAAGGCTATTGGTTTTTCACATCCTTGATCATCCTTTTGTAGTAAAACTACAACTATGGTGTGTTCTGATACAAAAGAAAAAATGATGAAGTCTCTATCAAAATTTGGGCTTGTAAGGACCGATGTTCCGGTTAAGGCCATTTTGATTTCTTCAAATGATTTCTTAGCCTCTACTATCCATTTGATACTTGAATACTTTTTTAGCATGTTATTTAATGATTTTATGTGTTCGGCTAAGTTAGAGATGAACCTTCTGAAAAAATTGATTTTTCCTAGGAAATCCTGAAGCTCTTTAATGTTTCTTGGATGGGGTATCTGTAAAATAGCTTCAATCTTGGAAGGGTCAATTCGAATTACATCCTTGGAAATAATGTGACCTAACAGTTTTCCTTCTTCCAAACCAAACAAAGACTTCTTTGGATTCAAAGAAATTCCATAATTTCTGCACTTTAGAAAAACTTGCTTGAGATGTTCCAAGTGTTGTTGATCTGATTTGGAAAAAACAGTTAGATCATCAAGATATATAACAAGAAAATCATGAATTTCTTTGGCAAAGGCAATGTCCATTGCTCTTTGGAAGGTTGCTCCTGCATTTTTTAGTCCAAATGGCATTTTAATGTACATGAAAGTACCCCATGGTGTTGTAAATGCAGTTTTCTCTTGGTCATCAGGATGAACCAAGATTTGGTTATAACCTGAAAACCCATCTAAAAGTGAAATTCTAGAAGAACCCACTACCCTTTGCAAAATATGATCCATTTTGGGTAAAGGATAGTTATCTTTAAGAGAGACCTTATTTACATTTCTCAGGTCAACACATAACCTTATTTCCCCTGTTTTCTTCCTAGTAGGTACCAGGTTAGACACCCATTCTGAAAATCTAATAGGGGCAATAATTGCTTCTTTGTACATGCGTTTGATTTCTTTCTCAATTGATGGTAATAATGCAGGGTTAATTCCTCTGAGTTTTTGTTTAAAAGGCTTTTGATTTTCTTTCAAATGGATGGTATGTTGAATGACAGAGGTGTCATAGGACTTCAAATCTTCATAATTCCAAGAAAAAACATCCTCGAATTCCCTCATAAGTTCAACATACTTTAGCTTGTGACCAGGAGGTAAAGATTTTGATAATTTGATGAATTTAGGATCATCCTTAGTTCCTATGTTGTGTTCCTCAATATCTACTTTTAATGGCTCCATTTTAGGTTTCTTGGGAATGTCATTAGAGTCAAGCAAATATTCCAAAGGAGTCAATCCTTTGGGCAAATAATTATCTTTTAGGTTTATTACCTCTATTTCCTCTTCAATTATCTCATCTAGGTCCATTTGTTTCAGATCTTGAATTTCTGACTGTGAGAACTTAGTAGGTTGAAGCATGTTTATTGAATTCTCTTCCAAATCGTTAATATCTATTTCATTTATTTGATCAAAACTAGTAACTGTATCGACATCTATGCTAATGTTAGAAAATTATTGATCTGATTATCACTATCAAAGACCTGCCAGTTCTTAAGATTATCAGGTATGGATGGCCTATACCTAATCTCAGTAGTATACTGATGATTAGGTTCAAAAGGTAATTTGAAAGTGCTGGTAAACATGGCCAGGCTGTGGGCATGCATATTATGTTTTCAGGGAATTGTGGCAAGCTTAGTTTCTAGAAAGGTGTTATGGATTTGTACCACTATTCCTCTCTACAGTTCTAGTCTTGGATCCCTGGTTAAGTAAGTTCCTTTGATATGTTTCACTACCAATTCTGAATCTCCCATGATGGACACCCTAATAGCTGCTAACACTTTTACCAGCATAAGACCTAACAAGAGTGCCTCATATTCTACCATGTTATTGGTGCATTTAAAGTTTAATCTATAGACATGTCCCTCTGCATGGTCATTTTCTAAGTTGTGTATCCATACACCTGCTCCTGCACCTAATTTGTTCACTGAACCATCAAATTCTAAATGCCATAGAATTCCATGTTCATAGTTTTCATTTGGGGTGGGCTCTTTCTTAGCTAAGGTATTTGGGTCTTCTTTGTCATCTATTATCTCTTGAAGGTGGACAATTGATTTCTCTTTTCTAATTCCTTTTGGTTATGCTGCTAAAACATGTGTAGTGTTTGAAGGACTAGCTTTTGCATTGTAAAGAATGAAAGAATTCATATCAGAGTGTACTGAGTAGATAGGGAAGTTTTGGGGCCTCTCCTGACTACTTACTACGTATTTCATTAATGTTTCTTGGTATAACTTCTTGGGTTGTCCAAAAACTGATATATTGGCATATGACATATTTAGTTCAAGAGACCCTTGAAGTTGAGCACCTCAGGATCTGGACAACAACATGCCATAATTGGGTGGTATATCTGCTACCACTATGTCCATTAAAATTGTTTTTGTAGGGTATTGAACCAATGAAACACACAAGTCTTTTATCAATCCTAAACATCTCATTTTACTTGAGTCAAAAGAAAACAAATCCTTGTATGGTCTGGTGATGTCTAGGCCTAGCTTTGCCATGACAGACTTGGGCATGAGATTATGAGATGCACCAGAGTTGAACATAGCATTGTGCAAAATATTATCATGTATGTTTAGGCTAACATAGAAGGGAGGAATTCCTCCTTACAATGGTTTCCCATTCACTTATGGGCCAAAGATTAATTATGGTTGATCATCAAAAATATTAACTGAGTCTTCAGTTCCAATAATTCTTAGTGATCTACTGATTTGAGTTCAGTAGACATCATGTTTGGCTAATTCAGATAATGGGAGAGAGATTTTTAGCTTGCTTACTTTTGTTTCCAGATTAAAGGGGTTTTCTATTTGAGCTTTTGGATTTTGAGCAACAGTGTTTTCTCTAATTTCTATGTTTTCTAGGTCTTTTCCCTTTTCACGATGAGGGTTATGATTTGGTGATTTTCCTAGATCAATCTTTGGAATTTCTTCCACTATTTCCTTGGAAGGAAGACAAGTGGAAGTTTTTTCATTGTGTGGTTAATTGTCAGAAACATCTTTAATTGTGGGGCTAGGAGGATTAGTGTTTGGTTTAGAAAGAATTTCAGGGGTTTGTTTACTGCCTTTCCTTTTTTGGGCTGATTTGGGACTATCTTCTTGTTTGTTTCAGGGGCATCAGTGATTCTCCTACCTCATAGACTATACTGCTTATGTACCTCAAAAATTGTTGAGTCATATCACTGTCTAAAGTCGAATGATTCTCCTGATTGGGTTTGGAACTGTTTAGGTATGTGGGCCTGTTGATCATCTTGGAATAAGAAAACTTCTTCTTCATCATCAAGCCCATAAAATTGATTTGAGTATCTTCTTCTGGGCCTTCAGAGTGAGAATCTTCTACATATTTCTCCTGGAAAGGGGGTCTAATGTTTTGGTCAGGACCATTCTTTCCAGTGTTTTGGTTTTGATTTTTCCTAAAATTAGGATTTCTCGCTGCATTAGCTTGCTGGCTATCCAAAGGAGATTTCCTTTAAATTATCTCCACTTTGTCTCCTAGTCTATCCATTCCTTTAATTATGGCATCTAGCTTTTGTTCGAAGGGTGAGATTTCTTTTTTTAATGGTATCCCCCTTTCTCTCCTAGCCTTGGATCTTTTGGATAGCAGGTTGGCTTCAACACTAACTGCTATGCTTTGCATATCTTCCAACGTAGGGGGTTTTTTTTCTCTCAGTTGGAAAGCCATATCAGAATCAAATCCATCTGGGAATTTGATAAGGCTAAACCAGGTGGGGGCCTAATATCTAGTGGAATGGCATTATACACACTATTAAATGTAGTGCAATAGTCCTAGACAGTTTCATGGGGTCCTCTTCTTAGGTTCTCATATTCAGATAAAATCTGTAGGGGGTCTTTCCTTTTCTCCCACCTATTCAAGAATTGTTGGTAGAGATTTCTTAGACTATATATACTATTGGGTGTTAAGGCTCTGAACCAAGTTCTAACTTCCCTAGATAAACTTTGAACACATATTCTCATTTTCACATCAATAGTATCTATTTCATAAATTTCAAAATAATTAGTCATCTTCTTGGTTTGTTGATGGGCTATATAGATTCCAGTGCCATCAAAAGTAGTAATTTTACTTTGGTAGTCCTACGGCACGGCACCTAAATTGGTTGGCAGTACCAGGGGAGCATATCTGTTGGCCATTGCTATTGGTGGTGGTCAAACAAAGGCTAGAGTTGGGGTAACAGTGGATATTTGAATTGTGGATGGAGAGCTTGGAGTAATGGTCAAATGTGGATTGGTTTGAGGTTGAGAGAGATGAGGGAATGATGATGAGCTAGCGGAAAAGGAAGTAACTATAGAAGGATTAGAGGTTTATTCAGTGGTAAGATCAGATTGAGGTGAGTTCTCTGATGAACTCTAGGTCTTGGACTACGTCTATTAATTTAGAGTTGAATGAAGTCCGAAACAAAAAGGTTTCAAAGTACTCATCAAAGGAAAGGTCTTCTAAGAAAATCTACTTCACAGGACAAGATTGGGATATAAATATGGGTCTAGGGCTAGCAGAACTTTCTTGTCTCCTAATGATTCTGGGGATTAGATTGGGGTTCTCAAACACATGGAGTGGATTGGGATCGAGATTATCTCTAGTGTAACGAGTCTTTTCTGAAGCTAGATTTTAAATTTTTTATGAATTTTCTTATATAAATTTTCCAAAATAACTTCTAAAATCCTCTAAGATGCTTTAAATCAAACTTTTTGGTTTCTTAAAGGCTTAGTTCAACTGAGGAATTGTTCATTCCCCAATATGGTTGCCACTATGTTATCATTCAGATTTTCCTTAGAAGTTATGGGAATAAGGAAAGGGGTCCAAGGTAACTACAAAGCAATATTTTAAGTATAGAATCTAGCCAATCTGTACTCAGAGTAACTACAAAGCAATATTTTAAGTATAGAATCTAGCCAATCTGTACTCAGAGAGGGCTCTCTCTTTATAATTTTGCTTTGTTTTGGTGTGATATTAGGCTAGATATTAATGTTCAGGGTTGTTTTATTTGAGAGTGGTGAAATTCTGGGAATAAATGGACAGAGCAAGGCCTTCAAGCCATTGGGCTATCGATTCAATCAAAGAAATGGCTTAACTAGATCAGATCAATCACTAAATGGATAATTCACAGGGTAAGGTATCAAAACAAAATGAAAATGCCAAGTTTGGATGGATGGATGAAATTGTATTAAATAGGGAGAAAGGGCAATAAGAATCCTTTAACCAGGTTTAGTATGCAGAATAAAGGGTACTCATTAATAAGGAGCAATTAAGTATTGTTTGTTAAATGGGTCACTGTGACGAACTGTGAAAGCAAGGGAGCATTTAAGAATTCCCTAACTATGATAGTCTATAAGAAAACATTAAGAAATATAAACCTTTTAAAACAGACTGCAGCAAAGCAACTTCTGAAATATCATTATTTCGTTTATCATTCAGATTTCATGAAAACACATATGATTATTAATAAACAGAAGGGAAACAATAAAACACAAGAGATATAGAATACTTATTTGATTTCTATTTGACACAAGTATCCTGTAAACTGCCTTAGATTTATTCCATGATATAGCAAGCCATACAAATGTTGGTACAATAGCACTTCAATTCCAGAAGAAAATGTCTATAGAAATGTTGTAGAATCCACACCTAATACTTTGAATAAAGAAGTATTTATACAAAATTTACATCAAAATATCCCATAACTAAATGATATTTATTCTAGGAATATAAAATATCTCTTTACACAAATATAGAGACAGATGGTCTCAAATATAGTGACAGATAATGAACTGATTTTTGTTGTCCCTATTTTTGTTGAAGGAGCTGGAGGCATGCTCTATGAATCTGCATCTTGTTGTTGCCCTAGTAACTCTATGTTGGACATCTAATTTGATCTTTTTAACTAATACTCTTTACCTATTTACCGTCATTCATCCTTTTTACCCAAATTTCTTATGGTAAATATTTCTATTTACCTCATTGTTTACCATGGTAATTTATAGGATGTCAGTCATGTTGGTCCACCAATCATCCTTTGGTATTCTTGTTTTTTTCAACTTCCTGTAAATTTCATCAGCTTTTGTATACTTTACAAAATTGGGCTGTACTAGGAATAAGTGCTTCACTTCATGTTCAATGAAAAAGATGTTCTATAAACCGTCATACAACACTTTTTCTGTTGGTAATGCCTTGGATGAAGATGAACTAAGCTAACCTAACTATCAGCCTGCTAATATGATTTATTAATGTGATCAATCTGAACCATTAGCTTGTCATTGATGACTAAAGGACTTGGGAGCCCTTTAATTCTTAAGATGTCAAATTTCTTCATGAAGTCATCTACATCTTCCTGCATGCTTTGACATCTACATTCTAGGCCTTGCATCAGATTCCTTTTGGTCAAAACTTTCTTTATTTCCAGGATGGTAGTAGTCCTATCCTCAATGCCTAATTGTTCTAACTGTTGCATGTTTTACTGTTCAGAAAATTGATTAATCTGATATCTTCCTCCCGTTTGCTGCCCAACTCCTCTTTGGTATTCTTAATTTCTTCAAGAGAAAGCTTTACTAAATCAATCTGTTTAAAAATAATTTCAATTGATGACCAAATATCATTGATGGAATCAATGATATTGGTCCACAATATTTTCCTGATGTCTGTCAAAGGCTTTTCAAATGTTAAATCCTTCTCCAATGCTTTAATTTTTTGGGCCATGACTTTGTTTTTCCTCATATCTTTTGCATAATTGATCTTTGATATATCATATTTCTACTCCAAAGTAGTGAATTTCTCTTTTACTTTCTGCTACTCTGTTACTTGGAGTTTCATTTCTTCCATTGACTTAATAATGTCCTCTATGCTCTGTGTTGGTGTACTTGCCTGTGATGTACCTGTTGCTTTTATGGGTGCAACTGTTGTCAAAGGAATGTTTGGTGCTAAAATAGTTGCCATTATGGAAGTGACTACTGTTGAAACTATTGGCACTATAGTTTGAGGCTGTGTGGTCGACTCATTCTGCCTTGACTACACTGCTTTTTCCAATTCCTGCTTTGTTTCCTTCAATTACTCTTTTAAATTGAGGACCAAGTCCATAAGTTCTTCTTCATTTTTCTTCTCTATAACCTCAGCCGACTGAGGGTGAATGAGTGGTGGAAACTTCAATTGTTTTCCAAGTGCAACTATGTCTTCATTCTTTTTCTTAATTAAGCTTTCTGCTGCCTTGACATATTTTGGATCATGACCCAACTCAATTACTAACTCTTCTAATGATTTTATTCTATTATCTTTTGCTTGTGAGGAGGCTTTTTCCAGCTGCGATTGGGTTGTAGTGTTGCTCAATGAATTTTGCAATCTATGAGCCATCATTGATTTTCTGGTCAATGTTGAATAGACCATCTCACTTGTTTGCTTGTGTAGCTCAATCTAGTCAAGAGAGTGGATTTCTTTAGCCATGAGTTCAAAATCAATTTTGAGATAATCTGCCAAGGATTTTGGTTGTAGCACTATGGGCTTCAGGAAACTAATTTTCATTTTTCCCTCTTTGATGTCAAAGGCTGACATCAGTCAGGTCTGGTTTGTAGGGGCCATATTTGAGTACTGAGCATAGGCTTGGGCCTTCAGCTTCTCATTCTTCGCCTTGATCTATTTAAAATTCCCATTTATATCTATAATCTTCTTAGAAGGAGACCTGAAGGATGACACGTCTGTGCTGGGTTGTCTTTCTAGCTCTTGCCTCTATGAACTTGAAGGTGTCCCACCTATTGGGAATGTTTGTAAACTATTAATCCCTTCCTTTCTGATGCTCTTTGTAGTTTCTTCAATGAATTCCTCCTCTGAATATGGATTCATCCTTTTCCTCTTAGCAAACGGTTGATCTGTGGGTATGCTTGGAGGGGTAGCTACCTCCCTGTCTCTTTTCAAGTTCCTTTCCTCATTTAGAGGAATCCGTAGCACTGGAGGATTCCCCATATTAGTCTGAGCTAGATGTGGTTGTGGTGGATCTAACTCTACAGATGTTTCAGGCTACTCTGATTTCTCTAGCTGTTCTTTTGTTTCTAGTCATTCTAGTGTAGATGGACTTGTTTCCCGAGTTTGCCTCTGTGAAGCCTCTGCTATGGGAGAACTGGATTTCTGTGCTAGCCTTTGGGAAGACTCTCCATGCACCTGTACAAAGGAGTCCAAGTCAAGTCTCTTCTCCAAATCTTTCATCACATTTTCAACTTCAACTTTATCACTATCTTGTTCTACCAATGTCCCTTCCCTCCATTCATTTAAATTGGAATATTGTTCTATTTTAGGAATGATGTGATGGATGTAGGGTGATAACTTGTGTTTTATCCTTCTATCACAGAGGAAACTATGAGGATCATATGTCCAAGCAAAGATCTTCTTTAAATGCATCTCCTCTCTATGATTTCTTCTGATTCTTGCCCTGCTTTTCTATTGTCGCACACAAATGGGCCTAAGTGGTATTTGATCCTCAGCTGGACTTTCTTCTTTGCTTTCATGAAATGGATTTGATCAGTGTCGATTAGTTGCCCATACTACTCTAGGGAAAATAATCTAATGGTGACATACTTGGGTAATTTGTAGTGAGGCAGTTCACACCCATAGATTTTGATCTTAGTATGATTCCGGTATAAATACCAGTAACCTATCCTATACTTCTTTGACAATTATAGGATTCTTTTGATATGATCACTGATTCTAGGGGGAGAACTTCCTTTCAACATGGTAGTTATAGGATGGACAAATTGATCAATGAAATCAATTTATGAATAGGGAGAATAGGATGAGTAGTGAAAAATAGAGGTTCAGAAAATGACTGGCCTAGGGTTACCTTTTGTGTCAAGCTTATGCACAGAGAAAGGGAATTTTTTTAGTTTGATAGTAAAGGAAGAGGTGATCTAGGACTATAGAATAATTGAACACTCTATCATTTTCTAGCCTCATGAATTGGTCATGGATTTTGTCAGCTATGAATGTATCATAGTCATATTTGGTAGCAGGAGGTTGACCAGGGGTGAAGATACTCATGGAAACTAGGGTGAATTCATTCAAAAACTCACTAGTATTGAAACCCATAATGGCAACAATCATATTAACTATATCTTTGCCTATATCAGTGAAGAAACATGTTAGGTAGGGAGGAGGATATTTGGGTATATGATCCTTATCCATGAAAGTATGGCAAATATAGCTGAGTTCAGAACTATCAATTTTGGTGTATTTTTCTAGTTATTCTCCAATGGAAATGGGGGTGAGGTTCTGGCCAGGCTAAAGCTATAACATTTCATTAATTGAATCATCAATAATGGTAAACAGGACTGACTGGTCGGGGTACATTACGGCTCTGAGGCTAGGGTTATAATTGGCCTGGAATTGATGGATAATGTCTGGGAAAATGTGCACAGAAGGGAATAGGTACTTTGGGAGATTTGATTCCCAAAGTCCTATGGTATCCGAATTGTTCATGTAATTGTCTCAGCCTCGACAATATACGTTCAAGGGGATTTTATCAGGTTCAAGGTCTTTTATTTGGAAGTCTTTATTTGCTAAGGGAAGGTAATCCAAGTCTTTATGGGGAGCATTGACTGGAGGTACATTGAGGGCCACGGGTTTTCCATCTTGGTTCTTGTGTTTTCAAAGACGAAACTGGGATTTTCAATGAAATTGTCTAAACAAAGGTGCCTAGGAAGTTTGAACTAAGCTTAGCAACTCAGTTTATACTAAGCTTTAGGTTTTAAATCAATTTCAGAGGAATTTCACTATATAACAGGGTTTTCGGGAGGAAATCTGGTAAATACTTGTTTCTGGGCAACTAGCAATGATTTTCACATTCGCAAGATGCACACAGTGGACTGGAGCAGCGTTGAAAGGCAGCTTTCGAGGTAGTTGATAGTTTGGGAATGAAGTGGTTGATTTTGGACGTATTGCGTGCATGCATGGAATTGTTCTGGATAAAGGACGAAGAATAGATTACACTTGTTTTTTATGCAAAGTCAATATTTTGGCGGGTTTGGTGACAAAGACAGGTGGCGTCAAATTAATGAAGTGATGTTTTGTCGTTTATGGGAGGTGGTAAGTGGGTTTGATCGCACACTACTTATGGGAGATTGGCGGTATTGAGGAAGGGCCGCGCAATTCACTAGTCATTTGACACGTAGCATTGGCGACTTTTGGAAAAATGCTCATATCGCACATTTAACATCCAAAAGGCCCGTGTGATATGAGCAATAGCCATTGGATCTAAGAGATCTGATCGGACAATGGTCGGGGATGGAAAGTGATTAATGTTTAATGGAAGGGGCTCGATGTTAATTAAAAGCTTTTAATTACGTCGAGGGCAATGTGATTGGTCAAAGTTATTAATTAATCCTGATGATTAATTAATTCTTTATTTAGCATGGCAGGGGTCGGGGTTCTTAATTAATAATGATTTGACTAATTAATCCCATTTATTCAAACATTATTAAGGTTAGTTTGTAACGGGGGTGGGATATGTAATTTTTTGGGATTTTTAATAATAATATGGGGAACGGGTAATTCTTTTTTGGGATTTAGATAATAATACAAGCTAGAGGTTAATATGATTATGGAATATGAAGTGCACTAAGTAATAGTGTATTATTCATATGACACTTATACCTTAGGCTAAAGATATATGCGGGTTTTATGTAGATGGAATGTTTTAATTTTCCTACGAAAAATAGGGATTTTTCTTAGAAAAAGCTTTATAAAGGGAATGAGTGACTTTATGAAGGGGTAATACTGATGAAAGGGATTTAAGTACTTTAGGTATTTACAAACTATTGGGCCGAGGGTCTGGTCCCTCCAAAGTCATAGAAATGCTCTGAGCCCTTCTATCTTGTTATAGATACCTTTAGCATTTAGGGGAAATTAGTGAAAGCTTAGGGAAAAATGAATAAGGAAGTCAATAAATTTGACTTGGATTCCTTGATGTGTTTTCTTCAATGTGAGTCACGCTTTGTCCAGGTGATGAAGGAAAAATATTTGAGCATTAAACTTAACCATTCACCATACATTTATTCTGCAACCATCATCTACTTACCCTACCTACTTATCCTAGCATTTTTGCTTCTTTATTAGGGTGCACTTAAACTGGAAAACCCTTCTCAAATTTTTTTTTCTTTTACATAGTGATACCTATCTAAATCTAACCTTATTACATCCAAGAGCTCAGATTAAACTATTGAGCTCCTTATATTTACTATACCTATCTACTTATCTGCAAAGATTACACTGTTTGGTTAGATTTTTATTCTCTATCTCTATAACATGGAAATTAAAACATGAAATAACGAAGACCAAGCTATTTGGTTACCATGGATTGTGGCGTAGGTGACAAGTTGGAAACAATATTTATTATGCATAAAGTAAATAGTAGTGGCATTTGGGCTTGCACACTTTCATGGTCTTTTCTTTTTTGTTGGGGTTCACATTCTTTCATTTTTTTTTTTATCTTTTCTTTATTCTTTTCACCGTTTTATTCTTTTTCTAGGGCATACCCTCTTTATATTTTTTAATTTTTTGTCTTCCACAAATATGGAAAACCTTTACAACAAGCAAAGGTATGAACATATTTTAGAGCTACAACCAAATAAATCATGATATATGACACCTATTGGTATAGGGGGATAACAAGACCTATTGACCCTCCTTCCAACCAAAAATAGTACATCATTGTGTGCACTGACTATCTTACTAAGTGGGCTGAAACCAAGGCAATTAAGATAGCAAAAAAGGAGAAGGTGGCTGATTTCTTAAGGGAGAATGCATTTTAAAATTTTGGGTACTCTAGAGAACTGGACACTAATCAAGGCAACCAATTTACCTCCAACATGATTGAAGACTTTCTAAACCAGCATAAGATCAAGCATAGGACATTCACTCGCTATCACCCACAAGTTAATAGGCAAGTGGAGGTGGCCAACGGAGTGTTAGAAGGAATCTTGACGAAAGTGGTTAACATCAGCAAGAGGGATTGGGAAGATAGACTAGTTGAGGCCACCTGTGGGTATAATACCACCTAGAATACCACCATTGGATTCACACCCTATGAGATGGTATATGGGAAAAAGGCTCTACTATCCATTGAAATTGAGTATAACACACTAAGGATGGTAGCCCAACTAGATCTAGATCTCAGAAACAAACAAAAAGAGAGATTGTTGTAGTTAAATAGTTTAGATGATTTCAGAATGCAGGCCCTCCTGCACATAGAGGTAACACAACTTCAAAGGAAGATATGGCATGATAAAAAAATCAAGGATAAGAAATTTGAAGAAGGTGATTGGGCCTTGTTATATGATTCTACATATAAATACTTTAAGGGAAAGTTGAGGACAAGATGGCTAGGACCTTACGTTATAGAGAGATGTCATGATAATGGTTCAATGCAGATTATAACCATAGATGAAGAGGCCATTCCTTTACTTGTCAATGGAAACTGATTGAAAGTTTACAAAAGACCATTGTCAAAGCAAGAGCTCATTGATGGTATCAATAAAACAGTGATGGTAGTGGAGTAAGATTTAGCTCCTACCTCATAAAATCACTGAGAAGAAAAAAAGAAAAATAAGGACTCAAGTGAAATCCTCCATGAGGGGCCTGAGTCCCACTATTGGGTTGAAAACCTCTTGGGGCGGCCCAATGGTGTCAAAAAGGAAAAAGAAAAAGGAAAATAAAAAGATCCCTAGGTGAAAACCTCTCTTGAGGCACCCAGGGCAAAAAGCTAGGATGAAAACTTCTTTGAGGTAGCCTAGTTGTTTTAAAAAAAAGAAAAGAATAGAGAAAAAAATCATGAAAATTTCTATTTGTAGGTTAGCAAGGAGGATGATCAGAGAACAGAGGAAGATTAAAAAGGGACCTATTTCACTAGCATTTTTTTTTTTTCCAATCTTTTTTATTCATCACTCCACCATTTCTTCCATTTTTTCAGTCCTTTTCTTCAGTTTACAAGGGGGTTGTGTTTTCTACAGGATCACTTATAAACCTACAGGATCCCCTAAAAACCTATAGGATGATCCTATAGGAATTAAAATAGCTGAGGAATCCTACACGAAGTGATCCTATGGGAAAAAATGGCCTGCTATGTCAAAGAAATAATGCCCCTACATCAACATTTCATTACCATTCCTATGTCCACTTCCATCACCCTTATAGTCACCATCAAAAAAATTAGTTTCAAAATAAAAATATATTTGTTACAGTCTTCAAGAAAAAAAAGAAACAACATGAAACATAGAGAAGAAGGAAGCAACACCTAAGTATGTCTCATTTCTCCACACTCCTAGTCTTCCTCTTGATCCATGTCACCATCCTCAAAATCCTAGTAGAGAGTATGATTAAGAGTTCTGAGGGAGAAACAACTATAGGACATCCTATGGGAAATCCTGTAGCAACCTATCCCACATAATACAAATCATGATTGCAGCAAACTTCCAACATAGTGATCCAAGAGAAGAAGGAGCTGCAAAGTAGTAACAGCACCAACATATTCAACACCAGGTACCTACACATCAAAGGAATCATCAGAGAGCAGTAAAAAAAAAGAGAGAAAAAAATCATGAAAATTTCTATTTGCAAGTCAGCAAGGAGGATGATCAGAGAACAAAGGAAGATAAAAAGGGACCCATTTCACTCTCATTTTTATTTTTCCACTCATTTTCATTCATCACTCCACCATTTCTTCCATTTTTTCACTCCTTTGCTTCAGTTTACAAGGGCACTGTGTTTTCTACAGGATCCCCTGTAAACCTACAGGAACCCCTGAAAACCTGTAAGATGATCCTGGAGGAATTACAGTGGCTCGTGAATCCTACAGGAATTGGACCTAGGGAAAAAATGACCTACTATGTCAAATAAATAACACCCCTACATCAACATTTCATTACCATACTTATGTCCACTTTCATCACCCCTACAGTCACCATAAAAAAAAATTATAAAGTGATGGTATAACCATTTATTGTTTGGAATATAGTTGTTCCAATTCTTCCTTCCCTTACGTAAAGGAAAGGGAGAACCTTGAATGCATAAGAAAGGGTGGTGGGTCGATTTAGGCTCCTTCCCTTCCACTGCAGAGCAAAAGGGAGAAGCACCTGAGTATGTCTCATTTCTCCACACGCCTAGTCTTCCTCTCGATCCATGTCACCATCCTCAAAATCCCAGTAGAGTGTGTGATTAAGAGTTCTAAGGGAGAAGCAGCTACAGGACATCCTGTAGGAAATCTTGTAGCGGCCTATCCCACAGAATACAAATCATGATTGCAGCAAACTTCCAGCATAATGATCCAAGAGAAGAAGGAGCTCCAAAGTAGTAGAAACACCAACATCTTCAATGCTAGGTACCTGCACATCAAAGGAATCATTAGAGAGCAATAAAAAAAAAGAGGAAAAAAATAGCATGCAGCCAACACATAGCAAACACCTTCGGTCTTCAACAACTGTAGCAAGGGTTAGCACCACAGGTAAGTATTTCACTCACTTTCTCATTTTCATAATATAGTAAAAATATCTAAAGGTTATGACTAAGTTGGTTTATAAGCAAAAGGTGTCCACTTAACTTGGCCACCTTCATTCAGTCGACGAAGACAAAAAAGTTTGTCCTCCCACAAGTGGCAATAGTCAAGTCAAAAATGGAGAAGAGAAGGAAAAAAAAAATTAAGTCTACGGAGGCATGAAATGGGAGTTGATTACGAGGAGGGGGAAATGATGAGGTGGTAGTGCAGACCAACAGTCCAAAAATAGAAAAGGTACCTCCACTGCCAGCACACCAGCTCACATAACTTGGGCATAAGAATAAATATTTGTTGATCCCCATGCACTCATGCATGCATTTCCTTGAGGCTCACTCTTGCAAAAGTCACTCTCATACCTAGGGCACCTACAAAAGAGGAAAACTCCATCATTTTTCTGCACAGTACTTCCTAAAATATTTCACAGGAAATCCTACAAGATTGCACACAAGATTCCTATAGGATACACAGAGACAGTCTACAAGATTCCTCGAGAGGAGTTTCAAAGGGGAAAACATAGGGTTTGGACATATCAAAAACTATAAAGAGGTAGGCTTTGTAATTACTTCCATTTTTCCAAGTGAATTGAACAAGAAATCCTCTAGTTTCAGTGAATTTGGTAGTTGTGTAAGGGAATTGTCCACATAGTCATTTCAGTTATTTATTGTTGCATTTAACAATTGTATCAACCCTCTGATTTCCTAAAACTTCATAAACCAAGATGACATGAGGGTTTAATAGAAGGGAGCCCATTAACACTATGAGAATTCAACAACACCCTCAGGTGCTAGAAATCTTCACAAGGCATAATTGGAGGGGGTTTTTTGAAAAATTAAGAGGGTATGATGATGAAGTGGCTTGAGAGTTTTCTCTCTTCCTCATTCCACTTACCAAAGTCCATCCCACTTTTCTGGTAAGAAGCCTCTCCATAGAGCTCACCCCTTAACTCATCAGCAAAGTTACCACACTTCCCTTAGGAGTACCATGGAGGAAGGAAGATAAGGGAGATTGAGAGATTTCCAAGAGGAAATTCTTTTTAGAAGGTGAGGAACCCATTGAGGACAAAAATGGAGTAAGGTGATCAAGCCGTCCATATCCCTGGAATGAGGTGAGCTACCAACTTATCAAATACATATCATGTGAGGGTAGGTATAGTGTGGTCTATGGCTATCAATTTAGGCTTCTTGAAGAGTTGTGTTTTGGAGTAGAAACAACTCCTCACCACAGGCTCATCATGCCTTACTTCCTTCTACAATCAATGATAGGCACAAGCATAAAGGTGAAAGAGGGAAATTCCCAAAAATTATCTCATCATGGGTTAATCGTAATCATTAGAGAAGATGCCCACCAAAACCTTAAAATTCCTATCCAATGGTCAATTTTCAGAGACATGCCGATAGAGGAGGACATCAAGGCTCTCACATATGATGTTAGTCCTACTGTCAGTGAAAAGGTTGAGGAAGACACTGAAGCGGAGGAAGAGGAAGAAGAGAAGGATGAAGATGAGATAGATGAGGAGGAAGATGAAGAAGAATAGGAGAAAGAGAAAGAGAATGATGAGGAAATAGAGGAAGATGACACAAAAGAGACTGATAAACAAGATGCGGAGCTAGAAGAGGAGAGGAAAAATAGAAAGGAAAAGGAAAATGGAAAAGAGGAGGCAAGAGGCAAGGAGGATTCACCTAGGGTGTCTATAGAGGCCACTAAGAAAGAATCACAACTTCTCTCGCTACTCTTAGCACCCCTATCAAACAGAAAGGCAAAAGACGGAGGCAGACCCCCTTATATTTCAGGACAAGAAAAAGCACAAGGATAAGGGAGGGGAAACCCCAAACACCAATGAAAATTCCTATTGTGATTGAAGACTCACCTAAGTAGCAGGAGAAAATTCCTCCTCCTATGTCTCCTATCACTTATGTGAGAAGGCCTATAACTAGATCCACCTCATCCAAAGAAAAGAAATCCTACATGATACATTGTAGGACCTACAGGAAGTTGAAGTAGTCCTACAGGATACTCTGTTAAACCTACATGAGACTCAAAAATTGGATAAGGAGGGAAGCCTATAGTAAGAAACCCAAGAAGAGGACCCAGAGTTAAAGGAACCTAGCCCCCAACCTAACCTTGACTCTTACTACAGATTTATTGAAGGGGGCAGGGTCATTCCACAAACATTTGTTATTCCACTATTCTTTGAGCTTGAGAAGGAGAGAGCTAGAACTCATCGATGGATGCAAATTTCCAAATCCAAGGGGGTGGAAGACATTGGTCACATGGAGGAGAAGCTCAAGGAGATGGGTAGAGAATCAAGTAGCTTGAGAGATAGAGAGGCCATAATGAGAAATCATTTAGAGACAGAAAATGCATGGTTGAAAGGACAGGTGCAAGAAATAGAGAACCAATTGTCATGTATGGGTAGTTTCTTTCTAGAAGCGATCCAGTGTAGGATGCCATATAAATCCTATGACCTATACCTTAAGGAACAGTGGTTGCAGTTCCAAATCAAGACCCTAGCACAAAGGGGCACTATGCCATTTCAGGACTACAGGCAGTACATTGATCTTTGTGATCATAACACACTAGAAGATAGGGCCAAGATATCTGAGTTTTATTTGCATAATATGGCCTTAACAGACATGAATGTATCGGACCTTAGTTCCAAGCTAGGAGATTTAAATTTGGTGGCTTTGGCATCATGGATGGACCATGAGGAAGCAAGGGCTATAGAAATGAAAAGGATATTGGAAAGGGAACAAACAGAGCCTCTTATGATCAGAGCTGAGCAGTCCAATCCAATGGCTGTCATTAGCACACATAATTTAATTGTAAATGATCCTAAACTTGCACCCAGGTATCTTCCTACCCAAGAGCAAGCAATTTCACATTTTAAGGACATGTTCATGTTGTTAGGGGATGACAAGGTACATGCTTGCCTGAGGAGATGGAACACACTGCCATACAACTTAAGGATAAGAGAGTACCACTCTCCTCAAAGGGTGAGGGAAGCATTGAATAGGAAACCCATGTACATCAGTCTATGAAAAGGCTCAAAGTCAATTGGATTGGATTAAAACTTAGTTCACCGCTACTCTTAAGAATGCCAGAAGGAAGGAAGGAGGAAGAAGAAAAGAGGCAGTGGGAGGAGGTAGAAAAGAAATAAAGTTTATATGAACAAGAAGAAGAAAGAACAAAAAAGGCATGGGATGTCAGGAGCACCTAAAGGTCCTCTCCTTAACAGTCGATCCTGCTTACACATCCACTCCTTATCAGTTGAGCACCTAAAGGTCCTTAACAGTCGAGCACCTAAAGGTGATGGCGGCCTTAACAGTCGAGCCTGCTTACGCATCCTTAACAGTCGAGCCCCTGACGGACCTTATGGTCGAGCACCTAAAGGTCCTATGGTCGAGCGCCTCCGGACCTTATGGTCGAGCAACTAAAGTTCCTCTTGGGTTTACTTATTGGGTGGGGGGGCTTATGGTCGAGTAACTAAAGTTCCTCTCCTTATCAGTCGAGCCCCGTTGCCGGTCCTTATCAGTCGAGCCCCGTTGCCGGTCCTTATTAGTCGAGGGTGCGTACTATGAAGGATATGGATATTGATTGAGTTGCTGAGAGGATGAGAAACACTTTCAGTGGGGGGATGATGATGAGCCTCATCATTGGGTAATTATATGAGCCTTACTTCACCTCCTAGCTAAGTCAAACCAACTTTTCTCACAACTTATTACATGTTTTTGATTATATTTTTTGTATGAGATGAGTTAGAGTGGGATATCATGCTTAGTGGACTAATAAGCATTGAATACAGGTTTGAAGGAGGAAATCAAGGAATGTTGGCAAAGAATGAGGTTGAAACTGGAATGAGATAAGGGAGAGGGATTGCAGGAGTAAATCCTCCTCATTTACTTCTCCCCCATTCGAATATTCCTCCATTTATCAAACTGGATTGAAGTGCAAACAACCAAGTCATGAGGATTAAAAGGCAACCTAGCAAGTGAGAGACAAAGAGCTAGTTTATCTCAAGTTTAGGAGCTGAACCTCCCTATTTTAAAGGAATTCATTGGGGACTTCAGTTGTATAAGTAGAGAGACCTAGAACCTTATTAGGATTCAAATTTTTGTTGTAAAACTCTAAGTAATATTCGAGCTCCGGACTTGTGGAAGATTTTCATGTAATTTTTTGTTTTGGTGATGAGAATAAGTTTTTTTTTGAGCTAGCAGTGAGTTAAATCAGAGGGTTGAAGCTCTTGGGTTAGGGCCCAACCCTAACAACTAAGGCTTCTCTTTTGTATCTGTATGTTTAGCTTAGTTTCATAGCTTCATTGTTAATTTGTTTTAGAGGTATTTTCATTGCAAGTAGTATAGATTTGATTGGCTATTTATTAGTTTTCTTCCATTTGTGCCTTACTTCAGTAGTAGGTTGGTAGGGATAAAAGAAGCACCACAAGGCTCTCAGCAGGTGTCTTGGCCTCACTTCTTCCCTTTGGAATCATGATCTTGGGAAGGGACCCTTATGCAGCCCCAAAAACACAGATTTCTATTTCTTTTATAAGCTTTAAGAGTTTACTGTATTTCAACTAGAATTTTATTAGTTATAGAAAGTAGGATTGCGTTTCAATCTCTTCTATCTTATTTTTTATAGTAGATCTCATCCATGATTCCATTCCTTTCAGCTACTTTCCTCATGCATAAGGTAGACAATTGGTTCATTAATTATGCTTTTCTAGCTTATGAGAATGCTTCTTGTTTACACGACTTCTTGGAAATTACACATGTTTGATGTAGAGCAACCACTTTAGAAGTAGACAGAGATCTCATAGAAATCAACCACCTTCCAACTCAATTCACCCATATGCATTCGTCATTTCCATCAAAACCTTCACCAATTTTATCATTTTACATAGAAATTTCCTCAAGCATTTTGAGTGAATCCAACCATATATCCTAAACTTGGTTTTGGGTTTTGAGTGATCCTAGGCCTCTTCTCACTCCAACCCATCCATCAAATACCTTCCCTAATATTTCCATCACCTCCAACACCCATCTTTTTTCTCACGGCTGCATCCTGTAGAAATACAGGGAATCTTTTAGGTTTCTAGTACATCCTGTAGGTTTTCCTATAGTGGCATTTTTTGAGGCCAAATTGAGGGAAAACCTCCATGAAGCCCCCAAAGGTCACCCAAGGGTCTCCCACATCATCCATCCATCTCCTAAACCTTCCAAACATCCTTAAACATCCTTAAACCACCTGCCACATCACCACAAGAGATTAGTTTGCATATTTGATTTTGCATGAAAAGAACAAAAAGACAAAAACACAATTATTTTAGTCCCTTTACTTGCACAATAGTGATGTATGATTTTAACTTCCATACTTAGAAAGTAGCATTTGGTTCATGTTAGTTTAGCATTATTTCAAAGAATAGTTTCTTAGCAGTTAATTAGGAAATGGTGTGATTTAGCATTGAATTTCCGTATTTCCCATCCTTGCAATAGATCAACTCTCTCTTAGATTAGATTTCCCTTTATTTCATCAAGAAACCAAGATTGTTCTGAATCCATAGAATTCTGGCTTGACAACCCCCAGTGGTCTCTCGCCGACTGAACAAGTGACAAAAGGTGGAACCATCACTATTACTTGTGTATATAACATTATCACCTCCAGGTTTGTATGAACCCCTGGTTGATAAAGTAAAGTTGGTAGTCGAGGAGTTTCCACATTCTTGCTATAATACTAGTGTTCATCACTATCCTCTTAATATACTTCCTCCCTGACAGTTATGGGATCATCGTGAGTAATAGGTAAAGAAAAATTTGAATAGGAAGAAGATGGTCTATACCTTTTTGGTTGCCTTCTTTCTCAAACTGATCCTCTCACTACTGGACTTTGTGTCTCCTTATCTTCTGATTCCTATCCTGTTGTAGAGTTTTATTCTTCCTCCTTTAGCTCAAATTCTATCTTCTCAGGTACCTTTAGTAGGACTTCATGTTTAATAACATCTTTCACCTCTCTAAACACCACATCCTGACTATATACAACCTTCCTTGTTTCTAGGTTCCAAAGCTTATAACCTTTTAAACCATCCTTATACCCAATAAAGATGAAAATTTCAGATTTACTATACAATTTGGTTCTTATTCCTTTGGAACATGTACATATGCATCACATTCAAATACCATCAGATGTGAAAGAGAGGGTTCCTTACCAATCCATACCTCTTGTGGAGTCTTATCATCCAACATTGATAAAAGTGATCTGTTGACCAAGTAACATGTAGTCTCCACCACCTCTGCCCAAAATTCCTATCCTAACCCGACACCACTAAGCATGCTTCTTGCCTTTTCCATCAATGTCCTATTCATTATTTTTGCAACTCCATTTTTTTGAGGTGTGTATGGAGTAGTCTTATGTCATGCTATACAACACTTCTGATAGGACTCTTCAAATTCCTTCTTGGAAAATTCTCCACCATTATTTATCCTTTGCACCTTTATCTTCTTCTCTTTTTGGTTTTCCACCAGAGCCTTAAATTATTTAAACCTATAAAACACTTTAGATTTCTTCCTGAGGAAATATATCCATCTATTCCTTGTGAATTCATCTATAAATGATACATAGTACATAGACTTACCTAGTGATGGAACTGACACAGGTCCAAACACAACACTGTGCACAAGCTCTAATATCTGTTTCACCCTATTAGCACCAGAGGGGAAACTCACTCGATTTTTATTCCCATATACACAATTTTGATAGAAATCAAAATCCAAAGAGAAATTATACATACCTTCTACCATACTATTACCATGAAGTATTCAAAGGCCATTTTCTCCAATATTTTAAAGCCTTTGATGCCATAGCATGGTATTTTCTCCAGAGACAACTAGATTTTCTTCTCCACTTTCAAGAACCACATAATTGTTGCACCCATCAATAACAGTGCTACCCTAAAGCTTATACAAAGTTCCAATCCGAACTCCCCGCATCAATATCGGTGCTCCCTGAACCATCTGGCAGGTATATTTTTCAAACACTATTTTTACATTTGCGTCGTCCAGCTTGCTTAGAGAAAAAAAATCTCTAGCTAATGGAGGAATATGCAAAACACCTCGAAGTGTTCTAATCCTTCCACCTTGTAACTACAACTTGAATTTTCCGCGACAGACTATTCTAGCCTTCCTATCATCCCGTAAGAAGACATCACCACCATCATCTTTATGATACTCATAGAACCACTCCCTATGGGGAGTGATTTGAAAGGATGCACCTGAGTCAATCAACCATGCCTCATGATCTACATGTGTACTTGAAGAAGAATCCAAGTACATATCCCCACCTTCATATGAGGCGGTTTTTTCCTCTACAAAAGGAACATCATCAGATCCCTTTCCTTTCTCAGGAGCTTTAGATTTACATTCCCTTTTGAAGTGCCCTTTCTTTCCACATTTCTAGCACAACTTTACATGTTTTCCTGGATATTTATATCTCCCTCTAGATTTAGATCTCCCACTTGAGGAATTATTTTTGTTTTTGTTCTGGGACCATCCTAGTACAAGAAAGAAATCACCATTCTATCCCTCCATATTTTTTTGTCTCATCTCCTCTAACAACAAGGATGATACTATTTCATCAAACTACAAAGCAGTTGCATTGCTACCTATTGAAACAACCAGACCATCCCACGAATTTGGTAGAGAAAACAACAAATTGATGCATTTATCTTGATCTAAAATTTTAATATCAATAGATAATAACCGACTTACCACAATATTAAAGGCGTTAAGATGCTCTGTCACCAAGTCTCCATATTTCATCCTCAGATTATACAACTTTTTACGTAGGAATAGTTTATTCACCAGAGACTTAGATTGGTACAAAGCCCCTAACTTGTCCACAAAGCCTTCGGTGAAGCTTCCCCTGATACATTCAAAAATACTAAATCTTAAACACATAATCGTATTGTGCTCTTTACCTTCCAATCAAATTTCTCCCAGTATTCAGCTGACATTGTTGTTGGTTTAGTACCGAGATCTACTACGATCCTCTTGACACCTTATCAGAGGGGTTGGGTGTACAACTGTAATTAATGTAAATAAATAATAGAGAAGACAGAGAGTCATTGGGAGATGAACCGGATAGTCACTCCCTCTTGTATATAATAATGAACAACCTGAATGAATAATATGAGTTTTCATTTGAGGAGTTACCTCCTAGTCTGACATGGTAACGGAGCACGTGCCATTTTTTGGCTTCCTTTTTAATTTGTAAATCCTATTCCATTTTGCCTTTGTTTTGCAACTTTTGTAGGCTGACATCCCTGTCAAAACCTTTTGAAATATCATTCATTGTTGTTGCGTCGAATGGCGCATTGAAGCCGAAGGTTCTGTAGTGAGTTGGATTTCCTCCCTTGGGCTAGATCTCAAATGTCATGAACCTGCATATATAAATATGGTCAAGTCCACTTTTAATTGCTATTGCTAGTCTCTTTGCCCCGCTCAATACCACTGCATGTTTGCGAAGTGATCATACCCTTCATTAATTCTTAAATATTTGAAGCTCTGCATACATTTTCTTATTCACCTTATATACTTTTTCATATAAAATACCAATGGTGATGATGTAACCTGCTCAAACATAGTTCCCAAGGTTTCACTTTATCGAGCTCGTTCTCCATCATTGATCTCACTCTCAAAATCCAATGGCTGACATCAATTTTGGGTCGACTACATGCACGAGAATTACCCACCCAAAATATGCACTTTTTTATCTCTCCTCGGGCTCATTCTCCATCGTATATCTCAGATCCCAAGATCTAACAATCTATAGTAATTTTGGGTGGATAATTTGCACGAGAGTCACCCGCCCACAATGAGCAGTTTTTCTCTCTCCTTTAGATGCTACTTGTTCACTGATGAATGGAATTGGGTGCTCTCAACTAAATATGACTTACCATTTCTCATCTGCTCGAAATCCTGCTTATCTCTTTAAAAGCGCCCTTCATCTTGGTTAATGCCTCGACTTGATTTGCTTGCGATAACCATTGATCGCCTACCATTGACGACCCTCGTCTGTATTTCTCTTCTACTCATCTCCACTGATTCATCTCTGCTGCTCATCTCCATCATTCATCTGTACCATACACAACAGCAAAAGAACTACAGCTCCAGTCAGACTCTGGTATTCGGGTGAACGTTGAATGTTGTTAAGTTGAACATTGTTGGTATAAAAATTATTTTACGAGTAAAATTTTGCAGCAACAATATTTTTCTCCACTGTACACAGATTTTACAATGCATTCAATTATATCTATTGTGGGAGTAGTTCTCAATGGAAAGGAGAATTATCCCGAATGGTCACGAAAAATCCAACACACTTTAATTTTTAATGAGCTATGGAAAGGAGTGTTTGTTGGAGAAGGAGGCGAAGCGCCAGTCCAACCTACCTCAGAAAATGAGCTCGCCAATTGGGAAAATAAGAACAACAAAGCCTATGCATTGATTGCAGCATTAGTAAGTGAAGAGGTGAGTCAACACATTTCACCATTTTCAAATGCATTCAAAGCCTTGCAAACGTTGAAGGAACTCTATGACTCACACTCTACACTTGAAGTTTTTCAACTCATGATTAAACTCTACACCCTTGAATTACAAAATAATGATCCTCTTGCTCTTGCATCTGAAGTAAAATCTATAATGCATGATATCAAAGTCACTAGGGTTGAATTGGATATTCCTCTGATCACTTTTCTCAAGGCATTTTATCCTACTTACTCCAATTATCTTGAGTCATTGCAAGCAAATGGAAATATCAAAGATATTACCTTTGACTCTCTTGTGAGAAAACTTACTGAAAGAGAGAAATATTTTGGAAAGAAGACAACCCCTGAGTGTTCTGAAGAGGTTGTGTGCCTTGCTCATAAAGAAAAGAATCTTGCCCAAGATTCTTCTAGAGGAGGAGGTGGTTGAAGAGGAAGAGGAAGATATTTCAGAGGCAGGGTGGGCAGACACTCTCAAGGAGAACATTCATATTTGCACTGAATACACTGCAAAAGAAATGGATCACATGATGCCTCAACATGCAATTTACCTTAGGACAAAATTGAGCAGCAAAGAAACCAACCCAAAGGTAAAACTAATGACAATGACAAAGGTAAAGCACCTAAATATGCTCACTATGTTGTGGCACATTGTAATATTGGAATAATTGAAGACTTATTTAATGCTTCACTTGCTTCTTCGAAAAATGATTGGTTGCTTGATTCAGGAGCAACTTGCCACATGACTCGTAGAAAATATTTTTTTGAAGAATTTACTGACAATGTTTATGGAGGAGTATACTATGCAGACTAATCAAAACTCAAGCCATCAGGGCTTGGCACAATCAGGCTTAAGTTGCCTAGTCTTCCAGACATTCTTCTGCATCATGTTCTATATCTCCCACAGCTGAGGGGAAACTTGTTGTCCTTGGTCCACATCCACTAGCAAGGTCACTCCATTCATATGTTTGACGGTAAGCTTGAGGTGAGAAAATCATTTGACCACTCACTTTCCATGACGGGGATAGAAGATGAAAGGCTTCTCAAGCTACAGGGTACCTCTACTCATGCACAAAATTTCTCATACAATTCTCATTATGAAGAAGGTACACTTCCATCAAGTTTATTATGGTATGCTAGATTTGGACATTTGAACTATGACAAGCTCTGCTTGTTGAAGAAAAATGGTGTTACTGGTTTGCTACAATTCCTAGGAAACTTAAGCAATGTTATGCTTGCCTTCTAGGAAAGCATAGCAAACAGTCTTTTCATGATTCACATTCAAGAAGACATAGAAAAATTGAACTCATCCATTCAGGTTTATGTGGTCCAATGCCTATTCCTTCTGCAAATGTAAATAAATATATGATGACATTTATTGATGACTACACCAGAATGTGTTGGGTTTATTTATTGCAAAACAAATCTAATGGTTTTCAAACATTCAAGAACTTTCATGCATGGATTGAAAATGATGCACAATCTCATATTGGCTCCATTGACACTGATAATGGAAAAGAATATACTTCAAATGAATTTGAAAACTATCTTCGCCACCATGGGATCAAACATCAAACAATTGTGCCTTATAATCCCCAACAGAATGGTGTAGCTAAAATAATGAATAGGACAATCTTAAATATGGTACGCTCCATGTTGTTCTTCAAAAATGTAAAAATTATGTTTTGGGCTGATGCGGTTCTATGGGTTGTATATATAAAGAATAGATTTCCATATAATGCTATCAAAAACAAGACTCCTTATGAAATGTTGTGTGGGCACATTCCTTTGGTAAAGCATCTCAGGATATTTGGTTCCACCTATTATGCCTTGATACTAAAGGTACATAGAAACAAACTTGCTTCAAGAAGTTGTAAGTGTATCTTTGTGGGGTATTCAAACACCTCCAAAGCATACCATCTCTATGATGAATTCAACAAAAAGTTTGTTGTATCTAGAGTTGTAGTCTTTCTTGAATCATCCAAAACTAACAATGTTGTTGAAAGGAAACTTGATCGCTTGGATAGATTCACAAATGCAAAATCATTTCAAGAATTTGATAACCAGATTCCACATCTTGAAGGGGGGATTCCTGTACTAGATCAACCTGTGGAATATTCTTCTGAAGCACTCTCTCCCCTGCATGAAACTCCAACAACGGATGATACTTTGAGTGATGTGATTGATAGAATTTGGAGACTCAATATTGATACAGTTCCAACTCAATCAATGGAGAAGCCTGGACCATCTGAGAAAGGTCCCCAAAAGTGGCTGACAAAGACACTTGAAAGTGTTCATCCTAATGAGGTTGGAAACGCAGGAACTAGAAATTCAAACCAGATAAATGGAGGTAATGTAGATGGCTTCGATTCACCTGTTGATATGGATGTTTCTTATGATTGTGAATTCAATTTGTCTATAGACTTTGAACCAACTTCCTTCAAATAAGTTGCTTCTCATGATGAATGGAGAGAAGAAATGCAAAAGAAGTATGATGCCCTGATAAAGAATGGCACTTGGAAGCTAGTTGATCCTCCTTTGGGAACCAAACTAATTGGCTGCAAGTGGATTTACAAGAACAAGTATAAATTTGATGGCTCAGTTGACAAGCACAAAGCTAGGCTTGTGGCAAAAGGTTTTGTACAGAAGGAATGGGTTGATTATGAGGAGACTTTTTCCCCCACAGCAAAATGGGCTACCATCCGGACACTCTTTTCCCTAACAACTCAGAATGGTTGGAAAGTCCATCAAATGGATGTAAAAATTACTTTCTTGAATGGAATCTAAAAGAAAATGTTTTTATGTCGCAGCCTGAAGAATTTTCTGTGAATGGATAGGAACATAAAGTATGAAAACTTGTGAAATCCTTGTATGGCCTCAAACAAGCACCTCAAGCTTGGTATGAAAAACTAACTGAGCATCTTCTAAAACTCAATTTCAAACGTTATGATCTTGATGATGCAACTTTGTTTGTCAAGAAAGTTGGCAAAACAGTTATATATCTTGTGGTATATGTAGATGATCTTTTGATGACAGGGAATAATGAAAGTGACATTGCATCCATAAAGAAGGAATTGAAGAAAGGTTTTGAAATGAATGATTTGGGCTATGTTCATTACTATCTTGGTATTGAAGTAACTCAACATCCGAAGTCCATATTCCTTTCTCAAAACAAGTACATTGGAGATCTGTTGAATAGGTTTGGCATGATTGAATGCAATCCTCTGACTACTCCAATGGAACAAAACTTAAAGCTCACATCCATTTAAGGAAAAGAATTTGAGGATGCAACAAAGTATAGACAACTTGTAGGAAGTCTCAACTACCTAACTACTACCAGACCAAACATTTTGTTTGTTGTTGGAATCGTCTCTAGATTTATTCAAAAGTCTTGCGAGGGACATTGGTTTGCTGCAAAAAGAGTTCTAAAGTACTTGAAGGGAACTCAAGACTTTGGAATCAAGTATACACAAGTGGGCAACTTCATCTTGATTGGATACTCTGATTCAGACTTTGATGGAGACAAAGAAACTAGGGTATCTACTTCAGGTTATGCTATGAGTCTCGGATCAGGAGTTGTCTCCTGGAGATCATGCAAATAATCAATTCCGGTAGATTCCACAATAGAGGCAAAATATGTGGCAGCAGCTGAGGAAAGAAAATAAATTGTGTGGCTCAGGAAAATTCTTGAAGATTTGCAGGTAAAACAAGTACAATCGACTCCACTCATGATTGACAATACCTCTTCAATAAAGCTGGCCAAGAACCCAAGGTTCCATGGTCGAACAAAGCACATCAATACTAAATATCATTTGATTCGACATCATGTTGAGGCCAAAACAATCCATCTCTGCCATTGTTCCACTAATGAGCAAATTGCAGACATCTTCACCAAAGCACTTGGAAGAGAAAAGCTTGAAAAATTTAGAACGATGCTTGGACTCACCACCATCCATTCAGATTAGGGGGGGGGAATGTTGACACCTAATCATAGGGATTGGGTGTATAGCTGTAATTAATGTAAATAAATAATAGAGAAGATAGAGAGTCATTGGGAGATGAACCCGACAATCACTGCCTCTTGTATATTATAATGAACAACCTAAATGAATAAGATGAGTTCTGATTTGAGGAGTTACCTCCTGGTTTGATAGATCCGTTGATCTTTATCCACCATCAAATCCTCCATCTTGAGTTTCCACAACTCAAAATGATGACCATTAAATTTCCCGATCTCTATCTTTCTACTGCTCGTCATCTTCTGTCACCACAAGAATCGATCTCGTAGATCTCCCACTAAAGAGGGTCTACCAAAGGCCCAAGAAAAACCCCTCAATAGCAAAGGCATCCCCTTGAAGCCAAAACAACTCTAACACCAAATGTATGTTTTAACCCATAAAGAAATTACATGCAAACGAATTCTTAAAAGAAAAAAATAAACAATGGCATGAGAATAAAACATAAAAAAAATCTACACAGATAGTTTCCCCTGGATCTCAAAACCGAGACTACTAGATTGATTTCTCATTATATTCCTTTCAATGTTACCATACATATATAGACATGTCGAAGCATCCATAAACCCCAATCCATTTACCCTGGATTAGAACATAATTTTAGTTACCTCGATCGGATCTAAAAAATACCATGGAAAGAAAACCATCGTGCCCAAAACCATGTGTGAAATCCATGTAGAAAACCATCGGTAGGTTCGCCCACCTAATATAGGGTCCAAAAATAATTTGCTCGGGGTGCTACCCCAGACCCCATGTAGGGGGGCTATCAGCCACCTACATACCCACCAAGCATGGGGTAGTCATGGAAATAATATAACACACACCCAACAACAGAGGCTCTCTTATTTTTCCTTTTTTCATTCTTTTTTAGAAGTGTTGTGAACTAAAGGCTATAAGCCTCCCAATCACATTCAATTGTTCTGATATGGACAAACCCATTCTCATGAAATTTCTCTACTAGATAGGCACTGAGCGATATTTGCATTAACTTTCCCTTGAAACCCTTGAACCTGTAATCATATAGTAGGGCCCAATATCCTTCTTGAAAAGTATTCTCTTTGATGTGTTTGTCATGCATAATATTCCTTTGTAGCTAGATTACCTCATTGTGTACGAGAACTTGCAGCCTAAATTCATCTAGACCATTGAATTGGAGCTACCTCTCATGTTGTGCTATATTGATTTCCAAGTATAACTATTCTTCCATCCTTAAGGTGTTATAATCAAATTCAATAGACAGTAGGGCCTTCTTCCCATATAATAGTTCAAATAGGGTAAATCTAGTGGTAGTCTTCCAAGTGGTATTTTAGTCCCAAGTGGCTTCGATAAGTCTATGTGCCCAATCCTTTCTGTTGCTACTAACACCCTTGGTAAGAATGTTCTCTAGTGCTCTATTTTTGACTTCCACCTACCCATTTTCTTGCGGGTGATAGGAAATGGATGTCTAGTGGTTGATGTGGTTCTGCTTCATGAGATTTTCAATCAGATTTGATGTAAAGTGTGCTCATTGATCAGTGATTAAGTCCCTTGGAAAAAAAAACTTGTATAAGATGTTATCCCTTAGAAATTCAACCACATTTGTTTCTTTTTGCCTTTGCTACCTTTTCTTAAGCCCATTTAGTCAAGTTATTAGTGAACACAATGATATATTTATTCTATCCTGATGGGGAACAAATAAGTCTAGTGAAATCCATGCCCAACTTCTCAAATCACTTTAAATTAACTTGCGGTTGTAAGATAATTTCATCCTTGGTTGTGGGTTTAGCCATCCTTTGACACATATCACGCTTAGTGGTGTCCTTCTTGCATCCTAATGTAAAGTGGGCCAATAATAACTTGATTGTAGAAATGTAAAGGTTGACCTCTTATAAGAAAATTGTCCCCCATAAGGTCCATCATGGCATGCTGAAAGGATGTCAAATACCTCCTCTTCCCTCACACATCTCCTCAGCATGTGATTTGGTCCCAATCTGAAAATATTTCCTCCAATCTAAGTGAATGGGGCACTTTTCCTTACAATCTTGCTCTTCTCCTTGGAGGATAGATTAGGAGGGAACCTCTTGACAACCAAGTATTTGTATATATCATCAAAGGAGAAAGCACTGAGATGGAAAATATATGTTCATCTGGAAGTTGATCATCCACCATTTCTTACTTTTATGTAGGCAGCATTAGTCTTGACAAGAAATCTGCAAGAACATTCTCTTTCCCTGGTTTATGAATAAGAGTCATTCAAATTGTTGTAATAATAGAAACCATCTAACTATCCTAGCATTGACATTAATTTTATTCATTAAATACTTAATGGCTACATGATCAATGTGAGAACAAGTTGGATAACCAGTGATATAATTCCTAAACTTGTTCAAAGAATGTATCACTAGCAAGAGTTACTTTTCAATGATAGTACAATTTAACTCAAATTTGGAAAAAAAATTAATGATGAAATAGATACCATAAGGAAATTTATTTTTCACTTGTCCTAAGGCTTCCCCTACAGCTTTGTTTGAGGCATCTGTGTGTATATAAAAAGTTAATGCGAAATTGGGACCCCTAAGGATGGGTGTAGTGGTAAACTTTTCTTTCAATACTTGGAAAGCTTCTTAACAGTTGTTTTTTGAACAAAAACCTAAATCTTTAGCCAACAATCTAAGCAAGGGTGAAGGATGTTTACTAAAGTATTTGATAAACATTATATAATACCTAGTTAATCAAAGGAAACCCTTGACATCTATTTGCCTTTTAGGGATAGGGACCGTTTTAATGATGGAAATTTTATTTGGGTCAACTTGGATCCCTTCCTTGGATTTCAAATGACCAAGGGAAGTTCCTACGTTCATCAAGAATTCACATTTCTCAGGACTCAATATAAGATTCATTTCAATTCATTTTTTTAAGACTTTTTATAGATTAAAAGTACCTTCCTAGAAGTCACATCCATAAGGAGTGAAATCATCCGTGTATATCTCAATAGGGTCATGAACAAGTTCAAAACATATACTTAGAACTTCCCTATGGAAAGTAGAATGGGAATTGCATAGACCGAATAGAAGGAATATAGGAAAAAGTACCCCAAGGACATGTAGACGTGGTCTTATCTTTGTCTTCAGGGCTTATCTGTATTTGGTTGTATCCACTAGATCGATCTAGAAAGGAGAAGAATTTCTTTCATGCAAGGCCATCTTGGAGTTACTCAATTAAGGGAAAAAGAAAAAGGTCCTTCTTTAAGTTCTCAGTAATCAAAACAAATACTCCACTTCCCATTTTTCTTAGGGACTAAAACAAGAGTTAACACTCACTCACTATTTGAAATGAGGTACCTGAACCCTACATCTAGTAACTTCTGTAATTCCTCTTTCACAATTTCCATAAGAGTTGAGTTCATCCTTCTCTAGGGTTGGGACATAGGCTTGCATCGCTCTTTGATGTAAATACAATGAGTACATATTGAGGGATTCACACCTTTCATTTCCTTATAATCCCAAGCAAAAGAATCCAGTTGTTTCCTCACCAAACTGCATAACTGTTATGCTCGCTCAAAAGAAAGAAAGGGGTTGATATTTAGAGTTCTAGATGGGCCAATCTCAAAAAATTTGGTAGGTTCTAGGTTGGAGTCAACAAAGACAATTCATTCAATGGACTACTCTTAGGTTATTTCATCAATTCCTTAACTTGTAAGGGAGTGGGAGGTTCATTTTGTAAAATTTGATCAATAAGGTCATCGTCATCAAGTTCGTCACTACTCTAACAATGTCTAGAGTGTAGAAAAGGTAGAGGGATGTATGATAAAATTATTCCTTTTCCTCATCCTCTAACCATCAGGGTAAGTCATGCTCAAAAAAACGCTGAGCAGGAGGATACAAAGCAACTTGTTTTTATAAATTTTCATTTTTAATAGTCATTTTTCAATCCCTACAACTAATGTAGGCATTAGCACTAGCAAACCAAGGTCTTCGTAGAATGAGAGGATAGCCATCAAACTTGTTTTTGGATGGAGGACTAGGAAATTAGTGGGACAATCCCTGGATTCAATGGAGACCATGACATCCTCAATAACTCCATTAGGAGCTATTTTGGATCTATCTACAAGTTGCAACATTGTACTGGTCTTCCTGAAATCCCCTTGGACGTTGCGTTTTAGCATGGTTTCCTTGGTCATTATATTGATTTCATCTGAAATATCACTTAAAGTATTAGGGACCATAATTCCATCAATGTGCACATCCATGAATCAGCTACGAGGATCCAAGTATTTTGTAGAGATCACCCCTCCAAGCATCAAATCAAATAGTTGTCCAACAACATTAATTGTGGGGTATCTCTTCTTATTCTCCCAAGCCTTTTGAAACATTCCTCCTTGATAAGCTTGTTGTAAATGGTAACATCTTTGACGAATTATTTAAGTAGTATCTCGAAACATAAGTTTTTCAATTCTCCAAGAAGTTGAACCTCTTATTGGGTGTGTTGTTTATGGTGGACCAACCTTTCAGGAGAAGGAGGTGAATTGACTTAAGGGACACTCTCCTCCTTCTCTTCTTCAAGCTATTCATGTGGAGAATGTCGGTGATTATCTAGGAACACCTTCCCAAACCTAATGTTGATCCCTTAGATTTCCATAGCATAATAAGGGTAGGATATCTCCCCACTGTAAACTTGTTATGGCTACTTGTTTTTTGGGTTTGGATTTGGTTGAGGAGAAATTTTAGGTTACTTAGATGGATTTTGGTGAGGTGTTGTGGTTGAGGTTGAGGTGGAGGCAGTAAAGCAATAGGTTGGGTGGTTTGAGGCCTCCACCCATGTGAGGCTTTTCCCAATTGGGAGGTTTGGGGTGGATATGGCTAAAAAGGAGGGTTGATAGGATGAACAGGATATTGTGAAGTATAATACCAAGAAGGAGGTGTGGATAATTAGGAATGAGTGGAAGGGTACCAAGGCTCGAAAGGTGCATTTTTATTTGGATTGTAGTTAGGATAATGTACACCATGCATGCCTTGTTGATACGGCCGAGGACATGGGGGTATCCTTTGGTTAATGAAGCACAACTCCTTGGACCCACCTTCTACCCCTCTTTGGTATACTACCTTTAAGCTCGTCAGAGAGGGAAATTCATTTGTTGCATGATTCTCTTCATAGACTAAGAAGAATTCTATGACATTTAGTGGACATTCAATCCTAGGATGTCTTTTAGTACACCTAGGGAAAAATATAGCTAGTTCCCTGTCTTCTTCCTCTTGCCTTCTTTTGGTTTTCATAGTATTCGTATGCAAGGAAAAGGTATGCAACATTTCACTCTCAAAATCTTCCAATATACTTGTCCTTAGATGCTTGATGGTTATTGTGGAGGGATAGGAATTGAATAAGCTTTATCTAGACCTACACTGCTTCCTAATAGCCCTATAGTGATTCTTGAATATAGTTTTGATGTCATCATAAGGAAATTGGTAGATATTTCCTCTAGATAGCATGTTGATGGTTTCCATTACCTCTTCCCTAATTCCTCAAAGAAGAACTAGCATGAGTGACTCAGGATCAAGGGTACAATTGACCCTCCTATAATTGAGTTGAAACCTTTCCTCATAGTCCCCCAATGAATCATCAGGTCTAAGGGTCATCCTAAAGATTTGCTTCTTCAGTTCTTTGGACTTATAGTTATCCTAATATATTTCATTGAAGGCTTGTTTAAATTAGGCTCGGGTAGTGATGTTGCCTCTAGGTAGACTCATAAACTAGCACAAGGCTGCATCTTTGAGGGTTGAAGGAAACATATTCAACTTCTTTCCATTAGAGGCATAGTCATAGGTCTTAGAGACAACATTAAACTCAAACATGAAGGTGTGAGGATCCTAATAGGTTAGGAAATAGAAATGTGGAAGGGAAACATGGCTTATATTTTTCACTATAGCCTCTCCATTCATTTCTCTGATAACAAAAATATCATTGTTCCAGTTTTCAGGGATAGTTTGGGTAGGTGAGTGTTAGGTCCCTATACTACTAGTGTAACCCCTTATTGTTATTATTACAACCCCCTTATTATATTGTTGTGTCCATGTAGTCCCCATATTGTTATTATTGTGCCCCATAGAATCCCACTATTGTTATTATTGTGCCCTTACATTATTATTGTTAGGTCGGCTCTGATTATATTATGATCCCTTAGACTACTATATATAGAAAGGAGGTCTTGTCATTTGTATCATCTAAGAATTTTTCATTTGTGTAATGTAAAGGAGGTTGTCCCCTTGAAGAGGCTTATTTCTAAGGCGTTGTTCTATCTTTTCTATCTTTTTGTTAGTTGGTATCACAAATTGGTATCACAGCTTTGGATTCTAGGGTTTCGCTGCTCCAAACTGGTCATCGTGGTATTTACATTATAACTTTTGTTTTGTGACATTTCAGAAGCTTAAAAGGAAACCCATTTGAGAAGCAGTCTCACCGAACCGCGCATCCAAATTTCAGATCCTATCTCACTAAAGTTTTGGAGATATAGTCTAAGGAAGTTAGGGTTTTTGCAGACCCTAAATTACATTCCAAAATGGTGACCTTGGGAAAATCATCATAATTTTCTCTCTGAGAAACAAATTTAAATTTCATAAGAAGTTACAAAAAGAGGACGGACTGTAGTTTTCTGTATATAGTTTTCAGATTCGAAGGTTGAAACAGTGACACGTGGCACGTCGTACAAGTTCACTCTACTGAAACATTATATAATCATGCCATCTTAGGAGATTGGGCATAAATCTTTCTTGGAGAATCAAATTCTGATCAGACTTGTAAGGTTAGAAAGAGGACTCAGAGGGCTTCTGCACAAGACAATTTTAGAACTTAAAGATCCAAAAGTATAGAGTTACAGTCATTTAAAGATCAAGCTCCTAATATCAAGAAAAATCAAGATGAGGAAGTTTGATGGCAAGGATTCGGTAAATTGGATACTACAGATGGTGAAATATTTTGATCTACATGGTGTGCCACTGTTAAAAAAGATATCTATTGCATCCTTATATTTAGAACAAGAACATTTTTTATGGTATAAAGGGCTTTGTTCTCATAAACTACTTGTTACGTGGTCAATTTTGATAGAGGAAATGATAGAACATTATGAGGATACAAAGAGCAACACATTCTTTAGATCAACACCACAACAGTTGGATGAAAAAAGAGAAAAAGGGATTTGTTACAAAGTGGAAAGAAAAATTATGGCAACAAAGAAGTATACCCCTCACAACTATAAAGATGGAAGTGTTGTTTCTCCTAGCCTTCCACAACCTACAAGGGTTACACCACGACAATTGGAAGAAAAAAGAGAAAAAGGGCTTTGTTACAATTGTGATAACAAATACATTAAAGGTAATAAGTGTGCTCAGAAGAAATTATTTTACATTTATTGTGGAGAGGAGGAAGAAAAGTATCAATAAATGTCAAAATAAGAGTATACACACCGGGAAAAAATCCCAGAGAAAGAAGAAATAAATCCAACCATATCTTGTAAAGCATTGGAAAGAATTACCACCCCTAAAACTCTCAAATAAAAGGACATATCAAGAATAAAAAGGTTCAAGAAGTGAAAGATCACATCGAGAAAGAAGAAATGAATCCAACCATATCTTATAATGCACTAGCTGGAATTACCACTCCTCAAACTATCAAGACAGAAGGACATATCAAGAAGAAAAAAGCTCAAGAAGTGAAAGAACACACCGAGCATCAAGAAATGAATCTGACCATATCTCCTAAAGAATTGGAATAAATTACCACTCCTCGAACTCTCAAGATAGAAGGACAAATCAAGACGAAAATGGTTGAACTAGTGAAAGATCACATCGAGCATCAACAACAAGTTCTCCAACTTTTAAAGGATAGTGCCACTTTGGTGCAGAATCAAATGAAACAATAGGTATATCAACATCGTAGTGAAACAAGTTTTGATGTAGGCGATTGGGTATTTTTACGGCTACATCTCAGGCAAGCTATTTATGAGAAGGAAATGTTGCCAATACTACATGCACTTAAGAAATGGCTACCTTGCTCAATGGGTAGACACTTCAAGGTAAAAATGGATCACGATACTCTTAAATACTTTTTAGAAAATATATTATCTTTATAAGAACAGAAAAAATGCGTCACAAATATGTTGGGTTATGACTTTGACATCATCTACAGAAAAGGGAAGCAAAATTTTGTTGCAGATGCACTCTCAAGAAAGGATGAGGATGTGGAAGTATTGTTTTGTGCTATTTCTATTATCCAACCAGATTGGTAAATGAAGGAAGGGATGAACGGATGAAAGACAAAGAAGTGTGGCCACTCATTCAAAAGTTGCAGAAGATTCCATTTCAAACAATATTTCCAAAACTTAACGAGGAAGGAAAAATCATATTGGAACCTAGAACAGCCATAGAAACAAGAACTCAATAGCTATGAAATCGATCAATTTCAGAGTATCTCATCAAGTGGAAGAGCTTACCCGCTAAAGATTCCACATGGGAGGACAAGAATTTTATAGAAAAGCATGAAGAACTTCTCAAGCGTGGAGGACAAAATTTTTTGAAGGAGAGATGCGTGTTAGGTCCCTATACTACTAGTGTAACCCCTTATTGTTATTAGTACAACCCCCTTATTATATTTTTGTGCCTATGTAGTCCCCATATTTTTATTATTGTGCCCCACAGAAGCCCACTATTGTTATTATTATGCCCTTACATTATTATTGTTAGGTCGGCTCTGATTATATTATAACCCCTTAGACTACTATATATAGAAAGGAGGTCTTGTCATTTGTATCATCTAAGAATTGTTCATTTGTGTAATGTGTAGGTTGCCCCCTCGAAGAGGCTTATTTCTAAGGCGTTGATCCATATTTTCTATATTTTTGTGAGTTTGTTTCATAACAGAGATAGATTCTTCTTCTCTTATAGGTTCTTCCAAAATTTCAGGTGGCTCTCCTAAAGGGCTTTCCAACTCCTTTGAAATCAGAGAGGGAAACTCACAGTCATCGAAGAGGAATAAAGGTTAAAAAATTTAGGACGTGGGGGTTTTTTGCAAGAATTTCCCTTGGATATCCCTACATTTGGTCCCTATACTACTAGTGTAACCCCTTATTTTTATTATTGCATCCCCCTTATTGTATTATTGTGCCCATATAGTCCCCATGTTGTTACTATTATGTCCCATAGAATCCCACTATTGTTATTGTTGTGCCCCTACAATATTATTATTATTTAGGCTCTAATTGTATTGGGACCCCTTAGACTCCTATATATAGAAAGGAGGTCTTGTTATTTGTATCATCCAAGAATTATTGATTTGTGTAAAGTAAAGGATGTTTCCCCCTCGAAGAGCCTGATTTTTAAGTCATTGATCTATCTTTTCTATCTTTTGTGAGGTGGTTTCATAACATTTGGTATCCGAGCTTTGGATTTTAGGGTTTCGCTACTTCAAATAGGTCATTGTGTAATTTTCTCTATAACTTTTTCTCTATGAAGTTGAAGAAGCTAAAAGAAATCCCACTTGAGCCAAAATTGTTATGAACCTCATGTCTAAATTTCAGATCTTGTCTCGATATATTTGCAGAGATATCATCTAAGGAAGTTAAGATTTTTGCAAAATCCATAATTCCATCGCAAACAGTTCATCTTAGAATACTCTCTCTAATTTTTTTTTTGCGAAGATCCAGAGTTTGAAATTAAAACCCATTTGAACGGAAATCATGAGGCAGCTCGGACACTAATTTCAGATCTTATTTCACTATATTTTTGGAGATATGGTCCAAGACATTTAGGGTTTTTGTAGGATCCCAAATTACATCCCAAACAGGTGACCTGGGGAAAAGCATCATAACTTTCTCGTTGTGCACCAAAAGGAAATTCCGTAAATCGTTATAGAATGAGGACGGTCTATTGTTTTCTGTGTGTTGGTTTCAAGTCCTAAGGCTCAAACAATGACATGTGGCACTTCATACAAGTTCGCTCTATTGAACAAGTCTATAATTAGAACAATGCAAACTTTGAAACAGGAACTCTAGCAAAAAAACCCCCAAAAAACATGAAAACCAGTGCTAAAAATGAAAAGTGTTGATGCTAGAATGACAATTTTTTTTTCTAGGGTAAATTTTCAACATGTTTTAGAAATGGCAGTGAAAACCAATTTTTTTGCTCAAAAATTGTGCAAAAAATACCCTAATAACGAAAAGTGTTGATGTTGGAATAACACTTTTTTTTCTAGGGAAAATTTTCTACATTTACCTTGAAAACGAAAAGTATCGATGTTGGAATAATGCTTTTTTTTCTAGGGCGTGTTGATGAAATAAGGTCTCTTTTTTTCAGGGAAAATTTTCAACATTTTGAAATAATGGCGTAAAAGATTTTATCATGACTGCAAAAATAAAATTTGGAAAGAATAATGAAAACATAAATTTAAAAATTAAAACAATGAAAAAAAAACAAAACAAAAAATGTCATTTTTTTTTTAACAAAACCTAAATAAAAAGTATATTAAAAACAAAACATAAAATTTAAAAAAGGAAAAAAAATCAAATATATAAAAAAGACAAAAACAATCAACCATAAAAATGTTAAAAAAGAAAAACAACATTAACCTATAAAAGATAAGAATTAAACAAATATAAAGAAATAAATAATAACAAAAACATATTAAAAAAAAAACAAAACATAAAATTAAAAAAGACAAAAAATTAAATATATAAAAAAGACAAAAGAAAAAAAAATCAAACATAAAAATGTTAAGAAAGAAGAACAAAATTAACCTATAAAAGATACGAATTAAAAGACTAAAAAATATTTAAAAAATATAAAGAAATAAATAAGAAGAAAAATATATTTTAAAAAAAACAAAAAAATTGTAAACAAAAAAATTATGAGGTAAACTATAAAAAAAAGAAACTTTAAAAATCTATAAAATTAAGTAAAAAAAAAATTAAAAATTAAAAAAATCGTTAGCATTATAGCTGTTGGAGTCTCTGCATGCTCTATTTAATCACGCTAAGCTGGATTGGTTCTTCAACTTGTCTGACAATGAACCACACTGGTTGGTTCGAAACGCGTCGACAAAAGATTGGTTATGTGATTTTGCCGAAGATTATCTAACAATATTATGGATCACAGAAGTCTAAATTCCTCAATTAAAAAAACCATTAACAAAAACTAGAAATATAAAAATAAAATAAAATAAAATACTAGATTTAAAAAAAACATTAAAAAAAAAATTAAACTTCTTAAATAATTTATTGAAAAAGAACAATTAGAAAACTACTAAAATAAATTAAGAATATTTAAAAAAACACGAGAAAATTATAAAAAGGAAAAATAAAAACTCAAATTAAAATAAAATAATACCCAAATTATTATTTTTATTTATTTTTTTGTATTTTTGGTTTTTTTCAATAGTTTTTAAACTTTTTGTTATTTAATTTACTTAATTTTATAAATTTAGTTTTTTTTCCATTTTTCTTTATGTTTAGAAGATATTTTTTTTTACATTATATATATATATATATATATATATATATATATATATATATATATATTAGTTTTTTTTAAGTAATCAACATCTAAAAAATAGAAATAGAAAACTAGAAAATTTGTTAAGTAATCACGATTTAAAAAGCAATTGGACTTAAAAAAATTTAAAGTGTCAAAAATAAGCCCTCTAAAAAAAGGGGCTGATGTTGCATCAACACGTTCCAAAATCAACATGAAAATTGCTGACTTTTAGAAACAATTATTTAGATTTGATAGATAAGAAAATTTAGAGTGTCAAAAATATGCTCCAAAAAAGAAGAAGTGTATTCTACATCACCACTTTTCAAAATTGGTGGACTTTTTTGTTACCTACATGAAACGGGTAATCATATCAGTTCTTGTTTCAAAGTTTACATGGTTTCAGGTCATCATGGGAGAATTTTCATAACTCTAACTTGGGGAATCCAATATTGATCAGACTTACGGGGTTGGAAAGAGGACTCTGAGGACTACTGTAAGACCAAATTTTAGACCTTGGAAATCTACAATTACAGAGATACAACAGATTCAATATTGAGCTCCTACAAAGTAAAAAAATGTGTGTAGTTGTTTTTTAAATTTTTCATAAGTTTGGTGGAAAAATTAGTTTGAAAGAATTCAAAGGGCATAGTGAAGAATTATTATCATTAATTGATGCCCCGAAGAAAGAAAATGGAAACACCTAGTAAGCAACCTGAAAGCTCTAGCATGACTCATGAATAAGAGGAAGAAATGCAACATGATATATCAAAATTACGAGACCAAGTGCAACAAAATTCACTCTCACAGAAAGTAACAGAAGCTAAGATGGATGGTTTAAAGAAAGGTGTGGAAGCTAAGATGGATGGTTTAAAGAAAGGTGTGGAAGCTAAGATGGATGGCGTGGAAGCTAGGACGGATGGTTTAAAGAAATGCATGGAAGCTAATATGGATGGTTTAAAGAAATACATGGAAGCTATGATGAATGAATTGGAAGCTATGATCGATGGTATAAAAGAAAAACTTAAAGGCAACATGGAAGATTCGAAGACAAATTTGAAAAAGTTGCTACAAGAAATTCTTACTAATGATGAAAGGGTAGTAAAGGAACCTCATGGTGAAAACAAAAGAAATGTTAATCATGATTTGATGGACTCTAGCGTTGGATTGAAGACCCACCTTCTTCCAAAGATCGATATGAGAAATTTTTATGGCAAGGATCCCATAACATGGATACTACAGATGGAGCAATATCACAATCTCCATAATGTGAAAAACACACTAAAGGTACGCATTGCAGCTTTATATTTGGAACCAAATCATTTTTTATGGTATAAATGGCTTTTCTCTCATAAACAAATTGTCACTTGGGCAATTTTAACAGAAGAAATGATATCACATTATGAGGGTACAAAAAGCAACACATTTTTTAGCCAATTGATAAATCTCAAACAAAAGGGTTCAATGATGGAGCACATTGATGACTTCCAAAAATTGAATATAAAGGTAAGGGTTATTCTAGAGGAGCATATGATTGATGTGTTCATAGGGAATTTAAAGGATAACATCCAACATGAGGTTCGCCTCTAGGAACATGATTCACTAGAGAAGGAATTCAGGTTGGCAAGAAAAATGGAAAGCAAAATTATGGCAACAAGGAAGTTTATTACTCACAACTATAAATATGGAAGTGTTGTTGCTCCTAGCCTTCCACCACCTACAAGGTTGACACCACAACAATTCGAAGAGAAAAGAGAAAAAGTTATTTGTTACAATTGTGATAGAAAATACACTAAATGTCATAAGTGTGATGAGAAGAAATTAATTTACATAGATGGGGAAAAGAAGTAAGAAAAGGAACAAGAAGCATCAAAAGAAGAAGATATACACCATGAACAAATCACAGAGAAAGAAGAAACGAGTCTGACCATATATTGCAATGCGTTGATAGAAATTAACACACATCAAACTCTCAAGGTAGAATGGAATATCAATAAGAAAAGGTAACAATGTTGATTGATTTGGGTAGTACCCATCATTTTATTCATTGTATTATAGCCAAGGAATTGAATTTCTTCCTATATCCTGCACTAGAGTGTCAAGTAATGGTTGCAAATGGAGGAACCATGAACTTCTCTGGAAATTTCCATAATATCAAGCTATCCATGGGAGAATATGTATTGAATATTCAAATTCTTTCCATTATAATGGGTGGTGTAGATGTCATACTAGGAGTCCACTGGCTACTGTATTTGGGTACGATAGCTTTTAATTTTCAAGAACTTTTCTTGAAATTTTCTTGGGAAGGAAAGGAAGTTTAATTAAGGGGTATCACAGGGCAATCAAGAAAGGTAATCAGCCCTAAAATCATTACAAAGCTTCTAAATAAAGAAAAATGAGGCATAATTGCACAATTATGTTCACTAGAGGTTCCCACATCGAAATGATCTATTTCTCCAGATCTCCAAAACGTTTTGGACAATCATTCCAAGGTATTTGAGACTCCCAAAGGCCTCCCACCTATTATTGATAATGATCATGCTATTCATTTGATTCCAGGAAGTGTTCCCCCAAACATTAGGCCTTACACATATCCATATGCCCAAAAGAGTGAAATTGAACGTATGGTTGCAGAAATGCTAGAGGTTGGTATAATTCAACCTAGTCAAAACTCTTTGTCTATTCCAGTGGTATTGGTGCACAAGAAGTATGGATCATGGTGCATGTGTTTGAATTATAGGGAGCTCAACAAGCTTACTATTAAAGATAAATTTCCCATTCCTGTCATTGATGAATTATTGGATGAATTACATGGAGAAATTTACTTCACCAAGTTGGATCTCCATTCGGGATATCATCAAATCAGAATAAAGACTAAAGACATTCCAAAAACACATTTAGAACTCATGAGTTTCATTATGAATTTTTGGTCATGCCTTTTGGCCTTACCAATGCACCTTCTACATTTCATGTTTTGATGAATTGTATTTTCAAACCCTCGTTAGAAAATTTGTGTTAGTATTATTTGATGATATACTAATCTACAACAAGTCTTGGAAGGATCATGTTCAACATGGTTAAAGGGTGCTCAAACTATTGGAGGAGAAACAATTATATGCAGAAATCTCCAAATGTCTCTTTGGAGTACAAGAGGTGGAATATTTGGGTACTTAGTTACCTCATCTTATCATCCTCAATCTGATGGGAGAACTGTGATAGTGAACAAATGTTTGGAAATATATCTTCGTTGCTTTGTATCTGATAAATAGACACAATGGATCAAGTGGTTTCCTTTGGCTGAATGGTGGTATAACACTTCTTTTCATACTACAACAAAAATGATCCCATTTATGGCACTTTATGGATATCGTCCACCATTCATCACGTCATATTTAAAAGAAAATTCTAAGGTTCAAGCAATGGAAGATCATATCGAGCATCAGAGACAAGTTCTCAAACTCTTAAAAGATAACCTCACTTTGGTGCAGAATAGAATGAAACAACAGGCATATCAACATCGCAACAACAGACGTTTTGATGTAGGTGACTGGGTATTTCTACAACTACAACCATACAAACAAATGTCCCTCAAGCAAGCTAAGAAGGATAATAAATTATCACCAAAATATTATGGTCAATACAAGGTGATAAAAAATATTGGTACTATGGCATGCAAATTGGAGGTCCTACTGGGAGCTTCGTTCATCGTCTCGAGTGCAAGTAGTTTTCCATGTTTCATTCTTAATGAAGGTTATAGGTGAGAAGATACCAGTTCAAACACTATTTCCAGAACTTGACGAGGAAGGAAAAATCATATTGGAACTAGAAGCAGTAACAAAAAAGAAATCGACAACTATGAAATCGATCAATTTTAGAGTATCTCATCAAGTGGAATTACTTACCCGTTGAATATTCCACATGGGAGGATCATAATTTTATACAAAAGTATCCAGAGCTACTCAAGCGTTAAGGACAACAATTTTTGAATGAGAGGGGCATGTTAGGTCGCTATACTACTATTGTAACCCCTTATTATTATTAGTGCAACCCCCTTATTTTATTATTGTGCCCACATAGTCCCCATGTTGTTATTAGTATGCCCCATAGAATCCCACTATTGTTATTGTTGTGCCCCTATAATATTATTTTTATGTAGGCTTTGATTGTATTGGGATCCCTTAGATTCCTATATATAGAGAGGATGTCTTGTCATTTGTATCATCGAATAATTGTTCATTTGTCTAATATAAATAGGTTGCCCCCTTGAAGAGACTTATTTTTAAGTCGTTGATCTAACTTTTCTATCTTTTTGTGAGATGGTTTCATAATATATGAGGTATGAAATCACAAGTTTAATTTTTGAATTTTTCACTTTTTGTTCAAAGTAATAAGACTGATGCAAAACTGAAAAAAGACAAGAAACTCTTAAGCTGAAACAACACCTACTTAGACAAATCCCTTGAAATTGTGCCAAAAAGTGATGAGACCTAGTATTACACCAAGAATGTTGCAACTCACAAGGGCTTCTCAACTCAGATTATCAACCCAAGTCTCATACAGACTTAGAGGTGAAAATCATATATGCATAGTAGGTTAGGTTCTACTCATGTCACCCTCAGTGATGAAATTAGATCAAGGTGTTCAAAGACCACTCCAACTAACTACAGTGAAAAATTCTCATTAAAGCATCAATGAACATGATTCCAACTACAAAAGTGAGAATGCCATTCAATTAAATGTAAATTCTAATTGACATTGCATGAATGGATAAGACTAGTCCATTTGTAGAAGAAAATCATGCTACTCTATTGGAACACTTAATAAGATCAAAACCCTATTTGTATGCATTATTTATCTACTCACACTTGTTGGAAAATAAGGAATCCGTGTTGGAAAAGGTATGCTTTTACCATCCATTTCTTTATCGTTTCTTTTAAATCATAAGTTCTTTACATCTAAGATGGTAATATGTTAAAGGATTATGATAGAATTAAGGAGATTTGTGATTGATGTAAAATGATTAATTATTGTCTTTTTCTATGTAGAAAGTGAAGAAAATGGAAAATAACTATTCTAGAGGAAAAGACAAAGCATAACCAACTGTTGTACCTTTGACAGGAAACCACATCCAGACGAGGAGATCAAGATTGGAGTGCATGGACTAGGAAAAGGAAGAAGAAACACGGTATCAATGCAAGAGGACAAAACAATAACTGAAGATTAAAGATATGGCAAATCCCTCAGGATCCTTTGATCCCTCAGGATCACTACCTCAAGACTTATCTGTATTTTTGATATTTCCGCTTGGCCATTATAAAAGGGACAACGGTACTAGCCCAAGAGGCAAATATTATTGTTGATTTGTAGAGTTTACTGTTGTAATCTAAACTTTGATCATCGACTCTCTTTAAAGAGCGATAGTTGTAACTTTGCCTTTATGATTAATATATAACTTCATTGTTGTTCCATTATCTAATCCTGGAGTAACTGCAGTAGTGCGTCCCTGGTGGCTAAGGGCCCAGCCCTAGTGGATCACTTGCTTCCTGTATCATTATTTTATGATTACAGTCGTGTGTGGTTTGATTTCCTTTACTTGCTTTATTCAGTAATCTTTTGTTCCTAAACATTTCATTGACTTACTTTGTTATATCGAATTAGTAATTGGATAGCAAGATTATTATTTGCAACTGAAGATGTTATGCTATTCATTCTGAAATAATATCGCACTATCTAATTCGGATATTGTTGTTCATTTAAAGATTGACATTGCTGTTCATTTACAGATTGATATTGTTGTTCATTTACATATTGATATTGTTGTTCATTTACAGATTGGCATTTTTGTTCATTTAGCTACGGTTTACCTACAATTGTGATTGTTGTTCATTCGATTACTATTCCATTATCATTGCAATTGTTGTTCCCTTACAACTATGGTTAATGCTCATTATGCTAAAATAAGATTATTGATTCAATTACTCTAGATTCGTTGTGTTTTTACTAGAGAAAGATAATTGGATTTTCTCAAGGAGAGAGGAAATTTTTTTATGGAAAATGCAGGAAACTAAGGTAGAATTGAGGGGAGACTTCAGCAACCTATAGGGCATGGATCAGTTGGAGGATGGGATGGCTAATAAGCTATCTTTTTGCTAGAAGATATATGCTCCACAAATGTTATAGGACAAAATGACCTCCTCATCAACTCATAGGTGAAAGACAAGATGATTGAACCAAAGACCACAATTGCAGGCCTTGACTCCACACTAAAGCTCTCTGCACACTGTCAACCTACTTTATAAAGCTTGTTACCAAGCATAGAGGAGCATTAGTCACCTTTCTAACTCATGTTGATAGACTAGGCGGAGTGTTAGTGAGCCTAAGGGAAGTTCAGAGGGTCAAGCCAAAAAATCTGCTAAAAAATATCTAGATATTTATCCCTAAATTTACTCAAGAAAAGCATGGAAACTCCAAAAATCAAGATATTTGGAGAAATTTCAATTTAAGAATAAAGGAAAATGGTGAAAAGCTTGAAAATAGTGTAGGTTCATGGATTTTCCTATAATGAACTCTAGGAGGAGCTTGGTAGCCCTAATTCGATTGCAACATAAGCAGTGAGAGGGCCATTATAAAAGGGTCAGAGCATTTGGAAGGATAGCCCATTGAGCTATTGTGAAACTGTCATATTCTTGAAGAGGAGAGCTGGAAGAGGGAGAGAGAGAGGAATAAGGGGAAAGGGAAGGCTGATACAACAAATGGTTGTAATCACTCTTCCACTATAAATATAGAACTGCAGTTGTGTTCCCCACTCCATAGGGTCGATAATGTTGTTCATTTATTTGTTCATTCTGATGCTTGTCAAGATGCGTAGTTAAGATATACACTAATATATATTTATTTTTCATTCTTACATTAGTTTTCAAGAGAGTATGTTGTGATTGGTTTGCCTTGTCCTTTGTGTAGGAATTGTCTTGAAGTTGGCCTTGAAGGAGTTATTCTTGCCGCATAGAGATCCCCAAGAAAATCTAGAAGGAACCAAAGGTGATCCTCTTTCCATACCTTCTCAATTTATGTTTGATAGATGAGCATGTGTGTAACTTGGTAGCTTTTGCAGATAATCTTACAATCTGTTGAAGGTCCCAGGAAGGCCTTTGAGGGTAGTTTTCATTCCATATCCACCATGCATTTTACCCAATAGCAGAATTAGTGACTCCACTGGGGACTATACATCTAGTTCCTGGTCAACCTGGACTCCTCTCAGTTCTTCTCTTTCTTCTAAGAGCTTCCTACTTCTTCAAATGCTTTCTGATCCACCAACTATCTTGTTCATCCTTCTAGTTTTCATTCTCCTCAGAAACTGATCATAAAGACCCTCTGTTTGAGTTATTTCCCTCACCAACATAGGTTGCCAAACTAAACAGAGCTTTATAAATCTCTGTGCCTGTGTATAGGGAGCATTAGTGGCCCAACTAGCTCTCTATTTACATTGAAACAAAGCGTTAGTCTCCCATTTCCATGATTTACAGAAGAGTTTGTGGACCAAAAGGGGGGGAACTTGTCTCAGGGGCTAAAGTAAGATCTGCAATAGTATTATGTTAACAAATTTGGTGTCTTGAAAATTTATTTTTAAGAAAATGTTTAGTTTTTCCCTCTTAAAATACATTTTTTCAAAGAAAGACTGATAAATTGTATTCATCCTTTTGTCGAAATAGTTGTAAGATGCTTCATTTTGGTTTTTAGTAGTAGTTAGGAAATATTGGGAAAAGAATCTTTCAATTAGGCAAGTGTTGAATGGCTTTAGATGCACAGATGAATCCATGAATATGTGAAAAGATGAATGTGTAGAATAAGACTTGTTTGCATAAGAAATTGAAAAAAAAAATTAGAGCATTGTTCTGCATGATTTATTGAGTCAAGAGTCTCACCATATTCATACATCAACACCCGTATCGAAGACAAATAATCAAGTACACTAAAATTTACATTAAAATCAATCAGTTACTCTTTTGAGCAAACCAACATTAGCTAGATTAGGACCTTGGGATAAGCATGTGAGTGAACTGCCCAAGGTTGAAAACCAAAACTAGTGTCGTTAACGAGTGAAAAATCCTTCTGCACTCATATTACTAGGACCACTCCACTAACAACGGAGCGAAATACGAGACAACATCAGACTGTAATTGAAGGTAGCTCGCCTTCTCTTACAAATCCTTTGGGCATTCTGTGTATTGGGGGTCCCTTCAAGGATTTCGGAACTGAGTCGGGGACTCAGGTTTCCTGCCCACATAGCATGTTGTCTATGACTATGTCCCCCCTGGTAATGTTTGTGATTTGAGGTATCTCTAGTGGCCAAAAATTCTAGGTACTTACACAAGGTGACTGGGACAGGCTGTCCTGGTACCTAAAACGGACAGATCTACTTTGTCTTCAGTTTTTGTGAGGGTTCTCGTCTTCACGAGAGGACTTGGCCCCTCAATTTGAGGTTCGGGCGAAGCTCTAAAGTAACCATAACCATACATTTGGCCATCCTCCTCTATTATTAATTGAGAGACTGGGTTTCATCTCCAGTAATCGGTGCTTATCAGACGAAGTACTTTCCCTCCATTTGTTGATTGATATATTTAGTGTATTTTTTATTTTTAGGTACCTGAGTGCTATCATTTTTGAGACTTTAAAGAATTTCACATTAAAATCTATTTGATAAAACTTAACAGTCATCATGGCTACGTACGGTCCTCTTCATCACTCCAGATAATTTTTAGGACTTCCTCTAATCATTGTGGAAGATCCATCGAGTTCCACTGACTCGGATTCCTCATCTTTGAAGAATCAGTCTCCTAAATCTCACAAGGGATCTGTGTGGATGACCAACGTTTCTAGTTTGCCAGAGGATTTCCTCACAAAAGGATTCGTTCTGCTCTTTAACACTCCGCTCACAAATCCATTGAATCCTATCATGGTTCCCATGGTACCTATACTTCCTTCATTAGTAGGTGGAACTTTCCCATCTATCCAGTTGATGATACAGGGGTTGTGGAATTTTAGAGACACTGTTGGTCCTCTACCACTTCCCCAGTCAATGGTTATCACAACACCAGTAATGTTGAATCGTGCTATCCCGTTTGTCCCAGGTACAACAACTCACATAACACCCTCTATAAGTGGAACCCAGTAGATGCTAGGTTCCACTCCTATGGTGCCACAATGCATACCTTCGACTAGTGCCACATATAGTGCTCCATAGAACACTCAATGCGGAACTATGGGTGCTGTCATGCGGAAAGAGTCAATTTTGCGGACAAAACCGACCTCCCTAGCAACCAAAGGTTGTCTAGTGACAAACAAAACAATCAAGCACTATCTTTCCCTAAATATGCATTTAAAATAAAAGCAACCAGGTGTTTAAGGCTTACATTTAGTCCAACGCTTGTTTGTTGTAGTCTAGCCTCTCTGATCCAGATGAGCTCCTTCTCCTTGAAGCTTGCATTCACTAACAAGCAAACGATTACATAGCACCTGAATAACTCATATAATAAAACATATTCATCATAAAGACCAAGGAGTTTATGAAACAAATTATATATAACAACTTGTTGAGAAAAATGAACTTTATTGTATTAATTGGAAACAAAAGAAACCATTACAACCAGTGCCTTGGTGTTGTGCAGGTCCCTCCCAGGGTCTGGCAAGAGTTCTCCTTTACTTTGATCAGCTCACCCACTTCCAAATGAAGCTAGGAAAGGATTGGAATCTCTCCTCTCAAGCTCTATAAGGGAGTCCTAATTTCAGCAGCATCTACCCTTAGGAATGTTCGACTTTCAACCTCCCCTCTCTCTGGCCCAATGCCTGTATTTATAGTGCTTTAGAGGAAGTTAATCAAGTCCACCATGAATTGGATAAGCCCCTCTTTCAATGGGATAGCTCCCCTCTTCATGGGATAAGCTCCTCTTTCATTGGGATGCATGAACCATCTGGAGGCGCTCAATCCACGTCAAACCATCTTCTAGAATTCTCTAGAATCGACCACAAGTAACGTTTTTGAAGTGAAACTTGTGCCTTTTGATCTTTACAGGAGTACGCGCCCACCCCTTTACAGACAGAGCGTACAAGTACGTAGGTTTTATGAACTTGAGGTGCGTACACGCAGGTAAGGCTAAGAGAAACTGCGTAACCATAGTTATATTGACTTTTAAGGACTTTCTCTCTTTCTTGGAGTTTGACATGAGGAACATAGGTATAAGACTTTCCAAGGAGGATAGTATGACTATTGACGGAGCCATACTGACTGCAAATAGTCATGGTGACAAATTTTATTGTAACAATTGCCCCCTAAAGTGCGAAGCCTGTAGTAGATTAGGGTTTCATATCATCTAGGAAGGGTGAAGTACTTTATCATTTCAAGGATTATCTTGTGGAGAGCCCAGTCGGTACCTACAAATATTCAACACAAAATACATGTATGAGATCATATCATCGCTGAGGTAGGAATTCCCATACTCAGATCAAAAAACTTTAACAAACTAACTACTGCTCTGATACAAGAATGATTTCGCAATACATCATAATCATAGACTCATGTAGACACAGTATGGACATAGCCATCTGTTTATAATTAGTCTACTATATAATGAATACAAAACTCCTCGCAGCCTGGATGGCGGAAACTAGATCCACGGTCTTCATTTCTACTTCCCGAAATAGTACGATTCTATCCATGCGAATAAATGAGTTGATGTCGAGCATGGTAGAAACCACTTGATTACCAGTCAATGATGTAAACTGTTAACAAGTGTGAGAGAGACCACCAGCGATGTCAATGGTTCTCAAAGTACCCAGTACAATCCATGAGATGTGAATGAATGTGCTGATGTCGAACATGTCACGGAATCCGTCGATCGAAAGTCAATGATGTAAACTATCGTCGAAGGCAAGAAATATGCCATTGATGCATGCGGATTTCAAGGTACTGACGATTTCTAGATCATATTTCTAGATAATATGCTGATGTCGATAGAAAGCGATCCGTCGTAGGCAAGCCCACAACATGAAATCATAAATCAAGTTGAAGAAATGTAGCTGTAAGGACTGACTCAGGGATGGTCAAGATGGATGACAGGTATTTTGTAGATGAATGGTTTATTTGTAGTGACCTCTTGAACACATAACGACACAACAGATGGCTTGGTGACAATTGACCCAAAGTTAATACCCGGCTGAAGACTTTCGATGTGGTTTGATCAAATGTGAGGCAAAGGATTTCCCAACCCAGGTGAATGAAAAGTGTCATGTTCAAGAGCGGTGATAAGGTTTCTCTGAGACAAAGGATAACAAATAGGCTCATTTTTCTCTCTTTTCCCCCACCATTTCTGGCAAGTACCTCTTTATTTTTTACAAGCTTGAGGAGGATAACATTTGCTTGATTATAAGCTCATCCTTCGGATGAGTCCAACTTAGTTTAGATTCGAACCCTAAGAAGGAGTGGTCCGTTCCTGTTTGTAATCGAACAGGTCCTTTACTGTGAAATTTTAACGAGTCCACTATAGGAGAAACTCGGTGTTTTTCAATTTTAGAGAGTCTGAAAAACTTAAGAAGACTCCAGGGTCGACCTTTTTCGTAGGTTTGTGTCTCCCAAGCCCGAAAAAGTATAAAATAATGCTTGAGAGAACCACTTGATCTTTACGACCAAGGAGTACTTTCATGATTAGTGTCTTTGACCTGAAAAGTAAAAAGCGATCAAGGACACATCGTTTTATTTCCAATATCGAATTTGAAACGACAAAAATCCGGCAATATTTTCATGTTTTTACGGTCAGAAAAGGGCTATAAGAGGACCGTCTTTTAATTTCGTTGTAACGAGTGTAAAAGAAATGCTCGACAATATTTTCATGTTTTAGGAGTCAGAAAAGGGCTTAAAGATGACTCTGATGTTTTTGTTTGTAAAAAATGACAATTTTCCCTGAAAATCCTTTATCCTGCACAAAAACCAACACATTACTCATACCTGTTGATGATAGATAAAAATACTTTGAAAAATACCTTCTCATGGTGAAAAATAAAGAAATTTCCCATTTATTTACCCAAAAAACCTATAAAAAGGGCTTTTACCAATTCATTTTTACCATTTTACTATTGAGGAGAGAAAGAGGGCTTTTGGAAAGAAACTTCCCATGGACATTGCGGAGAATCCGACCGTCGAAATCAAATGCTGTCTCTTTCAGGTATTCTACAACATCCTCCTCTTCATTTTCATCCATTTGGAATTCATTTTTAGGCCCTAGTTTCATTTTTTGGAGGCTTTGGGGTTTCAAGATCCGCCTTTTGGGGTACGCAGGTGCTCCACTGGTGACCTGCGTACCCCGACATTTTCTCAATTGGGAAAATGGTGGGCGTACGCAACTTACCTTAAGGGAACCTACGTACCCACGCTCTGTTTCTAAAGGCGGGGTGCATACCCCACAAAACGAGTTTTCAAACCCCAATTTCTTCAAAATGGACCAAAATTTTTTGATTTCATTGAATCTAACAGATGTTTTTTGGGGTGTAGATTGCCCACCATGCTTGATTGGCACGAGAGAGAGCACGAAGATGTTGATTTGGCTGCCATTAATCATCAACCGTCAATTGATGCTTTGAAGGCATGCAACCTTTATAAATACTGGGCCATACCTAGCATGAGGGCCCAAGTGAGATTTCTAGAGTGGCTGGTAGAAAGGTGGAACGTTTAGGACCAATGTTTTTGTATTGGAGGGCACCATCTCGAGAAAGAGCCCTCAGATATTTACTTTCTCACTGGTTTTCCCAAGAGAGGCGAACACTTGACTCTGTTCGGGACTAGGCCGGGTGGCCAGTCCATTGCTAGTCTCCGACTAGAGTGGTGTAACACTCAGAACCAGGAGAAGGGGATAGAGATCAAAACTATATCTCGACCTGAACTTATGGTGATTGCCTTTACAGTTACCAGACTTTGCGGGGCTGCCGCTTTTCACATTGCCACTGGGTCCCAGATGCGGATGGCGATTGATTGCTATCGAGGAACCATTTTTAACTAGTGTGATGCTGTGTTGGCCAATGTAAAAGGCCAACTGACTCGAGCCAAAAATGGACAGCTGAAGACTTTTGGTTATGGGCCTTTAGTTGTGAGTTTCGGCTTAGAGAGGGTTCCGATGCTGATCCCACAGTAGCTCACTATTGGTGTTGGGCTTCCTTGAGAGCCCAAATTGATGCGATGGGTTGCGGTTATGGCCTGTCATCCTGATGAGGGAACGGAAGTTGTTCGATTTACTCCGGAGTACTTTCACTAGTTAGAGGACCAGGTCTTTTCGATACAGGATTTTCCTTATGCCGGAGTTGATTTTCGTGGAGATCCGGACATGATTCTTCCACCGGGAGAACAATGGGATGATACAGGTAACTTCATTTTCCACAAATTTTTTAAACTATCTATTTTTTGTTTTTATATCGTCTCAAAACTGACAGTGACAATTTTCAAAATGCAGATGTAGGCCCACGTCGACCAGCCAATCTCCGGCCTTTCGAGAGGAGACTACCAGTTGCAGTGGCACCGGCCCCACAGGACGAGGCCACAGAGACTTTAGCTGAGTTGGAGCATGACCTAGAGCGTCTTGCAGCAGACATACCGGAGACTACCATTGATGATATTCCTATCAGGCTTCAGCGTTTTGTAGTCGGGGTCCCAGGACCTTTTAGGAGGTTCTTGTGTAGGGTGGCTCGTGCAGTGGTGTCATATAGAGATCATCACCAGTGATTGGATGGTCGTTTTTGTAGACACATGTGACATTTTGGTTTTTTGTACTTATCATTTTTGCCGATCATAAGGTGATTTTTAACCTATGATTGAAGACGATGTATTTTTTTTTTGACACACTCCTATCTATATATATCATTATTACCGGCTTATTTTGTAAATCATGTTATGGAATGGTTTTTAAATTTACATGTATGATTATTGCAAATGTCTATTTAACATTCGAGAAGCAATTGCATCTGCTAATGTATTTAAAGACCTTGGAATATGTTGATATTCAATGTAATCAAACTCACGTTCCAAGAGACGCACTCTCAAAAATAACCTTAATAACACTGGATTTCTAATGGCATACACTCTATTAAGCTGTAATACAACGAGTTCAGAATCTAACCTCACTATCAAACTCCGAATCCCAAATGAAATAGATTCAAACAATAACTCAATCACTACACTGTATTCTGCAATGTTGTTTGTTGTTTGACCGAGGCTTACCCCATGCATAGAAACTAACTCGTCAGAGGGCGAATAGATAACCCAAGCTGCGGAAGAGATATTCTGTGTACTACGACAAGCACCATCAGCAAAACCAATGTATGTTTGGAGAGGCATCGACATCTGCATCATCAAGAGTAAAACCAAGATAAGCCAGAATAACGACGAAAACACACTTTCTAAGCTAAGAACATTGTCTAAACTAACAAACACACCAGCTAGAAAGAAAAACTAACCTAACTAAAATCTCCATACCCATCTTTTAAGCATAATACCTCTTTAGGTAAAGTCCATTTCTGGGTTTACCCAAAGAGTCCCCGTCAAAGTCTACCAGCTCATAGGCCCCTTTGGCAAGCTTTCGCTTGACAATATAGGGCCCATGCCACATAGGAACGAATTTTACAGCACCTAATTTATCATTAGCTTGATCATATAATAACACTAGGTCTCCTTCCGAAAAATTTCGAGGGGTCACATTTCGATCATACTGAGCTTTCATTCGTTTTGCGTGAGTCTCGATTTCCAATGCGGCATCACGTCGATTCTCATCTAATTGAGCTAAGTATAATAAACGCTTCTCCTCTTCAGAAGTAGCTGGAAGTAACTCGATGGCCATTTGCAGTGACAGGATTTCACATTCAATGGGTAGCACAGCTTCCAAACCATAAACTAGTTGGAAAGGAGTGAACCCTGTTGATGTTTCACTGAGGTTCGGTACGCCCAAAGTGCTGAAAATAAAATGTTGTGCCAATTTGACCGATGAATACCAATGATTCGTTGGATCATGATAACTAAAACTTTGTTGATAGATTCAACCAGAGCATTCGCTTGTGGATAATAAGGAGTTGAACTATCGTGATGCAAACCAAGCTGGCCTGTAAGTTCTGTCATCATAACGTTTCGAAAATGGCGCCCATGGTCAGTGATTATTGCTTGTGGGACACCAAACCTAGTAATTATGTGATTGAATACGAAAATTGCAGCTGTCTTGCCGTCTGCCTCAAATGTAGGCATCGCCTCGGCGCACTTAGTAAAATAATCTACCGCAAGGATGATATACGCATGCCACCCGACCGAGTGAGGGTTACATGTAATAAAATCGATACCCCATTTGGCAAAAGGACCAATGGTAATTATAGGGTGGAGAGGAGCAGGTGGAGCGCGCATCTTTCGATCAAATACTTGACAGTTGTGGCATTTTCGGACTGCAGTAATACAATCTTTAAACAAGGATGGCCAGAAGTAGCCAGCGCGCAACACCTTTTGGGCTGTGGCATACCCAGACATATGACCGCCACACGCTCCAGAGTGACAGTCATTTAGAACCCTTTCTGCCTCTTCGTGAGTTAAGCAACATTGAAAAATAGAGTCTGCCCCATGTCGAGAAAGAGTATCTCCAATAATTTTGTATTGTTGGGACTGGAATCGAATTTTCCGATGTTCCGACTTTGAAGCTTTAGGCCGAAAGGATTGGGTCTGGAGATAGATGATGATATCCCCATACCACGGATCTAAAGTGCTGATTAGAAACAGAGATTCATCTGCAAGGGGCTCCTCTACCACAGTTTCCATGTGAGCATGCGGGAAGTCACACATTAACTCTGCAAAAACTAAGGATTTCTTAGACTTAGATTTCTCAAACTCCAAGTCGAACTCCTGCAGGATAACAATCCATTTGGAGTACTTGCCCCCTAGCAATTGTTTAGTCAAAATGTAAATCATAGGGTTGCAATCCGAAATGACTGTAGTTTTACGGAGTAAAATGTAGTGACGAAAATGTTGGACAGCTTGAACGGCTGCCAATGCCAATTTCTCCACATGTGAGTATTTTAGCTCAGTGGGATTTAACATCCTACTAAGGTAATATATCACATGTTCCATTCCGAATTCATCTTCCTGAACTAAGACCATTCCAATGGTGGAATGGGAGGCGGCGTGGTACAAAAAGTAGTCCTGGTTGTAGTTGGGAGGATGCAACAACAGTGCATGGGTCAACGCGTGTTTGAGTGCATCGAAAGATTTCTGAGCTATCTCATCCTAAGAGAAGTGAGCGTTCTGTTTCAACAACCGGGTAAAACCCTTTGTAACCTCGGCGTAGTTAGGAATGAATCGTCGTAAAAAGTTTGCTTTCCCCTGCAAACTTTGGAGTTGGCGAAGACTCGAAGGAGGAGGCAATTTGATGATATCTTCTACCTTCGAGGGATCGACGTGAATGTCGGCTTTCGAAACTACAAATCCTAGCAATCATCCCACTTCTATACAGAAGACACATTTGTGTGGGTTAAACCGAATACGATAATGCCTACACCTCATGAAGATTTCTTGTAAATGGACAAGGTGATCAGCTTGATGTAATGAATGAGCGGGCAAATCATCGAGATACGGTTGCACAATGTGTTTGATGTCATGAAACGCATAAGACATTGCCCTTTGAAAAGTTTCTCCGACGTTCTTAAGCCCAAAAGGTAATTTGCAGTAAGAAAATGTCCCCCATGGACAAATGAAGGCCGTTTTTGGTTGATCGGCAGGTAGAATATTGACTTGATTGTAACCGGAAAAAACGTCCATAAAGGAAAATATTTCACTGTCGGCACAATCATCAATGATTTGATCGATATAGGGCGTTGGGTAGTTGTCCTTTGGACAAGCTCGATTAATGTCCCTATAGTCGATGCATATTCTTACTGTTCCCTGTTTTTTTTTAACCGGAACAATATTCGATACCCAATCCGTTAACGGGATCGGATAAATGAAACCTGCTTTCAATAGCTTTTCAACTTCTGCTTTAATTGCAGCAGCTTTTCGGGGGTGAATCTGACGCAAACGTTGTCGGATGGGTTTAGCATCCGGGTAAGTCTTGATCTCATGAACAACAATCGCGGGATAAATTCCTGGAATTTCCTCGTAGGACCAGGAAAACACGTCATGGAATTCTTGAAATAGGGCCTTGTATGTCTGAAGTTCGTCATATGTACACGAAGCACCTATATGAATGTTTTCAACAATTCCAGGCTTTACTGAAATGTCAATGGGAAGAGTTCGAGAGATATTTCACAAATTCAACTCTGAATCAGGATGTTTCATGGGATTTTGAGCCTCTTTGACATATTCAGCTGTAAAAACTGATGAGAAATCATTTTCAAAACGATCAACCTCAGGTAAAAATGAAGATCTATGATGGAGATCGTCCCATGGTAAGTCATCTATACACAGGACTTCACGAAGTTGTTTGTCAGATGACACAAATTCGGGAAATGCTATTAACTCCGAGGTTGATGTGAAAAGTGATTCCTCATGGACCACATTCATTTGGTCGACTTTGGTTGAACACGGGTCGGAAAAAGACTGCACGGCTTCATAGGAAATTTAATATGGACTCAACGGCATAGAATTACCAAATGAGTCTATTTCAGATTCAGTAGGAACGATCCAGGGATCGTCGTAATAAATAGTGTCTGATGTAATCATATGAATGGTTGCAAATGAAGATGATGCATTGAGTGGAGGAAACGGAAAATTTCCCAGTAAACCGACATCTTTAACTAATCCTACACCAACATCCTTATATGGGATAGTTGTTTTACCAACATGCTGGATACTCTATGAAGAGGTTGGGTCAGATGAAAAGTAAGTTAGCTGGTCTATTGTTACGATCTTTCCATTATGTGGAAACTTTATTACTCGGAAGACCGATGAAACGACCGCTGTCATAGCGTAAGCCCAACTTCGACCCAAGAGAAGGTTGTAGTCTAGAGGGGCATCAACCACCTCCACATCTAGGCTAACGGTTTTTCCTTCAACCCCTATAGGCAAATCCTGTAGAATGCCAAAAGGACGGAACCCACGGCCATCAAAGGCCTTAAGAATCGTCGGGGATTGATTTAGTGAAGGAGAACCAAGCGATCTCCAACACTGCATCGACATAATACACGTGGAAGCTCCCTCATCAATTACAGTTCGATGAATAGGCTTGTTTTTTACTATCACTGGGATCTGGAAAGCCATTTGATGAGGCAAACACGGTGTACTATTTTCTAGATCAAAGATTATTAGGTTCGGGTCCTGAACATCAACAGCTCCTATAGCCGACAAAAGTAATTTGCGTTGTGCTGGGCATGATTGCAGCACTTCCAAAGCCGAAATTCCTGAGGGTGAAACAACTAAGTCCTCAACAATGTTGTAATTCTGGGTTGCCCTCGCATGTGGATTGAAAGCAGACCTTCGAAGTACACCCTTGGTGGGCGGTTTTATTACTAAGTCTGGGTTAGGTTTCTCGATCTGTAGTGGATCAGAACCGGGAGCTGAGGTTGATGGATTAGAATGAGAAGATTCTGCTTCTTTCGATCCATCAACAGGACTTTTACTACCATAATCTTGCGATCGAGTCACAATCCTTACATTAGGCATCATCAATATGGGTTCTTCAGTGGCACTCGAGGAAGAACCTATCATTTTTCTATCTTTCGGAAATGGATCCTTCAAGACAACAGGAATTTGGGAACCCTTGACGATTTTCGCAACCTCTGCTCGATGAGGGCAGTCTCTTGTAAAGTGTTCTTCTTCACAAATAAGACATGGATAACGAGGCTTGCGTTTTTCATCATTGGATTCCGCCTTTTCAGTTTTCTCCTTTGGAGTTTTGTCAGCTTTATTCTTATTTTTTCCTTTCTTCTTCCCACCGGATTTTGATTTAGCCGTAGATGACTCTACAGCGTGAATATCGGCAGAGAGTTCAGAAGAAGAATCTCTTGTCGGGGAGTCTGGTAAGGTTATAATAGGAGAATAATTCTTTGAGGATTTCTTCTTGCTTTTATTGTTCACCGTACCAATCATGCCATCAGCAGCATGAGATCCCGAAGGAGCAGCAGTGATTTGATTTGACTTTGGAAGATCTGGGATCTTTTCGTGTAATGTACCTGACTAAGTGTAAACTAAGTCAAGGTACTGCGCTTGAGCAATCACTTGCTCCTCAGTAACTACTCCGGCCTTAGCTACGTCTTCAGTAATCTTTGGTAACAATGATTTAACAAACCATTCAGCTAAGATTTGGTCTGGGATAAAAACTTTCACTAACCGCCTTCGACGTCTCCATTCATGAATATGATCGGAAATATAAGTGGACGTTGATTGTTTTAACGAAGTTAGTAACTCCGTGCCATTATCATATCTGACCAACAACTGAAAATGAGTTAGGAACGAGGTAGCTAACTGGCTAAAATTATAAAAAGAGGCCCGTGGTAACTCAAAGTACCACTTGGCCGCGAGACCAATGAGAGTGCGCTGGAAGAGACGTAAACGGATCGAATCATCTGAGATGGAATTTGAGGCACACCAGAGGTGGTAAGTCATCACATGATTCGACGGGTCCTCTCTAGACGTACCCTAGAACTTGGGAATGTCACAGGGCAACTTATTCGGCATTGGCGGCCAAAACGGAAGATAATTGATTGGATCGTTCGTTAGGCACGACAAGTCTGGTAAATATAAAGTTGCGATAAACGGCAGCTGCAGATTAGGATCCCTAAAACTCTGGGTCATTATACCAGCCCCAGGAGGAGGATATCTAGGATAACTAGGAATAGGAATCGCATTCGGGATATTGTATCCTCTTGGAAAACCAGGATTAACCGGACCATACTGGGGTTGCTGTGGTTGTTGATAAGTGTACCCAGGATACGGTTGATACTGGTAAACTGGCTGCTGAACAGCAGAACCGAATTGGTACTATCCCTGGTACAGTTGATAAGTGAACTGTGGTTGACTTGTGACAACCGTACTTAAACCAGAATGTCCTACAGGCATCTAAACCATAGTTTGAATCGTAGATCCAAACGATGGTAAAGATATCCGAGGAATAGTTACAGGGACAGTAGAAACCAGAGCTGTCGATACTCCAGAAGTAAGTGTGGTAGATGGAACATATGTTGCGGTAGTTGCAGCAGTCGTTTGAGATGGAGTACTAGGCGAAATAGGCCCATACCGAGAAAATTATAGTTTTCATGAAGTATTTCGGTCATCGTCTTTGCCTCTGATCTCATACTTTAGGGGGCATATGTTATAGGAGAAAATGACCTCCTCATCAACTCAAAGGTGAAAGAAAAGATGAATGAAGCAAAGACCACAATTGCAGGCCTTGACTCCACAATAACGCTCTCTGCACACTGTCAACTTGCTTTATAAAGCTTGTTACCAAGCATAGAGGAGCGTTAGTCACCTTGCTAGCTCATGCTGTTAGACTAGGGGGAGCATTAGTGAATCTAAGGGAAGTTCAGAGGGTCAAGCCAATGAATTTGCTCACAAATATCTAGATATTTATCCCTAAATTTGCTCAAGAAAAGTAAGGAAACTCCAAAAATCAAGATATTTGGAGAAATTCTAATCTGAGAATGAAGGAAAATGGGAAAAAACTTGAAAACAAGGCAGGTTCATGGATTTTTCCCTAATGAACTCTAGGAGGAGCTTGGTATCCCTAATCGATTGCTACATAAGCAGTGAGAGGGCCATTGTAAAAGGGTCAGAGCATTTGGAAGGATAGCCCATTGATCTGTTGTGAAACTGTCATATTCTTGAAGAAGAGCGTTGAAAGAGGGAGAGAGAGAGAGGAAGAAGGGGCAAGGGAAGGTTGATACAACGGATGGTTGTAATCACTCTTCCACTATAAATATAGAACTGTAGTTGTGTTCCCTACTCCATAGTGTCGGTAATGTTGTTCATTTATTTGTTCATTTTGATGCTTGTCGAGATGAGTAGTTAAGTTATACACTAATATATATTTATTGTGCATTCTTACATTAGTTTTCAAGAGCATATGTTGTGATTTGTTTGCCTTTTCCTTTGTGCAGGAATTATCTTGGAGCCGGCCTTGAAGGAGTTCTTTTTGCAGCATAGAGATCCCCAAGAAAATCTAGAAGAAACCAATAATGATCCTCCTCTTTCCATACCTTGCTAATTTATGTTTGATAGATGAACATGTGTGTAACTTGGTAGCTTTTGTAGATAAGCTTATAGTCTGTCGAAGGTCCCGGGAAGGCCTTTGAGGGTAGTTTTCATTCCATATCCATCGTGCATTTTACCCCATAGCAATAAACAACAGACAATCAACCAATGAGATTAAGCAAGAAATGAATAAGTGCATCTAGAAAAACAGAGATTTTGCATCAAAATAAACTATGATCTATGAAAGGAAATGTTGATAACTACTACAGGAAAGAAAAGCATGAAAGAGGACTATTGTAAATAAATAAGTGATCATGATGACGAAGTTTTGAAGCAAAGAAAAACTAGACTATTAACCAACTAAAAAGCTACAAACACTAGAAGTCCTATGAATGAGGAAAATTTGTGTTTTTGGGGTAGCAAGAGGGTCTTTGCCTCAAATCATTGTCCCAAAGGGAGGAAGAGAGGCCAAGGCACTGTTGCTAGCCTTTTAGATCTTTTCTTTATCACTTCTTAACCTGCTATAGAAAGCACAAATGGAAGCAACCTACTGAATCATGAAAAGCAACCTATTCTTAACCATAAAAGAAATGCATCTAACAACAACCTAATCTACAAAATGAAATGAAACATACAAATACAAGTAAAGAGGAGCTTGGCTACTTGGATTTGGCCCTAACCCAAGAGCTTCAACCCTCTGAGGTAACACAATGCTAACTCAAAAAGGATTCCATCTTTATTCCCAAAACAATAACAAGATTACATGAATTGTCAAGATAATAAGCTCGAAGTTGAGCAAAGTTTACATAAGCAAAACTACAACAAAAATCCAACCTTAATGAGGCCTTAGGCCTCTCTACTTATACAAGTAAAACTACCAACAACTTCCTTAAAATCAGGGAGGCTTGGCTCCCAAAACTCGAGATAATCATCAGTCATCCTCCACTTGCTCGGCTGCCTTCTAGTGCATGACTTGGCTCTTGTTCTCTAAGATAAATGAAGGGGAATTTGAAGTGAGGAGTAATAAATGAGGGGGATTCCCTCCTATAAGTCCTCTTCTTTTTCCAGTTCGAGTTATTGCTGCCATTTGTCCACTGCATCCTTGACTTTGACCACAAAATTCATCAATAATATGCATTAAACACATATTAGACCACATGGCATCATAACTAACTCAACTCACCCTCTAAGCATAAATATAATCAGAAAATCATACACTAAGCTAAGAGAATGGTTGATTTGACTAGGTTAGGAGGTAACATGAGCCCATATAATTACCCATTTATGAGGCTCATCACAATGCACCGAGGGCTTCATTGCTACTACACCATATTTGGATCATCATTGTACCCTAGCTAGAAACATCATCATGCTCACTATGAGTAGTAGAGAGTGTACTTTATGAAAAAAGTTCCAAGACAGTGAGGGCAACGATAGAATCAATGTGATGCTTCTTAAGCCGATACAGTGAGACCGAGGCTATATGAAGACAGTAAGGATTCCAAGATTCTTTCTATCACATATATGCATTGACTGCCATGAATTAGGTTCACCGAAATTGTGATTACTTTCTTTCCTGCACTGAGATATTACTTTCCATTTAAGATGAGACTGTAATGATTACTGTTGCTCCTTATTATGTCAAGATTGTAATGATTACTACTGCTCCTTATTATGTTGAGACTGTAATAGTGTGCGATCACTGAGATACACATATATATGCCTAGATAAAAAATACAAGGATATATGTGAGGGCTTTATAGTCACTATCAAAACTTACTGTGCCACTTGAAGGCATTGTTGTACCATATGCAATTACGGTGATCTGAGAACTACACCTTACAATCATGCAAAGGGTCTCATAGATATGTCGAGATCCTATCCTCACCTGGAGTTGCAGACTTGGCCGAGATTCCTCCTTCCTACTCCATATACCCGAGATCATGACTGCACCTAAAACCCGAATGAGGTGCAGTCAAACCCTACTATGGATCTGCTCCTATATGTGAAATTCATAGGCGTGCAAGATTTTTTCTTCATGTATTTTTGCTGACCCTAGATGGGTATTATAGTGTTTATGTCCATATATGCAAGACGACATAAAATCATGAACCGTTGTGACTATTTTATTGAGCTGATGTTACTTCCATTTCTTTAATTTAATTCATTTTCGAGCCAAAATGAAGATCTTCATTATTCTATTTACATACTTTGGTGTTGTTGTATTTGGAGAAGCGTTCTTGCATTTGGGGATTGCTCTTGGTCTTGGAGGGCTATTACATTCAGTTGAAGATTTGCATACATCTGAATGACAGAGAATGCAAGTTCTGTGTCACTTAAATAGAATGCAAGTTGAAGATTTGCAATCATTTTTTCTTTGAAATGGCTTCACGAATGCAAGGAGATCTATATGATATATGGGTTATCTTGCACGGAATAAAGGGGATTGACATAATCCTTATAGGGAAGAGAAGTCAGTGAATAGGTCTCCTTTAAGCTCATGAGAAGGAACTCTTAAAAGTCCTCTCATCTCTATGTAGCAAGAAAGGATATAAATAGGAGATATATACAAATTAGAGAAGGAAATATCTGACATGAAGAAAAGAAGAAATATATTCATGAGATCTCATTTGGGAGATCTAAAAAAGATGATATGAAAATAATCATCTACATTCTTAGTAAGCAAGATGTCAGGTGTCCTCGGGATATGGAAATTTCCTTGTGTAACAATTTGAGGTCTCTATGCTAGGTAGAGAAAGAACTTGAAAGGACTCAAATATGTGTGGAAAGGAAAGGGAAGGTTGACAAGAAAGAACAATACTATATTTCCGGAAGGGTGAAGGAGGCTGAAGAAAGGATCAGGGAAAAGGGAGTAATAGATCTCCATTATGAATGAGATGGTGTCCCTCTCAAAAGGATCCTATTAGAAGTCCTTGCATATATGATCATGGTAAGAAGATGCATTGTGGCATCATGGAAACAAGATCTCATATGAATCATGGAGAACATAGCTCTTGGGAATCTCATTTAATATCAAAGGAAAGGAAGAAGTCATCTAGGTCAAAGGGAACATTTTCCAAATAGGAACATTCTAGATGCTAAAGTGTCTCTGATAGAAACCTCAGCGGAGGATCCCCTAGTCTGGAAAGGCAACAAGAGTTTCATTAGGATTTCCAACTTAAGGAAATCATGAGACAAAGGACTGATGACATGATGAAGAAGAAGGAGGATGTGGTAGGGAATCCAAGGCAAGAGTGGGTAAGAGGGCCCATATTGTGAGGTTTGGGAACCCATGATGAGAATAGTCCTAATAGGGCATACTCCAGGACACCCAGGTGGGTATGACCCTAAGAGCCACAATGATGATGTGTGTCTATCAGTCATTGGTCTCGCCAACATTGTGCTCTAAACTAAGTGAGAGATGGAGTTGTTAGTCAAGGCCTTGCTAAATGGAAACAATGTTGGTTGAAATGATGCTATAACAGATGGATTGCAAATATGATTCTTCTTATGAGAAATTCTTCAAATTAAGAATGACCAAGTACCATTATGAATACCTCCCTAGTTAAGAGGGAGTGTTGAAGAAAGTGTAACTAGGTTTGGTCTTCATATTGACATGATCTTTGTATTTGTAATAAAAGGAAATAAATTATATTTGTAATCTTGCCACATGGGTTTCATGAGTAAGAAGTGTCACTAGGTGAAATACTTGTTCTTTATGTCTTTAGGATTTATTTGTGTCAAAGAGTCATGTTATGTGTATAGAAACTCTTCATGACTTTATGTAAATATAATCAAGTCCACAAAGGTGTGTAGAAGCCCTCCAATGACCAAGCATAATCCTCCAAAGAAGTCTACTAGTGAAATCAAGAAGAAGATATTCATGTTGGCTGCAATATCAAATTAATTAAGAAAATGAAAGTCATGTTGGGTCAAGAAAGAGTCATGATGGCTCACAAAATCATGTCAGCTTGCATATATGGGCAAACTATTATAAATGCCCAGGAGAGGGTCACCAAAAAGAACATAAGAAATTTCGCATTTTTGTCTCTCTAAATTTTCGGGTGAAGGAGTCGCAATCAAGAAGGCATAGAGAATGCAATCAAGGAAGAAGATCTCACTCTCAAATCTCATGTGGAGAAGAAAGTCTGCACTAAATACTCTCGGCATATCTATGAATCAATACATGGATTGATGAAGAAGGGACCTCATGCTAGTAGATCTCATATGGATGAAGAGAGTAAGGATCTCAGGGCAAGAGTGTAATCACAATCTCAGTGGACCTATTACATGACAATGGATGTATGTGATGAAGGAACCTCAGAATCCTGATTGTCTTCATATAGTCTTAGTCTCACTATCTCGGAACTTCTGTTATAACGTATGCTCTCTACTGCTCACAGTCAACATGATGATGATTGGTTCAGTGATGATTCAAGAATGGTGTAGCATTAATGAAGCCCTTGATAAATTGATCAAGGGAGAGAATTAATATCACAATCAAATAAAGAAGATAAACAATGCAAAATTTATTTAAAAACTAAATATTTATTACATTTTAGCCAAAAAAAAATAATAAAGCAAATAAACAACACAAAGCCTGATTTGCCTGGTTTGGGAGGTTGGCTTTGCTTGCAATTTCTCGATTTCCTGGGTTGGAGGTTGGATTTAGTTGCAATCGCCCCAAATTTCTGGTTTGCAAATTGAGGGCATGGTTGAATTTAGGGGATTCTCCTACATAAGTTATATAGTCTCCATTCCTGCAGCTCGTGACTCATTTTTTAGCAAGAGACTCAGTCTCCATTCATGCAGGTCGTGATTCGTTTTCAAGAAAGAGACTTAGTCTCGATTAGTGCAGGTCGTGAATAGTTTTTGAGCAAGAGACTTAGTCTCCATTCGTGTAGGTTGTGACTCGTTTTCGAGCAAGATACCTAGTGTCCATTTGTGTAGGTCGTGACTCATTTTCAATTTTCGAGCAAGAGACTTTAGTTTATATATAATATATCATAGCAGAGTAGCGCATTCGTGAGTTTTACACAGGTCGTTAGTCGTTTTCCAGCAAGAGACTTTGGTTTTTAGATAATATATCAGAGCAGAGAAGCTCCAAGGAGACAATAAAGGAAATCCATATAAACCTCACCCCTACATTCAATCAAATTCATCTGCATTGTTTTGTTATGCTCTGCAAGTGCTCTTAGCGATAAATTTCCTTTAGTATGAAGGTGGTGTATTTTATCTGCAAATCACACCCAATACTTATCTGCATTGTTTTGTTATGCTCTGCAAGTGCTCTTAGCGATAAATTTCCTTTAGTATGAAGGTGGTGTATTTTATCTGCAAATCACACCCAATACTTCGTTGAAGGGGTATCTGTAATTTCATGAGAATTTCATTATTATATCCCACAGAAGCATATAAATTTACATGCAGAGAGAACTCTAAGAGGTGTGAAAATGGATGTTACTCCTAGTAATTCTATAGTAGATGGGAATTTGATGGTGTTGGGCCAATGTGTTTTGTCCAAAATTCATGGGAATATCACCTTAACCCCTGCATTAGGGGTGTGGGAATCGTTAAAAATCCATTTTTGGGAGCCATGCCAGATGAGAGCAAGAGTCATCATATTTTTCCTATATGGCAACTCAAGTGAGTTATGCAAATCTTGCCTTTAGGATTTGGCATTTTTTATTTTAATATGTATTTGTATTTATCTTTTTGGTTTTATATACATCTCTGAGCAATGGTATGACATTTTTATTTTATTTTGGGTTGGGATTCCCTCTATGTTTCTAATTGGTGGGGTAGTCAACCTTTTGAAGTTGGATTAGTTTTCAATGCCAATGAGAATAATTATTTCTTTCTTTGTTTTTTGTGATTTTGGAGGTAATATTGGGGGAAGGATTGTGGACTCATTTTTTATTTCAAGTAGGCACACAGATCATGGTTCAAATCCCATCCAATTTTTGGTTATTCTAATCACAATTATTTTCAATAGGTTATAATGAATGCTTTTATATATATTTTTGTAAAGCCCTTCATTTTATGTCTTTGTTAGGAATTAGTCGATATATTTAAACTATCATTTGTATACTACTTACCTCCATAGTTGATTTGGCATGCTACTTTGTTCTGAATTTATATTAAGTTTTTCAACGAATTAAAAACAAATTCATATTCGATTTCTATAAACAATTTAATAAATGGTGGCGAAGGTACAGGTAATTGGATAGCGATGGGAAGACGATGGACGTAATGGAGTTTCTTTCAACAGATTATATGATAGATAGTTTACGCTCAGCAGAAGGTCCTGCCCAAAGAACCATGATTTGACGCTACAGCACAGTCATTTAATAATTAATTATTAAACCCACTTTTAAAAATGTATATAGAATTTTTGAACAAGCAAAACACTTCAAGAAAAAACCATTTCCTGTATTAACAACTCTAAATCTCCAGGGTTGCTGCAGATAGGATGGTGCCCTCAAAGCGCTCCCCACCATAACCGTGAAGTTCCATCAACTGCCTGGTTGACATATTGAATAGATAAGATATATGCTTGTTGGGACGCGGTCGTTGTTCTCCCACTCCGCTAATAAAAAATTGGTCACGCCACTGTGTACCGCACGTAAAAAAGAAGCCAATATCGTGGGGAATGGGAAGAGTAGATACAACACTCCAAGTGTCCTTCCCCACATCATACTTCTCCACCTGTTCGTCTTCGGTGAACACGTACAACTCCCCCCCACCGGAAGAAGAAGAAATGACACAACTTCTCCACAGTTCTCCCCTGAAATGTGCCCTTCTCCACGTTCCCTCACAAGGATCGAAAACTTCTGCACTTTGCCCTTCGTCGTCTAACACCATGAACTTACCTTCCACCAATCCACCGCGGCTTCCCTGCCCGTGCGCTTCGATCATAGGACGCAATATTTCCCACTTGTCTTTCTCCACGTCATATGCTTCTGCAGAGGCAAGAGGGTTGTCACGCTCGTCGATCCCGCCGGCCACGTAGACAAGTCCGGTGGAAAAAGAGACAGAGCACGCAAAGAATGCTCGAGGTGTGGGCATGTCAGCTCCACGACGCCATCTCGCAGACTCAAAGTCGTAAATATAAACACTCTTCATCAAAGTTGCTGATTGGAATCCGCCTATGAGAAGTAGCTTGCGATTCACAGCAACGCACTGACAGCATATTGGTATTTGAGTATTGGGGGGATCATCGATTGGAGGTAGCCTTTCCCAGGTGCCCTTCACAGGGTCGTATACCGTTACTACAAGTAGGACGGGAATCCTGATATCTCTTTGAACCAGGCAAATAAGCTGCTCGCTCGTCCCAAATTTCTTCCTGTCACCATAGAAAGTAGGGCTACTGAGTATAGCCTCCCAGCTTTTGCACACAGCTTTCAGAGTATCGTGTGATTTGTAAGGCATTTTCAGCAAACACTTTCGAACAACATCCTCCGGAATAACCTCCATTAGCACACTTTAAACACACTAATTTGCTGATCGATCGAGTTTACCCAGAGTTTTACCACATATAAAGAAATAAACAAGAAAGTGAACCACGGTAACTCAAAAGGGAAAAGTGCAGTTAAATATATAGTGGAGATGTGGAAAACCTAATTTCAAGCCGACAAGAAACGGAGTTCGTTATATCCATTCATAAACTACATTAAATGTTATTTATTAGTAATATGAAAAATATATAAATTTTTAATTCACAATATAAGGAAACATTTAATATTAGTCAATACTTTTAAATGGCAATGTTTTATGTAACAACAACTACCTTTGGGGAATAATTTATATATATATATATTAAAAGCTATTTATTCATATTATGAAAAATATATAATTTTTTAATTCATAATATAATGAAGTATTTAATATAAATTTGACATGTCAATACTTTTACATGTCAATGTTTTATGTAAAAGATCATGACCTCCACATGAGTTTTTATGGAGGAAAATTATATACATATGTGGGGCATGAAATGGGTTTAGTTAGTTTTGCGATTTAAAGTTTTTAAATGAATTAAGTATTTCATTTTATTACAACATATTTTTTATTATATTTTTAACTCATTCAATGTTAATTTATTATCAACTTTTTATATTTAGAGTTTTTAATTTGAGGTTTTGTATTTTATTTATGGCTATTAATTATAATATGATGATGGTAAAATATTAATAATATAAAATGTGAATTTGAGTTCTATTAACTTGAGGTACCCTACAACTTGAGAAGCCTTTTTCTTCTATCCTCCTCATGACAAGTGAGTGGTTAGATGCTTTTCTCACCTCAAGCTTTCCATCAAACATATGAATGGAGTGACCTTGCTGGCAGATGTGGACTAAGGATAGCAAGTTTCTCTTCAGCTCTGGGAGATACAGAACATGATGCAGCAGGAAGTCTGGAAGGCCAAGCAATTTAAGCCTAATTATGCCAAGCCCTGATGGCTTGAGTTTTGATATACTGCTCCATCAACATTGTCAGTAAATTCTTCAAAAAAATCTTTTCTATGAGTCATGTGGCAAGTTGCTCCTAAATCAAGCAACCAATCATTTTTCCAAGAAGCAAGTGAAGCATTAAATAATGCTTCATTTACTCCAATATTAAATTGTGCCACAACATAATGAGCGGATTCAGGTGCTTTACCTTTGTCTATGTCATTAGTTTTACCTTTGGTTTGGTTTCTTTGCTGCTCAATTTTGTCCCAAGGTAACTTGCATGTGGAGGCATCATGAGATCCATTTCTTTTGTAGTGTATGCAATGCAAATTTGACTTTTCTCCTTGAGAGTGTCTGCCCCCCATACCTCTGAAATATCTTCCTCTTCCTCTTAGACCACCTCTTCCTCTGGAAAAATCTTGGGCAAGATTCTTTTCTTTATGAGCAAGGCACATAGTCTCTTCAGAAGATTCAAGGGTTGTCTTCTTTCCAAAATCTTTCTCTCTTTCAGTAAATTTTTTCACAAGAGAGTGAAAGGTAATATCTTTGAGATTTCCATTTGCTTGCAATGACTCAAGATAATTGGAGTAAGTAGGATAAAGTGCCTTGAGAAAAGCTATCAGAGGAATATCTAGTTCAACGTTAGTGACTTTGATATCATGCATTATGGATTTTACTTCTGATGCAAGAGCAAGAGGATCATTTTTTGTAATTCAAGAGTGAAGAGTTTAATCATGAGTTGAACAACTTCAAGTGCAGAATGTGAGTCATAGAGTTCTTTTGGCTTTTGTAAGGCTTCGAAAGCATTTGAAAATGGTGAAATATGTCGACTCACCTCTTCACTTACAGATGTTGCAATTAATGCATAGGCTTTGCACTTGTTATTTTCCCAAATGGCGAACTCCTTGTCTGAGCTAGGCTGTTCTAGCTCTTTGTCTCCGTCTCCAACACACACTCCTTTCCACAACTCATTGAAAATGAGGGTGTGTTTTATCTTCTGAGACCACTCATGGTAGTTCTCCTTGCCAGTGATAACTACTCCCACAATAGATATGATTGAATGCGTTGTAAAATCTAAGTGCTGTAAAAATACTTCTGCTCGCAAAAAATTTGCTTTTGTCGAGAAGAAAAAAAAAACCTCTGCTGCTAAAAAAAAACTGATTCTGATAGAGGCGTTAGAGTGGATATCAAAGTGTTTTTGGACCCCACGGTAGTATTTACAAACAATATATTAAATACAGTCAAACGCAAGAGCGTTAACTATGTTAGCTACTTTGAAAACAATGTTATGAAAACAACATTATGGGAGCCCAACAACGTGTTATATATGGGATATCGTTTATATGAAAACAACATTGCGGTGGATACAACCTTATATATACCAGCATATATATGAAAACAACATTCAATTTACCAAATGAATCCCTTCAAAAAATCCAATGTATTTGAGTTTACCAAATGAATCCCTTAAAAAATTCTGCTGCTTCACGTCAGTGCACAAATTTTAGTGGTGAGAGTCCCACCGTGATCACCAAGAGTATGTCAACTCAAAGAAACGCAAAGCGAAGGTATGCAAGCTCAAACCAATGGTGTGGGCCGCACCATTTCGCACCTCTGTCATACAATATAGTCTTCAAAAAAATTTCGCACCTCTCATTCCAAATTCAACATTGTAGGCTGTATGCCAAGGGTCAAGGTATAAGAGGGCAGTGTATGGAGGAGGGCTATGGAGGAGGGTTGTGGATGGAGCTGAAAGTTCTAAAAGCCGTCTTCTAATATTGCAAATAGAGCCCATACATAGCTCTAGGAGTGGTATGGTGCATTCAAGCTTAGCGTCAACTTCAATTGCAGCACCGGGTTCTCCATTTCATGATGGGGTGAGTTATAATCCAGAAAACGCACCTAATAACAGTGCAGGTGGCAATCCAGATGAAGAAAACCATGAGGGTGCTAGGTTTGTATGGGTATGGAAACCAGTGTGGAAAGCACAGAAAGGCTGAGTGTTTTGTATGTAGGTGGAGCAGCAAGAAGAGCAGCGTAGCAGATAAGGCATCAGAGGTAGGCTTGATGGTTATGGAGGGTGCCAAATCAGTACAATATTAGTGAGTCGCAGGGGAATAATGATGTGTTCAGGCCAGTGGAAGCATCAGAGCTGCCAAGCTAGCCAGTCTACATAGGATTCATAATACCATAGGCAGAATAGGGAGCTACAAAGAAGAGGGAAGCCAAAAATGGCACTGGCTTTGATACCATGTCAGACTAGGAGGTAACTCCTCAAAACAATTCATTGATATTCATTCAGGTTAGTCTTTATTATATACATGAGGGAGATAGAAGAAGAAAGGCTTCTCAAGCTATAGGGTACCTCTGCTCGTGCATAACATTTATCATACAATTCTCATTATGAAGAAGGTACACTTCCATCAAGTTTATTATGGCATGCTAGATTTGGGCATTTGAACTATGACACCTTCCGCTTGTTGAAGAAAAATGGTGTTACTGGTTTGCCTACAATTCCTAGGAAACTTAAGCAATGTGATGCTTGCATTCTAGGAAAGCATAGAAAACAGTCTTTTCATGATTCACATTCAAGAGCACATAGAAAACTTGAACTCATTAGTTTAGATTTATGTGGTCCAATGCCTATTCCTTCTGCAAATGGAAATAAATATATGATAACATTTATTGATGACTACACGAGAATGTGTTGGGTTTATTTATTGAAGAACAAATCTGATCCTTTTCAAAAATTCAAGAAATTTCATACATGGATTGAAAATGATGCACAATCTCATATTAGCTCTATTCGCACTGATAATGGAAAAGAATACACTTCAAATGAATTTAAAAACTATCTTCGCCAACATGGGATCAAACATCAAACAACTATGCTTTATAATCCCCAATAGAATGGTGTAGTTGAAAGAATGAATAGGACAATCTTAAATATGGTGTGCTCCATGTTGTTTTTCAAAAATGTGAAATTGATGTTTTGGGCTGATGCAGTTCTATGTGATGTATATATAAAGAATAGATGTCCATCTAATGCTATTAGAAACAAGACTCCCTATGAAATGTGGTATCTCAGGGTCTTTGGTTCCACATGTTATGCCTTGATACCAAATGTACATAGAAACAAACTTGGTGCAAGAAGTCGTAAGTGTATCTTCCTGGGGTATTCAAACACCTCCAAAGTATACCGTATCTATGATGAATTCAATAAAAAATTTGTTGTATCTAGAGATGTAATCTTTCTTGAAACATCCAAAACTGACAATGTTGTTGAGTGGCAACTTGATCGCTTGGATAGATTCGCAAATGAAAAATCATTTCAAGAATTTGATAATCAAATTCCACATCTTGAAGGGGGGATTCCTATATTAGATCAACCTATTGATTCTTCTTCTGAAGCACTCTCTCCCCCGCATGAAACTTCAACAACGAATGATACTTTAAGTGATGTGATCGATAGAATTGGGAGACTCAATCTTGATTCAGTCCCAACTCAATCAACGGAGCAGCCTGGACCATCTGAGAAAGGTCCCCAAAAGTGGCTAACAAAGACACTTGAAAGTGTTCATCCTGATGAGGTTGGAAAGACAGGAACTAGAAATTCAAACAGCGAAAATGGAGGTGATGTAGATGACTCTGATTCACCTGTTGATATGGATGTTTCTTATGATTGTGAATTGAATTTGTCTACAGATTCCGAACCAACTTCCTCCAAAGAAGATGCTTCTCATGATGAATGGAAAGAAGCAATGCAAAAGGAGTATGATGCCCTAAAAAATAATGGCACTTAGAAGTTGGTTGATCCCCCATTAGGAACCAAACCAATTGGCTGCAAGTGGGTCTACAAGAACAAGTATAAAGTTGATGGCTCACTTGACAACCACAAAGCTAGGCTTGTGGCAAAAGATTTTGCATAGAAGTAAGGGGTCGATTATGAGGATAATTTTGCCCCCACAGAAAAATGGGCTACCATCCAGACACTCTTTGCCCTAGTAGCTCAGAACGGTTGGAAAGTCCATCAAATGGATGTAAAAACTGCTTTCTTGAATGGAGATTTAAAAGAGATGTTTTTATGACCCAGCAGCCTGAAAGTTTTGCTATGAAAGGACATGAAAATAAAGTATGCAAACTTGTGAAATCCTTGTATGGCCTCAAACAAGCACCACGAGCCTGATATGAAAAACTAACTAAGCGTCTTCTGAAACTCAATTTCAAACATTATGATCTTGATGACGCAACTTTATTTGTGAAGAAATTTGGCAAAATAGTTGTGTATCTTGTGGTATATGTAGATGATCTTTTGATGATAGGAACAATGAAATCTACATTGCATCCATAAAGAAGGAATTGGGGAAAGGTTTTGAAATGACTAATTTGGGCTATGTTCATTACTATCTTGGTATTGAAGTAACTCAACATCCGAAGTCCATATTCTTTTCTCAAAAGAAGTACATTGGAGATGTGTTGAATAGGTTTGGCATGACAAAATTCAATCCTCTTACTACTCCAATGGAACATAACATAAAGCTCACATCCATTGAAGGAAAATAATTTGAGGATGCAACAAAGGATAGACAGCTTGTAGTAAGTCTCAACTACCTAACTACTACTAGACCAGACATTTCATTTGCTGTTGGAATCCTCTCCAGGTTTATGCAAAAGCCTTGTGAGGGACATTGGTCTGCTACAAAAAGAGTTCTAAGGTACTTGAAGGGAACTCAAGACTTTGGAATCAAGTAAACACAGGTGGACGACTTCAGCTTGATTGGATACTTTGATTCAAACTTCGATGGAGACAAATAAACTAGGGTATCTACTTCAGGTTATGCTATGAGTCTTGGATCAAGAGTTGTCTCCTGGAGATCACACAAACAATCAGTTCTAGCAGATTCCACAACAGAGGCAGAATACGTGGCAACAGTTGAGGAAACAAAAGGAATTGTGTGGCTCAGGAAAATTCTTAAAGATTTGTAGGTAAAACAAGTACAATTGACTCCACTCATGGTTGACAATACCTCAGCAATAAAGTTGACCAAGAACCCAAAGTTTCATGATTGAACGAAGCACATCAATACTAAATATCATCTGATTGGACATCACGTTGGGGCCAAAACAATCCATCTCCACCATTGTTCCACTAATGAGAAAATTGCAGACATCTTCACCAAAGCGCTTGGAAGAGAAAAGATTGAAAGATTTAGAACAATGCTTGGACTCACCAACATCCCTTCAGACTAAGGGGGGGAATGTTGACACCTAATCATTAGGATTGTGTAAATAACTGAAATTGATGTAAATAAATAATAGAAAATATGAAGAGCCACCAGGAGATGAAATGAACAGTCTCTCCCTCATGTATATAATAAAGGCAAACCTGAATGAATATCAATGAATTGTTTTGAGGAGTTACCTCTTGGTCTGACATTAACAATAATAACAAAAAACATTGATGGATGAGAGTCCCTTATTATGAGATTAACAAATTGGTGTATGAAATCCCATTGGTTGTTGCACCACCACATTGGTCCATGAGGGCTCCTTGTTTGTGGCATGAAGGACCCATATTTGGGTAGCAATTTGAGTGCTAAAGTCTATTGTGGTGTACAAACTCTACCTCCCTTTCGAATAGAACCTATGAGGCTATAAATGAGTACAAAGAGTGGACAAGTTAGAAATCCTTCAACACAAGTTATTGATGGGTATAGATTGTTTGAGAGCCAAGTTATATTTTTCTAAATTATTCACAATAGTGAACTAATAAACAAGGGCACAGAAATGAATGGATATGCCAAAAGGGAAAGAAGTGTAACACCTTTCTCACATTGTCTAGGGAAATGGAAGGGAGTGCCATAGCTCCTGGATCACTAGATCATATACCTATAATTCTCTATATTGAGTGGATCAACTAAGCCATGAGAGAAATGAGTTGCTTCAAGTGAGCTTTTCCCCCATAGTGGTAACTACTTTGAGAGACACCCTCTCATTTGGTTTTCCAACTTGAATGAGCTCTCTTGCTCATATATTTATAGAAAACTTTCTCCTAGTTCTCCATTAGAGGTATGATAATCTCATCTCACATTAGTTCTCCTCAATTTTTTTACATGCTTCAACCATGATATGTCAACTACTATATAGTACATCGTAGAATGGAAATGCACTTACATATGACACACTATACTTTCACAACATGGCACTATGTTATCTTGGTTTATCTTGTTCACTTTAGTTTATCTAATATGGTTTCATGTATGAGTTTCTTTCTTCAACATGGTGTTAATGTTTCATAGGTGTGCTTTGGATGTGGTGGGAATTCAATGTAATATAATAATGTATAACAAGAATCTTGACTTTTACCTTTTGTTTCCCATGGTCGGTCATGGTTTTCTTCTAGATACGTTATCACTTCACGAGTCATCCCATACTAATAGAGAACTCGATAGAACATATCATACTTCATATCACAACCATATGTATTACTTTCCATCTTTCGTTTTCACTTTGATTCCATACATCATATTTTCAGTGAATTATTAAATTATCATAAGTCATCCATCTAGGTCCTAATAAGAGTAATTAAGACTCATGTGTAAGATCCTTTAAAGTCAAAAAGTGAAAGTGCTTTAGGTAGTAGCATCTCTAAACAAATTAAAAGCCCAAAAATAATAATGTCAAAACTATGTTAGTTCAGTAAAAATCCCTAACCCCTATTTATATGCATAATAATACATACTAGCCCTTCAAATGGACCTCTCACTGCTTATGTAGCAGATGAATTAGGGTTGTAAAGCTCTTCATAGAGTTCATTAGGGAAAAAGAAATGAACCTACCCTATTTTCTAGCTCTTTCCCATTTTCCTTCTTTTTCAGATTGGAATTTCCCCAAATAGTTTGATTTTTGGGAATTCCCTTGCTTTTCTTGAGAAAATTTAGGGATAAATATCTAGATAGTTGTGAGCAGATTCGTTGGTTTGACCCATTGAACTTCCCTTAGTTTCACTAACACTGCCCCTGGTCTAACAACTTGAGTTAGCTGGGTCGCTAATGCACCCTTAGGCTTGGTAACAAGCTTTATAAAGTAGGTTTATAGTGTGCAACCAACGTTAGTGTAGATTCAAGGCTTGCAATTGTGGTATTTGCTTTAGTCATGCTGTCTTTCACCTCTGAGTTGATGAGGAGGTCATTTTGTTGTATAACACTTGCTTTCTTTGAGGCTTTTCCTTATTGACTGTTCTTTCATCTTCCTAATTAGTATGTGACGTTTGGTTATCAAAACTTTCAAGTCTTGTTTGTTTGGTTTCCTTCCATCACTTTGGCATAGAACACATTGTTGTCCGATCAGTTAGAAATCTTTCAAGCTTTTGCAAAAGGAAACATATTCTTTGTTTTAAGTCTTTGATTAGTTTCTGAGTGGAATATTTCTCTTTACTTATTGAATGATTTCATTTGGAAAGGACTTAAAACTAGCATTGTTTTGAGTTTTTCATTTGGTTGCTTGTCATCTATTCGAAAAAATGAAATATCACATTCATTTTTCCTTAGGAAATGAGAACAATATTTTGCATTAGTAAATTCTTGACATTTAGAAGTTGACAAGGAAAGGATGTATTTTTCATTTTCTTAATTAGATTGCTTGCAAGTTAAGTGAAAGATAGAAGCATAACTATTTCCTCTTGATTGGTTTGCTTGAGAAATGATGAAAAATACCTTTTTTCATTTGCTTGCTTGTTGCTTTGATTACTCTGAAATGAACCTCTCACTTTTCTTTAGTCAGTTGTTCATTGAAAAGAAATGGTCTCTTTTCTCATTTGGTTGCATTCTAGGAGTTTTTGAAGATACATTTGGTAGGGCCTTTCAAATGAGATCTAATTCAAGATAAACTGTTAAAATTAATAGAATTAACCTAAGGAAGCATTGGAACTTAACGCTAATATATTTAAAGGTCTAGGCTAGAGACATGTTCTAGCGTCATTAACCCTAGTGGTTGTTGTTTTCACTAAGGTTGGGTGATTCCTCCTTTTGTGATTCAGTAAATGCTAGTACGGACTTGTGCTTGATGTACTGTCATGTATATGATGGGAGACCCCACTAGGTTGCAATCCTGTTATCTATAGGAGACCACGTCGTCCGCCTTGCAAACGTGATACACCAAACACAACATTTGGGGAGATTTCCTGCTCATACTTCTTGCTTCGATGTGAGGTATTTTGAAGTTCACAGTTGCCTGGTAAACCTTTTTCCTAGAGTTCTAGAGTAGTCACTTTTGTTCTTTTTAGACTCTCTAAAAGTAAAAGGATCATCCAAGCACTTGTCATTTCGAGCTCGTTTCTAATTGAAAGTGATAGAGTCACCTTTCGTCCTTTTCTTGACTCTTAAAACATGAAAAGGAAAAATTTTGTTTCAGTGTCTTAAAATTAACATGCCACAAAATATTCCTGGTAAAATTTATCTTCCTTAGTAATTCTTTAGAGTCAATTCCAATGGCAACATTTCTAGAGTCCGCTAGTCAAGGATTCCCTTCAGATGGGAATCTTGGTCCTTTTCCTTATTTTGGAAACACTGGTGCTCCTTATATGGAAACACTATCCCTCCCTAGGTTAACCATTGGTTTACCTGTCTGGCTATTTTCGACCTCACTGATCCCAAGTGTTCCAACTCCTGCCCGGCCGTCTCTTTCATTCAAATCACGTCACAATGATTCTAAGGTTGACCCCTTGCCTTCTTCCCATATTTCTTCACCTTCCTCTTCTACTTTTCCTGGTGAAAGTCTCCAGTCTAGTAACCAGGAGGCTAAGAAGAGGAAGAAGACTAAGAAGAAGAAGTCAACTATGCAAGGGGTCGACCGTGTGTTTGTTACTCCAAATGCACTTCCTACCAAAAAACCTTCTGATCCGCCACAAAAGGTCAAATTCCCTTGCAGGCTGTGTAAGGGTGATCATCTCCTCTGAGACTGTCCTAGCATTCCCAGAGTCTTAGAGGTATGGTCTCAAAATCTAGGTCGACCATCCCCATCGACCTCTCGAGATCATGTCGATGCTACACTCTTGGCTAGTGATGGTAAGAAGAAGGGGAAGATTAGATTTCCCTATAGGTTATGTGAAAGAGAGCATCTTATTCACCTTTGTCTTCATATGGATAAAGCTTCCAAATTTTTGGAAGACCTTGCAACTCCTCAACCCCAACTTCTTGATGGTTATCAGAGGCTTTCTTCTAGAGCTCTCTCGGTTGGTAAAGAGATTGACTTGGATTCATGTCTTGCCCATCATGCTCTTCCCAAGCATGACTCTCTTGTGTCTATTCCCAACTGACCATTGGTCGAAGAGAGTGTCGACTTGGTTTCACCACCAGTTTCTCACTCTATTCTGGAAGAGAATGGTGATCATATTACTCATGTTCTTCTAATCTCCTCAAATTCTCATGAATCGAAGAGTGACCCTCCCATCCCAGTTGTTCAGGAAAGTCCTTCTTCTACTCCTGCAGAGCATGGGGGCAATCAAATGATACCCTCACCAAGTAGTTATGTCGTTTCTTTTGATTGGAATCACTTGATTGCTTTCCACATCCCATCTTATGTGCCTTTTGAGATCACAGTACAAGCCTATAATATGGTAGTACTTGGAACTATATTAGATGAAGGTGCTTCTGTTATAATCATGTCTTCTACTACTTGGCAAGCTTTGGGGTCCCCATAGCTTGTGCCTATCACCTATAATTTGTTGGCTTTCAACAGACTAGTCAACCCTTAGGGATCCTTCCGCAGTTCCCTATTACTTTGGAAGGAAAGATCGTCTACATAGACGTGATGGTAGTCCAAGGTTTGTTAGATTTCAATATTCTCCTTGGATGTGACTATGTTTATGTCGTGTGAGCTCTTGTTTCTTTGCTTTTCCATGTGATTTGTTTTATGCATGAAGGAAGAATTGTGACTATTGATCAATTTTCGTTCATTGGTCACCAAGCATCTCCTTTGCAGCCATCATCCCCTATTAGCTCTTGTTTGCAAACAGTACCTTCCCCACCTAGGTTAATTATGTGGCTACTAGTTTCGTCTCCACGTCTATTAATGATCACACAGATGGTATGGTACATTATGTACTGGGGGCATTGGAACATGATCTATATTTGGTGCCAAATGACATGTATTCCTCCCATATTGTGGTCCTTGAGCCATGTTCTCATATGGTCCATGAATATTTGGATGAGGTTAGTTCTTTTCTTGTGTCAACCTCATTTAAAAATGAAACAAGGGGTAACGAGGATCATTATTGGTCTTGTGTCAACCTTGTTAAAAAATGAAACAAGGAGTCATGAGGATAGTTTCTGGTCTTGTGTCAACCTCATTAAAAAATGAAACAAGGGTTGTGAGCATAGATTTTGTCTTGTGTTAAGCTCGTCAAAAAATGAAACAAGGGTCCTGAGCATAGTTCCTTGTCTTGTGTCAAGCTCATTAAAAAATGAAATAAGGGTCATGAGGATAGTTCTTGGTCTTGTGTCAACCTCATTAAAAAAATGAAACAAGAGATGAGGAGAGTCCCTGGTCTTGTGTCAACCTCGTTAAAAAATGATACAAGGGGTCATGAGGATAATTCTTGGTCTTGTGTCAACCTTGTTAAAAAATGAAACAAGATATGAGGATAGCTCTTTTCTTGTGCCGACCTTGTTAAAAAATGAAACCAACGAGAGATGCAGCATAGTTCCTTGTCTTGTGTCAAGCTCATTAAAAAATGAAACAAGGGTCTTGAGGATAGTTCTTTTACTGTGTCAACCTCGTTAAAAAATGAAACAACTCCCTTTTCCAAATCAAGTCTTTGATCAAGATCTTGTAAAATCCCAGTCAAGTCTTTCTAAGATCTCAAAAGTGAAACTTCATGAAACCAAATCCAAGCATAGTTCTCCATGGTTCAAGCTAGTGTAAAAATGAACTCACACCTAATTTACATCTCGTGATTGTCATTTTTTTCTGCTAGATGAGCCTTGCTTGTTTCATTCCATTGTCACCATATCTTTGGCCAATCATATGCTTTCACTTGGTCATTTTCCTTTCCTGAGGAACTACAATGATGAGTGATTTTATTAGCCAACCTCTTGACCATTATGTGTTTTGAGCAGTTCCTCCATTGTCGGAACCAATTTCTACCCTTTATACCACTCATTCCATCATGACAAGTCACCTTTAAGCTCTTTTCCAACTCATAAAAAATGAAAAGATTGCGAAGTATTTTTTTCCTTTTTGACTCGTTAAAGAGAATAAAAATGGGGGGTCCGCTTTCAGATCTTTTCCAACACTTTAAAAGCAAAAAGATGGTTGAGCCCTTGTCGTTTTGAACTGGTTAGTAGATATGAAACTTTGTGCGTGCAATATAAGTTTACCCCTTTTTCGGGTTGGGAGGCACTATTTACGAAAAAGGTACTCCTTGGTTGAAATGGTCAAGTGGTTCTCTTAAGTATTGTTTTCTACCTTTTCGGGATCGAGAGACCCAAACATACGAAAAGGGACCATGTAGAGTTTTCTCTTACGTGTCTTTTTCAAACTCTCTAAACATGGAGAAGATACTGAGTTACACCTTTGTCAGACTCGTTAAACTATTAAATGACATCGGATTTGTCACCATGATGAACATGAGTTTCTTTTTCCTAGGGCTTGTTAAACTTAATAGGTCGGGTTCGTCTAAAGTATGAACTTATATTACAGGCATATGCTATCCCCTTCAAGCTTGTGTTTCAAAAATAATTGGGGTACTTGACAGAAATCGTGGGGGGAATTTGGAAGTATTCTGTTGGTTGTATTAATTATTACAACAGCTTGTCACTCTTGGACATCGACACTCTTTCTGCTTCGTGTCAGGTTGGGATATCCTCACTTTATTGTTGGCTTTTGGGTTTTGGGTTATCCATTTTGCCTCGTTCCATTTGATCCTTACTGCATCATTATGACCTTTGATCCCTGGTGATTTTTCCAATCACTCTTCCCACAAGAGAGGTGATAGGCAAGCCCGCAATTCCAAGATTTTATGATACAATATCTAATAAAACAAGAGAAAGATTGCAATGCTTTGAAACAAGAAAAAGAAGTAAACAAAAGGGAGGAACTAAAGCCTCTAGGTTGGGCCCAAACCCAATGGTTTCAACCCTCCAAAACTAACTCAGATGCAGATCAATGGTAAACTCCTCATTAATAAAAAATAATAGTCTCATACATCATATGAAAGTTAAGAATAGCAATGTCAAGCACTAGGATCTTAGTAACTACTCTTAGCTACAAAAAACAATTGGATCCTAATAAGCCTTTCAGTTGGTTTACTTATACCAAAATGATTGAGGGGAAAATTCCTTGAAAGGAGGAATCCTCCCCTCCAAAATATGGAGATTTGTGAATCTAGTTCCCTTTGTCCTTGTCATGCACTTGGAGTTCCTTAGCTACTAGTAAATTTGAGTTTTAAGAGAGGATTTGGTGATATCAAACCAATTTAGGGGGTTAATGACATGGGAAATCTCCCTATATTCTCTCTTGGTGTATCTATCAAGCCCTTTCATGGTAAATATCTCTAAAAATTTTTATTTGACCTCCATATTAATCACATTAGGCCATACAATATGATACACATGTTTTAGTATTACTACTAAGCATATTATGGCTAAAAATGTGAATTAATGTGAGAAAACGAGAGTTTAAGGGATGGACGATAACACAATGAGTTCCAAAAGATACTTATTGATGGGGCCCATAATGACCCTCGTAATCCTTTTTTTCATTAAGTCCTATATTTTCTTCATTTTCCTTTAGTTTTCCTTTAATCTCCCTCTCATGCAAATTTGTATCTCTTCACCTTCCTTTTCTCCTATTTTCCCTTATTTCATAAATAAAATTCCAATTAGTGCCTATTTTCCTTTATTTCATAAACAAAGATTCCAATTAATTCCTATTTTCCTCTGTCAATTTCTTTAGCCATTAATAAACTGAAAGTGATTCTTATTGTAGTGCTTTTCCCAAATTTAAGCTTTGAATATGTTTCCCATGACCTTGGTCTTATTTTTCCTTTATTAACCTTTATTACATGAACTTTCAACCCAGTGTTGTCATAGAAAGAAATTTGGCTAGGTTGAATTGTACCTACCTCTAACATTTCTCCATCCATACATTGAATTTCACTCTTTTGGCCATAGGGATATATGAAAGGTTTGAAGTTTGAAGTACTTCCTGAAATCAAGCGAATAGCAGGATCATGATCATGAATAGGTGGGAGGCCTTTGGGAGTCTTAAATACCTTGGAATGATTGTCCAAGATTCTTTAGATATCTAGAGAAACAAATTATTTCGATGTTTGAACATATAATGAGCATAATTGTGGAATTATGCCTCGTTTTTCTTTCTTCAAAATATTTGTCATGCCATTAGATCTTATTATATTCCTTGGTTTCCTTGTGATGCCCCTAAATTCAATTTCCTTTCCTTCCCAAGAAAATTTCAAGAAAAGTACTTGAAAATTAAAATCTATTGTCCCCAAAGATTGAAAGCATTGGATTCCTAATACAACATCAACATCACCCATTGGAATGGAAAGCATTGGACTATTCAATACAAATTCCCCCATGGTTAGATTGATATTATGGAATTTCCCTAAGAAAATTATAGTTCCTGCATTTGGAACCATCACTTAACACTCTAGAGTCATGTATATAAAGCAAACCAATCCCTTGCCTATCTTAAACGTAAAAAAATAATGGGTACTACGAGAATCGATCATCACTATTACCTTTTTTTCTTAATATATCCTTCTATATTGAGAGTTTGAGGAGTGGTAATTCATGCCACTGCATTGCAATATATATTTAAATTGATTTCTTCTTTCTTTGTGGACGTTTGCTAGTGTATAGCCTATTTTTTTATGTTTCTTGTTCCTTTTCTTCATTCTCTTAGCAATCTATGTAAAATATTTTATTCTCAACACTCTTATGATCCTAACTGTATTTTCTATCACAAATGTAACAAAGAGATTTTGATCTTTTCTCATTGAGTTATTGTGATTTAAACCTTATAGGTTGTGGGGGGTTATGAGCAACAAAACTTCCATATTTATAGTTATGAGTGGTAGACTTCCTTGTTTCCATAATTTTGCTTTCAACTTTTCTTGCGACCTTGAATGTCTTCTTCAATGAATTACGTTCCCAAAGGTGAAACTCATGTTGGATTTTATCATTTAAAGCACCTATGAAGACATAAATCCTATGCTCCTCTTGAATATCATTTACCTTGATATTCAATCTTTGGAAGCCCTCAATGTGATCTGTCATTGAACCTTTTTTTTTAAGATTTATCAATTAGCTAAAGAAGGTATTTCTCTATATATGCTCATAATGTTCTACCATTCTTCTATAAAATTTATGCAAGTGACAAATGATTTATGAGAAAAAAGGCATTGCTATCACACAAAGTGATTTTGTTCTAAATATAAATATGCAATGCATACCTTTTGTGTGTGTGGCACATCATGTAGATCAAAGAATTGATCCATCTGTAGTATCCATGTTACCATATCCTTGCCATCAAAATTTCTCATATCAATCTTTGGAATGTTGTTAGTATTCAACCCACTTGTTTAGTCTCTAAAATCATAATCCGTATTCCTTTTGTTGTCATCATGATTTTCATGGAGTACCTTTTCACCACTAGGAATCATTTCTTGTAGAAACTTTTTCAAACCTTCCTTCAAAACTTCCATGTCCCTTTTCATTTATGTTATTAAACCTTCCATCTTGACATTCGTGATTACTTCCTTGTCATATATTAAACCATTCTTCAAACCATCGATCTTAGCTTCTGGTTCTTTTGTGGTTACTCTTTGCAAGAGTGAAATTCATTGCACTTGGTTTCGTAATTTTGATGTATCATATTTTAATTTCTTCCTATTATTCAAGCATCATACTAGAGCTTTATATTTCCCTACTGTGTGTATAAATTTTCTTCTTACAACATATTGGGACCAAATAAATTTATATCCTTCACTATGCTCTATGAATCACTTCAAACATTTTTTTTAAATACTCAACTTTTTATTTCTTTTAGGAGCTCAATATTGAAACTATTTTATCTTTGTAATTTATACTCTCCAAGATATGAAATTTCATCCTATGGTAGTCCTATGAGTATTATTTCTAACTCCATAAGTTATAATGAGATTGGTTTTTTCAATATAAAGTTATACTCAATCGCTCACGATGACCTTATTACTAACTAGTCCAGTAGAGTGAACTTGTAAGGAATTCCACGTAACGCTATTTCAATTTTTAACCCAAAAAATGATAGAAAACAAACTATAGTCCATGCACTTTCAGTGATTTTTTATGAAATTAAAATCTAATACTTAGAGAAATTTATGATGATTTTCCTTAGGTCACCTATTTGAGACTAAATGTTGGAGCATGCAAAAACCCTAACTTCTTCAGACCATATCTTAAAAACATTAGCTGACTAATACATGAAATTTCTACACTATGTTCATCACGATTTTGGTTCTGCATGGTAAACAATTAATCTACTGAAGCCTTGTAGAAAATGCACCATAACAAAATTCTAAGATTCTCTGTTTGATGTAGCGAAACCCCAAAATCTAAAGTTATGATACCAAATGTTATGCAAGCAGATCGCAATACAAAAGAAAAGATAAATCAACGACTTGAGAATTAGAATTTTTGAGGGGTAAACCTCAATTACATCACATAAATGAACAATTCCTATATGGTATATGTTAGCACTCCATAAATTTCTCTAAGCTGACGAGATAAATCCCAAAGGTAACCACAAACCTTTTTTAGGCTAAGGCCCATCCCCCCTAGCCTTGGAGAGGGCTATCTCTGATCCAGATTTAAATAGGAACACAACAGATTACAGATATAACCATGCATATAGAGATGAAGTGGAAATAATACTTCATTTCATTAATGTAAAATACTGACATATGCTTACAAATAGAAATGGAAATAAACCAACTGAGCTATGGTAGCTTATCTCGGAGAAGAGATGTGGCAGCTACATGCCTCTGAAATGTGTTACAATGTTGCTAAAAGGCTTATTTATTGTTGAGAAATAATGGGAAACCATAAAGATCCAAAAACATATCCCTAGAAGATGAAACACCAAACTGTGGGCCCCGTTTGGAGAAATTGGTACATCAACTTCTCAGGGTCATAACTTTGGCATATGACATCCATTTGACACACAAAATATCTCGTTACAATGGTCTATCCAATAACTATAACTTTGGGAAGAGAAACATCTGCCCACATCAACGATGCTCCCAAATTTCCCCAAAAATGTCGTTTAGGGCCTCAAAACGGCTTCAAAAGTTTAGGACCCGAAAACTGCTAAAAGTAGTAAATTGTGCTACAATTAAGGAAACTGAAAAAATAAAAGAGAAAGTTGTGGGGGGTCCAAGTGGGATAGGTGGGTGGCCACCAACATCCACTTGGATCAATCTCACTAGAAGTTCACTAAGTCAATGAAGTGACTCAAATATTTCATGATATTAAGTTGGTTACGAGGATCAAAAAGGTAGGTTTAAGTTATTTTCTGAAGGTTGGTGAAAGAAGGAAGATCCACTTCGAATAGGCTGAGTATAGTTAGTGATTCAAGTGAATAAGGGATGATGATGATATATTGAGTCGGGGAAAGAGAGGCAGCTTTGTCAATAATTAACCAATTTTCATTGTAGTGAATGGATGAGTGCAACATCAAATGGTGATCATAAGAGAATCAAAAATACAAATGGATTCAAATTTTGATTAGAAGAAAAGGAAACACAAGAATGCTCATCTAATATAAAGCAGAGCACAAAGTGAATTCTGCAAATTTCCTTTAAGTTGAGCATGAATAATTTTCACACCATGGAAACATAAGAAACACTGGAAAAAAAAAGAATACAAATACCAATAGATTCCTAACACAAGGATCCCTATTAAAACACCTTCTGTCTTATTCTATTCACTTGAGGAAATGATACAAAAATGCAAAATTTGCATACTAGCTTCTTCACGTTGACCAACCCATTTTTCATCTTTTTCCATCATTAAATACAAAGAGGAATTCAAAATTACCACTAGGTGTTTGAATTCATTGCATGGAAGCTAAAATACTAGATACAATGTATGATTTATTCACTAGGTGGATCAAATCAGTTCAAAATTACAACATACTCTTTTTTCAAACAAAAAACTAACTAAAGTTAATCATAAAAGTTGCAACTTTTTATCATTAGAAAAAAACATAAACACTTTATCTTATACATCTAACCCTATATGGATAACAAAATTATCTCACAATATCTTATATTAACACTAAAATCTCAGACTAATGATGGAAATAGAAAAGTAAGCTTAGGCTATGTTGCGTAGCGGTTCCATCCTTCCATGCTTTCATGTGTGTTGGAGGACAACTTGGTTTATGGATGGGTGTTGAGTAGACCTATGAGTAGGCAATGGACCATTCCATATGTTCTATTATAAATGGAAACCTCAAAGCATCCCTTCCACCTGTGTGTAGCATGTGCACGACAATTACATAGCAATGTGGAACACTTGTGCAACATAATTTCAAAATTGTGTTTGGAACTTTCTTCACACCTCAAAGCATCCATTTCACCTATGTGCATCATATGCACAAAAATTGTGAAGGACTGTGCAACATAATTTCAAAAATGTGTGGTTATAAGAACCCCACTGAATTTCGATTATACACCAGCAACCTCCAAAATGAAAAAATATCTATACATTTTCACATTTTCAAGCTAAAATCCAAAAATTTCATCATTTTGTCAACAAAAATTGCAAAAATGGGCCACCAAGTGACACATGTAACTCCCAAATGGTAGCAATTGTGTAAAATATGAGATATTTTTTTATATGAGATTTTTTTGAGGAAAAACCTTTCTCAGCTTTCTCAAATTATTTCCTAGCTCCTCATAAATTGTTCTGGAAAATCATGGCTAAAACAGTAAAATACACAGTCTAAAAAATAGGCCTTAAATATGCATTAGAAACTGTTGATATATGACAGTTGTGTAGAAACTAGAATAGGTTATTGTGCTATGGTTCATTCTTGAGAAAAACCTATTTTCATTTTTTGAAATTTGGCTCCCTGTGGTTGAAATCAACCTTTCAAACTGATGGCTAAAATAAGGTATTTTGTGTAGCATTGTGCAACGAATAGTCTGAGTGACACTGATGCACAATGAGCTTTCCACAGTGAGTGAAACATTTTTTTATTGTTAATTACTAACTTGGAATCAACATATGGTCTTTTGAATTAATGGTCATTTATGCTTCACATCCTCAAAATTATATTTTGTAAAGTGGCCTAAAAATATTGAAGTGGAATTTCCCTCTCATTTCTAAAGGTTCTTTAACCCCTATCCTTCACTCATCCCCTTGGAAGGGTTAGTGTAACAACCCCGAGTTGAATTTCAATGTAGATAAATAATGTATGGACATTAGAAAGGAAAAAATAAAACAAAGGTCATGGGACATGTTTTCCAAGTTGAATGATGGGAAGAACATTAAGTTGGGATCCACTTGTGATTAATTATTTATTGGCTATGGAAATTGGCATTGGCGAGAGGCATAAGGAAATAAATAGTAAATTATTTATTACAAACTAGAAAGGAACATGTGGCAAGGATGCCAAAGAAATAAAGGAAAATTGAATAAATTCCACTTCCGCAGGTGAGGAAGAGGAAGAGACAAGAAAATGAAAAAAAGAAGTAAAATAATATGCATGCAATAGAAAATGAAGGAAAAGAAAAAGAAAAGAATTTTTTTTTGGAGAGACAACATTCTAGCAATCCCTTTGCGGGGGGAGGAAGAGAGAGAGAGAGAACACTAGGAAGGGAGACGAGAAGAGAACTTGGACATAAGCAAGGAAAAAGAAAAGGGAGCAAGGAGCACAAGAGGAATTCACTTGAAAACCAAGAAGAAGGTTTGTCCCAACAATAAGAGAGGGCATAAAATAGTTGTGGATTTTTAGGTAATAGTGTGCATGTTTTCTTATCTTGATAGGATCTAAATGCATTGTTTATGCATGTGTTTATTGGCCATTCTTGCTACCATTGGCATGGGATCTTATTGGATTGACAATCATGTACAACCTTTCCTTATGCCATTTCCTTGATAACCATGATGTAGTGGTTTCTTTGTTTGGTTGAGCTTTGGCTTATCGATAGATTTTGGATCCTGGTTGAGGTGGTCCCAGGAAAATCCCAAGGGTTGAGGGTGGATATTATTTTCTCTGGGAAGCTCTTAATAGGTGGGTGGAGATAGGAAAATTCCTTTGGGTATGGTGAAGAAATTATGAGGCATCCAAGATTTTGTTGGTTTTGGTGATTTATAAACCCAGTGTTGGGTGAAATGATTGTGGTATGACGGCAGAGGTGGCTTCCTCTAGATTCATTGTATGGTTATATATTTTTTTTATCCCATGTTATCCCACATTAATTCTTGGAGTATGGCACGGGGGTGTGTAACACCCTCCTCCCACACCTACTCAAGTAACCAGCTAATCAGGGTAAACATGGCAGGAAGAGTTACTATGATATGGTTCAACTCCCTATGTATTAGTTAAGGAAGTGGAACTGATAGAACACAACCATATTGACCTTCTACACATGAAACAAAACCCCCAGGATCCATCCAACTCATCCAGGTGACCAACCCCTAAGACAAACTGACATTTTGTTGCATTAAAGCCTCAGTCACTCCCTTAAGATGGGCCTACATGCCACTGGGAGCCTCCGATCAGTCCCACAAAGAAGCATGCCTATGACCGAAGAATTTTCTAGGTAGTTCTATGTCAATGACTCTGGATTCGGTGCCCCCTTTTTAGGGCCAGGAATCAGGCCACTTCCCATACCTACATCAAACTTCCATAAATGAAAAGTAACATCAAAACAATGACACAAATGAAAATACTTGAACAACGACTTGATTGGACCCCTACAATCCATGACAGGCATTTTTTCAAACATATCACAAATATGCATTCTACGAGTTTAAACAATAGATATGATCATAGGGGCCTCACACTTATCTGAGGATCACTAAGGAACATTTTTCCTCATCAAAATAACTCCACTACCATATATTAAGCCATATATTCAATGTAAATTTAGTGATTAATGAAAACATGATGAGAGACATAAAATTTCATTGTCATAAAAATCACTCATAACTAACATATAACAAATAGAAATATCAAGGATATAACAACCATATAAGCCATAGATGAACAAGTATATTTACCCATAAAATACCAAGGAGGAAGAGATATTATTGATGATTGCATAAGCTAACTAGGTTTGGGACTTCCATGAACCACCCAACCATATACTAGGCTGAACCAAATCTTTCTTTCAACTAGTCATCCCTGTGCCATATTGCAAGCATAAATGTGGCATATTATAAACTAAATCAATCAAAACCAAACCAGGGATTCCATAGGAAAATTCACCTCAATCCTCAACCACTAATCCTATGTCACGGTTATGCATCATTAATCATCACTAGATTGGTCTCTATCCAAGTTGTGTAGGTCTCAAGAACATTTGTTCCAACCAGGGCTTCCAAGACTAGTAACTCAATGCACAGGAGTCGTCGGCCTTCTAGAGCGTTTGTCCAACCGAGCTTCCTGAATTAGTAGCTCAACCCACCAAGGGCTTCCAGATCATTTTTCGAACCAAGGATTCGAAGGCTAGTAACTCAACCTAAGCTGTTATAGGGCTTCCAAAGAGTTCGTCCAACCAAGGCTTCTAGTAACTAATAACTCAACCCATAGTCAAAGGAACATGAGAACCAAACAGTGAAAAAAAATACAATGCACAACACCAAAGCTATCCCGGAAATGGAAAGGATATAAAAAATCATTGTCATTCCAAGCAATTATCCATGCCAATTATAGATCATAACCAAGTGACCACATGCATATTATGTCATGCATGCCAAAACTAGCAAGAAAATCATACATGCAACTTGGTACCTACAAGAAAAATCCATTGTAGTTGCTAATCTTGATGTTCTATTTCAATTTCCTACTTCTCCTTTGCCTTCTTACTACAAATATCAAGTATGCCACACTCCTCCAAGAGTTCTCTAAGAAAAATCCAAGTGTCCAAGAGTATTAGAGAGAGAGAGAGAGAGAGAGAGAGAGAAACGAGAGCTCAAAAACTAAACTGATCAAAAAGCCATGAACTGATCCTCATAAGAATTTTTATTAATGAGGCCTCTATTTTCCTAACTTTCCATTATTTTCCCTTCATTTTCCTCCCCACATGCAACCTATTACCTTACACCTTCCTTTTCTCCTAATTTTCATCATTTTCTTAAATAAAATGCCAAATCATGCCTCTTTTCCTTTCCAAATCCTTTACCATTTCCTTTTCCAATTTCCATAGTCATTAATAAATCAAATGAACAACCACACTAGCATGTTTTTCCCAACATTCAACTTGGAATAGATGTCCCATGACCAAGATCTTGTTTTACCTTTATTAATTTCTTACATAGATTTTTGACCAGGGTTGTTACAGGGTGCTTGGGTTGGAAGAAATATGTGGTTCATCCCAATATATGGTCGGGTGGTACATTGAAGTCCCTCACTTGGTTAGAACTATTCATATGTTATTATGTGTTATTATTTGATGATATCAATGAGGAAATTTTTTTGTTTATTGTGTGATTATGTGGGTTATTTTTCATGGCCTCATTATGGTTAAATGTTGGTTACATGCATTATATATTTCTTATAGTTTGACATGCTCTTGTTATTGATCTTTCTCATGGTTTGATAGGATCTTGAATATTTTATATGAATGCATGAGCTAATGTATGTTTTTTACTTTTATTTTTGAGTAGCTTGGGAGGTAATCCGAGCCCTAGGGTTTAAGGTTTGGAGGTTGGAGTGCCAAAAAGTTATTTGTGGGCATGGAACCCAAGGTTGGGGTTTTTCCCCCATTGACATTTAGTCAAAAACCATGAAGCATGTTGGACATGTGATCCATGCATATGATAGAGGGCATTGAGAGGAATCCAAAAAAACAAGAATCATCTAATTTTGAGTTATCTACGATGGGATATGATTTTTTTAAGATAATGATGGGTTTTTGGATAGTCAAGTCATGAGGTAGAGAAGTTTTTGGAGGAAAAGGCGTGGAGGAGAGAGGGATAGTTTGGCATAATTATTTCTCTATTATAGGTCCAAGTTTACCTTAGGTGGAGGTCATAGACTAAGGATGAGTTCAAGAATATTTTGAAGTGCGGTTAGTTGAGTTTCTTCTCTCCTTGATAGGTCACAGCCCTAGATCTCATTTATGGGTGGGTGATAGGCCTTAAGTATCTTGTACAAGAGGGTCATAGCTGTTGTAGTTTTCATAGTCAACCATAATGTTCACAGGAAGGAGTTTGTGCTTCTTTGGGAGTTGGTTGTAGCCTAATCCTACAAAAAGGTTGGATAGAGATTCATGGAGGAAGGTCATAGTTAATAATGTGTTTTTTGGGCAAGTTTAGTGGGGTTGTTGTAGAGTGGCACATGCCCTAACTAGGAGCATCCAAGACAGCAGATGTTGCAACACTTCATAAGGAGGTATGCCAAGTATGTGATGTGTTTTATGTTAGAATATTCTAGCTGGATCACTCCTACTATGGAAAGTTTTTCTAACCTATCAAAGCTAAGTATTAGGGTTGTCTTAGATTTTTAGAAACCCTAAATAGGAGAAGGTTCTACAATGGATTATTAACAGAGGTATTTGGTATCTTTAGGCTGTTCGATGGAAACGTGTAGGTAGCCCAAAGTAACCATATATAAATAAGAAAGAACGACATTAACTGTTGTGTGATTGAGTGAAGATTGTAGCCTAATGTGCAATGATTTGATGGAAAAAAGTGATTGCTAGATTAGAAGATTAGAGCTTAGGTGTTGGCCAACCTAGAAGAGCATATTGGAACAACCCGCTTTCATTGAAGAAAAAGTGACTTGCAACAGTGATAGATAGCGGCACTTCTGGATTATCTATGTGTTTTTTGTTGATGGAATAAGGGGTAGCTAGAGAGAATATCATAAGCGAAGGACCGACAGGATGATATACGACATAGAGGTTGTGATTATGCACTAAAGAAACGAGATTGTAATTGTATCTTGTATCTTGTATTCTTATACATATTGATATTTGATGGCCATTATCCCTTGTACGAGATCCCTAGACTATTGTACTATATGTTAATGATATAACAAAGTTGGGTTACATATATTATTTTTGTTGTTGTTATTGTGCACATGATTGATTTACTACATTATATTGTTTCGTTGTGAAAAGTAGATTTGTTGAGATTCTTGGTCTAGTAGCGTGAGAGATTTAAGATTCTATCTTACAAACCAAGGTCATGGAAATTCAACATGGTATCAAAGAGTTTCTAAGCTACTTTAAGAGACAGTGAATAAGAAGAGTGCAAATCGAAGTACAACTTTAAGAGGGAGTTGGTGACATTGTAGGTGAAGAGCTCACTACAATGTCGAAGTTGCAGGTTGATGTCCTATTCGAAGACATGTTGGAAGGATAGTCCAACTATAGTCCATGGAAGGAAAGGATCAAGTTGGTCTTACAAGTCAACAAGATCTAAGAGTTCCTTGAGAAATCCATCAAGAAACCAATTGACCCTAAGGAACTGGAAGTGTATGAGGATTTGGATAGGAAGGCGAGATTGATCAATCTTGATGGTGTGAAGGATCCCCTAATACCTCATTTTTTTGGGAAGAACACTACACATGAGATATGGATGGATCTTCAAAATTTGTTCCGGAATAAGAATGAGAACCGAAGTTGGTATTGGAGGCTAAGTTAAATTACACCAAGATGATACAAGGTGAAGGAGTGACTTCACATCTGATGCAATTGCCTTAGGTCAAAGATGACCATGTTATCGTCAGGGTGACTATTTTAGTTTCTGATATAGTGAGGATTTCTTTGAAAGGGTTCACCAAGGAATTGAATTCATTCATCAAGGGGATCATTGCTAGTGTGAAGTTTCCTGACTAGAATAGGCCATGGGATGACTTCCATCAGGAAGAGTTGTGAGATGAGGATCTCTATTCAAAGAAGAAGGCTTTAGATGGTGATGTGGAACTTGAAAAATGAATGAAGAGTATGAAGAAGAAGGACTTGAGTAAAGTCAAGTGCTTAAACTGTGGCGAGATGGATCATTTTTCATCGAAATGTCATCTGAAGATGAAGAAGGAGGATGATGAGAAGAAGAAAAGGAAACAAGTCACTAGTGTTGACACTTCTGCTGAGATAGATGATCTCACCAGGAGGTTGGAGGAGGAGGACATTAAGATATCTCATTTCTCAGAGAGTACCATAGATGGGGCTTCATTTTATGTGGACAATGGTGTGTTAAACATATGAAACGGTCATAGGAGGTATTCAAGACTCTAGCTAAGTGGGACTCGAAGTTGCACAAGGTAATGGGAAACAAGAGTTAGAAGGAGAACCAAGGATTGAGAGTTGTGCCATTCAAGATGGAGTTGGGATAAGTGATGTAGGTCTAGGATGTACTTTTTTTACCAAGACTCATATATAGTGTGATATTTATCTAGATTATCAAGAATAAGGGGTTTAAGGTCTTATTCCAAGATGGAAAGGAAATACTCAGTCATAAAGGCTCTAGTTCTTCTTGTATTATGATTGGAGTTAGATAGCATGGTTTATATATAATAATGAGCATGCCTATGGATCATGGGAAGAAGAAGTAGGACAACTAGGTACAGGTTACGAAGAAGTAGGTGTAGGTGTAGGCTTCAAAGGTGATGGTACAGATTCTAGAGAACAAGGTCTAGTTTCTAAAGGGTCAGGGGGAGTCAAGTTGTAGAGGGAGCTTGTAGGTCCAGATGGAGACTTTGCAGCACAATAATAGCACATGGCCAATGTGGAGAAATGGTAATTCTACATATACCAAGAAGGAATCATGGAGAAATTGGAAAGAGATAAAGCAAAAGAAGAAGAGGCGGGAAGCTTCTAGTCACAATGACACTTCTAACAGAGACATAGTTCACACTACAGAGATTACTGCAAATTTGAGCACCAGGAGTTGGGTGAGCGTTGCAATTAGTAATGACGATGATGAGTTACTTCCTACTATTGGAAGTTCATCCCTCACTAATATGGAGTGTTGATTTTTTAGTATCTTTGGAGGTAATCCAAGCACTAGGGTTTGGGGTTTGGAGGTTGGAGCACCACCAAAGACATTTGTGGGCCTGGAACCCAAGGTTGGGGTTTTGCATCCATTTATGTTTTGGCCAAAACCATGGATAATTTTGGACATGTGATGAATGGAGATGATATAGTGCGTGGAGAGAAATACAGGGCTACAAGAATCATCGAAATCCGAGTTTTCTACGATGGGCTATGAATTTTTAAAGATGATGATGGGTTTTTGGACAGTCAAGTCATGTAGGATTGAGGTAAAATTGTCCAAAAGACATGTCTCTTTGAGAATTCATGGAGCCATTCTTTAGTGTATAAATAGAAGTTGTATGGAGGTCATTTCAATCATCCAAAAATGTTCATCTATATCTTGTGTAAACACATCTTAGGAAGAAAAGTTTGTGGAGGAAAAGGTGTCGAGGAGAGAGGGTTGGTTTGGAATAATTCTTTCTCTACTATAGGTCTGAGTATACTTCAAATGGAGGCCGCATACTAAGGGTGATTTCAGACTGTTTTGAACTGTGGTTGGGTGAGTTTCTTCTTTCCATGCTTGGCTACAACCCTAACTATCATTTTTCGGTAGGCCGCAAGCCTGGAATATCTCATACAAGAGGATTGTAGGTGTTGTAGTTTTCACAGTCATCCACAGAATGTACATGAAGGATTTTTTTCTTGTTTTAGGGTTGGTTGCAGCCCAAGCCTAAAACAAGTTTGGACAATGATTCATGGAGGAATTCCATAGTTAATAAGATGTTTTTTAGGCATGTTTGGTGGGGATGTTTTAGAGTGACAAGTGCCCTAACTAGGAGTAGACAAGATGACAGATGTTGCAGCACTTCAGAAGGAGGTATGCAAGGTATGTGATGTATTTTGTGTGAGAATATGATAGTTGGATCAATCCTAGTGTAGAGAATTTGGGTAACATGTGGAAGCCAAGTGATAGGATTTCCTTAGGTGGTTAAAAACCCTAACTAGCAATAGATTCTACAGTGGATAATTGACAAAGATATTGGGCGTCTTTGGACTATTAAATGGTAGTGTGTTGGTAGCCCAAAGTATCCCTAGAGTAGCAACAAATAAGGACGTTGATTGTTTCTTGATTGGGTGAAAATTGGAGCCTCATATGAAATGATTTGATGGAAAACGTGACTCCTATATTGGAAGATTGGAGCTCAGGTGTTGACCAACCTAGAAGAGCAGATTAGATGAGCCCATGTTCATTGAAAGAGAAGTGACTTGCAACAATGATAGGTGGCAACCCTATTGGGGTCTCTATGTGTTATTCCTTAAATGACTAAGATTCAGATAAAGAGTAGATCAGAAGCGAAGGACTTGCAGGATGAGATACAACATAGAGGTTGTGATTGTGCACTAGTGAAATGAGATTGTCATTGCATCTTGTGTTCTTGTACTTGTGGATATTTGTGGGCCACTATCCCTTTTAGGGGAGCCCTATACTGGTGTATTATATGTTGATGATATAACGAAGTTGGGTAACATATATTATTGTTGTTGTTTTTTATGTGCATGTGATTTAGTTATTGCATTATATTGTTTAGCTATGTAGAGTAGCTTTGTTGAAATTCTTGGTTTAGTAGTGTTAGAGATTTAAGATTCTATCCTCAACACGAGGCTCCTGGAAATTCAACATGTATTCTTATAGATAGTATGAGAAAGAAGTAAGCCTTCTGGATGAACCTCTAATGAAACTAATGAAATAGTGAACAAATCATCCATTCAAACCTACAGGCACCTTGGTCACAACATGTTTGTAAAGATTGATGACTTATATTGGATAATATTGAGCAAGAAAAAATCTTGGAAATAGAGCATGAGGACTCAAGAACATTTTTGACAAAGTTATGGGTAGTTGGCCTGTAGGTTATCCTTAAAAATATTGGATCATTTCCGTAGATTTACTATCTTAACATAGAAAATTTAGTTGCAACTCCACGGAGGATGGGTTGTGTGTGCGACTAGAGGCCTCTGACCGCACATACTAGCCTTCATGTATGTAATTGGGTTGTAATCTAGGTCAAGAGGTGGGAACAACTTAGGGAAAAGGTCACCAGTGAAAATTGTTTGACGTTTGGGTGATCATGTGTCTCTGAGTGTTGTAGTAAGTTTTGGACAAGTGGACCCCATTTCCATAACTGAATCTTGGATGTTGGTTCATGCATAGTAACTCTTGGCTCATGTTTACCACGATAATTAGTTAAAAGTGGGTAAATGTAGGGCGTGGGGCTACATGGTGGTATTAGAGAAGGTCCACAACATTGGACCTCAGTGTAAATTCATATAAATATCTATGCCTATATGGTTATCATATATGCATGTCGGTTATATTATTGTTTTTTCTATTATATCCATGCACTTGATGATGTTTTCGTTTTGGTGTTATTAATGTATAAACTCTTATGCTTTGATATTATTATGTATCATGTTAATACAGATTGATCTATGTAGATACAATCGCCTCACCATAGTAAATTGAGTTAAGGTTTTTTTTGTTATGCATTTTATTTTATCTAATAGTCGTATGTTGTAGGAAAATAGAAGGCCATAAATGAAGAGAAAAATGCTTGAATACAGTTGGGCAGTATGGAGAGGGAGACTCACCTGATCTAGTGGATACATTAAGAATTCTGAGGACTTATATCATAAGTTCTAAAGGTCATAATGAGTGGCTTATTGAAGCCTAGGAAAGGCTTCAATAATGGAGCAATCATGGAGATAGATAAGAAGAAAAGACTAATGGTGTAGATGCAATTATGTCTCATAAAAGGTATAGGATGGACATGGATGATACAATAAAAAGTGGAAGAATCTTGGATACACCTCAAAGGAGGGGTAGTATGAATGAATTTTATTTTAGCTCTAAGTATAGGATACATCATCACCATTACCACCAGCATCATTATCCGAGGAGTGAGAAGGGATATTTTCCAGAGGAATTCAAGAAGCCAAGCCTCTAGTTTTTATTGTGAGACGACCAAATCAAAATATGCAGAAGCATGGCTACCTGGAATGAGAAAATTTTCTGGGCTTCATGATTACTCAAAGAATATGAAAGCCAAGATATCCACTTTCAGTCTTAAAGGAAAAGAAAATGTATGGTGGGTAGATGTCGAGCATGTCACAGACATCAAGGAAGAGAAGTTGGCTTGGGAGGAATTTGACAAAATATTTAGAAAGAAGTACCTTTTTGGGAGGTATTATGATGGAAAGGTTAAGGAATTATATGAGATCAATATGGATTCCATTACAGATGAAGGGTATACAACTAAAGTTTTGGATCTATTGAGATATGTGTTGTATAGAAACGATGAGAAAGTAAATATCAAAAGTCTCATCAATGGATTTCCATTATCATTCAAATATCAGATTGAGTTTGATGAGACTTAGTCATTGTTAAAATACATGAGGAAGTTGAAGAATTATTGTGAACAATCAAATCACAAGCCAAATTTCAAGCATGATTGGAAGGGTAGAGAAAAGACTAAAGGAAAATGACCCAAGAAACCCACCTTCTTCCTACATCTTCTTCCCTCAACCTGTAAAACCATTTTTCTAAAATGTTGTTTTACGTGCAGGCAACCTGACTAAGTCCTAAGCTTGGTTATGTACGAAGCAGTCCATATATTCTTTCAGGGATTTATCCAACTTATTTTTAGTTTCTACTTACATTTCTTCTTCATATCCTTCTAGTTCACCAAAATCAGTTAACAATACATACTATAATGAAGGAGAATATCATTTAAGGGGTCTAGTTAAAGTTGTAGATATTCTAACAGTACTAGAAGAAGTTTGAGGTTCTTGTTGATGTTTTTGTTGTTCTTGCTTCTCATTATGATTTCCTGTCACCTTTGAATTTAATTTTTATGTGATATCATCAAGCACTTTGTATTTTGTGTTTTATTTTTCATGTTTATTTTCCTGAAACTGATCTTTGTATGATACCCTTTCATTGAATACTACATCTCTACTCTTGATCATTTTATGGTTTTTATAATCATATAAGTGATAAAAAAATTTATTAACACCCTATCCAATAAAGGTACACTTCCTTGAATTTGCCTCAAGGTTTTCTATTTTCTTATTAATTTGGAAAAATGCTTCACAGCCAAAAGTATTTAGAAATGAATAGTTTACCCTTTTACTTGTCCATACTTCCTTTGAAATACCACCATCCAAGGAACTTGAAGGCCCTCTATTTATTAGATAAACAATAAAGTCTACAAAATCTACCCCAAATTGTAAGGATAACCCTACATGCAATCTCATACACCTTGCATGCTCCATGATTGTCTTGTTCCTCCTTTCTGACACACCATTTTTTTGTGGCATTCTTGGAACATCTTCTATCTATGAATTACATGCTCTTAACAGTAATTATCAATCATATTGTTGCAATATTCACCTCCATTATCTGATATGTGACACTTCAACTAATTTCCTATCTCATTCTCAACCAAAGCTTTTCATTTCTTAAAAGTATCAAAGGCATTAGATTTATTTCAAATACAATATACCCATGTTTTCCTACTTGAATCATCAATACAAGTGACATAATAATGAGAGTTGTCGAGAGATGATACCTGAACAGGTCCCCATAAAAATGCATTCGTTGAGGTTTGATTCTCCCTAAATCCTTCTTTCAAATTTGAATCATTTGACAAGACTAGCATATAGTGTTCATAATTTTCTATAGAGGATGAGTACCACAGAGATACCTACATTAGTAATTCACGATAACCTTTTCTCCCATATAGTGATGCTTTATAGATCTTTGCTCCCCCACAAGGATTTAATCTTGAACTCTAGATCGATTTTGAAATTGCTATTGTAGAAATAATCCACAATAATTTTTAATTCCATTGAGAATATGTTTCCATAGTAGTTCTAATACAAATAAGATGTATTGTCTTTATTGTCACAAAAGTATAATTCCACAAGAAGCTCACATTATAGAAAGTTACCATGGGAACTTGTGTCTTCTGCTACAGGAATCTCTTATATATCTCTTGGACCTTCATATATGTACCTCAAAGTCTTCATATTTCTTCCTCTAACCAGTCATCCAAAATATTATTCCGCAAAATATTGCAAATACATCGTTTCTCTAAGAATTAGTTTAGTCCTTTGTAACACCTTTATAGTCTTGGTCTCTATGTATCCTAGGTTTCTTATAAACTCAAGGCTTATTCAAAACTTCCTAATCTCTAATACCATATTGAGAAATCAATAAGTTAGTAGATCTGGGTTGATAAGCCAAACTCACATTCACATACTAGTGTTTCAAGGACAGGTGAGAGGAGAGAGTATCTTAGAAGACATGCACATGGAGATACAAGGAGAATAAAAGGAATCTAAATGTAAAGCCTGCAGGTTTTAACCCCGTACAGAAATTACCTGCATATGAATTCTAAAACACAGAAAATAAACAATGCAAGAGCATAACACATAAAACACATATACACAGAGATTTTTGCCTGGATCCCAAAACCAAGACTACCAGCTTGATCTTTCATTATGTTCCTTTCAATGTTACAATACATATTTATACATGCCGAAGAATCCAATACCATGGACCGAAAAACCATGACGTCCAAAAAACATGTGCGAAAATCATGCACAAAACCATAGGTGGTTCCCCCCAACCTAACATAGGGTTCAAAACCAAAATTTTCCGGGGCGCTGCCCCGAACCCCATAAAGTGGGGGTTACGGGTGCCCTTCAAACCCCCTATTGACTATGTGGAAAGAATATAACACAACCAAACATTCTCCCACTTGTTGTTTTCTTTCCACAGGGGGCCACAAGAGAGCTTAGTCATTTTCCCAGCCCTAAAATGCCCATTGTCTCTCTACACCAAGAGAACTTACCAGAGCTCACAGATTTTGTCAATGCATCTGCAATATTCTTCAAAATGTCCACCTTTACCAGCAACACCTTTTTGTCTTCTATCATATCCCTCACAAAGTGATATTGAACAGCAATGTGCTTTATCTTTGAATGATATGTGAGGTTCTTCGCCAAGAAAATTGCACTTTGGCTATCACAGTCTATCCTTATAGCTCCCTGTACTAACCCCATACTTGAACACATTCTCTGCAACCAAACTGCTTCTTTGCTTGCATAAGTGGCTACCATGTATTCTGCCTCTGTAGTTGATAGTGCCACTACAGATTGTTTCTTATTCATCCAACTGACTACATGTTATGAAACCAGCTCAAGAAAAAGATAGAAAAGATAGATCAACACCTTAGAATTCAGCCTCTTCGAAGGGGCAACCTCCTTTACATTACATAAATGAAAAATTCTTGGATGATACAAATGAAAAGACCTCCTTTCTATATATAGAAGTATAAGGGGTCATAACATAATCAGAGCTGACATAACAATAATAATGCAAGGGCACAATAATAACAATAGTGGGCTTCTATGGGGCACAATAGTAACAATATGGGCACTACATGGGTACATCAATATATAAGTGGGTTGTACTAATAACAATAAGGGGTTACACTAGTAGTATAGGGGCCTAACATGCCCCTCTCCTTCAAAAAGCGTTGTCCTCAATGCTTGAGTAGTTCTTGATGCTTCTATATAAAAATCTTGTCCTCCCATGTGGAATCTTCAGCGGGTAAGTTCTTCCACTTGATGAGATACGCTAAAATTGATCGATTTCGTAGCTGTCGAGTTCTTGTTTCTATGACTGCTCCAGGTTCCATTATGATTTTTCCTTCCTCTTCAATTTCTAGCAATATTGTTTGAATTGGGATCTTTTGAAACTTTTGAATAAGTGGCCATAATTCTTCATCCTTCTTCCATTCATCCCTTGCTTCGTTTATCCAATTTGGTTGGATAATAGAAATAGCACAAAACAATACTTCCACATCATCATCCTTGAAGAGTCTTCCCATTCGGTAAGGTCACCATTTTTTAAGTGCATGCAGTATTGCCAACATTTTCTTTTCATAAATAGCTTTCTTGAGATGTAGCAGTAAAAATACCTAATCACCTACATCAAAACATTTTTCACTACAATGTTGATCTACCTGTTGTTTCATTTGATTTTGCACCAAAGTGACGTTATTCTTTAAAAGTTGGAGAACTTGTTGTTGATGCTCGATGTGATATTTCACTGCTTGAACCTTTTTCTTCTTGATATGTCCTTCTATCTCTAGAGTTTGAGGAGTTGTAATTTCTTCCAATCCTTTACAAGAAATGGTCGGATTCATTTCTTGATGCTCGATGTGATCTTTCACTTCTTGATCATTTTTCTTCTTGATATGTCTTTCTATTTTGATAGTTTGAGGAGTGGTAATTTTGACCAATGAATTACAAGATATGGTTGGATTCATTTCTTCTTTCTCAATGTGATCTTTCACTTCTTGCACCTTTTTCTTCTTGATATGTCCTTCTATCTCGAGAGTTTGAGGAGTGGTAATTCTTGCCAATGCTTTACAAGATATCGTCTGATTCATTTCTTCTTTCTCTGCGGTGGGGTCTTGGCGTATATCTTATTCTTTATATGTTTCTTGATCCTTTTCTTCCTCCTATTCATATTATATGTAAAATAATTTCTTCTCAGCACACTTATGACCTTTAGTGCATTTGCTATCACAATTGTAACAAAGCCCTTTTTCTCTTTTTTCTTCCAATTGTTGTGGTGTAACCCTTGTAGGTTGTGGAAGCCTAGGAGAAACAACATTTCCATCTTTATAGTTGTGACGGATATGATTCTTGGTTTCCATAATTTTTCTTTCCACTATGTCACAAAGACCTATTACTCTTTCCAATTGTTGTGGTGTTGCTCTAAAGAAGCTGTTGCTCTTTGTATCCTCATAATGCTTTTTCTTGATTTTAGGAGCTCGATCTTGAAACAACTATAACTCTGTACTTTCAGATCTTTAAGTTCTGAAATTGTGACCTGTAGTAGCATTTTGTGTCCTCTTTCCAATGCCACCAGTCTGACCCCAATTGGATTCTCCAATGGAGAGTTATGCCAAATCTCCCATAATGACCTGATTATAGACTAATTCAGTAGAGCGAAATTGTACGACATGCCACGTGTCCCTGTTTCGACCTTTGGCTCTCAAAAATATATAGAAGAAACTACAGTCCATCCTCTTTCTGTACCTTCTTACAAAATTTCAATCCGATGCTCAGAGAGAAAGTTATGATGATTTTCCCCAGGTCACCTGTTTGGAATGTAATTCAGGAGTTTGCAAAAAGACCAACTTCCTCAGATCATATCTCCGTAAATATAGAGTGAAAAGCTCTGAATTTTGGACCCAAGGTTCAGTGCGATTTCCTCTCAAATGGGTTTTGTTTTTCTCTTCTGAAACGTCACAGAAAAAAGTTATTGTGAAAATGCCACTATGACCGGTTTAGAGCAGCGAAACCCTAGAATCCAAAGCTCTAATACCAAATGTTATGAAACCAGCTCAAGAAAAAGATAGAAAAGATAGATCAACAAAGCCATGAATATACAACACTTTGTCCAATCCAGGTATTCCTTGGTAGCACAAACCATAATTACTAGTGCCACGCAAATACCTGAAAACCCGCTTCACTGTAGTCCAGTGCTCCTTCCCTGCTTTTGACATAAACCTGCTCAATACTCCCACTACATGTGCAATGTCTGGTCTAGTACAGACCATTGCATACATCAGGCTACTAAATTCACTTGCATATGGAACACGGGACATGTCCTCTTCCTCTTTTTGTGTCTTGGGACACTATTCAGCAGATAATTTTACACCTACAAGAATAGGAACCTTCACCAGTTTACTATCCTGCATATTAAATCTCTGCAGTATTGTCTTGGCATACTTCCTCTGGTTTAACTAGAGCTTCCTCTTTGCCCGATCTCTTTTAATTTCCATGCCCAAAATATAGTTTGGAGCACCAAGATCTTTCATGTCGAATTTGGAGGAAAATTGGGTCTTCAAATCCTAGATAATTTCTTTGTCATTTCCAACCAGCAACATATCATCCACATACAAGACCAGATAAATAACATGGTCACCAATTAATTTAAAATACACACAATGATTTTCTTTGCTTCCGGTGAAGCCAAGTCCTTATATAAATGTATCAAATTTCTAATACCACATTCTTGGTGACTATTTTAACCCATATAGAGACTTCTTTAACTTGCATACCAGTTCTTTCTTACCCTTCACTACAAAGTCTTTAGGTTGTTTCATGTAGATATCCTCTCCAGATCCCCATGAAGAAATGATGTCTTCACATCCATCCTTTCTACCTCAAAATCAAAAGCAGCAATAACAGATAAAAGTAATCTAATAGAAGTTACCTTGGCAATAGGAGAAAATATCACCAAAATCAATTCCCGGCACCTGGGAATAACCTTTTGCTATCAGCCAAGCTTTTATTTCTCCACTTTTCCTTCTTCATTTGTCTTCTTTTTGAACACCCATTTGCTGCCAATGGGTTTCCTTCCAGCCGGCAACTCCACCAGATCCCAAGCCTAACTTTTGCGCAAAGATGCCATTTTATCAACCATGGCCTCTTTCCAAAGTTTTCCATCCTCTGAATCTACTGCTTCCTTCACAGTTCTAGGATCATCGTCAATAATAGATAAAGCAAAATTTGAACATAAAGTAGATGGACTATACCTTTTAGACCGCCTTCTTTCTTGAACTGATCTTCTCACAACTAGAGTTTGTGGCTCTTCATCTTTTGATTCTTCCTCGGCTATAGAGTTTGATTCTTCCTCCTTTAGCTCAAACTCTATCTTCTCAGATTCCTTTCATTGGACTTCATGTTTAATAACATATTTCACCTCTCTGAACACCACATCTAGGCTGTACACAACCTTCCGTGTGATTGGGTTCCAAAGCTTATAACCCTTTAAACCATCCTTATACCCAATAAAGATGCACTTTTCATATTTACTATCCAACTTGGTTCATTTCTCCTTTGGAACATGTATATATGCATCACATCCAGATATGCTCAGATTTGAAAGAGAGGGTTTCTTACCAGTACATACCTCTTGTGGAGTCTTATCCTCCAACGTTGATGAAGGTAACCTGTTGACCAGGTAACATGCAGTATCCACCAACTCTACCCAGAATTCCTATCCTAACCCAGCACCACTGAGCATGCTTCTTGCCCTTTCCATCAATGTCTTATTCATTCTTTCTACAACTCCATTTTGCTGAGGTGTATATGGAGTATTATTCTACCGTGCTATACCACACTTCTTACAGAATTCTTCAAATTCTTTACTGCAAAACTCTTCACCATTATCTGTCCTCAGCACCTTTATCTTCTTCTCTGTCTGGTTTTTCACGAGAGCCTTAAATTCTCTAAAACTATCAAAGACTTCAGATTTCTTCTTACGGAAATATATCCATGTATTCCTTGAGAAGTCATGTATAAATGATACATAGTACATAGGCTTACCCAGTGATGGAACCTTCACAGGTCCAAATACATCACTGTGCACAAGTTCTAATATTTGTTTCGCCCTCTTACTACCAGAGGGGAAACTCACCCGATTCTTCTTCCCATATACACAATTTTCACAGAAATCAAAATCCAGAGAGCTATTACTCATACCTTCTACCATACCTTTACCATGAAGTATCTGAAGGCCCTTTTCTCCAATATGTCCAAGCCTTTGATGCCACAACATGGTATTCTCTCCAGAGACCACTAGATTTTCTACTCCACTTTCAGGAACCACAGAACTATTGCACCCATCAATAATAGTGCTACCTTGCAGCTTGTACAGAATTCCAATCCAAACTCCCTGCATCAATACCAGTGCTCCCTGAACCATCTTGCAGGTATCCTTCTTGACTATTTTTACACTTGCATCATCCAGCTTGCTAAATCAGATTTATGGCTAATGCAGGAATATGTAGAACACCTGGAAGTTTTCTAACCCTTCCACCTTGAAACTTCAACTTTACTTTTCCGCGACCAACGATTCTAGCCTTCCTTTCATCCCCCAAGAAGACATCAACACCATCATATTTCTCATACTCGCAGAACCACTCTCTATGGGGAGTGAAGTGAAAGGATGCACCTAAGTCAATCAACGATGTCTCATGATCTACATGTGTACTTGAAGAAGCCAAGTACACATCCCCACCTTCATCTGAGGTGGTTTTAGCCTCTGCAGAAGGAGCCTCATCATATCTCTCTCCTTTGTCAGGAGCTTTAGATTTACAGTCCCTTTTGTAGTGCCCTTCCTTTCCACATTTCCAGCATGCCACCTTTACAGGTTTTCCTGAAGATTTAGATCTCCCTTTAGATTTAGATCTCCCACTCGATGACTTATTTTTGTTTCTTTTCTGGGTCCACCTATGTACAGACAAGGCATCACCATTTTGGCTCTCCATATTTTTCCATCTCATCTCCTCTGTTAGCAAGGATGAGACTATTTCATCAAAATGCAAGGTAGTTGCATTGCTACCTATTGCAATAACCAGACTATCCCACGAATCTGGTAGAGAACACAACAAACTGATGCACTTATCTTCATCTGAAATTTTAATATCAACAGATGCTAACTGACTTACCATAGTATTAAATGAATTCATATGCTCTATCACCGACTCTCCATCTTTCATCCTCAAGTTATACAGCTTTTTCCACAGGAACAGTTTATTCACCAAAGACTTAGATTGGTACAAAGTCCCTAACTTGTCCCACAAAGCCTTTTCCGTAGCTTCTCCTGATACATTTAGCAATACTGAATCTGAGACACACAATCGTATTATGCCATTTTCCTTTTGATCCAACTTCTTCCATTCTTAATCGGACACTCCCATTGGTTTAGTACCCAGATCTACCGTGATCCACTGATCTTTATCCACCAACAGATCCTCTATCTTGAGTTTCCACAACTCAAAACTCTAACCATTAAATTTCTTGATCTCTATCTTTCCATTGCTTGCCATCTTCTTTCACTAGAAGAATCAATCTCACAGATCTCACACTGAACAGGGTCTACCACAGGCCCGAGCGAAACCCCTCAGTAACAAATGCGTCCCCTTGAAGCCAAAACAGCTCTGATACCAAATGTAGGTTTTAACCCCATACAGAAATTACCTGCATACGAATTATAAAACACAGAAAATAAATAATGCGAGAGCATAACACATAAAACACATATACATAGATATTTTCCCCTGGATCCCAAAACAGGGACTACCAGCTTGGTTTTTCATTATGTTCCTTTCAATGTTACAATACATATTATTACATGCCGAAGCATCCAATACCATGGACTGAAAACCATCACATCCAATACCATGGACCGAAAACCATCGCGTCCAATACCATGGACCGAAAAACCATCACGTCCAAAGAACATGTGCGAAAATCATGCACAAAACCATAGGTGGGTCTTCCCAACCTAACATAGGGTTCAAAACCAAAATTTTCTGGGGCGCTGCCTCGAACCCCATAAAGTGGGGTTACGGGTGCCCTTCAAACCCCCTATTAACTACGTGGAAAGAATATAACACAACCCAACAAAGCCTTGAGGAAACTCAGTAAAATAGATGTCCAGAATCAATATGATATTTTTGATTTACTTCATTATTTATTTTATTTCATGAAGAATTTTATCTATGGCATACTTTACAATATGTTTTTCAACTTTTTATTTTTTGACAACACTTTAATTTGGACATGATATATGTATTTTGATGGTATATTTTGGGAGGCACAAGAAACTTTTCATTATATTATACGTGATGGGTGACTTTGCACTTTTATATATCTCTTATATTATGTTATGATACTATGAATGCACATGATACATGTAAGAGTCACAAGGATAAGTTTTGGTTTATAGGATATATGTGTGGGGGTAGGGGCGCCTACCAAAACATATTTTAAAAATTAATTCCAAATTCCTTCAAAATCCCTCTTCTCAAATAATAAAACATGTTTGAAGTAGATTTAATTAATGAATTAACAAATTACCAAAACAATTGGGTCCTCTGACGGTCAAAAGGGAGTACAAAACTAGAAGAATTAAATTATGGAGGGGATGGAGAAACAATGAGGAGAGGTATGCACAAGATTATAAATTTTTCATTTTCCCTTTGATTTATCTTTCTCTTGAGTACAAAGGACTGATATTTTTAGTGAAAACAAAACATTCAAAGAGTGATAAGGAAGAAATCAAGTTCATATCTTTTAAGGAAATATATGAACTTTCTTTCTTCCTTATCACTCCTTGAATCACAAGCCATAGTAACTCTTTATTAATAACATTAGCTTTTTCTTTACTTTTCTACATGTTTAGAATGTATTTCCTCATAAGATCATGCAAACCATGTACATCCATCAGTCCACATTAGGCCATATAACATTAGATAACTAATCTCAATCTATCCAATGGGAAACCAAATGTTTTTGACCACCTACCTATCACACCATTAGTCCAAAAATCAAGAAGTATTTGTGCTTCTATCATAACCAAAATATCTATCCATGTATTGCAAAAACAAAAACTGGTGAATATCATGTAGACTCAAGTATCTAAAGAGGTGCGAAGAATCATATCTCAAGCACTTGTTCCATGATGACCATGAGAAGTTGGTTTACACTCAAATTGTATCTCAATGTTCGCAAGCCTTTCTTTAATTCTAATTAAGTAGAAATTTTGGTTATATTGATATATTTTTACATCCTCTAGACAAGAAAATACGTTGTATTTCTTAACATGGTTATCCATTATAATCCTTCCTATCATGGTATTCATTTTCAAATAAATATTTAGAGCTCCAAAATAATGTTTTCTTCATCCCCAGGTGTGCCCGAGGTTAGGAATCTAAGTGGAAGACATGTCTCTCATTAATATAGTGAGACTCCATATTTTGGATTTCATTCTAGGTACCAGGAGGGATCATTGCATGGAAGATTTCGACAATTTCTGAAACATGGTTATAGGATCTATTATGGCCTTAAGGACCTATACCTTCACCCCGTGCCTATTTCACATTCTCTAGAGCTCCATGCTCATTCGATTAGAGTAAACCCCAAAAATATGGCTCCCAAAACACAACCCTCAAATAGAGGAAGCATATTCATTAGGCGAGGGATGTGTTATACCATTGATCGCAGAACCCCCCATGAGAAAACATACTTAGATTAATGCTATGATACAATTGATGCAAGAACTCTCTCCATAGCCACCATAAATGGGCATACACAATAGAATAAGCCCAATACATACCTTTGGTTTTCAACATATAGAACGAGAGTAGAAAAAGAGTAACATAGAGTAGAATGAAACAACTAAGAGGTTAAGTCATGATTTTCAGGAAATTAACTAAATCAAAATTCCTCGTCTAGTAACTAGTAAAAGTATCGTGTAAAATACCTTGGCTCAAGCAAATACAAATTTTCCTAATAATGTATTGGACAAATCTTAGAGAAATAATTATGAAGTTTAGGATTATATTGTAGTGGTGAAGAAGCTCCCTTTATTCATTGCCCAAGGAAGATGGCTCACTCTAGATTGAATTTTTCTCGGCCAAAGTTGACCACTCGACTAGGTTGTGATATCCTCCTTGTACCTCTATATCAATGACCTTTCTCCCCTTCACCACCTGCTTTCTGAAATTAGCCAGCCATGCATACCTCACAGTAGAAACTTGAGAATTCCTAACTCTAATTACCATTCAAAAGTACCATCCTCTTTACAAAAATTGTTCCTCTAATCACTCCTAGGGAAGGGCATTAAACGTTTTTCGAGTGGGATGACAATTTGACTACTTATGTCACTCGCACAACACCTCCTAGTTACACTACATCATGCATGGATGTAACTGACATTGCATGCTTGAGCATGAAAGGGGGTAGCCATGCTACCCTTTCATTAACTCTCCTATCAATTCAAGGGTAGTGAGCGCAACCCCTAAACCTATGAATCCTCTCAATACTCACCCCCATCGGGGGAATAAATCCTCTTTTTACAACCATCTTTCAATGCATAATTTTCTAAAATTTTACTTGTATAACTTATGAATAACCTATGCTAAAATTTGCAATTATATTGATTTATATGTTCAATGTAGGTTTTAACCCCGTACAAAAATTACCTGCATACGAATTCTAGAAAAACCACAGAAAATAAACAATATGAGAGCATAACACATAAAACACATATACATAGACATTTCCCTTGGATCCCAAAAACAAGACTACTAACTTGATTTTTCATTATGTTCCTTTCAATGTTATAATACATATTTATACATGCCAAAGCATCCAATACCATGGACCGAAATGCATTGTGTCCAATACCATGGATCGAAAACTATCGCATCCAAAAAACAAGTGCAAAAATCATGCACAAAACCATAGGTGGGTCCGCCGATCCTAACATAGGGTCCAAAACCAAAATTTTCCAGGGCGCTACCCCGGACCCCATAAAGTGGGGTTACAGGTACATCTAAAACCCCTTGTGACCCTAACCCCCCGGTTAACTACGTGGGCTAGCCATGGAAAGAATATAACACAACCCAACATTCTCCCATTTGTTATTTTCTTTCCACATGGGGCCACAAGAGAGCTTAGTCATTTTTCTAGCCTTGAAATTCCCATGGTATCTCTACACCAAGAGAACTTCTTAGAGCTCATAGATTTTTTCAATGCACAACAATATTCTTCAAAGTGTCCACCTTTACCGGCAACACCTTTTTGTCTTCTATCATATCCCTGACAAAGTGATACTGAACATCAACGTGCTTTGTCTTTAAATGATATGCACGGTTCTTTGCCAAGAAAATTGAACTTTGGCTATCATAGTCTATCCTTATAGCTTCCTGTATTAACCCCATACTTGAACACAATTTGTGCAACCAAACTGCTTCCTTGCTTGCATGAGTGGCCGCCATTTATTCTGCTTTTGTAGTTGATAGTGCCACTACAGATTGTTTCTTACTGATCCAACTGACTGCACGTCCAAATAGGTTAAACACATAACCACTTGTAGATCTTCTTTGATCCAGATCTCTAGCCCAGTCTGCATCAACAAAGCCATGAATATCCAACACTTTGTCCAATCATGGTCTTCCTTGGTGTTATAGACATTTTTGGGCCCTACAACCCCAAGCATGAAATGTCCATAAACCAAGGGCTCCTAAGTCCCTAAAAGTGTTGTTCTAACCCCTAAAGGAACAAGGTCAATAGATTACAGCTTCTCCCAGAAGTTCTCCATGAAAAACTGCTCAGAATTGGTCAAAACAGGATCATTTCAGCTGCTCCACTGGCCAAGTGCATTGCATCTCACCTAAATACACTGTGTGGGTGTGTTGCATTTCAAAAAGCCCTTCTATGGGGTGCGATTGGCGAGAAATGACAAATGGCAGTTTCATTCCGCGAGGTGGAGAGGCAATGGAAGCTTCCAGAAACTTCTCTCGTGACACTTGCCTCTCTAGATTCAACCAAGGATGAGTAAGAGATCATAAATCTCCAAGTGGAAGAAAGAACTATCAGAGGGAAGACACTAATCAAATCATAAGCTGACTCATCTCCATTACAGATATCTATATATGGATCCCTCATCCTAGAGATCCAGAGGCTGGAATTTTGCATATTGTAAGGAATTGTTGTTGGTTTCTTGAGACAAACATCAGATTGTTGGGTGATCTAAGCTTTGTATGAGGTGAAGAGGGGCTTCCTTTCTGAGAGGTTGATGATGGGTCAGAACAACTGGTTGTAACTCCTCTTGGCTCTTTCTTGTTTATCAATAAAAGCTATTCAAGTTTTCCTCCATACTCTTGTGTCATAGATGTTTGCTGCATTTGTATGGTCAATTTACATCTGATCCTAGATTGTTTATGATTATAGATCCTTGTCTTTGTATAGTGCTAGGCTACTGTGATCTTACAGGTACTTTGTGAAGCTGGGTGTGCAAGGGAACAAGTAGCGAAAGACTATCAAGGAAGAGAGGAATCAAACCAGGAGACTAGCGCAAGACAGAGGTTGGCCTTTCTGTTCCTCTCTATCTGTAATTCATAAAGGAAAAATGAAAGTAGCTTTACTCTGTTTGTTTCTAAGGCAACTGTCACACCTTAGTGGGATAGAGCAGTTCTATATAGACACTTTTCCCTCTAACACTTGGTAGCACAAACCATAATCACTAGTGCCACGCAAATACCTGAAAACCCGCTTCACTATAGTCCAGTGCTCCTTCCCTAGTTTTGACATAAACCTGCTCAATACTCCCACTACATGTGCAATGTCTGGTCTAGTACAGACCATTGCATACATCAGGCTACTGACTTCACTTGCATATGGAACAAGGGACATGTCCTCTTCCTCTTTTTGTGTCTTGGGACACTATTCAACATATAATTTTACACCTATAAGAATAGGAACCTTCACCAGTTTACTATCCCGCATATTAAATCTCTGCAGTATTGTCTGGCATACTTCCTTTGGTTTAACTAGAGCTTCCTCTTTGCCCGATCTCTTTTAATTTCCATGCCCAAAATATAGTTTGCAACACCAAGATCTTTCATGTCGAATTTGGAGGACAATTGGGTCTTCAAATCCTGGACAATTTCTTTGTCGTTTCCAACCAGCAACATATCATCCACATACAAGACCAGATAAATAACACAGTCACCAACTAATTTAAAATACACACAGTGATCTGCTTTTCTTCGTTTGAAGCCAAGTCCCCATATAAATGTATCAAACTTCTAATACCACATCCTTGGTGACTGTTTTAACCCATAGAGAGACTTCTTTAACTTGCATACCAGTTCTTTCTTACCCTTCACTGCAAAGCCTTCGGGTTGCTTCATGTATATTTCCTCTTCCAGATCCCCGTGAAGAAATGTTCTCTTCACATCCATCTATTCGACTTCAAAATCAAAAGCAACAGCAACAGATAAAAGCAATCTAATAGAAGTTACCTTGGCAACAAGAGAAAAAATATCACCAAAATCAATTCCCAATGCCTCGGAATAACCTTTTGCTACCAACTGAGCTTTGTATTTCTCCAACTTTCCTTCCGCAGTTTTCTTCTTCTTGAACACCCATTAGCTACCAATGGGTTTCCTTCCAGCTGGCAACTCCACCAGATCCCAAGCCTCATTTTTGTGCAAAGATACCATTTCATCAATATGGCCTCTTTCCAAAGTTTGCCATCCTCTGAATCTACTGCTTCCTTCACAGTTCTGGGATCATCGTCAGTAGTAGATAAAGCAAAATTTGAGCAGAAAGAAGATGGACTATACCTTTCTGGCTGCGTTCTTTCTCGAACTGATCTTCTCACACCCAGAGTTTGTGGCTCTTCATATTCTGATTCCTCTGAGTCTGACTCTTCCTCCGCTGTAGAGTCTGATTCTTCCTCCTTAAGCTCAAACTCTATCTTATCAGGTTCCTTTGATTGGACTTCATGTTTAATAACATCTTTTACCTCTCTAAACACCACATCTCGGCTATACACAACCTTCCATGTGACTGAGTTCCAAATATTATAACCCTTTAAACCATCCTTATACCCAATAAAGATGCACTTTTCAGATTTACTATCCAACTTGGTTCGTTTCTCCTTTGGAACATGTACATATGCATCACATCCAAATACCCTCAGATGTGAAAGAGTGGGTTTCTTACCAGTCCATACCTCTTGTGCAGTCTTATCCTCCAACGCTAATGAAGGTGATCTGTTGACCAGGTAACATGCAATATCCACTGCCTTTGCCTAGAATTCCTATCCTAACCCATCACCACTGAGCATGCTTCTTTCCCTTTCCATCAACGTATTGTTCATTCTTTCTGCAACTCCATTTTTCTTAGGTGTATATGGAGTAGTATTATGCTGTGAGATACCACACTTCTTGCAGAACTCTTCAAATTCCTTATTACAAAACTCTCCACCGTTATCTCTCCTCAATACCTTTATCTTCTTCTTTGTCTGGTTTTCCACGAGAGCCTTAAATTCTTTAAACCTGTCAAAGGCTTTAGATTTCTTCTTAAGGAAATATATCCATGTATTCCTTGAGAAGTCATCTATAAATTATACATAGTACACAGACCTACCCACTGATGGAACCTTCACAGGTCCAAACACATTATTGTTCACAAGTTATAATATCTGTTTCGCCCTTTTACTACCAGAGGGGAAACTCACCTCATTCTGCTTATCACATACACAATTTTCACAGAAATCAAAATCCAGAGAGCTATTACTCATACCTTCTACCATACCTTTACCATGAAGTATTTGAAGGCCCTTCTCTCCAATATGTCTAAGCCTTTGAGGCCACAACATCCTCATCTCTCTAGAGACCACTAGATTTTCTGCTCCACTTTTAGGAACCACAGAACTGTTGCACCCATCAATAATAGTGCTACCTTGTAGCTTGTATAGAGTTCCAATTCGAACACCCCACATCAATACCTGTGCTCCCTAAACCATCTCGCAAATATCTTTCTCGAGCACTGTCTTTACACCTGCATCATCTAGCTTGCTTACAGAAATTAGATTTCTAGCCAATGCAGGAATATGTATAACACCCGGAAGTGTTATGACCCTTCCACCTTGCAACTTCAACTTTACTTTTCCGCGACCAATGGTTCTAGCCTTCCTATCATCCCCTAAGAAGACATCACCACCATCATATTTCTCATACTCGCAGAAACACTCTCTATGGGGAGTGAAGTGAAAGGATTCAACTGAGTCAATCAACCATGCCTCATGATCTACATGTGTACTTGAAGAAGCCAAGTACACATCCCCACCTTCATCTGAGGTGGTTTTCGCCTCTGTAGAAGGATCATCATCAAATCCATTTCCTTTATCAGGAGCTTTAGATTTGCAGTCCCTTTTGTAGTTCCCTTCTTTTCTGCATATCTAGCACACCACCTCTACAGGTTTTCCTAGAGATTTAGATCTCCCTTTAGATTTAGATCTCCCACTCGATGAATTATTTTTGTTTTTGTTCTGGGATCGTCCTCATACAGACAAGGCATCACCATTCTGGCTCTCCATATTTTTGTGTCTCATCTCCTCTGTTAGCAAGGCTAAGACTATTTCATCAAACTACAAGGCAGTTGCATTGCTACCTATTGCAATAACCAGACTATCCCACAAATCTGGTAGAGAACAAAACAAACTAATGCACTTATCTTCATCTGAAATTTTAATATCAATAGATGCTAACTAATTTACCATAGTATTAAATGCGTTCAGATGATCTGTCATCGGGTCTCCATCTTTCATCCTCAGGTTATACAACTTTTTCCGCAGGAACAGTTTATTCACCAGAGACTTAGATTGGTACAAAGTCCCTAACTTGTCCCACAAAGCCTTCGCCGTAGCTTCCCCTGATCCATTTAACAATAATAAACCTGAGACACACAATCGTATTGTACTCTTTGCCTTCTGATCCAACTTCTTCCATTCTTCATCAAGCACTCTCGTTGGTTTAGTACCTGGATCTACTGCGATCCACTGATCTTTATCCACCAACAAATCCTCCATCTTGAGTTTCCACTACTCAAAACTTTGACCATTAAATTTCTCAATCTCTATCTTTCCACTATTCGCCATCTTCTTTCACCACTAAAATCGATCTCACAGATCTCCTACTGAACACGGTCTAGCACAAGCCCTAGTGAAACCCCTCAGCAACAAAGGCATCCCCTTGAAGCCAAACCTGCTTTGATACCAAATTTAGGTTCTAACCCAGTATAAAAATTACCTGCATACTAATTCTAAAAAAAACAGAAAATAAACAGTGCGAGAGCATAACACATAAAACACATATACACAAAGATTTTCCCCTGGATCCTAAAACCGGGACTACTAGCTTGATTTTTCATTATGTTCCTTTAAATGTTACAATACATATTTATGCATGCCGAAGCATCCAATACCATGGACGGAAAACCATCGCGTCCAATACCATGGACCGAAAACCATTGCGTCCAAAAAACATGTGCGAAAATCATGCACAAAACCATAGTTGGGTCTGCTGATCCTAACATAGGGTCCGAAACCAAAATTTTCTGGGGTGCTGCCCGGACCCTATAAAATGGGTTACGGGTACACCTCAAACCCCCTGTGACCCCTCAAACCCCCCGGTTAACTACGTGGGCTAGTTGTGGAAAGAATATAACACAACCCAACATTCAATATGTTACATACCTATGTGAAATTGTGGTTGAAAGAGTATTTTCTTAAATTTTCTAATAAAAGTATCATTTATTTTAGTTCTTTTCTTACTGATATTTTCAGTTTAATATTGATTTATATTGTGTTATTGTGCATTCCACACTCTTTTCTTGAATTTGTATCTTCTTTTCCTGTATGTAGATTTAATAGATAAGTATAAAGTAATAAGGGCTTTAAGCATTAGGCCTTGTCCCATTATCTCACATATCTGGTGGGATTCAAGGGTTGCTAGTGACACATAAAAAAATCGACTTGTCAAAATATAGAACATATAATTTTTCCACAAAACAATCTTTACATTCATCTAATTTTGGATAAAGTTTTAATTTATTCTTGTCTAAGAAACACATTTAATTTGGAATAAATATTATTATAGACTTCCTGTTACACAGTAATTTGTCACCGTCCCTGTTACCCCTTTCCGCACTTTGGAGGACTCATTTCGGGACCTGTGAGCAGTGACATAACTTAAAACCACTTGCATTATGTTCCCCTAAGTATGGACTTCATGTGCCCTGAACACACCTCCTGCAAAATATCCCTGAAAAGTCCCCTTTTTCCATTAGCACGGTCCAAAATGTACTACCCGCGCCAATGAATGAGATCCTCAAAAGAAGGCGTGCCCATTGGCGCTCTGTCTTAGAGTAACACCCGCGCCAACCGAGTTTGGAAAGGTTTTTTAACAAACGCGCATCCGGATGTTTTTTCCCTTCAAGTCATGAAGTCTTTGAGGATAAAGATAATCTTCTAGATGTCGAGATTCATCATCTATCCCTTACATCTATCAACAGCAGCTTTTTGGAGATAATGCCAATCCATAATGGGTGCCTTGATTCATTGTATTTTCTTCCCCTTCTCCATCTATAAAAGTTTGTCCTCATGCATTTGACAAGCTAGTTTTTTGAGTAGTCGTGATAGTGCTAGTAGTGATAACGCTTGTCTTGAGTGATAGTAAGAGTCTTGGAGCATAGGGAGGTTATGCTGCCAGAAGTCTGAGTTGTGTATTCATAATCGAAGAGAGAGAAAGGTCTATTGCAAGACATATGTAGCTGCTCGCCCAGCCAGAGGAGAGATTCAACGTCAGAACTTTGGTTGTATTTTTCTCTGTTGATTATTCATTAATAAACGACTATCATTATGGTTTCGATCTTATTGTTCGTTATGATAATGTTTGATCTATATATTTTCTGACTGATATATAGTTGTATTTAGTGGATTTTATGCTTGTATTCGCTTCGTTCTTTGCATGTGCAGGTATCCATTCGCAGAGATCGTGAGGATCGCGACTTGCCGGAGCAAGGGAACGGGAGTATCAACTCTTCTACGACACTAGCGTTGGACTCCAGGTTGGTTCTCATAATCCACTTTCAATTTGCAACTAGGAACTTGCATGGTAGCGTTGATTCATTGTTGCTAGACCCATTTTGGGCTAGTGGGATCGCCTCTGTCCGCAGAGGGGATTTACCTCTCCAACACTTCCCATCATTATTCTCATAGTAAATAATTTTTAACATAAATAATATTTCTTCATGGTACATGCACATGCAAAGACTAAGTAGATTATTAAATATAATATAGTATGAAATGTAATATAATACTAAATATAGTGGGGAAAATAAGACCGAGGGTAGTGCGATGGAGCATAGTTTTTTATTTGGTTGTGTTATTTTCCCTCCTATTGTTGTCAACTAGGATGTCGTTTTTTTCATTAAGAAAGTGCCATGGTGTGGGGCAATGCCTCCTTACATTCACCTGGGATTCAATCAAAGCCTTCAAAATTTCTCGTCTGTAGTGTATCAACCCTCCTTTTGTTGCAATATATGTATAACAGTGGTGTTCGCAGGAAGCCTTGTGCAATGGGTGAACCATCTAGGGAGGATTTTCTCCTCTGCATCAGTACCTGTAGACATATTTTTTTCTTGGATGCCAAAGTCCGAGGATTTCTTTTTTTAAATTTGGTGCTTTCTTTTCACTAAATTAGAGTTTACGTGTTTGTTATATGGGATAAGTTTTTCGTATGGCATCTCCCTTGGAGCGTAGGGCATGAATATTTTTCCTTTTGTATACAGTGGGGGTCTTTAGATCTATACATCAAATTAGATTTTCATAAAGAACCAGATCAGAAGGGTCCTTATTGTCTCTTACACCCACATCTAGCCAAAATACATAGGGGCGATGGGGATTTTTTGCAATGATTGTGTCTGACTCGCCTTATGGGGCCATTTTATTATGTAAGGGTCCTTTCATGGAGTTTGGAGTGGCCAAATGAAAAATATGTAGCGAATGTGCAACAATACATGGATTTGGCCTACAAGACTAATAGAACTAAAAACTTGACCCCATATCTATCTTTCTATGGGTCTCCTCTATGGCTGTTAGATCTGGCTCTAGACCAAAGCCAAGAAAAATGATAAAAATACCAAATATTTGTTAAGAATCTAAATCGGAAACCCACAATCTAATGGATCAAGGGCACAAACATCATGGAACAATTAAAGAAAAGCATAAAAAATGATTTAGGAATACCAACAACACTTCAAGTATTGATATATGAAGGAAAAGTGCTACAACTTTGTCGAGATGAAATATTATGATGTGCTAAAAGATTCTACCATAATATTAGATCTCATGTTGTGGGGCCAATCTACGGCTTTCAGAAATCCTAATACATATCTTAGAAACCCTGATGGATCTATCTCAATCAAGAATGCACTTAAAGGGAAAATTGTCATTCCAGCTGATCAACCCCAAAATCTGCAAGGACCTTACATTATCTACTAACTAGACAAGGGGCCTACTAAGGATGTAAAAACCCCACAGGTAAAATCCTACTCTGTTGATATAGAAACTAAGGCATTAATATGTCGATTTAATGGTTTCTAGCTAAGACTGGAAGACTTATATTAGTGGTTGCTCTCTTCACGGACAACAAAGTGTGATCTCTATGTATGCTCTAAAGGCTTCTTCATAGTACAATTTGATACACAACAAGATATATAAAGAGTTCTAAATGAAGGGTCATGGTTTTGGGGTAGAGCTATTCTTTTTGTTACACCATGGTTCCTAGAGTTTGATGGTACATGCATGGTAGTAACAATAATGCCAGTTTTTGTGAGGTTCCCAAACCTCCCCCTTCCTTTCTAGCATCATTGGGTCTTGAAGGATATTGGAAATACTATGGGAAAATACAAAAACATGGATCGAGATAGAACATCAAAAGGTAGCTTCATGTTTGCCAGGATATGTTTACAGATTGACCTTAGCAAAGTTCTTCTTAATCATTTTCTTATCAAACATGAAAACTTCCAGTGGAAAAATGGCATTCAGATGTTGAACTTTCTTTCAAACATGACATTTCCCGAATACCTATCCTAAAGCAGAAAAGGCCCCAAAAAAGAAAAAGAGGTAGGTCCACATGCCAAGGGTATGTTAGTTTCGTGACTCTTCAGAAGACAAAAAAGAAGAGCCCAAGAAAAATACTCCAAATGCAGAAGCGAAGACTTAACCTAGTAGCCAATCAAATGGCAGAATGGGGGATCACTCAGGAGTCATGGATCTTAGCTAGAAGGGTACCAAATCAACAAAGATCATAGTACCATAGCAACAAAAAGTGAAAACACCCATTAAAAAGGAATTGGGAGCCATAAATAGATCTCATGTAGATGAAATTTCAAATTCACATAAGGATATTCCCACAAAAGTAGATGTTACTCGATGAGCAATAGTAATAGCCACTCCCAATCAAATTATTTAGCAAAAGGTAAAGAAGAAGAAACGCAAAAATAAGAAGCTAAGTGACTTTTATGACACTTACCTTCAAAATTATGTAATTTTTATAATTTATTTTTCTTATTGTGCATCAATAAACTTTCATGATTGAATACTTACATACATGTATATAATGTAATTTTGTTCCTAAGTTTTAAATTGAATTAAATTATATTTTTTTCTTGGGGTGAAAATGCATAAAAAAACTCTTATAATTTCAAAATATTTAATGGAATTAGAATTATAGTAAATCAATAAAAATAAAACATGTTATCACATAACCTTGCTATACAATTATCATATATCAAAAAATTATTTATTTATACTATTCTCACAAGTTGTACACTGATTAATTTGATAAATTTTTGCATAAATTAGTAAAATTGAAAGTTAAAAAAAATTAATAAAATATTATTTAGTTAGCTATATTTAATATATTTTTTAATCCTTTATAAAAATGCAAAAAACTTATTAAAATATATTATTAATAGCAATTAATAAAAATCGAATTAATATTACTTTTCATCTTTTTCAATCGACATCATTCTTCACCATCGGAAGTTAATAACCGCAATCAAGATATGTGAGCATTTTGTAATGATACTGTCGATAAACAATTCCAAAAAGCGTTAACGTAGTTTTTAAAATAAGAAAATGAAAATGTGGAGCCAGACTTCTTAACAACATATATAATATATAGAAAAAAAATAATAATAATAAAAAGTTACTAACCACTAATTAATATAAACCATAGAGTGAATAGTTCAAAATTATCTAATACCAACCTTTTTGAACACTTAATTTCCATGCCATGAAATGAATATAAACAGATCATTGGGTTTCATATAAACTAACGACTGCCCTACTACACACATTGATAGCATTCTGATCAAACAGATCCCGTGGAGGAACTCTGTATTCTGCTGCAGACTTTTAGAAATGGCTATGGAAACCACTTACTACGACATTTTAGAAGAGTATATAGGCCACCTCGCAATTACTTCTATGGCTTCTTTCCAGATGCTTACTGAACTAGGTAAGCAGACAGATAACAGGAAAGTACAAGAGGAAAGAGAAGAAAAGATTGCAGACATTTTGAAAGATCGTCTTTATCGGTACGTACAAGGTGACAAGGAAGGGTTTATACAAGAAGCTAAATCGGAGGTTCAATTGCTTGTTGGCGCAACTAATGGAAGCAATACTCTGCAGACAATTGGTTACATCTATGAAAGAGAAGCGGCGAAGGAACTTGGAAAGAACGGAGCCTTATATTTGGGTTTGTCATATATAGTCGAATGGTTCAGAAACATAGGGCATTTTCAAAAATCTCTAGTTACAGCGGGAACAGGTGCTTTTGCACTGTTGCAGTTACTAGAAGATATCAAAGAGCAGCGCTGTACAGAGGAGAATTGTAGTGAAGCTGAGTTGGAAGCATTTTTACAGTCCAACAAAGAATTGATTGTCCACTCACTTTGGAAAGTAAATGTGCCTGACATTGAAGAGACCCTCTCACATGCGTGCCACATGGTATTGCAAGATAAGAGTGCAAAGAAAGAAGATCTTCGAGCTCGCGCGAAAGGTTTAAAGATTCTGGGAAAGATTTTCCAAACCGCAAAACTATAAAATTAAGATTGAATTCCAGAAAAAGACACTTCTAGTAGATTTAGGAAGGAGGAATTCAGAAATGATGCAAGCTCTCCAGATACATCGCCAAGAATCATGGCGGCACGACTACATTTTTCTGTGAGCGCTGTGGAATTGGATCGTGGTTCCGTCGGTCACTGGAAACCGTTTTGCCGTTTTCGAACGGTGTTGCAAGAAAGGATTTTCCAGCCAATCAGATGATTTTAATTTTGGGTATTTGGTAGAGGCAAAGTAGATTGCTGATGTATACAGAATAAGGATTTTATGAATCACAATTTATCATATTCAATGTTCATTTTTATAAACAAGGTTGCAAAAGGATGGTCCGATTTTGATGCACTGTTATAATTTATTTGATTTTTGTTGAAAGACATATCTGAAGTTATGCAGAAACATTTTCACACATTTTCATTAAATCTTTATCTCCGTTACTCAAATTTTCACATGAAGAAAAATGTGAAGGAACTCAGAGATCTCCTCCTTCAGCTGGTGGAATTGAATGGCATATATGAGGTTATGAAAAATATTCGCATCTTTTTTTTCTCCCACTTTCCAATAAATTCAACACGTTTGTCCATGGTATTTAGCTCTTTATGAGGGTTTTGTAAATTGAAATTTGGTCAAATGCTTGAATAAGGTGACGTGAATCTATGGTATATGTTCTTGCAATTAACTCAAGAAAACAAATCCTTGCATCTTTTTAACTAATTGTTCTTTACTTCAAATTTTTTTATATTTAGTATGCGCTTTCTTTGCATCGAAATTTTATCACATTGCTTAGATCAGAAGTCGGAATTCAGGTGTACAAATTTATAGCTGTCTATGGATAATCAATTAGTCCAAGTTCCAGTCTCATCATATTTAAGTCTGATGCAAGAGTATCGACCCACCAATCAACGAAAATGAATTCTCGAAGAAATCAAATCACATGGAAGGCACAATTGTCAAGAGGAAATGCGAATTATTAATTTGAGATTTAAAAGCATGGGGAAAATAAAATCTGTGAGTGATCTAAGGGGTTACGTTGGTGGTCAATCTTCAACAAAAAAAAGTGCAACTATATAAAAAAAAATGTCATACTTAAAATCACAAGGCTGTGTGGCCTTGTGTGGCCTTGTTTGATGTTTTAGACATCAAATCACCATGCTAATTTAAACTTCCCCAAACTTCATGAGGCTTGCAATAAGTCTCTCATTCTCCTTTCCGTGGATATATTTTTTTTTTTAATAGGAATTTCATTCACAAGGTATCGATGGGAATTTCCTCGGTATTGTTTAAGGAGGAACCTCTCCATCATTTACACCGACATGACTTGTATTCACAAACAGCTCATTAGTTTTAAAATCACAAAATCTTTGGATCTCAACTTTTTCATCTTCATCTTCACGAAGGATTGGTCCTTGTTTAAGTTCGCAAAAGTGAACTTCCATCTCTGCTGTTGTGAGCTCTTCAGCCTTCAATTAAGCATCCAACCTATGCTCCAACTTCATTTCCAACCTATGCCATTTTACTCTCTTCCACATAATCCATTAAACATTTGGTCTTCTTTACCTTCCTGTAACATTAGTACATTCAGGTGTACTTTTACCTCAGCAACTTCTTCCATCTCTGCTGTTGTGAGCTCTTCAGCCTTCAATTAAGCATCCAACCTAAGCTCCAACTTCATTTCCAACCTATGCCAGTTTACTTTCTTCCACATAATCCATTAAACATTTGGTCTTCTTTACCTTCCTGTAACATTAGTACATTCAAGTGAACTTTTACCTCAGCAACTTCTCCGTCAAATTCTTATTGAATCATGCTTCTCTTTATGTCATTTACTTTGGCATCTTATTCTTTTATATTATGACTTCTACTATGACATTTACCTATGACTTCTACCTGAAGCCATGTCATGACTATCAATAATGTCTGACTATAAATAGTTTATTTGCAAACTTTAACTTGTCCACTTGTAAATTGCATTCAAACCTGTGCAATAACAAATTACTCCTTAACTTGTTACAATACCTAACCAAGCTTTTTCTAAACTCATCCTCATCCTTTCCTTTTGGTATAGTTGGTTCTCTCTTCAACTATGACCATTGTACAAAAAGAAAAAAAGAAAAAGCTTGCACAGACCTTAAAAGATCGTCTTAATCGGTACGTACAAGGTGACAAGGTAGGGTTTATTGCAATAAGCTAAATCGGAGGTTCAATTCCTGGGCGGAGCAGGTTATGGAAGTAACTTGGAAAGAAGCGGCCAAAGAAACTTGGAAAGGCGGCCATATATTTGGGTTTAGAAGCAAAGGTCACTTCGTAAAATCCCAAGTCACAGCAGCAACGGGCGCTTTTCACTACTGCAATTACTAGAAGATATCAAACACCAGTCCAGTGGAAAGGAGAATTATTTGTTGAAATATTAATTTCAACCTGGGGTGCAGCAGCATTAAACAGCAACCGAAACCATTCCGGAAAACCGCTCATCGTTATCGCACCACCTTTCGCGCAATGTGGTTTCTCTTAGAGGGCGACACAATCAACTCCTGCCACGCGTCCTGCGTACTAACCCAAAACTGGCCATCTCCAGGACATTAAACTTCGATTGAGTTGTGTCGCTGAAGGATGCTAAATGCATCCGATCAAGTGAACGCACATGGATCTGTTCCAACCTGCCAGAACGTTATTTTTAATTTTACCGCCCGTTTCATTTAATGCATTTAATGATTTGACATAATCTTAACTAAAGTATTTGAAGTTTTTACGGCATGTAATATAATATATTTTTTTGTTAACACATTAAAAAAAGGGAATGTATGCGGTATAGTGTTGTTGGAGCGTTAACCTTTTTGTTAACACATTAAAAAAAGGGAATGTATGCGGTATAGTTTTGTTGAAGCGTTAACCTTGGATTATTATTGCACACGGGAGGAGAAGAAACTGGGGTTTGCAACAGCGAGGAATGAAGAGGTTTGCAGCATCGAGGAATGAAGAACCAAATTATTGCACACGGGAGGACAAGAAACTGGGGTTTGCAGCAGCGAGAATGAAGAACCAGAGGTTTGTATAGCAGTGCAAGGTCGAAAATTTGTAAAAAATAAAATAAAAGGGAACGCATATGTATATGCAATTTTTTTGTTATGAGTTAACTATTGTGTGATGTAAGGCATATAAGGCATAGCAGGGTTTGAAATGTAATGATTGTTGGTTTCTCAAACGAAGGGAACCAAGAGCGAATGAAGAATGACTGTGTGAGTTTTTACTTTTGAGATTGAAATGAAATGTAAGAAATTTTTACAACATATGTAATAATTCTTTTTACAGTTGTAAAAGTAAAAGCTCTTTTTACAGCGGTAAATGTGAATGAAGATTTTACACAGCAGTGTAAAAATCATTTGTGAAAGAGGCAGAGTATTTAGTTTTTGGTAAAAGTTTTGGTGAATCCTTGAAATATGTATCAGGTTTTTTTATTAATGAATATAAAGGTTTTATGGGTGTGAAAAATCTATGTTCTGAGAAATTTTATTTGGTTTCCCTGTGCAAAAGATCATGAGGAGAAAAATAGAGTATTGCTCTGTATTCAGTTAATTTGTGTTTGAAATTACCAGAAATTTCCAACATGGTATCAGAGCAGATCCAGCCTCTTTGAAGGGGACAAAGAAGCTGAAGGAAGGAGTTTTTTTTTTGTTTGCTGCAACAACTTCTCCAGCAGGCAAAAGAATTCAAGGTATTTCTCAGAGTAATTTTCTGTGTTGTTGTTGAAGAAACAGTCAATGTTTTTAAATACACAGTCCAATATTTGAAGCATAGTTAAGAATGGCAAGGTCAAAGAAGAAAGTCCTCAATCCTCCTAAGGATGTGTCTCCCTCTACTATTAAAATAGAAGACAATCTATTTGAAAGCATTCTATTTGAGGCTCCAAGGTTCAATGGGAACTTTGATATATGGGAAATAAAAATGAGGACTTTCTTAAAGTCTGAAGGAATTGAAATTTGGGAATCAGTGATTGATGATAGTAGGATGGATAAAGAATCCAAGGAGTACAATGCAAAAGCAACAAAGACAATCTTGGATGGACTGCCTGATTCTGTAAAGAAGAATCTAGGAAAATATTCATCAGCAAAGGATATATGGGACAAACTTCATGACCTTCATGCAAAGGGAGCATTGACCATGACCATTAGTCAAGAAGGAAATTCTGAACCCATCATAGAAGTTGAAAATGAGAAGGTTGACCTCATCAAACTTCAAGTACAAGAAAGGGATGAAGAGCTCGCCAAGCTTAAGAAGAAACTCAATCAAAGAAAAAGGAAGCATTATGAAAAAATCATATCCATGATAAATCAATTGAATAAAGCAAAGAAGCAGGAAGATATCTTGTCAAGTCAACTTGAACAAAGGCACAAGAGAGTGAACAAACTTGTAGAAGAGATTGGTCAGTACAAGGTAGAGGTCTCCTCCCTTAAGTCTCAATTACAAGAAGCCAGAAAACAAGCACAAGAAGCAGAAAAGAGAATGGAGAGCAGTCAAGCAAAGAATGAAAAAATCTCCAAAATGAAGTCAGATATCATCTCCCTTAAGATAGTAGCAGCTGAAGCTACTCGTAGCAAGGAAGAAACTGAGGAACAACTTACAAAGAAAAATAATGAGTGTGAAAGATTGGAAGAAGAGATTGTCCCCCTCAAGAAAAAGGTTGAAGGGATGAACAAAATCATGAAGAGCTCTCAAGCATTGGATGACATGCTTAGCTATCACAGATCTCTATCTGATAAATCAGGACTCAGGTATGTAGGTGAACCCTCAAGCAAGAATGAAAATTCTTTAAGCAAAGGAGATGTGAAGAAGGCAGAAAGAGATTGTGATGCTCCTAGTTCCAGCCAAGGCAAGGAGAAAGATCAAGGCTACAATAGAAGAAATCCTACTCCAAGTAGAAAACTAGCTCCGAGAATAAATATTGATGATGTGAAAGAGGCAAGAGACAATGGTTAACATCAAAGGATCTCAAGGCAGAAAGGCTTCAGAAGTACATCAAGGAAAACTCCATCTCCCAGGTACCAAAGTTCATTTTTTGGTTATTTTTATTCTTGTTCAAACTTTGGTGGTATGGAAAAAGACTGTAGAGCATTTCATAGAGATGGATGTTATGGTCTTTGACAACCTCCAAGAAACAATTTTACAGGAAGAAATCATGAAATCTTATTCATGAACAATGTAGAATGTTTCAAGTGTCATAACATTGGGCATATGGCACGTGATTGTAACTTAACATGGGCTCTTACACAAGCTAGACCCATGCAAAAGAAGAAAGTTACACAAGTATGGAGAAGGAAGGAAATACAGTCCGAAAGTCCTTCGAGCTCCCCAACCAATCTAAGTTTCTTTTGAGAAGACTTTGCCGAAAGAGATGATGCATACAGTTAGGGGGAGCCTGTAATTCTTGATCATTATTGCTGAACTAGATTAACAGTCATTCTTTGATGAAAATCTTCTTATAGGGGAGAGATATGAAATTAAATCTGCCATAAAAGCAGAGAAGAAAAGTCTGCAGGGCATGGAGATTGCGTGGAGTGAAATTTTTGTTTGACCTCTGTATGTCTGGTAAAACCGTATGTAAACCTGACTGAATTAATTCCTCACCATGCCGAAGTAGTAAATGAATTTATTATGGCCGTAGAGTTATTGGTAAAGTTCTTAAGTTTATTTGTTTTTACACGGCATGTAATATGGTAATGTAAATGGAGAGAACCCGGCAGCGAATAAAGAAAGGGGAATGAAATGCACAGAAGTGCGAAGAGGGTAAAAACAGGGGCTGCATGAAATTTTTTTGGTTGTTGCATTGTAATGCATTACACACAGAAGTGTGAGGTAAGTTTTCTTTATTGTTCAAAGTAATGTAATGAAAGTGAAGGCGCAGCAGCGCGATAAGAAAAAGGGGAAGAAACGCACAACAGTGCGAAACAAAACGCAGCAGAAGGTGAGTAAAATCAAAAATAAAATGAAATGAAGAATTTACACAGCAGAGTAAAATGAAGGAGGAGCATGTAATGTAGAAAATGGAAGCACGCATTAGTGCAATCATGAAATTTTTCACACAACAGTGAAAAGGGTAATGTAAGTCTTGTTTTTGTTGTTGGAGAATATGTAGTAAAAACACACAGCAGTGTGAATATGAAAAATGCAGCAGCATGAAGATTTTTTTGTTGAAGAAACGAAATGTAATGGGCAGCAGCACATGTAAAAGAAATTTTTCTTTACAACAGTAAATGTAAGTGCAGTGAGTGTGTTGTTCATTGAACTGAAATGCAATATATGCAACAGCAGTGAATGTAAGAAATATTTACACGCAGCTGTGTAAATTTGTAAGCTGGGACAGAGTAATTGTTCCAGAAGAGACAGAATATTTTGTTTTTTAAAAATGCACAGCAGTTCAGACACAACAGTGCTTCAGCAGTGTTAATTTTGAAGAGAGAGAGAGAGTATTTTTCAGAAGAGACAGTGAAGTTTATTTTGTTTTGGAACTGCACTTGAAGCAGTCTTTTGGTGAATCCCTCTGTTAAAGAGGAAGATGCTCTTTAGCATAATCTCTAGTGAATCCCTCTGTTAAGAGGAAGATCTATTGTCTTTGGTGAATCCCTCTGTCAAGAGGAAGATGCTTTTCAGCATAGACTGGTAAATCCCTCTAGTCAAGAGGAAGATGCTCTTCAGCATAATCTTTGGTGAATCCCTCTATGTGAGGAAGACTCTTTTGTAACAGCAGTTTTGTAATCCCTCTGTTAAGAGGAAGACCTTTTTTTTTTTCTTTGTAATAGGCAGCAAAAAGGATTCTGAGGTATGTTAAAGGTACTAAAAGGTTTGGCATTTTATACACTGTCTTAGAATGTTCAGATTTAGTTAAATACACTGATAGTGATTGGGCTGGAAGTGTAGATGATCAGAAAAGCACTTCTGGTTATGTTCTTCACATGGGTTCAGGAGCCATTTCATGGGCTTCTAAGAAACAGCCTATCGTGGCGTTGTCTACAGCAGAGGCTGAATATGTGGCAGCTACAGCAGCAGCATGTCAAGTAGTTTGGATGAGAAGAATGTTGAGGAGCTTAGGCCAAGAGCAGGCAAAAGCATTGGTGATTTTTTGTGACAATAGCTCAGCTATTGCATTATCAAGAATTCAGTGTTTCATAAGAGAACAAAACTTTCATTACATCAGGGAATTGGTGAGCAATGGAGAAACTGTCTTAGAACATTGCAGGACTCAGGAACAGGTCGCAGGCATTTTGACCAAGCCATTGGATCAAAAAGGCTTCGAATTTTTGAGGAAATGTTTGGGTATGACTGAATGCCCAGCAGTTGAAATTAAAGGGGAGTGTTGAAATATTAATTTCAACCTGCCGTGTAGCAGCATTAAACGGCAACCGAAAACCATTCCCGAAAACCACTATCTTTATCGCACCACCTTTCGCACAAAGTGGTTTCTGTCATAGGGCATCCGACACAATCCGCTGCTGCCACGCGTCCTGTGTACGAACCCAAAACTGCCCATCTCCCGGACATTAAACTTCGATTGGGTTGTGTGGCTGAAGGATGCGAAATGCGTCCGATCAGGTCAACGCACATGGATCTCATCCAACCTGCCAGAACGTTATTTTTTATTTTACCGCCGGTTTCATTTAATGCATTTAATGATTTGTCATAATCTTAGGTAAAGTATTTGAAGTTTTTACGGCATGTAATATAATATACCTTTTTGTTAACACATATAAAAAGGGAATGTATGCGATATAGTGTTGTTGGAGTGTTAACCTTGGATTATTATTGCACACGGGAGGAGAAGAAACTGGGGTTTGCAGCAGCGAGGAATGAAGAACCAGAGGTTTGCACAGCAGTGCAAGGTCGAAGATTTGTAATAAAAAAAAAGGGAACGCATATGTATATGCAATTTTTTTCGTTATGTGTTAACTATTGTGTGATGCAAGGGATATAACGCATAGCAGTGCGAAACATAAAAAAGGGTTTGAAATGTAATGGTTGTTGGTTGCTCAAACGAAGGGAAGAAAGAGCGAATGAAGAATGACTGTGTGATTTTTTACTTTTGAGATTGAAATGAAATGTAAGAAATTTTTACAGCATATGTAAGAATTCTTTTTACAGTTGTAAAATTAAAAGCCCTTTTTACAGCGGTAAATGTGAATGAAGATTTTACACAGCAGTGTAAAAATCATTTGTGAAAGAGGCAGAGTATTTAGTTTTTGGTAAAAGTTTTGGTGAATCCCTCTGAGAACGAGGAAGAAATATGTATCAGGCTTTTTATTAATGAATATAAAGGTATTATGGGTGTGAAAAATCTCTGTTCTCAGAAATTTTATTTGGCTTCCCTATGCAAAAGATCCTGAGGAGAAAAACAAAGTATTTCTCTATATTCAGTTAATTTGTGTTTGAAATTACCAAAAATTTCCAACATTATTGTAAAGGTGATTTGGAAGCAGTTTGACAGTCCAACAAAGAATTGATTATCAAGTCACTTTGGAAAGTAAATGTGCCTGACATTGAAGGCATTGTCTCACATGTGTGCCACATGGTGTTGCTAGATAGGAGTGCAAAGAAATAAGAACTTGGACCTCGTGCCAAAGGTTTGAAGATTTGGGGAAAGATTATCCAAAGGGGAAACTACAAAATGAACATCGAATCCGAGAAAAGGACACTTGTCATAAGTTGGGTAAGGAGGATTGGAGAAATGAAAATAGTTGTCGGATACATCACCAAAGAATCACGATTCCATTTTGCTGTGAGGGCTGTGGATTTGGATTGTGGTTTCGTGTTTTGGAACGGTCTTGCAAGAAAGGCTTCTCCAAGTTTATTTATTTTCCAGTAAAACTATTTTAATTTTCACCATTTGCTAGAGGTAAAGTTGATTGCTGATGTATGTAGAGGAAGGATTTTATGATTCATACTTTATAGCAAAATTTTCATATTCAATAGTGTTGTCTTTTCTTATTGAAAAAATAAATCAGGTGAGAGCATAGGAAGTGAAATCCCCTTCAATTTACTGTTAGAAAAATTTTACGGGGCAAAGGAGAGGAGTCTTGCTCAGAATTCGGTTGCAGCAAGGAAATCAGAAAGACTTTACGATTCATATTTTATAGCAAAATTTGCATATTGAATATTGTTGTCTTCTTTTTCTTGAAAAAATAAATAATATGGGAGCATCTGAAGTGAAATCCCCTTCAATTTACGGAAGCTCAAGAAATGGGAAAGAGAAGAAGAACAAAAGACCGTGGTTGAGGGTTTCTGCGCATGATTTTCTCCATGGACAGTGGCACAGGAGAGAGCTCCACTTCCTCCTTTAGAGAGGCAGTGGTTAACAAGGGCAAGACTCCCCCAGAACCAGGTAGAGGTAACAAGATGGAAGGGGGAAAAAATAGGGAAGAAGAAACAGAAAGTAACAAGAAGAAGGAAAATGATGGCACAAAAGACAAGGAGGAAAATGACAAAAAACAGGGAACAAAAAACAGGGAACAAAAGACAAGAAACAAAAGGGATCGTTCAAACCGAAAGCTGAAATCACTCCCAGAGTAATCTTAAATAATCCAGAGCTGCAGGCCCACAGGGAGCACATGTCGAATTATGCAATCATATGCAAATTCATGGGATTATGGCCCACCGAAAAGGCTTTACAAGCATGGATCAGATACCACTGGAAGCCTAAAGGAAGCATCGATCTTCATCTAGGATCCAAGGGTCTTTTCACTGTGGTGTTTGCAAACATCGAGGACAAAGACAGAGTGTTTGAAGGTGGGCCCTACTTCTATGCAGCAGCAGGGCTCTATATGCGGCCGTGGATGATGAACTTTGTGCCGGAGCGGGAAACCTTTACCTCAGTCCCGGTCTAGGTAAGACTCTATTCGCTACCTCTGGATTATTGGCAAATAGAATCACTAACAACCATAGGCAATAAATTAGGGAGGTATGTCAAAACTTCGGAAGCCACAAGAAGGGGTAAATATACCTCCTTTGCCAGGATTTGTGTAGAGATGGACCTATCTGGAGCACTTCCGGACGAGGTCATACTGGAGGTTCATGATGAGGAATGGGTGCAGACTGTCGACTATGAGCACATTCCATTTAGATGCTGAAAATGTCATGAACACGGGCACCTGCTTAGAGACTGCCCACTCAGCAAGGCAGAGAACAAAAGAAAACCTAACACAATGAAAGAAATAGATGGATTTCACAAGGTAGCTCACATAGGAAAAATGGCAAAAGAGGGCCAAATCAACACCCAAGAGAAGACCAAAAAGGCAGGCTGAATCAGTTCCCTGTTCTTGAAGAGGAGGAAGATTCAACAGTTGAAAATCAAGTAATGAAGGATGGATATGATAAGTAGGAAAAGGAGGAAGAACAGGATCATGAGTAGGTAAAGGAAAAACAGAAAGGGATCATGATTGGTGAATCAGAGATGGATATGGATTAGGAAATGACCCAGAGCGAGATGGAAATGGAAGATAATGAGTTACAATAGATTCTTGACAGAGAAAACCTAGATCTAGAAGGGTTCTTGAGTAAGGGAACAGCGGGTGGGGTAGAATCTCCACCACAAGAAGAATGCATTCGAATAAAGTAGTTATTATTATGTAAAACACAAGCAAAGAGCTTGGTAGAAGATAACAACATTAAAAGACCGGGCAATCATGGAATGAAAGCAGTAAAATCAACTCCAGAATTAGCTCCAAGAAACCCGAGGAAAAAAGGGGCAGAAAAAAGCAAAACGAGCTTTTAATGGAATGTGGAAAGCTCATGATAGACTCAGGTAAGATGAAAGATCTAACCAGTTACTCCTTTACCAATATGTAATTATGAAGTTTACAACTTGGAACGTAAGAGGTCTAGGAAGCAAAAGAAAACAAAGAATGTTGAATAATAGAATGAAACAAGTAGCTCCGGATATAATTTTTGTCCAAGAAACAAAATGCTTTGTTCAAAAGATAAGACAAATCCATAGTAGGTGGCTTAGCCGATATGAGTTTATATAAGTCAAAGAAGAAAATACTGCAGGGGGTATCCTCATCCTCTGGAATCCCCAAAAAATAGGTATTATTGATGCGAAGGCATCAAAGAATTATTTATCAGTTGTTATACAACCTGTAGGAGACAGGGACACATATCTTGTAACGAATGTGTATGGCCCTCAAAGGTTAGATGACAAAATCAAGTTTATCGATTCCTTAGTGGACCTTCGAAGAAGATTTGCAGGGTTACCGTGGGTTATAGGAGGAGATTTCAACATGATCAGAACTCTCTCGGAGAAAAAAGGGGGTACAAGAGCTCTAAACAAAGATTCCTTAGCTTTCCAATGTTTTTCAGAAAACATGAAACTCGTGGACATTGAGACAAATAATGGTCTTTGCACATGGAACAACAAAAGAGGAGGGGATTCCCAGGTAGCTTCCAAGCTAGACAAATTCATGATCTCTGAAGAGCTCATGCTTCTAGACAAGGAAATAATAGCATATATTCTTCCTTTTGGAGGCTCATATCACTGGCCGATTCAAATGGAGATCAAGGTCATTGGCACCCCAAGAAACAAAGCGTTCATATTTGAAAATATGTGGCTTTCACACCCGGATTTCATCAGCAACAATGGAAAATGGTAGGCTGAAGACTTGCAGATTCAGGGATTATCTATGTTCCTGCTACATAAAAGATTAAAACACATCAAGAAGAAGCTAAAGAAACGGAACCAGAAGGAATTTGGCAATATTTTCACAAGTAAAAAAAACGTGGAAATCAAAATCCTAGAGCTCAACCAAGCTTTGATCAAGAATGGCTTTGACAAGGACAAAAATGATCAAGCAGAGAAATATCACCAAGAATGGGAAAGGCTGTGTAAACAAGAAGAAATTTTTTGGAAACAAAAATCTAGAGTTCTATGGCTAAAAGAAGGAGAACGCAATACTAAATTTTTCCACAGATCTACCATTGCAAATAGAACTAACAACAGAGTCTCTTCTATCAAGGACGAGAATGGCCAAACTCATCAAACCCATGAGGAGATAGAAGCAGTGTTAGTAAAGAATTTTTGGGACATAGCCAAGGAAAACATTCCAGGAAGAGAACCTTTCATTAAGAATTTAATTAAACACATACCTAAACTAGTATCCAGAGAGGACAATTGTAATCTCAACAGACCCGTAACTGAAAAGGAGATCAGTGAGGTCCTCAAGGAAATGCAAAATGGCAAGGCACTAGATCCAGATGGATTTAATGTGGATTTCTTCAAATCCTGCTGGAATATTGTTAAAAGGGATATTGTATAGATAGTAGAAGACTCCAGGGGGAACAAGACCATTTTGAAAGCTCTCAATACATCATTTATTGCCCTTATTCCAAAACAGGATAATGCTCAAACACCTGAGAGATATAGGCCCATCGCCTTATGCAATGCTGTCTACAAAATAATCTCCAAGGTGGTGGCCAACAGACTCAAACCCCTGCTGCCCACGCTTATCTCCGAGGAAGAAATAGGGTATGTAGAAGGAAGACAAATTCTGGACAACATAATTCAAGCTCATGAGGTGGTTCACTCGTTAACTTGCAACAAGAGAACAGGAATGATCATGCAACTAGACATAGCCAAAGCATATGACAAAGTGAATTGGACATACATCAAAAAAGTGCTCGCAGCATTTGGTTTTGATCATAATTGGGTGAGATGGGTCATGGCCCTTGTAACTTCATCTAGCTTTTCAATTTTAGTGAATGGATCTCCTTCTGAGCTTTTTCTCCCTTCCAGGGGTCTAAGACAGGGAGATCTGTGCTCTCCTTTTCTCTTCATCCTCATGATGGAAGGGCTAGGGCGGTCCATCAAGCATGCAAGAATAACGGGAAGAATTCAAGGACTCCAACTTACCGAGAAGGGGAAAGTTCTAACTCATCAACGGTTTGAAGATGATACCCTGTTATAGGGAATTCCCATAGACAAAGAAGCACTTGCTTACAAACAGATTTTGGATGACTTCACGAAGGCCACAGGTATGGAAGTTAACCTTACCAAATCAAAAGTATTTTTCTCTAACACTCATATTGCCATCTAGAGAAACGTCTCCAGAATTTTAGGCTTTCAAAGAGAATCTCTTCCCTCTAAGTATTTGGGAGTTCCACTTATAGCTAAACCCCGACACAAGAGTATATGGGATCCATTAATAACTAAAATGCAAGACAAGGTCAGGAAATGGACAAACAGATCTTTAAATTTAGCTAGTAGACTGGTTCTTACTAAAGCAGTTCTCCAAGCTATCCCAATCTTCATGCTATCAGCCCTCCCAGCTCCAATAGGAGTCTTGCAGCAATTTGGGAGTATTCAACGAGATTTTCTTTGGGGCAAAGAGGAAACAAGGAAAAAATGGGCTTTAGTCTCATGGGAAAAGATTTGCAAACCCAAGAACCAAGGAGGCCTGGGTTTGGACAACCTAGAGATTCTCAACAAGGCTCTGGGAGCCAAACTTTGGTGGAGGTGGGTTAAGGATCCTATAGCTCAATGGGCAAGCATCTGGAAGGAAAAATATGCCAATGCCTGGCCGGATTCTGATATCATATGGATGACAGGAACAGTGAAAGGCTCCCCCATATGGAACAAGGCCTGGGAGAACAAAGAAGTGGTTCAAAAAAATAGTTTCTGGGAATCAGAGAGGGAGATCTGGCACTTTTCTAGGAGGAAAAATGGCAATAGAAACCTAATCTACTGAAGGAAGAATTTTTAGGCCTTGTTGGTACCATTCCATGACCTTCTTTTTCCTCTTGAAACACATCATTTATCTAACTTTTCCTTCCATAGATCCCTTATATTCCTTCAAATTGATTAGTTAATAGTATTATAGTTGTTAGTTTGCATTAAAGTTAGTTTATGAGTTTTTATGTTAGAAATTAAGAGTTTTTAATAAAAATATTACATGAAGTTACAACATCCTGTAAATGCTTCATCATCTGACACGTGGCATGACAGGTAAGCTAAAACAAGGGATAGGAACGAAAACTAGAATGTACAAGCATGGAGAAACATCGATCTTACAGTGAATCCAACACTCCTTGTTATGCGGTCAACGCTGGTCAAAGCCCCAGCCTTTTGGTGACAAACGCAGCAACAGCCATAGGTTTCCAAACGGTTTCGTTTTGTTTCTTTTTGAAAATTGGTTTTGAATGGAAATGACCCAAAAATAATTCCATAGTAAAAGCGACAACAACTGCATAGTGAATGTACATTCAATCCAAATGTAAACGGGGTATTAGTTGTTTTAAAAACACGGATGTAGACACGGTTACATGATTATTGTTTGATCTCTGTATACCGGTTGGGAGAGCAAAGCTTTTGTATACTCTTCAAAACTTAATATCAAAACTCGATTACAGTCACGGTTTCAATATAACCTTGTTCATGCGTTAAATACCTCAGTTGCTTGCGCGCATTCCAGTATACCGTTGAAATGCGGATGGGCCCTGCGTGGACGGGTATGCTGTCATTTTCATTTCATTAGTAGCTTTTGAATATTGAATAGCAAGCACAGTCATTAGAGTTATGCTTATGATTTCATTGATTTGATTAGCAATCCTTATGAATGATGTTTATGATGATAGCTTAAGGGATTTATCGTTAAGATCATTGAACTGTATCTCGTAAGAGGTTTGATCCTTCGTTACATTTTGAAAGCATCCTCATAGACCTTGTTTTCCATGCATTTGAATTTTAATGTGCTTTTGATTTCAGTATGCTTTTAATCTTTCATGAACGATGAGTGTTAAATGCTGAGTGTTCACTAGACAGAGTTTTTATGCACAGTGTCCTTGTAAGGGGACCAAAATCTCAGTTTAGTAATACACAGTGTCTTTAGGACAGTTAAATGAGTTGAATGACCTGAGTGTCAAGGTGATAGGGAGCATATCTTAACCTTCCGTAAAGAAGTATTGTAACCTACCACAATGAACACTTAGTTAGGAATCCTTTATGTCTATAGATTTTAGACGCATGCCTCGAAGTTTACTTATCCTGGTCGATAATAAATATAGCCTAATCTAGCACCCTAGGTTTGTCACTACATTTTGGCGCCGTTGCCAGGGAGGTGTAGTTAGAGGATTTCGATTTTTTAATAAACAAAAACAAACAAAAAACATAGATTTAGAAGTCATGTTTACTTATGCCTAGATCTAGAGATAATAAAGGTAGATTCACAAAAACCCCCCATCCAAAAACTAACTTACCATCAGGAGCAGACCCTTTAGGAAACATTGAACCCACAACACCAGCTGAGGAGGTCACCATACGAGAATTAGAGGATAAACAAAAATCAGGGCAGAGACTCACACTCATCGAGAGGCAAATTCTATTAGCACACAAATCACAGAAGAAACATTTCCCTGGATCCTCTATACAAGGAGAAAGTAGCACAGTGACTCAACAATCTTTCTTTAATCTCCTCTTTGAAACAAGTGATACTGATCAAGGAATAGAGGAACCTATCAAAATGGCTGAGGAAGGAGATGGATTAGTACCAAATCAAGGTCGAAGAGACGAGGAAGAGTCAACCTTTAAATTTCCTATTCAAGAACCACAAGAAGATGATGAAATAAAAATGAAAAACATACCTCCATCTATGCTACCAAATTTTTATGTCATGGCATTAGAAGGCCCAGATTCATTCTTGTTTGAGTTTGACATTGTATGTCGAACATATGGTTACATAGATGATGCGCATAGGCTTAGACTCTTCCCAGCAACATTAAAAGCATCAGCATTAAGATGGTTCATGGGGCTTGGTGAACATGCGATAACTAATTGGGATGTCATGAGAAGAATATTCCTAAATAAATACCAACCTTATTGTAGATCAAAAGATTCCAAAGATGATATGTTTAGGATGAACTAACAAGAGGATGAAAATTTAGAGGAATACCTAGAACGGTTTTTTTACAATTTACAAAAATCCAAACACCGAACCATGCCTCTTGATTTGATTCGAACAATATTCCTGAAAGGCATTCGAGAGGAATACTTAGATGATCTTAACTTGATGGGCAAAGGTGATATTTACACTTACCTTTTGAAGAAATTGCTGAGTTATGTGAAAAATATTCTGGGAGCAAAGCCAAAATTGGAAAAAGAACCATATCATCCAAAGCCACAAAATCTGCTTCAGCAAGTGTCACAAGGGCTGAAATAGGGAACCTCTTAAAGGAATTCAAAATAGATCCGTTAAGTACCTTAGGAACCCAAATTGACACTCTAAAAGCTAAGAAGAGATAAGAAGAGGAAGATCAGATGATAGCTATCTTTTTCCCAAAATGCTAGAAGAAACATGCCTTAAAAGACTTCCCATTAGAAAACATTCAAGTCTGTGCCTTTTGTACTAAAAGTCATGATATATTTCACTGTTCTAAAGTCAAGGTTTTGCAGAATTGTAATGTGGAAACTATTGCAGATATGGAAAATATGTATGACATGGGGGCAAAGAGACCATGGCAGCCAAAACCAGCACCTCAAGGTATGTTCCCAAATCAGAATTTGCAATTTCCTGTACATGATCAGATGTATGCTCAGAATTCATGGAATGTGCCCATGCCATGGCAGCACCAAAATTACCCCCAACAACAATGGAGACCATCTCAACAATACTCTCAACAATATCATTCATATCCTCAATCATACCAACCATACTCACAGCCATATCAACAATATCATCAGCCATACTCGCCATATCCTCAATCATATCAGCAATATCCTCAGCAGCAAGTTGTTTACCCACATCAACCTCAACCCACTCAACAAGCATTGCCTGCTCCTCAGCCAATAAATCCACCACAGTTACAACTTCCATCTAACTCACAATCTCCCAGACCTACTCAAATCCCTGCTCAACCTGTACCAAATCCAAATAACAGAGCAGAGAGACCAGCCTACAATGTCGATGAGGGAACCTCATATCCCACATTACCCTTGCAAAATATCAATTTGAGGTCTGGTAAGGTACTTCACAAAGAATATCCAATAGCTGATAAACAAGAAGAAAACGAAGAAAATAAAAATGAAACTGAAAATCAAAGAAAACAAAACGATGACACCAAAAATAAACAAATGCAACCATTGCATCCACCACCTTTTCGAGACCGATTGGTCCAAACAAAACTTCCAATGTCTATACCACAGTTTGATGTTTTAGACGAGCTCAAAAATGTCTATATAAAAATTCTGCTACTACAAGCCATAAAAGACATTCCCATATATACTAAAGAAATCAAAGAACTATGCCTTAAGAAGCCCACTAGGAAAAGGGTTGATCCACAAACCATTCATGTTATTGGAAATTTAGCTGGCATTATGACAAATACCATCTCAATGGAAAAGTATGTTGATCTTGGTATTCCCAGAGTCACTACAATCATTAAAAACAAACATATTCCAAACACCTTAATAGATCTTGGGGCCGCAATAAATGTCATGATTCTTGAAACCATGAAAACACTCTAGCTCACAAATTTGCAACACACAACAATTGTTCTAGAACTTGCTGATAGGTCTAAAGTGATTCCTGAAGGGATTTTGGAGGACATAGTTGTTTCACTGGACTCTTGGGAGTATCCAGTGGAATTTCTAGTTCTTCAACCCAAATCCAATTTAGGAGGGCACCCTATCACCCTTGGTAGACCATGGTTAGAAACTACTCATGCATTCATAGGATGTCGGTCGGGTAATATGATCATTTCACGAGGAACTGAAAGAAAACAACTCACTCTTTACCCAGCAGCACGATGATCAGTAGTAGCACACAATTTATGGTTTGACGATAAATACAATCACAAAGAAGAAGTACAATCTGTTTTTAGCATTAACCAAATCTATGATTTTCAAGAACATAATAATGATGATTTGGTAGAATTGTTCCTTTCTCAACCTGATATTTCCGAAAATTTGAGAAATGACCAATATCATGCTGCAGATGAACTTTTAGCCCAAAATTTTCAGGAAACATGAACCATTCAATATTTGCAAACAACATTCCACGATATTTTTCCCATTCAATCCATCACAAACACACAGACTCAAACCATAGAGATTAGTCCAGGAAAAACTCCGAATATTGGCACTCACCTAGACTCATCTCAGCAAGAGAAATTGATTCAATTATTAAGAAAATACCAGAAAGAATTTTCTTGGGACTGCATCGATATGCATGGGATTCACCCTGAAACATGTACTCACCATATTTATACCGATACTACTATCAAACTAGTGAGGCAACTGCAGAGACAAATGAACCCCATGCTCGAGGATATCGTTAGAGGGGAATTACAAAAACTGTTGAAAGTTAATTTTATCTATCCTATCTCTCACAGACAGTGGGTATCCCCATTGGTAGTAGTGCCCAAGAAAAATGGTAAGTGGTGGATTTGTGTCGATTACAGACAATTGAACAAAGCAACTCTCAGAGATTATTTCCCACTACCATTTATCGACAAAGTGCTAGACACATTAGCTAGGAAATCATCATTACCTTTTCTTGATGGTTTCAGTGCCTACAACTAGATCAGGATAGCCTTAGAGGACTAAGACAAAACCACTTTTACTTGTCCTTGGGGCACTTATGCTTATAATGTTTTTCCATTTGGACTTTGCAATGCTCCAGCTATATTTCAGAGAACTGCGTTAGCTATTTTTGCTGATTTAGTTCATGATTGCGTTGAAGTTTACATGGATGATTTTTCAATGTATGGTGATTCATTTGAGCATGCATTAATAAATCTTGAAAAAGTTTTGAAGAGATGTATTGAAGCTAATCTGTCCCTGAGTAATGAAAAGTGCTTTATGATGTTAAACGAGGGGATAGTATTAGGCCACTATATTTGTTTTCAAGGCATTAAAGTTGATCCATCAAAAATCCAGATCATTGTCAATTTGCCAATTCCGAAGACTCAAAAAGAGGTAAGAAGTTTCCTTGGGTATGCAAGCTATTATAGAAGGTTTATTGAACATTTTAGTAAAATAGCTTCACCTTTGTTCAAGCTTCTTGCCAAAGATGTACATTTCAACTGGAATGAGAATTGCCAACAAGCATTTGAAACACTCAAAAAGAGGTTGTCAACCACACTAGTCCTGAAAGGACCTAACTGGAACCTACCATTTCACATCTTTATAGATGCATCTGATACTGCAGTAGGTGCCTCATTAGGCCAAAAATAGGAATCTTGTCATTATGCCATCTATTTCATTAGCAAAAATCTAACACCTGCAAAATTAAACTGCATAGTCACAGAAAAAGAAATGCTTGCCATCATATATGCTGTCAATAAATTCTGACATTATATAGCTGGTTATGAAGTTTTTGTACATACTAACCATTCTACCATTAAGCATTTAATGAACAAACCAGTAACTAGTGGCAGAGTTACCAGATGGTTATTGTTGTTACAGGAATTTAACATCACAGTGTTAAATAGACCAGGTAAGGAGAATTAGGTCGCAAATTTTCTTTCTAGACTGCAAAATCAAGGTGAGGTTGTTCCGGTTGAAGATTCTTTTCCAGATGAAAATCTATTTTCAATTTCAATAGTGAATCCTTGGTATGCTGACTTCGCCAATTATTTGTCTACAGGAAGAACACCTCCATCCTTTACTCCAAAGGAAAAGAAGAGGATAGTCAAACAAGGTGCTCGATACTCATGGATTAATGGTGATTTATTTTACACTGGTTATGATATGATTATTAGACGATGTGTAAGAAATGATGAGATAATTCATATTTTAAAATCTTGCCATGATGAACCGTGTGGTGGGCATTTTGCAGCTAAGCGAACATCATTCAAGATTCTTAGTCTTGGATACTACTGACCATCCATTTTTAAGGATTCCAAGGAGTACGTGAAGAGTTGTGATAGCTGCCAAAGAACAGGCAGGCCAACAGCTACAGATGAGATGCCACTTCAGCCACAAGTGCATCTAGAGCCATTTGAAAAATGGGCTCTAGATTTCATAGGACCCATTAATCCAACGTCTAACGGTAAGAAGTACATCTTAGTATGTACCAATTACGTAACAAAATGGGCTGAAGCAAAAGCACTAGTTAGAGCAACTGAACAAACACTGCTAAACTTCATTTTTGAAGAGATTTTTGTAAGGTATGGAGTACCAAGGGAGATAGTGACTGATCAAGGTACTCAGTTTACTTCAAAGTTAGTTAAGGACATCACAGAAAAATATCAAATCAAGCACAAAAGAAGTACACCTTACCATCCACAGGCCAATGGACGGGTGGAATCCACAAATAAAACTTTGGAAGGAATTATCACTAAGACGGTGGCAATCAACAGAAAGAATTGGGAACAGAAGCTCAAAGATGAACTCTGGGCTTATAGAATCATGTGGAAGAATACTACAGGATTTACACCATATCAGTTGGTGTATGGCAAAGAGGTAACGCTTCCTATTGAGTTTCAAATACATACTTTTAAGATGGCTGCAGATTTAGAAATTGATCTGAATAAAGCCCAACAAGAAAGAATTCAGCAGTTGAACTAGCTGGATGAAATGAGGCAGCAAGCAGAGGAAACAACAATCCTCATGCAAAAACAAAGGAAGCAGTGGCATGATACACATATCAAGAAGAAGCAGTTCAAGGAAGGAGACTGGGCTTTACTCTTTGATTCTAAATTCAGAGATCATAAAGCCAAGTTTACTACACATTGGATGGGCCCATACGAAATAATTCAAGTCTATGAAAATGGATTGGTCAAGCTCATCACTATTGATGGAGAAGGCCACTCCTTTACTGTCAATGGTCATCGCTTGAAACTTTACAATAAGCCCATCAGCAGGAAAAAATTTCTTCAAACTGTATCTCAACAGAGAGAGGTTGAGATATTGCAGCCTTCAGCTGTATTATCTCTACCTTAATTCATTTCATTTCAATTTAGAAATTCAATAAAAAAAAATAATATAAAAATAAAAAAATGGGTTAGATGTGAAAACCAGACTCTGGCACACTCTAACCCAGAATTCTTACTTGAAAACAAATTCGTTGGCTGGTAAGAATTCCTTTTCCTTTTGTTTCCTGTTTGATTAATCAATTGAATAATGACTTGAGGACAAGTCAACGCTTTAGTGGGGGAGAAGCATCAGCATTTTGTTTTTCTTATCTTATCTCCTCATTGTAAATTCTCAAAGATTTCTTATCTCATCTCCTCACTGTAAATTTCCAAAGAGTTTGTTTCAACACTCTAGATTTCAATAAAGAAGTTATTTTTGTCTTTGTTCTAATCAGAGGGACCTGTTTAAAAACACTATGCAATGGGACCTGTTCAGCATACATAAAAGGGACGTGTTAAGAGACTGTTATCTCAAGTTACTTCAGCAAAGCTTCATCAAGTTTCAACAGAGATTCAAAGGTTGCTTGTCACCTAGGCTTCATCCAACACCAAAGATCAAAGAACCTGCACACATATAGTTCTTTTCCATATTTCAAAGAAGTTGCATAGACATTTTCTAGATCTCAGAGGGACCTGTTGCATTCAAGTTTATCTCAGAGGGACTTGTCATGAACAACAAATATTAGTCAAGAAAGAATAGTCCTACCTAGCATGCCAATTCAACGATTGATCAACCAATAAAAGTGTAATGTATTCCTTATTTTTAACATTTAAATTCTTAGATTAATTTTTAATGTTAAATGTGATGACTATGACTGCTACGATCAATTTCAAAAACACCTGCATACCTATCACCCCTTATCATATTCTAATATTCCTAATCCCTATCATCTCCCAACACTCTAGCCTATCCCATATTTATACGATTTTTAAAATCCCCATACTCTCCGTATGATTTCTTAATCCCCTCCTATATCACCCTTCCAACCTTTGTTATTAAGCCAACCAAACCCTACTACCGGTCCAACATATCTATTCGGCCACGTACCAATGAACGGGGGACATGTCGTGAATTGTTAGAAAGCCAAATGTTATACGATTTGTTCATTATGTTTGAATCGGCCGAATTATGACATAACCACCCAATGAAGTCGAATGATGTAAACGACCATCTGATATCATGCTCCAGTACTCCATATATCCCTCCAGCGTTCTCATGATGGTATTTATACGACCCGGTACTACCACTTATTTGTCATAAAATATGACTATGCTATGAATTGAGTCAGTTATTTAAAAAAAAAAAAAAAACATTTCATTCTCAGTGTTCTATATTAGCAATTCGACTTCTGTGATTTCAACAGCAAAGACTGAGAGTAGCCAGCGCTACAAAAAGGAAAACATAGTCATCTGGGTTTACAAGTTTCGACCTCCACCATAATTACAAGACAGTCATCTGGGCATCGCTTAAGTCACTGAAGGGGCTAGTTTCGAAGAACAAAGGGCGCCACCAGGTCAGCAGTGTGGAGCGGAAGACAAAGGTAACAAACCAAGATACCTTTGTTGAATTCATAGGCATAAACGAGGAGGGTTAGAGCAAAATTTCTCTGTCCAAATGACTAATAGGGTAGAACCAAGCACATTCGACAGTTCCCAATACCACGATGATTGCATTGCAATTCTAAAAGAAAAACAATGGCTACCCTTCTTGGAGAAGTTTCATGGAAACAATGAGGAAGTCACTAAACAATTTTCCTTTACATTCAATGGGGAGAAAGCCTTGATAGGTAATTTTTCATTCAGGGTTTCAGAAGACACCATAGCACAGTCCTTAGGGATCAGCACAGAAGGGGATAAATACTTCAAGACAAAACAGTTCAAAGAGAAATCATAGACCCAATTCATGTCCAGATCAAGGGTCTCATCTATTAACTGGAAGAAAGGTGTCCCTTGGAGCTGGCTGATGCATCCATGGGACGAGATGGTATATATCATCCAAAAATTTGTAACTTGTGAGGGCCGCTACAACATCGTTTACTTATAGCACATCAAACTACTGTTACATTTGAAAGGGCCGTGCACTATTAGCATACCATACTTCCTCTTGCAGATCCTAACCAAAATGTCGAAAAACATCCAAAAGCAAAAAGGTAACGAGGACAAGAGCTTATATCATTTCAGGCTAATTAAAATTCTTATTGAGTCTGAATTACAGAGAAGAGGAAGAACATGGAAGGAGTTCTTGGCTGCCACCCAAATCAAGGATGGAGAGGATGAGAAAGAACAATAAGATCATTCAGGGTTTATGCATGACATTAATGAATAGTTTCTTGCGCACAAATCAAGCAATGTACCTCCACCCATTAGTAATGTGAGGACGAGGAAAATGGGAAAAAAGGATGCCCAGAAAGTAGAGCAAGATAAAAATTTTACTACCTATACAAGAAGATCCAGGAGGGCACAAAAGACTCAGCTACAAGAAGACCAACCAGAATCTAATGCACCTGCACCAATGGATATTGAGAGTAGTGCTCACTCACAACCTGGACCAAAAGTTGAGATGGAGGTTGAGAGCAACAATAGGCAAGAAAAAAAGTCACCACCCGCCATTATGAAACAAAGAAAGCTGGAAAAGCAAATTGAAAAGTTAAAGGAAGAATTGATGGAGGCCAACATGCTGAAAAAGTCATCAAGAAAGAGAATGAGATGCTAAGAGCACAGAGTAAAGAGACTCAATAGAAAAATGAGAAGTTGAGGGAGCATATCAAGGAACTCAAAGCTGAACAAACTGACATTTGCAAGTGGGAAACCAAATGGTATAACCAAAAGAAAGCCCTCGAGGAGAAGTAAAAGAGTTTAAAGCATGAGCTCCATAGTGAGAAAGATGCCCAGGCAAAGAAGAAAATGGATGCATTGTTGAAAGCAGCAGAGTTGCAGGCAGGGACAGAGTTTAGAGGCAGCACATCAGGATTAGCATGAGGACATGCTAATTCATTAAGCTCGGGGAGATGTTGGTACCATTCCATGACCTTCTTTTTCCTCTTGAAACACATCATTTATCTACCTTTTCCCTCCATAGATCCCTTATATTCCTTGAAATTGATTAGTTAATAGTATTATAGTTGTTAGTTTGCATTAAAGTTAGTTTATGAGTTTTTATGTTAGAAATTAAGAGTTTTTAATAAAAAGGTTACAGGAAGTTACAACATCCTGTAAATGCTTCATCATCTGACACGTGGCATGACAGGTAAGCTAAAACAAGGGATAGGAACGAAAACTAGAATGTATAAACATGGAGAAACATCAATCCTATAGTGAATCCAGCACTCCTTGTTATGCAGTCAATGCTGGTCAAAGCCCCAGCCTTTTGGTGACAAACGCAGCAACAACCATAGGTTTCCAAACCAGTTTCGTTTTGTTTCTTTTTGAAAATCGATTTTGAATGGAAATGACACAAAAATCATTCCATAGTAAAAGCGGCAACAACTGCATAGTGAATGTACATTCAATCCAAATGTAAACGGGGTATTAGTTGTTTTAAAAACATGGATGTAGACACAGTTACATGATTCTTGTTTGATCTCTGTATATCGGTTGGGAGAACAAAGCTTTTGTATACTCTTCAAAACTTAATATCAAAACTCGATTACAGTCACGGTTTCAATATAACCTTGTTCATGCGTTAAATACCTCAGTTGCTTGCACGCATTCCAGTATACCGTTGAAATGCGGATGGGCCATGCGTGGACGGGTATACTGTCATTTTCATTTCATTAGCAGCTTTTGAATATTGAATAGCAAGCACAGTCATTAGAGTTATGCTTATGATTTCGTTGATTTGATTAGCAATCCTTATGAATGATGTTTATGATGATAGCTTAAGGGATTTATAGTTAAGATCATTGAACTGTATCTCGTAAGAGGTCTGATCCTTCGTTATATTTTTAAAGCATCCTCATAGACCTTGTTTTTCATGCATTTGAATTTTAATGTGCTTTTTATTTCAGTATGCTTTTAATCTTTCATGAACAATGAGTGTTAAATGCTGAGTGTTCAGTAGACAGAGTTTTTATGCACAGTGTCGTTGTAAGGGGACCAAAATCTCAGTTTAGTAATACACAGTGTCTTTAGGATAGTTAAATGAGTTGAATGACCTGAGTGTCAAGGTGATAGGGAGCATATCTTAACCTTCCGTAAAGAAGTGTTGTAACCTACCACAATGAACACTTAGTTAGGAATCCTTTATGTCTATAGATTTTAGACGCATGCCTCGAAGTTTACTTATCCTGGTCGATAATAAATATAGCCTAATCTAGCACCCTAGGTTTCTCACTACATTTTGGCGCGGTTTCCGGGGAGGCATAGTTAGAGGATTTCGAATTTTTAATAAACAAAATAAAACAGAAAACATAGATTTAGAAGTCATGTTTACTTATGCCTAGATCTAGAGATAATAAAGGTAGATTCACAAAAACCCTCCTTCCAAAAACTAACTTACCATCAGGAGCAGACCCTTTAGGAAACATTGAACACACAACACCAACTGAGGAGGTCACCATACGAGAATTAGACGATAAACAAAAATCAGGGCAGAGACTAACACTCAATGAGAGGGAAATTCTATTAGCACACAAATCACAAAAGAAATCTTTCCTTGGATCCTCTATACAAGGAGAAAGTAGCACAGTGACTCAACAATCTTTCTTTAATCTTCTCTTTGAAACAAGTGACACTGAACAAGGAACAGAGGAACCTATCAAAATGGCTGAGGAAGGAGATGGATCAGTACCAAATCAAGGTCCAAGAGACGAGGAAGAGTCAACCTTTAAATTTCCTATTCAAGAACCACAATAATATGATGAGATAAAAATGAAAAACATACCTGCATCTTTGATACCAAATTTTTATGGCATGGCTTCAGAAGACCCAGATTCATTCTTGTTTGAGTTTGACATTGTATGTCGAACATATGGTTACACAGATGATGCCCATAGGCTTAGACTCTTCCCAGAAACATTAAAAGCATCAGCATTAAGATGGTTCATGGGGCTTGGTGAACATGCGATAACTGATTGGATGGCATGAGAAGAATATTCCTAAAGAAATACCAACCTTATTGTATATCAAAAGATTCCAAAGATGATATCTTTAGGATGAACCAACAAGAGAATGAAAACCTAGAGGAATACCTAGAACAGTTTGTTTACAATTTACAAAAATCCAAACACCGAACCATGCCTCTTGATTTGATTTGAACAATATTCTTGAAAGGCATTCGAGAGGAATACTTAGATGATCTTAACTTGAGGGGCAAAGGTGATATTTCCACTTTACCTTTTGAAGAAATTGCTGAGTTATGTGAAAAATATTCTAGGAGCAAAGCCAAAATTGGAAAAAGAACCATATCATCCAAAGCCACAAAATCTGCTTCAGCAAGTGTCACAAGGGCTGAAATAGGGAACCTATTAGAGGAATTCAAAAAAGATCTGTTAAGTACCTTAGGAACCCAAATTGACACTCTAAAAGCTAAGAAGAGACAAGAAGAGGAATATCAAATGATGGCTATGTTTTGCCCAAAATGCCGGAAGAAACATGCCTTAAAAGACTGCCCATTAGAAAACATTCAAGTTTGTGCCTTTTGTACTGAAAATTGTGAGATATTTAACTGTTCTAAAGTCAAGGTTTTGCAGAATTATAATGTGGCAGCTAATGAGGATATGGAAAATATGTATTACATGGGCGCAAAGGGACCATGGCAACCAAAACCAGCACCTCAAGGTATGTTCCCAAATCAGAATTTGCAATTTCCTGTACATGATCAGATGTATGCTCAGAATTCATGGAATGTGCCCATGCCATGGTAGCACCAAAATTACCCCCAACAACAATGGAGACCATCTCAACAATACTCTCAATAATATCATTCATATCATTAATCATACCAACCATACTCACAGCCATATCAACAATATCATCAGCGATACTCGCCAGATCCTCAATCATATCAGCAATATCCTCAGTAGCAAGTTGTTTACCCACATCAACCTCAACCCACTCAACAAGCATTTCCTGCTCCTCCACCAATAAATCCACCACAATTACAACTTCCATCTAACTCACAACCTCCCAGACCTACTCAAACCCCTGCTCAACCTGTACCAAATCCAAATAACAGAGTAGAGAGGCCAACCTACAATGTCGATGAGGGAACATCATATCCCACATTACCCTTGCAAAATATCAATTTGAGGTCTCGTAAGGTACTTCACAAAGAATCTCCAACAGCTGATAAACAAGAAGAAAACGAAGAAAATAAAAATGAAACTGCAAATCAAAGAAAACAAAATGATGACACCAAAAATAAACAAATGTAACCATTGCATCCACCACCTTTTCCAGACCGATTGGTCCAAACAAAAATTCCAATATCTATACCACAGTTTGATGTTTTAGACGAGCTCAAAAATGTCTATATAAAAATTCCGCTACTACAAGCCGTAAAAGACATTCCCATATATACTAAAGAAATCAAAGAACTGTGCCTTAAGAAGCCCACTAGGAAAAGGGTTGATCCACAAACCATTCATGTTATTGGACATTTAGCTGGCCTTATTACAAATACCATCTCAATGGAAAAGTATGTTGATCCTGGTATTCCCAGAGTCACTACAATCATTAACAACATACATATTCCAAACACCTTAATAGATCTTGGGGCCGCAATAAATGTCATGACTCTTGAAACCATGAAAACACTCCAGCTCACAAATTTGCAACACACAACAATTGTTCTAGAACTTGCTGATAGGTCTAAAGTGATTCCTGAAGGGATTTTGGAGGACATAATCGTTTCACTGGACTCTTGGGAGTATCGAGTTGAGTTTCTAGTTCTTCAACCCAAATCCAATTTAGGAGGGCACCCTATCATCCTTGGTAGACCATGGTTAGCAACTGCTGATGCATACATAGGATGTCGGTCGGGTAATATGATCATTTCATGAGGAACTAAAAGAAAACAACTCACTCTTTACCCAGCAGCACGATCACCAGCAGTAGCACACATTTTATGGCTTGACGATAAATACAATGACAAAGAAGAAGTACAATCTATTTTTAGCATTAACCAAATCTATGATTTTCAAGAACATAATAATGATGATTTGGTAGAATTGTTCCTTTCTCAACCAGATATTTCCGAAAATTTGAGAAATGACCAATATCATGCTGCAGATGAACTTTTAGCCCAAAATTTTCAGGAAACATGCACCATTCAATCTTTTCAAACAACATTCCACGATATTTTTCCCGTTCAATCCATCACAAACACACAGACTCAGACCGTAGAGATTAGACCAGGAAAAACTCTGAATATTGGCACTCGCCTAGACTCATCTTAGCAAGAGAAATTGATTCAATTATTGAGAAAATACCAGAAAGAATTGCTTGGGACTACACCGATATGCATGGGATTCACTCTGAAACATGTACTCACCATATTTATACCGATACTACTATCAAACCAGTGAGGCAACTGCAGAGACGAATGAACCCCATGCTCCAGGATATTGTTAGAGAGGAATTACAGAAACTGTTGAAAGTTAATTTTATCTATCCTATCTCTGATAGTCAGTGGGTATCCCCATTGGTAGTAGTGCACAAGAAAAAAGGTAAGTGGTGGATTTGTGTCGATTATAGACAATTGAACAAAGCAACGCTCAAAGATTATTCCCCACTGCCATTTATCGACCAAGTGCTAGACACATTAGCTGGGAAATCATCATTCTCTTTTCTTGATGGTTTCAGTGGCTACAACCAGATCAGGATAGCCTTAGAGGACTAAGACAAAACAACTTTTACTTGTCCTTGGGGCACTTATGCTTATAATGTTTTGCCATTTGGACTTTGCAATGCTCCAGCTACATTTCAGAGAGTTGTGTTAGCTATTTTTGTTGATTTAGTTCATGATTGCGTTGAAGTTTACATGGATGATTTTTCAGTGTATGGTGATTCATTTGAGCATGCATTAATAAATCTTGAATTTTTTTTGAAGAGATGTATTGTAGCTAACCTGTCCCTGAGCAATGAAAAGTTCTTTATGATGTTAAACGAGGAGATAGTATTAGGCCACTATATTTCTTTTCAAGGCATTAAAGTTGATCCATCAAAAATCCAGATCATTGTCAATTTGCCAATTCCGAAGACTCAAAAAGAGGTAAGAAGTTTCCTTGGGTATGCAAGTTATTACAGAAGGTTTATTGAACATTTTAGTAAAATAGCTTCACCTTTGTTCAAGCTTCTTGCCAAAGATGTACTTTTCAACTGGAATGAGAATTGCCAGCAAGCATTTGAAACACTCAAAAAGAAGTTGTCAACCACACCAGTCTTGAAAGGACCTAACTAGAACCTACCATTTCACATCTTTACAGATGCATTTGATACTACAGTAGGTGCCTCATTAGGCCAAAAAGAGGAATCTTATCATTATGCCATCTATTTCATTAGCAAAAATCTAACACTTGTAGAATTAAACTACACAGTGACGGAAAAAGAAATGCTTGCCATCATATATGTTGTGAATAAATTCCAACATTATATAAATAGTTATGAAGTTTTTGTACATACTGACCATTCTACCATTAGGCATTTAATGAACAAACCAGTAATTAGTGGCAGAGTTAGCAGATGGTTATTGTTGTTACAGGAATTTAACATCACAGTGTTAGATAGACCAGGTAAGGAGAATTAGGTGGCAGATTTTCTTTCTAGACTGCAAAATCAAGGTGAGGTTATTCCGGTTGAAGATTCTTTTCCAGATGAAAATCTATTTGCAATTTCAATAGTGAATCCTTGGTATGCTGACTTGGCCAATTATTTGTCTACAGGAAGAACACCTCCATCCTTTACTCCAAAGGAAAAGAAGAGGCTAGTCAAACAAAGTGCTCGATACTCATGGATTAATGGCGATTTATTTTACACTGGTTATGATATGATTATTAGACGATGTGTAAGAAATGATGAGATAATTCATATTTTAAAATCTTGCCATGATGAACCGTGTGGTGGGCATTTTGTAGCTAAGCGAACAACATTCAAGATTCTTAGTCTTGGATAGTACTGGCCATCCATTTTTAAGGATTCCAAGGAGTACGTGAAGAGTTGTGATAGCTGCCAAACAACAGGTAGGCCAACAGATACAGATGAGATGCCACTTCAGCCATAAGTGCATCTAGAGCCATTTGAAAAATGGGCTCTAGATTTCATAGGACCCATTAATCCAACGTCCAATGGTAAGAAGTACATTTTAGTATGTACCGATTACATAACAAAATGGGCTGAAGCAAAAGCACTAGTTAGAGAAACTGAACAAACAATGGTAAACTTCCTTTTTGAAGAGATTTTTGTAAGGTATGGAGTACCAAGGGAGATAGTGACTGATCAAGGTACTCAGTTTACTTCAAAGTTAATTAAGGACATCACAAAAAAATATCAAATCAAGCACAGAAGAAGTACACCTTACCATCCACAGGCCAATGGCCAGGTGGAATCCACAAATAAAACTTTGGAAGGAATTATCACTAAGATGGTGGAAATCAACAAAAAGAATTAGGAAGAGAAGCTCAAAGATGCACTCTGGGCTTATAGAATCACGTGGAAGAATACTACAGGACTTACACCATATCAGTTGGTGTATGGTAAAGAGGTAATGCTTCTTATTGAGTTTCAAATACATACTTTTAAGATGGTTGCAAATTTAGAAATTGATCTGAATAAAGCCCAACAAGAAAGAATTCAGCAGTTGAACCAGCTGGATGAAATGAGGCAGCAAGCAGAGTAAACAACAATCCTCATGCAAAAACAAAGGAAGCAGTGGCATGATGCACATATCAAGAAGAAGCAGTTCAAGGAAGGAGACTAGGCTTTACTCTTTGATTCTAAATTCAGAGATCATAAAGCCAAGTTTACTACACATTGGATGGGCACATACGAAATCATTCAACTCTATGACAATGGATCAGTCAAGCTCATCATTATTGATGGAGAAGACCACTCCTTTACTGCCAATGGTCATCGCTTGAAACTTTATAATAAGCCCATCAGCAAGCAAAATTTTCTTCAAACTGTATCTCAACAAAGAGAGGTTGAGATATTGCAGCCTTCAGCTGTAGTATCTCTGCCTTAATTCATTTCATTTCAATTGAGAAATTCAATAAAAAGAAAAATAATAAAACAAATAAATAAATAATCATATAAAAATAAAAAAAAATGGGTTAGATGTGAAAACCAGACTTTGGCACACTCTAACATAGAATTCTTACTTGAAAACCAATTTATTGGCTGATAAGAATTCCTTTTCTTTTTGTTTCCTGTTTGATTAATCAATTGAATAATGACTTGAGGACAAGTCAATGCTTTAGTGGGGGAGAAGCATCAACATTTTGTTTTTCTTATCTTATCTCCTCATTGTAAATTCTCAAAGATTTCTTATCTCATCTCCTCACTGTAAATTTCCAAAGAGTTTGTTTCAACACTCCAAATTTCAATAAAGAAGTTGTTTTTGTCTTTTTTCTAATCAGAGGGACCTGTTTAAAAACACTATGCAGTGAGACCTGTCCTATCCAAAAGACCATGTTACCAGCACCAACAGTAGTGGGACCTATTCAGCATACATAAAAGGGACCTGTTAAGAGACTGTTATCTCAAGTTACTTCAGCAAAGCTTCATCAAGTTTCAACGGAGATTCAAAGGTTGCTTGTCACCTAGGCTTCATCCAACACCAAAGATCAAAGAACCTGCACACATATAGTTCTTTTCCAGATTTCAAAGAAGTTGCATAAACATTTTCCAGATCTCAGAGGGACCTGTTGCATTCAAGTTTATCTCAGAGGGACCTGTCATGAACAACAAAGATTTGTCAAGAAAGACTAGTCCTACCTAGCATGCAAATTCAACGATTGATCAACCAATAAAAGTGTAATGTATTCCTTATTTTAACATTTAAATTCTTAGATTAATTTTTAATGTTAAATTTGATGACTATGACTGCTACGATCAATTTCAAAAAAACCTGCATACCTATCACCCCTTATCATATTCTCATATTCCTAATCCCTATCATCTCCCAACAATCTAGCCTATCCCATATTTATATGATTTTTAAAATCCCCATACTCTCCATATGATTTCTCAATCCCCTCCTATATCACCCTTCCAACCTTTGTTATTAAGCCAACCAAACCCTACTGCCGATCCAACATCTCTATTCGGCTAGGTACCAATGAATGGGGGACATGTCATGAATTGTTAGAAAGCCAAATGTTATATGATTTGTTCATTATGTTTGAATCGGCCGAATTATGACATAACCACCCGACAAAGTCGAATGACCATATATCCCTCCATCGTTCTCATGATGGTATTTATACGACCCGGTACAACCACTCCTTTGTGATAAAATACGACTATGCTATGAATTGAGTCGGGTTGTTTATTTAAAAAAAAATTCATTTTATTCTCAGTGTTCTATATTAGCAATTCGACTTCTGTGATTTCAACAGCAAAGACTGAGAGTAGCCAGCGCTACAAAAAGGAAAACACAATCATCTGGGTTTACAAGTTTCGACCTCCACCATAATTACAAGATAGTCATCTTGGCATTGCTTAAGTCACTAAAAGGGCTAGTTTCAAAGAACAAAGGGCGCCACCAGGTCAGCGGTGTGGAGCGGAAGACAAAGTACCTTTGTTGAATTCATAGGCAAAAACGAGGAGGGTTAGAGCAAAATTTCTCTGTCCAAATGACTAATAGTGTAGAACCAAGCATATTCGACAGTTCCCAATACCACGATGATTGCATTGCAATTCTAAAAGAAAAACAATGGCTACCCTTCTTGGAGAAGTTTCATGGAAACAATGAGGAAGTCACTAAACAATTTGACTTTACATTCAATGGGGAGAAAGCCTTGATAGGTAATTTTTCATTCAGGGTTTCAGAAGACACCATAGCACAGTCCTTAGGGATCAGCCCAGAAGGGGAGAAATACTTCAAGACAAAACAATTCAAAGAGAAATCATGGACCCAATTCATGTCCAGATCAAGGGTCTCATCCGTTAACTGGAAGAAAGGTGTCCCTAGGAGCTAGTTGATACATCGATGGGATGAGATGGTGTATATCATCCAAAAATTTGTAACTTGTGAGGGCCGCTACAACATCGTTTACTTATACCACATCAAACTACTGTTACATTTGAAAGGGCAGTGCACTATTAGCTTACCATACTTCCTCTTGCAGAGCCTAACCAAAATGTCGAAAACCATCCAAAAGCAAAAAGGTAACGAGGACAAGAGATTATATCATTTCAGGCTAATTAAAATTCTTATTGAGTCTAAATTACAGAGAAGAGGAAGAACATGGAAGGAGTTCTTGGCTACCAACCAAATCAAGGATGAAGAGGATGAGCAAGAACAGCAAGAGCATTCAGGGTTTATGCATGACATTGATGAAGAGTTTCCTGCGCACAAATCAAGCAATGTACCTCCACCCATTAGTAATGTGAGGACGAGGAAAATGAGAAAAGAGGATGCCCAAAAAGCAGAGCAAGATAAAATTTTTACTACCTATACAAGAAGATCCAGGAGGGCACAAAAGACTCAGCTACAAGAAGACCAACCAGAATCTAATGCACCTGCACCAATGGATATTGAGAGTAGTGCTCACTCACAACCTGGACCAGAAGCTGAGATGGAGGTTGAGAGCAACAATAGGCAAGAAAAAGAGTCACCACCCACCATTAAGAAACAAAGAAAGCTGGAAAAGCAAATTGAAAAGTTAAAGGAAGAACTGATGGAGGCCAACATGCTGAAAAAGTCATAAGGAAAGAGAATGAGATGCTAAGAGCACAGCGTAAAGAGACTCAATAGAAAAATGAGAAGTTGAGGGAGCAGATCAAGGAACTCGAAGCTGAACAAACTGACATTTGCAAGTGGGAAACCAAATGGTATAACCAAAAGAAAGCCCTCAAGGAGAAGTACAAGAGTTTAAAGCATGAGCTCCACAGTCAGAAAGATTCCTAGGCAAAGAAGAACATGGATGCATTATTGAAAGCAGCATAGGTGCACGCACGAACAGAGTTTAGAGGCAGCACATCAGGATTAGCATGAGGACATGCTAATTCATTAAGCTCAGGGGAGATGTTGGTACCATTCCATGACCTTATTTTTCCTCTTGAAACACATCATTTATCTACCTTTTCCCCCCATAGATCCCTTATATTCCTTGAAATTGATTAGTTAACAGTATTATAGTTGTTAGTTTGCATTAAAGTTAGTTTATGAGTTTTTATGTTAGAAATTAAGAGTTTTTAATAAAAAGGTTACATGAAGTTACAACATCCTGTAAATGCTTCATCATCTGACATGTGGCATGACAGGTAAGCTAAAATAAGGGATAGGAACGAAAACTAGAATGTACAAGCATGGAGAAACATTGATCCTATAGTGAATCCAACACTCCTTGTTATGCGGTCAACGCTGGTCAAAGCCCCAACCTTTTGGTGACAAACGCAGCAACAACCATAGGTTTCTAAACCAGTTTCGTTTTGTTTATTTTTGAAAATTGGTTTTGAATGGAAATGACCCAAAAATCATTCCATAGTAAAAGCGGCAACAACTGCATAGTGAATGTACATTCAATCCAAACGTAAATGGGGTATTATTTGTTTTAGAAACACAGATGTAGACACAGTTACATGATTATTGTTTGACCTCTGTATATCGGTTGGGAGAACAGAGCTTTTGTATACTCTTTAAAACTTAATATCAGAACTCGATTACAGTCACGGTTTCAATATAACCTTGTTCATGCGTTAAATACCTCAGTTACTTGCACGCATTCTAGTATACCGTTGAAACGCAGACGGGCCCTGCATGGACGGGTATACTGTCATTTTCATTTCATTAGCAGCTTTTGAATATTGAATAGCAAGCACAATCATTAGAGTTATGCTTATGATTTCGTTGATTTTATTAGCAATCCTTATGAATGATGTTTATGATGATAGCTTAAGGGATTTATCGTTAAGATCATTGAACTGTATCTCATAAGAGGTCTGATCCTTCGTTATATTTTTAAAGCATCCTCATAGACCTTGTTTTCCATTCATTTGAATTTTAATGTGCTTTTGATTTCAGTACGCTTTTAATCTTTAATGAACGATGAGTGTTAAATGCTGAGTGTTCACTAGACAAAGTTTTTATGCACATTGACCTTGTAAGGGGACCAAAATCTCAGTTTAGTAATATACAGTGTCATTAGGACAGTTAAATGAGTTGAATGACCTGAGTGTCAAGGTGATAGGGAGCATATCTTAACCTTCTGTAAAGAAGTATTGTAACCTACCACTATGAACACTTAGTTAGGAATCCTTTATGTCTATAGATTTTAGACGCATGCCTCGAAGTTTACTTATCCTGGTCGATAATAAATATAGCCTAATCTAGCACCCTAGATTTATCACTACAGGCCTCAAGCAAGAGAATGACAATCAAGGACTAGTAAAGGTGAAAGACTTTTAGGAGAACCCACATAATGTAGGAAAGTGGAGAATCTGGAGAAAAATTGAGGGAAAAGAGGATAGAACCCTCAACAGTAAAGCAGAGTCCCTTAAGAGACTGCTGGATCAGAGAATAATTTTAGTAAGGGAAGGGTAGGACCAACTGAGATGGGGTAACAACAAAGAGGACAACTTTAATATCAAGGAAGCTAAAGGTTTTCTTCTTGATCTGGAACTCCAAGCTCCTAATAGAACTTGACAAAAGATTTGAAGGCACAAAGGCTGGATGAAAATCAAAATATTCATGTGGTTAGTTCACCACAGGAAAATTTTAACCTGGGACAACCTTAAAAAAAGGGGCATGCTGGGACCCTCCAGATGTCATCTTTGTGAGACCCAAGAGGAGACTATAGAGCATCTTCTCAACAGCTATATTTTCACCGACAGGATATGGGAATTTTTTACCAACATCTTCAAACAGTCTGATAGAGACAAAGAAAGTATTGCCAACACTCTAAACAACTGGAGGAATAATTTTTCAGATAATGAAATTCTCAACTCTGCCTGGGATCTCCTGCCGGGTTTCATTATTTGGAATGTGTGGAAAGAAAGGAACAAAAGAATATTCAAAGAGGTAAAGTCTACCTCGCTTAGCCTAGTGGAGCTGATCGTAAAACAACTTAAGGAGACAGTGGGCACCACGGTTAGGAATCTCCCCAAAAATCCTCCCTCAGTAGAAGAGTTAAAAATCCTCCAGCTGTTAGACATGCAGGGGCTTACTCCTCAAGGTCTAGATAGGAAAGCAAGCATGAGAGATAAGGTGGAGGAATTCTGGCATCCCCCCTAAAGGTTTTTTAAAGTACAACATTGATGGAGCTTCCAAAGGTAACCTAGGGGAGGCTGGTTTTGGGGGAGTTCTAAGGGATGATACAGGTAGCATAATCTCCCTCTTCCATGCTCACTTAGGAAAAGCCACTAACAACATGGCAGAACTAATGGCTTTGGAACAATGCTTAGAATTTTTGATATAGAGCAATTGCCAAAATTTCATAATAGAAGCGGATTCAGAGTTAGTCATAAACGCAGCCAAAAGAATCCGTAATGGAACATGGTCGGAAAAGGTCATGAAACACTAGAGGTTAACTAGGGTTCTTCAGAGAATTCAAGTGCATCTACAGGAACTTCGTACTCTCAGATTCATTCATGTGAGGAGAAAGGCCAACAAATTGGCAGACATTCTAGCCAACCAAGGTGTCAGTTGCAAGGATAGTGCAATCTTAAGGAGATGGAATTCAATGGCGTAGAGCAACCTGAAAAAACTCTGCCATAACCAGGCGGAGGAGGACAAAGAAGAGTACAAAAGTAGAATGATAGAACCCAACCAGTAATGGTCAGCGGTCAGAGGGCTACTCCAAGTGGGACAAAAAGGTGCACAATGGAAGGTAAGCCAAGGTTAGAGGTAAAGTGGACCACGATCAGGACTATTCTCAGTGTCGGGCGATAGAGTTTCCTGGACCAAAGAAAGCAGCAACTAAAACTTCTGCATCATCCTAATTTTTCAGTGACGGAAGGCAAAACCGCCTTTGAGCGGTTTCGAGGCGATCGCACAACTTTCATGTTAAAAGTGGTTTTAGATTTTTGGCAGCGATGCCATAGAAAGCATGACACGTGGTGGAGGGCCTGGTCCAAAAACCACTCTCCCCACGCCCTAAAGGTCAATGACTTCATGCGCGCGATTTTCTGCTTAACCATCCGATGGCGCAAGGTAAATCAACACTCTGGATTCATTGAGCAGTTTGGTGGGGTCCATGGGTTTGGTCACTCTTTGAGCTCCACGTGGTGTGGGGCTGGAGGGATTCCCGCCCTCATCGCATGCTATCACCCGTGCATGTGGGCAGGTGCGATTTCAATCTCCACCGTCGGATGGCACATGGAGATTCAACGAATCAGATTGCTCGAAGAAAGCAGTAACTAAAAGTTCCACATCATCCTAATTTTTCAGTGACAGAAGTCAAAACCGCCTTTGGGTGGTTTCGAAGTGATCTCACAACTTTCATGTTAAAAGTGGTTTCAGATTTTCGGAAGCGATGCCATAGAAAGCATGACACGTGGTGGAGGGCCCCGTCCAAAAACCACTTTCTCCGCACCGTAAAGGTCGATTACTTCGGGCGCACGATTTTCTGCTCAACTGTCTGATGGTGCAAGGTAAATAAACACTCTGGATACTTCGAGCCGTTTGATGGGGCCCATGGGTTTGGTCACTCTTTGAGCTCCACGTGGCGGTGGGGCCGGAGGGATTTTTTCCCTCATCGCATTCTATCTCTCGTGCATGTGGGCTGGCGTGATTTCAATCTCCACCGTTGGATGGCACATGGAGATTCAACAAATTGACTGATCGTGTGGACACTCGAGGTAATTGGTGAGCTGCTCTTCAGTCCGACTTGATCTACAGCCGGTGGATCAAATGGTAAGGCTCAAGGGACGAGTTTAATGCGGAAGGCTAGGTTTGGCGGGAAAAGTTCTTTCCGAGGGACTGTTCCCAAGTTTGTGAATCTGGGCGGTCGTGCTACCTTTATTTGCAGACAACCATGTGTCCTGTTCTTTTTGGATCCAAGTCCAATCTTATGTTTTTTTCTTTTGAGATAGGTAAAGTTTGGAGGTAGGGGGTTAGGAATAGTTTTCTTGGGACATCTCCATAGTCAACGACCATGAAAGTATTGATGTAATATATGTACTTTATTTTATGATTAATGAATTGAAAGGTCTGACTCTTGCATTAGCAAAAAAAAAAGAAATCCCCTTCAATTTACTGTTAGAAAATTTTTACCGGGCAAAGGAGAGTAGTCTTGCTCAGAATTCGGTTGCAGAAATGAAATCACAAGGACTTTATGATTCATACTTTATAGCAAAATTTTCATATTCAATATTGTTGTCTTTTCTTTCTTGAAAAAATAAATAAGATGGGAGCATCGGAAGTGAAATCCCCTTCAATTTATTGTTAGAAAAATTTTACGGGGCAAAGGAGAGGAGTCTTGCTAAGAATTTGGTTGCGGCAAGGAAATCACAACTAATCTTATGTTGCGGCAAGGAAATCCCAAAAAAAATTATGGGGAAGAGGAGAGGAGTCTTGCTAATTCGGTTGTGGTAAATCACAACTAATCTTATGTTGCGGCAAAAAAATCAAGGGTTTAAATAATATACAGGAAATAACTCATGGAAAAACATAGTAGAAATAAAAAGGTTGTGGTAAATTAGTTATGAAGGTTTAAGACCCCACAGAAGCATACTTTGTATTATATTTGAAAACATAGGAAAATACATTTGCGTGATAAATGGAGGCTGCGGATAAGTGAAAACACAAAAGACTTACTGCAATTTATGCGCATCACTAGGTTGCAGAGTCTATAAAACTCGTGATTTTCAGCTGCGGACCAATATTTTGTCCTCACTACCTAAGAGACTTTCACCCTCTCTCGCTCTCCTACTTGCCCAACAATGAAAATGACTTTTACATTCATATTTGTCTCAATATACAAATTCCCCCACAATTTTCTCCTCACCCTCTCTCGCTCTCTTACTTGCCCAACAATGAAAATGACTTTTACATTCATATTTATCTCAACATACAAATTTTACATTAATACATTAGAGAGAAAACATTAATATGCAACATTTGTAATTTTACATAGTAATTAGTTTTCTGACGTAGTAATTGGATTTCTGATCTTGTAGGTGTTGTGGAGTGTGGGCAACACTCATGAAGTCAATGTTTTCTCATATATATTTACCAAAATTTATTAAATGCCTTAAAATCTCTGATGTATTGCAGAATTCTCGTCGATGTACTTTTGCTCTGACATCAGTCCTTTCACCCCCAGACAAAAATCACAACCGTGTAGTAGTTGACTGGGCAAGCATGGTGTTTGTTAGTGTGTTTAAGGTAGTGGTTGAGATTAATATTTCCAACACTCCCCCTTAATCATAACTGTCGCCATTGATAATTGCCAAACAATCTCTAAGATAAACAAAATTTTCATGTGCCAATGGCTTTGTGACAATATCAACAAATTGTTCCTATGACTTGCAATGCTCCAACATAATTTTATCGTTGTTAATCAACTCTTTGATAAAATGATATTTAACATCAATATGCTTGGTCCTCTTGTGAAAAACAAAATTCTTTGATAATGCAATTGTTGAGGTGTTATCGCAGAAAATAGTTGTCGTTCCCCCTTGGTCATGGCATAGATCCCTCAACATCCTTCTCATCCAAACTGTCTAACACGATGCTGCTGTTGCAACGACATATTCAACTTATACTATTGACAGTGACACTATTGGCTTGTTCCTGGAGGCCCATGAAGTGGCTCCGGAACCGAAATGAAAAACATATCTGAACGTGTTGTTTCTGTCATTGACACTTCCTGCCCAATCACTGTCAGTGTAACCAACCAACCTAAAATCATTTGCTTTGGCATACCGAATACCATATTTTTTTGTCCCATTGAAATACCTTAGCATTCTTTTCACTGCTTTCCAATGTGTTTCCTTGGGTGTCTCCATGAACCTCAACAGATTCTCACTAAATACATTATATCCGACCTAGTGGTTGTCAAATACATCAAGCTGCCTATCATGCTTTTGTATAATGTCAGATTGACATTGTTGTTGCAATCTTCTTTGCTCAACTTCAACCCTATGACAGTTGGAGATGGTGTGGGTTTGTTGTTCTGCATCTTAAGCCTCTCCAAAATTTTTGCTACATACTTTGCTTGAGAGATAAAAATGTCATTTTCTATTTTCTTTACTTCTATGCAAAAAAAATACCTTAAGAACCCCAAGTCAGTCATTTCAAATTCACTCTTCATGACTTCTTTGAAATCAACGATGAGGAAATCATCACTGCCTGTAAAAATAAAATCATCTACATATAAGATGACAATAAGAATCTTACCATCACTCTCTTTAATGTAGAGAGTTGGCTCACCGTCACATTTTTCAAGACCATTGTCCAACAAGTAGACATCTATCCTGTTGTACCACACACACAGTGCTTGCTTTAGCCCATAAAGAGCTTTCCTCAGCCAATACACTTTTTCTGCTTGGCCTTCTACCTCATAACCATGCTGTTGTGCAACATACACTTCCTCGTTTAGCACTCCATTTAAGAAAGTTGATTTTACGTCCATTTGATACACTTTCCATTTATGTTGCGTGACAATCAGCACAACTGCACGCACTATCTCCATCCTCGCGACTGTCGCAAACATCTCTGCATAATCTCCTCCATGATGTTGCTTGTGTCCTTTGCAGCCAGCCTTGCTTTGTGCCTTTCAACCATTTCGTTGACATTGCTCTTCGTCTTATAGACCCACTTCACTCTAATGACTTATTTTCCTTCGGCAAGTGCACTAACTCCCATGTCTCATTCTTTTCTATTGTTTCTATTTGTTCCTACATTGTCGCAACTCATTTTTCTTCTTTGACTACATCTTCAAAGTGGATTGGCTCATCTACATGACAAAACAAAGAAAATAATGAATTTAGGCCAGCGCTACTTTCAACTTCATCTTGCTCATAGATGTCATTTAAATGTCTGAATTTTGGTCTTCATGTTCTTGCTGAAGATAGGCTTGACATGTCACTTGGTGTTGCACTTTGCAGCATGCTTGGAGAAGCACTTGCTTGACTGCGCAATGATGTTTCTTGTTGCCTGCTTTGTTGCACTTAAATAGGTGTAGAGGGAGTCACTGTTGAGGAATTACTTGCTGCTGCCAATTCCTCTTTGTCTTCATGTGGTATACATGCTTTCACATTAACTCTCTTCTCTAAACTTCCATCCCATGCTTCCTCCTCTATGAAATGCACATCTCTATTGATTATGACCTTCTTGGTTGATGTATTGTAGAGATTGTATGCCTTGGATTCATCATTATATCCAACAAATGTGCATTTCTCCCCCTTGTTCTCCAACTTCCTCTTCAACTAATCTGGGACATGTGCATATGCCACACATAAAAAAAATCTCATGCGAGTGATGTTATGCTTTCTTCCACTCCATGCCTCTTTAGGAATTATGTTATGGACGCTTTTGGTTGGACATCTATTCAAGATATATGATGCAGAAGTGACAAATTCAGCCCAATAATCATTTGGCAAATGCTTCGCCTTCAACATACTCATTGTGTTTTCGATAATGGTCATATTCTTCCTTTTCGCTACACCATTTTGATGACGTGTATATATTGTTGTAAATTTCTTGTGAATTGCATGCTTCCTGCAAAATCGAAGGAAATCATTTGAGATGTATTCGCCACCTCTGTTAATCTTTAGGACTTTGATATAGTGTGCACTTTACTTCTCAACTAGAGATTTGTATTGGCAAAACCTCTCAAACACTTCAATTTTCTGTTTTGGGATATCAACCCATGTCTTCCTTGTGTAGTCATCTATGAAGGTCAATAAATAATAACTTCCACAAATTGATGGTGTCTGCACTGGTCCACATAAATCTAAGTGGACAATCTCCAAAGGTGTCTTTTCCCTTACTAACTTTATTGCTAGAAATGTCTCTCTATGTTGCTTGCCCAAGATACATCCTTCACATAGGTTGTCCAATTTTTCTATGAGTGGAAATCCCTTCATCGTGCCTTTCCTATGAAACAAATTCAAACCTCCAAAGTTGAGATGTCCAAATCTCAAATTCCATAACCAATTTTCATCTTTGACCTCTTCTTGAAAGTTTACTTTTGTGACATCAATGACATTTCTTTCATCCTCTTGTGAGTTCATTGATAGTCGTTCTTGTGCACCTTCTTTCTCCAAATATGATCTTATCTTTAGGGGAAACATTATATTGTTTTTCATCTGAACCTTTACAATCAACTCTTTTCCTAGAGGCCTATCCAAAATTGTGCACACATTATTTTTGAAAAAGACATTGTAGCCCTTTTCCATGAGTTGTCCAATGCTTATGAGGTTTTGCTTTAAACTAGGGACAAAGTAAAAATCTGAGATGTACTTCTTCTCCCCCTTCTTTGTTACAATATTTACTCTTCGTTTTCCCATGACAGAGAATTTTCTATTAGCCCCTAATGTCACTTCATATTTCACACTTTCATCTAGATTAGAAAACATTTCTATGTTCCCTGACATGTGGTTGCTACACCCTGAATCTAGATACCATATATCACTTTGTTTTTCTTGTGCTACATTACAAGATAAAGCATGCTATCATGGTTTTGATTTTCTTTTGTGAAATTTACACTTTGTTTGTTACTAATGTCATATTGCTTCTTTCTATATTTATTTTCATAATCACCATAATTCTTACAATAATGACATTGGACTTGAGATTTATCATACCTCTGACCATGTGTTTGATTTTGGCTTGAGCCTTGACTTGGATTTTGATTGTTTCCCCTTCCACTTGAGCTTGAAGGGTTGCTTCTTCCACCCCTGTGTGGGCTTCTTCCTATTCCTCTAGCATATGATCTTCCTCTACCTCTACCTTGACAAAATGAAACTTGTGCCTTGAAGGAATGCTCCAATGAGGAGTGTGTTTCTCTATTCAGTCTATGCTCATGAGAAATCAATGATGCATTAATCTCATCCACTAAGAACTATGAGAGATAATTTGTCTCTTCTATGGCCACAATGATGACATCAAACCTTGTTGGCAAACTTCTCAAAGCTTTCTCAACTATTCTCCTTTCTTCAAGTGTCTCACCATGAGACCCAATTTGAGTAACCAACCCAACTGCATGTGTAAAAAATGAGTCTACATTCTGAGACTCTTTCAAACAAAGTGTTTCAAAGTCTCTTCTCAACATTTTTAGCTTTGGTTTCTTGAATTTTTCCATGCCTTGGTAGGTTGTCTCGAGGTTGTCCCGTGCTTTTGTGGACTTCATTGCTACTGCAACCCTTGTGAAAATACTTTCATGAACTTCTTGAAAAATATAGAACATGGCCTTTGAATCCTTCTTCTTGTTGTCCCTTAACAAATCCCTTTCTTCTTGAGCTAAGGCATTGTATGCTGTTGCGTCTGCTGGTTCTTGAAAACCATTCTCCACAAAATCCCAAATGTCTTGAGAAGAAAACAGGAACTTCATTGTAATAGCCCAATAATCATAAGTTTTTTCTATTAAATTACGGTATCTGAGGATTAGTCAATATTGTGCTTGATGTTGTCATTTCTGGGTGAGAATAAAACTTTCTACCTGCTTGTAATATGCTAAAAAATAATCTACCCTCAAAACAATTTTAACTGCTAGTAAAAGCACATGGTTTTACACTAACAAAGTTTAACCTACTTTGATACCATGTTAGAAAAATTTTACGGGCCATAGGAGAGGGGTCTGGCTCAGACTTCCGTTGCGGCAAGTAAATCACAATACATGGTTTTACACTAACAAAGTTTAACCTACTTTGATACCATGTTAGAAAAATTTTACGGGCCATAGGAGAGGAGTCTGGTTCAGACTTCGGTTGCGGCAAGTAAATCACAATTAATCTTATGTTGCGGTAAGAAAATCACAACTATACAGAGGCTTAAATAATACATAGGAAATAACTCACGGCTTCGGTTGCGGCAAGTAAATCAAAATTAACTCATGGCAAAACAAAGTTTTTTCTACCTATTGGTAAATATGCTAAAAAATAATCTTCCCTGAAAACAATTTTAACTGCTAGTAAAAACACATGGTTTTACAGTAACAGAGCTTAACTTGCTTTGATACCATGTTAGAAAAAATTTACGCTGCAGAGAAGAGGAGTCTAGCTCAGAATTTTAACTGCTAGTAAAGAAATATGGTTTTACACTAACAGAGTTTAACCTGCTTTGATACCATGTTAGAAAAAATTTAGGCTCCAGAGGAGAGGAGTCTCGCTCAGAATTTGGTTGCGGCAAGGAAATCACAACTAATCTTATGTTGCTGCAAGGAAATCGCAACTATAAAGAGGCTTAAATAATACACAGGAAATAACTCATGGCAAATCAGAGTAGAAATAAAAAGGTTAACATACTTTGTATTATATTTCAAAAAATAGGAAAATACACTGGCCTGATAAATGGAGGCTGCAGCTCCAAGTGAGAAAAAAAAGACTTACCATACATTCACAAATGGAGGTTGCAGCTCCAAGTGAAAACAAAAGGCTTACAACAATTTACACATCACTAGGTTGCAAAGTAAATATCTATAAAACTCGGTAAAATTGTTTTTCATGCGCCCCCAATATTTCCTCAACAATTTTTCTCCCCACTACCTAATAAACTTTCACTCTCTCTGGCTCTCTTACTTGCCCAACAATGCAAATGAATTTTACATTCATATTTATCTCAACATACAAATTTTACATTAATACATGACTGAGAAAACATTAATACGCAACATGGGTGATTTTACATAGCAATTGTTTTTTGATCTTGCCGGTGTTGTGGAGTGTGGGCAACAGTTGCGGAGTAAATGTTTTCCATATCTATTTGCCAAAATTTATTGAAAGCCTTAAACTATGTGTTGTGTTGCGGAATGGTGAGTAATGTACTTTTGCTCTGACTTAGTCCTTTCACATGCAAACAAAATCGCAACTTAGTTGACTAGACAACCATGGTATTTGTCAGTATGTTTAATGCAGTGATTGAAATTAATATTTCCAAAATTTACAGTGGGCAGAAGTGGTTATTCTAATAAAAAGACCTTAAAAGACAATATCACATATAAAATAAATAAATAAAATAATTTGAAATAATAAAGTTATTTATCCTGCTTTTCATTTATAGCTTCCTTCTTGAGGATTTGTTTCCTTTTATCCACTTTACTTTTACGAGGGTCATAGCCCACCATCTTTTTGGTGAGCTCCAGTATTGTAGCAATAATGCTACAACTCCTGGAGCTTCCTTCTCTAATTTTATCAACCCGGTAGTTCGTAACAAACTTGGAAGCGACGGTGCTGTATGCACAAGTACTAGCTCTTGTCGCAGCTGTCACTTGGTCAGCTGGCACAAGTCCGCTAGGGCTCAAGCCAACTTCTATGAGCTCTCAGAAGAAGCTTTTTAACTGATGAACGAAAGCTAACTCAAAGGAAATTAACCTACTTTGCAAAAATGAACTGAAAGCCAACAAGAAATGAAAACCCTAGCAAACCCTAATTCTACCAGCTAGTCCTTCTGATGCAACGGTGGGAATGCAACTACTGAAAGTGATGCCATTACTTCTATTAAGGTGAGATGCATGTGTCTAGACTACTTTCATCTGAAGAGAACATATTTTTGTATTTTTTCTCAAGTTGTTGGAATTATTATGCATGTGCTTCTAACTGGGTCTTGATTTTGCAGGGATAGATCAAGGGGAGGAATGCTTGGAAGAGGTCAGGAAGGCTCAGAGAGGGTCTAAGGAATCCCTAACATCCTTTCAGAGAAGTTTACCAAGTCTGGATGCCAAGCAACTGTGTTTATGAGCTTCTACAGGAAGTCTGCAGGGGTTCTACAGGATGTTCAGGATTTCTACAGGAAGTTCAGTAATTCCTATAGGATGTTATGCAATCGGATTTTTGGGTGATGGATGAGTGGAAGAGGCTGTATGGATGGATAGGGAGGTAGGAGGGGAGCTTGTGATGGCCTATGGACAGAGAGATGAGATGAAGAGGGGGTGTGCTAAGCTGGTTGGTCTAAAGGAAGGTAGAGGGAATGGAAGGCCGAAAAGTTAGAATAACGTGGGTAATAGAAGAATTGGGAGGCAAGTGGTCTAACTGGGAGATGAGTAGATGGCCTAGGCATGGCTTAGAAGGATAAGGGAGCGAGGGAGTAGTACTGCACAGTGTAAATGAAACAAATCATCCATGCCTTGCACATAACCAAAATTTCATCAACCTATTCTAACTGTTTTGATAAAACCAAAGAACAACAACGTGATTTTTTTTAAGGAAAATCATGCATGGTACTGAAGCAAAGAATCATCCCACAAGATCTGAACGCATGGACGCTGCTACAAACGAGAACATTGCATCAAAGCTTGCATGAACATGTAAAACAGTGTTTTTGGTGGGTGGCACGGTCTGCAATTCCAGCCCCTAAACAGAGGTGAAAGTGAGTGTGCAGTCAACCCTTTTTGGAACTCTGATTAACTCCAATCTCCTTACTCTAATCTAAACTACTGAAGCAACTTTGTTCATAAAACTAACCTACTTAACCACACCAAGAAAGTTAACTTAGCAAACTGTGTTTCCAAATGCATGTAAAGGAAAAGAAATACAATGCTGAAAGAAAGGTAACAATACAAAGGAAGGAAGCCTTAGGCTCTCAGGTTGGGCCCAACCCTGAGAGCTATGGCTCCTTTAAGAACTCAGAACTGAACTCAAATCTGCCTGCTTTTCATTAAAAGATAATAGTCATAAGTCAAATAACATGCCACAAATGGCTTACAAAAGAGCAAAACAGAGCTATCAGCTCGTAGTTCAGAATATGCAACAAGGTTTCAAAAGTCCCCCTCGAAGGCTACAGCCTCATCATTTATACATTACGAGGGCCAAGCTGGCCTCCTAAATTAGTGGGGTTTGGCTGACCAAACTAAGAGTAATCTGCTGCTTCCTCAAAATCCATTTGGCTGCCTTCTAGCTCGCTGGTGGTGGCTGTTGGAGCTCGGAGTTGGGGGTGAAGATCACGAGGAAGGCCATTCAATGCTGTGGACAACCTTCCTACAAAATCTCAATCCCATATTGGCTGTCTCCCAGCTCTCATCTGCGTGGTTTTGCTCCATTAAATGTCAAAAAACCTGAAATAAACATGTGTTAGCCACCTAGGAATAGTGACTGCCCTCATTCGTACAAATGACATAAATATACTAAAAAATGATGCATAAGTTATGAAAAATGAAGGGTTCAGCAAGGGTAGTTAGGCCAAATGAGCCAAAAATGTTACCAAATTTGGGGCTCATCATCACCCCCCAGCTAAAATGATTTCTCATCCTTGAGCAACTAATCCAGCTCCTCATCCTTCATTGCCTTTACTGCCACCCTCACATCCCAAGCTTCTGCAGTAGTGTCCTCCTTACTGACATGGAACCAATTCTTTCTTTCCACCTCTTCCCACTGTTCATGCTCATCTTTCTCTATGCTGCCTTCCATCAATCCTAACAGAAGAGGTGGGCTTAGCTTGAGGCCAATCTAGCTGGCCTGGAGGTTTTGCATGGATTTCTTATAAAGGGGCACCCGTACTAGAGCTTCCCTCATTCGAGTTGGAGTATGATATTCTCTGATTTTTAGACTGTGGGCTAATGTATTCCATCGGTGGGTGCAAGCTTGAACACAGTTGTCCCCTAGCAGTCTCTCCATATCCTCGAAATGCGCTATGGCCTGGGCCTGCTGATCCATATATTTCAATGAAGCTTGAGGGTCGGTGGATAAGTGTTGGTGTGCTGATATTAATGCAGTTGGATCCCCTGGTTCCGCTCTAATTAGTAATGGCTCATTCAGCTCTCGGTTCATGACCACTTTGGCTTCTGTTGCTCTTTTGTCTTCATGGTTCAACCATGAGGCAAATGCCATTAACTGCATATCCCCTAAGACCGTGTTGGGATCCCGTGAAGTCACATTAGGAAGGGCCAAATTATGGAGGTAGAACTCCGATAGTTTGGCCTTATCCTCTGATGAACTGGTATTGCATAATTCAGTGAACTGCTGCGGGTCTTGGAGCTGAGAGATACCCCTTTGCGCCAAGGTATTGATTTGAAATTGTAGCCATTGGTCTCTCAGGTACAGGCCATAGGATTTGGCCGGCTGTCTGCATTGTATAGCATCCATGGCCCAACTGGCCATGCAGGCCAATTGTGCCTCTTTCTGCTGTAGCTGTTGTTTGAGAGCTTGCACCTCAATTTGTGCTTGCAGTTCTATTTCCTGTAGATGCGTGGTTGGCTCCACAAGACCAATTTGCAGTTCCTTTCTGCCTTGTTGTTCTGCTGTGATGTCCCCTGAGGATGTGCCTGTTCCTCTCCTCAACTCCTGTAGCTGCAGTCTAAGTTTTTCGTTTTCTTCCTGTAGGAACACCCGCTGGCAATTTTCCACGTGTTTAGCCATAGCTAATTCGTTTCTTGCCTCCTTGAGTTGCTCCTCCAAGGGGCCTATGTCCGCCACACCTTTTGATTTGGCTATTTTCATCCACATGTGGGTTCGTACTCTCTCTTCCTCCAATGCAAAGAACAGTGGCACAGTGAATTTCTGTGGTATAATTTTTCCAGCTTCTAAGAAGTTATAATATGAGCTCAGACTTGGTTGAGGGCTAGGCTCCGAAATATGCTCTTTCTCTTCCTCTCTTGGTGGCTCTACTTCATCCTCCCTCGGTGGTGATGAGGGTGCTTCTCCTTCCATCCTCTCTGTTTCCTTAAGCCAGGCTAAGGTTTCCTGTAGAGCAGCCTCAGCATCCTGTAGCCAGGCTTTTGAGGCCAACTGGTCCAACCTCTCTTTCCAAGTAGTTTTTTTCGGGCTCCCCCTCTCATAGGTGACTGATATCTTTGAGGTGGACCTCTCCCTGGGCGAAGTAGGGGCATCCTCTATAGTGATTGGGCTGCTGGATGGAGGCTGTGGCTTGCCCGTTTTTATTCTCACACTTCTCCTAGCTTTAAAATATAGAGGGGCCTCCCTCTTTCTCTTTTCCTTTGGCTTAGGAGGTGTACTGAGGGCGGCCAGTACGGCTGTTGCCTCCCTTGCAAGAATGTCAGCTTTCTTTTCCTTGGGTTTTCCTTTCTCAGGGCTTCCTGTAGAAGGCCCTTTTTCAGATGCTTTCTGGCTTCCTGTAGAAGCCGGTTTTGGTTTTCCTGTAGAAACAGGTGGCACCACTTTAGTTTGCTTTGCTGAGGGTGTTTTGCTTTTTGACTTGGTCGAGGCTGCTGACGTGGACCTGCTCAGTATTGTCCACCCTACTTTGTAATCTTTTCTCTCTGGCCGTCAACATGGGTGTGTCATCCTTCTCTTTGGCACCCTTTTTCTCTTGTTTCTCCTTTTGCTCTTTCTTCGGTGCTTTGGTAGTGGGTCTCTGGCCTTTTTCCTTCCTTTCTATGGGTACTGACTCCTTCTCCTCGCTACTAGAGGAACCAAGCTCTTCGGTCAACATTTTTATATCGCCATCCTTAGTTAAATTCCGGAAGGCTTCCCACGAGAGAGGGACTTTGGATGTGTGGAGTGCATCCTCCACGAGGAGCTTAATGAGCCCGTGATGAGCTACCTGGTCTGGTGTGCCTTCTCTCAACTTGGTGGCACATTCAGTCATAGACTGCAGTAGAAAGTAGGGAATACTTAATTTGTTCTCTGCAGGTAGGTCCATCTGATGCCTTAATTCTGTGAGTAGACGAAAATGGTACCCATACACAATGCTAAACTGACCTTCGCAGGTGATGTATTTCATAATTTGGAGGCTGACTTCGCTCCAAAGTGGCAGTAAGCTAGTTCTGCGAACCCCGTTCTTATCTTCTGAGAATTGCTCCTCTGGTGGAAAGAATTCCTTCTTATCCTTCTGGCCTAATTTCCTCTCTTCTTTGTCCCATGGTACCCCCATTGGGAGCTCAGTAACTCAGCTGATGAACTATGGGGTGAGTCTGAGACTAAAACCCCTGAAATTGATGGTGGCCAATGTTTTTGATTTTGGCTTCAGAGCTCGCAAGAACTCCTCTGCCACCTCATCATCATATCCTTGTAATTTGTCGCAGAACGACATCCATTGCGCGCGAGTGAATAGCTCTACCACCTCAGGGTTCTCTCTTAATTTCTTTGAGTCGGTCGGTTCCTTTCTGATGAACCCACTCGGCATGGTGAAGACCTGCTACGTTAGCTGGAGGTGGCGGATGCGTATTCAAAGATTAGCCTTTTGGGACAGAGCGTAGAATTACGCCTCTGCCACGCATACAATTCACGAAGACTATCTCCAGATGAGCCTTAACAGGGCTTAATTACAAATCATATCCTGTAGGAAACCTTACATACACTTCGACGACAATTCATGCAAATGGAGGAAAACACTTGTAATTTTTATGATCAGACTATAGAACGTCGACTCCGCCACCCTCGAAACCAATTGTATGGGGGCACAGGTTTAGGCTTACCTTTTTAATTCGCCACCTTTGACATGAAGAGACCAATTTTCCTCGTGGCAGTGAGCTTCCTGTAGCGGAGCTTTCCTGTAGAAGCAGCGCACGGGTTCTGGAGAGCACTGCAGTGGTTCTGCGCCTTCTGTGCTGCTATCAGACGTTCGAACAGGCCGAAGACTTGGAGTGTCGAGCTTCAGAGGAATTCGGATGCTCACTCGACTTCGAAACGACTGATGATAAATGCGTGGGGTGGCAATCTAGCCGATAGATTTGAATCCGACGGAATCCGTGGCGCGGGGGTGAGCTGTCCCTGCCAAACCGTTGGACGACGTCATCTACTCATTCCACTGTAAGTTCCCTGACTGTTGCATCATTCTCCGCAGATCCACCGCCGCCATTTCTGTTAAAACGTGCTTCTCCCCGACTGGACGGTTCTCACGTGTCCACTACCCGTTCTTTTTGCCACGACCACCATTCTACACATCCGACTAGACCATTTGACTGGTCGACGTGGCCAGTTGAATGGCCATACGACTGCTCAACCCATTCATTTCATACTTGCAAACATTTCAACGTAGTATTCATGTAATTCGACGAAAGAAAGGGCAAGGCACTTACCTGTGCGGCCGCGACATGATTTTCCAGGCTTCAGGACGACGATGACTAGATTTGCTTGCTGCTGCTATTTGCGCAGGCCCGGAGGTCCTTCCTTTTCACAGGCTACTGATGATGAAGCTTGTGACTCGGCTGCATGTGCCCGCTTTATTATTGCATGTTGCAGGCGATTGAATGGTGTACACTCTAGTTGGCTGAACTGCTACGGGATTCCTGTAGGATGTCCTGTAGCAGTTTTTCCTCCTCGGGTGCATGCTGAACGGTGAGGACAGTGGCATCACGATCACGCTCGCAGGGCCCTTGGATAGCTGTGATGAGTATTGCATGGCATCTCGGCATCTTTTTTCATTTAAGAATCGCTTCCTCTTGATAATTTAATGATCTATTTTGATTGTGCAGGTATTTTTATTGCATGTCAACTGGGGTGGTAGAAGGAGGTGACAGCAGTGTGCGATGGAGAAAATAGTAGCTTGCATGCCTCCATGTCAAACCTTGGTCGTTAGATCTCCCCACACAATTAGTTCTGGGCCGTCCAAAACTTCTACAGGAAGTTTCCTGTAGAAATACAGAACTTCCTGTAGAAAGTCTGTAGCTTCCTGTAGAAGACTAAGCTGTGATGAAATCGTGCCCATACCTTGGAGAAGATGAGTGTTTTCGGAGGAGGTGCTGGTGAGGTCGCCTGGCAGCATCATAAGGACCCTTGGCTTTGAGTTGAGGGACCTCTTCTTCCTTCATAAAATACCTGCAACCTGCATGCATTGCCACATTGTGAACTTGCTGTCCCTGTTTTTTTTTTTTTTTGTTTTTTTTTTTTTTTTGAAAGACAGCAGGGGCGCCTCAATGAGGTTTTCACCCTTGCCATCTGCCTTAAGCGCCTCAGAGAGGTTTTCACTCAAGGGTCTTTTTCAAACCTTTTTTTTTTTTTTTGAAAGACAGCAGGGGCACCTCAATGAGGTTTTCACCCCTACCATCTGCCTTGGGAGCCTCAGAGAGGTTTTCACCCAAGGATCTTTATTTATTTATTTATTTATTTATTTTTAAGATCTTCAGGGTATGCCCAAAACAAAGGCAGAACCCTTCTCTATGAACAGCACTAATTTCTCCACAGTTTTGATGAATTCTTGTCTTGAGAGAGGTTTCCTGTAGATATTTAGTCGATGCCCATTGACAAGCATGGGGATGGCCTCCTCATCAATGGTCCGAATAAGAACAGATCCATTGTCATGACATTTTTCCACTGCATATGGTCCCAGCCATCTGGTTCTCAGCTTCGCCTTGAAATCTTTATGCCTGGAATCATACAACAGTGCCCAATCTCCTGGCTGAAATTGCTTGTCATTGAGGTGTTGGTCATGCCACACCTTTCTCTGAAGTTGAACCACTTCTGAGTGAAGAAGGGCCTGCATTCGGTGCTCGTCCAATCCATTCAGCTGCAATAACCTTTCTTGTTGGGCATGGCTGAGATCTAGGTCCAGCTGAGCTGCCATCCTCAAAGTGTTGTATTCAAATTCAATTGACAGCAAAGCTCTCTTCCCATAGACCAGCTCATAAGGTGTGAAGCCGGTTGTGGTCTTCCAAGTGGTGTTGTAAGCCCATGTGGCCTCAACCAGGCGATCTGCCCAATCTTTCTTACTGCTGCTCACCACCTTAGTCAAAATCCCTTCCAATGCTCTATTGGTGACTTCCACTTGCCCATTTGCCTGAGGATGATAGGGGGTGGAAGTCCTATGCTTGATTTTGTGATGAGCTAGTAGGTTTTCAATTAAGTTGGATGTGAACTGGCTTCCTTGATCGGTGACTAGCTCTCTTGGGTAGCCAAATTTGTAGAAGATGTTTTCTCTTAAGAACTCAACCACCTTTTCTTCTGTCGTTGCTTTGATTGCCTTAGTTTCTACCCACTTTGTCAGGTAGTCTGTGCACACAATGATGTAAGACCTTTGCCTCGAAGGAGGGTTGATTGGACCCACAAAATCCATACCCCACTTCTCAAATGGCGCAAGAGTCACTTGCGGTTGGAGAGGCATCTCATCCCTTTGAGTCAGTTTCCCCATCCTTTGGCATTGGTCACATTGGATGATATACCTTCTGACATCTTGATGAAGTGTGGGCCAATAGTAACCCACCTGCAGGATTTTGAAGGCAGTCCTCTTTGCTGCAAAGTGTCCTCCACAAGGCCCATCATGACAGGTGAGGAGGATATCAGAGACTTCCTCCTCCCTTACACAACGCCTTAAGATCTGATCAGGGCCAAGCTTAAATAGGTTGCCCCCGATCCAAGTGAATGAGACACTTTTTCTGACGATTCTGCTCTTCTCTCTTGAGGATAGGTGCGGAGGGAACTGTGCTGAAACAAGGTAGTTTGCTATATCAGCAAACCATGGAGAGAGTACTGAAATAGAAAAAAGATGTTCATCGGGCATCTGGTCATCCACCGTTCCATCCTCATCTGCGGACAAATCTAATCTAGACAAAAATTCAGCAACAACATTTTCTTTACCCGGTTTGTCAACGATAGTCAAATCAAACTGCTGCAACAAAAGTAACCATCTAATAATACGAGCATTCACATCTGGTTTAGTCATTAAATATCTAATTGCACCATGATCAGTATGTACAAAGGTTTGATGGCCAGTGATATAATGTCGGAACTTGTTCATTGCATGGACCATGGCCAAGAATTCTTTCTCAGTTACAGTGTAGTTCAGTTCTGCTTTGGATAAGTTTTTTCTAACAAAGTAAATAACATATGGAAGTTTTTGTTCAACTTGTCCTAAGGCTGCCCCTATGGCTTTGTTCGAGGCATCAGTGTGGATGTGGAAAGGTAGGGCCCATTTTGGACCTCTCAAGATTGGGGCAGACACCAACTTGTCCTTCAATTCATTCAGAGCCCTCTGACAATCGTCAGTCCATTTAAACTCCACATCTTTTGCCAAGAGGCCAAACAATGGCGATGCTAGCTTGCTGAAGTCTTTAATGAATCTCCTGTAATACCCTGCTAATCCTAAGAAACTCCGAACATCCCTTACCTTTTGAGGAGGTGGAACCTTCTTGATGAGAGCAATTTTGTTAGGATCCACCTGTAACACTTGGCAAGAAATGGTATGGCCTAGCACGGTCCCTTCAGTCATCAAGAATTCACATTTTTCAGGACTAAGGGACAGGTTCATCTCAATGCATTTGGTTAGGAATTTTCCCAGATTGGACAATGCTTCCTGGAAGTTGGACCCATAAGGAGTGAAGTCATCCATATGGATTTCCACCGCATCATGGACCATCTCAGAAAAGATGCTCAAGACGGCTCTCTGGAAGGTGGCAGGAGCATTGCATAGTCCAAAGGGAAGAACTCGATAGGCAAAGGTACCCCAAGGACAAGTGAAGGTGGTCTTATCTTGGTCTTCCGGGCTGATTTGGATTTGGTTGTACCCACTAAACCCATCTAGGAAAGAGAAAAACTTCTTTCTGCCAGTCCATACAACACTTGATCTATGAAAGGTAGAGGAAAATGGTCTTTGGTAGCTTTGTTCAGTTCTTGGTAGTCCACACAGATTCTCCACTTCCCATTTTTCTTGGGAACCAACACCAGAGGGGACACCCATTCGCTATCCAAGATGGGGTAAATGAATCTGGCATCCAACAGTTTTTGCAATTCTTCCTTGACGATGTCCTTAAGGGCTGGATTCATTCTCCTCTGGGGTTTCCTAACCGGTTTACAATCCTCTTTGATGTAGATGTGATGGGTACAGACTGAAGGATGGACTCCTTTCATCTCCTTATAGCTCCAAGCAAAAGCATCTAGATGACTGGCCAACAGACTACACAGCTCCTTTTCCTGGGAAGGAGATAGGGAGGAGCTGATCTTTAATGTTCTCTCAGGGCCGAACTCCACATTTTTGACTCTGGGAGTGACAGGGTTGGTCACACAAAGGTCCACTAAGGTGCTGGCTTGGGCATCCTCCACCAATTCCTCTAAGGACAGTGCAATGGAAGGTGGATTCTGGATCAAGGTCTCAATCAAATCATCCTCGGTTGGGGGATCTCCCCTAGTGGTGTCTAGGGTGCACAAAGGTGCTGAGTACACCTCATCCTCTTCTCCTTCCTCCAACCAAAGTGGTAAGTCCTGCTCTGATGAGGGTTGGGCAGGAGGGTATAGGACTAGCTGCTTGGACATAGGACCATTTTTGATGGTCATGTTTCCTGCACGGCAGCTTATGTAAGCATCTGCAGTGGCTAACCAAGGAATTCCCAAAATAAGAGGATATCCAGTAAGCTTTGCCTTTGGTTGCAGAACCAAGAAATCTGCAGGGTATTCCCAAGAGTCAACAGAGACCAAGACATCCTCCACAATCCCTTCGGGAGTCACGGTGGAGCGATCTGCTAGTTGTAGGACTATCGAGGTCTTCCTCAAGGAACCTAAAGGTTGAGTTTGAGCATGGTATCTCTGGTCATCACATTAATGGCAGCCCCCAGATCAATCAAGGTGTGAGGTATGATGGTGCCATTGATGTGGACATCTACTACAAGACTCCCAGGATCTAGATACTTTGGGCAGATGACTTGTCCCAACATAAGATCAGACAGTTGTCCTATGACATTGATGGTTGAAGCATCTCTCTTTCGCCTGCCTGGGTGTCTGAAACACTTTTCCTTAACCAGTTTGTTGTATATTGGTACATCTTTAATGGCTTGGAGAAGTGGTATTTTCACACACAACTGTTTGAGTTCTCCCAGAAGCTCGTCCTCCTCTGGGTTGGGTTGTGTGGTGGCTGTTAGTCTCTCAGGAAAGGGTGGAATAGCCTTTGGTTCACTTTCCTGTTTATCTTCCTCGTCCTCTGGGGGAGGAGGTTGGTGATCCGAAAGAGTCTTTCCAGACCGCAGATTGATCTCCTGGATCTCCACAGCATAGGTAGGGCATGATGTTTCCCCAGTATATACCTGCTGGGCCTGTCTGTTGTTGGGGTTCGGGTTCGGTTGAGCAGGCATTTGAGGTTGCCTTGGAGGAGCAGGAGGTAGTGGTTGTGGTTGAACTGGTGGTGGAGGCAAAATGGCGGGAGGAGTGTTGTACTAGGGCCTCCACCCCGATTGAGGTGCATTCCACTGAGGCTGTGGCTGGGCATGTGAGTGATACGAATGAGTAGTGGGTTGAGTATGCTACTGAGGTGAGTAATACCATGGAGGAGGCATAGACCGGGAAGGATGAGCAGGGGGACCCCAAGAAGGCATAGGAGTAGATTGGTTGGGGCTGTAATAAGCTTGGGGTGCCCCTTGCATCCCCTGCTGGTAAGGTCTAGGTCCTTGTGGCCTCCTTTGGTTGAGGAAATAGAGAGGTTCGGTGTGGGCTTCTGTCCCTTGATACATGGCTTTAAGCCCAAGTAAGGTTGGACATTGGTTTGTGGGGTGGTCCTCCTCACAAACAAAACATACTTCAACCGAATGTAATGGGCATTCGTTCTTAGGGTGTTTCCTTCTACACCTAGGGCAGAAGATAGCCAAGGCCCTCTCAGCTTCTTCTTTCTTCTGCTTGATCCTGAATGTATCAAGTTGCATGGAAATGGTCTGTCTCACCTCACATTAATGGCAGCCCCCAGATCAATCAAGGTGTGAGGTATGATGGTGCCATTGATGTGGACATCTACTACAAGACTCCCAGGATCTAGATACTGTGGGCAGATGACTTGTCCCAACATAAGATCAGACAGTTGTCCTATGACATTGATGGTTGAAGCATCTCTCTTTCGCCTGCCTGGGTGTCTGAAACACTTTTCCTTAACCAGTTTGTTGTATATTGGTACATCTTTAATGGCTTGGAGAAGTGGTATTTTCACACACAACTGTTGGTGATCCGAAAGAGTCTTTCCAGACCGCAGATTGATCTCCTGGATCTCCAAAGCATAGGTAGGGCATGATGTTTCCCCAGTATATACCTGCTGGGCCTGTCTGTTGTTGGGGTTCGGGTTCGGTTGAGCAGGCATTTGAGGTTGCCTTGGAGGAGCAGGAGGTAGTGGTTGTGGTTGAACTGGTGGTGGAGGCAAAATGGCGGGAGGAGTGTTGTACTAGGGCCTCCACCCCGATTGAGGTGCATTCCACTGAGGCTGTGGCTGGGCATGTGAGTGATACGAATGAGTAGTGGGTTGAGTATGCTACTGAGGTGAGTAATACCATGGAGGAGGCATAGACCGGGAAGGATGAGCAGGGGGACCCCAAGAAGGAATAGGAGTAGATTGGTTGGGGTTGTAATAAGCTTGGGGTGCCCCTTGCATCCCCTGCTGGTAAGGTCTAGGTCCTTGTGGCCTCCTTTGGTTGAGGAAATAGAGAGGTTCGGTGTGGGCTTCTGTCCCTTGATACATGGCTTTAAGCCCAGGTAAGGTTGGACATTGGTTTGTGGGGTGGTCCTCCTCACAAACAAAACATACTTCAACTGAATGTAATGGCCATTCGTTCTTAGGGTGTTTCCTTCTACACCTAGGGCAGAAGATAGCCAAGGCCCTCTCAGCTTCTTCTTTCTTCTGCTTGATCCTGAATGTATCAAGTTGCATGGAAATGGTCTGTCTCACCTCACTCTTAATATTCTCTAATTGATTTTCAAACTCATGTTTGGAGAAAGGAATACTAGCTGAGAGGAGGTTTCCTCTACCTCGTTTCCGGGCTGCCCTAGAGTGGTTTCTAAACACAGTCTTTATATCCTCATAAGGTAGTTGGTAAATATCTCCTCCAGCTAACATGTGAAGGGTATCTAAGAGGTCTTCAGGGACTCCTCGGAGCAGAACCAACTTGAGGGATTCAGGGTCAAGTGTGCATCTGGCCCGTTTGTAGCTAAGTTGGAACCTTTCCTCGTAATCCTCTAAGGACTCATCATTTCCCATGGTCATCTGAAAGATTTCTCCCTTGGTTTCCTTGGACCTACAGTAGTCCCGGTATTTGGTATTGAAAGCTTGCTGCATCTGAGCCCAAGTGGTGATACTGTTCCCAGGTAAGCCCATGAACCAGCATAATGCTGCATCCTTAAGGGTTGAGGGGAAGAGTTTCAGCTTCTGCTCATCTTCAGTATAGTCATAGGTTCGACAAAGGACAGCAAACTCAAACAGGAAGGTATCAGGATCTTCGGTAGTCAGTCCATGGAAGTGAGGTAAAGCAGAAGGGCTTATGTTCTTCATTTTCATGTCTCCATTGGTCTCTCGGATGGGGAAGGCACCTTCTATTCTCTCATCTTCTCCCCTATTGTCAGCCATAGCTTCAGATGGAATGGTCTCTAACTCTTCTTCTGCTATAGGATCTTCGTATATCTCAGGAGGTTCACCTATAGGTTCTTCTGGATCACTGTCACCAAAGAAGAGAGAAGGGTGACTGAGTGATGTGGTGGGGGTGTTGGGTAAGAATTTGCCTGTTTTATCTCGATTCCTACGAGGCATGAAATGGAAATACTTTTGATTGCTTTTGTTTTTTTCTCTGGTACCTGCAAAAAATGAAACAGATTGATCTACAACTAATTATCTTGCTGAAATGAAAATGCAGAATTGAAATGAAAGCAGGAAAGAACTAATCTACTTTGCTCAAATGAAATTGCAGAAATGGAAATGCTAGTCTACGCTTGCAGAATTGAAGTGCTAATCTACGCTTGCAAAAATGAAATTGCGGAATTGAAATGTTAATCTATGAAAGCAGGAAATGTCTATGCTACTTTTGCAGAATGTAAATGAAATAAACTACTTAGCAGAAGGCGAGAGTAGGAAAATAGAAGAAAAGCAACAATTACTAATACTCTGACGCTTCCCCGACAACGGCGCCAAAAAGATGGTGAGCCCCAGTATTGTAGCAATAATGCTACAACTCCTGGAGCTTCCTTCTCTAATTTTATCAACCTGGTAGTTCGTAACAAACTTGGAAGCGACGGTGCTATATGCACAAGTACTAGCTCTTGTCGCAGCTGTGACTTGGTCAGCTGGCACAAGTCCTCTAGGGCTCAAGCCAACTTCTATGAGCTCTCAGAAGAAGTTTTTTAACTGATGAATGAAAGCTAACTCAAAGGAAATTAACCTACTTTGCAAAAATGAACTGAAAGCCAACAAGAAATGAAAACCCTAGCAAACCCTAATTCTACCAGCTAGTCCTTCTGATGCAACGGTGGGAATGCAACTACTGAAAGTGATGCCATTACTTCTATTAAGGTGAGATGCATGTGTCTAGACTACTTTCATTTGAAGAGAACATATTTTTGTATTTTTGCTCAAGTTGTTGGAATTATTATGCATGTGCTTCTAACTGGGTCTTGACTGTGCAGGGATAGATCAAGGGGAGGAATGCTTGGAAGAGGTCAGGAAGGCTCAGAGAGGGTCTAAGGAATCCCTAACATCCTTTCAGAGAAGTTCACCAAGTCTGGATGCCAAGCAACGATGTTTATGAGCTTCTACAAGAAGTCTGCAGGGGTTCTACAGGATGTTCAGGATTTCTACATGAAGTTCAGTAATTCCTACAGGATGTTATGCAATCGGATTTTTGCGTGATGGATGAGTGGAAGAGGCTGTATGGATGGATAGGGAGGTAGGAGGGGAGCTTGTGATGGCCTATGGACAGAGAGATGAGATGAAGAGGGGGTGTGCTAAGCTGGTTGGTCTAAAGGAGGGTAGAGGGAATGGAAGGCCGAAAAGGTAGAATAACGTGGGTAATAGAAGAATTGGGAGGCAAGTGGTCTAATTGGGAGATGAGTAGATGGCCTAGGCACGGCTTAGAAGGATAAGGGAGTGAGGGAGTAGTACTGCACAGTGTAAACGAAACAAATCATCCATGTCTTGCACATAACCGAAATTTCATCAACCTATTCTAACTGTTTTGATAAAACCAAAGAACAGCAACGTGATTTTTTTAAGGAAAATCATGCATGGTACTGAAGCAAAGAATCATTCCACAAGATCTGAACGCATGGACGCTGCTACAAACGAGAACATTGCATCAAAGCTTGCATGAACATGTAAAACAATGTTTTTGGTGGGTGGCACGGTCTGCAATTCCAGCCCCTAAATAGAGGTGAAAGTGAGTGTGCAGTCAACCCTTTTTGGAACCCTGATTAACTCCAATATCCTTACTCTAATCTAAACTACTGAAGCAACTCTGTTCATAAAACTAACCTACTTAACCACACCAAGAAAGTTAACTCAGCAAACTGTGTTTCCAAATGCATGTAAAGGAAAAGAAATACAATGCTGAAAGAAGGGTAACAATAAAAAGGAAGGAAGCCTTAGGCTCTCAGGTTGGGCCCAACCCTGAGAGCTATGGCTCCTTTAAGAACTCAGAACTGAACTCAAATCTGCCTGCTTTTCATTAAAAGATAATAGTCATAAGTCAAATAACATGCCATAAATGGCTTACAAAAGAGCAAAACAGAGCTATCAGCTCGTAGTTCAGAATATGCAACAAGGTTTCAAAAGTCCCCCTAGAAGGCTACAGCCTCATCATTTATACATTATGAGGGCCAAGCTAGCCTCCTAAATTAGTGGGGTTTGGCTGACCAAATTAAGAGTAATCTACTGCTTCCTCAAAATCCGTTTGGCTGCCTTCTAGCTCACTGGTGGTGGCTGTTGGAGCTCGGAGTTGGGGGTGAAGATCACGAGGAAGGCCATTCAATGCTGTGGACAACCTTCCTACAAAATCTCAATCCCATCTTGGCTGTCTCCTATCCCTCATCTGCGTGGTTTTGCTCCATTAAATGTCAAAAAACCTGAAATAAACATGTGTTAGCCACCTAGGAATAATGACTGCCCTCATTCGTACAAATGACATAAATATACTAAAAAATGATGCATAAGTTATGAAAAATGAAGGGTTGAGGAAGGGTAGTTAGGCCAAATGAGCCCAAAATGTTACCAAATTTGGGGCTCATCACTTTTGCTTTAAGTAACTATTTTATAAAACATTCTTTAAGGGAGGAGGGAAGGTAATGCTTTGTCTAAAGAGATGTTATGTCCAAAGCGAGTGAGCAAAGGAGGTGACAACTTTACTTTCATTTTTTTCTAGGAGTTGTCACTCATCCTTTTCCTTTGAGAGGTAGGTTTGCAAGTCATTATAAGAGGGCAAGTAATACAATATGGAACAAGAAGGGCGAGAAACAAGTGTTTTCTTTGTTTTTTTAAATTAATTTAAATAAAAAGAAGTTTTTTTTTTTTTTTGGGTAAATTTGGAAGTTTTTTTTTAATTTATTTTTTACTTTTGTTTACATTTTTTTAACCATAAAGAGAAAAGTTAAAAAAAACTTAATATTAACACCCCAAAAAAACTCCACCATTTTCCAATTTGGAGGTCATTTTTTTTATTTTATTATTAAAACTATGCAATTTTGGCAAGGATATGAATCCAAATGAGATAAATTTTATATTTTGAAATGGAAAGAAAAGGACACTGTTCCACCATTTTCCAATTTGGAGGTTAATTCTAATTTTTTTTATTAAAACTATGCTATTTTGTTAAGGATATGAATTCAAATGAGATAAGTTTTATATTTCAAAATGGAAATTTCATGATACTGATAGCACCACATTTCATTTTAGGGGTCGATTTCAATATTTTTGTTAAAAAAATTAGGTTCTTTTAATGCAATAGTTGTGAAGGTAGTAATTTTAGTCCTGAAAAAATAGTATGATTTTTAGATCATTAGTTTTTAAATAAGTTAAACATACTCACTAAAGGTGATCTCCAAGAAGGAAAACTTTCTATCAAGTTAGTAACTATCTGTGAATGTAATTCTAGTGATGAATATTGTATAAATATACCAAATTCTCAATTATGTTAGCAATGAAGTGAGAATGTTGATTCATAACTAGATTTTGTGGAACATCAAACAATGATTCATAACTAGCCATTTTTCTCTCTTGTAGATGTGGTCTTGATCTTACTTCTACCTCACTTCCCCCACCCTATTGGCGTTTTACCACACAACAACTAAATAGAAAACACACTCACTATCAAAGGTAGGATATATGGTGTGTACAACAATAATTTTCTATAATAAAGTGTTATTTTTTCAATTTGAAACCATATTGGATGTAAATATTATGGCTATATTCAATGGGATGCATCTCCTTCAATATGTATTCATACTCCCAAGAAAATTTGAAATGTGATTTTGGATTGAGGTAACTAATTCTTATTATAGCTAGGGATTGTGGTTATTTATATTAAGTGTATATAAGTACAATTTCTACAACTTGAAAATTCATTTTTTTATTCCTACATCAAGAAAATAAGTTTGCGAAGAAGGGATAGTGATCCTTTTATAGATGTTGCACTATTCCCATAACATTACCTCATGTTTCATTCTCTTTGAATGGAACCAAATGTATGTGAATATATTTTTCTAGAGATTAGAAAATAGGAATAAACTTAGAAATCATTATGTCATCCTTTGATTCTTTCAAAGCCAAATAAATATCTAAGATTAAAATTTTTGTTAAATTTTATATATGAAATTATCATGTGCTTATCTATACCCAATATTTGCATCTGTTTTTAACAACGAAGATCACCCTAAAATCAAAGGGTATCCACTAATTTTTGTTTTTCACAACATACAATCTCCAAGATTCTCACAATAATCAACAAAAGTTACCATGTCCTCTTGGATCCATTTTATGTTAATAGTATACCTATCATTCATTTCAAGGATTGTTAGGTACGATCTCAACTCATAAACATGATTTTTTACATTACTACCATTGTGATTAAATCCATCGTGGTTACACTAATGGTTTCCCTATTGATATATTTTTCCTATTATAAAAAAAGTTAATCTTGAGAGCGTTATACAAAGGAAACTCCCCTTTGATTTTAGAGAGGTGGAACTTATTAAAGGAATGCTATCCCTATGCTTAAATATGTTGTAAACCCTTGTAGATTACATGTTTGTGATATGTTTGACAAAGTGCTTGTCATGGCTAGTAGGGGTTTGGTTAAGGACTTGTTCAACTAATTGATTTTGCATCATTTTTTCCTTGTTATTTTATTGCTCTAAAGATGTCATTCCATTCTGGGCAGTTCTCTGGGCTCTGGGCCTAAAAAAGTGGCTCAAATCTCGAGGACACTAGCACAGAGATGGATCAAATGGTCCCTAGATGCTGGCTTGCACAAATATGAGAGCATCCGGAGGTTCCTCGACACTAGCATGCCCATAACATGAGAGGGTCCAGAGTTCAAGTGAGAAAAATCTTGAATGGGACCTAGGCGCAAGTTTCTTGAAGTGTTGTCATGGTTATCAGGGGTATTGTAGCTTATGTGGAAGTTTTGTATGTTTTGTTTCCATCGATTTCATTTACTTAATGTCAGATAGGAGGTTGAATCCAATCACAGTAGCCTCCCGTCACATGTTTACCCTAGTTGGCCGGTTATTTGGGTAGATGTGGGAGTATGGTGTTACACTTCTAGTGCCTTCAAAAGGAAACATTTTGAATATCAAGTTTTTTTATGGAATAAAAACTACAAAATTGAAAGACAAGATTACAAAATCATATGGTTAAAAGCGATTAAGAAAATTGAATAGCAATCTCTCATAATCTATAGGAAACAAAAAGAAAGAACACTACTCTTGACATATTAACAATAACAAATTTATTCTATAGAAATTTAAAGAAACCTTATTAAAAACATAGCACTCAATGTAACGAGAAGAAAAATAGAAATTAATAAAAATTGTGCAAATAGAAGTGGCTGGAAAAGTAGAATAAATAACCAATTTAATGACACAAGAGAAGACATCGTTGTTTCCAGGATCAGGCCCATATCTAGAATTAAACTGCCTTATGAAGAAATCAACACAAGAGACTAAATTTGAGTAATAAACACTTCTATTTGATTGCAAAGAACAAGTTATAATTAATGTATTCACAGATTTGAGATTATGTCAAAAACAATATTGCAACTTTAAACAACCCCTTTCGAAATTAATGACAATTTTCATATCGTGTTAGTAAAAGATAAAGATCAGAGAATCTATTTTTAATAACGAGCGATCTTGAGAATCTAAAGATTCTTAGGATGCTCATTTAAGCTACAAAGATCTTAACATAGCCATAATACAAGGTTGAGGGGTCATTTTTAACTAGTTCACTCCAAACATGGTGTAACAACCTGAGGCTTATAAGATCTCCCATGGTCATTCTAGGAAGCAACATCAAATATCAATGTTTCAATAGATTATAGTCTAATAATGAAGATTCGTTCGTTAGGAATTAATACTTTAATGATTCGGCTCATGTCCAGTCTGAAGTTAACATGGCTACAACTTCATTGAGCACATTCAACACAACTGCTAGCAAGTCCATGCATATTGGATAGAGCCAATGGAAAGTACATGCAGTGACTTGATCAACATCGGGTGCCACAGAATTTCTAAGTGGGGAAAAAGTATGGTTACATTTGCAGAAGGAGCACCTAGATAGGCCCCACTACAAGCTTCACATGCTCTAGTATGCTCTAGTATGGGTCACATTATTCTTTGATACCATGGTTTGATTCCTCCCATGGTTTGATTTTCCTTTTTGGTAACCTCCACAACTTATTTTCACTTTAAATTTTTTTTCTTTTCCTAATTCCCAACCATTTCCATTTCTCCAAAATTTATTTAATACCCCCACAACTTATTTCTCCTAATTTTATTTATCTAAAAATATTTATTATTCGCCAAAATTGAGAATTTCCATTAGAAAAAATTTAATTAAGGAAATTACACTATATTACAAGCAACTTGCATCAAATAAATATGCAACAAGAACATGTCAGAAATATAGATCTATTGCAAATCCATCATCATCTATCATCTACTCCAAATCTGAGCTATGATCTACATGCTATCTCTGCAAAAAAAAAAAATCACACTCTCTCATACTCTCTCATTGTGTCCAACCCTTCTACTTCACATTTTGGTATTATCATTAATGGAAGATGTAACGAATATACAAAAATAATCCTAGTTCTCTTCGCTTGAACACCTTCTAGAATGAGGATTAACTCAAGTGAACTCCATCCACCAACAACCACGTTCAAATACCCTAGATAATGCCTTTGGACTTCACTTCAATGTGCATAGAATTCAAGAAACTCACTCTAGAAAGGGTAACACTTCCTACACCTTTGGTAAGTGCATTATAATGTTCCTTGTGCAATGGGGAGTGATAGTGCCAAGGGAGTTACCCTTTTGAATTTACATCAAAGGGGAAAATCAATATCAAGAAGCACAAGGATAACGGGAGCATGATCGGAAGGGGAGTATGATGGGTTCCATTAATTACAAAGGGGGAGATTGTTGATGCTCATAAATTTGGATGTACTCTTCACTGATATGATGAAAATTATTCTAGGGTTTCTACATAAAAATCCTTTATGTGTTTTTTATATGTACTTGTGGATGCATTTATAACTTTTTGAGGTTAAAAATTATCAATATTGATTCACTTTTCCTCTTATATTTGTTTAATATTATGGCCTTAATCATCTATTAATAAACAATATAGTTTTAACATATTTCTCCTTGTGTACAAGTCAATATTCCAATCAACCCCATTTTTACCATGGTACACCTAATTTGTTTTTCAAGATAAATTAGAGTTTTCATGTTTGAAAACACCAAATTGTTAGTATTTTGATTTGCAATCAGCTTTGTATCAAAGGAAAATAGGCCCGTGTTCTATTTAGTATGACAAGTGATATGATAAAATATATCTTTGATACCATATAAGGATAAGGTATATATAAATTGAACACATAATGATAACAAAATAAATAATGAACAACAACCAGAAATTGAAGAAGATATTTGTTAGTGTCAGTGTCTTCACACTTCCATCAGTGACCAGATTGCTCTTTTGCATGCATATTAGGTGTCTCATTCGATCAGCTGCATTCCATTAGGTCATGGATCAACTAATGGTAGTGGTTTCATTTCAGTTTCCCTCATGTCATATACCTGTTGGCTCGTTTAAAACCTATTTTCAGTCATTTATAGTCATTTCAGTTTATTTCATTCAGTTTAGGGTTTAGTTTCACTAGTTCTAGGGTTTGCCATTGAATGCAGGAAAAACACATATAAATACAAAAAGGAGGTACTCGGCACTTGGATTGGGCCCAACCCCAAGAGATATAGCTCCCTTAGAAAGATCAGTGTTGGTTCAAAACTAGATTCATCTTCATTGATCAAAAAATAATAGTCATAACACAAAACTGTCTATAGGAAGAGCTCGAAAGTGAGCTGAATACAATTGTTCCGTTAAAGTGCAAAAATAGACTATTCAATAGCTAACCTACTGAGGCCTAAGGCCTTCTTATTTATACAAGTTTAGGACTCCCAACAGTCCTCCTAAACTTTAGGAACTTGGCTACCAAAACTTGCAGATAACAGCAACTTCACTAGACTTGCTCGGCTGCCCTTGTGATCATCGATGTGGTGACCTTTAAACTCCAAGCTGCTAGTGGAGAACTCGAGGAAGGGGTCATCAATGTAGGAGACAACCTTCCTATAAGTCCTCATGTTGGTTTCTTCGAGTTTTGGCTGTCAATCGGCTCATAAATGCCTAGTCTTGGTCTAAAAATGTCCAAAAATCTACAATAAACACTCATTAGACTTTGTGGTAAAGTGACTATCCCCATTATCTCAATTAACGTAAATATACTCAAAAACATGCACAAAGATATGGAGAATGGTGGATTAAATGGAAACAATAGGCAAAATGAGTCCATATAGTTACCGTTTTCTGGGGCTCATCATCATCCCCCTACTGAATGGGCTGCTCATCCTCTAAGCAACTAATCTAGTTCTTCATCCTTGATGGCTTTCACAGCTTCCCTGACATCCCATGCTTCTGAGGTGATGTCTTCTTCCCTGTCATGAAAACCTACCTTTCTATCCACTTCCTCCCACTGCTTTTGTATTTCTTCTTCCTTAACCCCTTTCAGTAGTCCTAAGAGTAGTGGAGGATTGAACTTAAGGCCAATCAAGTTGGCATTCAGGTTTTCCATTGATTGTTTGTACAGAGGTACTCTCACCAAAGCCTCCCTCTTTAAGTTGTAGGATAGTGTATTCCATCTCCTCATACAAGCATGAAGGCAATCATCACCAAATAATCTTTCCATATCTTCAAAATGGTCGATAGCTTGTGCTTGCTTTTCGACATAGTCCAGGAGAACTTGAGGGTTGTTGGCAAGGTGTTGATGAGCATATATGAGGGTTGTGGGGTCTTCTAGATCTGCTCTGATTAGAAAGGGCTCATTCAGTTCTTTGGCCATGATCTGTTGAACTTCCACTGCTCATTTTTCCTCATGGCTCATCCAGGAAGCCATAGCCATGAGCTATACATCTCCTAATTCAACGTTGGGGTCCCAAAAGTTCATATCAGGGAGTGCCATATTATGTAAGTAAAACTATGCTAATTTGTCCTTGTCCTCAGCTAAAATAGTATCACACAGATGCATAAACTAACCATAATTTTGGAAAGGGATTGTGCCTGTTATGAAACCAGCTCAAGAAAAGATAGAAAAGATAGATCAACGCCTTAGAATTCAGCCTCTTCGAGGGGGCAACCTCCTTTACATTACATAAATGAACAATTCTTGGATGATACAAATGAAAAAACCTCCTTTTTATATATAGGAGTCTAAGGAGTCACAATATAATCCAGCGGACCTAACAATAATAATATAAAGCCACAAAAATAACAATAGAGGGATTCTATGGGGCACAAAAATAACAATATGGGGGTAATAGGGGCATAACAATATAAATAAGGGGTATAACTACAATAGTATTGGGGTAATCACTATTATTATAGGGTCCCAACATGCCCCTCTCCATCAAAAAAGTGTTGTCCTCAACGCTTGAGTAGTTCTGGATACTTCTGCATAAAATTCTCATCCTCCCATGTGGAATCTTCAGCGGATAAGTTCTTCCACTTGATAAGATACTCTGAAATTGATCGATTTCGTAGCTGTCGAGTTCTTGTTTTTGTGACTGCTTCCGGTTCCAATATAATTTTTCCTTCCTCGTCAAGTTCTGGCAATATTGTTTGAATTGATAGCTTGTCACATATAACCTTCTTTAAACATGAAACATGGAAGACTGGGTGCAATCGAGAAGCTGCAGGAAGCTCCAATTTGTATGCCATAGTACCAATCTTTTGCAACACCTTGTATGGACCATAATACTTTGGTGATAATTTATTATCCTTCTTAGCTTGCTTTAGGGAAATTTGCTTATATGGTTGTAGCCGTAGGAATACCCAATCACCTACATCAAAACTTCTTTCACTGCGATGTTGATCTGCCTGTTGTTTCATTCTATTCTGTGCCAACACGAGGTTATCCTTTAAGAGTTGGAGGACTTGTTGTTGATGTTCGATGTGATGTTCCATTGCCTGAACCTTTGAATTTTCTCTTAAATATGATGTGATGGATGGTGGCTGATACCCATAAAGTGCCATAAATGGGGTCATTTTTGTTGCTGTATGGAAGGAAGTGTTATACCACCATTCAGCCAGAGGCAACCATTTGACCCATTGTGTCTGTTTATCATATACAAAGCAACGAAGATATCCTTCCAAACATTTGTTTACTATCTCAGTTTTCCCATCAGATTGAGGATGATAAGATGAGCTATGAGCTAACTGAGTACCAAGACAAGAAATAATTCTGTCCAAAAATTTCCAGTGAAAATGGGATCTCTGTCACTTACAATAATCTTTGGGTTTCCATGTAGCTTTTGAATTGTTTCCATAAATGCAGTAGAAACTATACTGGCTTTAAATGGATGTGATAATGCACAAAAGTGTGCATACTTGGTAAGTCTGTCAACTACCACCATGATGACACTCTTTCCCTCAGACTTGGGTAAACCTGTGATAAAATCCATTGAAACCTCCTCCCAACGTTGGCTTGGAATGGATAAAGGTTGTAATAGACCCGATGTCTTAATTGTTTCAACTCTATTTTGCTGGAAAACCAAACATTCCGCAAAAAACATTTGAATATCTGATTTAAGGCCATCCCAAAAAAATTCCTTCTTAACCCTGTGGTAAGTTTTTAAAAATCCTGAATGCCCTCCTAAGGGAGAAGTGTGCAATTCCATAAGAATCTTTTGTTTTAGCTGGGAATTCTTACAGAGGTATAAGCGATCTTTGTACCATAACGAATCATTTTGCCAACTAAAAGTATCAGAAGTACTGGAATCTTGTTGTAGCTTTCGAATAAATGCCCACACTTCTTCGTCATTCTTCCATTCCTCCCTTGCTTCGTTTATCCAATCTGGTTGGATAATAGAAATGGCACACAAAAATGCTTCCACATCCTCATCCTTTCTTGAGAGTGCATCTGCCACCACATTTTTCTTCCCTTTTTTGTAGATGATTTCAAAGTCATAACCCAACATCTTTGTGACCCACTTTTGTTGCTCTTCAGAGGATAATCTTTGTTCTAAAAAGTATTTAAGGCTATCATGATCGGTTTTTACCTTGAAGTGTCTTCCCATTAGGTAGGGTCGCCATTTCTTAAGTGCATGGAGTATTGCCAACATTTCCTTCTCATAAATAGCTTTGCTTAAAAACTTTCCCTTGATTGGACGACTTTCAAAAGCAATGGGTCTTTCATCTTGCATTAGAACATCACCAATTCCATTTCCTGAAGCATCACATTCCACAATAAAGGTTTTTGTGAAGTCCGGTGTAGCTAAGACCGGTGCTTGGCACATTGCCTCTTTAAGATGTTCAAAGGCCTTTGTTGCTTCCGGAGTCCATGAAAATGAATCTTTCTTCAATAATGTTGTTAGAGGTGCTGCTATTCTCCCATAATTCTTAACAAACTTGTGATAATACCCTGTCAACCCAAGAAATCCTCGCAGATGCTTTATGGATGTGGGGATTTTCCATTCCTTAATGGCTTTAATTTTGCTAGGGTCTACCTTAACTCCTTCATGAGATACAATATGACCCAAATATTCCACCTCCTGGACTCCAAAGAAACATTTGGATCTTTTTGCATATAATTGTTTCTCCTCCAATAGTTGTAGCACCCTATCAACATGTTCAACATGATCCTTCCAAGACTTGCTGTAGATTAGTATATCATCAAAAAATACTAACACAAATTTTCTAAGGAATGGTTTGAAAATTGAATTCATCAAACCTTGAAATGTTGAAGGTGCATTGGTAAGGCCAAAAGGCATGACCAAAAATTCATAATGACCCTCATGAGTTCTAAATGCCGTTTTCGGAATGTCTTCAATCTTCATTCTGATTTGATGATATCCCGAACGAAGATCCAACTTGGTGAAGTAAATTGATCCATGCAATTCATCCAGTAATTCATCAATAACATGAATGGGGAACTTATCTTTAATAGTGAGCTTGTTGAGCTCCCTATAATCTGGACACATGCGCCATGATCCATCCTTCTTGTGCACCAATACTACTGGAGCTAAGAAAGAACTTTGACTCAGTTGAATTATACCAGCCTCTATCATTTCTGCAACCATACGTTCAATTTCACTTTTTTGGACATAGGGATATCTGTACGGCCTGATGTTTGGAGGAACACTTCCTGGAATCAGATGAATAGCATGATCATGATCACGCATAGGTGGGAGACCCTTGGGAGTCTCAAATACCTTGGAATGATTGTCCAAGACTTTTTGGAGATCTGGAGAAATAGATGATTCCAATGTGGAAACATCTAGCGAGCATAATTGTGCAATTACACCTCTTTGCTCCTTTTTTAGAAGCTTTGTCATACCATGAGAGCTGATTATCTTTCCTGGTTTCCCTGCAATACCCCTTAATTCAACTTCCTTTCCTTCCGTAGAAAATTTGATGAAAAGTTCTTGAAAATTAAAAGTTATTGTACCCAAGGATTGTAGCCATTGGACTCCTATTACAACATCCGCACCTCCCATTGGAATGGAAAGCATTGGGCTAGTCAATACATATTCTCCCATGGATAGCTTGATATTATGGCACTTTCCAGAGCAATTTATTGTTCCTCCATTTGCAATCATCACTTGACACTCTGGTGCTGGATATAGGAAGCAATTCAATTCTTTTGCTACCCTACAATGAATAAAATTGTGGGTGCTTCCTGAATCAATCAACACTATTACCTTTTTCTTCTTGATTTGTCCTTCTATCTTGATGGTTTGAGGAGTGGTAATTCCTGCCAATGCATTACAATATATGGTTGTATTTATTTTTTCTTCATCTAGGCTTTGTTCCTGGAGTATATCTTCTTCTTTTGACCTTTCTTGCTCCTTTTCTTCTTCCTCTTCACAATCTATGTAGAATAGTTTCTTCTCAACACACTTATGACCTTTAGTGTATTTGCTATCACAACTGTAACAAAGCCCTTTTGCTCTTTTTTCTTCCAATTGTTGTGGTGTCAACCTTATAGGTTGTGGAAGACTAGGGGCAACAACACTTCCGTCTTTATAGTTGTGAGTGGTATGCTTCCTGGTTGCCATAATTTTGCTTTCCATTTTTCTTGCTAACCTGAATGCCTTCTCTAATGAATCTGGTTCCCAAAGGTGAACATCATGTTGGATATTATCCTTTAAAGACCCTATGAACACATCAATCCTATGCTCCTCTGGAATATCTTTTACCCTTATGTTCAATTTTTGGAACTCCTCAATGTGCTCCATTACTGAACCCTTTTGTTTGAGACTTATCAATTGGCTAAAAAAAGTGTTGCTTTTTGTATCTTCATAATGTGCTATCAATTCTTCCGTAAAAATTTCCCAAGTGATAAATTTTTTACGAGAGCAAAGCCATTGATACCATACAAACTGATTTGGTTCCAAATATACAGTTGCCATACGTACCTTTTGTGCATTTTTCACATTATTGAGATCGAAGAATTGCTCCATCTGTAATATCCATGTAGCGGGATCCTTGCCATCAAACTTCCTCATATCGATTTTTGGAATATGGTGATTCTTTGATCTAACATTAGCGTCTATGGTATCATGATTAACATTTCTTTTGTTCTCATCATGAGTTTCCTTTATTACCTTTTCACCATTAGTGACCCTTTCTTGTAGCAACTTCTTCAATTCTTCCATATCTGTCTTCAAATCTATCTTCAAATCTGCCATGTCTCTCTTCAAATCTGTCTTCGAATCATCCATCTTAGCTTCCATGCCCTTTATCTTAGATTCCACACCACTTATCTTAGCTTCTGTTAGCTTTTGTGAGCGTGACATTTGTTGCACTTGTTCTTGTAATTTTGATATATCATGTAGCATTTCTTCTTCTTCTTCATGAGTCATGCTAGAGCTTTCAGGTTCCTTACTAGGTGTTTGCATTTTCTTTCCTCGGGGCATCAGTTACCGATAATAATGCTTTACTATGCCCTTTGAATTCCGTTAAACCAAGCTTACTCAAAAATTTAAAGAAACAACTACACACCTTTTTCACTTTATAGAAGCCTGATATTGAATATGATGTATCTCTGTAATTTCGGATCATCCAGTTCTGAAATGGCTACCTGTAGTAGCCTTCTGTGTTCTATTTCCAATGCTACAAGTCTGAGCCAAATTGGATTGTCCAACGAAGAGTTATGTGAAATCTCCCACAGTGACTCGCTTTTAGACTGGTTCAGTATAGGGAAATTGTACGACATGCCACGAGTCACTGTTTCAACCTTTGAATCTGAAACACACATACAAGAAACTACAGTCCGTCCTCTTTTTGTAAGGTTTTACGAAATTTCAATCTGATCCTCAGAGAGAAAGTTATGACAATTTTCCCCAGGTCACCTGTTTTGAGTGTAATTCAGGAGTCTGCAAAAAGACCAACTTCCTCAGATCATATCTCTGAAACTATCACGCGAAAATCTCTGAAATTCGGACCCAAGGTTCAGCGGCAATTCTTCTCACATGGGTTTTTTTTGTGACTCCTGAAACGTCACAGAAAAAAGTTATAGCGAAAATGCCATGATGACCTGTTTGGAGCAGCGAAACCCTAGAATCCAAAGCTCTGATACCAAATGTTATGAAACCAACTCAAGAAAAGATAGAAAATATAGATCAACGCCTTATAATTCAGCCTCTTCAAGGGGGCAACCTCATTTACATTACATAAATAAAAAATTCTTGGATGATACAAATGACAAAACCTCCTTTCTATATATAGGAGTCTAAGGAGTCACAATATAATCCAGCCGACCTAACAATAATAATATAAAGCCACAAAAATAACAATAGAGGGATTCTATGGGGCACAAAAATAACAATATGGGGGTAATAAGGGCATAACAATATAAATAAGGGGTATACCTACAATAGTAATGGGGTAATCACTAGTATTATAGGGACCCAACAGTGCCCCTTTGGGCCAATGTTTTGATTTGGAACTGGAGCCATTGGTCTTTAAGATACAATGCATAAGATCTGGCCGGTTGTCTACATTGCAAGGCTTCGATTACCCAGCTGGCCATGCAAGCCATCTGGGCTTCTCTCTCCTGCAACTGTTATTTCAGCATCAGTATTTCAGCTGCTGCTTGAGACTCCCTTTCTTGCTGCTGCTTTATCATTATTTCCACATCAGGATGTGGCTCTCCATCTTGCTGTTGTTCCTCTACTGTTTCCTGACCTGCTAGGGGACCTTCCTGTAGTTGCTGCTCTCTAGAAATCTGTGTTATGTCTGCCCTTTGAGTTTCCTGTTGCTGTAACTTCTTTTTCAACAGTGCATTTTCCTCCTGTAGCTAGGCTCTTTTACTGCTCTCGGTGTGTCTCACCATTTCCAACTCTCTTCTTAATTCTTTCAACTGTTCTTCCATGTCACCTATGTCTGCAACTCCCTTGGATTTAGCAATTTTCATCCAAGTGTGAGTCCTAACCCTTTCCTGTTCTAATGCAAAGAAAAGTGGTACAACGAATTTCTGTGGGATGATCTTCCCACCTTCTAACAAGTTGTAATATGAGCCCAAATTAGGCTGAGGGCTTGGTTCAAGTATCTCCTTGGTCTTGTCTTCTTCTTGTGACTGTTTCGCTACCTCCTCTTCTAATTTTCCAGTCTCCTTTAGCTTGGTCAGCATTTCCTATAGAGAGTTCTTAGCTTCCTGTAGAACTGTTTTGGTGTCCATCAATCTGATTCTCTCCTTCTAGGTGAATGTTTTGGGACTTCCTCTATCATAAGTGATAGATATTTTGGAGGGAGATTCCTCCTTCTCTCAGTAGGTGCATCCTTGATTATTATAGGTTCCTTTGGTGGAAGCTAGGGCTTGCCCACCTTTATCCTGGTGCTCCCTCTTGCTCTAAAATACGTTTATGTTTCTCTTTTTCTTTTCCCTTTTTGTTTTGCTAGAGTGCTTAATGCATCCAGCACAATTTCTGCTTCTTTTGCCAATGTTTCAGGGGATATTTCTTCTTGTTTTTGTTCCCCTTCATCTTCTGCTGTCTTTTCTGTGCCTGTTGTTTCTGCTTGTGTTTCTGCTATTTCTGGCAATGGCTTCTCTGTTTCTTGTTGTGTTGCTGCCTTGGTTGTGGCAGTCCTCTTTTGGGCTTTCTTAGGAATTTTCTTTGCACTTTCTGTTATATTCCTCTTCTTTGTCTTTGGGGTGGTCTTCTTTTCACAACTGTAGATAAGCCAGAGACACCAATCAAAAATCCAAATTTTCATGGTCAGCAGTAGCCACAATTCAGGATTAGACAGCAGGAGCAAAGAGTGCAAGATCAATCAGCACAGCAACAAGTGAAAACACCTCTACAACAGAACTATGTGCATGGTCTGGAGTCAGAGGATGATTAGAATCCAATAAGAGAGGAAAATCACTTTTTTACAGTAGATGGTTTTCCTATTTATATCACGGAGGATGAGGACTATTCAGAAAGCTTGACTGTACAGAAAGATGAGGATTTTATAATAGCCAATGAAACAATTTTGGAGGAAGAATCAGATGAATATCAGAGGGGATATATGAATGCACTTACAATGCAACAAAGACAATATTCTCTAAGGAGTAGGGATGTACCCATCAATCCAATTCAAAAGCAGAAGGAAGCAACACAACCAAAGAATGATTCTCCAAATGTTCAGAAAAAAGGAATGGAGCCAATAGATCCTGCTTCTAGCAAAGTACAATCTGCAAATGAGAAGTCAAATCAGCCAAGTACAACAAAGGAAAAGTATGAAAAGAAGGATCCTCCAATCAAATAGGTAGATAAAACTATAGAATTTAGCTTAGAGAATGAGATTGCTAAGTTAAAAGTGTCGATACCTCTGATTGAATTAATGAAGAATAGCATTTATAAGACTCAAGTGACAAAGATTTTGAATGTAGATCCCTTGTCTGATATGGTTAATTTGGTAGATGACCAACTCAAGCTTATTTTTGGTCCTGCATTAGAAGGCCAATCTGAGGATAGTGAAGTAGCTCCGTTTTATATCAGCCTTAGATTGCATGAGTATGTCTTGCACAATGCCATGCTTGATTTAGGAGCATCTCACAACCTCATGCCAAAGGAAATTATGGAAAAATTGGGTCTGGACATCACTTGTAAATATCATGATCTTTATTCCTTTGATTCCAGTAGGGTCAGATGTATTGGTCTCATTAAAGATTTGGTTGTGACTTTAGATCAGATTCCAGCAAAGAATGTTCTCATGGATGTAGTTGTGGCTGACATTCCCCCTAGATTTGGCATGCTTTTATCTAGGTCGTGGGGTGCAAAACTGAAAGGGACATTGCAATTAGATTTCTCCTATGCCACTATTCCCATGTTTGGTCAGCTGAGAAAATTATATAGGGAGAAGAAGATGAAGTATATGATCACAAGCAAGGAGAAACCTTTGAATCATCCAATTAACTATGTACATACAGATTTAGAATCTTTTGTTCTTTATTCTGACAGTGGTTTTAATGATGTAAATAGTCAACTAGTTGAAGTGGAAGATGTTCCAGAGATAACATAAAATTTCAAGGCAATACTTGATCAAGAGAGACAAAATCTTGCAAGTACCGCTGAACAGTCTACATTCTGCTAGCAGAAGAAAATTGATGGATAGCAATCCAGGGTAGAAGAGCAAACAAAATTCCAGAACTTGGAGGAAGAAGCTGGTTTATGGAGTATTGATTTTGATGGAGCAGTAGGTAAGGATGATGCAAGAATTTGGATTTGGATACGCAACCCTATTTTCCTACCAAATAAAGTCCCAAGTAATGTAAGAATTTTTTCATATAAATTGTCTTTCGATTGTTCTAACAACGACGCCGAGTATGAGGCACTGATTGCAGGGTTGAAGATACTCAACAAGAAGAGAATTTCAGTTTATGGTGACTCAAAATTAGTAATCAAACAAGTCAAGGGTGAATACCATGCAAAACATCCGCGAATGAGGGCTTACCGTAATGCAGTTTTAGATTTTTTGAGGTTGTTTCCAGATCATACTTTGACATGTGTCCCTCGTACACAAAATGTCATTGCAGATTGTCTTGCTATAGCTGCAAGTAACTTAAAGATCCCAATGAATTCAAACAATAAGTTTGAAATTCATTTGAAGCATCACCCATCTGTCCCTGATAATCTAAGATATTGGCAAGTGTTCCAGGATGACAAAGAGATTGATGATTTTCTACAAAATGAAGGCAAATATAAAGACACTTATATAGATGTTGAGCAAGATGGTGGTGATCCAGAAATAGAGGTAAATCAGATGGAAGTATTACAGTTGAAAGATAATGTCATCCCTAAAGGTCTTATACCTTTAGAGGAATTATTTGATCAAGATGATGTAGCCCGAAAACCAAGCTTAGTGCCGACTGAGAAGGGTGTTGAAGATGTCAATATCGGAATAGCCGAGAATCCAAAGATGGTAAAGTTATCAAAGGCATTACCTCCTCAGGTAAAATCTAAATACATTAGTTTATTATCTTCATTTTCTAATGTATTTTCCTAAAACTTTAAAAATCTAAAGGAGTATGATAAAAGTATAATTCAGAATAGAATTCCTATTAAGCCAAATCAAAAGCCATTTCACCAAAAGTTGAGAAGGATAAATCTAAACTTGCTGCCATCAATAGAAAAAGAGGTAAATCAATTGTACAAGGTTGGTATAATCATTCCGATCAGATTTTCAGATTGGATCTCCAATTTGGTCCCCGTGAGGAATAAGACAGGTGAGATCAGACTGTGCATAGATTTCAAAAATTTGAATAAAGTGTCATTAAAAGATAACTACCCATTGCCAAAAATGGACCACATTCTCCAGAGAGTAGTTGGAGCATCTCGTATGTCGCTACTCGATGGATATTCCGGCTATAATCAAATTTTGGTCCATGAAGATGACAGGGATAAGACAACATTCACCACTCCTTGGGGGACATTCCACTATGCCAAGATGTCATTCGGTTTAAAGAATGTTGGAGCAACATTCCAGCGTGCCATGGACATTGCCTTCGCAAATGAAAAATATTTATGTTTAGTAGTGTATCTTAATGATTTGACTGTCTTTTCAAATTCAGATGAGGAGCATCTTTACCATCTAAAAATTATTTTTCATCATTGCAGAAAATATGGAATATCACTCAATCCAAAAAAGAGCTTGTTTACTATGGATGAAGGGAAGCTTCTTAGTCACATAATATCGAAGGAAGGAATCCGCATCGATCCTGCTAGGCTGGAAGCTATACTAGAAAATATATTTTCCTCGTAGTAAGAAAGAGATACAAGCATTTAATGGTAAGATGAACTTCTTACGTCGTTTTGTGCCTAATCTAGCTGAACACTTGAGGGAAATCACTAATATGTTGAAGAAGGATAGTGTGGTCAAGTGGACTGAGGAAGCTATGAAGTCTTTCAACTTGGTAAAGTTGGCTCTTTCTTCAGCCCCGATTTTGATCAGTCTGGATTATTCATAGGATTTCATATTATTTTCATTCACTTCTGAACATACTATGGTAGTAGTTCTAATGTAGAAAAGAGATCAACTAGAAAAACCAATTGCCTTTTTCAGTAGGACAATAAGAGATGCAGCCTTGAAATATAACATCATTGAGAAGCAAGCTCTTGCCTTGGTGAAAGCTTTGAAAGATTTCTGGGTATATATTCTACACTCTCATATCCTTGCTTATGTCCTTAACATAGCAGTTAAAGATGTTTTGGTACAAACAGACCCGAAAGGAAGGCGAGGCAAATGGATCACAACATTGCTAGAATATGACTTGGAGATAAAGCCAACAAAGCTAATCAAGGGGTAGGGTCTAGCAAAGTTAATGGCTGAGTCCAATCTACATGTATTGGACACAAATCTGATTGCAGCCATGTCTGAAGAAGATGAAGATAGTTCGTTGATTCAGGTATTTGAAATTTTTCTCCATTCTCCTTGGTATTCAGATATTGTTTATGTGCTTCAGCACCTTTCACCACTACTGGGTATGGCTAAAAATAAAGGTAGAACTCTAAAACTTAAGGCTGCTAGATTTTGTATATTGAGCAATGCACTTTATTGGAAGGATCCCAGAGCCATTTTGCTTAATTGCTTAACTGAAGATGAAGCTCAACAGGTCATGAGTGATTTCCATAAGGGAGATTGTGGAGGTCACTTATTTTGGAAGACGGCGGCTAAATTTTTTTTGAGAGTAGGGTACTACTGGCCTACATTGTTTGCTGATGTTTATAAAACTATCACAAGTTGTCATGAATGCTAGATTTTTCAAGGAAGGAGAAAGCTGCAACCTCTTCCTCTCAAGCCAGTCAAAGTTAGTGCACCATTTCAGCAATGGGGCCTAGATTTTATTGGAGAGATTCATCCCACATCTTCAGCTCAGCACAAGTGGATTGAGGCAATCCTCACTAGGCAGGCCACGGACTCGATAATAATTCAGTTTCTTGAAACAAATGTTTTGTCACGTTTTGGTTGTCCTAACAAACTTATTACAAATAACGTAGTCGCTTTCAAGTCCAAAAAGATGATTGATTTTTGCAGCAAATACAAAATTACCTTAGGACATTCTACTGCATATTATTTGCAAGGTAACGGATTGGATGAATCTTCAAACAAATCATTGGTCAACATCATTAAAAAGCTGCTAGAAACTAATAAGAAGAGTTGGTGTAAAAAATTGGTTAATGCACTATGGGCTGATAGAGTAATGCAAAAGAAATCAATCGAAATGTCTCCGTTCAAGATTGTATATGGTATTGACATGGTATTCCCAACATCTCTTGCAGTCCCAGTTGTAAAACTTTTACTCGAAGCTAGCGGCGAGGAAGATCATTTTCAGTGGAGAATAAGCCAAATGATCCATTTACAGCAGACGAGAGAGGAAGTTTTTCAGAATACCTTCAGGTTGTAGGAGAGAATTAAAAACATTTATGATCAGAAGGAAAATGCCGACAAATTTCAGATTGAAGAAATAGTGTTACAGTGGGATGCTCGAAACGAGGATAAAGGCAAGCACGACAAGTTCGAGAACCTATGGAAGGGACCATACATAATTGCTACATATAGAGGTCAAAATGCTTTTCTACTCAAAGAAATGAACGGCGAAGATTGTCCAGGAGGGCCGGTAAATGGTTGGATTCTGAAACGGTACTATCTCTAAGGAGTTTTCTACTATCACATTTTGTCATTGTATATACCATTTTATTTCTGTCATTGCAAAGTTTGCACTGACACCATTCATTTAGCTTGGGGCCCAAAGTGAAGGGTATAAAGCTGAATGTTTGGCTTCAGTCTTTGATTATTTAGTGTTAGTTGTTTGAGTCTTAGTTGAGTTGGATTAGTTTTGAGTCTTGAGTCAAGGTATTTATTTTGGTGTTGTGAAGTTATTGACTCCATATTGCCCAATGGACGAAGGCACTTATCTACTTTTCTAGAGATCTATGGTTCTTGGCACCTCCCAGGAGCTACCATCCCCATTGGAGACAATGTTAGTGTCAGTGTCTTCACAGTTCCATCAGTGATCAAATTGCTATTTTGCATGCATATTAGGTGTCTCATTCGATCAACTACATTCCATTAGGTCATGGATCAACTGATGGTATATACCTGCTGGCTCGTTCAAAACCTATTTTCAGTCATTTAAAGTCATTTCAGTTCATTTCATTCAGTTTAGGGTTTAGTTTCACCAGGTCTAAGGTTTGTCATCATGGTCATCCAAAATTGAATAAAAGGTCAACAGACACACGAGGAGGATAAAAAAGTTCATAAAATCATAAATTTACTTTTAATATGCCCAATAAATCTTTCTTACCTCAAAACTCTGTTTTGATGTGAAAACAAAGATTTTCCATTTTCTATACAAATTTCATGTAATTTAAGTGTTTCTATATGTAGTAAGCTCAACATCTGTTCCTAGTCACCTTGCCAACTCCTGCCACTACAAAAACAAAAGTGCGAGGGCATCAGTCCATCTAATTGTCAAGAAAAAGTCAAACCTCAAATGAAAAACAAAGTTTTTGAGAAAAAGTGACTAAGACTTTATAAAAGTGGGTTTTCAATGAGGAAAAATTAAAGTGCATCATTTATAAAGTAAATTCATGCTAGCTATTCATTTTATTGTGCAAAACATCAAGTGGAGAGCCAAAATCACGATTTGAAGGGAAATTGAGCAAAGGAGGAAGAAAACCCAACATTTGCAGCAAATTTGCCTGGCGCTATGCATTAGAGGGTTGGCGCTGCACATCAGACCAGTGCTACGCATCAGACCAGTCCTGCGCATCAGATAGTTTCTGTCATTGTAAAAATACACAGGCATTGCGCATCAGGCAGGCACTGCGCATTGGGCACAGTGCGTTGCGCATTGGCCAGGGAGGTTCTAAAATCACTCAAATTCATCCTAAACTATCCCAAACACTGCATTTCACTCCTACAAGTAATTTTTCATCGATGTTGAGCTGAAATTAGTCTTGTTCATGTTTTGTTCATAAGTTTTGCTTCTTAAAATCAAAACCCTAGCTTGCCTTCATACATTTTCATCTCATTGCAAAACTTTCATTGCATTAGAAAACCAACATCTTTTTTCCCTTTTCCCAAACTTCATTGCCCTTAATCTACCCATTAATTCCATTTCCCTTTCCCTATTCCCCTAAGAAACTAATTCCTTTCATTAAACCCTAAGTCCCTCATAAGTCAACACCCTAATTTCCTAAATTTGTCCCTTCATTCCCCACTCCACTTCACATTTGCAAAATCGCTTCATACTCATCTTCTTTGTTCTCACCCATTGTCATTGTTCACCATACCATCATCACATCACATCACTAAGACAAGCATCATGGAAAGAAGCAGTGAATCAAGTTTTGAAGAAGATACACTTAGTGATAGCTCAAGGGAAAGAAATGTGCAGTCCAAGAAACCTCACAAGGGTGGAAAAATCATTACGGATGAACCTATTAGCATGAGTGAACTCCATGCTTGCCCTCTAGCCACCACATGTTTCAGATATCAGTCCTGTTTTGAGTTTTGTGAAATGGTTGAGAGGGACGAATATCACCATGATTTAGCAAGGCAGTTTGTGATAAACATGGATAATAATATGGTGCATCTTGCTGGGGTCAATTTCACTCTTTCACCAAGTATCATTTTAGAGGCTACAAGAATGCCAGATGTAGGGGAAAAGTGGAACAAAAGGAAAAATATTAGTAAGCAGCATTATGAATCTTATATCAAGGCCAAATACCATGTTAAACTAAATAGGGTGTTTCCTTTCAAATTCTTGGAGGACCGGTATGTTCCACTCGTGAAGCTTATCATAAAATACTTTACATGTGAGGGTAGGTTCTCTAGACTTTATGCCTACCACATCAGATTGCTTATGCACTTCACCATGGTCAGAATGATGAGCATTCCTTATTTCATATGTAAAAACATAGAGAGGATGATAGTGATTGCAAAAATAAAACCATATCCACAGCATCTCAATAGTAATTATCATCTTTCTGTCATCAAAATCATTGTTTTGCATCAGCTCACTTAGTTGGGAGTGTCACGGGAAACTTTCATTGCCCATGAAAGCTTCAAGGGGCCTCAAATATTTTCAGATCCTCGAGAGGAAGGTGAACCTTCTGGGAAACAAAAAGATCTTGAAAGTAAAACAGAGGAGGCTCATGTTCCTGTGTTTGCCACTTATAAAAGAGGCACTAGGATGCTTTTTGCAACTACCAAGCGAGTACTATCTCCACCAGGGGTGGAAGGGGTCTTGTTTTCTTCACCAGAAAATAGGCAAATGCTATCTTCACTGGGGGTGAAAGGAGCTTTTCCTTCTTCTCTAGCTAAACAGGTACAGGGAAGAGACAAAGGAAAGCAAAATACTCATGAAGAGGGCCCTACCAAAGGGCAATACAGGGATTTTGTTTTGATTAAAGATGATGTCACTGATTTCGGCTTTCAAAGCTCAAGACTCAAGGACATGATTACCAAAGAGAAGGAGGCTGAAATACAAGCCTTATCACTTGACCTTGAGAGGGCCAAATGGATCATTAACTTTCTTGAGCAGGAAAACAAGAAACTAGAAGATAAGCAAGCTATTATGGAGCTGCAAATGATTAGAGAAAATAGGCAAGTGGCAAAGAGAAGAAAAATCAAGATGACATCCCTTGAGCAAGAAATTGAGGCTGACCGAGAATCATGGTTGGAAAGGGTGAACATTCACCTTGAGAAGATGCTTGAGAAAGCCAACAAAGAGAAGAAAATGCTACACCATATCGCCTATCACTACCTAACCCGAAACAAGATTTGCAAAATAGGGGTAAAGAGGCTAAAAGCTAAGTTAAGGAGAACCTTGAGGGTCAAGAAAGAACATGATAAACTCAAAATTTTGGCTGAAGCTTCACTAGCTCAACAAAGCTCTTAATATGATTGCTTCTTGCCAAATTTGAAGAAATTTTGGGAAATTTTTGTCATTTTGCAATTTTGTAAATAAAAACATAGGAAATTTCAGCTGATGCGCAGTGCCACTGGTGCTGCGCATTGAGTTGGCTCAATATTTTTCCAAATGGCTTGTAGTTTTGGATTACTCATGATAAAAGAATGAAAACTAGAAAGTTTCATAAAATTTGGAAGAGATCTTTGTCACCTAAAGGGCAAAAAACACCTAAAAAATGCCCTCTCTACCACTTTTTGGACCCATAGGAACCAGTCTTGGGAGAAATGATTTTTGAAGGGGCAAATCAACTCCAAATCCGAAAATTCAAAGTGTTCCAGAAGCTAGACAAGTAGAGCTTTCCAGCAAGCTATCTTGGGCTTGATTTTGTGAAGTGGAAGGCCTCCAAAAGTAGTCTTGAAGTATCATTACGCATCAGGAAAATTTTTGCCAATTTTGCCTAAAACTCATAATTTCGCACAGTTTGACTATCAGTTGACTTTTTCTCTTCTCCTTGGTAAATTTTTGATGGTAAATGATGTAATATAATGTAAATTTGATGAAAAATGACTTGACGGGGTAGATACATCAGTTAGAGGTGGTTTGAGGTTGAATGAATCAGTTTCCATAGTTTTAGAGACATGTCGTTCCACTGCCTATTTTCTAGTTCCTAGTTTAGATGTTGAAACGGCACCTTGACTCATGGATTCGACCCCTGATGGCTAGCATAGGTGGTTTGATGCCTATATTATGTGCTTTCTTAGTCATTTGTAAAGGTTGGACTCTTGTGGATGCTTTGAGCTTCATTATAAATCACTTCTGCAGTTTGGCAAGGAAATGAACTAGGGTTTTGCAGCATTTTGTGGGATTCTTGTGGTAATGTGTCTTGGCATTGTTTCTTCCTCTGTTATTTAGTTTTTCTTATGTGTTATATGTGTCAGCATCTATTTTTTTCTTCATAATTAAATGAATCAAGATAAATAGGTGGAATCCATTGATATTCAGTGCTCTACCTTGAGGATACATTTAGTTTTTAATGTTTTCTGTCGTTTGAAGAGGATTCATGAACTTTGCATGCCCTCTCCAACTCCTCACTAGTGTTAGACTTATCATCACACTCTATTCAAAGTTCCAAAACACCTACCTACCTCGCCCCATAAAACATCCTACAAATTTGAGTTGATTTCTTGGACCCCAAGCTGCCTTCTTCATTTGATCCAGCAACCAACCATTAAAATCAAACAAAATCCTCTGACCTAATATACCTAGCCTAAAATCAACATTTATTTTCAGTCATCTCAAGCCCTAGTTGCCATATTCTAATTGAGATTGACAAGGAGAGAGCCATCTCCTGACCTGGTAGGGCTAGCTACCAGGTTAAGCATGGTTTGATGTTACCCTAGACCTGTCTTCCTTCAGCCTGAGGTAGATTTAGGCACTAACAATATCAAATATTAGTTCTTTTCATCATCACAATAACATTTCCCTCCTTTATATATTGCTCATGATTATTAAATTTAAATACTTATTCACAATGAAGTGGTTGAGTGATTATCTCAACCATCATCCAATAATAACAAAATGGATAAAAATAGGATGTTATTGCATAAGAACTATAATCTAATAAATCTTAACATGCATTTCATGAAAGAATGGATTCAACCGAAATTGAATATTATAAAAAATAACTACCTTCCAAATATGATAGTCCCATGAAAATTAGTAAAATAAAAAAATGTTAGATATATTTCTCTATTGATAACATGGGGTATCGTTCATTATACATAAATATTTTTTATCTAAAATTCAATGTACAAACCTCAAATATATAGAATAGGAAACTTAGCATTCATTATTATAAAAATAATTTCTATAGAGGAAAACATTGACCATATGTTTCTTTACATATTTATAACATTAATGACTAAATCATTTAAAGTTTTATGAAACTAAATTATATACCCTACATTTTTTTTAGCATTATTTCAAATTTATATGATACTTGTTTTCTAATGCGAGTCTTTTTTAATGAACATTTGTTTCTTAAGACAATCATTGGCGTTCATTAAAGAACCTAATTTTAATGTGAATTTAGCGTTTGATAATTTTAATGTGAGGTTAACGTTTGATAATTTTAGTTTCAAGTAATATCATTCATTTCATATAAAAGGACTTCCACTTCTCTAAAATTAAGCGCTTTCTTTGAGCATTATTTCAAATGTATATTATACTTGTTTTCTAATGCTAGTCTCTTTTTAATGAACATCTGTTTCTTAACAAGATCATTGACGTTAATTAAAGAACTTAATTTTAATGTGAGGTTAAGGTTTGATAATTTTAATTGTACATAACCTTTCCATATCGTTCTTTCAAAAGAATAAGAAATATCATTCATTTCATATAAAAGTACTTCCACTTCTCTAAAATTAGGAATTTTTTTGGATGATTCTCGGAGTTGACTTTTTACTTAGTATGGAGAATGCACTTATTCTATTCAAGTAATTATAAGGATAGTAATGGTCATATTTAATTTTTTAAGTTGAGATAAAACTTATAATTCTTTGAAATGGATGATAAGTCTATTATTCCAGAGGACTGTAATTTGTATTAATTACAGAAATGGCATGGACATTATATCATGTTAAAAATTAAAATTAACAAATTCCATATAATATTAAGAATATATTGGTGATTAACAAGAAATATAAATATATATATATATATATATATATGCTGAATATAGGCATATTATAATTCATTAAAAAATTAGCACAAAAAGTTTAAACTTTGAATTTTTTTTTAATTTGAATGAATCCAAAGCTGGTATAGTCATTTCTAGATACATTCATATTTTTAATCCTCAGGAAAATAGATTCATGTGTGTTTAGACAAGTTAAAGTAGATGGAAACATGGGTAAATGTTATAACAATAGTGCAACAGTTATAAAACTCGCACCAAACCTTTGTACAAAATTTGTTTTTTTCAAAATCTTACTAGTTTGATCTACAAATAAAAAAAATTGGGTTTTCAAGTTATAAAAAGTGTCCTTCGATAAACTATTAATATCAACATCTAACACAACCTTTAGTTATAATACGGGTTATTTACCTCAGTGCAAACTCACATCTCAACTCTTCATCAAAACTATAAAGATATATTGAAGTATATGCATCCCACTATTGAGAGCCATAATATTTCCATTCCCTAGTATATTTATAAAAAAGATTCACAACTGTGAGCCTGACCTCTTCAGGTGTTGTGAAAAGATTAGGCTTACAATTGTGAAAAGATTAGGCTTACAATTGCTTCTTGTCTCAGCAGGATCATAGCTTTAACATTTCCACCATTGCCTTACAATAATGATATCATGAGATCTTTTCTTTGGCACATTCTTGTTGAATCTGTAATGTGACGACTTAGTGTTTCAAGTGTTCTAGAACTTTTACACTAGAATTACATCATCTCATCCAGAATGTGTCAAAAACAAGCATGAAAAATTTTGTGTCCTTTCTCTTAAAAGGAGATGCCTACATCTACAAGATACTAAGATCCAAACTATTAACCATTTGGAGGAAAAAGACACCTATTCAATTGAAGTAATCATAATAATAATAATTGTCACATTCAACATTTCAAGTTAAGATAAAAGCTACAATTCCTTGAAATGGATGATGAGTCTGTTATCAAACTAAAAGGATCCTCGAGGACATGCTAATTTGTATTGATTAGCAGAAGTGTCATAGACATTATATGACATTAAAAACTAAAATTAGTATATCCCATTTAATATTAACGATACCTTGGTTGTTAACAAGAAATACATATATTGGATGCCTATAGGCATATTATAATTGATTGATAAATTAGCACAAAACATTTAAAGTTCGAAATTTCTTTGAATTTGAATCAATCCAAGGCTAGCACAATCATTTCTAGATGCATTCATATTTCTAATCCTCGAGGAAAATATATTCACATTTGTTTGGGTCAGTTAAAGTAAATGGAAACATAGGTAAATGTTATAACAATAGTTACAAAATTAATTTTTTTTTAATCATTTCTAGATGCATTCATGTTTTTAATCCTCTAACGAAAATATATTGACGTTTGTTTGGGTCAGTTAAAGTAAATGGAAACATAGGTAAATGTTATAACAATAGTTACACGATTAGTTTTCTTTTTCAAAATCTTATTGGTTTGATCTACAAATAAAAAAAACTGGGTTTCCAAGATATAAAATCCTTCGCCTGTATACATGAGCAATCCACTCTGCCTCTAACAAATAGCGAAAATTAAAATCATTCTATTGGAACTTACATCTGGTTCTGGTTGGAAAAACTTTTCTTGCAAGACCATTCCAAAACCGCAAAACCGTATCCATTGATTGACGAAACCACGATCTAGTTCCACAGCCCCGGAGTATTTTTTCCATTATTCCTTGGCGATGTATCCGGAGAGATTGCGTCATCTTTGGATTCTTTCATACCCAGCATAAGAGAAGTGTCTTTTTCTGGAATTCGATCTTCATTTTGTAGTTTCGAGGTTCGGAAAATCTGTCCCAGAGTCTTCAAACCTTTCGCACGACCTCCAAGTTCTTTCGTTGCACTCTTATCCTGCAACACCAGGTGACACACATGCGAGAGGATGCCTTCAATGTCTGGCACATTGACTTTCCAGAGTGAGTT